>OV277862.1:24964969-27364969 GCA_922989275.2 Gari tellinella
CTCTTTTAAACGCGTCTTTGTTTTGATAATTAGTTTTAGTATTAATTAGCGTTGTTAGTATATGGGGAACGTCACTAGCAGATTGAAGCTTAAAGCAGATGAATAGCAAAGCCGAATGCGCCTTAATTTGTATTCTGCTTTGCTTTCAATGTGCTTTTAAGCAGGCTGAATGTGGCTTACAGTGGTAAATACGCTATTCCTATCCATTTACCCGTTAAATATATGCATATAATAAGAAACGCGTCGTGAAGGGTTAAGGCCTAACCATTTTAACGTGTTTAAAAAAAACGCGTTCTAAATAAACAATTATACCAATGCAGCCTCTGCTAAGTGATGACCCTTTCATCCGACTCTTTTAAACGCGTCTTTGTTTCGATAATTAGTTTTAGTATTAATTAGCGTTGTTAGTATATGGGGACTAATCAGTTGGTTTGTTTAGGAACAAATTGTTATTGAATATTCATGTTAATTAGGTTATAACGTGCATGTTATTCGTCCTATTCTGAGTATGACGTGAAACTGCATCCAGCCAATTTATAGAATAAGTATAATAATAAAACCAATAATAATATGATAACAATAACAATAACAATAATAAAAATAATATGATAATACTAAAGACTAAAAATAATACCTAATAATAATACTAAACTAATAATAAAACTAAACTAATAATAAAATTAATAATAATGATAAGGATAACAATAGTAGTTATAGTTTCTAAATGTTTTTTCCTTGTGTATAGTTTCGTTAATGTTTGCTTTGTAGATTTTAGGCTTGTCAATATCATTTGTCTCTCTTTTCAGTACCGTATCTCATGTCAATCTATTTCTTGCAGCTAATAACCCCATTTATTTTTCAGTAAGGTTTCAGCGAGACACCCACTCCACGACTTGTCGCTCGGATGTTGAAATCTCCCCGCCTAATTTGAACGTGGGCTTTAGGTGGGGCCCAGGGGGACACAAGTTTGGTGGCCAAATTGTGTCAAAGACTTGTTTAAAGTCTATATATAAAATAGTTTCTATATACTAGCAGATTGAAGCTTAAAGCAGATGAATAGCAAAGCCGAATGCGCCTTAATTTGTATTCTGCTTTGCTTTCGATGTGCTTTTAAGCAGGCTGAATGTGGCTTACAGTGGTAAAATCGTAGCACATAAGAAACGCATCGTGAACGGTTAAGGCCTAACGATTTTAACGTGTTTAAAAAAAACGCGTTCTAAATAAACAATTATACCAAATTGTGCCGTCTCTGCTAAGTGATGACCCCTTTCATCCGACTCTTTTAAACGCGTCTTTGTTTTGATAATTAGTTTTAGTATTAATTAGCGTTGTTAGTATATGGGGAACGTCACTAGCAGATTGAAGCTTAAAGCAGATGAATAGCAAAGCCGAATGCGCCTTAATTTGTATTCTGCTTTGCTTTCAATGTGCTTTTAAGCAGGCTGAATGTGGCTTACAGTGGTAAATACGCTATTCCTATCCATTTACCCGTTAAATATATGCATATAATAAGAAACGCGTCGTGAAGGGTTAAGGCCTAACCATTTTAACGTGTTTAAAAAAAAACGCGTTCTAAATAAACAATTATACCAATGCAGCCTCTGCTAAGTGATGACCCTTTCATCCGACTCTTTTAAACGCGTCTTTGTTTCGATAATTAGTTTTAGTATTAATTAGCGTTGTTAGTATATGGGGACTAATCAGTTGGTTTGTTTAGGAACAAATTGTTATTGAATATTCATGTTAATTAGGTTATAACGTGCATGTTATTCGTCCTATTCTGAGTATGACGTGAAACTGCATCCAGCCAATTTATAGAATAAGTATAATAATAAAACCAATAATAATATGATAACAATAACAATAACAATAATAAAAATAATATGATAATACTAAAGACTAAAAATAATACCTAATAATAATACTAAACTAATAATAAAACTAAACTAATAATAAAATTAATAATAATGATAAGGATAACAATAGTAGTTATAGTTTCTAAATGTTTTTTCCTTGTGTATAGTTTCGTTAATGTTTGCTTTGTAGATTTTAGGCTTGTCAATATCATTTGTCTCTCTTTTCAGTACCGTATCTCATGTCAATCTATTTCTTGCAGCTAATAACCCCATTTATTTTTCAGTAAGGTTTCAGCGAGACACCCACTCCACGACTTGTCGCTCGGATGTTGAAATCTCCCCGCCTAATTTGAACGTGGGCTTTAGGTGGGGCCCAGGGGGACACAAGTTTGGTGGCCAAATTGTGTCAAAGACTTGTTTAAAGTCTATATATAAAATAGTTTCTATATACTAGCAGATTGAAGCTTAAAGCAGATGAATAGCAAAGCCGAATGCGCCTTAATTTGTATTCTGCTTTGCTTTCGATGTGCTTTTAAGCAGGCTGAATGTGGCTTACAGTGGTAAAATCGTAGCACATAAGAAACGCATCGTGAACGGTTAAGGCCTAACGATTTTAACGTGTTTAAAAAAAACGCGTTCTAAATAAACAATTATACCAAATTGTGCCGTCTCTGCTAAGTGATGACCCCTTTCATCCGACTCTTTTAAACGCGTCTTTGTTTTGATAATTAGTTTTAGTATTAATTAGCGTTGTTAGTATATGGGGAACGTCACTAGCAGATTGAAGCTTAAAGCAGATGAATAGCAAAGCCGAATGCGCCTTAATTTGTATTCTGCTTTGCTTTCAATGTGCTTTTAAGCAGGCTGAATGTGGCTTACAGTGGTAAATACGCTATTCCTATCCATTTACCCGTTAAATATATGCATATAATAAGAAACGCGTCGTGAAGGGTTAAGGCCTAACCATTTTAACGTGTTTAAAAAAACCGCGTTCTAAATAAACAATTATACCAATGCAGCCTCTGCTAAGTGATGACCCTTTCATCCGACTCTTTTAAACGCGTCTTTGTTTCGATAATTAGTTTTAGTATTAATTAGCGTTGTTAGTATATGGGGACTAATCAGTTGGTTTGTTTAGGAACAAATTGTTATTGAATATTCATGTTAATTAGGTTATAACGTGCATGTTATTCGTCCTATTCTGAGTATGACGTGAAACTGCATCCAGCCAATTTATAGAATAAGTATAATAATAAAACCAATAATAATATGATAACAATAACAATAACAATAATAAAAATAATATGATAATACTAAAGACTAAAAATAATACCTAATAATAATACTAAACTAATAATAAAACTAAACTAATAATAAAATTAATAATAATGATAAGGATAACAATAGTAGTTATAGTTTCTAAATGTTTTTTCCTTGTGTATAGTTTCGTTAATGTTTGCTTTGTAGATTTTAGGCTTGTCAATATCATTTGTCTCTCTTTTCAGTACCGTATCTCATGTCAATCTATTTCTTGCAGCTAATAACCCCATTTATTTTTCAGTAAGGTTTCAGCGAGACACCCACTCCACGACTTGTCGCTCGGATGTTGAAATCTCCCCGCCTAATTTGAACGTGGGCTTTAGGTGGGGCCCAGGGGGACACAAGTTTGGTGGCCAAATTGTGTCAAAGACTTGTTTAAAGTCTATATATAAAATAGTTTCTATATACTAGCAGATTGAAGCTTAAAGCAGATGAATAGCAAAGCCGAATGCGCCTTAATTTGTATTCTGCTTTGCTTTCGATGTGCTTTTAAGCAGGCTGAATGTGGCTTACAGTGGTAAAATCGTAGCACATAAGAAACGCATCGTGAACGGTTAAGGCCTAACGATTTTAACGTGTTTAAAAAAAACGCGTTCTAAATAAACAATTATACCAAATTGTGCCGTCTCTGCTAAGTGATGACCCCTTTCATCCGACTCTTTTAAACGCGTCTTTGTTTTGATAATTAGTTTTAGTATTAATTAGCGTTGTTAGTATATGGGGAACGTCACTAGCAGATTGAAGCTTAAAGCAGATGAATAGCAAAGCCGAATGCGCCTTAATTTGTATTCTGCTTTGCTTTCAATGTGCTTTTAAGCAGGCTGAATGTGGCTTACAGTGGTAAATACGCTATTCCTATCCATTTACCCGTTAAATATATGCATATAATAAGAAACGCGTCGTGAAGGGTTAAGGCCTAACCATTTTAACGTGTTTAAAAAAACCGCGTTCTAAATAAACAATTATACCAATGCAGCCTCTGCTAAGTGATGACCCTTTCATCCGACTCTTTTAAACGCGTCTTTGTTTCGATAATTAGTTTTAGTATTAATTAGCGTTGTTAGTATATGGGGACTAATCAGTTGGTTTGTTTAGGAACAAATTGTTATTGAATATTCATGTTAATTAGGTTATAACGTGCATGTTATTCGTCCTATTCTGAGTATGACGTGAAACTGCATCCAGCCAATTTATAGAATAAGTATAATAATAAAACCAATAATAATATGATAACAATAACAATAACAATAATAAAAATAATATGATAATACTAAAGACTAAAAATAATACCTAATAATAATACTAAACTAATAATAAAACTAAACTAATAATAAAATTAATAATAATGATAAGGATAACAATAGTAGTTATAGTTTCTAAATGTTTTTTCCTTGTGTATAGTTTCGTTAATGTTTGCTTTGTAGATTTTAGGCTTGTCAATATCATTTGTCTCTCTTTTCAGTACCGTATCTCATGTCAATCTATTTCTTGCAGCTAATAACCCCATTTATTTTTCAGTAAGGTTTCAGCGAGACACCCACTCCACGACTTGTCGCTCGGATGTTGAAATCTCCCCGCCTAATTTGAACGTGGGCTTTAGGTGGGGCCCAGGGGGACACAAGTTTGGTGGCCAAATTGTGTCAAAGACTTGTTTAAAGTCTATATATAAAATAGTTTCTATATACTAGCAGATTGAAGCTTAAAGCAGATGAATAGCAAAGCCGAATGCGCCTTAATTTGTATTCTGCTTTGCTTTCGATGTGCTTTTAAGCAGGCTGAATGTGGCTTACAGTGGTAAAATCGTAGCACATAAGAAACGCATCGTGAACGGTTAAGGCCTAACGATTTTAACGTGTTTAAAAAAAACGCGTTCTAAATAAACAATTATACCAAATTGTGCCGTCTCTGCTAAGTGATGACCCCTTTCATCCGACTCTTTTAAACGCGTCTTTGTTTTGATAATTAGTTTTAGTATTAATTAGCGTTGTTAGTATATGGGGAACGTCACTAGCAGATTGAAGCTTAAAGCAGATGAATAGCAAAGCCGAATGCGCCTTAATTTGTATTCTGCTTTGCTTTCAATGTGCTTTTAAGCAGGCTGAATGTGGCTTACAGTGGTAAATACGCTATTCCTATCCATTTACCCGTTAAATATATGCATATAATAAGAAACGCGTCGTGAAGGGTTAAGGCCTAACCATTTTAACGTGTTTAAAAAAAACGCGTTCTAAATAAACAATTATACCAATGCAGCCTCTGCTAAGTGATGACCCTTTCATCCGACTCTTTTAAACGCGTCTTTGTTTCGATAATTAGTTTTAGTATTAATTAGCGTTGTTAGTATATGGGGACTAATCAGTTGGTTTGTTTAGGAACAAATTGTTATTGAATATTCATGTTAATTAGGTTATAACGTGCATGTTATTCGTCCTATTCTGAGTATGACGTGAAACTGCATCCAGCCAATTTATAGAATAAGTATAATAATAAAACCAATAATAATATGATAACAATAACAATAACAATAATAAAAATAATATGATAATACTAAAGACTAAAAATAATACCTAATAATAATACTAAACTAATAATAAAACTAAACTAATAATAAAATTAATAATAATGATAAGGATAACAATAGTAGTTATAGTTTCTAAATGTTTTTTCCTTGTGTATAGTTTCGTTAATGTTTGCTTTGTAGATTTTAGGCTTGTCAATATCATTTGTCTCTCTTTTCAGTACCGTATCTCATGTCAATCTATTTCTTGCAGCTAATAACCCCATTTATTTTTCAGTAAGGTTTCAGCGAGACACCCACTCCACGACTTGTCGCTCGGATGTTGAAATCTCCCCGCCTAATTTGAACGTGGGCTTTAGGTGGGGCCCAGGGGGACACAAGTTTGGTGGCCAAATTGTGTCAAAGACTTGTTTAAAGTCTATATATAAAATAGTTTCTATATACTAGCAGATTGAAGCTTAAAGCAGATGAATAGCAAAGCCGAATGCGCCTTAATTTGTATTCTGCTTTGCTTTCGATGTGCTTTTAAGCAGGCTGAATGTGGCTTACAGTGGTAAAATCGTAGCACATAAGAAACGCATCGTGAACGGTTAAGGCCTAACGATTTTAACGTGTTTAAAAAAAACGCGTTCTAAATAAACAATTATACCAAATTGTGCCGTCTCTGCTAAGTGATGACCCCTTTCATCCGACTCTTTTAAACGCGTCTTTGTTTTGATAATTAGTTTTAGTATTAATTAGCGTTGTTAGTATATGGGGAACGTCACTAGCAGATTGAAGCTTAAAGCAGATGAATAGCAAAGCCGAATGCGCCTTAATTTGTATTCTGCTTTGCTTTCAATGTGCTTTTAAGCAGGCTGAATGTGGCTTACAGTGGTAAATACGCTATTCCTATCCATTTACCCGTTAAATATATGCATATAATAAGAAACGCGTCGTGAAGGGTTAAGGCCTAACCATTTTAACGTGTTTAAAAAAAACGCGTTCTAAATAAACAATTATACCAATGCAGCCTCTGCTAAGTGATGACCCTTTCATCCGACTCTTTTAAACGCGTCTTTGTTTCGATAATTAGTTTTAGTATTAATTAGCGTTGTTAGTATATGGGGACTAATCAGTTGGTTTGTTTAGGAACAAATTGTTATTGAATATTCATGTTAATTAGGTTATAACGTGCATGTTATTCGTCCTATTCTGAGTATGACGTGAAACTGCATCCAGCCAATTTATAGAATAAGTATAATAATAAAACCAATAATAATATGATAACAATAACAATAACAATAATAAAAATAATATGATAATACTAAAGACTAAAAATAATACCTAATAATAATACTAAACTAATAATAAAACTAAACTAATAATAAAATTAATAATAATGATAAGGATAACAATAGTAGTTATAGTTTCTAAATGTTTTTTCCTTGTGTATAGTTTCGTTAATGTTTGCTTTGTAGATTTTAGGCTTGTCAATATCATTTGTCTCTCTTTTCAGTACCGTATCTCATGTCAATCTATTTCTTGCAGCTAATAACCCCATTTATTTTTCAGTAAGGTTTCAGCGAGACACCCACTCCACGACTTGTCGCTCGGATGTTGAAATCTCCCCGCCTAATTTGAACGTGGGCTTTAGGTGGGGCCCAGGGGGACACAAGTTTGGTGGCCAAATTGTGTCAAAGACTTGTTTAAAGTCTATATATAAAATAGTTTCTATATACTAGCAGATTGAAGCTTAAAGCAGATGAATAGCAAAGCCGAATGCGCCTTAATTTGTATTCTGCTTTGCTTTCGATGTGCTTTTAAGCAGGCTGAATGTGGCTTACAGTGGTAAAATCGTAGCACATAAGAAACGCATCGTGAACGGTTAAGGCCTAACGATTTTAACGTGTTTAAAAAAAACGCGTTCTAAATAAACAATTATACCAAATTGTGCCGTCTCTGCTAAGTGATGACCCCTTTCATCCGACTCTTTTAAACGCGTCTTTGTTTTGATAATTAGTTTTAGTATTAATTAGCGTTGTTAGTATATGGGGAACGTCACTAGCAGATTGAAGCTTAAAGCAGATGAATAGCAAAGCCGAATGCGCCTTAATTTGTATTCTGCTTTGCTTTCAATGTGCTTTTAAGCAGGCTGAATGTGGCTTACAGTGGTAAATACGCTATTCCTATCCATTTACCCGTTAAATATATGCATATAATAAGAAACGCGTCGTGAAGGGTTAAGGCCTAACCATTTTAACGTGTTTAAAAAAAACGCGTTCTAAATAAACAATTATACCAATGCAGCCTCTGCTAAGTGATGACCCTTTCATCCGACTCTTTTAAACGCGTCTTTGTTTCGATAATTAGTTTTAGTATTAATTAGCGTTGTTAGTATATGGGGACTAATCAGTTGGTTTGTTTAGGAACAAATTGTTATTGAATATTCATGTTAATTAGGTTATAACGTGCATGTTATTCGTCCTATTCTGAGTATGACGTGAAACTGCATCCAGCCAATTTATAGAATAAGTATAATAATAAAACCAATAATAATATGATAACAATAACAATAACAATAATAAAAATAATATGATAATACTAAAGACTAAAAATAATACCTAATAATAATACTAAACTAATAATAAAACTAAACTAATAATAAAATTAATAATAATGATAAGGATAACAATAGTAGTTATAGTTTCTAAATGTTTTTTCCTTGTGTATAGTTTCGTTAATGTTTGCTTTGTAGATTTTAGGCTTGTCAATATCATTTGTCTCTCTTTTCAGTACCGTATCTCATGTCAATCTATTTCTTGCAGCTAATAACCCCATTTATTTTTCAGTAAGGTTTCAGCGAGACACCCACTCCACGACTTGTCGCTCGGATGTTGAAATCTCCCCGCCTAATTTGAACGTGGGCTTTAGGTGGGGCCCAGGGGGACACAAGTTTGGTGGCCAAATTGTGTCAAAGACTTGTTTAAAGTCTATATATAAAATAGTTTCTATATACTAGCAGATTGAAGCTTAAAGCAGATGAATAGCAAAGCCGAATGCGCCTTAATTTGTATTCTGCTTTGCTTTCGATGTGCTTTTAAGCAGGCTGAATGTGGCTTACAGTGGTAAAATCGTAGCACATAAGAAACGCATCGTGAACGGTTAAGGCCTAACGATTTTAACGTGTTTAAAAAAAACGCGTTCTAAATAAACAATTATACCAAATTGTGCCGTCTCTGCTAAGTGATGACCCCTTTCATCCAACTCTTTTAAACGCGTCTTTGTTTTGATAATTAGTTTTAGTATTAATTAGCGTTGTTAGTATATGGGGAACGTCACTAGCAGATTGAAGCTTAAAGCAGATGAATAGCAAAGCCGAATGCGCCTTAATTTGTATTCTGCTTTGCTTTCAATGTGCTTTTAAGCAGGCTGAATGTGGCTTACAGTGGTAAATACGCTATTCCTATCCATTTACCCGTTAAATATATGCATATAATAAGAAACGCGTCGTGAAGGGTTAAGGCCTAACCATTTTAACGTGTTTAAAAAAAACGCGTTCTAAATAAACAATTATACCAATGCAGCCTCTGCTAAGTGATGACCCTTTCATCCGACTCTTTTAAACGCGTCTTTGTTTCGATAATTAGTTTTAGTATTAATTAGCGTTGTTAGTATATGGGGACTAATCAGTTAGTTTGTTTAGGAACAAATTGTTATTGAATATTCATGTTAATTAGGTTATAACGTGCATGTTATTCGTCCTATTCTGAGTATGACGTGAAACTGCATCCAGCCAATTTATAGAATAAGTATAATAATAAAACCAATAATAATATGATAACAATAACAATAACAATAATAAAAATAATATGATAATACTAAAGACTAAAAATAATACCTAATAATAATACTAAACTAATAATAAAACTAAACTAATAATAAAATTAATAATAATGATAAGGATAACAATAGTAGTTATAGTTTCTAAATGTTTTTTCCTTGTGTATAGTTTCGTTAATGTTTGCTTTGTAGATTTTAGGCTTGTCAATATCATTTGTCTCTCTTTTCAGTACCGTATCTCATGTCAATCTATTTCTTGCAGCTAATAACCCCATTTATTTTTCAGTAAGGTTTCAGCGAGACACCCACTCCACGACTTGTCGCTCGGATGTTGAAATCTCCCCGCCTAATTTGAACGTGGGCTTTAGGTGGGGCCCAGGGGGACACAAGTTTGGTGGCCAAATTGTGTCAAAGACTTGTTTAAAGTCTATATATAAAATAGTTTCTATATACTAGCAGATTGAAGCTTAAAGCAGATGAATAGCAAAGCCGAATGCGCCTTAATTTGTATTCTGCTTTGCTTTCGATGTGCTTTTAAGCAGGCTGAATGTGGCTTACAGTGGTAAAATCGTAGCACATAAGAAACGCATCGTGAACGGTTAAGGCCTAACGATTTTAACGTGTTTAAAAAAAACGCGTTCTAAATAAACAATTATACCAAATTGTGCCGTCTCTGCTAAGTGATGACCCCTTTCATCCGACTCTTTTAAACGCGTCTTTGTTTTGATAATTAGTTTTAGTATTAATTAGCGTTGTTAGTATATGGGGAACGTCACTAGCAGATTGAAGCTTAAAGCAGATGAATAGCAAAGCCGAATGCGCCTTAATTTGTATTCTGCTTTGCTTTCAATGTGCTTTTAAGCAGGCTGAATGTGGCTTACAGTGGTAAATACGCTATTCCTATCCATTTACCCGTTAAATATATGCATATAATAAGAAACGCGTCGTGAAGGGTTAAGGCCTAACCATTTTAACGTGTTTAAAAAAAACGCGTTCTAAATAAACAATTATACCAATGCAGCCTCTGCTAAGTGATGACCCTTTCATCCGACTCTTTTAAACGCGTC
Source organism: Gari tellinella (assembly GCA_922989275.2). Classification (NCBI taxonomy): domain Eukaryota; kingdom Metazoa; phylum Mollusca; class Bivalvia; order Cardiida; family Psammobiidae; genus Gari; species Gari tellinella. The sequence goes on from OV277862.1 coordinate 24,975,553, forward strand.
TTTGTTTCGATAATTAGTTTTAGTATTAATTAGCGTTGTTAGTATATGGGGACTAATCAGTTGGTTTGTTTAGGAACAAATTGTTATTGAATATTCATGTTAATTAGGTTATAACGTGCATGTTATTCGTCCTATTCTGAGTATGACGTGAAACTGCATCCAGCCAATTTATAGAATAAGTATAATAATAAAACCAATAATAATATGATAACAATAACAATAACAATAATAAAAATAATATGATAATACTAAAGACTAAAAATAATACCTAATAATAATACTAAACTAATAATAAAACTAAACTAATAATAAAATTAATAATAATGATAAGGATAACAATAGTAGTTATAGTTTCTAAATGTTTTTTCCTTGTGTATAGTTTCGTTAATGTTTGCTTTGTAGATTTTAGGCTTGTCAATATCATTTGTCTCTCTTTTCAGTACCGTATCTCATGTCAATCTATTTCTTGCAGCTAATAACCCCATTTATTTTTCAGTAAGGTTTCAGCGAGACACCCACTCCACGACTTGTCGCTCGGATGTTGAAATCTCCCCGCCTAATTTGAACGTGGGCTTTAGGTGGGGCCCAGGGGGACACAAGTTTGGTGGCCAAATTGTGTCAAAGACTTGTTTAAAGTCTATATATAAAATAGTTTCTATATACTAGCAGATTGAAGCTTAAAGCAGATGAATAGCAAAGCCGAATGCGCCTTAATTTGTATTCTGCTTTGCTTTCGATGTGCTTTTAAGCAGGCTGAATGTGGCTTACAGTGGTAAAATCGTAGCACATAAGAAACGCATCGTGAACGGTTAAGGCCTAACGATTTTAACGTGTTTAAAAAAAACGCGTTCTAAATAAACAATTATACCAAATTGTGCCGTCTCTGCTAAGTGATGACCCCTTTCATCCGACTCTTTTAAACGCGTCTTTGTTTTGATAATTAGTTTTAGTATTAATTAGCGTTGTTAGTATATGGGGAACGTCACTAGCAGATTGAAGCTTAAAGCAGATGAATAGCAAAGCCGAATGCGCCTTAATTTGTATTCTGCTTTGCTTTCAATGTGCTTTTAAGCAGGCTGAATGTGGCTTACAGTGGTAAATACGCTATTCCTATCCATTTACCCGTTAAATATATGCATATAATAAGAAACGCGTCGTGAAGGGTTAAGGCCTAACCATTTTAACGTGTTTAAAAAAACCGCGTTCTAAATAAACAATTATACCAATGCAGCCTCTGCTAAGTGATGACCCTTTCATCCGACTCTTTTAAACGCGTCTTTGTTTCGATAATTAGTTTTAGTATTAATTAGCGTTGTTAGTATATGGGGACTAATCAGTTGGTTTGTTTAGGAACAAATTGTTATTGAATATTCATGTTAATTAGGTTATAACGTGCATGTTATTCGTCCTATTCTGAGTATGACGTGAAACTGCATCCAGCCAATTTATAGAATAAGTATAATAATAAAACCAATAATAATATGATAACAATAACAATAACAATAATAAAAATAATATGATAATACTAAAGACTAAAAATAATACCTAATAATAATACTAAACTAATAATAAAACTAAACTAATAATAAAATTAATAATAATGATAAGGATAACAATAGTAGTTATAGTTTCTAAATGTTTTTTCCTTGTGTATAGTTTCGTTAATGTTTGCTTTGTAGATTTTAGGCTTGTCAATATCATTTGTCTCTCTTTTCAGTACCGTATCTCATGTCAATCTATTTCTTGCAGCTAATAACCCCATTTATTTTTCAGTAAGGTTTCAGCGAGACACCCACTCCACGACTTGTCGCTCGGATGTTGAAATCTCCCCGCCTAATTTGAACGTGGGCTTTAGGTGGGGCCCAGGGGGACACAAGTTTGGTGGCCAAATTGTGTCAAAGACTTGTTTAAAGTCTATATATAAAATAGTTTCTATATACTAGCAGATTGAAGCTTAAAGCAGATGAATAGCAAAGCCGAATGCGCCTTAATTTGTATTCTGCTTTGCTTTCGATGTGCTTTTAAGCAGGCTGAATGTGGCTTACAGTGGTAAAATCGTAGCACATAAGAAACGCATCGTGAACGGTTAAGGCCTAACGATTTTAACGTGTTTAAAAAAAACGCGTTCTAAATAAACAATTATACCAAATTGTGCCGTCTCTGCTAAGTGATGACCCCTTTCATCCGACTCTTTTAAACGCGTCTTTGTTTTGATAATTAGTTTTAGTATTAATTAGCGTTGTTAGTATATGGGGAACGTCACTAGCAGATTGAAGCTTAAAGCAGATGAATAGCAAAGCCGAATGCGCCTTAATTTGTATTCTGCTTTGCTTTCAATGTGCTTTTAAGCAGGCTGAATGTGGCTTACAGTGGTAAATACGCTATTCCTATCCATTTACCCGTTAAATATATGCATATAATAAGAAACGCGTCGTGAAGGGTTAAGGCCTAACCATTTTAACGTGTTTAAAAAAACCGCGTTCTAAATAAACAATTATACCAATGCAGCCTCTGCTAAGTGATGACCCTTTCATCCGACTCTTTTAAACGCGTCTTTGTTTCGATAATTAGTTTTAGTATTAATTAGCGTTGTTAGTATATGGGGACTAATCAGTTGGTTTGTTTAGGAACAAATTGTTATTGAATATTCATGTTAATTAGGTTATAACGTGCATGTTATTCGTCCTATTCTGAGTATGACGTGAAACTGCATCCAGCCAATTTATAGAATAAGTATAATAATAAAACCAATAATAATATGATAACAATAACAATAACAATAATAAAAATAATATGATAATACTAAAGACTAAAAATAATACCTAATAATAATACTAAACTAATAATAAAACTAAACTAATAATAAAATTAATAATAATGATAAGGATAACAATAGTAGTTATAGTTTCTAAATGTTTTTTCCTTGTGTATAGTTTCGTTAATGTTTGCTTTGTAGATTTTAGGCTTGTCAATATCATTTGTCTCTCTTTTCAGTACCGTATCTCATGTCAATCTATTTCTTGCAGCTAATAACCCCATTTATTTTTCAGTAAGGTTTCAGCGAGACACCCACTCCACGACTTGTCGCTCGGATGTTGAAATCTCCCCGCCTAATTTGAACGTGGGCTTTAGGTGGGGCCCAGGGGGACACAAGTTTGGTGGCCAAATTGTGTCAAAGACTTGTTTAAAGTCTATATATAAAATAGTTTCTATATACTAGCAGATTGAAGCTTAAAGCAGATGAATAGCAAAGCCGAATGCGCCTTAATTTGTATTCTGCTTTGCTTTCGATGTGCTTTTAAGCAGGCTGAATGTGGCTTACAGTGGTAAAATCGTAGCACATAAGAAACGCATCGTGAACGGTTAAGGCCTAACGATTTTAACGTGTTTAAAAAAAACGCGTTCTAAATAAACAATTATACCAAATTGTGCCGTCTCTGCTAAGTGATGACCCCTTTCATCCGACTCTTTTAAACGCGTCTTTGTTTTGATAATTAGTTTTAGTATTAATTAGCGTTGTTAGTATATGGGGAACGTCACTAGCAGATTGAAGCTTAAAGCAGATGAATAGCAAAGCCGAATGCGCCTTAATTTGTATTCTGCTTTGCTTTCAATGTGCTTTTAAGCAGGCTGAATGTGGCTTACAGTGGTAAATACGCTATTCCTATCCATTTACCCGTTAAATATATGCATATAATAAGAAACGCGTCGTGAAGGGTTAAGGCCTAACCATTTTAACGTGTTTAAAAAAAACGCGTTCTAAATAAACAATTATACCAATGCAGCCTCTGCTAAGTGATGACCCTTTCATCCGACTCTTTTAAACGCGTCTTTGTTTCGATAATTAGTTTTAGTATTAATTAGCGTTGTTAGTATATGGGGACTAATCAGTTGGTTTGTTTAGGAACAAATTGTTATTGAATATTCATGTTAATTAGGTTATAACGTGCATGTTATTCGTCCTATTCTGAGTATGACGTGAAACTGCATCCAGCCAATTTATAGAATAAGTATAATAATAAAACCAATAATAATATGATAACAATAACAATAACAATAATAAAAATAATATGATAATACTAAAGACTAAAAATAATACCTAATAATAATACTAAACTAATAATAAAACTAAACTAATAATAAAATTAATAATAATGATAAGGATAACAATAGTAGTTATAGTTTCTAAATGTTTTTTCCTTGTGTATAGTTTCGTTAATGTTTGCTTTGTAGATTTTAGGCTTGTCAATATCATTTGTCTCTCTTTTCAGTACCGTATCTCATGTCAATCTATTTCTTGCAGCTAATAACCCCATTTATTTTTCAGTAAGGTTTCAGCGAGACACCCACTCCACGACTTGTCGCTCGGATGTTGAAATCTCCCCGCCTAATTTGAACGTGGGCTTTAGGTGGGGCCCAGGGGGACACAAGTTTGGTGGCCAAATTGTGTCAAAGACTTGTTTAAAGTCTATATATAAAATAGTTTCTATATACTAGCAGATTGAAGCTTAAAGCAGATGAATAGCAAAGCCGAATGCGCCTTAATTTGTATTCTGCTTTGCTTTCGATGTGCTTTTAAGCAGGCTGAATGTGGCTTACAGTGGTAAAATCGTAGCACATAAGAAACGCATCGTGAACGGTTAAGGCCTAACGATTTTAACGTGTTTAAAAAAAACGCGTTCTAAATAAACAATTATACCAAATTGTGCCGTCTCTGCTAAGTGATGACCCCTTTCATCCGACTCTTTTAAACGCGTCTTTGTTTTGATAATTAGTTTTAGTATTAATTAGCGTTGTTAGTATATGGGGAACGTCACTAGCAGATTGAAGCTTAAAGCAGATGAATAGCAAAGCCGAATGCGCCTTAATTTGTATTCTGCTTTGCTTTCAATGTGCTTTTAAGCAGGCTGAATGTGGCTTACAGTGGTAAATACGCTATTCCTATCCATTTACCCGTTAAATATATGCATATAATAAGAAACGCGTCGTGAAGGGTTAAGGCCTAACCATTTTAACGTGTTTAAAAAAAACGCGTTCTAAATAAACAATTATACCAATGCAGCCTCTGCTAAGTGATGACCCTTTCATCCGACTCTTTTAAACGCGTCTTTGTTTCGATAATTAGTTTTAGTATTAATTAGCGTTGTTAGTATATGGGGACTAATCAGTTGGTTTGTTTAGGAACAAATTGTTATTGAATATTCATGTTAATTAGGTTATAACGTGCATGTTATTCGTCCTATTCTGAGTATGACGTGAAACTGCATCCAGCCAATTTATAGAATAAGTATAATAATAAAACCAATAATAATATGATAACAATAACAATAACAATAATAAAAATAATATGATAATACTAAAGACTAAAAATAATACCTAATAATAATACTAAACTAATAATAAAACTAAACTAATAATAAAATTAATAATAATGATAAGGATAACAATAGTAGTTATAGTTTCTAAATGTTTTTTCCTTGTGTATAGTTTCGTTAATGTTTGCTTTGTAGATTTTAGGCTTGTCAATATCATTTGTCTCTCTTTTCAGTACCGTATCTCATGTCAATCTATTTCTTGCAGCTAATAACCCCATTTATTTTTCAGTAAGGTTTCAGCGAGACACCCACTCCACGACTTGTCGCTCGGATGTTGAAATCTCCCCGCCTAATTTGAACGTGGGCTTTAGGTGGGGCCCAGGGGGACACAAGTTTGGTGGCCAAATTGTGTCAAAGACTTGTTTAAAGTCTATATATAAAATAGTTTCTATATACTAGCAGATTGAAGCTTAAAGCAGATGAATAGCAAAGCCGAATGCGCCTTAATTTGTATTCTGCTTTGCTTTCGATGTGCTTTTAAGCAGGCTGAATGTGGCTTACAGTGGTAAAATCGTAGCACATAAGAAACGCATCGTGAACGGTTAAGGCCTAACGATTTTAACGTGTTTAAAAAAAACGCGTTCTAAATAAACAATTATACCAAATTGTGCCGTCTCTGCTAAGTGATGACCCCTTTCATCCGACTCTTTTAAACGCGTCTTTGTTTTGATAATTAGTTTTAGTATTAATTAGCGTTGTTAGTATATGGGGAACGTCACTAGCAGATTGAAGCTTAAAGCAGATGAATAGCAAAGCCGAATGCGCCTTAATTTGTATTCTGCTTTGCTTTCAATGTGCTTTTAAGCAGGCTGAATGTGGCTTACAGTGGTAAATACGCTATTCCTATCCATTTACCCGTTAAATATATGCATATAATAAGAAACGCGTCGTGAAGGGTTAAGGCCTAACCATTTTAACGTGTTTAAAAAAAACGCGTTCTAAATAAACAATTATACCAATGCAGCCTCTGCTAAGTGATGACCCTTTCATCCGACTCTTTTAAACGCGTCTTTGTTTCGATAATTAGTTTTAGTATTAATTAGCGTTGTTAGTATATGGGGACTAATCAGTTGGTTTGTTTAGGAACAAATTGTTATTGAATATTCATGTTAATTAGGTTATAACGTGCATGTTATTCGTCCTATTCTGAGTATGACGTGAAACTGCATCCAGCCAATTTATAGAATAAGTATAATAATAAAACCAATAATAATATGATAACAATAACAATAACAATAATAAAAATAATATGATAATACTAAAGACTAAAAATAATACCTAATAATAATACTAAACTAATAATAAAACTAAACTAATAATAAAATTAATAATAATGATAAGGATAACAATAGTAGTTATAGTTTCTAAATGTTTTTTCCTTGTGTATAGTTTCGTTAATGTTTGCTTTGTAGATTTTAGGCTTGTCAATATCATTTGTCTCTCTTTTCAGTACCGTATCTCATGTCAATCTATTTCTTGCAGCTAATAACCCCATTTATTTTTCAGTAAGGTTTCAGCGAGACACCCACTCCACGACTTGTCGCTCGGATGTTGAAATCTCCCCGCCTAATTTGAACGTGGGCTTTAGGTGGGGCCCAGGGGGACACAAGTTTGGTGGCCAAATTGTGTCAAAGACTTGTTTAAAGTCTATATATAAAATAGTTTCTATATACTAGCAGATTGAAGCTTAAAGCAGATGAATAGCAAAGCCGAATGCGCCTTAATTTGTATTCTGCTTTGCTTTCGATGTGCTTTTAAGCAGGCTGAATGTGGCTTACAGTGGTAAAATCGTAGCACATAAGAAACGCATCGTGAACGGTTAAGGCCTAACGATTTTAACGTGTTTAAAAAAAACGCGTTCTAAATAAACAATTATACCAAATTGTGCCGTCTCTGCTAAGTGATGACCCCTTTCATCCGACTCTTTTAAACGCGTCTTTGTTTTGATAATTAGTTTTAGTATTAATTAGCGTTGTTAGTATATGGGGAACGTCACTAGCAGATTGAAGCTTAAAGCAGATGAATAGCAAAGCCGAATGCGCCTTAATTTGTATTCTGCTTTGCTTTCAATGTGCTTTTAAGCAGGCTGAATGTGGCTTACAGTGGTAAATACGCTATTCCTATCCATTTACCCGTTAAATATATGCATATAATAAGAAACGCGTCGTGAAGGGTTAAGGCCTAACCATTTTAACGTGTTTAAAAAAAACGCGTTCTAAATAAACAATTATACCAATGCAGCCTCTGCTAAGTGATGACCCTTTCATCCGACTCTTTTAAACGCGTCTTTGTTTCGATAATTAGTTTTAGTATTAATTAGCGTTGTTAGTATATGGGGACTAATCAGTTGGTTTGTTTAGGAACAAATTGTTATTGAATATTCATGTTAATTAGGTTATAACGTGCATGTTATTCGTCCTATTCTGAGTATGACGTGAAACTGCATCCAGCCAATTTATAGAATAAGTATAATAATAAAACCAATAATAATATGATAACAATAACAATAACAATAATAAAAATAATATGATAATACTAAAGACTAAAAATAATACCTAATAATAATACTAAACTAATAATAAAACTAAACTAATAATAAAATTAATAATAATGATAAGGATAACAATAGTAGTTATAGTTTCTAAATGTTTTTTCCTTGTGTATAGTTTCGTTAATGTTTGCTTTGTAGATTTTAGGCTTGTCAATATCATTTGTCTCTCTTTTCAGTACCGTATCTCATGTCAATCTATTTCTTGCAGCTAATAACCCCATTTATTTTTCAGTAAGGTTTCAGCGAGACACCCACTCCACGACTTGTCGCTCGGATGTTGAAATCTCCCCGCCTAATTTGAACGTGGGCTTTAGGTGGGGCCCAGGGGGACACAAGTTTGGTGGCCAAATTGTGTCAAAGACTTGTTTAAAGTCTATATATAAAATAGTTTCTATATACTAGCAGATTGAAGCTTAAAGCAGATGAATAGCAAAGCCGAATGCGCCTTAATTTGTATTCTGCTTTGCTTTCGATGTGCTTTTAAGCAGGCTGAATGTGGCTTACAGTGGTAAAATCGTAGCACATAAGAAACGCATCGTGAACGGTTAAGGCCTAACGATTTTAACGTGTTTAAAAAAAACGCGTTCTAAATAAACAATTATACCAAATTGTGCCGTCTCTGCTAAGTGATGACCCCTTTCATCCGACTCTTTTAAACGCGTCTTTGTTTTGATAATTAGTTTTAGTATTAATTAGCGTTGTTAGTATATGGGGAACGTCACTAGCAGATTGAAGCTTAAAGCAGATGAATAGCAAAGCCGAATGCGCCTTAATTTGTATTCTGCTTTGCTTTCAATGTGCTTTTAAGCAGGCTGAATGTGGCTTACAGTGGTAAATACGCTATTCCTATCCATTTACCCGTTAAATATATGCATATAATAAGAAACGCGTCGTGAAGGGTTAAGGCCTAACCATTTTAACGTGTTTAAAAAAACCGCGTTCTAAATAAACAATTATACCAATGCAGCCTCTGCTAAGTGATGACCCTTTCATCCGACTCTTTTAAACGCGTCTTTGTTTCGATAATTAGTTTTAGTATTAATTAGCGTTGTTAGTATATGGGGACTAATCAGTTGGTTTGTTTAGGAACAAATTGTTATTGAATATTCATGTTAATTAGGTTATAACGTGCATGTTATTCGTCCTATTCTGAGTATGACGTGAAACTGCATCCAGCCAATTTATAGAATAAGTATAATAATAAAACCAATAATAATATGATAACAATAACAATAACAATAATAAAAATAATATGATAATACTAAAGACTAAAAATAATACCTAATAATAATACTAAACTAATAATAAAACTAAACTAATAATAAAATTAATAATAATGATAAGGATAACAATAGTAGTTATAGTTTCTAAATGTTTTTTCCTTGTGTATAGTTTCGTTAATGTTTGCTTTGTAGATTTTAGGCTTGTCAATATCATTTGTCTCTCTTTTCAGTACCGTATCTCATGTCAATCTATTTCTTGCAGCTAATAACCCCATTTATTTTTCTGTAAGGTTTCAGCGAGACACCCACTCCACGACTTGTCGCTCGGATGTTGAAATCTCCCCGCCTAATTTGAACGTGGGCTTTAGGTGGGGCCCAGGGGGACACAAGTTTGGTGGCCAAACTGTGTCAAAGACTTGTTTAAAGTCTATATATAAAATAGTTTCTATATACTAGCAGATTGAAGCTTAAAGCAGATGAATAGCAAAGCCGAATGCGCCTTAATTTGTATTCTGCTTTGCTTTCGATGTGCTTTTAAGCAGGCTGAATGTGGCTTACAGTGGTAAAATCGTAGCACATAAGAAACGCATCGTGAACGGTTAAGGCCTAACGATTTTAACGTGTTTAAAAAAAACGCGTTCTAAATAAACAATTATACCAAATTGTGCCGTCTCTGCTAAGTGATGACCCCTTTCATCCGACTCTTTTAAACGCGTCTTTGTTTTGATAATTAGTTTTAGTATTAATTAGCGTTGTTAGTATATGGGGAACGTCACTAGCAGATTGAAGCTTAAAGCAGATGAATAGCAAAGCCGAATGCGCCTTAATTTGTATTCTGCTTTGCTTTCAATGTGCTTTTAAGCAGGCTGAATGTGGCTTACAGTGGTAAATACGCTATTCCTATCCATTTACCCGTTAAATATATGCATATAATAAGAAACGCGTCGTGAAGGGTTAAGGCCTAACCATTTTAACGTGTTTAAAAAAACCGCGTTCTAAATAAACAATTATACCAATGCAGCCTCTGCTAAGTGATGACCCTTTCATCCGACTCTTTTAAACGCGTCTTTGTTTCGATAATTAGTTTTAGTATTAATTAGCGTTGTTAGTATATGGGGACTAATCAGTTGGTTTGTTTAGGAACAAATTGTTATTGAATATTCATGTTAATTAGGTTATAACATGCATGTTATTCGTCCTATTCTGAGTATGACGTGAAACTGCATCCAGCCAATTTATAGAATAAGTATAATAATAAAACCAATAATAATATGATAACAATAACAATAACAATAATAAAAATAATATGATAATACTAAAGACTAAAAATAATACCTAATAATAATACTAAACTAATAATAAAACTAAACTAATAATAAAATTAATAATAATGATAAGGATAACAATAGTAGTTATAGTTTCTAAATGTTTTTTCCTTGTGTATAGTTTCGTTAATGTTTGCTTTGTAGATTTTAGGCTTGTCAATATCATTTGTCTCTCTTTTCAGTACCGTATCTCATGTCAATCTATTTCTTGCAGCTAATAACCCCATTTATTTTTCAGTAAGGTTTCAGCGAGACACCCACTCCACGACTTGTCGCTCGGATGTTGAAATCTCCCCGCCTAATTTGAACGTGGGCTTTAGGTGGGGCCCAGGGGGACACAAGTTTGGTGGCCAAACTGTGTCAAAGACTTGTTTAAAGTCTATATATAAAATAGTTTCTATATACTAGCAGATTGAAGCTTAAAGCAGATGAATAGCAAAGCCGAATGCGCCTTAATTTGTATTCTGCTTTGCTTTCGATGTGCTTTTAAGCAGGCTGAATGTGGCTTACAGTGGTAAAATCGTAGCACATAAGAAACGCATCGTGAACGGTTAAGGCCTAACGATTTTAACGTGTTTAAAAAAAACGCGTTCTAAATAAACAATTATACCAAATTGTGCCGTTTCTGCTAAGTGATGACCCCTTTCATCCGACTCTTTTAAACGCGTCTTTGTTTTGATAATTAGTTTTAGTATTAATTAGCGTTGTTAGTATATGGGGAACGTCACTAGCAGATTGAAGCTTAAAGCAGATGAATAGCAAAGCCGAATGCGCCTTAATTTGTATTCTGCTTTGCTTTCAATGTGCTTTTAAGCAGGCTGAATGTGGCTTACAGTGGTAAATACGCTATTCCTATCCATTTACCCGTTAAATATATGCATATAATAAGAAACGCGTCGTGAAGGGTTAAGGCCTAACCATTTTAATGTGTTTAAAAAAACCGCGTTCTAAATAAACAATTATACCAATGCAGCCTCTGCTAAGTGATGACCCTTTCATCCGACTCTTTTAAACGCGTCTTTGTTTCGATAATTAGTTTTAGTATTAATTAGCGTTGTTAGTATATGGGGACTAATCAGTTGGTTTGTTTAGGAACAAATTGTTATTGAATATTCATGTTAATTAGGTTATAACGTGCATGTTATTCGTCCTATTCTGAGTATGACGTGAAACTGCATCCAGCCAATTTATAGAATAAGTATAATAATAAAACCAATAATAATATGATAACAATAACAATAACAATAATAAAAATAATATGATAATACTAAAGACTAAAAATAATACCTAATAATAATACTAAACTAATAATAAAACTAAACTAATAATAAAATTAATAATAATGATAAGGATAACAATAGTAGTTATAGTTTCTAAATGTTTTTTCCTTGTGTATAGTTTCGTTAATGTTTGCTTTGTAGATTTTAGGCTTGTCAATATCATTTGTCTCTCTTTTCAGTACCGTATCTCATGTCAATCTATTTCTTGCAGCTAATAACCCCATTTATTTTTCAGTAAGGTTTCAGCGAGACACCCACTCCACGACTTGTCGCTCGGATGTTGAAATCTCCCCGCCTAATTTGAACGTGGGCTTTAGGTGGGGCCCAGGGGGACACAAGTTTGGTGGCCAAATTGTGTCAAAGACTTGTTTAAAGTCTATATATAAAATAGTTTCTATATACTAGCAGATTGAAGCTTAAAGCAGATGAATAGCAAAGCCGAATGCGCCTTAATTTGTATTCTGCTTTGCTTTCGATGTGCTTTTAAGCAGGCTGAATGTGGCTTACAGTGGTAAAATCGTAGCACATAAGAAACGCATCGTGAACGGTTAAGGCCTAACGATTTTAACGTGTTTAAAAAAAACGCGTTCTAAATAAACAATTATACCAAATTGTGCCGTCTCTGCTAAGTGATGACCCCTTTCATCCGACTCTTTTAAACGCGTCTTTGTTTTGATAATTAGTTTTAGTATTAATTAGCGTTGTTAGTATATGGGGAACGTCACTAGCAGATTGAAGCTTAAAGCAGATGAATAGCAAAGCCGAATGCGCCTTAATTTGTATTCTGCTTTGCTTTCAATGTGCTTTTAAGCAGGCTGAATGTGGCTTACAGTGGTAAATACGCTATTCCTATCCATTTACCCGTTAAATATATGCATATAATAAGAAACGCGTCGTGAAGGGTTAAGGCCTAACCATTTTAACGTGTTTAAAAAAAACGCGTTCTAAATAAACAATTATACCAATGCAGCCTCTGCTAAGTGATGACCCTTTCATCCGACTCTTTTAAACGCGTCTTTGTTTCGATAATTAGTTTTAGTATTAATTAGCGTTGTTAGTATATGGGGACTAATCAGTTGGTTTGTTTAGGAACAAATTGTTATTGAATATTCATGTTAATTAGGTTATAACGTGCATGTTATTCGTCCTATTCTGAGTATGACGTGAAACTGCATCCAGCCAATTTATAGAATAAGTATAATAATAAAACCAATAATAATATGATAACAATAACAATAACAATAATAAAAATAATATGATAATACTAAAGACTAAAAATAATACCTAATAATAATACTAAACTAATAATAAAACTAAACTAATAATAAAATTAATAATAATGATAAGGATAACAATAGTAGTTATAGTTTCTAAATGTTTTTTCCTTGTGTATAGTTTCGTTAATGTTTGCTTTGTAGATTTTAGGCTTGTCAATATCATTTGTCTCTCTTTTCAGTACCGTATCTCATGTCAATCTATTTCTTGCAGCTAATAACCCCATTTATTTTTCAGTAAGGTTTCAGCGAGACACCCACTCCACGACTTGTCGCTCGGATGTTGAAATCTCCCCGCCTAATTTGAACGTGGGCTTTAGGTGGGGCCCAGGGGGACACAAGTTTGGTGGCCAAATTGTGTCAAAGACTTGTTTAAAGTCTATATATAAAATAGTTTCTATATACTAGCAGATTGAAGCTTAAAGCAGATGAATAGCAAAGCCGAATGCGCCTTAATTTGTATTCTGCTTTGCTTTCGATGTGCTTTTAAGCAGGCTGAATGTGGCTTACAGTGGTAAAATCGTAGCACATAAGAAACGCATCGTGAACGGTTAAGGCCTAACGATTTTAACGTGTTTAAAAAAAACGCGTTCTAAATAAACAATTATACCAAATTGTGCCGTCTCTGCTAAGTGATGACCCCTTTCATCCGACTCTTTTAAACGCGTCTTTGTTTTGATAATTAGTTTTAGTATTAATTAGCGTTGTTAGTATATGGGGAACGTCACTAGCAGATTGAAGCTTAAAGCAGATGAATAGCAAAGCCGAATGCGCCTTAATTTGTATTCTGCTTTGCTTTCAATGTGCTTTTAAGCAGGCTGAATGTGGCTTACAGTGGTAAATACGCTATTCCTATCCATTTACCCGTTAAATATATGCATATAATAAGAAACGCGTCGTGAAGGGTTAAGGCCTAACCATTTTAACGTGTTTAAAAAAAACGCGTTCTAAATAAACAATTATACCAATGCAGCCTCTGCTAAGTGATGACCCTTTCATCCGACTCTTTTAAACGCGTCTTTGTTTCGATAATTAGTTTTAGTATTAATTAGCGTTGTTAGTATATGGGGACTAATCAGTTGGTTTGTTTAGGAACAAATTGTTATTGAATATTCATGTTAATTAGGTTATAACGTGCATGTTATTCGTCCTATTCTGAGTATGACGTGAAACTGCATCCAGCCAATTTATAGAATAAGTATAATAATAAAACCAATAATAATATGATAACAATAACAATAACAATAATAAAAATAATATGATAATACTAAAGACTAAAAATAATACCTAATAATAATACTAAACTAATAATAAAACTAAACTAATAATAAAATTAATAATAATGATAAGGATAACAATAGTAGTTATAGTTTCTAAATGTTTTTTCCTTGTGTATAGTTTCGTTAATGTTTGCTTTGTAGATTTTAGGCTTGTCAATATCATTTGTCTCTCTTTTCAGTACCGTATCTCATGTCAATCTATTTCTTGCAGCTAATAACCCCATTTATTTTTCAGTAAGGTTTCAGCGAGACACCCACTCCACGACTTGTCGCTCGGATGTTGAAATCTCCCCGCCTAATTTGAACGTGGGCTTTAGGTGGGGCCCAGGGGGACACAAGTTTGGTGGCCAAATTGTGTCAAAGACTTGTTTAAAGTCTATATATAAAATAGTTTCTATATACTAGCAGATTGAAGCTTAAAGCAGATGAATAGCAAAGCCGAATGCGCCTTAATTTGTATTCTGCTTTGCTTTCGATGTGCTTTTAAGCAGGCTGAATGTGGCTTACAGTGGTAAAATCGTAGCACATAAGAAACGCATCGTGAACGGTTAAGGCCTAACGATTTTAACGTGTTTAAAAAAAACGCGTTCTAAATAAACAATTATACCAAATTGTGCCGTCTCTGCTAAGTGATGACCCCTTTCATCCGACTCTTTTAAACGCGTCTTTGTTTTGATAATTAGTTTTAGTATTAATTAGCGTTGTTAGTATATGGGGAACGTCACTAGCAGATTGAAGCTTAAAGCAGATGAATAGCAAAGCCGAATGCGCCTTAATTTGTATTCTGCTTTGCTTTCAATGTGCTTTTAAGCAGGCTGAATGTGGCTTACAGTGGTAAATACGCTATTCCTATCCATTTACCCGTTAAATATATGCATATAATAAGAAACGCGTCGTGAAGGGTTAAGGCCTAACCATTTTAACGTGTTTAAAAAAACCGCGTTCTAAATAAACAATTATACCAATGCAGCCTCTGCTAAGTGATGACCCTTTCATCCGACTCTTTTAAACGCGTCTTTGTTTCGATAATTAGTTTTAGTATTAATTAGCGTTGTTAGTATATGGGGACTAATCAGTTGGTTTGTTTAGGAACAAATTGTTATTGAATATTCATGTTAATTAGGTTATAACGTGCATGTTATTCGTCCTATTCTGAGTATGACGTGAAACTGCATCCAGCCAATTTATAGAATAAGTATAATAATAAAACCAATAATAATATGATAACAATAACAATAACAATAATAAAAATAATATGATAATACTAAAGACTAAAAATAATACCTAATAATAATACTAAACTAATAATAAAACTAAACTAATAATAAAATTAATAATAATGATAAGGATAACAATAGTAGTTATAGTTTCTAAATGTTTTTTCCTTGTGTATAGTTTCGTTAATGTTTGCTTTGTAGATTTTAGGCTTGTCAATATCATTTGTCTCTCTTTTCAGTACCGTATCTCATGTCAATCTATTTCTTGCAGCTAATAACCCCATTTATTTTTCAGTAAGGTTTCAGCGAGACACCCACTCCACGACTTGTCGCTCGGATGTTGAAATCTCCCCGCCTAATTTGAACGTGGGCTTTAGGTGGGGCCCAGGGGGACACAAGTTTGGTGGCCAAATTGTGTCAAAGACTTGTTTAAAGTCTATATATAAAATAGTTTCTATATACTAGCAGATTGAAGCTTAAAGCAGATGAATAGCAAAGCCGAATGCGCCTTAATTTGTATTCTGCTTTGCTTTCGATGTGCTTTTAAGCAGGCTGAATGTGGCTTACAGTGGTAAAATCGTAGCACATAAGAAACGCATCGTGAACGGTTAAGGCCTAACGATTTTAACGTGTTTAAAAAAAACGCGTTCTAAATAAACAATTATACCAAATTGTGCCGTCTCTGCTAAGTGATGACCCCTTTCATCCGACTCTTTTAAACGCGTCTTTGTTTTGATAATTAGTTTTAGTATTAATTAGCGTTGTTAGTATATGGGGAACGTCACTAGCAGATTGAAGCTTAAAGCAGATGAATAGCAAAGCCGAATGCGCCTTAATTTGTATTCTGCTTTGCTTTCAATGTGCTTTTAAGCAGGCTGAATGTGGCTTACAGTGGTAAATACGCTATTCCTATCCATTTACCCGTTAAATATATGCATATAATAAGAAACGCGTCGTGAAGGGTTAAGGCCTAACCATTTTAACGTGTTTAAAAAAACCGCGTTCTAAATAAACAATTATACCAATGCAGCCTCTGCTAAGTGATGACCCTTTCATCCGACTCTTTTAAACGCGTCTTTGTTTCGATAATTAGTTTTAGTATTAATTAGCGTTGTTAGTATATGGGGACTAATCAGTTGGTTTGTTTAGGAACAAATTGTTATTGAATATTCATGTTAATTAGGTTATAACGTGCATGTTATTCGTCCTATTCTGAGTATGACGTGAAACTGCATCCAGCCAATTTATAGAATAAGTATAATAATAAAACCAATAATAATATGATAACAATAACAATAACAATAATAAAAATAATATGATAATACTAAAGACTAAAAATAATACCTAATAATAATACTAAACTAATAATAAAACTAAACTAATAATAAAATTAATAATAATGATAAGGATAACAATAGTAGTTATAGTTTCTAAATGTTTTTTCCTTGTGTATAGTTTCGTTAATGTTTGCTTTGTAGATTTTAGGCTTGTCAATATCATTTGTCTCTCTTTTCAGTACCGTATCTCATGTCAATCTATTTCTTGCAGCTAATAACCCCATTTATTTTTCAGTAAGGTTTCAGCGAGACACCCACTCCACGACTTGTCGCTCGGATGTTGAAATCTCCCCGCCTAATTTGAACGTGGGCTTTAGGTGGGGCCCAGGGGGACACAAGTTTGGTGGCCAAATTGTGTCAAAGACTTGTTTAAAGTCTATATATAAAATAGTTTCTATATACTAGCAGATTGAAGCTTAAAGCAGATGAATAGCAAAGCCGAATGCGCCTTAATTTGTATTCTGCTTTGCTTTCGATGTGCTTTTAAGCAGGCTGAATGTGGCTTACAGTGGTAAAATCGTAGCACATAAGAAACGCATCGTGAACGGTTAAGGCCTAACGATTTTAACGTGTTTAAAAAAAACGCGTTCTAAATAAACAATTATACCAAATTGTGCCGTCTCTGCTAAGTGATGACCCCTTTCATCCGACTCTTTTAAACGCGTCTTTGTTTTGATAATTAGTTTTAGTATTAATTAGCGTTGTTAGTATATGGGGAACGTCACTAGCAGATTGAAGCTTAAAGCAGATGAATAGCAAAGCCGAATGCGCCTTAATTTGTATTCTGCTTTGCTTTCAATGTGCTTTTAAGCAGGCTGAATGTGGCTTACAGTGGTAAATACGCTATTCCTATCCATTTACCCGTTAAATATATGCATATAATAAGAAACGCGTCGTGAAGGGTTAAGGCCTAACCATTTTAACGTGTTTAAAAAAAACGCGTTCTAAATAAACAATTATACCAATGCAGCCTCTGCTAAGTGATGACCCTTTCATCCGACTCTTTTAAACGCGTCTTTGTTTCGATAATTAGTTTTAGTATTAATTAGCGTTGTTAGTATATGGGGACTAATCAGTTGGTTTGTTTAGGAACAAATTGTTATTGAATATTCATGTTAATTAGGTTATAACGTGCATGTTATTCGTCCTATTCTGAGTATGACGTGAAACTGCATCCAGCCAATTTATAGAATAAGTATAATAATAAAACCAATAATAATATGATAACAATAACAATAACAATAATAAAAATAATATGATAATACTAAAGACTAAAAATAATACCTAATAATAATACTAAACTAATAATAAAACTAAACTAATAATAAAATTAATAATAATGATAAGGATAACAATAGTAGTTATAGTTTCTAAATGTTTTTTCCTTGTGTATAGTTTCGTTAATGTTTGCTTTGTAGATTTTAGGCTTGTCAATATCATTTGTCTCTCTTTTCAGTACCGTATCTCATGTCAATCTATTTCTTGCAGCTAATAACCCCATTTATTTTTCAGTAAGGTTTCAGCGAGACACCCACTCCACGACTTGTCGCTCGGATGTTGAAATCTCCCCGCCTAATTTGAACGTGGGCTTTAGGTGGGGCCCAGGGGGACACAAGTTTGGTGGCCAAATTGTGTCAAAGACTTGTTTAAAGTCTATATATAAAATAGTTTCTATATACTAGCAGATTGAAGCTTAAAGCAGATGAATAGCAAAGCCGACTGCGCCTTAATTTGTATTCTGCTTTGCTTTCGATGTGCTTTTAAGCAGGCTGAATGTGGCTTACAGTGGTAAAATCGTAGCACATAAGAAACGCATCGTGAACGGTTAAGGCCTAACGATTTTAACGTGTTTAAAAAAAACGCGTTCTAAATAAACAATTATACCAAATTGTGCCGTCTCTGCTAAGTGATGACCCCTTTCATCCGACTCTTTTAAACGCGTCTTTGTTTTGATAATTAGTTTTAGTATTAATTAGCGTTGTTAGTATATGGGGAACGTCACTAGCAGATTGAAGCTTAAAGCAGATGAATAGCAAAGCCGAATGCGCCTTAATTTGTATTCTGCTTTGCTTTCAATGTGCTTTTAAGCAGGCTGAATGTGGCTTACAGTGGTAAATACGCTATTCCTATCCATTTACCCGTTAAATATATGCATATAATAAGAAACGCGTCGTGAAGGGTTAAGGCCTAACCATTTTAACGTGTTTAAAAAAAACGCGTTCTAAATAAACAATTATACCAATGCAGCCTCTGCTAAGTGATGACCCTTTCATCCGACTCTTTTAAACGCGTCTTTGTTTCGATAATTAGTTTTAGTATTAATTAGCGTTGTTAGTATATGGGGACTAATCAGTTGGTTTGTTTAGGAACAAATTGTTATTGAATATTCATGTTAATTAGGTTATAACGTGCATGTTATTCGTCCTATTCTGAGTATGACGTGAAACTGCATCCAGCCAATTTATAGAATAAGTATAATAATAAAACCAATAATAATATGATAACAATAACAATAACAATAATAAAAATAATATGATAATACTAAAGACTAAAAATAATACCTAATAATAATACTAAACTAATAATAAAACTAAACTAATAATAAAATTAATAATAATGATAAGGATAACAATAGTAGTTATAGTTTCTAAATGTTTTTTCCTTGTGTATAGTTTCGTTAATGTTTGCTTTGTAGATTTTAGGCTTGTCAATATCATTTGTCTCTCTTTTCAGTACCGTATCTCATGTCAATCTATTTCTTGCAGCTAATAACCCCATTTATTTTTCAGTAAGGTTTCAGCGAGACACCCACTCCACGACTTGTCGCTCGGATGTTGAAATCTCCCCGCCTAATTTGAACGTGGGCTTTAGGTGGGGCCCAGGGGGACACAAGTTTGGTGGCCAAATTGTGTCAAAGACTTGTTTAAAGTCTATATATAAAATAGTTTCTATATACTAGCAGATTGAAGCTTAAAGCAGATGAATAGCAAAGCCGAATGCGCCTTAATTTGTATTCTGCTTTGCTTTCGATGTGCTTTTAAGCAGGCTGAATGTGGCTTACAGTGGTAAAATCGTAGCACATAAGAAACGCATCGTGAACGGTTAAGGCCTAACGATTTTAACGTGTTTAAAAAAAACGCGTTCTAAATAAACAATTATACCAAATTGTGCCGTCTCTGCTAAGTGATGACCCCTTTCATCCGACTCTTTTAAACGCGTCTTTGTTTTGATAATTAGTTTTAGTATTAATTAGCGTTGTTAGTATATGGGGAACGTCACTAGCAGATTGAAGCTTAAAGCAGATGAATAGCAAAGCCGAATGCGCCTTAATTTGTATTCTGCTTTGCTTTCAATGTGCTTTTAAGCAGGCTGAATGTGGCTTACAGTGGTAAATACGCTATTCCTATCCATTTACCCGTTAAATATATGCATATAATAAGAAACGCGTCGTGAAGGGTTAAGGCCTAACCATTTTAACGTGTTTAAAAAAACCGCGTTCTAAATAAACAATTATACCAATGCAGCCTCTGCTAAGTGATGACCCTTTCATCCGACTCTTTTAAACGCGTCTTTGTTTCGATAATTAGTTTTAGTATTAATTAGCGTTGTTAGTATATGGGGACTAATCAGTTGGTTTGTTTAGGAACAAATTGTTATTGAATATTCATGTTAATTAGGTTATAACGTGCATGTTATTCGTCCTATTCTGAGTATGACGTGAAACTGCATCCAGCCAATTTATAGAATAAGTATAATAATAAAACCAATAATAATATGATAACAATAACAATAACAATAATAAAAATAATATGATAATACTAAAGACTAAAAATAATACCTAATAATAATACTAAACTAATAATAAAACTAAACTAATAATAAAATTAATAATAATGATAAGGATAACAATAGTAGTTATAGTTTCTAAATGTTTTTTCCTTGTGTATAGTTTCGTTAATGTTTGCTTTGTAGATTTTAGGCTTGTCAATATCATTTGTCTCTCTTTTCAGTACCGTATCTCATGTCAATCTATTTCTTGCAGCTAATAACCCCATTTATTTTTCAGTAAGGTTTCAGCGAGACACCCACTCCACGACTTGTCGCTCGGATGTTGAAATCTCCCCGCCTAATTTGAACGTGGGCTTTAGGTGGGGCCCAGGGGGACACAAGTTTGGTGGCCAAACTGTGTCAAAGACTTGTTTAAAGTCTATATATAAAATAGTTTCTATATACTAGCAGATTGAAGCTTAAAGCAGATGAATAGCAAAGCCGAATGCGCCTTAATTTGTATTCTGCTTTGCTTTCGATGTGCTTTTAAGCAGGCTGAATGTGGCTTACAGTGGTAAAATCGTAGCACATAAGAAACGCATCGTGAACGGTTAAGGCCTAACGATTTTAACGTGTTTAAAAAAAACGCGTTCTAAATAAACAATTATACCAAATTGTGCCGTCTCTGCTAAGTGATGACCCCTTTCATCCGACTCTTTTAAACGCGTCTTTGTTTTGATAATTAGTTTTAGTATTAATTAGCGTTGTTAGTATATGGGGAACGTCACTAGCAGATTGAAGCTTAAAGCAGATGAATAGCAAAGCCGAATGCGCCTTAATTTGTATTCTGCTTTGCTTTCAATGTGCTTTTAAGCAGGCTGAATGTGGCTTACAGTGGTAAATACGCTATTCCTATCCATTTACCCGTTAAATATATGCATATAATAAGAAACGCGTCGTGAAGGGTTAAGGCCTAACCATTTTAATGTGTTTAAAAAAACCGCGTTCTAAATAAACAATTATACCAATGCAGCCTCTGCTAAGTGATGACCCTTTCATCCGACTCTTTTAAACGCGTCTTTGTTTCGATAATTAGTTTTAGTATTAATTAGCGTTGTTAGTATATGGGGACTAATCAGTTGGTTTGTTTAGGAACAAATTGTTATTGAATATTCATGTTAATTAGGTTATAACGTGCATGTTATTCGTCCTATTCTGAGTATGACGTGAAACTGCATCCAGCCAATTTATAGAATAAGTATAATAATAAAACCAATAATAATATGATAACAATAACAATAACAATAATAAAAATAATATGATAATACTAAAGACTAAAAATAATACCTAATAATAATACTAAACTAATAATAAAACTAAACTAATAATAAAATTAATAATAATGATAAGGATAACAATAGTAGTTATAGTTTCTAAATGTTTTTTCCTTGTGTATAGTTTCGTTAATGTTTGCTTTGTAGATTTTAGGCTTGTCAATATCATTTGTCTCTCTTTTCAGTACCGTATCTCATGTCAATCTATTTCTTGCAGCTAATAACCCCATTTATTTTTCAGTAAGGTTTCAGCGAGACACCCACTCCACGACTTGTCGCTCGGATGTTGAAATCTCCCCGCCTAATTTGAACGTGGGCTTTAGGTGGGGCCCAGGGGGACACAAGTTTGGTGGCCAAATTGTGTCAAAGACTTGTTTAAAGTCTATATATAAAATAGTTTCTATATACTAGCAGATTGAAGCTTAAAGCAGATGAATAGCAAAGCCGAATGCGCCTTAATTTGTATTCTGCTTTGCTTTCGATGTGCTTTTAAGCAGGCTGAATGTGGCTTACAGTGGTAAAATCGTAGCACATAAGAAACGCATCGTGAACGGTTAAGGCCTAACGATTTTAACGTGTTTAAAAAAAACGCGTTCTAAATAAACAATTATACCAAATTGTGCCGTCTCTGCTAAGTGATGACCCCTTTCATCCGACTCTTTTAAACGCGTCTTTGTTTTGATAATTAGTTTTAGTATTAATTAGCGTTGTTAGTATATGGGGAACGTCACTAGCAGATTGAAGCTTAAAGCAGATGAATAGCAAAGCCGAATGCGCCTTAATTTGTATTCTGCTTTGCTTTCAATGTGCTTTTAAGCAGGCTGAATGTGGCTTACAGTGGTAAATACGCTATTCCTATCCATTTACCCGTTAAATATATGCATATAATAAGAAACGCGTCGTGAAGGGTTAAGGCCTAACCATTTTAACGTGTTTAAAAAAAACGCGTTCTAAATAAACAATTATACCAATGCAGCCTCTGCTAAGTGATGACCCTTTCATCCGACTCTTTTAAACGCGTCTTTGTTTCGATAATTAGTTTTAGTATTAATTAGCGTTGTTAGTATATGGGGACTAATCAGTTGGTTTGTTTAGGAACAAATTGTTATTGAATATTCATGTTAATTAGGTTATAACGTGCATGTTATTCGTCCTATTCTGAGTATGACGTGAAACTGCATCCAGCCAATTTATAGAATAAGTATAATAATAAAACCAATAATAATATGATAACAATAACAATAACAATAATAAAAATAATATGATAATACTAAAGACTAAAAATAATACCTAATAATAATACTAAACTAATAATAAAACTAAACTAATAATAAAATTAATAATAATGATAAGGATAACAATAGTAGTTATAGTTTCTAAATGTTTTTTCCTTGTGTATAGTTTCGTTAATGTTTGCTTTGTAGATTTTAGGCTTGTCAATATCATTTGTCTCTCTTTTCAGTACCGTATCTCATGTCAATCTATTTCTTGCAGCTAATAACCCCATTTATTTTTCAGTAAGGTTTCAGCGAGACACCCACTCCACGACTTGTCGCTCGGATGTTGAAATCTCCCCGCCTAATTTGAACGTGGGCTTTAGGTGGGGCCCAGGGGGACACAAGTTTGGTGGCCAAATTGTGTCAAAGACTTGTTTAAAGTCTATATATAAAATAGTTTCTATATACTAGCAGATTGAAGCTTAAAGCAGATGAATAGCAAAGCCGAATGCGCCTTAATTTGTATTCTGCTTTGCTTTCGATGTGCTTTTAAGCAGGCTGAATGTGGCTTACAGTGGTAAAATCGTAGCACATAAGAAACGCATCGTGAACGGTTAAGGCCTAACGATTTTAACGTGTTTAAAAAAAACGCGTTCTAAATAAACAATTATACCAAATTGTGCCGTCTCTGCTAAGTGATGACCCCTTTCATCCGACTCTTTTAAACGCGTCTTTGTTTTGATAATTAGTTTTAGTATTAATTAGCGTTGTTAGTATATGGGGAACGTCACTAGCAGATTGAAGCTTAAAGCAGATGAATAGCAAAGCCGAATGCGCCTTAATTTGTATTCTGCTTTGCTTTCAATGTGCTTTTAAGCAGGCTGAATGTGGCTTACAGTGGTAAATACGCTATTCCTATCCATTTACCCGTTAAATATATGCATATAATAAGAAACGCGTCGTGAAGGGTTAAGGCCTAACCATTTTAACGTGTTTAAAAAAAACGCGTTCTAAATAAACAATTATACCAATGCAGCCTCTGCTAAGTGATGACCCTTTCATCCGACTCTTTTAAACGCGTCTTTGTTTCGATAATTAGTTTTAGTATTAATTAGCGTTGTTAGTATATGGGGACTAATCAGTTGGTTTGTTTAGGAACAAATTGTTATTGAATATTCATGTTAATTAGGTTATAACGTGCATGTTATTCGTCCTATTCTGAGTATGACGTGAAACTGCATCCAGCCAATTTATAGAATAAGTATAATAATAAAACCAATAATAATATGATAACAATAACAATAACAATAATAAAAATAATATGATAATACTAAAGACTAAAAATAATACCTAATAATAATACTAAACTAATAATAAAACTAAACTAATAATAAAATTAATAATAATGATAAGGATAACAATAGTAGTTATAGTTTCTAAATGTTTTTTCCTTGTGTATAGTTTCGTTAATGTTTGCTTTGTAGATTTTAGGCTTGTCAATATCATTTGTCTCTCTTTTCAGTACCGTATCTCATGTCAATCTATTTCTTGCAGCTAATAACCCCATTTATTTTTCAGTAAGGTTTCAGCGAGACACCCACTCCACGACTTGTCGCTCGGATGTTGAAATCTCCCCGCCTAATTTGAACGTGGGCTTTAGGTGGGGCCCAGGGGGACACAAGTTTGGTGGCCAAATTGTGTCAAAGACTTGTTTAAAGTCTATATATAAAATAGTTTCTATATACTAGCAGATTGAAGCTTAAAGCAGATGAATAGCAAAGCCGAATGCGCCTTAATTTGTATTCTGCTTTGCTTTCGATGTGCTTTTAAGCAGGCTGAATGTGGCTTACAGTGGTAAAATCGTAGCACATAAGAAACGCATCGTGAACGGTTAAGGCCTAACGATTTTAACGTGTTTAAAAAAAACGCGTTCTAAATAAACAATTATACCAAATTGTGCCGTCTCTGCTAAGTGATGACCCCTTTCATCCGACTCTTTTAAACGCGTCTTTGTTTTGATAATTAGTTTTAGTATTAATTAGCGTTGTTAGTATATGGGGAACGTCACTAGCAGATTGAAGCTTAAAGCAGATGAATAGCAAAGCCGAATGCGCCTTAATTTGTATTCTGCTTTGCTTTCAATGTGCTTTTAAGCAGGCTGAATGTGGCTTACAGTGGTAAATACGCTATTCCTATCCATTTACCCGTTAAATATATGCATATAATAAGAAACGCGTCGTGAAGGGTTAAGGCCTAACCATTTTAACGTGTTTAAAAAAACCGCGTTCTAAATAAACAATTATACCAATGCAGCCTCTGCTAAGTGATGACCCTTTCATCCGACTCTTTTAAACGCGTCTTTGTTTCGATAATTAGTTTTAGTATTAATTAGCGTTGTTAGTATATGGGGACTAATCAGTTGGTTTGTTTAGGAACAAATTGTTATTGAATATTCATGTTAATTAGGTTATAACGTGCATGTTATTCGTCCTATTCTGAGTATGACGTGAAACTGCATCCAGCCAATTTATAGAATAAGTATAATAATAAAACCAATAATAATATGATAACAATAACAATAACAATAATAAAAATAATATGATAATACTAAAGACTAAAAATAATACCTAATAATAATACTAAACTAATAATAAAACTAAACTAATAATAAAATTAATAATAATGATAAGGATAACAATAGTAGTTATAGTTTCTAAATGTTTTTTCCTTGTGTATAGTTTCGTTAATGTTTGCTTTGTAGATTTTAGGCTTGTCAATATCATTTGTCTCTCTTTTCAGTACCGTATCTCATGTCAATCTATTTCTTGCAGCTAATAACCCCATTTATTTTTCAGTAAGGTTTCAGCGAGACACCCACTCCACGACTTGTCGCTCGGATGTTGAAATCTCCCCGCCTAATTTGAACGTGGGCTTTAGGTGGGGCCCAGGGGGACACAAGTTTGGTGGCCAAATTGTGTCAAAGACTTGTTTAAAGTCTATATATAAAATAGTTTCTATATACTAGCAGATTGAAGCTTAAAGCAGATGAATAGCAAAGCCGAATGCGCCTTAATTTGTATTCTGCTTTGCTTTCGATGTGCTTTTAAGCAGGCTGAATGTGGCTTACAGTGGTAAAATCGTAGCACATAAGAAACGCATCGTGAACGGTTAAGGCCTAACGATTTTAACGTGTTTAAAAAAAACGCGTTCTAAATAAACAATTATACCAAATTGTGCCGTCTCTGCTAAGTGATGACCCCTTTCATCCGACTCTTTTAAACGCGTCTTTGTTTTGATAATTAGTTTTAGTATTAATTAGCGTTGTTAGTATATGGGGAACGTCACTAGCAGATTGAAGCTTAAAGCAGATGAATAGCAAAGCCGAATGCGCCTTAATTTGTATTCTGCTTTGCTTTCAATGTGCTTTTAAGCAGGCTGAATGTGGCTTACAGTGGTAAATACGCTATTCCTATCCATTTACCCGTTAAATATATGCATATAATAAGAAACGCGTCGTGAAGGGTTAAGGCCTAACCATTTTAACGTGTTTAAAAAAACCGCGTTCTAAATAAACAATTATACCAATGCAGCCTCTGCTAAGTGATGACCCTTTCATCCGACTCTTTTAAACGCGTCTTTGTTTCGATAATTAGTTTTAGTATTAATTAGCGTTGTTAGTATATGGGGACTAATCAGTTGGTTTGTTTAGGAACAAATTGTTATTGAATATTCATGTTAATTAGGTTATAACGTGCATGTTATTCGTCCTATTCTGAGTATGACGTGAAACTGCATCCAGCCAATTTATAGAATAAGTATAATAATAAAACCAATAATAATATGATAACAATAACAATAACAATAATAAAAATAATATGATAATACTAAAGACTAAAAATAATACCTAATAATAATACTAAACTAATAATAAAACTAAACTAATAATAAAATTAATAATAATGATAAGGATAACAATAGTAGTTATAGTTTCTAAATGTTTTTTCCTTGTGTATAGTTTCGTTAATGTTTGCTTTGTAGATTTTAGGCTTGTCAATATCATTTGTCTCTCTTTTCAGTACCGTATCTCATGTCAATCTATTTCTTGCAGCTAATAACCCCATTTATTTTTCAGTAAGGTTTCAGCGAGACACCCACTCCACGACTTGTCGCTCGGATGTTGAAATCTCCCCGCCTAATTTGAACGTGGGCTTTAGGTGGGGCCCAGGGGGACACAAGTTTGGTGGCCAAATTGTGTCAAAGACTTGTTTAAAGTCTATATATAAAATAGTTTCTATATACTAGCAGATTGAAGCTTAAAGCAGATGAATAGCAAAGCCGAATGCGCCTTAATTTGTATTCTGCTTTGCTTTCGATGTGCTTTTAAGCAGGCTGAATGTGGCTTACAGTGGTAAAATCGTAGCACATAAGAAACGCATCGTGAACGGTTAAGGCCTAACGATTTTAACGTGTTTAAAAAAAACGCGTTCTAAATAAACAATTATACCAAATTGTGCCGTCTCTGCTAAGTGATGACCCCTTTCATCCGACTCTTTTAAACGCGTCTTTGTTTTGATAATTAGTTTTAGTATTAATTAGCGTTGTTAGTATATGGGGAACGTCACTAGCAGATTGAAGCTTAAAGCAGATGAATAGCAAAGCCGAATGCGCCTTAATTTGTATTCTGCTTTGCTTTCAATGTGCTTTTAAGCAGGCTGAATGTGGCTTACAGTGGTAAATACGCTATTCCTATCCATTTACCCGTTAAATATATGCATATAATAAGAAACGCGTCGTGAAGGGTTAAGGCCTAACCATTTTAACGTGTTTAAAAAAAACGCGTTCTAAATAAACAATTATACCAATGCAGCCTCTGCTAAGTGATGACCCTTTCATCCGACTCTTTTAAACGCGTCTTTGTTTCGATAATTAGTTTTAGTATTAATTAGCGTTGTTAGTATATGGGGACTAATCAGTTGGTTTGTTTAGGAACAAATTGTTATTGAATATTCATGTTAATTAGGTTATAACGTGCATGTTATTCGTCCTATTCTGAGTATGACGTGAAACTGCATCCAGCCAATTTATAGAATAAGTATAATAATAAAACCAATAATAATATGATAACAATAACAATAACAATAATAAAAATAATATGATAATACTAAAGACTAAAAATAATACCTAATAATAATACTAAACTAATAATAAAACTAAACTAATAATAAAATTAATAATAATGATAAGGATAACAATAGTAGTTATAGTTTCTAAATGTTTTTTCCTTGTGTATAGTTTCGTTAATGTTTGCTTTGTAGATTTTAGGCTTGTCAATATCATTTGTCTCTCTTTTCAGTACCGTATCTCATGTCAATCTATTTCTTGCAGCTAATAACCCCATTTATTTTTCAGTAAGGTTTCAGCGAGACACCCACTCCACGACTTGTCGCTCGGATGTTGAAATCTCCCCGCCTAATTTGAACGTGGGCTTTAGGTGGGGCCCAGGGGGACACAAGTTTGGTGGCCAAATTGTGTCAAAGACTTGTTTAAAGTCTATATATAAAATAGTTTCTATATACTAGCAGATTGAAGCTTAAAGCAGATGAATAGCAAAGCCGACTGCGCCTTAATTTGTATTCTGCTTTGCTTTCGATGTGCTTTTAAGCAGGCTGAATGTGGCTTACAGTGGTAAAATCGTAGCACATAAGAAACGCATCGTGAACGGTTAAGGCCTAACGATTTTAACGTGTTTAAAAAAAACGCGTTCTAAATAAACAATTATACCAAATTGTGCCGTCTCTGCTAAGTGATGACCCCTTTCATCCGACTCTTTTAAACGCGTCTTTGTTTTGATAATTAGTTTTAGTATTAATTAGCGTTGTTAGTATATGGGGAACGTCACTAGCAGATTGAAGCTTAAAGCAGATGAATAGCAAAGCCGAATGCGCCTTAATTTGTATTCTGCTTTGCTTTCAATGTGCTTTTAAGCAGGCTGAATGTGGCTTACAGTGGTAAATACGCTATTCCTATCCATTTACCCGTTAAATATATGCATATAATAAGAAACGCGTCGTGAAGGGTTAAGGCCTAACCATTTTAACGTGTTTAAAAAAAACGCGTTCTAAATAAACAATTATACCAATGCAGCCTCTGCTAAGTGATGACCCTTTCATCCGACTCTTTTAAACGCGTCTTTGTTTCGATAATTAGTTTTAGTATTAATTAGCGTTGTTAGTATATGGGGACTAATCAGTTGGTTTGTTTAGGAACAAATTGTTATTGAATATTCATGTTAATTAGGTTATAACGTGCATGTTATTCGTCCTATTCTGAGTATGACGTGAAACTGCATCCAGCCAATTTATAGAATAAGTATAATAATAAAACCAATAATAATATGATAACAATAACAATAACAATAATAAAAATAATATGATAATACTAAAGACTAAAAATAATACCTAATAATAATACTAAACTAATAATAAAACTAAACTAATAATAAAATTAATAATAATGATAAGGATAACAATAGTAGTTATAGTTTCTAAATGTTTTTTCCTTGTGTATAGTTTCGTTAATGTTTGCTTTGTAGATTTTAGGCTTGTCAATATCATTTGTCTCTCTTTTCAGTACCGTATCTCATGTCAATCTATTTCTTGCAGCTAATAACCCCATTTATTTTTCAGTAAGGTTTCAGCGAGACACCCACTCCACGACTTGTCGCTCGGATGTTGAAATCTCCCCGCCTAATTTGAACGTGGGCTTTAGGTGGGGCCCAGGGGGACACAAGTTTGGTGGCCAAATTGTGTCAAAGACTTGTTTAAAGTCTATATATAAAATAGTTTCTATATACTAGCAGATTGAAGCTTAAAGCAGATGAATAGCAAAGCCGAATGCGCCTTAATTTGTATTCTGCTTTGCTTTCGATGTGCTTTTAAGCAGGCTGAATGTGGCTTACAGTGGTAAAATCGTAGCACATAAGAAACGCATCGTGAACGGTTAAGGCCTAACGATTTTAACGTGTTTAAAAAAAACGCGTTCTAAATAAACAATTATACCAAATTGTGCCGTCTCTGCTAAGTGATGACCCCTTTCATCCGACTCTTTTAAACGCGTCTTTGTTTTGATAATTAGTTTTAGTATTAATTAGCGTTGTTAGTATATGGGGAACGTCACTAGCAGATTGAAGCTTAAAGCAGATGAATAGCAAAGCCGAATGCGCCTTAATTTGTATTCTGCTTTGCTATCAATGTGCTTTTAAGCAGGCTGAATGTGGCTTACAGTGGTAAATACGCTATTCCTATCCATTTACCCGTTAAATATATGCATATAATAAGAAACGCGTCGTGAAGGGTTAAGGCCTAACCATTTTAACGTGTTTAAAAAAACCGCGTTCTAAATAAACAATTATACCAATGCAGCCTCTGCTAAGTGATGACCCTTTCATCCGACTCTTTTAAACGCGTCTTTGTTTCGATAATTAGTTTTAGTATTAATTAGCGTTGTTAGTATATGGGGACTAATCAGTTGGTTTGTTTAGGAACAAATTGTTATTGAATATTCATGTTAATTAGGTTATAACGTGCATGTTATTCGTCCTATTCTGAGTATGACGTGAAACTGCATCCAGCCAATTTATAGAATAAGTATAATAATAAAACCAATAATAATATGATAACAATAACAATAACAATAATAAAAATAATATGATAATACTAAAGACTAAAAATAATACCTAATAATAATACTAAACTAATAATAAAACTAAACTAATAATAAAATTAATAATAATGATAAGGATAACAATAGTAGTTATAGTTTCTAAATGTTTTTTCCTTGTGTATAGTTTCGTTAATGTTTGCTTTGTAGATTTTAGGCTTGTCAATATCATTTGTCTCTCTTTTCAGTACCGTATCTCATGTCAATCTATTTCTTGCAGCTAATAACCCCATTTATTTTTCAGTAAGGTTTCAGCGAGACACCCACTCCACGACTTGTCGCTCGGATGTTGAAATCTCCCCGCCTAATTTGAACGTGGGCTTTAGGTGGGGCCCAGGGGGACACAAGTTTGGTGGCCAAATTGTGTCAAAGACTTGTTTAAAGTCTATATATAAAATAGTTTCTATATACTAGCAGATTGAAGCTTAAAGCAGATGAATAGCAAAGCCGAATGCGCCTTAATTTGTATTCTGCTTTGCTTTCGATGTGCTTTTAAGCAGGCTGAATGTGGCTTACAGTGGTAAAATCGTAGCACATAAGAAACGCATCGTGAACGGTTAAGGCCTAACGATTTTAACGTGTTTAAAAAAAACGCGTTCTAAATAAACAATTATACCAAATTGTGCCGTCTCTGCTAAGTGATGACCCCTTTCATCCGACTCTTTTAAACGCGTCTTTGTTTTGATAATTAGTTTTAGTATTAATTAGCGTTGTTAGTATATGGGGAACGTCACTAGCAGATTGAAGCTTAAAGCAGATGAATAGCAAAGCCGAATGCGCCTTAATTTGTATTCTGCTTTGCTTTCAATGTGCTTTTAAGCAGGCTGAATGTGGCTTACAGTGGTAAATACGCTATTCCTATCCATTTACCCGTTAAATATATGCATATAATAAGAAACGCGTCGTGAAGGGTTAAGGCCTAACCATTTTAACGTGTTTAAAAAAACCGCGTTCTAAATAAACAATTATACCAATGCAGCCTCTGCTAAGTGATGACCCTTTCATCCGACTCTTTTAAACGCGTCTTTGTTTCGATAATTAGTTTTAGTATTAATTAGCGTTGTTAGTATATGGGGACTAATCAGTTGGTTTGTTTAGGAACAAATTGTTATTGAATATTCATGTTAATTAGGTTATAACGTGCATGTTATTCGTCCTATTCTGAGTATGACGTGAAACTGCATCCAGCCAATTTATAGAATAAGTATAATAATAAAACCAATAATAATATGATAACAATAACAATAACAATAATAAAAATAATATGATAATACTAAAGACTAAAAATAATACCTAATAATAATACTAAACTAATAATAAAACTAAACTAATAATAAAATTAATAATAATGATAAGGATAACAATAGTAGTTATAGTTTCTAAATGTTTTTTCCTTGTGTATAGTTTCGTTAATGTTTGCTTTGTAGATTTTAGGCTTGTCAATATCATTTGTCTCTCTTTTCAGTACCGTATCTCATGTCAATCTATTTCTTGCAGCTAATAACCCCATTTATTTTTCAGTAAGGTTTCAGCGAGACACCCACTCCACGACTTGTCGCTCGGATGTTGAAATCTCCCCGCCTAATTTGAACGTGGGCTTTAGGTGGGGCCCAGGGGGACACAAGTTTGGTGGCCAAATTGTGTCAAAGACTTGTTTAAAGTCTATATATAAAATAGTTTCTATATACTAGCAGATTGAAGCTTAAAGCAGATGAATAGCAAAGCCGAATGCGCCTTAATTTGTATTCTGCTTTGCTTTCGATGTGCTTTTAAGCAGGCTGAATGTGGCTTACAGTGGTAAAATCGTAGCACATAAGAAACGCATCGTGAACGGTTAAGGCCTAACGATTTTAACGTGTTTAAAAAAAACGCGTTCTAAATAAACAATTATACCAAATTGTGCCGTCTCTGCTAAGTGATGACCCCTTTCATCCGACTCTTTTAAACGCGTCTTTGTTTTGATAATTAGTTTTAGTATTAATTAGCGTTGTTAGTATATGGGGAACGTCACTAGCAGATTGAAGCTTAAAGCAGATGAATAGCAAAGCCGAATGCGCCTTAATTTGTATTCTGCTTTGCTTTCAATGTGCTTTTAAGCAGGCTGAATGTGGCTTACAGTGGTAAATACGCTATTCCTATCCATTTACCCGTTAAATATATGCATATAATAAGAAACGCGTCGTGAAGGGTTAAGGCCTAACCATTTTAACGTGTTTAAAAAAACCGCGTTCTAAATAAACAATTATACCAATGCAGCCTCTGCTAAGTGATGACCCTTTCATCCGACTCTTTTAAACGCGTCTTTGTTTCGATAATTAGTTTTAGTATTAATTAGCGTTGTTAGTATATGGGGACTAATCAGTTGGTTTGTTTAGGAACAAATTGTTATTGAATATTCATGTTAATTAGGTTATAACGTGCATGTTATTCGTCCTATTCTGAGTATGACGTGAAACTGCATCCAGCCAATTTATAGAATAAGTATAATAATAAAACCAATAATAATATGATAACAATAACAATAACAATAATAAAAATAATATGATAATACTAAAGACTAAAAATAATACCTAATAATAATACTAAACTAATAATAAAACTAAACTAATAATAAAATTAATAATAATGATAAGGATAACAATAGTAGTTATAGTTTCTAAATGTTTTTTCCTTGTGTATAGTTTCGTTAATGTTTGCTTTGTAGATTTTAGGCTTGTCAATATCATTTGTCTCTCTTTTCAGTACCGTATCTCATGTCAATCTATTTCTTGCAGCTAATAACCCCATTTATTTTTCAGTAAGGTTTCAGCGAGACACCCACTCCACGACTTGTCGCTCGGATGTTGAAATCTCCCCGCCTAATTTGAACGTGGGCTTTAGGTGGGGCCCAGGGGGACACAAGTTTGGTGGCCAAATTGTGTCAAAGACTTGTTTAAAGTCTATATATAAAATAGTTTCTATATACTAGCAGATTGAAGCTTAAAGCAGATGAATAGCAAAGCCGAATGCGCCTTAATTTGTATTCTGCTTTGCTTTCGATGTGCTTTTAAGCAGGCTGAATGTGGCTTACAGTGGTAAAATCGTAGCACATAAGAAACGCATCGTGAACGGTTAAGGCCTAACGATTTTAACGTGTTTAAAAAAAACGCGTTCTAAATAAACAATTATACCAAATTGTGCCGTCTCTGCTAAGTGATGACCCCTTTCATCCGACTCTTTTAAACGCGTCTTTGTTTTGATAATTAGTTTTAGTATTAATTAGCGTTGTTAGTATATGGGGAACGTCACTAGCAGATTGAAGCTTAAAGCAGATGAATAGCAAAGCCGAATGCGCCTTAATTTGTATTCTGCTTTGCTTTCAATGTGCTTTTAAGCAGGCTGAATGTGGCTTACAGTGGTAAATACGCTATTCCTATCCATTTACCCGTTAAATATATGCATATAATAAGAAACGCGTCGTGAAGGGTTAAGGCCTAACCATTTTAACGTGTTTAAAAAAACCGCGTTCTAAATAAACAATTATACCAATGCAGCCTCTGCTAAGTGATGACCCTTTCATCCGACTCTTTTAAACGCGTCTTTGTTTCGATAATTAGTTTTAGTATTAATTAGCGTTGTTAGTATATGGGGACTAATCAGTTGGTTTGTTTAGGAACAAATTGTTATTGAATATTCATGTTAATTAGGTTATAACGTGCATGTTATTCGTCCTATTCTGAGTATGACGTGAAACTGCATCCAGCCAATTTATAGAATAAGTATAATAATAAAACCAATAATAATATGATAACAATAACAATAACAATAATAAAAATAATATGATAATACTAAAGACTAAAAATAATACCTAATAATAATACTAAACTAATAATAAAACTAAACTAATAATAAAATTAATAATAATGATAAGGATAACAATAGTAGTTATAGTTTCTAAATGTTTTTTCCTTGTGTATAGTTTCGTTAATGTTTGCTTTGTAGATTTTAGGCTTGTCAATATCATTTGTCTCTCTTTTCAGTACCGTATCTCATGTCAATCTATTTCTTGCAGCTAATAACCCCATTTATTTTTCAGTAAGGTTTCAGCGAGACACCCACTCCACGACTTGTCGCTCGGATGTTGAAATCTCCCCGCCTAATTTGAACGTGGGCTTTAGGTGGGGCCCAGGGGGACACAAGTTTGGTGGCCAAACTGTGTCAAAGACTTGTTTAAAGTCTATATATAAAATAGTTTCTATATACTAGCAGATTGAAGCTTAAAGCAGATGAATAGCAAAGCCGAATGCGCCTTAATTTGTATTCTGCTTTGCTTTCGATGTGCTTTTAAGCAGGCTGAATGTGGCTTACAGTGGTAAAATCGTAGCACATAAGAAACGCATCGTGAACGGTTAAGGCCTAACGATTTTAACGTGTTTAAAAAAAACGCGTTCTAAATAAACAATTATACCAAATTGTGCCGTCTCTGCTAAGTGATGACCCCTTTCATCCGACTCTTTTAAACGCGTCTTTGTTTTGATAATTAGTTTTAGTATTAATTAGCGTTGTTAGTATATGGGGAACGTCACTAGCAGATTGAAGCTTAAAGCAGATGAATAGCAAAGCCGAATGCGCCTTAATTTGTATTCTGCTTTGCTTTCAATGTGCTTTTAAGCAGGCTGAATGTGGCTTACAGTGGTAAATACGCTATTCCTATCCATTTACCCGTTAAATATATGCATATAATAAGAAACGCGTCGTGAAGGGTTAAGGCCTAACCATTTTAACGTGTTTAAAAAAAACGCGTTCTAAATAAACAATTATACCAATGCAGCCTCTGCTAAGTGATGACCCTTTCATCCGACTCTTTTAAACGCGTCTTTGTTTCGATAATTAGTTTTAGTATTAATTAGCGTTGTTAGTATATGGGGACTAATCAGTTGGTTTGTTTAGGAACAAATTGTTATTGAATATTCATGTTAATTAGGTTATAACGTGCATGTTATTCGTCCTATTCTGAGTATGACGTGAAACTGCATCCAGCCAATTTATAGAATAAGTATAATAATAAAACCAATAATAATATGATAACAATAACAATAACAATAATAAAAATAATATGATAATACTAAAGACTAAAAATAATACCTAATAATAATACTAAACTAATAATAAAACTAAACTAATAATAAAATTAATAATAATGATAAGGATAACAATAGTAGTTATAGTTTCTAAATGTTTTTTCCTTGTGTATAGTTTCGTTAATGTTTGCTTTGTAGATTTTAGGCTTGTCAATATCATTTGTCTCTCTTTTCACTACCGTATCTCATGTCAATCTATTTCTTGCAGCTAATAACCCCATTTATTTTTCAGTAAGGTTTCAGCGAGACACCCACTCCACGACTTGTCGCTCGGATGTTGAAATCTCCCCGCCTAATTTGAACGTGGGCTTTAGGTGGGGCCCAGGGGGACACAAGTTTGGTGGCCAAACTGTGTCAAAGACTTGTTTAAAGTCTATATATAAAATAGTTTCTATATACTAGCAGATTGAAGCTTAAAGCAGATGAATAGCAAAGCCGAATGCGCCTTAATTTGTATTCTGCTTTGCTTTCGATGTGCTTTTAAGCAGGCTGAATGTGGCTTACAGTGGTAAAATCGTAGCACATAAGAAACGCATCGTGAACGGTTAAGGCCTAACGATTTTAACGTGTTTAAAAAAAACGCGTTCTAAATAAACAATTATACCAAATTGTGCCGTCTCTGCTAAGTGATGACCCCTTTCATCCGACTCTTTTAAACGCGTCTTTGTTTTGATAATTAGTTTTAGTATTAATTAGCGTTGTTAGTATATGGGGAACGTCACTAGCAGATTGAAGCTTAAAGCAGATGAATAGCAAAGCCGAATGCGCCTTAATTTGTATTCTGCTTTGCTTTCAATGTGCTTTTAAGCAGGCTGAATGTGGCTTACAGTGGTAAATACGCTATTCCTATCCATTTACCCGTTAAATATATGCATATAATAAGAAACGCGTCGTGAAGGGTTAAGGCCTAACCATTTTAACGTGTTTAAAAAAAACGCGTTCTAAATAAACAATTATACCAATGCAGCCTCTGCTAAGTGATGACCCTTTCATCCGACTCTTTTAAACGCGTCTTTGTTTCGATAATTAGTTTTAGTATTAATTAGCGTTGTTAGTATATGGGGACTAATCAGTTGGTTTGTTTAGGAACAAATTGTTATTGAATATTCATGTTAATTAGGTTATAACGTGCATGTTATTCGTCCTATTCTGAGTATGACGTGAAACTGCATCCAGCCAATTTATAGAATAAGTATAATAATAAAACCAATAATAATATGATAACAATAACAATAACAATAATAAAAATAATATGATAATACTAAAGACTAAAAATAATACCTAATAATAATACTAAACTAATAATAAAACTAAGCTAATAATAAAATTAATAATAATGATAAGGATAACAATAGTAGTTATAGTTTCTAAATGTTTTTTCCTTGTGTATAGTTTCGTTCATGTTTGCTTTGTAGATTTTAGGCTTGTCAATATCATTTGTCTCTCTTTTCAGTACCGTATCTCATGTCAATCTATTTCTTGCAGCTAATAACCCCATTTATTTTTCAGTAAGGTTTCAGCGAGACACCCACTCCACGACTTGTCGCTCGGATGTTGAAATCTCCCCGCCTAATTTGAACGTGGGCTTTAGGTGGGGCCCAGGGGGACACAAGTTTGGTGGCCAAATTGTGTCAAAGACTTGTTTAAAGTCTATATATAAAATAGTTTCTATATACTAGCAGATTGAAGCTTAAAGCAGATGAATAGCAAAGCCGAATGCGCCTTAATTTGTATTCTGCTTTGCTTTCGATGTGCTTTTAAGCAGGCTGAATGTGGCTTACAGTGGTAAAATCGTAGCACATAAGAAACGCATCGTGAACGGTTAAGGCCTAACGATTTTAACGTGTTTAAAAAAAACGCGTTCTAAATAAACAATTATACCAAATTGTGCCGTCTCTGCTAAGTGATGACCCCTTTCATCCGACTCTTTTAAACGGGTCTTTGTTTTGATAATTAGTTTTAGTATTAATTAGCGTTGTTAGTATATGGGGAACGTCACTAGCAGATTGAAGCTTAAAGCAGATGAATAGCAAAGCCGAATGCGCCTTAATTTGTATTCTGCTTTGCTTTCAATGTGCTTTTAAGCAGGCTGAATGTGGCTTACAGTGGTAAATACGCTATTCCTATCCATTTACCCGTTAAATATATGCATATAATAAGAAACGCGTCGTGAAGGGTTAAGGCCTAACCATTTTAACGTGTTTAAAAAAACCGCGTTCTAAATAAACAATTATACCAATGCAGCCTCTGCTAAGTGATGACCCTTTCATCCGACTCTTTTAAACGCGTCTTTGTTTCGATAATTAGTTTTAGTATTAATTAGCGTTGTTAGTATATGGGGACTAATCAGTTGGTTTGTTTAGGAACAAATTGTTATTGAATATTCATGTTAATTAGGTTATAACGTGCATGTTATTCGTCCTATTCTGAGTATGACGTGAAACTGCATCCAGCCAATTTATAGAATAAGTATAATAATAAAACCAATAATAATATGATAACAATAACAATAACAATAATAAAAATAATATGATAATACTAAAGACTAAAAATAATACCTAATAATAATACTAAACTAATAATAAAACTAAACTAATAATAAAATTAATAATAATGATAAGGATAACAATAGTAGTTATAGTTTCTAAATGTTTTTTCCTTGTGTATAGTTTCGTTAATGTTTGCTTTGTAGATTTTAGGCTTGTCAATATCATTTGTCTCTCTTTTCAGTACCGTATCTCATGTCAATCTATTTCTTGCAGCTAATAACCCCATTTATTTTTCAGTAAGGTTTCAGCGAGACACCCACTCCACGACTTGTCGCTCGGATGTTGAAATCTCCCCGCCTAATTTGAACGTGGGCTTTAGGTGGGGCCCAGGGGGACACAAGTTTGGTGGCCAAATTGTGTCAAAGACTTGTTTAAAGTCTATATATAAAATAGTGTCTATATACTAGCAGATTAAAGCTTAAAGCAGATGAATAGCAAAGCCGAATGCGCCTTAATTTGTATTCTGCTTTGCTTTCGATGTGCTTTTAAGCAGGCTGAATGTGGCTTACAGTGGTAAAATCGTAGCACATAAGAAACGCATCGTGAACGGTTAAGGCCTAACGATTTTAACGTGTTTAAAAAAAACGCGTTCTAAATAAACAATTATACCAAATTGTGCCGTCTCTGCTAAGTGATGACCCCTTTCATCCGACTCTTTTAAACGCGTCTTTGTTTTGATAATTAGTTTTAGTATTAATTAGCGTTGTTAGTATATGGGGAACGTCACTAGCAGATTGAAGCTTAAAGCAGATGAATAGCAAAGCCGAATGCGCCTTAATTTGTATTCTGCTTTGCTTTCAATGTGCTTTTAAGCAGGCTGAATGTGGCTTACAGTGGTAAATACGCTATTCCTATCCATTTACCCGTTAAATATATGCATATAATAAGAAACGCGTCGTGAAGGGTTAAGGCCTAACCATTTTAACGTGTTTAAAAAAAACGCGTTCTAAATAAACAATTATACCAATGCAGCCTCTGCTAAGTGATGACCCTTTCATCCGACTCTTTTAAACGCGTCTTTGTTTCGATAATTAGTTTTAGTATTAATTAGCGTTGTTAGTATATGGGGACTAATCAGTTGGTTTGTTTAGGAACAAATTGTTATTGAATATTCATGTTAATTAGGTTATAACGTGCATGTTATTCGTCCTATTCTGAGTATGACGTGAAACTGCATCCAGCCAATTTATAGAATAAGTATAATAATAAAACCAATAATAATATGATAACAATAACAATAACAATAATAAAAATAATATGATAATACTAAAGACTAAAAATAATACCTAATAATAATACTAAACTAATAATAAAACTAAACTAATAATAAAATTAATAATAATGATAAGGATAACAATAGTAGTTATAGTTTCTAAATGTTTTTTCCTTGTGTATAGTTTCGTTAATGTTTGCTTTGTAGATTTTAGGCTTGTCAATATCATTTGTCTCTCTTTTCAGTACCGTATCTCATGTCAATCTATTTCTTGCAGCTAATAACCCCATTTATTTTTCAGTAAGGTTTCAGCGAGACACCCACTCCACGACTTGTCGCTCGGATGTTGAAATCTCCCCGCCTAATTTGAACGTGGGCTTTAGGTGGGGCCCAGGGGGACACAAGTTTGGTGGCCAAATTGTGTCAAAGACTTGTTTAAAGTCTATATATAAAATAGTGTCTATATACTAGCAGATTAAAGCTTAAAGCAGATGAATAGCAAAGCCGAATGCGCCTTAATTTGTATTCTGCTTTGCTTTCGATGTGCTTTTAAGCAGGCTGAATGTGGCTTACAGTGGTAAAATCGTAGCACATAAGAAACGCATCGTGAACGGTTAAGGCCTAACGATTTTAACGTGTTTAAAAAAAACGCGTTCTAAATAAACAATTATACCAAATTGTGCCGTCTCTGCTAAGTGATGACCCCTTTCATCCGACTCTTTTAAACGCGTCTTTGTTTTGATAATTAGTTTTAGTATTAATTAGCGTTGTTAGTATATGGGGATCGTCACTAGCAGATTGAAGCTTAAAGCAGATGAATAGCAAAGCCGAATGCGCCTTAATTTGTATTCTGCTTTGCTTTCAATGTGCTTTTAAGCAGGCTGAATGTGGCTTACAGTGGTAAATACGCTATTCCTATCCATTTACCCGTTAAATATATGCATATAATAAGAAACGCGTCGTGAAGGGTTAAGGCCTAACCATTTTAACGTGTTTAAAAAAAACGCGTTCTAAATAAACAATTATACCAATGCAGCCTCTGCTAAGTGATGACCCTTTCATCCGACTCTTTTAAACGCGTCTTTGTTTCGATAATTAGTTTTAGTATTAATTAGCGTTGTTAGTATATGGGGACTAATCAGTTGGTTTGTTTAGGAACAAATTGTTATTGAATATTCATGTTAATTAGGTTATAACGTGCATGTTATTCGTCCTATTCTGAGTATGACGTGAAACTGCATCCAGCCAATTTATAGAATAAGTATAATAATAAAACCAATAATAATATGATAACAATAACAATAACAATAATAAAAATAATATGATAATACTAAAGACTAAAAATAATACCTAATAATAATACTAAACTAATAATAAAACTAAACTAATAATAAAATTAATAATAATGATAAGGATAACAATAGTAGTTATAGTTTCTAAATGTTTTTTCCTTGTGTATAGTTTCGTTAATGTTTGCTTTGTAGATTTTAGGCTTGTCAATATCATTTGTCTCTCTTTTCAGTACCGTATCTCATGTCAATCTATTTCTTGCAGCTAATAACCCCATTTATTTTTCAGTAAGGTTTCAGCGAGACACCCACTCCACGACTTGTCGCTCGGATGTTGAAATCTCCCCGCCTAATTTGAACGTGGGCTTTAGGTGGGGCCCAGGGGGACACAAGTTTGGTGGCCAAATTGTGTCAAAGACTTGTTTAAAGTCTATATATAAAACAGTTTCTATATACTAGCAGATTGAAGCTTAAAGCAGATGAATAGCAAAGCCGAATGCGCCTTAATTTGTATTCTGCTTTGCTTTCGATGTGCTTTTAAGCAGGCTGAATGTGGCTTACAGTGGTAAAATCGTAGCACATAAGAAACGCATCGTGAACGGTTAAGGCCTAACGATTTTAACGTGTTTAAAAAAAACGCGTTCTAAATAAACAATTATACCAAATTGTGCCGTCTCTGCTAAGTGATGACCCCTTTCATCCGACTCTTTTAAACGCGTCTTTGTTTTGATAATTAGTTTTAGTATTAATTAGCGTTGTTAGTATATGGGGAACGTCACTAGCAGATTGAAGCTTAAAGCAGATGAATAGCAAAGCCGAATGCGCCTTAATTTGTATTCTGCTTTGCTTTCAATGTGCTTTTAAGCAGGCTGAATGTGGCTTACAGTGGTAAATACGCTATTCCTATCCATTTACCCGTTAAATATATGCATATAATAAGAAACGCGTCGTGAAGGGTTAAGGCCTAACCATTTTAACGTGTTTAAAAAAACCGTGTTCTAAATAAACAATTATACCAATGCAGCCTCTGCTAAGTGATGACCCTTTCATCCGACTCTTTTAAACGCGTCTTTGTTTCGATAATTAGTTTTAGTATTAATTAGCGTTGTTAGTATATGGGGACTAATCAGTTGGTTTGTTTAGGAACAAATTGTTATTGAATATTCATGTTAACTAGGTTATAACGTGCATGTTATTCGTCCTATTCTGAGTATGACGTGAAACTGCATCCAGCCAATTTATAGAATAAGTATAATAATAAAACCAATAATAATATGATAACAATAACAATAACAATAATAAAAATAATATGATAATACTAAAGACTAAAAATAATACCTAATAATAATACTAAACTAATAATAAAACTAAACTAATAATAAAATTAATAATAATGATAAGGATAACAATAGTAGTTATAGTTTCTAAATGTTTTTTCCTTGTGTATAGTTTCGTTAATGTTTGCTTTGTAGATTTTAGGCTTGTCAATATCATTTGTCTCTCTTTTCAGTACCGTATCTCATGTCAATCTATTTCTTGCAGCTAATAACCCCATTTATTTTTCAGTAAGGTTTCAGCGAGACACCCACTCCACGACTTGTCGCTCGGATGTTGAAATCTCCCCGCCTAATTTGAACGTGGGCTTTAGGTGGGGCCCAGGGGGACACAAGTTTGGTGGCCAAATTGTGTCAAAGACTTGTTTAAAGTCTATATATAAAATAGTTTCTATATACTAGCAGATTGAAGCTTAAAGCAGATGAATAGCAAAGCCGAATGCGCCTTAATTTGTATTCTGCTTTGCTTTCGATGTGCTTTTAAGCAGGCTGAATGTGGCTTACAGTGGTAAAATCGTAGCACATAAGAAACGCATCGTGAACGGTTAAGGCCTAACGATTTTAACGTGTTTAAAAAAAACGCGTTCTAAATAAACAATTATACCAAATTGTGCCGTCTCTGCTAAGTGATGACCCCTTTCATCCGACTCTTTTAAACGCGTCTTTGT
Source organism: Gari tellinella (assembly GCA_922989275.2). Lineage (NCBI taxonomy): Eukaryota > Metazoa > Mollusca > Bivalvia > Cardiida > Psammobiidae > Gari > Gari tellinella. The sequence continues at coordinate 25,018,626 of OV277862.1, forward strand.
TTTGATAATTAGTTTTAGTATTAATTAGCGTTGTTAGTATATGGGGAACGTCACTAGCAGATTGAAGCTTAAAGCAGATGAATAGCAAAGCCGAATGCGCCTTAATTTGTATTCTGCTTTGCTTTCAATGTGCTTTTAAGCAGGCTGAATGTGGCTTACAGTGGTAAATACGCTATTCCTATCCATTTACCCGTTAAATATATGCATATAATAAGAAACGCGTCGTGAAGGGTTAAGGCCTAACCATTTTAACGTGTTTAAAAAAAACGCGTTCTAAATAAACAATTATACCAATGCAGCCTCTGCTAAGTGATGACCCTTTCATCCGACTCTTTTAAACGCGTCTTTGTTTCGATAATTAGTTTTAGTATTAATTAGCGTTGTTAGTATATGGGGACTAATCAGTTGGTTTGTTTAGGAACAAATTGTTATTGAATATTCATGTTAATTAGGTTATAACGTGCATGTTATTCGTCCTATTCTGAGTATGACGTGAAACTGCATCCAGCCAATTTATAGAATAAGTATAATAATAAAACCAATAATAATATGATAACAATAACAATAACAATAATAAAAATAATATGATAATACTAAAGACTAAAAATAATACCTAATAATAATACTAAACTAATAATAAAACTAAACTAATAATAAAATTAATAATAATGATAAGGATAACAATAGTAGTTATAGTTTCTAAATGTTTTTTCCTTGTGTATAGTTTCGTTAATGTTTGCTTTGTAGATTTTAGGCTTGTCAATATCATTTGTCTCTCTTTTCAGTACCGTATCTCATGTCAATCTATTTCTTGCAGCTAATAACCCCATTTATTTTTCAGTAAGGTTTCAGCGAGACACCCACTCCACGACTTGTCGCTCGGATGTTGAAATCTCCCCGCCTAATTTGAACGTGGGCTTTAGGTGGGGCCCAGGGGGACACAAGTTTGGTGGCCAAATTGTGTCAAAGACTTGTTTAAAGTCTATATATAAAATAGTTTCTATATACTAGCAGATTGAAGCTTAAAGCAGATGAATAGCAAAGCCGAATGCGCCTTAATTTGTATTCTGCTTTGCTTTCGATGTGCTTTTAAGCAGGCTGAATGTGGCTTACAGTGGTAAAATCGTAGCACATAAGAAACGCATCGTGAACGGTTAAGGCCTAACGATTTTAACGTGTTTAAAAAAAACGCGTTCTAAATAAACAATTATACCAAATTGTGCCGTCTCTGCTAAGTGATGACCCCTTTCATCCGACTCTTTTAAACGCGTCTTTGTTTTGATAATTAGTTTTAGTATTAATTAGCGTTGTTAGTATATGGGGAACGTCACTAGCAGATTGAAGCTTAAAGCAGATGAATAGCAAAGCCGAATGCGCCTTAATTTGTATTCTGCTTTGCTTTCAATGTGCTTTTAAGCAGGCTGAATGTGGCTTACAGTGGTAAATACGCTATTCCTATCCATTTACCCGTTAAATATATGCATATAATAAGAAACGCGTCGTGAAGGGTTAAGGCCTAACCATTTTAACGTGTTTAAAAAAACCGCGTTCTAAATAAACAATTATACCAATGCAGCCTCTGCTAAGTGATGACCCTTTCATCCGACTCTTTTAAACGCGTCTTTGTTTCGATAATTAGTTTTAGTATTAATTAGCGTTGTTAGTATATGGGGACTAATCAGTTGGTTTGTTTAGGAACAAATTGTTATTGAATATTCATGTTAATTAGGTTATAACGTGCATGTTATTCGTCCTATTCTGAGTATGACGTGAAACTGCATCCAGCCAATTTATAGAATAAGTATAATAATAAAACCAATAATAATATGATAACAATAACAATAACAATAATAAAAATAATATGATAATACTAAAGACTAAAAATAATACCTAATAATAATACTAAACTAATAATAAAACTAAACTAATAATAAAATTAATAATAATGATAAGGATAACAATAGTAGTTATAGTTTCTAAATGTTTTTTCCTTGTGTATAGTTTCGTTAATGTTTGCTTTGTAGATTTTAGGCTTGTCAATATCATTTGTCTCTCTTTTCAGTACCGTATCTCATGTCAATCTATTTCTTGCAGCTAATAACCCCATTTATTTTTCAGTAAGGTTTCAGCGAGACACCCACTCCACGACTTGTCGCTCGGATGTTGAAATCTCCCCGCCTAATTTGAACGTGGGCTTTAGGTGGGGCCCAGGGGGACACAAGTTTGGTGGCCAAATTGTGTCAAAGACTTGTTTAAAGTCTATATATAAAATAGTTTCTATATACTAGCAGATTGAAGCTTAAAGCAGATGAATAGCAAAGCCGAATGCGCCTTAATTTGTATTCTGCTTTGCTTTCGATGTGCTTTTAAGCAGGCTGAATGTGGCTTACAGTGGTAAAATCGTAGCACATAAGAAACGCATCGTGAACGGTTAAGGCCTAACGATTTTAACGTGTTTAAAAAAAACGCGTTCTAAATAAACAATTATACCAAATTGTGCCGTCTCTGCTAAGTGATGACCCCTTTCATCCGACTCTTTTAAACGCGTCTTTGTTTTGATAATTAGTTTTAGTATTAATTAGCGTTGTTAGTATATGGGGAACGTCACTAGCAGATTGAAGCTTAAAGCAGATGAATAGCAAAGCCGAATGCGCCTTAATTTGTATTCTGCTTTGCTTTCAATGTGCTTTTAAGCAGGCTGAATGTGGCTTACAGTGGTAAATACGCTATTCCTATCCATTTACCCGTTAAATATATGCATATAATAAGAAACGCGTCGTGAAGGGTTAAGGCCTAACCATTTTAACGTGTTTAAAAAAACCGCGTTCTAAATAAACAATTATACCAATGCAGCCTCTGCTAAGTGATGACCCTTTCATCCGACTCTTTTAAACGCGTCTTTGTTTCGATAATTAGTTTTAGTATTAATTAGCGTTGTTAGTATATGGGGACTAATCAGTTGGTTTGTTTAGGAACAAATTGTTATTGAATATTCATGTTAATTAGGTTATAACGTGCATGTTATTCGTCCTATTCTGAGTATGACGTGAAACTGCATCCAGCCAATTTATAGAATAAGTATAATAATAAAACCAATAATAATATGATAACAATAACAATAACAATAATAAAAATAATATGATAATACTAAAGACTAAAAATAATACCTAATAATAATACTAAACTAATAATAAAACTAAACTAATAATAAAATTAATAATAATGATAAGGATAACAATAGTAGTTATAGTTTCTAAATGTTTTTTCCTTGTGTATAGTTTCGTTAATGTTTGCTTTGTAGATTTTAGGCTTGTCAATATCATTTGTCTCTCTTTTCAGTACCGTATCTCATGTCAATCTATTTCTTGCAGCTAATAACCCCATTTATTTTTCAGTAAGGTTTCAGCGAGACACCCACTCCACGACTTGTCGCTCGGATGTTGAAATCTCCCCGCCTAATTTGAACGTGGGCTTTAGGTGGGGCCCAGGGGGACACAAGTTTGGTGGCCAAATTGTGTCAAAGACTTGTTTAAAGTCTATATATAAAATAGTTTCTATATACTAGCAGATTGAAGCTTAAAGCAGATGAATAGCAAAGCCGAATGCGCCTTAATTTGTATTCTGCTTTGCTTTCGATGTGCTTTTAAGCAGGCTGAATGTGGCTTACAGTGGTAAAATCGTAGCACATAAGAAACGCATCGTGAACGGTTAAGGCCTAACGATTTTAACGTGTTTAAAAAAAACGCGTTCTAAATAAACAATTATACCAAATTGTGCCGTCTCTGCTAAGTGATGACCCCTTTCATCCGACTCTTTTAAACGCGTCTTTGTTTTGATAATTAGTTTTAGTATTAATTAGCGTTGTTAGTATATGGGGAACGTCACTAGCAGATTGAAGCTTAAAGCAGATGAATAGCAAAGCCGAATGCGCCTTAATTTGTATTCTGCTTTGCTTTCAATGTGCTTTTAAGCAGGCTGAATGTGGCTTACAGTGGTAAATACGCTATTCCTATCCATTTACCCGTTAAATATATGCATATAATAAGAAACGCGTCGTGAAGGGTTAAGGCCTAACCATTTTAACGTGTTTAAAAAAACCGCGTTCTAAATAAACAATTATACCAATGCAGCCTCTGCTAAGTGATGACCCTTTCATCCGACTCTTTTAAACGCGTCTTTGTTTCGATAATTAGTTTTAGTATTAATTAGCGTTGTTAGTATATGGGGACTAATCAGTTGGTTTGTTTAGGAACAAATTGTTATTGAATATTCATGTTAATTAGGTTATAACGTGCATGTTATTCGTCCTATTCTGAGTATGACGTGAAACTGCATCCAGCCAATTTATAGAATAAGTATAATAATAAAACCAATAATAATATGATAACAATAACAATAACAATAATAAAAATAATATGATAATACTAAAGACTAAAAATAATACCTAATAATAATACTAAACTAATAATAAAACTAAACTAATAATAAAATTAATAATAATGATAAGGATAACAATAGTAGTTATAGTTTCTAAATGTTTTTTCCTTGTGTATAGTTTCGTTCATGTTTGCTTTGTAGATTTTAGGCTTGTCAATATCATTTGTCTCTCTTTTCAGTACCGTATCTCATGTCAATCTATTTCTTGCAGCTAATAACCCCATTTATTTTTCAGTAAGGTTTCAGCGAGACACCCACTCCACGACTTGTCGCTCGGATGTTGAAATCTCCCCGCCTAATTTGAACGTGGGCTTTAGGTGGGGCCCAGGGGGACACAAGTTTGGTGGCCAAATTGTGTCAAAGACTTGTTTAAAGTCTATATATAAAATAGTTTCTATATACTAGCAGATTGAAGCTTAAAGCAGATGAATAGCAAAGCCGAATGCGCCTTAATTTGTATTCTGCTTTGCTTTCGATGTGCTTTTAAGCAGGCTGAATGTGGCTTACAGTGGTAAAATCGTAGCACATAAGAAACGCATCGTGAACGGTTAAGGCCTAACGATTTTAACGTGTTTAAAAAAAACGCGTTCTAAATAAACAATTATACCAAATTGTGCCGTCTCTGCTAAGTGATGACCCCTTTCATCCGACTCTTTTAAACGCGTCTTTGTTTTGATAATTAGTTTTAGTATTAATTAGCGTTGTTAGTATATGGGGAACGTCACTAGCAGATTGAAGCTTAAAGCAGATGAATAGCAAAGCCGAATGCGCCTTAATTTGTATTCTGCTTTGCTTTCAATGTGCTTTTAAGCAGGCTGAATGTGGCTTACAGTGGTAAATACGCTATTCCTATCCATTTACCCGTTAAATATATGCATATAATAAGAAACGCGTCGTGAAGGGTTAAGGCCTAACCATTTTAACGTGTTTAAAAAAAACGCGTTCTAAATAAACAATTATACCAATGCAGCCTCTGCTAAGTGATGACCCTTTCATCCGACTCTTTTAAACGCGTCTTTGTTTCGATAATTAGTTTTAGTATTAATTAGCGTTGTTAGTATATGGGGACTAATCAGTTGGTTTGTTTAGGAACAAATTGTTATTGAATATTCATGTTAATTAGGTTATAACGTGCATGTTATTCGTCCTATTCTGAGTATGACGTGAAACTGCATCCAGCCAATTTATAGAATAAGTATAATAATAAAACCAATAATAATATGATAACAATAACAATAACAATAATAAAAATAATATGATAATACTAAAGACTAAAAATAATACCTAATAATAATACTAAACTAATAATAAAACTAAACTAATAATAAAATTAATAATAATGATAAGGATAACAATAGTAGTTATAGTTTCTAAATGTTTTTTCCTTGTGTATAGTTTCGTTAATGTTTGCTTTGTAGATTTTAGGCTTGTCAATATCATTTGTCTCTCTTTTCAGTACCGTATCTCATGTCAATCTATTTCTTGCAGCTAATAACCCCATTTATTTTTCAGTAAGGTTTCAGCGAGACACCCACTCCACGACTTGTCGCTCGGATGTTGAAATCTCCCCGCCTAATTTGAACGTGGGCTTTAGGTGGGGCCCAGGGGGACACAAGTTTGGTGGCCAAATTGTGTCAAAGACTTGTTTAAAGTCTATATATAAAATAGTGTCTATATACTAGCAGATTGAAGCTTAAAGCAGATGAATAGCAAAGCCGAATGCGCCTTAATTTGTATTCTGCTTTGCTTTCGATGTGCTTTTAAGCAGGCTGAATGTGGCTTACAGTGGTAAAATCGTAGCACATAAGAAACGCATCGTGAACGGTTAAGGCCTAACGATTTTAACGTGTTTAAAAAAAACGCGTTCTAAATAAACAATTATACCAAATTGTGCCGTCTCTGCTAAGTGATGACCCCTTTCATCCGACTCTTTTAAACGCGTCTTTGTTTTGATAATTAGTTTTAGTATTAATTAGCGTTGTTAGTATATGGGGAACGTCACTAGCAGATTGAAGCTTAAAGCAGATGAATAGCAAAGCCGAATGCGCCTTAATTTGTATTCTGCTTTGCTTTCAATGTGCTTTTAAGCAGGCTGAATGTGGCTTACAGTGGTAAATACGCTATTCCTATCCATTTACCCGTTAAATATATGCATATAATAAGAAACGCGTCGTGAAGGGTTAAGGCCTAACCATTTTAACGTGTTTGAAAAAAACGCGTTCTAAATAAACAATTATACCAATGCAGCCTCTGCTAAGTGATGACCCTTTCATCCGACTCTTTTAAACGCGTCTTTGTTTCGATAATTAGTTTTAGTATTAATTAGCGTTGTTAGTATATGGGGACTAATCAGTTGGTTTGTTTAGGAACAAATTGTTATTGAATATTCATGTTAATTAGGTTATAACGTGCATGTTATTCGTCCTATTCTGAGTATGACGTGAAACTGCATCCAGCCAATTTATAGAATAAGTATAATAATAAAACCAATAATAATATGATAACAATAACAATAACAATAATAAAAATAATATGATAATACTAAAGACTAAAAATAATACCTAATAATAATACTAAACTAATAATAAAACTAAACTAATAATAAAATTAATAATAATGATAAGGATAACAATAGTAGTTATAGTTTCTAAATGTTTTTTCCTTGTGTATAGTTTCGTTAATGTTTGCTTTGTAGATTTTAGGCTTGTCAATATCATTTGTCTCTCTTTTCAGTACCGTATCTCATGTCAATCTATTTCTTGCAGCTAATAACCCCATTTATTTTTCAGTAAGGTTTCAGCGAGACACCCACTCCACGACTTGTCGCTCGGATGTTGAAATCTCCCCGCCTAATTTGAACGTGGGCTTTAGGTGGGGCCCAGGGGGACACAAGTTTGGTGGCCAAATTGTGTCAAAGACTTGTTTAAAGTCTATATATAAAACAGTTTCTATATACTAGCAGATTGAAGCTTAAAGCAGATGAATAGCAAAGCCGAATGCGCCTTAATTTGTATTCTGCTTTGCTTTCGATGTGCTTTTAAGCAGGCTGAATGTGGCTTACAGTGGTAAAATCGTAGCACATAAGAAACGCATCGTGAACGGTTAAGGCCTAACGATTTTAACGTGTTTAAAAAAAACGCGTTCTAAATAAACAATTATACCAAATTGTGCCGTCTCTGCTAAGTGATGACCCCTTTCATCCGACTCTTTTAAACGCGTCTTTGTTTTGATAATTAGTTTTAGTATTAATTAGCGTTGTTAGTATATGGGGACTTAATCAGTTGGTTTGTTTAGGAACAAATTGTTATTGAATATTCATGTTAATTAGGTTATAACGTGCATGTTATTCGTCCTATTCTGAGTATGACGTGAAACTGCATCCAGCCAATTTATAGAATAAGTATAATAATAAAACCAATAATAATATGATAATAATAACAATAACAATAATAAAAATAATATGATAATACTAAAGACTAAAAATAATACCTAATAATAATACTAAACTAATAATAAAACTAAACTAATAATAAAATTAATAATAATGATAAGGATAACAATAGTAGTTATAGTTTCTAAATGTTTTTTCCTTGTGTATAGTTTCGTTAATGTTTGCTTTGTAGATTTTAGGCTTGTCAATATCATTTGTCTTCGTTTCAGTACCGTATCTCATGTCAATCTATTTCTTGCAGCTAATAACCCCATTTATTTTTCAGTAAGGTTTCAGCGAGACACCCACTCCACGACTTGTCGCTCGGATGTTGAAATCTCCCCGCCTAATTTGAACGTGGGCTTTAGGTGGGGCCCAGGGGGACACAAGTTTGGTGGCCAAATTGTGTCAAAGACTTGTTTAAAGTCTATATATAAAATAGTTTCTATATACTAGCAGATTGAAGCTTAAAGCAGATGAATAGCAAAGCCGAATGCGCCTTAATTTGTATTCTGCTTTGCTTTCGATGTGCTTTTAAGCAGGCTGAATGTGGCTTACAGTGGTAAAATCGTAGCACATAAGAAACGCATCGTGAACGGTTAAGGCCTAACGATTTTAACGTGTTTAAAAAAAACGCGTTCTAAATAAACAATTATACCAAATTGTGCAGTCTCTGCTAAGTGATGACCCCTTTCATCCGACTCTTTTAAACGGGTCTTTGTTTTGATAATTAGTTTTAGTATTAATTAGCGTTGTTAGTATATGGGGAACGTCACTAGCAGATTGAAGCTTAAAGCAGATGAATAGCAAAGCCGAATGCGCCTTAATTTGTATTCTGCTTTGCTTTCAATGTGCTTTTAAGCAGGCTGAATGTGGCTTACAGTGGTAAATACGCTATTCCTATCCATTTACCCGTTAAATATATGCATATAATAAGAAACGCGTCGTGAACGGTTAAGGCCTAACCATTTTAACGTGTTTAAAAAAAACGCGTTCTAAATAAACAATTATACCAATGCAGCCTCTGCTAAGTGATGACCCTTTCATCCGACTCTTTTAAACGCGTCTTTGTTTCGATAATTAGTTTTAGTATTAATTAGCGTTGTTAGTATATGGGGACTTAATCAGTTGGTTTGTTTAGGAACAAATTGTTATTGAATATTCATGTTAATTAGGTTATAACGTGCATGTTATTCGTCCTATTCTGAGTATGACGTGAAACTGCATCCAGCCAATTTATAGAATAAGTATAATAATAAAACCAATAATAATATGATAATAATAACAATAACAATAATAAAAATAATATGATAATACTAAAGACTAAAAATAATACCTAATAATAATACTAAACTAATAATAAAACTAAACTAATAATAAAATTAATAATAATGATAAGGATAACAATAGTAGTTATAGTTTCTAAATGTTTTTTCCTTGTGTATAGTTTCGTTAATGTTTGCTTTGTAGATTTTAGGCTTGTCAATATCATTTGTCTTCATTTCAGTACCGTATCTCATGTCAATCTATTTCTTGCAGCTAATAACCCCATTTATTTTTCAGTAAGGTTTCAGCGAGACACCCACTCCACGACTTGTCGCTCGGATGTTGAAATCTCCCCGCCTAATTTGAACGTGGGCTTTAGGTGGGGCCCAGGGGGACACAAGTTTGGTGGCCTAATTGTGTCAAAGACTTGTTTAAAGTCTATATATAAAATAGTTTCTATATACTAGCAGATTGAAGCTTAAAGCAGATGAATAGCAAAGCCGAATGCGCCTTAATTTGTATTCTGCTTTGCTTTCGATGTGCTTTTAAGCAGGCTGAATGTGGCTTACAGTGGTAAAATCGTAGCACATAAGAAACGCATCGTGAACGGTTAAGGCCTAACGATTTTAACGTGTTTAAAAAAAACGCGTTCTAAATAAACAATTATACCAAATTGTGCAGTCTCTGCTAAGTGATGACCCCTTTCATCCGACTCTTTTAAACGCGTCTTTGTTTTGATAATTAGTTTTAGTATTAATTAGCGTTGTTAGTATATGGGGAACGTCACTAGCAGATTGAAGCTTAAAGCAGATGAATAGCAAAGCCGAATGCGCCTTAATTTGTATTCTGCTTTGCTTTCAATGTGCTTTTAAGCAGGCTGAATGTGGCTTACAGTGGTAAATACGCTATTCCTATCCATTTACCCGTTAAATATATGCATATAATAAGAAACGCGTCGTGAACGGTTAAGGCCTAACCATTTTAACGTGTTTAAAAAAAACGCGTTCTAAATCAACAATTATACCAATGCAGCCTCTGCTAAGTGATGACCCTTTCATCCGACTCTTTTAAACGCGTCTTTGTTTCGATAATTAGTTTTAGTATTAATTAGCGTTGTTAGTATATGGGGACTTAATCAGTTGGTTTGTTTAGGAACAAATTGTTATTGAATATTCATGTTAATTAGGTTATAACGTGCATGTTATTCGTCCTATTCTGAGTATGACGTGAAACTGCATCCAGCCAATTTATAGAATAAGTATAATAATAAAACCAATAATAATATGATAATAATAACAATAACAATAATAAAAATAATATGATAATACTAAAGACTAAAAATAATACCTAATAATAATACTAAACTAATAATAAAACTAAACTAATAATAAAATTAATAATAATGATAAGGATAACAATAGTAGTTATAGTTTCTAAATGTTTTTTCCTTGTGTATAGTTTCGTTAATGTTTGCTTTGTAGATTTTAGGCTTGTCAATATCATTTGTCTTCGTTTCAGTACCGTATCTCATGTCAATCTATTTCTTGCAGCTAATAACCCCATTTATTTTTCAGTAAGGTTTCAGCGAGACACCCACTCCACGACTTGTCGCTCGGATGTTGAAATCTCCCCGCCTAATTTGAACGTGGGCTTTAGGTGGGGCCCAGGGGGACACAAGTTTGGTGGCCAAATTGTGTCAAAGACTTGTTTAAAGTCTATATATAAAATAGTTTCTATATACTAGCAGATTGAAGCTTAAAGCAGATGAATAGCAAAGCCGAATGCGCCTTAATTTGTATTCTGCTTTGCTTTCGATGTGCTTTTAAGCAGGCTGAATGTGGCTTACAGTGGTAAAATCGTAGCACATAAGAAACGCATCGTGAACGGTTAAGGCCTAACGATTTTAACGTGTTTAAAAAAAACGCGTTCTAAATAAACAATTATACCAAATTGTGCAGTCTCTGCTAAGTGATGACCCCTTTCATCCGACTCTTTTAAACGGGTCTTTGTTTTGATAATTAGTTTTAGTATTAATTAGCGTTGTTAGTATATGGGGAACGTCACTAGCAGATTGAAGCTTAAAGCAGATGAATAGCAAAGCCGAATGCGCCTTAATTTGTATTCTGCTTTGCTTTCAATGTGCTTTTAAGCAGGCTGAATGTGGCTTACAGTGGTAAATACGCTATTCCTATCCATTTACCCGTTAAATATATGCATATAATAAGAAACGCGTCGTGAACGGTTAAGGCCTAACCATTTTAACGTGTTTAAAAAAAACGCGTTCTAAATAAACAATTATACCAATGCAGCCTCTGCTAAGTGATGACCCTTTCATCCGACTCTTTTAAACGCGTCTTTGTTTCGATAATTAGTTTTAGTATTAATTAGCGTTGTTAGTATATGGGGACTTAATCAGTTGGTTTGTTTAGGAACAAATTGTTATTGAATATTCATGTTAATTAGGTTATAACGTGCATGTTATTCGTCCTATTCTGAGTATGACGTGAAACTGCATCCAGCCAATTTATAGAATAAGTATAATAATAAAACCAATAATAATATGATAATAATAACAATAACAATAATAAAAATAATATGATAATACTAAAGACTAAAAATAATACCTAATAATAATACTAAACTAATAATAAAACTAAACTAATAATAAAATTAATAATAATGATAAGGATAACAATAGTAGTTATAGTTTCTAAATGTTTTTTCCTTGTATATAGTTTCGTTAATGTTTGCTTTGTAGATTTTAGGCTTGTCAATATCATTTGTCTTCGTTTCAGTACCGTATCTCATGTCAATCTATTTCTTGCAGCTAATAACCCCATTTATTTTTCAGTAAGGTTTCAGCGAGACACCCACTCCACGACTTGTCGCTCGGATGTTGAAATCTCCCCGCCTAATTTGAACGTGGGCTTTAGGTGGGGCCCAGGGGGACACAAGTTTGGTGGCCAAATTGTGTCAAAGACTTGTTTAAAGTCTATATATAAAATAGTTTCTATATACTAACAGATTGAAGCTTAAAGCAGATGAATAGCAAAGCCGAATGCGCCTTAATTTGTATTCTGCTTTGCTTTCGATGTGCTTTTAAGCAGGCTGAATGTGGCTTACAGTGGTAAATACGCTATTCCTACCCATTTACCCGTTAATCGTAGCACATAAGAAACGCATCGTGAACGGTTAAGGCCTAACAATTTTAAGAACTGTACAAATAGCTAATAGTTTGGATCCTGATTAGACGCTGCTTTATTAGTAAACTGTTTGGATTCTCATCAGAGCAAACGGTTTGGATCCTTAATAGAGGCACCCCATGTGGTTCTGGGGCCTGCCAGCTCGGTCAACTGGCAGAAAAGAGTCGGGACCACTGCCATAGCCTGGCATGATACAGTAGAAGGCTGCTAAAAGGTGTAATCTTTTCATTGAAGTATTCGTACGTCAGTCCAAGAACTGAAAAGGTTAAAATACAGAATATTTGAAACTTTGGTATTCTGGTCAGGGTTCAATTTCAAGATCAGTACCTCATATTTTTAGATCGATGTAAATGAGGTGTTGATCTTGCAACTTGTCTCCTGGAGTCGCGATATGACTGAAATACTGTTAAAGCGACTGATAGCAAACAGTTTGGATCCTGAACAGATTGCTATCTGTTTGGATCCTGAACAGATAGCAAACGGTTCCTATTGGTTTCATTTCACTTTGCTCAGTAAAAGACGCGTATTTTATCAACACATTGGTGCAGTTCATCAACGAGACGGCAAGAAGATAAGGGAAGGAAGGGAGAGATAGGTGTATAAATATTTATACAGAAATAACAGTTTACCTAAATACCAAGAGTAGAAAAAAGGTAATATCCACTTTCAAGTACTTCTTACGAAACGAAACAAGAAATACGTGTTGGAACTATGTAAAATAACAACAATTCAGTATTGTAGACATTGCAATATCGACATGCATCCATAAAGTAACAAACAGTCTCAATTTTCATCAGAAGCCAATTTGCTCGGGGACTGATCAGGGTAGAAAATATTTGTAATTATAAGTGCAGTGGTCTTAACAAAATAAGGGGTAATAATGCAACAAATAGTTTTTTCAGCTTAGATCAAATTAAACTAGAGATAATTAATAAACCGAGGTCCGATGTATCAGTGCTTTACAATGGGCATCTGAAAGAACCAGAGAACTCTGTCAATAGTAAGAGTAGGCCAATATTTCATCTTTCAAATTTATTTTGACAGAGCCATGCAACAGGAAAGCACGTATTTAGGGGAGTGTAATTGAGACACTTTGTAAATATGTTTACGCCAGGTCGTATAGTGTGGGTGGTCCCTTTGATTGATATACATACGTTTACACAAAGTTTTCTTAATCTTGGCCCTTTCATTATCAGTGATTAATTTGTTCAACTTCTGAAGTACTTTTGTTAATGTTTGTTCACTTTGAAGAGAGTCTGCTAGCAGCAATGTGAGAATGTGAACAGGGCTTATTTGATTTTATTTATATAGTAGTAGTTACTGTAGTAGTAGTAGTGTATGGGCGACCGTGGTTGCTAGTCGGACATGATTCAAAGTGGACAGACCGTGTTGCTCATACTGCAAGAGTTGAGTTCCACGAATTTTACAAATTGACATTTTATACTTGGCATGTTTTGAGAAATTATGGTTTGCATGAAATCGCTCTCCAGTTTCTAAATTTACATCATTTCCACCCTACTAACACTTGAGTGTAAACATGGTTTAACGACACTGCAACCCAATTATGGTTATAGAGCCGGTGTGTATGCATGTGTGGGAAATGTATTGGTGTTCCTCTTTTGGCGGAGTTTTGCCACTCTGCCAGCTCGGGCAATTGAAGTATCTTATCCTCCTCATTCCACTTGGTGCCGTTTCATTCACAACAGAGTTACACCAAGGGCAGATAAATCTTGACCAAACGGTTTCCTGCAGCACACTAATGAATAAATTTGTATCTGACAGATATGCTTCCACATGAGACGAACCACGAACCAATTACTGATCATGTGGTCCAACTGAGCAAACACCAGAGCACATACTTCAGCGTTGTCCTCTGTTTGAACAATTAAGAAGAAAGATGTGGCCAGCCCCTGTCACTCTAGAACAGAAGCTATATGGCAAGAAGGAGTATCTCTTGAAAACTGTGTCCTTCATCGCTGCGATGAATATTTCATGTAGACTTATGGATGCAGACAGTGATGAATCAAGACGAACCCCACCTACTGATGAAGACTACATCATGTTATTTTAAAGCTAGTGATCACTAAAACATTGTAGAACATTATTATTCACACATTTTTTAATTATTGTATATTATGTAAATGTACATGCTGAAAATGTTAATTTTTCAGCATGTATAGAGTAGAAGAAACCAACTTAATTCAGTGTTTATCAAAATTATTTCTAACTCTTACTCTTGAGCTCACTACAAGTTAGTCGAAATGGGTTTACTAGGCTGACTTTAACATTGGTCATTAATAGTGAACATATTTGCCTCTAGTACACTCTACAGGTGAAAGACTTCATATTTGCCTCTAGTACACTCTACATGTGAAAGACTTCATATTTGCCTCTAGTACACTCTACATGTGAAAGACTTCATATTTGCCTCTAGTACACTCTACATGTGAAAGACTTCATATTTGCCATGTGTACTGATATCAAGCATCGCTTGAGCTCAGTTCAACCTGTGTAAATACGCTATTCCTAGCAGTTTCTTTATGCGTGTTCTTATGGGTAGGAATAGCGTATTTACTACTATTAGAGCTTCCGGTCATCTTATTGGGCATGTGTACTCGACTCAAGAATCCCTTGAGCCCAGTACAACTTGTTCGACATAGGTAGGGGCCTTTCCAGGCCAAATAGACTGAACTTATTATTGGCCATGCATGTATACATGTATGTCCAATAATAAGAGACTTCATACTTGTTGAGCTCAGTAAAAGTAACTTTTACCTTTCACTTAAAACACTTGTTGCTCTAACGCTTTACTCCATAGATCAGTTTAGAGTTTGATTGTGGTTGACTTCTTCTATTCTATGGGTCATGAAAGAGCATACCTTCACGTTGGTATGACCTGAATGCAATTGAATGTTTTGAAAAAACAGGGCTGCCATAAGTTGACATAAAAATCCTAAAATTTGCAAATTTGCAAATTTGCATTTTCAAATGCGATTTTACGAATCGTACCTTTTCCCCATCGCCTGTTTCTAGTTTTGTTGACACGTGGCTGCTTAAAGCAGGCTAAAAGTAAAACAGAATGCGCCTTAAGGCGCAATCTGCTTTACTTTCAGCCTGCTTTAAGCTACCATGTACTAGAAAAAAAATCCGAAGATTTAGGAAAAATCCGGAGAAATGGCAACCCTGAAAATAGTTCACGTTTTCGACCATTCAACTGTAACTGAATGCTCTTATTTATTTCAGTGATTACATATACTGTTCAGATTTTAACTAACATAATGAAGACCTTACCTATTCGAAATCTCGACTTAACCGAGTTTAAGCTACCATCGGATATATTCATGGGGCAATCTATTAAACTTCCTGGTTATTATATTATGGATTATGCGCGGATCCAATGCCATGCTGTATTTGTTCAGTGGCGAAGATGATGTCTTTTTAAAACGAAAATGGCAAATTCTTGAAAATCAGTGTCAAATAGTTTGGAGCCTGATCAGATGTCGTTTATCTAATCCAGATCCAAACTGTTTGCAGTTTAAATGAAAACCTGAGGAAAATCACTGGATCGCATGTAACTTTTCTTTAAAATCACTATTCCTAAGGTACCAGTAGAACCATCACACTCTTTGACCCATTACCACATAGAAACGCCTTTTAGCGCATTCAATTTGTGCAGCAACAAAAAGTAAAATAAGAATTGCTATATCTATATCTTAGCAACTTACGGCTGGCTGAAAATAAAGTTTAACGCATCTTAAGGCGCATGTTTCTTTACTTTCAATCTGCTTTAACTGACCTCCTGTCTTCAAAACTAGAACTCTGCTATGTGCCGTAAGGGGTTATTGTTGCTATGGTTTCATGTATGTTTTGTTTTAGCTACTGAGCCCCTGATCGACTGTTACACTATTTACCTTAAGCCCGCTAATTATGTCGATAGTAATTTTTATGGAAGTTATGATAGAAATATGGATATTGATCAATACCTGCATATTGTACCCTTTACTCCATATATATGTATCATATGTCACCCACAAACTTAAAAATAAATTAAAACATCTTAGTATAAACCCCAAAACAAGTACTGTATTGCTTACAGCGCAACATTCAATGTATTAAAACACTCTACCATGAAGGTTAGGTTTGTACAGTTCACCAATAGTAAACAGTGTACCTGTAATGAGTACACTTGTCCTGTGCAAACAGTATGGACCCCGACCAGAGTGAGGGCACCACAGGGTACCCACTGATCTGAATCCACACCGTTTTATCAGTTTGAAAATTGTCTAAACCCACTCTAAAATAATTTAAATCTGTAATTATATGAGTATATACATGTATGTCATAAGAAGCAGATTACTTTGTGTGTGTGTGTATGTCTCCTATTTTGCATATTCTAGCCAATGTAAACATATAAACCTAAAATAAGTATTGAATTGCTTACAGCGCAATATTGAATGTGTTTAAACTCTCTAACCTCATGATGAGGGCGGTACTGTTCATCTAACGTAGACAGTGTACATGTAATCTGTAATGAGTACAATTGTCTTGTGCAAACAGCATGGATTCCTACCAGAGGGCACCACAAGGAGCCCGCTGATCAGAATCCACACTGCTGATAAGTTTGAAATACTGTCAACCCAGTTTAAGACCATGTACCTGCAAAGAGTACACTTGTCCTGTTCATACAGCATGGACCCAGACCAGAGGGTGCCACAAGGAACCAACTGATCTGAATCCACACTGCTTGTCATTTGGAAACATTGTCAAAATCTATCTTAAAAAATGTAAATGTGTATGTATATATATATATATATATATATATAAATATAAGTGATATATGAATATAAGTGTAAGTAGAGGCAGATATATGTGTGTGTGTGTGTGTGGCACAAACAAAATGTACCCCATTTGGCATAGTCCAGCTAATGTTAACATAATCATAAACCCAAAAAATAAGTATTGCATTGCTTACTGGCTTACAGCGCATATTGAAAGTGTTAAAACACTCTACCCTGATGATGAGGGCGGTATTGTTTATCTTATGTAGACAGTGTACCTGTAATGAGTACACTTGTCTTGCGCAAACAGCATGGATTCCGACCAGAGGGCGCTACAAGGAGCCCACTGATCTGAACCCACACTGTTGATAAGATTGAAACATTGTCAAAACCAACTCTAAATAGTGTACCTGCAAGGAGTACACTTGTCCCGACCAGAGGGCACCACAAGGAGCCCACTGGACAGAATCCACACTGTTGATAATTTTGAAATATTGTCAAAATCCACACTAAATAATGTACCTGCAAGGAGTGCACTTGTCTTGTACATGTATACAGCATGGACCCCGACCAGAGGACGCCACAAGGAACCCACTGATCTGAATCCACTCTGTTGCTAAGTTTGAAATATAGTCAAAATCTACTCCTAATAATGTACCTGCAAGGAGTTCACTTGTCTTGTACATACAGCATGGACCTCCACCAGAGGGCGCCACCTGGAGCCCACTGATCTGAATCCACACTGGTTGTTTACCTGAAAAATTGTCAAAATTCACTCCAAATAATGTAGATGTGTATATAAGAGTATATGTAAATATGTGTAATAGGTAGATACAGATATGTGCGTGTACACAAGAACCAACAATAAGTGTTGACAACTTGACACTGTCCTGCGCCCACTTCATTATAACCATGTTTCTAACGAGCCATTACAATAAACAAAGTGTATTTGCAAGAATGCGGACAGGCGGGTGTGTGCATGAATGCATGCATGTGCATGTATGTATTGGGGCATGGACATGCCCTGGTGCATAAATGCGTATGCAGGCATAGGCGGACATGCACGTGCATAGAGTATGCATGTATGTGTCTTATTGCTGGTGTTTGTGTACACATGCGTATCGATGACAATGCAATGATGTATAAGTATATTGTATATTGTATAAAAAAGAATTACCTTGAGTAATTCTTCTCAGAGTGAGTCATGTAGACTATAAGGTTTCAATGTTTAATTTACAAGTCAACCCTCTTGTATAGAGTCTCATGGTAAGAAAATATATACGGAGCAACAGATGGGGGTAGCTTTTCAAAACTTTATTTCTGAATTAAACCCTATGGAGTCACTACTCATTTGGATCGTCTCTTTGAGACGATTCTAATGAGTAGTGACACCATAGGATTTGGTACTAAAATGAGTGAGAAAATGTTAGACTTGTTGAAATAACTACCTCTTATCTGGAGCCCTGATATATTTATTTACATCTATAGAGCCCAACTATAATCAAATCACACCTTTGTACAGGTACCAAGTAAAAATAGATATGCTGAAAAATGTCATACCTGATTGACCCTCAGATCAATAACAACAGGTGCTGGGGTTGAACTGAGTCCAACTGTTATGAAATCACATTTGAATCAGAGAAAATACTACTATATTTTTTGCCCATGATTCGTTTTGAGAGAAAGACACAGTGAGAGATGGAAAGAGAGAGAGAGAGAGAGAGAGAGAGAGAGAGAGAGGGAGAGATAGAGAAAGTGAAGGATAAAGAGGGGGAGAGAGAGGAGGGAGAGAAAGAGAGAGAGAGAGAGAGAGAGAGAGAGAGAGGGAGAAATGCCTTTAAATTCTGTGATGATATTTGTACATATATACGATATCCAGTTGAACAATCATGAATACCTGTTAGCCACCTGAAATAACCAACTAACACGTGCATTGAATTGGAGCTTACGGTAAATGACCAAGGGCGAGATAGCTCTAGTATGAAATAATGCATGCGTGAACCATTTTGACGGTAAAACTGAATACCATACTGACCTTTAACGGTGTTTTATCCAATTTCCAATAGAAAAGAACACAATAATTCCATTTATATGAAAAACATTCTCGTAACACCAGGTGAATTAACCCATTCAACCACAGGTACTTGACACATACTTTATTATCTATTAACGCCCCCCCCCCCCCCCCATTAAAAAAAAAAAATAATTTTTTTTTACTATACTTCTATTATAGATACAAGGTAAACAGCGCAATTCGACACCTAGTCTTTACTATCCACTTAAACTGATGCTAAAATAGACTCGATCGCCGATATTCTCTTGTGGTACCCTCGGGAAAGGATTAATTTATCAATATCTACTTTTTATTTCATCAAATTCCGTCAAATAACGCCACAGTATGTGAATTATAACGAAAATAAGCATAAAAAAGTTTTCTGTCGTTCTCTTGGTACATAGCAACGAATGTACATGTAGGGGTGATCTGTTATTTGTCCACAATAAACGGCCTATGCCACTGGAACTTTCACCAAATATTATAAATCATCTTTAAATGAAATATTATCAGTTTTATATAATTTACATAGAATGCAAAATTAAAAGAAACTTTACCTGTTTAATTTTGACCAATGAGATCGCTCCGTTCATTCAATTCATTCCGGTATTCAAAATGGCATTCACAATGAAATGAGTCTTTCACTTGTCAATTTCATGCCAAATTACATGTATATTTCATATAGCTGATAGTGAAGAGGGTCATGTTCCGACACAAACGCGTTTGCTCTAATGAAATTAGGTGAAAGTTCCAGCCGTAAAGGCCGTTAAATGTGCAAACCGACTAGATTACCCCTTATTTTGGGCAATAAATTCTGTACCAAGAGAACGACAGAAAACTTTTTTATGCTTATTTTCGTTATAATTCACGTACTGTGGCGTTATCGTTAGGCAGAATAGTGGACACCGATAGATTATCGATAAACTGTCCTACGCTAGCTTGCGTGCCCGTCAATGTTCGGCTCTTACCGCTCGGTATTTACGGAAACTCCCGACGACTCTTTGAACATATTAATTTTATTTTCAATTTGAAAAAGGACCAAATTAACATTAACTTACAATTCTTAAATTTATATCAAAAGAAGGAACAAATAGTCAAGTATACGAGCCCGTTTGCACAGAATTGATATCGATTTGTATAAATGGACAAGGTCGTGTTATATTATCCGTGTCGAGGCTTATTTTCAGCATTTTACTCTTTGTTTAATGTGATTTAGAGGTGTCTTTTTAAACTTAAAAAAGGACCAAAATCTTATTAAAATATTTTTTCAAAACAAATTCCATCATAAAGGAAAATGTTTAAACTAACACAGGCCGTTTGCACAGGAACGATATCTGTCCAGAAAAAAAAGTTATTACAAGTTATGTAAAAATGCCCTTCTTATTTTAATGCTCGAAAATGAGAGCAAGTGGGCCACCTGCGTGTCCACTATTCTGCGTAACGTTTGACGGAATTTGATGAAATAAAAAGTAGATATTGATAAATTAATCCTTTCCCGAGGATACCACAAGAGAATATCGGCGATCGAGTCTATTTTAGCATCAGTTTAAGTGGATAGTAAAGACTAGGTGTCGAATTGCGCTGTTTACCTTGTATCTATAATAGAAGTAAAGTAAAAAAAAAAATTTTTTTTTTTTTTAATGGGGGGGGGGGGGTGTTAATAGATAATAAAGTATGTGTCAAGTACCTGTGCATTCAACTAAATGACGTGGCTAAAGTGGACATGGCTAAATCTCGGCTAAATTGCGGGATTTACCCTGGACCACCCTAGTACCCACTAGAAATAGCAATTTTAAAACAAATGAATGCTGTTCTCTTCCGTTCGAAGTTAGATAACGGTTAAGAAACTATAACTGATGTTTCTATTATAAAATATGTACCTGACCTAATGTTTTGAATGTGTGTTAGGATAGTTCTCATGTATTTGTAGAAATGTACAAACTGAGAAAATAAAGAGTATTTGAATTTGAATTGAATTGAATGTTTCCTGTTCTCTAGTAGATGGTATCTTGAAGCGGGTTTAAAGTAAAACAGAATGCACATTTAGGCTCATTATGCTTTACTTTCAATCTGTTTTAAGTGGTTACCTCTCTTCAATACTAGAAATATACCATGGAGTAAATGGTTTAAAATATCTTTGGTATGTTCCTTAGGGGACTCGGAAAAAAGGATAATACTCAGCTTCTGCACGGTTTGTCATTTAACGAAATATATAGCATCGGAAATAATATAACTGTCTTTTCTGGGTCCACGATGTTTGCAAAGATTAAAAAAAATACTGATTTGTAATTATGTTCCTTCGTGTTATATATATATATATGTTAATTTTGTTTGTGGACCATATTGTTCGATACCAAATATGTAATCCACATGAAAAAGTCGTTATTATTATTATTCAATTCAGATTATTATTATTGTAAATTTTAATTTATAAACTGAAATAAAATCTATACGATTACTAAACGTTCTTATCATTTATATTTCTTCTCAACCCTAGTGACAAGTATACTGGTGAATACTATACTAGTCATATGCCCTGTATAAACCATCTATTAGTGTTTTCATCTGACTTGGCAGAGTTATTGGAACATTCTTAAACTTGAAAAGGGATGAGTGTTCTAAAAATAACTCGGACAAGTCAGAAAAAAGATAAAACTCAGCTTCTGCATGGTTTGTCATTTAACGAAATATATAGCATGGGAAATAATATAACTGGACACAAATCTAGTAAGTCACAAAATGTAATGAACAAAGATCCCTGTAAAGAGGTGCTTCATATACAGCTAAAACTTTTTTTCCATTGCAAACAGTTTTGAGCCAGATCAAATACCGAATAACCCGGCGTCTGATTAGACTCCAAACTGTTTGTCATAGGACAAGTGCACTCTTGATAGGTATATGATTTTTTCATGACGAGTTTACTCGTCGCTACTAAGGGTTCAATGTGTTAAGTCAGGTTTCAAAGTTAGATTTAAGGTTGTCTGACTTAACACATTGAACCCTAGTTGTCTGTCTTGCAAATCTTTCCCTTTCACTCTCATTAATGCAAGCAGTTCGGATCCTGATCAGACGCAGCGTAACACGACGTCTGATCAGGATCCAAGCTGTTTGACTTAAAAAAGATCGAGTGTTTTAAACAGTTTGGATCCTGATCAGACGCCGTGTGATACGGTGTCTGATCAGCCTCCAATTTATTTAGTATCTATCTCAACATTTCAGCAAAACCTTCAAAAAATGAATTAGTAAAATTGGAGACAACACTATGGCAGACAATTTTTTCTGAGAACAGATTAGCCCATTACCCCATAAATACGCCTTTTCATCCACTGAAGAAAATAGTTTCAATTACAGTGGAGAAAACGTTATTCTTTCCCAATAAACGCGTTTACGCTAAAACTGTTACTTCCATTGCAAACCATTTGGAGCCAGATCAGACGCTGGGTAACCCGGCGTCTGATCAGGCTCCAAATTGTTTGCCACTCAGCTTAACAGAAATCAAACCGTTTTCATTTTCTTCATTTTAGTGTTTTGCGTTTGCGTACGTTTGCGTTTAAAAGGGAAATAATAACGTTTTCTCCACTGTAATACTGTCACAACACACGTACTTGATACATACATCTATATCTATTACCTAAAACAAGATTTTTACTACACATGTCGACTTCTATAATTATAAAGACTTTATAATAGAAGTCTAGTAAATTTGTATTTTTATTTTTGGTAATAGATCCAGATCTGTGTCAAGTGCCTATGGTCACAAATAAGAATCATAAAAAATATATTAGAATATATATTCTAGTAAATAATAACATTGCCCAAATGGATGTTTAAAACGCGCAATTTCTTATATGAACATTTTCTATGTATTAAAATTTAAAACTAATAGTTTTAATACATAGAAAATGTTCATATCTAAGAAATTAAGCGAAAGCGGTTGTCAGATGCCCGCATATGCATATGGGGACATATGCCCCCCCCCCCCCCCCCCCTTTCTTAAAGAATCGTACATAAATGTGCCGATTTCTTATCGAGATGGTTATAAAAATAAGCTCTTTGATGTTACACAACAAATCTTCGTGTCGGCTTCCGAGAATTTCCGCAAAGTCGAATAAGAGTCACGCGATAGATCCCATTTTTCTGACTTGTCCGAGTTATTTTTAGAACAGAAGAGTTAATAATGGTAAATAGGTAATACCTTGCTTACAGTGGAGAAAACGTTATTCTTTCCCGATTAAACGCATCGCAATATAACGCATAAAAGGAAAACCTTTCGACAATTATGGCCATTAATGTTAGTCTGAGTGGCTAACAGTTTGGTGCCTGATCAAACGGCGGGTTACCCGACGTCTGATCTGGCGCCAAACTGTTTGCAATTAAAATAAGGGTTTTAGCGTAAACGCGTTTATTGAGAAAGATTAACATTTTCTCCACTGTAAGCAAGGTAACCTCGAATATATAATCTTACACTTTCATCCTTGAGATCCTCGTGCAGAACGAGACCGCTTCGCTAACTTTACTGATATTTTATTCTTTCCCAATAAATGCATTTATATGCAAAAATATTATTTCCATTGCAAGCAGGTTGGAGACATATCAGACGCCGGGTAACCGGCGTCTGATCAGGCTCCAACATATTTGCTACTCAGATTAAAAAAATAGTTACAATTTCCACAGTTTAGTACCAAAATGCTAAATTGTCATTATCACCGGGTATAATACATTTTCCTCCCCTAAAACTATTATTTCCATTGCACAGCTTGGAGCCAGATCAGACCGGGTAACGGTTTTTCTCAAAGCTATATAATGGACATTTTGACAGAAAAAAAAAATGTAAAGGCGAGTTCTGCGGGTTCTGTTCTTGATTCAAGCTGTTTGCAAATGTTAGCCAATTTCCCTCCCTATAACGACTCCCTCCGAACAGCGCACATAAATGTTCTCTCTCATTGGGTGTCGTTGAAAAGAGGGACTGTACTGTCTTGCAGTTCTACGACGGAAACCGACCGGTCAACATATACATGTATACATATATATATTGCGATTATGTTAAAATGTTGATACATGTATTGCTCATATCGGGCCCGTTTCATAAAGCCCGTACGACAAAAATGTCAAAAATCAAAAATTAAAATACATTTAAATTATGATTTCTCTATCTAATCCTTTTCAAGACGATTCCAAAGAGATGTCACAAGACAGTACTAGAAGGAGAAATAAATAATAATTTGACTTACGACAACATTGTCGTACGAAGTTTTATGAAACGGGCCTAATATCTGTAGATGTGTCAGTCAGTTTGAATGTAGATCAGACACCCAGCTTACCAATGCCTGATCTGAATCAAAACTGTCTGCAGATACATGTACAAGTCTAGTCTCACTCGGCGGTGAAAGACGGTGTAAGTAAAATTAAACTTGATACAGTCGAACTTCGATATCTCGAACTCGATTAAATCAAACATACTCGTATTTCAAAGATAAAACGTAGCTTAGCCACGTTTAAACTTTGAAATACGGGTATGTTCGACTTAACCGAGCATGAAATGCAGTTCATGTGTCGACATATAGGATAATTCGAGTTAAGAAAGTTCGAGATATGGAAGTTCGACAGTAAATGGTTACTGCTGTCACTAAAGTCTGTGATCATTAACTCATTACCCAACCCAATAAATACGCATTTTTACACCTTTAATTTTAATTCATTCACTCAAGAAAGTACTCCCAATTTATGCAGTCATAAATATATATTATAAGTAATAGTTTCTACATTCTAGCAGATGGGAGTTTAAAGCAGGCTGAAAGTAAAGCAGAATGCGCCTTAAAGCTTTACTTTCGACCTGCTTTAAGTAGTCACATACTTCAATAAAAGAACTGGCTAAAGGGTAATGGGTTAACCCTTATTCTACCGTAATTTATATTTAACCCCACTGACACACCTACCATAATCCCAGGGCTGTCATTTCTCCGGATTTTTCCTAAATCTCCGGATTTTTTCCAAGTTCATGGTAGCTTAAAGCAGGCTGATAGTAAAGCAGAATGCGCCCTAAGGCGCATTCTGCTTTACTTACAGCCTCCTTTAAGTAGTCGCATGTCAACAAAACAAGAAAAAGGCTATGGGGTAAAGGTACGATTCGTAAAATCGCACTTGAAAAATGCAAATTTGGAATCCTTAGGATTTTTCATGTCAACTTATGGCAACCCTGTAAGCCCTACGATTTGATGTTTCAGACAAAATTTGACTTGAAATGTTCGACCTTAGTTCATTCGCCCCTGATACTTTAAATGAATTGTCAATATTTCCAATTAAGTTTAGCTCACTTCTACATATTGAGGATTTATTTTAACAGTGCAAAATGGCGAGAAGTGCAGACCCTGATCGGAGGCCTCCCGACAAGGGTCTACACTTTTTGCATAGAACAAGTGTACTCTTCATAGGTACACTGTTTGTAAATGGTTTACCGGACCCGTGGATACACCAGAAAAATGCCTGACTTATCATACATGTCAAAGCCAAAGTACTCTGCACTTTCGCGCAAAGACCTGTGTTTCGAAGCGACTCTTCAAATTCATATCGCACTGGCCATCTTTCCGTGACTCGGAAATAGAAAGGTCATTGCGCGATAGTTCAGAGTACTTTGGATTTGACAGATATGGCGATAGCAGTGGATACGATACTTATTTCAGATGCAAAGGTTTATTTCAAATTGGTCCCGCGTTTTTTGAGAAAAAACAACAACCCATCTATAGCATGATTTTGATCGGTAGCCTGTTCGTTGTACACATAACTGGAGCGTACTTGCATATATTTATCCTCATAATGGTTAATGAAGGCACCTGTACACACACTCTCGCTCTGTCTCTCTCTCTCTCTCTCTTTAATTCCCCTCTCTCTCTCTCTCGCTCAGGCTAATGCCCGCTCTCTTAAAGAATTTGAATTTGTTAAACTGTAACAGTCTCTAAGTTAGTAGAACTTGTGGCCCAATCCCCATTTCATGTATATAGAATCTAATTGAAATAAATTATGTTTAAACTATAACTGGAGCGTGGTTCATTGTTATAAAAACACAACCAACATCCTTACTTGTTTAATAGCGAAACGGATTATTTTTTATATGCAGTTGACGAGTGTTAGACACAGACTACTCAAAACACATATTTGGTGTCATCTTTCCTCAGAAATCGCCGTAACGGTCGAAACTCTCACAAGCATTTGTCGTATAAAACAAAGTAGTAAGTATGCATGCATCAGTATGTAAAAGTCGTTTTGGTCTACATTTAAAGCAATACTCAAGGACAAACATCATATTTGTATACTCACAGTTGTCGATTTGACATCTGACGCCATTTTTAACGGGAGCCGATGAGTTAGATTAACGGGAACCGAAGCGTTACGCATGCAGGAGACCGTTCGTTTTGCCGTAGCAGTGACTGTGACAACATGTCTGTCGGGTGATCTGTTAGGTGTTCACAATAAACGGCCTACGCGACTGGAACTTTCACCAAATGTTATAAATCATCTTTAAATGAAATATATTCAGTTTCATATAATTTACATAGAATGCAAAATTAAAAGAAACTTTACCTGTTTAATGTTGGCCACTCGGTTCATTCCATCCATTCTGTTATTCAAAATGGCATTTAAAATGAAACGAGTCTTTCACTTGTTACTTTTGTGCCAAATTACATGTATATTTCATATAGCTGATTGCGAAGAGGGCCATGTTTCGACATAAAGTTATGCAATAAGGTGAACATTCAAGTCGTAAAGGCCGTTAAATATGCAAACTGACTAGATGACTCCTTAGTTTGGCCAGGAACGTAGATAATGCATGATAAAACTATGTTTTGGCCAATAAAACTGGACGCAGAAACGACATAATTTTTATGCACATTTTCGTTATAATTGCGCGTACTGTGACATTATTTGGCGGAATTTGATGAAATAGAAAGTAGATATTGATAAATTAATCAGGGTACCACAAGAGAATATCGGCGATCTAGTCTATTAACCCATTCCCCCATAAATACGCCCTTTTACATCTTTCATTTGTTCCACTACTGAAGAAAACAATTCCAATTTATACTGCTGCAAATAAGAATCATAAGAAATATTTTCTATATTCTAGCAGATAATAGCTTAAAGCAGGCTAGGGGTAAAGCAGAATGCGCCTTAAGGGCGCATTCTGCTTTACTTTCAACCTGCTTTAAGTAAGTACCTATCTTCAAAACTGGAAATAGGCTATGGGGCAATGGGTTTAAGCATCAATTTAAGTCGATAGTTTAGACTACCTGTTGGATCCCATTGTATACATTGTCTCTATAATAGAAGTCCAGTAAAAAAGATATTTTTGTTGTTGATAATTTGTCTTAAGTACCTGTGCGTTAATAGTGTTCGGCGCAATGTATTGTGGAGCCAATCGACAGCCCAATGAACTCGCTCTTTACAAAGCTCTCATTTTATCAAAAATGGCAGTGACTTGCTAAATGCAAATTCGGCCGTCAACTGTTTTTTTCTTATGTCCACTTAATATGAGGTTGAATTAACCCGTTTTAGTTAGGTTTAAATATGTTGTTTTAGTTAGGTTTAAATATGTTGTTTTAGTTAGGTTTAAATATGTTGTTTTATTTAATTTTCTCGCAATGCCATTTTAAGAGTTGTATTTCTTGTATATAAAAAGAATAATGTTACAAAACTGACTATACGGGGAACCACCTATTGTCTGTACTGTATACATCGGTCACTCTTTTGATAACTCTTCGTCGTCCCTGTAGATGTTGATGTAAAGGCAAACAATAATGTAAGATACTCCATGTTTGTTGAACATATGGATGCGTTTTGACTCATTTTGAAATTTTCATTGGTGGGATGGGGTGGGTGGGGGTAGCAGCTGGGAGGGGTGTACGTAGTGTCATAGCCTGTGCGCCGAAACCCTGTGGTACAAAACTGTACAAACGATACCGAACCAGATCAGAGGATTTCGTAAATGAGCCGGTTGTCATTTTGTATTCGAATATGTTAACAGCGTAGTAGTGACTGGAAAACCTTGTTCTGTACAAACAGTGTAGACCCAGACCAGAGGGCTAATAAAAGCTCAGGGTCTGCACTGTTTTACATTTTGTAAGAAATTGTATAAATCAACATTTGCCAAAGTAAGCGAGAGCACCGCAAACCACAGGTACTTGACACATACATCTAGATCTAGTCCCCCCCCCCCCCCCAAAGTAATATATCTAGATGTATGTGTCAAGTACCTGTGCCGCAAACGGTATGTAATACGCCCACTGGCAAAGAGATATATAGTTTTATCAAAATCTATTCCAATTTGTAGACATATTTCTGTATAAAACATTTGTGTGAAATTTCATAAATATTATTCCGACAGTTTTTCGGAAAAAATTCCTGACAAACAAAATGTTCACGTAGTTCACGTTCACGTACGGACAGGGCAACGGCAATATACATGTACGACCATCTTTAGAGGTGGTGTATAAAATGGACTTTGCCAATTGATGTTTCTATGGCATTCAAAGCCCACTAAGCTATTGTGTGGTATATTGTAAGTTTAATAGTAAAAAGATGGACACGACTTATATCTAATTAAAAATTGAAACTGTCCATTTGATGTTTCAATGGAGTACGAGTTATGTTTGAAATGCTTTCAGTGTGCTAGTAGAAAACTTGTGATGCACAAACAGGGTAGACCCCTATCAGAGGGCTCATAAATGAGCCCTCTGATCAGGGTCTGCACTGTTTGACATTATACAGGCTGTCTGAATGGTATGGTGATGACCCTCGAGGTTTGTTCACAGTCCCTTTCTGGTACATGCTTTGATTATGAAGCTGAAATTTGGTTTACAAATTGTTTTTATGAACTGTACATTGTGTGTCATTTTATGATAGGTGTAATATTGTAAAAACTCTTAAATCATAGTATATTGTGGACATTACGTTTAATTTTATTAACCATTGGAATTGTCCGTTGTGTGATTCAAAAGAGAATAAACTAAGTTAGAATGTGCTAGCAGTTTACCAGTGACTTGGAAACGTGTTCTATACAAACAGTGTAGAACCAGGACTACGGAGACACAGGGCCCTCTGACCAGGGCCAGAACTGTTTGTCACAACAGGGCTGCCATTTCTCCGTATTTTTCCTAAAGGCGCATTCTGCTTTACTTACATCCTGCTTTAAGTAGTCGCATGTCAACACAACAAGAAAAATGCTATGGGGTAAAGGTACGATTCGAAAAATCGCACTTGAAAAATGTGCAATTTGGAAATCTTAGAATTTTTCATGTCAACTTATGGCAGCCCTGTCACAATACGATTGTCTGAAAGGCATGGTGATGTTCCTCAAGTTAGGTTTGTTTCACCTTTCTGAAGTAAACATGTTTTGACATATGAAGCTGAATTTTGGTACATGACATTGTTTTGATGAACAGCACATTGAGTGTACGTATTGTCACAGAATGCCCTCAGAATGTATCCTCTTTGTGTTAATTTAAAAAAACAATGTCCGACCCTAACTTATAGGTTTTTTTCTTCTTCTCAAGATTACTTTTGTATCTTCTTTCTGTCTTATGAAACCACTTTTTTGGGTGTTTCATAGGGATGTTTACATCATTCTATTGATGGATGTAAACTTTCTTCTTAGAATGCCCTCAGAATGCACCTTTGCTGAAGGTCATTATATTTACATTTGATGCAGTCGCTAATGTATTTAGTGAATTTGGAGGATTTTACAGTGGTTAACCCTGGTAAGAGGAGGATTTGGGTGAGTATTACATTTTTTTTCATTTCAAATTGCTTTATTTCGTATCTCAATTTACATATATGTAAATACATGATATGGTAGTGATATGACATTGACGTGCAGACACAGAGTCAAACTTTGCTGAGCAGACAGTCCCTTCAAAATAGACTCTTCGATTCTCTGGGGCAGGTTACGTACAGGGCCGATCAGGAGCAAGACAACGTCTTCATTTAGAGTTCTCTGCAAATCTCTAGATGATTATGATATCCGCCCTGTTGCAACCCGTCCTCAAAGACCAATCAGATGAATTCCCTTCTTTGTCCGCTTTACATATGTTCGACCACAGGTACTTGACACATACTTTATTATCTATTAACCCCCCCCCCCCCCCTTTTTAAAAAAACAGCGCAATTCAACACCTAGTCTTTACTATCGACTTAAGCTGATGCTAAAATAGACTCGATCGCCGATATTCTCTTGTGGTATCCTCGGGAAAGGATTAATTTATCAATATCTTCTTTTTATTTCATCAAATTCCGTCAAATAACGCCACAGTATGTGAATTATAACGAAAATAAGCATCAAAAAGTTATTAAAAATAGAAAGTAGATAGGGCGTGTAAAAAGAGTAGCCTGGTTACCTGTGTTTTCGCCACCCTTAGCTATATTTTTCGCACATGCGCCTTTCTGATGTACACAGTCGTGGGACATAATTATTCGCCACCCTACGAATTTTTGGCAATTTTTTCACACATTCTTTACCTTACTGGTGATGCCACACAATTGTCGAACAAAATATTACACAACAATGTAGGGCAGTTTAAAAGTAAGGGTGTTGACTTTTCAAATATAGATCTATTCTCTGCTGGTCATCTGTTGCTAGGCAACTTTAGAATATAAATGAAAAATGTCGACTCGTTCCACTAAACTGGTTGCCATGGTAACAAATGGGAAATATAACTAGAACTGAACCACGTTTTTATTTAAGAATATATTCTCCCGCACAATAATGCGCTTTCAAAAGGAAAATAAAGAAAATTAATGAAATTGTTAATGTTCAAGTTTACTGACATGCGATAAATGCTAAAATTAACATGGGAGTCTATGGGAAATCAAGTTTACAGATTAAATGACTGACCATGAAGTTACAGAGCTTTAGAGTGACATTTTCTTATTTTACTATTAATCGCATATGTACGGTGTTCGTTAATCCGGTGTAGTTTTACATATTTTTCATCTATTGTTACCATGGCAACCATATAATGTGAACATGGTTCAAATTTTGCACTTACATTCTAAAGTTACCTAGCAACAAGAACCCAAAAACCACATGCTCAGTTGGAGACTAGAAAACATTTTACGACTCTTAAAACCAAACAGAACTACAATGCATGTTGTCTACAGTTTTAATTCTAATAAACAGTTGAGAAATACTGATAAAAATAAGCAACATTTTCGCAGGGTGGCGAATAATTATGTCCACTGACTGTACATCGCGAAAATGTGATGGTGCCAGAGATTACAGGGCGTGTTAGGGCTCCCCAAGAATCGTACGGTAAATCCTGTCTTATTACCGTTTAATTTCGACTGCCCGATTTGTCGCGAACCTGACTCAACGGAAGAAAACGAATCAAAGATCGAAAGAAACGACGTAATTTTCATGACGTCAAATCAATAAATCAGTGATGTCAAACTATCACGAAGATGTATTCGATATAAACGGGCTTAAAAAATTGGCTGAAAAGCATAAATAAATAGAATATCTGTATTTTGTCAGTGCAAGATTGAATTTAATCCATTTCGTGAACATCAGACTGTTATATTTTCACTGGCTTCGCATGTATTTCTATGGTGGCATATTTCTGACACCAGTTAACCATTTTATTATCATGATAGATTCCTGTTAAAATCTCACATAAATATTTAACTAGTTACTTATCTAGAAAACTTTCGTGTTAGTTTTCAGATAAGTATCGGGTAAGTGGAATGTGGAAACTTTTCACGATAACCAGATAAATATCTGAACACAGGAACTTTGTCATGATACTGCTTTAAACCGCCACCACTTAACGAATTTATCTAGTTACTTAACTAGATAATTAACTAGAAAGGTTTCGTGTTACCAGTTATCTAAAAATAGAAACATTGTATTCGTACTATGACTATTTCGGATTCTTTTGAAAAATACACATGTAGGCCTATTTACAAAATGACAAACAGCGTAGACCTCGGTCCAATAGGGTACACTATTTATGAAGGACGAGTCTACTCGTCGCAAGGGTCGAATGAGTTAATACAGGTGACAGCTTAAAACAAGAATGAAAGTAAATCAGAAAGCTCATAGGCTACTGCTTTACCTTCATCCGCCCCAAGCAGCCACCTGCTTAACAAAACAAACTATTAACGAAGTCTAAAAGCCTTTCGGTCTGGATCTACAATGTTTGCAAAGGTCAGATTTAGCTGTGAAAACATTATTCTTTCCCGTTTAAAGGCAAATGAAATTTAGAAAATGACTACTTCTTGCCTATTCTGAATGTTAATTGAAACTGGGCAGGCAAATAGTTTGTAGCCCGGTGTCTGATCTGGCTCCAAATTGTTTGCAAAGGAAATAATAGATTTAGCGTAAAAGCCTTAATTGGGAAATAATAACATTTTCACCACTTGGTTAACTCCTAAATCAGTACAGTGGAGAATCTGTTATTCTTTCCCAATAAACGCGTTTACACTAAAACTATTATTTGCAGTGCAAACAGTTTGGAGCCAGATCAGACGCCGGGTAACCCGGCGTCTGATCAGGCTCCAAACTGTTTGCCATCAAGATAAACAAGAATTATCAGAATTGTCCAAAAGTTGTTCTTTTCTACGTTTTAGTGCTTTGCGTTTGCGTACGTTTTGCGTTTAAACGGGAAAGAATAATAGATTCTCCACTGTACTTGTACTAAGGCGCATTCTGCTTTACTTTACAGCCTACTCTGCTACATGATATAGAAAATTATTTCTGATGGCACATATTCATTGAATAACTTGCTTCAGAAGAGGAATAAATTAAAGACGTAAAAACCACACTATGTGGTAGATCTTATGGGTGAAGACTCATATCGTCGGCCTCGTATAGTCTAGAGCCAATTTTCAGAAAATCTCTTTTTTTACATCTTAGGAAAGATTGCGCCTATACGCAGATTCCGACTAACCCCCGTACTTCTATCCCAATGAGAAAGACTGTAAACAGTCACCTGATGAAATGTCGTATACCGAAGTGAAGAAATGCGTACGTATAAAGGTGTACACCTTTTCTCTATAAATTTGAAATATATAATTAAGATATCATACTATAATATGTCAAAGGACATAATTATTCGCCACCCGACGCATTTGACATTTTCTCCACACATATTTTACATTACTGGTGATACCACAAAATTGTCGAACACCAAATTACACAACAGTGTAGGGCAGTTTAAAGGCTAGGGTGTTGACTTTTCAAATATAGATCTATTCTCTGCTGTTCGGACCCAGAACATCTGTTGCTAGGCAACTTTAGAATATAAATGAAAAAAGTTGACTCGTTCCGCTAAACTGGTTGCTATGGTAATATTTGTGAGAAATTTCTAGAATTGAAGAACGTTTTAATTTAAAAACATATTCTCCCATACAGTATAACGCTTTCAAACGAAAATTAAAGAAAGTTACAGAAATTGTTAATCTTCAAGTTTACTGACATGCGAAAGATGCTAAAATTAACATGGGAGTCTATGGGAAATCAAGTTTACCGACTGAATTTTATATATAATTGTGTGGCTAAACATGAAGTAACAGAGCTTTAGAATGACATTTTCTTATTTTACTTTTAATCGCACATGAAAGGTGTTCGTCAATCGGGTGAAGTTTTACATAGTTTTCATCTATTGTTACCATGGCAACCATATAATGTGAACATGGTTCATTTTTTGCATGAACATTCTAAAATTACCTAGCAACAAGAACCAAAGAATCACATGCTCAATTCGAGACAAGAAAACTTTTAACGGATCTTTGCTCCAACTCTTAAAACCAAATAGAACTGTACATTGAATGTTTGCTAGAGTTTTAATTCTAACAAACAGTTGAGAAAGACTGATAAAAATAAGCAGCTTTTTCACAGGGTGGCGAATAATTATGTCCCATGACTGTATCTATGGAAAAGAGTGCGAGTCACGAAAACAGACAAATGTTCAGAATTGCGCTTCGATAAAAAAAAATTGAAATCTGTGGATTTTTTGTCTCAAAGTTAAAATGTTAGCTTAATGAGATGATCTGGATCAAAACCGGGAAACATATTCTCTTGGCA
This sequence comes from Gari tellinella, assembly GCA_922989275.2. NCBI lineage: Eukaryota > Metazoa > Mollusca > Bivalvia > Cardiida > Psammobiidae > Gari > Gari tellinella. Next base: position 25,052,866 of record OV277862.1, read on the forward strand.
ATGCTAATAGTTCCACAGTCTTACAGAGTGAGAAAGTTTTGGTACCTCAAACCCTATGACACTACTATAACAGAGCTGGTTAACAAACGACTCGTCTAAGATGTTACCATTGTTTAATAATCCTAATAATCTTTCAAATGTGTATAAGTCTTGATACCAAAGAACAGGAGCTTCGTATGGCTGTTTTAGAGATGGAGCACTGTATTTTAAACAGGATTGTTGTTGCTAACTACATCACTTAAGTTAACGTACGTGTCTTCACTATAGCTTGTATTAAATGTACATATGGATTCGAAGTTACTACTGGATTTGATAACTGTTCAAATAATTATGAAACCAGCAGAATAAGATTTTTTTTTTCGTTTCTGAGCAGACAGATTACCCGATCTAACATAATTATATCTTATTAAATTTTGCGTAAAAATTATGAAATATATGTAATAAAAAGATTTTTTTTCGAGGGTACGAAATAACCAAAACTATGGGTACGAAATGACTAGTGAATTTGAAAGGGTACGAAATGACTAAAAATGTGGGTACGAAATGACCAAAAAAATAGGGTACGAAAAGGCGAGGGTACGAAATGACCAGTTCCCTTTACCATCATATGCCTTATCACATTTTGTTAATTCATTTGCGCCTAGTGGAGTCTTCCATGTTTGCATATTGGATTAGTCCATTTTTTATCACAGGGATGCCTAGTCAAAATTTTCAGTTTCATTTTGTTTTATATTGAAATTCTTATCAGCAAACAGTGTAGCCTCTGATCAGACGCCACATGATGCGGCGTCTAATCAGTCTCTCAACTGCTTGCCTATGTCCGTATATATGACATCGTGGGCACAAATGGGTTAAATTGGAACTGAAATTAAGAAAATGCTTTTAAATATGTTATCATATTAGATAATGACTTATAGTTGCTAGCAAATACGTGTCATTACTGCAAAATCCATGTTAATCCGTTCAAACGGTCCGATAATGGCCAATGCTATTTGTACACAGGTTTGGAGGACACCCTTCCTCTTGCACGAGGGAAGCTAGTTGCGATATCGTAACTGTATTGCGGACCTTGGTCTAGAGTTAGAGGTACAGTACTGCAGCTAGACGGAAGCGAGCCTCCGATCTGGGTCTACATTACTTGAAATAATCTAAACTCTGTCAATCAGGAGCTCATAATTGCAGTACTGCAGTACCATTTGTTACTCAACTGGTATTGGACCTTTCCACATTGAAATGTAAATCGTAAATGTAAAACGTAATATGTAATAAAATTGGGGTGGTCTCAAAATATATATAAAATATATATTATATATATATTTGGAAGGGCTCCTAACTTCATACTGATAAATTTGGCCGTGCCATAACAAAACCAGACTCACTGAAATGAAAACAGTGTATGATCAGATCAGCTGCGGCGTATGTGACGCGGTGTCCGATCAGGGTCTGCACCGCACACATCCAAGTTTATTATTAGTGTATAGAACTCGTGGCGACGGTTTTGGTCTACACTCTATGCGTGTCAATAAGTCTAGTTTTGCTCGGCCTAAAAATCCATTTTAGCCCACCTGGCATGAAGTTCCAAGTTCAGCTCCAAAACCCCAATGAACAATGAACGTTCTGCAAATGGTTTACTACAGCGATTCCTCTCTACAACAACACCCAATGGGAGACGCAATTTGAGTGCGTTGATCGGAGGGGTCGTTATAGGGAGGGAAAGAGGCTTACATTAAATCAATTTTTGTTAACAGCTTGAATCCAAACGCGGCGTCTGATCTAGATTCAAGCTGTTTGTTCCCAGTCATTCAGTTTTTTCAGTCAAAACACCATAGCCCGACGTCCCGGACAAGTGGAAACTGGCTCCGGACAGGTGACCATTTTCTAGAATCTAGTCCCGGACAAGTGACCATTTTCAAATTTTAGTCCCCATCAAAATCGTCAAATTTCTAAATGGGTGGTTGATTATCACTACGGTAGATGATTCAATATGCTACAGGTAAGTGACAGGGCTGCCATTTCTCCGGATTTTTCCTAAATCTTCGGATTTTTTTCTTCTAAAACATGGCAGCTTAAAGCAGGCTGAAAGTAAAGCAGAATGCACCATAAGGCGCATTCTGCTTTACTTCCAGCCTGCTTTAAGTAGTCACGTGTCAACAAAACTAGAAACAGGCTATGGGGTCAAGGTACGATTCGTAAATTCGCACTTGAAAAATGCAAATTTGGAAATCTTAGGATTTTTCATGGCAACTTATGGCAGCCCTAAAGTGAGGTGACCTTAATCATAAATGCCGTGAGTGCCTCTAGCCTACCTGCTGTGCAAGATGCTTATAATCCAGTTATCCAGTTTGAGAATTTTACCTACACATCAAGCGTGTCAACTACCACATATTCACAGTAGCTCTACATGTGTCAATTTCGTGCGACTCTCAATCTCTCGCACGCTTCCAAGGTACCACCCTTTGATTACGTAATCTCAACATGTTACACAAAGAGGCTGTGTAACTTACATATAACACATGTTTAATTGTCAATCAAAGTTTGTAACTGACAAATCAAGACTAGGGCACAATTTGAAGGGTTTTAGCTCACCTGAGCTAGCTCAGGGTGAGCTAATGTCCGGCGTCCGTCGACAACAATTTTAGTGTTTACACTCTATAGAGGCCACACTATTTATCCAATCTTTCTCAAACTTGCTCAGATGGTATATTGCCAAAAGAGTTCGGATGAGTTCGACTATGGCTGAAATCGGACTTATCAACCTTTGAATTGCTAAAATGCTATATTTAACAGTGTTTACACTCTAGAGGCCATACTATTTATCCAATCTTTCTCAAACTTGCTCAGATGGTATATTGCCATAAGAGCTCATATGAGTTTGATTATGGCTGAAATCTGACAATTATGTCATGAGTTATCAACCTTTGAATTGCTGAAAATGCCATATGTATCAGTGTTTACACTCTTGAGGCCACAATATTTACCCAATCTTTCTAAAACTTGCCCAGATTGTATATCACCATAAGAGTTCAGATGAGTTCGATTTTGGTTGAAATGGGACAAATAGACCAAGAGTTTCCTACCTTTGAACTGCTGAAAATGCAATATTTAACGGTGTTTACATTCTAGAGTTCACAATTATTATCCAAACTATCTCAAACTTGCTCAGACTGTATACGACTATAAGAGTTTAAATGAGTTTGATTATGGTTGAAATCGGACTAATAGGTCTAGAGTTTTCTATCTTTGAATTGCTGAAAATGCCATATTTAAGGGTTTTTACACTCTAGAGGCCACAAATTTTATTCAATCTTTCTCAAACTTACTCAGATCGTATATTACTGTAAGAGTTCGGATGAGTTCAATTATGGTTGTAATAGGACCAATAGGTCAAGAGTTAATCTACCTTTGAATTGCTGAAAATGACATATTTAACAGTGTTTACGCTCTAGAGGCCACAATATTTATCCAAGCTCTCTCAAACTTGCCCAGATTGTATATGACCATAAGAGTTTGAAAAAATGTAATTATGGTTGAAATCAGACAAATAGATCAAGAGCTATCTACCTTTGAATTGCTGAAAATGCCATATTTTACAGTGTTTACACTCTTGCAACTACTACAGTTTAAAATGGATTTTCATTATACTTGTACACAAAGTATATAGCTATACGTTCTCGAAGGAGTGCAATTATTGTTGAAATATAATCATTGTGGCAATAGTTACCTGCCCTTGATATACTTTGAAATGCTAGAAAAAGGCTTCATTTCAGTATTGTTTAGTCTGGTTCCCTGTCTCCTATTAACTCCGATTAGGATATATGAAATAATCAAACATCCGGGAACATGACTAAGTATTGTTTAGGCTCTAGTTATCTGCCTTTGATGTACTCTACTATACTAGATTAGGTCGACACACTTGAATCGATTTAGAATAAAATGGGTGAAATTCAAAGGTAAAGCTTGCTAGCAGGCGTCATTACAAATGGTGAGCGATATCAGGGCCTTCAGGTCCTCTTGTTATTTCAAAGTCTGAATGTGTAGTCGTGTACATGTATACAAGTGAATATAGGACTGCTTGGCTTTAGGCCTAAAAAAAATATGTGTGTTTCTGGTTTCACCCTCTCAAAATTTTAGGGTAGGTCGGTAGGAAAAAGTTTTTATTTTTTAAAAAGTTTTTATATACTAGATATAGAGTGAATAAGAAGTTAACATTGAAAAAAAAGGTAGCATTCATTTGTTTAAAGCGACTCGCAACCAGATGGTGCATTAAAAATAGTAATTTGTAAATATGTGTCAAACGCTTATATAAATGGTAAAGAATTAGTTTAGGATAAGAAATTCTGTTTAAAAAAAAATGTATTTCAATAAAAAAAAATATTGGTCTCTGGTGGGATTCGAACCCGGGGCCCGGCATTGGCGGACAGAAGGCAAAATAGGGGGAACCGCTTAGACCAATGGACCACGGAACTATCCGTTTATCTCGGATCGATTTAACGCATTTCAATGTGTAGCGATCGAAAGTGCATACAACTTCGTAATTCGGCTCGTGTTTATGTCTGAGCCCGTGTAGAGAAGCAACAACAACAACTATACCGTTAGCTAACGCTGTAGAAAAACAATGGAAAATATCTTAAAAAACTAAGATTCGGTGACGATTCTTGAGACTTTTTTTGGACTGATCATATTTTGTTAATGTCAGAAGCCAAATAATGCCACAAATTTGCTTTTATTTGAGTATTTTATTTTATTTTGACAAGTACACCATCCGGTTGCGAGTCCCTTTAAATAGCAAAACATATTTTATATCTAATAAATTCGTTTATGATTTTTATGTAGATCTACTGATCTAGTAAGATTACCTTTAAAATGTTAGGTAAACATGATTTAAGTAAATGATGATGATTTTGAAAATGTGAAGGGGAAAAAATCGGTAAATTGAGTAAATTGTGACATTTTGAAATAAAGGTAAGATAACTCATACACTTCAAATGTTTTACATAGAATTAAGAGACAAAAGGGAAACAACCTTAAATCTAAATCTTTATTGAAGGCACATGACAACAATGTTTCTTAGATGGCCCATACTAAAATTATTTAGATTTATTTAAACCACAGAACCCTGGTTACCATGGCAACCAAAGTGCAAATCTTTTAAAATGTCTAAACCAACAAGTGTACAGCTTTAATATATATTTGGTTTATAGCATTATTTAATAGGAGGGCCCCCTATCAATTGCAAGATTTAATGCTCTGGATGAGAAGTGTCCCTGTCATAAGGGATATCTTGTTTTAATCAAATGTGGAACTATTTTCTTTAGTGGAGGAATAAATTAAAGGCATACTGTTACATGTAAATTAATGGGGTAATGGGTTAAAGAAATATTGGTGATACATTACCAATACTGCATTTCAATAATATGGTGTGATAGTCTAGTTAAATATTTTTATACATTATATATTCATATCATATATAATATCAATAAGTAAAGGATATAAAGATCATTTTGTCTTTATAACCAATAAGAATCAACACAAACTGATATATGCTCAAATTGAAAGTATCATTTTAACAGGTTCCCTTTGACTGGCATATACATGGAACCATGTTTCCGAATCAGGTTTATAAAAAGTTGGACAAGTGGCTTTTGTTCAGGACAAGTGACTTTTTGAAAGTCACTTGTCCTGGACAAGTGACTAAAAAATTATTTGTGCAGCCCTGCAAAATGTCTATTATGTAACTTAGAGAAAAACAGGAGACGACGATTTTAAGCAGACGATATTGCAGCAGTAAAAAAATGACCTGTTTATGGAACTGCGGCAATGGTCGTTGTGAGGAGGGAGTCGTTGTTATTAGGGCCGTTGTAGGGAAGGATTTCTGTATTTACATGTACACAACAATGAAACGATTGGTAAACCATACAGGTATGATAAGCTGGTACGCACGGGATTTTCGTGTCGTTATGTACTAAACCCCACAAGGCGTTGTAGCTAGATTTTACCTGCCCCAAAACGATAGGCTTACATTTGAAAACAACTTGAATCCAGATCAGACGCCGCGGTCACTCTTTATCAAGGGGTTTTCAGTCAAAATGTCTATTATGTAACTTTGAGAAAAAACAGACAACTTAAATCAGACGATATTGCAGCAGTAAAGCGTTAGACATAATTGTCCTGTTTAGGGAATTGCAGCAAGGGTCGTTGTAAGGAGGGAATCGTTGTTGGAAGGTCCGTTGTAGAGAGGGAGAACTGTATATTGCATGTCCGGTCAGAACTGTTTTAAGGGTGTACCAAAACCATAAGCGATTTTTTCAAAGTATTAAACTTTTTTTTCTATCATTGTTTTTTTGGAAGAGCTGTTTATGATGAATGAAAAAAAAATATATGGTGGTGTCCTTTTTTTTTTGAGCTACAGCGATTTGAAAAAGGTATGTCAAATTTGGACTTTTTTCTTCAAATTTTACCCATTCAGAGTACAAGCTTCAGTAAAATCTATTTCAAAACAAAACAAACATGATAATTAGGGTTTTCTTTATTTATTTCATGTCTATGGTGGTATTTTCACATATAGAAACCAAATTTAGACAAAGCAGGCACCAGGTTTGAACAATATGGATCCTTGAATATCAAAAATATGCTTTTTATAGGGCATGATTTTATTAGATTTTTTATTTTATGAAAAAAAGTAAAAAAGTTTGAAAATGAAATCTAGTTCTAGTATTAAACTTTTTCTTATTTTCTACCAGATGAAAGCCCATGCTAAAGCAGTTCAAAATATGAAAAGAAATTGAAAGGTGAGTGTTGAAAATTTTGAGTTATTAAAGTAAAAAGAGTTACATGTACCTCTCTTTTACAAAATTTACAAAAAAGTACCATATCAATGATATTTAGAGCTTTATAAATTTCACATTTGGTGCCTGTTTTCTCTTAAAATAGTTTTTGTATAAAGAAATACTACCATAGACAGGAAATAAATAACACAAAACCAAATTATCATATTTGTTTTCATTTGAAATGGATTTTATTGAAACAGACTGTTTGAAAAGGACCAAATAAGAAAGAGTGGGTGGGGTAAATTTTACATGGCCGTAGAGCCAAAAGTTGTTCACCAAAATGTACACTTTTTCCATTCATCTGAAAAGCTTTTCAATACAAAACCATCATAAAGTGTTTTCATATACTTTGAAAATTTCCCAAATTCATGACTTTCATACACCCTTAAGCGACCACGCAAATACAATACATTCATCGTATTCAAGACAGGTGGTAACTTGATAAGGGGTAAAAGTAATTGTATTACTTTGCCCTGCATTTGGCAGTCGCTTCTCTTTAACGAACAACCTGCTGCTCCATTCGGTGTCCGCTTAAAACGAGATTGGCTGTACATGAAGCCCCATAAGTGATGTAGAAATAGCAAACAGCAGTGACCTGGGGTGTATTTTATTTACATAATCATGATTATGATTAAACTTATAATCAGAATCATGATTTAAGTGATAAAAAAACAGCGTGTATCAAACTGCTTGTATCATGATCAGAAGCCGGCAAACGCAGGCTAGCGTTTGATTAGTATCCAAACTGTTTACAAATTACCCATATAGTCGTGATAAGGCAACGGATGAGTTAATTCAAATACAAAATTATTTAGAAAAGATAACTTTTGGGTAAATTTTGACTTAAGTTATAATGTAAGATGTGCAGAACAGTTTGAGACCTGATCAGACACCACACACTTTATTCAAGAAACTGGTTGCAAAAAGCAGTGAATGTGTTTATTTAAAGGGGGTTAATTTATTGCTCAAAGTTAATTTTAAATAAACTAAAGTTATAAAGCATAATGAGTGTCGAAACACTGTTTAATTCTTGTACCAGGTGTAAATGAAATAGCTGATTGAATCGACAAGTGCTATGATTAAAATTTAATCGAGCGTTGGGCTCGATTATTTCTGATTAGCTTGATTATAGAACATGATTCTGATTCGATTAAAAACAAGGGCCACTATGGCCCTAAATCGCTCACCTGGTAACCATGTACACCGTGTGACCTAGTTTTTGACCGGGCATGACCCTCATTCTAACTTGACCTCGATTTCAATGAGACAAACATTTTGTTCAAGTTTCATGAAGATTCAATGAATTTTGTAGTCTCTAGGTAGTGTTAACGAAATTTTTCGATGATTTGACCTAGTGACCTAGTTTTTGACCGGACATGACCCAAATTCGAACTTGACCTAGATTTCATTGAGGCAAACATTTTGATGAAGTTTCATGAAGATCAAATGAAATTTGTAGTCTCTAGAGTGTTAACAAGGTTTTTAGAAGATTTGACCTAGTGACCTAGTTTTTGACCGGACATGACCCACATTCAAACTTGGCCTAGATTTCATTGAGGCAATCATATTGATGAAATTTCATGAAGATCCAATGAAATTTGTAGCCTCTAGAGTGTTAACAAGGTTTTTTGATAATTTGACCTAGTGACCTAGTTTTTGACCGGACATGACTCACATTCGAACTTGACCTAGATTTCATTGAGGCAAACATTGTGACCAAGTTTCATCAAGATCCAATGAGATTTGAACCTGGTAGTGTTAACGAACAATTGTGGACGGATGGACAGACGACGGACATCCAGCGATCCTAAAAGCTCACCTTGGCACTACGTGCCAGGTGAGCTAAATACGACCGAATCACAATCATGATTATGATTTTGAATAAAAAAAACCACCCCGGGATAGGAGGTCAGTTCAATCCCAGAACCAGATCGAAGATGCTCGATACATGTATAAACAGCAGATTATCAATATCTTTAATCATAAATCATTTTAACTCGCTAAAAAAAAGCGGCGACCAAGATGGGAATGCCCCTTTTCGCAGGTTTCACATCATGTGCAGGCAGGTGTAATAATATAAAGGGGGGGGGGGGGGTGTCTTTTTATATAGAATTAGATTATATACAATCTTAGCAAGTTGCAGATACACAAATTGTTGATGTTAGAGCTCCATGTAAGGGGAGTATTTCAAAAACTTAAATCTTTATTTCTGGATTAAATCCTATAGTGTTACTACTCATTAGAATCTTCTCTTCGAGAAGATTTTAATGAGTAGTAACACCATAGTATTTGGTGCTGAAATGGGTGAGAAAATGTTGGATTTGTTCAGTTTTCTAGAGCGCTGCCGTCTTCTCCACTGTATCTCAAAGGACATTAAAGGATTGCAAAAGCTCACCCTGAGCTAGCTCAGGTGAGCTAAAAAGGTAATTTTCTACATTTTTATTGTGCTGGGATTAGATGAGAAAAGAATAATATCTACTGTCAATGCATTGGTGTCAACGAAAGTTCCTGCTACATTAAGAATTCGTTCAGAAATTTTGCAAATGACATTTGGTGTTGAAAGAGGGTTAAGGAATTGGATCGTGGATGTGCAGTCTCAACTTTAACGAGATCATATTGGAAACATTGCATCATTTACAAGTTTAAATCACAAAATGCAAGATCTAACCAAGACAAGCAAGTAGCTTATAACCACTTTGCTCCAAGACTAGTGAATAGTGACATATACCACGAATGAAGAACGACGTTCTTCATTCGTGCATATACATATACTTGTAAAGAGTACACTTGTCCTATACAAACAGTCTAGACCCAGATCAGATGCTCTTAAAGGATCCCTTTGCATGGATATATTTTGTAAAGCACTTTCCAAAAATGAACTAGGCTTAATTGGTAAATTGAATTATCCATTAACTTTCTACTACATTCCTAGATTCACGGGGCGAATGGGTTAAAGGGATAACATTTAACCCATTACCCCATAAATACATCTTTCTACACCTCTAATTTATTCCTTCATGGAAGAAAATAGTTCAAATTTATATACACTGACAGGTACTTCTAATGCAACACTTTTCAAAATAGTATTACACAAATACGGTACAAGATATTTTACTCAAATTTCACCAGAAATGGTTTGACTACTTTCTGCACATAATTTCAATAAAATCATTCAACCATGACGGATGATTAATGCCGCACGTTGAGTAGGTAAGAATTCATATTTCTGCACGAGAAAAGTGATGTGGGCGTAATTTATCGATTTAAAATGCTGTATTAATATAGTACAATGTTAGCCACACTGAAAAAACATCAAATATTTTGCATGAAATGCATGGAACGCCAATAACGCCCACGCGCCATTGGCATGGTTCAGACAGACCCTTAAATCAGTCACGTAAGTTTGCGTTATTTCTTAATAAGATGTTACTATTACAATGTACTGTTGATATTGCTTAATGTAAGATTTACGTCGTAATCATTCTAGTCATTTCAACATGTGATACTTTTTTGTTTATTTTTGAATAACGAAAAATAACATCAGCCTTGTCTGTTTATTTTCATGTGACTCGAGTCTTTGGCAGACCTGTCTTTGTCCGTCATAAGTTTTTGTGTGGAAGTACAAACGAGTTCAACGTGGACCGCGGCAGTATCGTAGAAGTGTCACAACTTCGGTATATGATTAGATAGAGATGTACGAAGACCATTCGTATCCAGGGAGAACATATTGGAACTTTCAAACTTTTTCTGTGATAAGTGCTGTGAATAGAATTATCCTTTCATCTCCTTATTATCTTTTGTGATGATTTTGTGACTTTTAATTTTGGAGTCGTGTTTTATTTCTGTTAGATTTTGTGCTTTTTTGTTAATTGATTTCAATGAAATTTACAGGAATCATGAACGAGGTATTGGTTTATCTATATTGTCAATTTCCAAGATAAAGATTATATAATAAGCCGAACACATCAAATTTTCTAGGTGTTGCGTTAGAAGTGTCTTTCAGTGTAGTCATCAATATTTATCAAAAGAATAATTTTCTATATTCTAGTAGATGGTAACAAAGCAGGCTGAAAGTAAAGCAGAATGCGCTTTAAGTGGCAATACCCATATCCTCAAAACTAGAAACGGGCTATGGGGTAATGGACTATGGGAGCTTTCAATCATAAAGGACTCCTGATCTAGCTATACTTTGCATAGGACAAGAGGGTACTCTGTTTGCAATGGATGTGTCACTAGGGTTCAATGGGTTAAGAAAGTGTTGTGGTTCCATGTCATCACTAAATAAACATGGTTGATTAAGAAATAATCTATGTTCTACCGTTGTGAAACTGTATTTTACAACGACCGACCGTTGTAAAATACAGTTTCACAACGGTAGAACATAGATTATTTCGATTCTAACATGACCAGATTTAAAGAAATTCATTAGAAAGGAAATCAAATGTTCCATACTTATTTCCTCAGCGGATGAAGCTTTTCGACCGAATAACTTTTTCCGCGGCATTACAAGAATCTAACACCCATAAGCAAATTTACATTTACCGATCCACAATCTGGCATAAAACAAACATTACACCAAACAAGACAGAAGAATAAAATAAATACTGTAACGTTACTGGTTAAAAGTATATGGTCTTTACGGGCTATATGAATAACGAAAGAAATTTAAAAAACATAACGTATGAACGCACGAGGTCACGTCATGTCATATAACCGCGGGAGGAGCGGGGTAGGGAAGAGCGTGGTATACCGTCTCAGGTATACCACGATAGACCTGTTCTTTGTTTATAGAGACGAATTCACGTGTCATGTTAGAATTGTGTATCAATTCTATTTTCAATAGTTTTAAAATGATAACAACATTGATGTTTCCGCTACATTTTATTAGGGTTACAAGAGAGAAAGTCTAAGAAGGTAAATGGTGAAGGTGAAAATATTTCAGAATTACGAACTATAAATCACAAATCATCATATTTTTTTTTATGTAATATGCCTTTAAATACCCTCAGTAAATTGTGAATTTCAATAAGACAAATACCTTGCAATTCCTGATGTTGTATTTCTGGTGCAATAGTTTTAAAATGGGTCAAAACAAATAAATGCCACACAGATGTTAAACACAAAAGCAAGCAGCATCACTCAACTGTCTGTTCAACATAAGCCTGTTAATTTTTCGTTTCAAAACATATCCAAGCCGCTTCATATTAAGCAAGACTTTTCTTTTCATATTTATTTCTGTTTAGTATGCAACCTGTTTAACCGTTTTAAGCAGTCACTAATATTGTGTAATGGCGGGTATATTTACTGATTAGCCATTATGCCAGGTGGCAGCTTACTGCAGGACACATTACTTTAGTCCTGCATCAAACGATCACCTGTCTTTAAAGATCAGAAGACTCATAATCTTAAAGCTCTTATAGCATATAATTCAGTGGTCCTTAAATACAAGTTTGACTGTACTTAATTTGTTATGCAGAAAATACAGATATTTAGTAAAATATGACCACCACAAAAAAGGCCAATTGATTGTATGAAGTAAAAGTAAAAGTAAATTCACCTTGCTGTAAGCAGCCACCTACATTAACAAGAGCCCCATGGGGCATTTTTCGCTCACCTGAGAATAGCTGAAAAAATGGAGATAATGATTTATGTCCAGGACTGACCTAGATATGCAACAAACCGGAACCATTTGAACAAAATATGTAAAGGATATTTAAAAGTGTCACCATACCGAATATCAAAGCTCTGGTCATATTAGTTTCAGAGAAGAAGACGTTTGAAAATTTCACTATATAACTCTATGTAAAACTGTGACCCCAGGGGCATAATTTGAACAATACGCAATGCTATGTGCCAAATATCAAAGCTCTGGCCCTTGTAGTTTCAGACAAGAAGATTTTTTAAATTTTCATTGAAAAAAATCTATTTTTAGCTCCTGTGACCTAGTCATGCAACCGACCTGAACCATTTGAACAATATTGGTAAAGTACTTCTAAAAGTTACACCATGCCAAATATCAAAGCTCTGGCCATATAAGTTTCAGAGAAGAAGACGTTTGAAAATTTCACTATACATGTATAACTCTATGCGTAGCAGGTAAGTCAAGTAGAAACAAACGATCAACGGCTGCAGTAAAGACGGTTTATTTTCGTTCCAACGTTTCGCTTATACAATAAGCTTCATCAGGGATGATTTTTTAAGAAAAGAGTATAACCTGAAGTACATAAAATGCGGTGCCTAAAGTCACGTGATATTTGTATAAATTGAATGATGACGTCATAAAAGATGAGTGAAGATGATAGATGATATGGTGATAAAAACATGAATGGTGATACATAGGTTTGAATGGCAGTATGGAAAGTCTTGTTTTTGGGTGAAAGAGTCCTGAATATATATAGATATGATTAAGTTTTTATCCTACAAGTCCATAGATAGAATGAATATAAATGTCAAAATTGATATCTGTGTCTCGTTCATCTTGACAAATGGTCTCATCGCTGCTGCTGTCCTTAATAGAGTCGTCATCTAGGAGGGAGTCTGCGAAGTTGTCTGGATTTAACGAGTAGGTCTGGAATAGGTCCGGTACTGGTGTGATTATTTCTGGGAGTTTGAATTCTGCGCATCTTTCGTCAATGGAGGGAGTTTTTCTATTCTTCGGTGGGGTGGATGAGATTATGGATGGTCCTGGTGTAGTCCGGAACTTGGGGATAGTCATCGCTTCAAATGGGGGAACGTACTGTGCAATTGGTTCTATCGGTGGTGGCCTTACTACTACTCTCTTAAATATTGTAGCAGTTATTCCATGAATAGTACTGCAGTGTCTTACTAGAGTGTCCTTTCTACTATACAGTTTATCACATACCTGGCAAACGTGTTTTCTTTTGGCGTTTTTGTGTTTGTTCATAAAGTGTCTCGTAAAATGGTAGATTGTGCCTTTGATGATCAGGTTGCAGAAAGTGCATTGGTACAGTTCTTTACATATAACTTGGTAGCTTCCTTCCGGTGGTAGTCTTCTGAAAATTTTCCCTGTTTCCATTGTTATTGAGTTAGATTTAATCCTTTAATAACTCTATGTAAAACTGTGACCCCTGGGCGGGGCCAATTTTGACCCCAGGGGCATAATTTGAACAAACTTGATAGAAGACCTGTAGGCGATGCTATGTGCCAAATATCTAAGCTCTGGCCCTTGTAGTTTCAGATAAGAAGATTTTGTAAGTTTTCATTGAAAAAAATCTATTTTTAGCTCCTGTGACCTAGTTATGCAACTGACCAGAACCATTTGAACAATTTTGGTATACTACATCTAGAAGTGTCACCATGCATAATTTGAACAAACTTGATAGAGGACCTGTAGATGATGCTATGTGCCAAATATCTAAGCTCTGGCCCTTGCAGTTTTTGACAAGAAGATTTTTTAAGATTTCCTTATTTTTTCACTTTGGTTGCCATGGCAACCAGAGTTTTGCATTGTTTTTAATTCTTTGAACACATTTGAAAGAGCTTGACCTTTGGAACATTTCTGTAAAGTTTGGTTGAATTCTGTCTAGTGGTATAAGAGGAGATGTCATTTGAAGCAATTGTTAACGATTACGGACGACGGACACAGGGTCATCCCAATAGCTCACCTTGAGCCTTTGGCTCAGGTGAGCTAAAAACAAAATAATTAACACAATTTGGTGGTGGTCATACAGGAATTTTACTGTTGTAAATCCTGTGTCTAATGGCCATTCAAGAAAGATACATGGCCATTGAATATTGCTGCTAAAAGCAAAATCACAGTAATGCAGAAAGCTCCTGGTTGAGCTTTCTGCATTGCTATTGCCCTGCTCTCTTCATGAAATATGGGTCAATTAATATTTTCAGTGACTGCTAAACAGGTTTTTCATGTAAAACAAGAGGCCCATGCGGGCCTAAATATCGCTCACCTGGAAAAACCAACACAAGGGTCACATGACCCCTGGGGTGGGATCACTTTTCACCCCAGAGACATAATTTCAAAAAATTTGCTGATGAACTTGAAAATTAAGTGTGCTGTCAAATATTTTGTACATGGATGGTTTCAGACAGGAAGACTTTTCATTTAAAAAAATCTATTTTTAGCTAATATGACCCAGATATGCAACAGACTTGAACCATTTCAGCAATATTGGTAAAGAACATCTAAAAGTGTCACTATGCAAAATATCAAAGCTCTTGTCGCAGCAGTTGAAAATAAACTCAGGATTTAATTTAATAATTTAGTAGTAGTTGCCATAGTAGCTTCAGAGAAGAATATTTCACTACATTACTCTATGTGAAGAATATTTCACTACATAACTCTATGTAAAACTGCGACCCCTATCCTGTGACCTAGATATGCAACAGACCGGAACCATATTTACAATCTTGGTTAAGGGCTTCTAGAAGTGTCATCATGCCAAATATCAAAGCTCTGACCATATTAGTTTCAGAGATAAAGATGTTTGAAGATTTCACTACATAACTCTATGTATGGTCAAATTTACAATATTGGTTAAAGGCTTCTAGAAGAGTCATCATGCCAAATATCAAAGCTCTGGCAATAATAGTTTCAGAGAAAAAGATGTTTCAAGATTTCACTATATAACTCTATGTAAATTTACGACCCCTATACCAGGGGCGGGGTCATTTTTGACCCAAGGGACATAATTTGAACAGTCTTGATATAGGACCTAAAGACAATGCTTTGTGCCAAATATCTAAGCTCAGGGTACTGTGGTTTCAGACAAGAAGATTTTTTAAGTTTTCATTGAAAAAATCTATTTTTAGCTCCTGTGACCTAGATATGCAACGGACCGGAAATGTTTGAACAACTTTGAAAGAGGACCATATAAGGATCATTCAGGCCAAGTTTGGTAAAAATCTATCCAGTGTTTCGAAGGAGATGTCGTTTAAAGAAATTGTTGACGACGAACGGACGGATGAACGGACGGACGAACGACGACGGACGAAGGACGATCAAAATAGCTCACCTTGGCACTACGTGCCAGGTGAGCTAAAAACAGACAATATCTATAGAGTCTATCACCAATTAAAAATAGATAATCCCGAAAGGTGAATCCAGAACAGATTGATAATAAACAGAAAAGGAGCACTACACTGTATTGTAAAGTCTTTGTGTTCATTGGGTATCATTCTAGCCTATGTCAGACGAGAGGAGTACTACACCTCTCTCATAGAAGCTGTGGTCTTTGCCCGATCCCTCTCCCTCTGTGTCAAAGTCCAGTGTAAACAGGAGCTGGGCACGAGTACAGTTCAGGTACACTGGCAGCGTCACCTTGTTACCAGCCTGCACACCCTCTAGCCTGGTAGAAATAAGATAAAACATGTTTGCTCAAACAAGTGTATTATATAACAGATTATTTGTTGGACCTATTATTTAAAATTTGTCTTGTAATTTCATTATTTTTCATATCTTAAGAATTCATTATCCATCAAAGGGTTACAAGGAAGATGCTGCATTTTTATACACCCGTCTTCAGACAGGTCGTTTTATGGTATCCCGTATGGGGATGTCTGTCTGTTCTGGTTTTCCACACTACATGTATTCTCATACATGCTCTGCCATATGAAACTGATATTTAGTTTATGAATGGCATATAAAGTTTGAGTGTCTTCACAATTCAACAAGTTTTAAATCAGTTATGCCCCTTTCTGAAAATATTAGAAATACATAGTTTTTCCACACTTTTTTACCCACATGCTTTCTCATATTGAGCTGAAAATGTGGACACATGTATTAATGTGGATAAATGGATTCTGTTGTTTTGATGAACTGCATACCGTGTTTGAGTTCAAATCTAAACCTATTCTACACTGTCCTGATAGTCATAGGAAAAAGTTTCCTATATCTAGACAGGTCATTGTCTAAAGAAGGTTAAAAGTAAAGCAGATATCTCGTATTTGGACATTTCTGCTGTACTTTCTGCATGTAAGCACTGAGGAAAAATAAGTCTTTGTTGCAAAAATACCCAAATCCTTCATTTAACCCTTCATCCTATAGCCCGTTTCTCATATTGAAGATATGTGACCACTTAAAGCAGGTTGAAAGTAAAGCAGACTGCACCTTACATCACATTCTCCCTTACTTTCAGCCTGCTTTAAGCTAACATCAGCTGGAATATAGAAAATATTTCTAACAATACATATTTATTACTGTATCAAATTGAACTGTTTTCTTCAGTGAAGGAATAAATTAAATGGGTAAAAAACACATAATCTATGGAGTAATAGGTTTAAATGCCTAGACCTTGGGAGTGTTTCTATACAATGTTGAGTTTATAGTTGTTGAAGTATTATGCATAACCCTTTCCCCCATAGAAGAGCCTTTGAGCGCATTCAGTCTATACCCCCGCTGAAGAAAATAGCTCCACTTTATATAGTCACGAATAATCAGCATAAGAAATATTCTCTAGATCATTGTAGATAGTAGCTTAAAGCAGGCTGAAAGTAAAGCAGAATGCGCCTTAAGGCGCATTCTGCTTTTCTTTCAACCTGCTTTAAGTGATCACCTGCCTTCATAACTATAAAGCAGCTATGGGGTAATGGGATAACTTACTTGACCCAACGTAGGAGTGTGAGAGGCAGATCAGTAGAGGCCTGTCACACTGAAACTGCACGCATCCAAGTAACTTGGGGCACCTTCTGTCACCTTCACCTAAAGCAAACATATGGAAAATATGAAGTCATGATTGATAAGGATGAACGACAAGTGACAGGTTAAAACAGATTAACAGTAAAGCAGAAGGCTACTTGAGGATTTTTCAATTTTGCTAACCCTGCTTTAAGCAGCAAAAAAATGCCTATTACAGTATAAACTGCACTATCCGACAACTGTATTATCCGGAATCGTGTCATATCCGACGCCGTTATCCGGTCCCGACCATTTCTCTTCTTATTTCTATATGCTTTAAAACTCTATTATCTGGAATCTTGCGTTTCCTGGTATCCGACACAGTTTGCTGGTCCCTGCATTAACATATAGCGTGTTTCGCACCCCATTATCCGACCGCCTCTGATCTCCAGCTGTCACCTTGATCACTTGTCAGTCGGGCATGGGGAAAACCCAAATTATAGATAATTATCGCCGTCGGTTGTGATCTAGACCTATTACATGTACAAATGCGTCACTAGTTTAATAAGTGTCGAAAAACAGTCTGCTTATTTTGTTGTCTTTTCAACATGATAAAATATACGCACTGGTTAGTCAAGCATTTGGATATTTGACTAAGATCAGACGCCGAGTAACCCGGAGCAAATCTTATAATAATCGAATCCCTTGCTTGTTCAAAATTTTGTAAATTCCTGTTTGCCAATCGGACAATTATCTATTTTGGAAATGACTATAGCATGTTTTAATAAGTAACTAGATCTACCTTTATGTATGTAAGATCGCATTGTAATGTTTAAGTCCATGCTTTAACAAAAGGGTCTATTTGGTGAGCACTTTTAACGAGAACTTGTCTTACTAGTTTATCATTCGTTCTTAAACGTTTGCAATGGGATGAACAAGAAAACGACATGCAAGCGAACCTGCGTCGGTTAATTCACCGAAAAGGCAAAGAATTGTGCTAACACTTGAAAAAAAAGTGGATTTGATTAATGAATTTGAAAGCGGATTATACTCGTTTACGGCATAAGCCTGAATTGTATAACAAGCAGTTTTGCACTAAACAAATGTACATGATATACTGACTCTTTATTTGAGACAGTATTCGTAAGGCCCTATATGGATTTTGCCATCGGATGCTTTTGTGTAAATAAAAATGTATACATGTATGTGAATTTATGGTCGTTACGTTTGGTCCGATATACGTTGCTATTTTATCCAGTTTATACCAGTACACTTCAGGTCCAATATTCACCGCTGTTTTATCCCATTCATAAACGTATACTTCCTGTTGCACCCGCCACTTCCTGTTTATAGCCATGGCTGTCATAAATTCCGAAAAAATGCTGAAAAAGTAGGAGAACTCAAGTATCCGACATCTTGTGTTATCCGACATAACGCTTCGGTACGGACCGATGTCGGATAATGCAGTTTATACTGTATACAGTTGTAATAGCAAGAAATATCTGTACAGATAAGTTTTAAAGAAATGTATTCCATAATGACATCTTATAATTGTTTACAGTATATTCTCGCTTTTCAGGGGTGCTAGACCACATTTTGTTACTATAAATAGCAGTGCGGCAAACCTTGTCTGGTACGGTATCCTTCCGCCCGATTGGCTAAAAGCAAGGGAAAGGGACATTAGGCCTACTCTTACAGAAATTCCCTAAAAATTAAATGGACCACAAACTACGTTTATAGAGAGAAATGAAACCGATAATTTTACAGTAGACTCTACAGTTGTCTGTGGCTTTCGACAATTCAATGATCCGATGTTTGAACCATAATTTATGTTGTTGTTGTTGATTGTTTCACATGATCGAGTATACGCGTAAAGTCACGTTCTTATATGACATTGTTGACGTCGGTTGTTGTTATGGCTTGAAAGTAGAACGCATATAAAGGAAGAAATGGACGTTTTGATAACTTTTACTATTCAAAATCACTTGGATTCAATAAAAACGTTTAAGGTATTTCTGAGTTGTGATCTAAAATGGGACATGTTATCTTCTTAAAACATGTGTACACATAAATGTTAAAGCCAAGCTGAAATAGCGCGACTTTTAAACAGCTGTTTGTTGCTATTGGATATGGAATGTGTGATTCGGATAAAAAGTAGGTCTTTACAATTCCTTTAATTAACTCGTTTTAATGGTAATTTTAAGTGAGAAAAATAATCAAGCACGGCTTTTGGTAAAGACGGGGGATTCTATACCCTCGGTTTGTCTGTTCCTGTCGGAAACTCGCTAAAGCTCGTTTCCGACTGGGAACAGACAAACCTCGGGTATAGAATTCCCCGTCTTTACCAAAAGCCGTGCTTGATTCTATTATTACCGTCATTGACCCGTTTACCGTGGACATCCTATTACCGGTGACTTCCGAGTATTATGTGTAAAATCGTAACTTCCGTTTATCTTTCGGCTGCTGCTCAAGACTAATGTGTATAAAGCAAAAAAAACTTTCCTAAAGGGAAAGTGTGCATTTTTTTATTAATTACGCAAGATAAATCATTTTCTCCCCATATAAAACCATTTAACCTATTTGTATAATGTGACATATTCCATTGCCCCCACTGTGAAAAAATGTGACGGAAAATATTACAACTTTTCAGTTAAAAATTATGTTAACAGATAGCCTTTCTTAATAATGTTTGATAGAAGTTCAAGCCGATACCTGAAAATTATTCCGGGTGTCATTTTACCTCATCACCGATAATAGGACGAGTAACCAAAACAAACATGGCGGCGCACTCGCTACAGTTGACTATGATTATTTATGTCAAATTATGGGTGTATTTATATATTAAAGCTGAAAATCATAAAGAAATGTTTACTTTATATGTTTAATATATTTTTTAGTTAAAAACCTTATTAATTGATGAGAAATAGTCAGACGAATCCTTAGATCACCGGAAATTGGGTGAACCAGGATAATGCTGAATTTTACATATAGACTGTTTCAATGTTGAATAATACATAGTTTGTGTTAATTCTTAGGGCTGTTTTCAAAAAATATTTTAGATTCTTTTTTTTTAAAGTAAAACAAATAGTGCAGACCCTGATCAGAGGGATCCTCATGGAGCCCATTGCACACAGGCTACACACATTGCAAAATGAAAATCCACTGGTTTCCAGCATATAAAGGGTTAACTTACTATCCCCTGAAACTTCCAATGGACAATTCCAGTTTGCAATAAAGGCTGGTCCATTTTAGGATTGTTTTTTGTAATAAATTGCAAAATGACAAACAGTGAAGCCTGTTCCTGCTCCTGCAGGAGCCCTCTGATCAGGGACTTCACTGTTTGCATAGGACAAGTGTACTCTTTACAGGTACATGTTTGGTAAAGGATGCATATATGCGTCACAAGGGCTCAATGAGTTAAAGCTTACATCCAGGTAGAGTTCCTCCAGAGACCAGCTGACGTGTGGCTGTAATGTACGCCTCAGAAATGAACAGTCCTTCTAGCCACACTTGAAGGTTCTATAGAATAAAACAAACAATTGTTTTTACACTGTAAGATCTTGACTCTTTGCATGCTAGGTAAATTTATTCGTAACAACTTCAGTTCTGCATAAATAGAATCTGAATGTCAAACGATTTAGATCCAGATCAGGCCCCACATATGTGGGGCCTGATCTGAATCGAAACTGTTTGCAAAAGTTATCAACAATTCTTAAATTCAATGCCAGTGTGCAAAGAGTAAGGTTAAAAGTATGTTGATAATCAGAATAATTCAATTTATAATCATTCCGCGCTTTTTCATGCTTCTATTTCCCCATACAATGCCATCCAAAACATTTCTAACATCCTGACAGGTGACAGCTTAAACAGGCTGAAAGTAGAGCAGAAATGTCCCTGTTTTATTTTCAACTTGTTTTTAACCCATTACCCCATAAATACGCTTTTAATTTATTCCTTCACTGAAGAAAATAGTTCCATTTTATGCAGTCATGATAAGGTACTGTAAGAAATATTTTCTATATCCTAGCAGATGGTAGCTTAAAGCAGGCTGATAGTGAAGCAGAATGCGCCTGAAGGTGCATTCTGCTTTACTTTCAGCCTGAATTAAGTGGTCACCTGTCTTCAAATCTAGAAACAGGTTATGGGGTAATGGTTTAAGCAGGCATCTGCCTTGCACATTGAATAGCTATGAGGAGAAGAGGGTTAAACAACTAGGTAAAGTCTCAATATGGGCCTTCTCACCTTGAGTTCCTTGGCACCACCCTGGGTTGTGCATTGAACTACATTCTGCAGTTGTTAGACTCGAAGACTGAAGTCGGTGATCCACTGTATCACTGTGATACCATTAGGAACAGTGTAGCGACGCCATGTCCTCAGGATCATACCTGCACAATAGAAAATAACACAATACTGTTTAACCCCTACCATAATGATCTTATCTTTCTTCTGATAAATGAATTGTTTGCATTTACTCTTGCGGAATTAGTCCTCAAAATATTGAACGGTATGTCGAACAAAGCAGACCCTTACTGACTGTCACTGCAAGGGATGGGAGGTTGCATCTTTTTTAGTAGGCAGTGGCTAGACGTCCGGAATAGATTTTCTTCAGAGAATATGCTGCTTTGTACGTGGGTTAATGCCTGAATATATACGGGAAACAACTATAAATCCATTTAACTATCAAAACCATCAATGAGAACGCAAACAAATCAAATTTGAAGGAATTAATGTCCCTTTTAATAAGTACCTGAAGAGCGACGTTCGCACCCGCCATTTATCATATTGACCTACTACTTTTCAGTTCTGGCCTAAACACTGATACAATGAACTTCTAGATATGTTTTTGATATAATTCTTTACCTCATTATGTAGTTTCTTGGAATAACAGAAGCTTCAAGCCAGTATATAGCCAATCTTGTGTCAACACCCTCTTTTACAAGATTCATATGAATTTCTTAAAATAGATCGCAGATAGAACTTTTATCCTGCATTAACTTACTCACACCTGAAAATTCAAATGGACAATTCCAGTTTCCAATAAAGTATAGTTCATTTTTGCCTACTAAGGCTTGTTTTAACAAAATGACAAAACACTGTTTCCATAAGACAAGTGTACTCTTCATAGGTACACAGTTTGTAAATATGAGTATACATGTCATAAGGGCTCAATGACTTCAGCAATCATGATTTTACATTGAATTGCTACCTCATACAAGTATGATGTGTCTGAAAAACAAGCAACTGCTTATCTTACCAATAGCAATAGAGGAGATCTGTTTGTGAAGTTCAGCAACTAAATCATCTACACGGCCGCTGGCATCATATCCAGGTACAGAGCACATCAGCACAGGCTTTAATCTGGAAGGGTTTAATCATACACTGAGTAACAATAGTCCAATATTATAATCATACACCAGGGCTCCAGATAAGAGGGAGTAAACTGCACAAATGCATTATTATCTCCCTTATTTTAGAATAAAATCCTATGGTGTTACTACTCATTAGAATCGTCTCTTCGAGACGATTCTAATGAATAGTGACACCATAAGATTTAAAGCAAAAATAAATGTTTTAGTTTTTGAAATACTCCCCTTATCTGGAGCCCTGATACGCTGAGTAACAATATTCCAATATTACGCTGACACCATAACCAGGTACAAATCACATCAGTACAAGAAATGCTAGCTTTAATCCAGAGAAGCTAGATCTAAACAAGATGTGTTGGTGTAACACTAATAATGCATCACTATGTCCCCTGATGAAACCATTACCTCTAAATGACATTGACCTTTGTCTGAAATGGCTTAACTTGTACTGAGCTCAAGAACTTCCTAAGTTGAGTACACCTGCCAAATATGACGTCTCTATCACATGTAGTTCGGAAGTTATGGCCAAGGTTAAAGTTGTAGACAGACAGACAGACAGACAGACACACTCGCACACAGACTGACCAACAACAATAATTATGTAAGACTATATTATGCGGGGGCATAACAATGATCAAAACTATCTAAACTTTAGCAAGGAGGGAACTAAATAACAGTTAATTTATAAAATAGTTTTTAGGGCTAGATGATTTATCATCTAGACCTTTAGCTATACCAAATTTCAGAATTACAATCAGTATGCGGACTCACATTTTTTGAAAAACTACTTTCTGTTCTTAATTCTATATCATCGAGTGATTTGGTTCATGCACGAGCTGTGATTTGGCCTCAACCCGAAATAGTTCAGAGTTTTCTCATTTTGATTGGTCTAAAGTGTACCACATGACATACCCACGCTAAAATAGACGCGGAGTCGGCCATATTTGATCAGTTGCTGAAGCTGGAAAGACGTGAAACACCAGAACAAGAAGTTCAACAGGTAAATATTGATTCTATTATACATTTGAAGGACAACTGAAATCACCAGTTAATGAACATATTTGCTTCGGGAGAGTTGTAAGCAAAAGTTTAAGAGTTCATTTATCCACCTCCAAAGTCACAGTTTACTCGCTTCGAAATTTCGCCGAGGCGTTTCAGTGCTAAATATAACGATCTGAGTAAGGATTTGTACATATTCGGTACAGGAATTTTATAAGAAACAGTTTAAGAGTTATTTTATTGACTTGTGAACTGACATAAGATCGCTAAAAATTTTCAACGTTCTTACGTAAATGTTCTGAAAGTTTCGCTAATGGCGGCCTCCATTTTCCATATCTATATCATTTCCGGCATGTAAGCGCAGTCGTGGTGCGCAATAGAACTTGGCGCATATTTGAGCTTCGTCGTGAGCGAGGCTGCGGGAGAGTATCGGAGAATAGACGGGTAATTAATTTTCCTTAGATTTCGCGGATATGTACTCCAAGGTTTCTACAGAAAATATCAAGCTAAACACATTGCTGTTTGACCCCCTCCCACACGAAACAAGCAGCCAAACGCTGTTTTGGGCTCTGAAAACTAGACAAAACCTCAAAATCAGCTGGATATTTGACATATTTCTGTCCGATGTATTATGTTGTACACATGGCATGAAGATCTCCTGCGTGTGTTACTAAAATGTGTGTTTTAGGGCTCATTTTGACACAGATCCAAGTGACCTTCAAATGTTAACAACCTTTTCTATTGCACGACTGTAACTGTTCCAACGACAGACTAAATGTGAACCCCCATCCCCAAAAATATATGTTTCTGGTTGTTTTGATAGCTTTGTGAGGGTATATTCAGGCTATCTGGCCTTAAATTCGTTTTATTGCAATAATAAATGAATTTTAATGCCAGAAGACCCCAAATCCTTGTTAAAATATTGTTGAAGGTCTCAAAATAGTCTTTCTCAAGGTTGTCAATGTCGCCCTAAACGCCGGTGTAGTTTATTGGAAGAAGCCCCTCTAGACTTTGTCACGGAGGGAGGTCTGGGTTCGAATCCCAGCACCGGCTATATATTGACAAAACTTCCTTGAGATTGTTTTAAATGAATTTTAACAGCCTTTTGCAACATCATTGTCAAATAAATACAGAAGACGGCCCACAGCAATGTCTCTTTGCCATGTACTGGTGCATCAGAAGACCCCCCAGCGACCCATACAGTCTACATGACATGTCGGTTGTGCTAAATGGGCATTTATCGATGGTCGCGACTAATTGGTAGGATATCATTTAAGCAATTGTTGACTGCGAAAATATATAATGTATAATCCTATGCCTCTATGATAACTTGATATAGTTTTCATAAAACCGCAGCTCTTATGTTTGTATATACAGTCGAATACCGTAAACTCGAAGTTCAAAGGACCATATCTGGTCATATTAGTGTCAGAGAAGAAGACATTTGAAAAATACACTATATAACTCTATGTAAAACTGTTACCCCCGGGGCGGGGCCAATTTTGACCCCAGGGACATAATTTGAACAAACTTGATAGAGGACCTGTAGGTGATGCTATGTGCCAAATATCTAAGCTCTGGCCCTTGTAGTTTTTGACAAGAAGATTTTTTAAGATTTCCTTATTTTTTTACTTTGGTTGCCATGGCAACCAGAGTTCTGTATTGTTTTTAATTCTTTGAACAAGTCTGAAAGAGCTTGACCCAAGGAACATTTCTGTAAAGTTTAGTTGAAATCTGTTCAGCGGTATAGGAGGAGATGTCATTTGCAGCAATTGTTAACGACGACGGACAACGGACACAGGGCCATCCCAATAGCTCACCTTGAGCCTTTGGCTCAGGTGAGCTAAAAATAAATCCGAAATGAAATGTAACTTTTGTTTGATCTCACTACACTTATTCGCTGTAAGGCACTTTCAGTCTGCACTACAAAGAATTCTGTAGTCTGATTTAAACAGCGCAGACATAATTGACTCAGGTTTGACAGAATCGTCATCAAAAATATGTACGCAAACTTCGTAACCAAAGTTATTCGGGAAATCATTAATAATATTGATACAGTGCAATTAAGATGGGATTATCTTTCGTGCAGATTGGTGCAATTTCGGACATGTTCACACATTTGGTGCTACAATCAGTCACGGCCGAGAGCCATTTTCGCACCTCCAATCAATGTTTGCCGAATGTGCGATTTGTGTTCACGGTGAAGCAGATATCGAAGTAAGGGTGAGAAAAATTGCTGTGGTTCTGAAAAATAACATCGACGTAACGAAACAATATCGAGCAAATGAGAGATTTACTATATAGATAAAGAAGGAATTCACAGGGATCGGCGAAAAATATCGACGTAAGCGGAGTATCGACGTATCGAATATCGAGGTAACGGTTTTCGACTGTAATCAGTGGCGGCTATCTAGACAGATCCTAGGTTGCATTTCTGCCACAGGGTGTGGGTTTACAGTTTCGCAAAGCTGCAATCTACTTGTTCAAATATTCCATCTATGTCTGGTGCGACAGGAGAACAGTCAAACACCATACACCTCATTCAACTCTCTTGATGTTTAATGCATGTAACTGAAGACCCACTGATTGTGTATATAATGCATGTGACAGCTTAGAGAGCAGGATGAAAGCTGTCAAAACAGAAAAACTTCTATAAATTTGGATCTGATCAGTGATTAGAATTCAAATTTTATACCCAGAAAGTGTATATAGGACATATTCTGCAATAAATCCTGATTAAATCCTATAAAAATGTTTGAAAATCTGTAAATAAAGCAGTGTTACAGGTTATAGCTAAATACAGGACAAAAGTAAAGCAGATGGCCAAAATGTCTTTTCACTGAAGTGTTTCATTTAATTCCAAACCCAAAAGGTGTATATGGGACAGATTCTGCAAGGAGAACTATTAAATGCATTGAAAATGTTTGAAATTTCTGCAATAAACAGTCAATATTGTGTTAAGCGACTACTGAAAAATGTACAAATAGCAGTCTTTGATACAGGTTATAGTTTATTACAGGACAAAAGTAAAGCAGATGGCCCAAATGTCTTTTCATTGAAGTATTTAATTTAATTCCACAGTCAGAAATTGTATATAGGACATATACAAGAAAAAACATTGACAAGCCATGAAATGTTTGAAAATGCTGCATTAAAGTTTAAAACAGCCAATTCTGTGTTAACCATTTACCTCATAGACTGTTTCTAGTTTTGAAGACAGGTGACCACTTAAAGCAGGTTAAAAGTAAAGCAGAATATGCCTGCTTTAAGCTAAAATCTGCTATGCTATGTAAAATGTTTGTAATAAACTGGAACTATTTTCTTCAGCGGAGGAATAAATTAAATACGCTAAAAGTCGCTTCTATGGGGGAAAGGGTTAACCAGTCCCTCAAAAGTGTATTAGTAGCAGTATTTGATACAGGTTATGGCTAAATTAGTAGAATAATAAAGCACAAAGGTAAAGCAGCTGACCAAAACTTTAAAGGTATATTTAATTACTTATTTACTGAAGTATTTGAATAAAGGTTGTGCTTTACTCCATCGATACGCCTATTTACACATTTACTTTGTTCCTCCACTGGAGAAAATAGTTACATTTATACAGTTATATTATAGTATGTGAAATATTTCCTATAGCCTAGCAGATGGAAGTTGAAAGCAGCTGACAATTCAGTATGATGTGACAATTTGGAAATAGTTGACAATTTCAACACAGTGTTAAGACCTCAATATCCATATCCAGGAAGTGTACTTTAGGACATATCTTCAAAAAAAAAGCAAAGTGAAAAATAGTGAAAAAGTTTAAACTGTGAAAAAAGTGTGAAAAATCAGTATGATGTGACAATTTGGAAATAGTTGACAATTTCAACAGTGTTAAGACCTCAATATCCATATCCAGGAAGTGTACTTTAGGACATATCTTAAAAAAAAAGCAAAGTGAAAAATAGTGAAACATTGTGAAAAAAGTGTGAAAAATCAGTATAATGTGACATTTTGGAAATACTTGACAATTTCAACACATCCTGAGAGCCTACCTGCACTTCTTCTAAAGCTACCTGGCCTTAAATTTGTTTTATTGCAATAATAAAACGAATTCAATGTCAGAAGGTCCAAAGTCCTTACAACAAGAGCCCCATGGGGCATTATCGCTCACCTGAGAATAACTGACAAAATGGAGATAAATATTTATGTCCAGGAAGGGGTCATTTTTGACCCCAGGGGCATAATTTGAACAATCTTGTAAGAGAACCTGTAGATGATTCTATGTGCCAAATATCTAAGATCAGGGTAGACAAGAAGATTTAGACAAGAAGATTTTGTAAGTTTCCATTGGAAAAAAAATCTATTTTTAGCTCCTGTGACCTACATATGCAACAGACTGAAACCAGTTGAACAAAATAGGTAAAGGATATCCAGAAGTGTCACCATGCTGAATATCAAAGCTCTGGCCATATTAGTTTCAGAGAAGAAGACGTTTGAAAATTTCACTATATAACTCTATGTAAAACTGTGACCCCCGGGGCGGGGCCTATTTTGACCCCAGGGGCATAATTTGAAGTAACTTGATAGAGGACCTGTAGGCGATGCTATGTGTCAAATATCGAACATTTATAATGGCCCTTGTAGTTGCAGAGAAGAAGATTTTTAAAGTTTTCATTGAAAAAATCTATTTTTAGCTCCAGTGACCTACATATGCAACCGACCAGAACCATTTGAACAATTTTGGTATAGGCCATCTAGAAATGTCACCATGCCAAATATCAAAGCTCTGGCCATATTACTTTCAGAGAAGAAGACGTTTGAAAATTTCACTATAGAACTCTATGTAAAACTGTGACCCCCGGGGCGGGGCCAATTTTGACCCCAGGGGCATAATTTGAACAAACTTGATAGAGGACCTGTAGGTGATGCTATGTGCCAAATATCTAAGCTCTGGCCTTTGTAGTTTCAGAGAAAAAGATTTTTAAGTTTTCATTGAAAAAATCTATTTTTAGCTCCTGTGACCTAGTTATGCAACTGACCAGAACCATTTGAACAATTTTGGTATAGGTCATCTAGAAGTGCAACCATGCCAAATATCAAAGCTCTGGCCATATTAGTTTCAGAGGAGAAGACGTTTGAAAATTTTACTCTATAACTCTATGTAAAACTGTGACCCCCGGGGCAGGGCCAATTTTAACCCCAGGGGCATAATTTGAACAAACTTGATAGGGGACCTGTAGATGATGCTATGTGCCAAATATCTAAGCTCTGACTATTGCAGTTTTTGACAAGAAGATTTTTTAAGATTTCCTTATTTTTTCACTTTGGTTGCCATGGCAACCAGAGTTCTGCATTGTTTTTAATTCTTTGAACAAATTTGAAAGAGCTTGACCCAAGGAACATTTCTGTATAGTTTGGTTGAATTCTGTCAAGCGGTATAGGAGAAGATGTCATATAAAGCAATTGTTAACGACGACGGACGACGCACAACGCACGACGACGGACACAGGGCCATCCCAATAGCTCACCTTGAGCCTTTGGCTCAGATGAGCTAAAAAGCTGATGGGAAGAAGTATGGTGTAAACTTTGTGCCATTAAATTTTTCAAAATAAGTCTTTCTCAGGGTTGCTAATGTCTCCCCTAACGCCAGTGTAGTTTAATTGGTGTAAGAACGTCCTCTATAATGGAGGGAGGTCTGGGTTCGAATCCCAGCGCTGGCTATATAAAAAAAATGTTGACAAAAGCTTCATTGAGATTGTTTTAATGAAATTTAACAGCCATGTGCACAGAAAATTCTCCAATATATCTGAAATATTCACAAGTGTGTGAAATAAGAAATGAAAACATGACTTTTATGGTGTTGTTAATGTTATATTCCTATTAATCCCTTCTATCCTGACAGTAGCTTCTTCATATAAAAAGGATTCAAACACTTGAAGAATAATACTTTATTGTTCCATCATTTAGGATATAACAAACCTCTAATCATCTAGCCCTATCTGTCCTCTCAGGCCTTTCATTTAATAGTGTCTTTTAAGATCCATTCTTTCTTAGTGAAATCACTGAAGAGAGAATGTGATGTATTTAACATGCACTGCAGGAGACATACATCACCTAGCCCTTTACCTCTGACTCCACAATTTCTGCCAGGACGGGTTCCTTGTCAGTGGCATGGGCGAAGGCAGAGCCGAGCACTTTCTCCACAAATATCCTGGCCATGGCAGTGAGACGATCAGGCCTCAGAGTCTGGATCACCAGTAGACCATTCACAGCCTTACCAACAACAGCTGTTAATATGTCAACAAATAAACTCATGTATGTATGGGCGAAGGCAGAGCCGAGCACTTTCTCCACAAATATCCTGGCCATGGCAGTGAGACAATCAGGCCTCAGAGCCTGGATCACCAGTAGACCATTCACAGCCTTACCAACAGCAGCTGTTAATATGTCAACAAATAAACTACTGTATGTGTTTAGCCACAAATATCCTGACCATGGCAGTGAGACAATCAGGCCTCAGAGCCTGAATCACCATTAGACTATTCACAGCCTTACCAACAATAGCTGTTAATATGTCAACAAATAAACTACTGTATGTGTTTAGCCACTGGCCATGGCAGTGAGACAATCAGGCCTCAGAGCCTGGATCACCAGTAGACCATTCACAGCCTTACCAACAGCAGCTGTTAATATGTCAACAAATAAACTCATGTATGTATTTAGCCACCACTCCATATTGAAGAAGGCCAATTCTTAGCTATCTATTACCATTCTTCTTTGTATAAAGAAAGATTTGTAGATACATCTAGCATCTTAATTCCTTATTGGATCACATAATATTTCAGGCAGGTGGCTGCTTAAATCAAGCTGAAAGTAAAGCAGAAAGTTCATTTAAGAATTTTCTGCTATACTTTCTTCTTGCTTTAAGCTACCATCAGGATTTATCATAATCAGTGAATCTTCATTGGAGGGCCATTATCAATACTGGGTTGAGGTGTTCTATGGTAATTAGGGGGTAAAGGTTTCCCATGTAGCTTATACTGAGAGAGGGGTAAAGGCCTCCTGTGGAACTTATGCAGAGGAAACGGTTAATCCTTTAGGCATTGTATAAAATACTTACTCAGTGCTTTGTCTTCCTCCCACATCTTTGGTACGTCCTGTTCTGGGGCAGCTGAATCTAGCCATGCTTGTACCTCCTGAAATATATACAGTACCTGGTTATTAGTATACAGTTGGCCAAGTTTTAACTTTGAAATACAGTAAAACCTCTCCCTATTATGATTATAGGTGTCCCGACTCAATTTTTTATTTATTTTTTTGTCTACTGTATAGTGCTTGATCTATCACATATAAGATATATATATATATGATAGATCTAGCACTACAGTAGACCAAAAAGTCGGGATTATGATTATGATTATGACCACTAAAAAGATGACTAATTGACTGCATGAGAATCAGGTGACAGCTTAAAGCAAGGTGACAGTAAAACAGAAAGCTCCTACAGGAGCTTTCTGTTTTACTGTCACCTTAATTAACAGTCACATGTCGTTAACACCTAATAATTAACAAAATTTAGTGGTCGTAATAGAGAGTTTTTACTGAACATGTTTGTTAGTATCTAGTGAGTTCCAGATGTGGAATTTTATCTGAGAAAATACAGGTAAGATTGACTAAAGCTAGCTCCATTTATCAAGGTTTGGCTGTGTTCTTTGTCTGCAATTTCAACATCAAGAACAGATGATTATACATTGACCATTCAATGCTTAAGATTGCAACAAACTATTAAGATATTTATATGATTCACATTTATTGACAGACAGTCCAACAACCAAGCCAGAAACCTGATACTGTCAAACTTCTCAGACGTATCTCAAATGAATGCAGGAAAAAAGAAAGCAGAAAGCTTCTTTAGAGAGATGCTGAACATTGACTGTATTCTACCTTAAAAATTGTTTATCCCAATCATTTATTTTGTAATAAGCCAATGAAAATAGCACCCTCATAATGATTAAAAAAATATCTAACAGCCTTTTTATACGATCTTATATTTTCAAAAACAGTAATATTTGCAAATATACTTGTTACTATATAGGCTGATTAACAGGTAAGTGTTTACCCCACATTTTTATTGATGCCATATTTGCAACCAGAGAGAAAGTAATTGTAGAGTGTTACCAGTTCTACAAAATAAAATATGAACATGCAAAAACACAGTGTAGATATCAAATATGTTGTGGTTCAGATAAGGACATTTATATAGTTCAAACACTAGCTTTCATGGTAGCTTAAAGCAGACTGAAAGTAAAGCAGAATGCGCCCTAAGGCGCATTCTGCTTTACTTACAGCCTGCTTTAAGAAGTCGCATGTCAACAAAAACAAGAAAAAGGCTATGGGGTAAAGGTACGATTCGTAAAATCGCACTTGAAAAATGCAAATTTGGAAATCTTAGGATTTTTCATGTCAACTTATGGCAGCCCTATGGGAACCAGTGTTCAATCCAGCTTGGCAGCACTGGGGGACAATTTGACCCATGGTGCTAAAAGTAGGGCGTCATTCATGAAATATGGGGGTCATCAAAAAAAGATTAGATAGATTACTTTGGACCTTGCAAGGAAACAAACTTGCAGAGACCTGACACACTCCTCATACAATCATATCATAAACCAAATGCTTTGTTCTTTTCTGTATGTGGACTGGACCTTTCGTTTAATATTTATCTGCTCATGAACGTCTTCCATGCTACAAATCATAGAATGTGATCCACACTCGCTCATAATATCATATGGCATTATGAATGTCAAATGATGACGTTCTAAAATTGGTACAACCAGTTGTAAAGGGGGTCAGACTTCCTAGTGCGTATGTAAGACGAATATTTCATACTGTTTGACTTTTTGTCATAGCTTTGTTTCACTCATTAGTCAACCAAGAGGTGAGAAATTTCCGTTCAACTTTACCTTAGGTAACGGGTTTTTCAGGCTTTTCGGCATTTTCACTCGAATTTGCGATCGATGTTACCTCAAGGGGATCATAAGAAGTGTTTGTTGTGCTTTTAATTGGCCGAATTTGGCGTCAAAAGGTCCGAAATCTGCTTCTTTCTATCATTCATTCATTGCAGACAACTTTCGGTTTAGAATCTAATGACGCAAAAACAAAATGGCTGAGGGTTTACGTTGTATAGGGGGCAGTACACAATAGATTGCCAATTTCAGCTGAGCTAAACACCCGAGTCACACTTTCCCTGCAATTCTGTCCTTTACAAACACACCTGAAACAAATAAAGGCCTTAATTCCTGACACAAGTCCATAAGCATGGGAAAAAGCTATAAAATTTCCAAGTAAACACATATTCACTCTAAAAAATTGAATAAATTTTCAGTTTTTTTTGGTCTCCAAAATTCATTAAAAAAGTGGCCGAAAACACAACTTTCCCGAGGGAAAATGCATACTGCCCGACATCTTTTTGGACTTATGCAATCTGCTCTCCTGATTCCCCAAACCCACTGCTCTCAGCAAAAAACATAAAAACAATACGCCAACCAATCATCTTTTCCAAAGTTAATATGTGTTTAACCCTACCCAAATTCTCGCCTTATTTCTTACCCATTTGAGCAGAGTGCTTTAGTTTCGAATTTTCTACCTTAATCAGCACCAAACACTTGCAAAGGTCATGACCTTGGTGCTGATTTGCTTAAAAACATGTCTGACAGTTGGATTTTCATGCATAATATTCTTCAGTATTTTTGTTTATACTCTGAAACACCTTTAAAGTCAGTGTATACCCTAGATTAAGGATTTTGACAGGAGCAATTCGCATATTTCCAATTATTACCTTATTGTGTACTGACTCCTTAAGGAGGCAGAAAATGTTGAAAGCTCTCTGTAAAAAACCTTTTCCCTGTTATTTAAACATATTCAAACATAAATTTCACCATAAAAGGTTAGCTGAAAGCACCCGTAGGCTGTTTTCAGCATTTCCCTAACATGCGTGAAAGTGTCTTTTTTAACTCAATTTTCCTGCCATTTTCTCTCCCATAGGAACCCTATTAAAAGTTTTTTAACTTTCCTGTGCTTGTTAAAATTAGGCTGTTTTGGCCCATGATCAATTCCTTAATATCTATATTACCTGTAAAAACTTTGCAACATGTGTTTTGAGTTCTTAAAAGACTGAAATTATGAGAAAAATGGTGTTTTTGGTGTTGGCCGAACCAATGTTTTTCAATAATTTCTGTCTTTAGAGATCAAAACCCATGCCTTTCACCAGTTTCAAAGCTCTTTTAACATTAATCATTGTTTTTTTAGGATTTCCCCAAGCAGCCAAGTCAAAATTCACCCAAAAAACTGTTTTGGTCTGTTCTAAACAATTGATAAGAAATTCTCTTCCAGTATAAGGGAGATAATTCAGCCAGTCTTGCTTATTTAAACCTTCTAAGAGCTCCAAATCTCTTTGTACCCAAAATATTTGCCTGTTGGTCGTGTAATCTGACACTATGCAAACAAAATTAATCTGAAAACAATGACCAGATCTGGTCTGGTACTGACTAATAGCCTATTTAGACACTGCAGAGTGCTAGAAGCTCCATTCCTTGTGGATACTTATAGAAGTGAAAATAGAAATTTGGATTTTCACTAAAACTTACTGCTACAATGGCACCCAACAGGAACAAGAGCCCCATGGGGCATATTTCGCTCACCTGAGAATAACTGACAAAATGGAGATAATGATTTATGTTCAGGGGACCAGGACGGGGAAATTATTTACCCTATAGGCATAATTTGAACAATCTTGATAGAGGACCTGTAGATGATGCTATATGTGCCAAATATCTAAGATCAGGGTACTAGGGTTTTAGACAAGAAGATTTTTTTAAGTTTCCATTGAAAAAATCTACTTTTTGCTCCTTTGACCTACACATGCAACAGACTGGAACCATTTGAACAAAATATGTAAAGGACATCTAGAAGTGTCAACATACCAAATATCAAAGCTCTGGTCACATTAGTTTCAGAGAAGAAGACGTTTGAAAATTTCACTATATAACTCTATGTAAAACTGTGACCCCCGGGCGGGACCAATTTTGACCCCAGGGGCATAATTTGAACAAACTTGATAGAGGACCTGTAGGTGATGCTATGTGCCAAATATCTAAGCTCTGGCCCTTGTAGTTTTTGACAAGAAGATTTTTTAAGTTTTTATAGAAAAAATCTACTTTTAGCTCCTGTGACCTACATATGCAACGGACCAGAACCATTTGAACAAATTATGTTAAGGATATTAAGAAATGTCACAAAACCAAATTTCAAAGCTCTGGCCGTATTAGTGTCAGAGAAGAAGACATTTGAAAATTTCACTATATAACTCTATGTAAAACTGTGACCCCCGGGGCGGGGCCAATTTTCACCCCAGGGGCATAATTTGAACAAACTTGATAGAGGACCTGTAGGTGATGCTATGTGCCAAATATCTAAACCCTGGCCCTTGTAGTTTCAGACAAGAAGATTTTTTAAGTTTTCAGTGAAAAAATCTATTTTTAGCTCCTGTGAACTACATATGCAACGGACCAGAATTATTTGAACAAAATACGTAAAGGACATCTATAAGTGTCACCATGCCGAATATCAAAGCTCTGGCCATATTAGTTTCAGAGAAGAAGACATTTGAAAATTTCACAATATAACTCTATGTAAAACTGTGACCCCCGGGGCGGGGCCAATTTTGACCCCAGGGGCATAATTTGAACAAACTTGATAGAGGACCTGTAGGTGATGATATGTGCAAAATATCTAAGCTCTGGCCTTTGCAGTTTTTGACAAGAAGATTTTTTAAGATTTCCTTATTTTTTCACTTTGGTTGCCATGGCAACCAGAGTTCTGCATTGTTTTTAATTCTTTGAACAAATTTGAAAGAGCTTGACCCAAGGAACATTTCTGTAAAGTTTGGTTGAAATCTGTTCAGCGGTATAGGAGGAGATGTCATTTGAAGCAATTGTTAAAGACGACGGACGACGACGGACACAGGGCCATCCCAATAGCTCACCTTGAGCCTTTGGCTCAGGTGAGCTAAAAAGGGTAGAGTGAGCAGTACTAACTGCAGAAAAAAGAGAGCCACCCAGTTTAAAAAGAATTGGAACAGAAATACATCTTCGTGGAGAAAAGACTTACCTGAACGTCAAACTGCTGGAGAAGGCCATTCCGAGACAATCCCAAAAATTCTCAGGTTGACTGAAAAGCCAAAGATGTAGAGTTTCTTGCAGATGGAAGTTCAACAACGCAGTCCTTTAATCTGAAGAAATATATGAGTGGTGACGGCATAAATGAGGAAAATATTATTGTTGATATTGAGAAAATGGCAGATCTGGTCCAGGATCTAGTATTAAAGATAGGTGACCACTTAAAGCAGGTTAAAAGTAAAGCAGAATATACCTTAAGGCACATTCTGCTTTAATTTCAACCTGCTTTAAGCTACCATCTTCTAGAAAATAGAAATAATTTCTCATGATATACATTCATAACTGTATAAATTAAAACTATTTTCTTCAGTGCAGAAATAAATTAAAGGCGTTAAAAGGCATTTTTATTGGGTAATGGGTTAAGGATGCAAACCAAGTTTGTGTGGTACAACTTTACACTCCTTTTGCATAATGACTTAAGGAACCAAATGTAACAGTACAGAGAGAGACATTGACTGTGTTTTCAACATCTGTGTAAAGGGAGTTGACACCCCTTGTATTGTAACTGCTTTACCAGTCATAAACGAAATGTCAGTCATGCTTTTATCATGAAAGTCAGCGGTATTGTTGAAAAATTAGTCAGGAACAAAAAATCCAGCATTTTGGAGAATTATTCATTAGAACTTCGTGTATATTCTAATTACCCTTTGCTTTTAATAAAAAGAGTAAATTTTGAAAAATAAATAAATTATTGCAACAGAAGTGTCTCAATGCAGTCCTCTGAAGTAAGTGCCTTACTTTATATATGTAGTAAATTTCCAGATAGGAACAAAAATCAGGTTAAAAAAATAGCATATTGTAACTGGGCAATCTGCTTTTCTTTCTACCTGCTTTAACCCAATACCTTAATGCAGCTTGAAAGTAAAGTGGAATGTGCCTTAAGGCACATTCTGCTTTACTTCCAGTCTGCTTTAAGCTATAATTTGCTAGTAAATAGAAACTATTTCTTATGGTTCATATTCATGACTGTATAAAGTGTAGTTAGATTCTTCAATGAAGGAATAAATAAAAGGTGTAAAAAGGCTTACTTATTGGGTAGTGGGTTAAGCAACAATCTTGTGAGGTACTAACAAATATTTCTTATGGTACATGTTCATGCCTGTATGAACTGGAACTATTTTCCTCAATAGATAATATTTCAAATGCTTAAAAAGTTTCATTTAAGGGGTACTGGATTAACCAATCACTCCATATATACTACTGTTTATGCATTTAATCTATTCCTCCTCAGTGGCAAATGTGCACATTACAAATGTTTTCTAACAGGTGATAGCTTAAAGCATATTTGTTTATATACAGTTGTCTATCAGTCTCTAAGATTTGTTTATACAAAGTTGTCAATCAGTCTTTGTCTGATGTGTTGTCCACTGGCATCTACCATACCATTGTTCTGTAATAGGTTCTCATCTTCAGCCAGTGCTATTTCGACATCTGGAAGAGGCAGACCCCTGTCCATGCAAAAGTTATGCAACTTTAGGCAGCAAAGAATGATCTTTGCGGCTTTAGCAGGTTTAAAGGGAAGACAGCCTCCTGATTTATGTAAGCACCTGTAAGAGTAGAGGAATTACCCAATAAAAACGCTCTCATAAATACGATAAATAAAAAATAAATTCTTTATTCTAGCAGATTATGGCTTAAAGCAGTTGGAAGTTAAAGTAGAATGTGCCTTAAGGCACAATCTGCTTAATTTCAACCTGCTTTATATGTTCAATTATATTCAAAACTATAAACAGGCTATAGAGTAATGTGTTTACCGTTAAATCAGGTTGAAGGTAAAGCAGAAAGCAGCCGAACACATTCATCCCTAGTGAAGAGTATACTGGCCATTTACAAACAGTGTACCTGTGACTATTACACTTGTCCTATGCAAACAGTGCAGACCCTGGTCAGAGGGTTCCTTAAGGAGCCCTCTGATCAGTGTCTACACTATTTGTCATTTTGAAATATATTGTTAATTTTATCCCTTAATAGTAATAAAAATGGACTAGACTTATTCTGAAATTGGAAATCTTTAGAAATTGTGAATATCAAATAAAAGTGTCAGGGATGAATGAGTTAAAGACATTTTCTCAGTTTTTTGCAATTTAGATTTTGAATATGGCATCATTAAGTGTACCGTAGGTCCTGATGAGGATCCACAATGTTTATCAATTGTATGTGAGTTTCTATGAGAATCTACACTGTTTGTCAATTGGATGTAGGTCTGATGTCTGTTGATATAAAGATCACATAAATTGCAATAATTTTGCAGACAGTGTATGCATACGAACATGCATGTATACCAATAAAGACAATGTTTGATCAATTTGAGGGTTTTTTACCCTTTGATCTGGGTTTTTACCGTTTTCCTAGGACAAGTTTACCCTTCATGGATGCAATTTGTTCAAAGGATATATAAATGCTTGACTAGGTTTCAAAGTATTAAAGCTGGATAAAAAAGAATGCAGTATACAGCAATTTATGAAATTTCTGCATTATTTATATTGTGCATTAAGCAAACAATATACAAGTATGTTTAGAGGATCTCTATGTTTTACTGTAATTGACAGCAATAGAATTATATGTGAAATATGTACATGTATATAAATGTAGTAAAAACTGTATTAAGAGATCATGCGAACATGCCCCAAGCTGTCTATTATACAGCTTTTGTTAAATGCTGAATAAAAAAATGCAGAAAGACCATGCATAAGCTTTCTACATGATTTTTATTATGCATTTAGTGACACCTGTCAATGCTTTCTGTCTACTTTCTCAAGAGAGGTTTCTTAACCCATTGCCCCAAAGCCTGTTTCTAGTTTTGAAATAAAGTGATCACTTGAAGCAGATAAAAAGTAAAGCAGAATGCGCCTTAAGGGGCATTCTGCTTTACTTTCAGCCTGTTTTAAGCTACCATCTGCTAGAATTTAGAAATAGCTATTATCATACATGTTCACAATTGTATAAATTGATACTATATTTTTCAGAAGAGGAATATTATAAAGGTGTATTTATTGGGTAATGAGTTAAAATAGTTTTGTCTGCATTTATTGTAGTATAAATATAAAAGGTGTCAGTGGATCTTTCTGTACTTAATAAGATTACAGGACTCATAGTAATTAACAGAGTATAAGCTATTCATACCGTATAAGGAATTTATACTGTACCTGAAGCGTGACTTAAGTATGCCAAATGCTCTTTCCACCACAATGATTGTTTTACTGTGGGCATGGTTGAATCTAACTTCAGCCTCAGTATTGGGATTTGGTTTTGGGGTGATAAGATACCGCCGCAACGGGTAACCTGAATCTCCTAGGAGCCACCCTTTATCCGTTCTATCTAAAAATTCATTCTTCAAACCGCATGACTCAAATATCGATGTTTTGTGTTACGATCCAGGCCACTTTGTGACAACATCAGTGAATCTAAAATAAATGAATATTTTAAAAACTAAACTGCTAACACATTCCACTCTCATAATCTACATACACCCTTTTACACCCTTTTTGATTTTCTCTGATATTGAAAATAATTCTATTTTTACAGTCACAAGTATGCCTTATAAGAAATATGTTCTATATCCAGTTGCAGATGTTAGCTTTAAGCATAATGAAAGTAAAGCAGTATGTATTAAACTCAAATTCAAGCTGCTTAATAAGTGTTCATGGACACCTATATAACTGTCGTCAAAAATAGAAATTGGCTATAGGGTAATGGGTTAACAACAGGTAACTATTTATGGCAAAATCCTTAGATTAACCCATAATCTCATAGCATGTTTCTAGTTTTAAAAAAAGATGATGACTTAAAGCAGATTGAAAGGAAAGCAGAATGCGACTAAAGGTGCATTCTGCTTTACTTTCAGCCTGCTTTAAGCTACCATCTACTAGAATGAGGAAACTTTTTCCTATGATACATAATCCTGTCTGTATAAAGTGAAACTACTAACTTTAGTGGAAGAACTAATTGAAGGCATAATGAGGTGTATTTATGGCGAAATGGGTTAATTTTAGCAGGAATTTAATACTGGGTATATATTGTTGCATAATACTTTCAATAATCATGAATATATATGATATATGCTGGAATAATAATAAATACTTTCAACATGCAGTAGCAGATAGTAGCTTAAAGTAGGCTGAAACTAAAACAGAAGGTGTCTTACTTTAGTCCTCCTTTAAGCGTTCATTAGTTAGTTTTTGATAACCTAAATTGTGTTCAGAGTGTAACTCATATACAAGTACTATGTGAGTGTGTTGTGAGTCTTGTGACTAAGGGACATAACTCTAGCATCAATGTTTATGGAGTTAGGACATTGTATCTTTTATTAAAAAACATATTACATTGGTGAATAAGCATTATCAGTAATATTAAGTATAATTTATGGTGAAATTGTTGCTGCATTAACCCTTTCCCCAATAGAAGCGTCTTTTAGCGAATATGATTTATTCCTCCGCTGAAGAAAATAGTTCCAATTTAATCAGGTATGAATATCTATTATATATTTTTTATATTCTAGCACATGATAGCTTAAAGCAGGCTGTAAGTAAAGCAGAATGCGCCTTAGGGCGCATTCTGATTTACTTTCAAACTGCTTTAAGAAGTCACCTATATTCAATAATAGAAATAGACTATCAGGTAAAGGGTTAAATAGGGTGTTAAAATTTCTTACAAACATAACCTCATTTTATGATCCACCACAGCTTAGATGTTGAGAGCGTGGTAACCTTTTCTACATACATAGACAGGCTCGTCTGGTCCACTGGGTGCAATTATTGGTATTAATGTTCCATCAACAGCTCCAATCACATTTGGCAGTCTATTTATTTGATAAAATCCTTGCTTCACCAGTCTCAGTTCAATTTCACTCACTGGAAATTTAATGTTCGTCAGCCGGTGATTAATGGCGTTCGTCACTTCAGTTATACACCGACTGACAGAACTCTTTGATATCCCATGAATATCACCAGATTCACTGAAGATATCTCCTTTACCGAGATATCTCAGTGTTATAAGAGTCTGAAAGTAAATCAAAGGTATTGATTACAAAAATTGATGAATTTGAAATACATTTAGACCTTCGTTTGCAACTTTCAAAATTGACTTTAACATTTAAATGTTTTAGATTGAAAAATGTATTTTTTAAATCAATTTATTTAATTTTCGGAACAGTAAATGTCGTTTGACAATAAAGAAACACAAATTCTATATGAAGTTTCTGCATTTATCATAATTTGCCAACAGCAGTCTCTTCCTTGAACCAAAATTTGAAACATATAGGTAATAATTGCAATGTTGGTAAGAGGTTATAGAGGAAAGATTACAAGTTTTTTAACATAACAAGTATTGGATTATAATGTATCTGTATTATCAAAATACCCTCTTCAGCATGATGGTCTCTGCCATGCTGACAGATGCCTTCCAGCAGGATGACCCAGGAGTGAACATCAGATACCGGACAGATGGAAAGCTTTTCAACCTCCGTCGCTTGAAAGCCATCACTAAAGTCAAGAACACCATCATCCGTGATTTGCTGTTTGCAGACGACTGTGCACTGAATGCCGACTCAGAGCCCAACATGCAGAAAAGTCTCACACAATTCTCTAGAGCCTGTGACAACTTTGGGCTGACAATCAGCATAAAGAAAACACAAGTGCTTCATCAACCAGCTCCAGAGAAGCCCTATGTAGAACCCACACTTCTTGTGAAGGACACAAAACTAAATGTGGTGGACAAGTTTACATATCTAGGAAGCACGCTGTCCAGAGCTGTACACATTGATGATGAGATCAACTGCAGAATAGCGTAGGCCAGCTCTGCATTTGGTAGATTGCGCACAACAGTCTGGGAGCGCAGAGGCATCAAACTTGAAACAAAGATCCGAGTGTACAAAGCCATCGTCATGACCACCCTTCTGTATGCATGCGAGACCTGGACTGTCTATGCAAGACACGCAAGGAAACTAAACCATTTCCACATGACATGCATCCGCAGGCTACTGAACATTAAGTGGCAAGACAGAATACCAGACACAGAGGTCCTGTCTCGCTCCAAACTCACCTCAATATATGTTACCCTACAGAAGACACAAGTTCGTTGGGCTGGCCAT
This sequence comes from Gari tellinella, assembly GCA_922989275.2. Classification (NCBI taxonomy): domain Eukaryota; kingdom Metazoa; phylum Mollusca; class Bivalvia; order Cardiida; family Psammobiidae; genus Gari; species Gari tellinella. Next base: position 25,094,952 of record OV277862.1, read on the forward strand.
GTATACCGTATGTCGGACAGTCGCATACCAAAGCAACTTCTGTATGGAGAACTGTAGACGGGTTCGAGAACTACAGGTGGTCAGAGAAAACGCTATAAAGACACACTGAAGGTCTCATTAAAGGCATTTGACATACCAGTAGATCATTGGGAAGACACAGCTGCGGACTGTTCCACCTGGCGAAGCTGCATAACCAAAGGTGCCAAATCATCTGAATTAGCACGCATAAGGGAGTCTGAAAGGAGGCGCACAATCAGGAAAGCGAGAGCAGCGAGCATTTCAACAATTGACACAGACTGTACCGAACACAAATGTCAGAATTGTGGGAGGTACTTCCGTGCCCGGATCGGCCTGACAAGTCATCTACGGACACACAGAAACCAGTCAACTACATAGATGAAGAAGTCATGGTCATCTTCGCTGAGCGATGGACGAACCAACATTATCAAAAGAAACTATAGTACAGTAAGACCTCTCCATTACCCCCACTTAATAAGGTTTAATTCAATAAGCCTATCAGATTTACAAAACAAGATGGAAGTAAGGCAGATAAGTTCTTTTTAGCCCGGGGCATAAGGTCGATATTTTGCCAAAATACTTCAAATAATGATGCAAGCAAGGGACTTTCTACAATAAGTGTTTAGACATATCTTATCCTAAAAAACCCGTTAGCCACTTCAATTTCCCTGGCAGATTCAAGATGGCCAGCCATTTCAAGTGTGCATAAGTTATGTCGTTATTGCTAGTCTAATGTAAACAAGAGGGCCATGGCCCTAAATTCGCTCACCTGAGGACATTGAAGTTTGTACCTAAGTTGACTGGGCAAGACAACATTTTAATATAACTATAAATGGAGTTATCTTCCAGACAAGAAAACATGACAAAAGTGAATTTTGTTGCCAAGCTTATGACCCTTATCCATGACACATCCTCTTATCAAGCTATTTCCATTTCCAATAAATGATAATTATTTCACTAGCGTCAGCAGAACTGGAATTATTTTCCTGACAATAAAATATGACAAAGGGGAAAAACTAAATATTGCTGCCCTTGTGCATGGCATTTTCTCTCATCAGTTTCTTTCCATACATAAAATTTCATTACAATAGCATCAGTAGAACTGAAGTTGTCTTCTTGACAAGAAAATATCACAAAGGGAAATAACTAAAAAAACAATGATGTCAGAGTTATGGCCTTTGCAAATGGCACTTCCTCTCATCAGGCTCTTTCCAAATAGGCAATTTCATTTTACCCATTACCCCATAGCATGTTTCTAATTTTGAAAATAGGTGGCCACCTAAAACAGGTTGAAAGTAAAGCAGAATGTGTCTTAACCCTTAGCCTGCCACTCACGACTATAGCTTTATATGCAAACAGCTTGGATCCGGATTAGACGCCGAGTAACTCGGCGTCTCATCCGGATCCAAGCTGTTTGACACTCGGACAACATTTTCAGCAATTTTGAGCAACTTTGAAGCACTTTGAAACTTGAAGCAGACGAGAAATATAGCAGACGACAATTTATTTGGCAGGCTAAGGGTTAATGCACACTTTGCTTTACTTTTGCATCTTACATTTTCATGACTGTTTAAAGTGGAATTATTGAAAAGACATACAGATAACTCTGACAAAACCAATATTAAACATATGTATAAATATGGCATAAGACATAATTACATAACTGTCAGTGGATCACTTCCAGATCCTGTTTCTCTAAGTATGAATCAGACTGAACCATATCTAAACTTTAGCAGACAACATGTTCAGCTGATCATGACCAGTTCTGTGATACTCACTACCAGTTCAGAGTTGCATAATATTTGACCTCAGTGGCTAGAACTCTTGGGCTTACCCTTACCAGACTGAAATGATGTCTGCTTAAAACCTACTGTATGTGAAAAGTGTACAAAAAAACAATTTAGAAAATGTTAAGTTGGTAAATGAGTGGCAAATAGGTTGGATCCAGATTAGATGTAGCATTATGATTATGTTGCATCTGATCTGGATCCAAAATGTTTGCAAATATTGGCTATTTGCCCATAGTATATTAAGGGTAACTCAGGTAAATACAGTTCTGCCTAAATCAAAAATACTGTAAAACCTGCCTAGAGCAGCACTTAAACTGTGCAGGGTGGTGTCAAATGTGACCCTAGGGATTTCATTTTAACAAACTATAGAGGGATCCACCAGGAGATTCTACTGTACAAATATCAAAGCTTAGGGCCTAGTAGTTTTGGGCAAGAAGATTTTTTAAAGATTTTTGCTTTTTTGCTTTTTCAAGCAGAGTTTGTGCTTTTTTTCCTTTTTTTTGAACAACTTCTGTAGAGAAGCATCCAAGGAACATCATGAGCAGTTTGAACTCTCCCTACAATCGGCGGGTTTCAGAGGAGATGTCGTTTGAAGTAAAAGTGAACGGACAGACGGACGTTGCACCGAAATGGGTTAGAGGGCCTTTTCTTTTGTTATTTTCTTTTGTTTGAATAACGGGCCACGGCCCCTTATTCTATTGTTACGGAATGAACTCTATTGTCTTCTTTTGTTATGTTTACCGTTATCTGGCCAGAAAAGGCCCTCTAACCCATTTCGGTTGTGCGGACAGACGGACAGACGTACTACGGACGGTGAGCGGTCACAATAGCTCACCTTGAGCCTTTGGCTCAGGTGAGCTAATAAAAAAAGGCTCGCAAAACTAACACTTATGAGATGTAAAATATAAATCATCAATTGTGGATCGCGGAATATTGCTAATTATTCAAGATGGCCGCCAAAAATTCAAAATGGCGGCCATTTTTACTCTTTTTTCATAATTATAAGAGCACATGTATTTCTGAAGGATTATTAAACTACATTTCCACAGATTGTGTGTTCATTGTTCTGTTCTAATACTATATAAAGCTATTAAAGTATATACATTTGTTTTATGCATGGTTTCCGATACAATTTTAACGTTAAAAAATCTAATAACACTAAGATTTTCATTTTGTAACATTGCTTTTTTATCTAAAATAGACTTGTCGGATTTTGGGGAAATAACATTCCTAGAGGCATTTTTGGGAAAAGTTGACAGATCACCCTTTTTGCCATAATGTAGGCGTGCTAAATCCATTTTTATTGTCTTTCACTCTCTCCCACGAGGCTGAAAGCCCAAAAATGGTAAAAAACAAAACAAAATGGCCACCAAAACACTTGTTTTCGTTATAATTTCCGATCTTTCGGGAATCAAACACATATAGTATTTACTCCTCCTAAACCACATTGCTGATTACAACCATGCGTTACGGGAACATTATTTGGGCTAATTTCTTTCAAAGGATTGATTCAATAAAGAGCTTTGATTGCCATGGCAACCAATACGAAAAACTGGGAAAATCTTTAAAATATTTTCTTGTAAAAACACCAGACACAGAAGTTAGATATTTGATAATATTGTATTTAGTAGCAGATCTCAATCAAGTTTATTCATATAATGTTCTTGCATCTAAATTGTAATAGGGTAACAATACGCTGAAAGCCATATCACATTATATTGCAATACATGTATGCAGAAACTGTATTGCAACATATAGCAATAAACTAGCGTCTTATAAAATGTATGTTACTTTGGCATTTTCTTGAAATCTACATGTAAGAATTTGTCTTAATACATCATTTTTAGAGGCCAATTTCGTGCGGATTTGACAACTTATCGTGCAAGTCAAACTATTGTGATGCATTGAAGGGACAAATATAGTTTTATACTTTAATGCGTCAACATTAATGTTGGTTTGTTGTTATGCGAACGTTTAAAAAAAAAAGTTATCAAATTTAGTACAGTTTGTCGATGAATACTATATTCATATACATTTTATAGGTGATAGATTAACAACTTCGTTATTGAGAAATATAAAATATTTGCGTTTGTTGTAGAACTGTATCCTGTTTAAGATGAAATAGAAAAATAAATCACTTATTCGTAAACAAGTTGATATAATCAATAAACAAAAGTAAGAAAATTTTTTTTGCATTTTTCACGTTATATTATACATTTTAATGCAAGCTTTAATCTTACAATAAAAGTAGATGAAACACACATCTCAAATTTATTGATACTATTCAATTCAATGTATTAGGTGTTGGTGGCCTAAAACATTAGTAAAGTTCCAGCTAGTTCGACATTTAAAAGCGTTATGGCACTTTTCCTAAGCTATATGATATAAAAATATGATTGAATTCTGTAGCAAATATGGCCAGTGCCTATGACTGTCAAACATTGATGTCTATTTTACACATCGAAGAGAACTGTAATTGTCAATTTATTATGCATCGATGTATCCGCAAGAAAATGCGATTTTCAACGATGTATTACACATGATTATTATACATGTATGCAAAAGTAAAATAATTTTGGAATGACCCTCGTAAGTGAAGAGGCCCTGCCTCGGGGTCAATAGCTTTACATAGACTTATCGCAGAAAAATATGCTTCACAAAATTCATAAAGCTCAAAGCTCAAATATTTAAAGTAAAGCAAAGCATAGTAGGCCTCTACACAGTTTGTTAAAACATTGTAGTCCGGGGGTTGTAAATAACCACACCAATAGGTCACTAGCTTTACATAGATTTAAAAAGGAAACTTAAAGAAATCTTATCTAAACCAAAGCTTCATTTTAGTGTAGATTTTTCGCCTAGAAGACCTCTATAAACTTTGTTAAAATTCATAGCCCTGAGACCTATGTCGTCTTGATGGTCGAGGTCAACCTTGTCACTTTCTAAAGCAATGACGTATGCGCACTCTTTGCTTGCTCATGGTGACTCACGCTAGATTCTTCATCGTACTCTGTACATAATCGGCTGACTTCGGGCCTGCCATAATTCAGTGTCTTAGAGCTGAAGGTTCTCTGTGATGCAAAGTGCACCCCATTGCCTTTGATGATTGCATTCGCCTGTTCGTGAGCTTGGTCTATTGCTAGGGTTGAGCATTGACTCATTTAGGATGTTGTGGTCTTAGTGTTACCAATAATTCCTGCTCCTTATTCTCCTATTTATTTATAAATTCTTGGATTTTAACTGGATCAGCATGGCTGAATCAATACTTAGGTTTCATCGCTACGTTTCCATTTCAGAAATTCATGAAACACTTCTGTTGATAGCTGCATGGTGCATTTTATTCACATATATGTTACTCCTTTGAGCATAGTTTGTGTGGCTAAACTGCTTAAACAAGAGGACCGTAACCCCCCTATATCGCTCACCAGTGTCGTGGATTTTAACACAATAGCTGCTGGGCGGGGACAATTCTAATACTAGGGCTCTGATTTTAACCACGAGTGAATAAGTGCTTATTCATTCGTGTTTTAACTAACCTGAAAGAGGTCTACTACGTCATTCTAGACAAAATATACTTATAGGATGTTTCGCATTATGGTTAGGACACTTTTTAAAAACTACTTTTTCATTGGTTATATGTTGACATGACAGCTACTTTCTTTAATAAACTTGAAATAATTCTACACTGCTGAATAGCTACAACAATACCCAGCCGGAGACAAATATGTTGTGTGATGTTAGGAAGGAATTGTTATAGAAAGGTGTAAATTGTGCTGTATGGGCAAAAGTAATAACCATTGTTGTAAGGAGGGAATCGTTGTAAGGGGGATATTATAGGGAGACATTAAAGCTTTAGGGAATGACATGAATAATCTTTTAAGTATTCAAATAAAAGTCTATGTAAACCCATAAAACTATAGATACCAAATTGATAGATATCTTCAAAGCGATATTCTACAATATAAAAAGAAGTTCTGGGCTAAAAGGTTTTCAATAAGATTTTATATAGTTTCCTATTTAATTCTATGTAAAGCTAGTGACCCATGGGCAGGTAGATATATTACTACCGGTCTATAATGCTTTTAACAACTGGGTATAGGTCTACTACGTTATACTTTACATCAAATATCTAACTTTGGGCTTTCCTATATACGATATGTCTATGTAAGGCTGTTAATCCCGGCGCTGGACCAATTTACTTATATTGCAATACAGTTTCTGCGCATTGCAATATATTGCAATATGGTTTTCAGCGTATTTAACACCACAATAATCTTTATGAAGGAATATGATATGAATAAACTTGATTGATGCCTGCTTGGTATTACTATACATAAAATATCTAAGTTCCGGACTTTGTGGATAATTGTTTTTAAATTGTGCAATATTTTTTTACTGTTGTCGCCATGGCAACCAGAGTTCTTTATCGAATCAATTCGTTAAAAGAAATTGGCCTAAAGAATGTCCATCTTTAGTTTCGTTGTAATCAGTCATGTGGTTTAGGAGAAGCAGATGTAATATGTGTGTTTGATCCCCGAAAGATCGTATATAATAACGAAAATAATTGTTTTGGCGGCCATTTTGTTGTTTTTGTTCATCATTGTTTGGCTGTTAGCAGATAGCAGAAATAGATTCAGCACACCTTACTTGTGGTAAAAAGGAGGTATGTCAACTTTCCCTAAAAAAGCCATTTCCCAAAAGTCCGGTAAGACTATTTGAGAAATAAATCAAAGTTTCAAAATGAAATCATGTGAAGGAATTTCGTTAGTATCTTCGTGTTATAAGGTAGTATGGACGTGGAAATCGTATTGGAATTTATGCATTAAACAAATGTATAGAGTTAAATAACTTTTAAAAGTAGTATTAGAACAGAAAAGTATACACATGGCCCGAGGAAAAGTTGCTTAAAAATCCTTCAAAATTACATGTGGTTAAAGTACAATTGAAATAGTGAAAATGGCCGCCATTTTGAATTTTTGACGACCATCTTGAACAATTAGTAATATTTCGTAATCCACAATTGATGATTTTGATTTTACATCTCATACTTGTTAGTTTTGTGCGACTTTTCAAACTGGCATGGAAATAACCATTACGACATAACTTATACATAATGGAAATGGCGGCCATTTTGAAAATGGCCGCCATCTTGAATCTGCCAGGGAAATTGAAGTGGCTAACGGCTTTTTTCGATTGACAAAGGTCATGTTAGTAAACCAGCAAAGTGGTTTGCTTGCATCATGAAATGAAGTATTTTTCGACTTATGCCCTGGGCTATTTGGAGTTTTCTGCTTCATTTCCATGTAAATCATATGGGACTATTTTAGTGAAATGCCTGGCTTAATCGAGGGAGTTACTCCCCTTGAAAATAAGCCGATACGTGACTGTCCAGCAAGAAGCCATCGATTTAGATTACAAAGAATTGATAGGGGACACTTTTTGTAACTGCAATAAAACCATTATTATTCCAATCACAATATTCGCCCCGTTATGAGTTGAAAGGTCTACATCTAAACTTTATTATGGTATATTGTGTTTTAAAATGATATTTCATCTTCAACAGTATTTTTTTGATTATTTAAACAGTAAAGTGCTGCTTATATATTCTTATACGATTATGCAAAAAAGGGGGAGGGTTGTACCATGCTTGGCTCTTAAAAGCAATTTATTTATCAAAATTAAATATCCGCCCCGTTATGAGTAAATTAAGAAAACATTGTTCTGTTTAATGATATAATTTTCAGAAAAATAACTTAGTGTCTTGTACAGTATTTTTTAGGTTGAATTACACTATATTTCACGATATCGATATATTAGAACCACTCGTTAAGGTTCGTAAATTTCCGACGGAAATTAACGACCGTAGCATTATCAGCGGGCAACCCCCCGGGGCGTTTATTGCTGGTATCATAAATCTGCCAAGGGAAAGGATATATTTCAACCCTACTAGCAATAATCTGTTGCATTAACAGATTAAGAAAAGACAAGTGTAGCAAAGCGTAAATTTGAGACATCCTATACGAAACGTTTGTAGCAGCAGAATTGATAAAGTTTTATGTTGAATGAATCTATATATAATTGTTTTAAACATGTGATTGGTTATAATGTGTAATAATTTATTTTATCAAAGTGTCATGAAAAATTGAATAAAATAAACGATCAGGTAAATTACCTAATTTAATTGGATTTGAAATGTTTAGAAATTTTGTCAAATTTTCTTGTAATGAAATATTATCCAATATGCTGCGTTATCTTAAAGATCGAATGTTGAGTAATATTTTGCATTTAATTGCTTTGAATAACCTTTAAATACTTCGAAATGCAAACAGTATAGTCCCAGATCAGAGATCATCCTATATGATCCTACATGATTGGTCTTGAATCCATTGTAAGTATGTGAAGACAGTATAGAAACAGATAAGAGGAATATAGAGAAGGGTCCAGTACTTTCACGAAAGAAATGACAATTTAAATAAGCTTAATTTTGGACAGTCTGAAATGGAAGTTTTACGCAAAAGAATTAACGAGGTATTTGTAACTTTGAAATAAATTCTAGTGCTATATAGTCTAGATCTAAAATGTATGCAATTAGTTATAAACCGTGTAATAACCTTTTACAAGGTAAACTGAGAACAATACATCATAAGATCGGGAAAACACTTAGGTAAAGTTGACGTACTATCATGATATGATGTAATAAAGTTTCTTTGAGTGATCTGAGTCTACGCTGTTTGATAAGAAGTTGTGATTTTCAAACATACTTTGTTTGCATATGAAGGGTTGTGTGAAATGAGCCGGAAACAGTTTTAGGCATAAGATTGCTTACTGTCATTAACCTTTTAACTGCCTAAGCCGACGACACCGACTTTTGCAAACAGTTTTGATCCTAATTACGCATGCGGTGTCTGATCAATTTTCGATCTGTTTGACACTCACATTAATTGTTCTTAAGTTAAAACTGCATACAATTCCCCCAAAAATAAAGTAAACGCTGACGCATGAATAAAAATGCGGGCGATGATCAGTATAGCAGCGGCTGTGTTTGACGGGTTAATCGTTATTACGTCATAAAGGCAGTGAAATGGTTAACTAACAATAAAACAAATGTTTGATGTGTCATTCAAGTGGATCTATAAAGCCTTTCTAACGCGACCACTCGATATAAGTATCATGGTCGGCCTCGGGGTGACAGCCTAATGCAGGAAAGAAGGAGCCCCAATACGACTCACCCCTGTCCTAAGCAGTCGCCTGCAATTAAAAATCCCAAATCATAATGACCGGGCGGTCGTATTAGAGAGGCTTTATTGCATAAATGTCTCTAATTGTTACTGTAGTTAAGCCGAAAGCTCCTTTACTTTCATTCAACTTAGTGTGTTCAATTTTTTCAGAGCTTTCTTGATATGTTTGGATCAAAGCGTTGCTGAGATTCAGGGCACGTTTTGTATTATGTTGAATTATTTCTGTTAAGATGAAAATGTCTGAAATGATTACCAAAAGCAAATTTCAGCTAGTTTAAATGCATGTATTAAATCTGTGTCGAATAGTTTGTGTCCTGGTAAGTGGCCGAGTTACACGGCGTCTTAGGAGGACCCAAACTGCTCAGACAGTTAAACTTAAAAGCTGTCGTTCAAAGTACCAGGCCAAAAAAGAAGAAAAAAAAAAGAATCGTCTACAATGATAAAGTGTGTGCCGTTCATTTACTTTTATTCAATATTTTGGCGAGAATGGCGAGCAACGTGTATAAGAAAATTAAAAGTGTATTTGGATACAGAAAAATAATGTTTGCATAAGATTTGAGTAAATGTAAAAATTAAAAAAAAAAGTAATTATTTAGATCTGGTACTCTGAAATCAAACACTGTATATTCATGACATTGTATTAGACGTTTCATTTTTGTCTTATAGAACAATTATGTTACATGTACCAAATATTAGCTACAGCGGGGAAATCGTTATTATTTCTCAATATACGCGTTTACGATAAAACTATTATTTCTATTACAAACAGTTTGGAGCCAGATCAGACGCCGGGTAACCGGCGTCTGATCAGGCTCCAAACTGTTTGTCACTGTTAATGCTTTGCGTTTCAACTGGAAAGAATAACGTTTTCTCTACTGTACCTTAATGAATATACCAAATGAACGCAATTATTCAGTTGTCATTTTCATGTAATAAATCATTATTTACATATTATTAAATGGCTTATTCATTGAAACCTGCTTAAACTGAGACCCGAAATGATGTGAGCTTATTTTATTACCCACGGCGATAAGACTTAGTGAAGATTATACACACAGCATGTCGTCTGTTTTATTATCACAGTGATAGGGCCGTAGGCAAGTCACGGAACCATGTAATTTCCGGCAATCGTCGACCGGAGCCGAACATTATCAATTTTATAAGGATAGGTTATCTGTCATGTATTGACACAAAGGGAGAAAACCGCAATGCGTATTTTGGCTTCTTCATTAGGTGTATTTAAGGGACGCAATCCAGTGAAATAGACCAAAATAGTCCCATATGTCAAAGCTGTTATCTGTACCACAAAGTTGTTGTCCTTTCAGTAGTTCTTATAGATAGGTTTTACTGTACTTGTTTTGATATTAGACATTTTGATTGTAAAAATTCTCTTTCAAACAATTATTTCAATGAAATAATTGTCCTTTTAACCCTTAGCCTGTTTCTCATTTTGAAGACCGATGAGCATTTAAAGCAGGTTTAAGTAAATTAAGCAGAATGTGCTTAAAAAAATAATTCTTATCATGATTTTCATGAACTATTTTAGACACAAAAATAAATTAGAGGGATAAAAAAGTGTAAATGGGGGTAATGAGTTAATCCACTATTCCATAGATACCCAATTGAATGTATCAAATCTATATTTTTATTGAATTTATACAATCATGAATATGTATCATAAAAATATTTCTTTATTCAAGTAGATGTTAGCCTAAAGGAGACGGACAGTAAAATTGATAAAGTAAAATTCACTTTTAGGCACATTCTGCTTCAGTTTCATTTTCCTTTTAAACCCTTTACCTTCGGTTATAGCCCCTTTCTAACTTTGAAAATAGGTGATCACATAAAGCAGGTTGAAAGTTAAGCAAAATGCACCTTAAGGCGCATTCTGCTTTACTCCCAGCCTGCTTTAAGCTCCATCTGCTAGAATATGGAAATTATTTCTTAAAAAACATAATCCTGACTGATTAAATTGTAACTATTTGCTTTAGTGGAGGAATAAATTAAATGAGCTAAAAGGCACTTCTATGAGGAAAAGGGTTAAGTGGTTATGTATTGCCAATATTAGAAACAGGTTATGGAGTAAATTTACCTATATTTATTATTCAAATAATTTCAACAATGTTTTGAAATTTATATGGGCTTTAAAAAAATGCCTAGTGGAAATTTGGATGGCTAACATATTTGATGTCATTAAAATATTGAAAGAAGAGATTAATATACTATTGCTTATTTCATTACACCCACATCTGCCTTTTTGTTTTAAAACTTTTATCTGGTTATCCTTTAGCAAGTTTGTTAATACCATACCCCTGGGCCCAGTTTTACCTGTCCTGCATAAAGGTAAAGGTAAGCTTTATTTAACGTCGCATATGGTTAACAATCATCATAAGCTCTGAAGAGCTTTTATTGCGACAAACAAGGTATCCATTAACAACCATTACAGTCACCTTCCTAGCACTATCCTTATAATGCCGAGCGTCAGGCAAGGGAGCCACTAGTACCGTTTTTATAATGGTCTTTGGTATGACCTGGCCGGGGATCGAATCCACAACCTCCCGCCTCGAAAGCAAACGCTCTACCACTGAGCTATCGAGGCGGTTAAATAATGAATATTTCCATAAACTATATTGAATTTCCATGATGTCTACTTCATAATTCATATTAATTTGACCGGGCCCAGGATTGAACCTGAAACCTCACACACTAGAAGCACACGCTCTACCATTGAGCTATACAGGGTCGATTTAATATTGGTCATAACTTTTGAGCTGTATGATAGAAACGTTATATTTAGCATGTGAAGATCTACTCCACTGAAGAATTTATTGTGACATCTAGAATCTAATATGTGGTATAACACACGGGTTAAACGTGTAATCGTTAATGTTGAGATCTAGATCTATATCAATTCAAAACTATTCTTTCAAAATTTATATTATCCAGTTTTGAATGTTTTTCTCTCATTGAATGGATCAAGGACCGAATATTGCTCCGCATTTGTATCATGGGAATACCGCAATCCACCGCATTACGATATACAAATCGAGAAAGTTTAGTCAGCTTATACTATGGTTTAGTCTATTCCATATCTTGGCAACATGTAACAAAATGCTATAAATAGCAATGGACTTTATAAAGAAACGGATATAAACATTTTGCAGGCATTATAAACCGTTTTAAATGGCTATTTGATTTACTAGATTATACAGAGGAGACAAGGCACAGTTCCTCCGTGTCACAGGAGTTATGTCGGCTTCTATAAGTTCGACAAGCTCCATAATGCCTTCTCTATCTAGACGATAGTGGCTTGCTACCTCCTTGTCACATAAATTGTCTAGAGGATTAATCCTCTGCCTAAAAACACGACGGCGTCCCCTCTGATGTTGGTGCAGAATATTAATAGCGGCCATTTTGTTGTTATTGTTACAGAACACTTGCGAATTCTTAGCAGTTTACGAATGCCTCCAGGCTATCGTAGATATACGCAAATTCTTACGAACTTTTGTATGAAAATACTTACGAAATTGTGTTTATGGAACCCAACTTTGGGTCTACGAACTTCGTACGAAGAAAACGTTCGTACGAAGCTTTATGAAACGGGCCCCTGCACTGTTAGAAACACTCATTATCATTATATTGCAAAACAAATGAAAGATTTATTCACAACATATTCATTAGGCTTTTTTATTGATAGTTTAGCAGTTTGGCAGAACAGTGCAGACACAGATGAGTAAGCTTTTTTGAAGTAGAGTAGAGGCTGCCTCATCTGAATCTGCACTATTTGAATCAAAGCGCTGAAAGCGCTAAAGGCCTAGGGACTGGCATGATTAATGAACTTAAGAAATTGTAGTGATGATATAGAAACAAAACTTCTTTTTTAAATCAATTTCTACTAAGAAAATCACAATATTGTCTCATACAGTTGTTCTCAGTACCCGGATGCCGATAGAGAGGTGCCGGGACGACTTTCAAAGTGACCCTGATCAGAAAAATGGTTTGTATATCTATTAGCCATCTGAAGGCTGGACTAATCATTTTTATAAATATTTTATCGACTCTGCGTGTAAAATTGCATATGTAAAACAATTGAAAGTGTTTTGTGTTACTGTACTTCAAATATGAGCTTATTTTTACATGCCCTGTGCAATAGATTAGATCTATATTGTATTGCATTTGTTTTGAACTGATCCCATGAGAGATGGTAATTTTTAAGCATGTCGAGTTTGGGTTGTTACTAATATTAGTCCTGTGTTTTAATTCCAGGATGAGCACCAGCACTGAGGAGGCTCACACCTATAGCCAAGGCATGAACGAAAGAAAATATATGATGAAATGTGCAAACATGGGCTAGAGACCAGCCTGCCGGAGATGTCCAAATGGCAACAGAAGTGGTGAAAGATGAAAGAGATAAAGATTTTCAATGACCAATTGAATAGCACAGAAACAAAACAAGCATCCGACATAAATATTTGATTGCTTTATGTTGTGTAATTTCAGATCTCGTATCATTTCAAAATGCGACATGTCTAACCATTTACTGCATAGTTGTTTGCAGTATTGAAGACAAACTGTTGCTTAAAGCAGACTGAAAGTAAAGCAGAGTTATTCAATAACATATTACAACCAATGAAAATTTGGCAATCTCTTTTAGAGTTACATAATAAGCTAGAACACCAAACAGCTCAGAACTCTGGATCTTCATTATTTGCAAATAGTTTTCTGGTTTTGTTGTTGTTGTTCTGTATACTTTTAGCCCTATACTATATAGCCTGTTTCAAGGTTTGAAGTCAGGTGATAACTTAACGCAGATTGAAGGTAAAGCAAAATGCTTTATTTTAGCCTGTTTAAGGCTATTATCTGTGAGAATATAGAAAACATTTTTTATGATACCTATCCATGACTTTATAAATTGGAACTATTTTCTTCCTTGGAGGAATAAATTGATTGCATGAAAATAAGTATATATGGAGTAAAGAGTTTATCTACATTGTATTTAGATTTAAGAAATAACCTCCCTTTTATGACCACCAAAAAGAAGGCTAATTGATTGTATGAAAGAGGGATGTCAAACAACAGCAAGTTGAAAATCAAACACATCTCTTTAATGAGCTTGCTGTTTTTCTTTCATCTTGCTTTAATCTGTCACATGCCTTAACCACAAAATAATTAACACACTTTAGTGGTTGCAATAGAGAGGGTTTACTCTGTGAGAGTGTTGATGAAGAATCATATTGGTAATAGTTCTAGGAGGGAAATTTCAAAGAGAAAGACAGAAAATTATATCAATATATTTACTCAACAAAAATAATACAAAGTATTAAAAAGTTAATTTGCATACAGTATAAAGTATTTAAAACTCGTTCATAAACTAGTGATTTTTTAAAGAGAACTAGACACTATCACAAATGGTGATTCATACCCCCAGTAGGGTCTTGTCACAAGAGGTAAATGTTTCTGGGTAAAGTTGATGTGTGCACTTAAGTGCTCCCTTTGTAATGAGAGATAAATGTTCATTTCGAATATGTAGCTGTATTTTGAGGGACCATTGATTGAAATCCTCTGAAGACAGGTTGTAGCTTAATGCAGCTCAAAGTGCAGAACTGAGTTCCTGTCTTGTATAAAGCTTTTTTTTATTATGTTTGAGGTGCATTAAGCTGCAACCTGTATAAAAGAAAGCTGATAAGACAACAATGTCGGGCGATATGCGCACACATGGGTTAATCAACCCATTACTCCTTATCCTGTTTCTAGTTTTGAAGATATAAGACCGCTTAAAGCAGGATGAAAGTAAAGGAGAATGCATTTTAAGGGGCATTCTGCTTTACTTTCAGCCTGCTTTAAGCTATTATCTGCTAGAATATAGAAAATATTTCCTATGATTTTTATTTGAGACAGTATAAATTGAAAGTATTTTCTTCAGTGGATGAATTAATTCAAGGCGTAAAAAGGTGTATTGATGGAGTAATGGGTTAAAGCCATAATGAATCGAATGTAGATCTAAGATCAATTAAATAGATACTGTATGATCTGGATCTAAGCTCATGTGATGGAAAAGTTCTTTACAGTATACTACATGTACTTGGAAAGGTCTACCCTTTGTAATGCACATCACTTGTGGCAGTAAAAAATGAGTTATTCATGCTATATAGGCAAACAGTTTGGATCCCAATAAGACACTGAGTATACGTATTGTCTCATTTGGACCCTATCTGTTTCAATGACAGTGACAATTGTTTCACAAAACAACCCGGTGCGTGTTAAGTTGTGCGTGTTTCAATTTTTGTCTTCTGTTACATAAATGATGTTTGTTCCTAGAAAATTACAATAAATACTTATATATCAATTTACACTTCTGCTTTTTGCTGATTAAATCCAATGAATAAATCAAATGATGTTCAGTAAACTCTGAAACCTCTTAAAACTGAACACTAATGCAGCATTATAAGAATGCAGAATGCTATAAAGGCTTTGTGCAACACTACCTAAACTCATTAAGCAACCATCTGTTACAAATATACATGTATATGTATTTTTAACACTTATTGTTTGGTTTTCAGAGGTTCTACTGTACATCAAAATAATTATTATGTCAGAACTCCATGTAGCTATGTTGATGGCTTCTTTTCAGGGCCTCGTCCAGATTCACTCCGTCAAACTTTAGTTCGAAGTATATGTCTGGTTCTCGCAGACTCGTTGTATTAAATCAGGCTCCATAGCACCAGGTTGGCCGAAAGTTCTCAACTTTGTTCTTCTCGTCAGGTAAAAAGTCTGAAAATATATGATAATAAACTTCATTACAACGGGCTCGCTATCCGGGACGAATTTATTATAATAATAAAGATCTCAATGAAACACTTGGGTCTCTACATCTCCGCGACGCCAAAAACCACAGATCCAAAACAAAAGCACCGCCCACCACTATATATACAGAGTGAAATACATGTATTTATAACGCGTTTAATTGAGTTATCTAATGATTCCAGTACAACCAAAGAAAGTTTACAACTTCTTTCAATCATTTCGCTAATGGTTTCACACTATCCTGCAGTAAACACCGGGTCGTATTTCTACTTTCATTTTCGATCTAAACACGCTACGGTTTGTACACATACCTTTTGAAAAGCTCGCTTTTCCTTCTTAAACTTGTTAAAGTCTGGCATTTCTTTACCTGAATTCGATTTTTAACTCGGAATCAGTTAAAGAACCGAAATTCGTTTCGATTCTGTCAGTTACATGTATCGGTGTAGATTCGTAGATTGTGTTGATATTTAATATATTTTGTGTTCGGTTACACAGCGCATCAACAAGGTCAGGGCTTCCATAAGTTGACATGAAAAATCCTAAGATTTCTAAATTTGCATTTTTCAAGTGCGGTTTAACGAATCGTACCTTTACCCCATGGCCATTTTCTTGTTTTGTTGACATGCGACTACTTAAAGCAGGCTATAAGTAAAGCAGAATGCGCCTTATGGCGCATTCTGCTTTACTTTCAGCCTGCTTTAAGCTACCATGAACTGGGGAAAATCCGGAGATTTAGGAAAAATCCGGAGAAATGGCAGCCCTGACAGGTAATAAACAAAACAATGTGCCACGGTGCTGCCAGCGGTGGAATCAGGCGTAGATAATTCACTACTTGTCCCCATTATACATACGGGCTAATAATTAACACATGGATGCATAGTGCAATGATTTGTGTTAGATATCGACATGGTCTCTGTCCAGAGTGTGTTTACATCGACTTGCTCTTATAGGAAGAAGCTATCTTCATTCTGATTGGCTACTTAACATTCGGGATTATTTTACGTGGAATCACTCCGCTGTCGGTTCTACCTGGACTATGTTTAAACGCTGGTAGGCGGTAAATGGGCGATAGGCAATAGGAATCCTTCTTATTCTAATAGCCCTTACTCCCAGGACGAAAACGCCACAAGCTTGATTACTGCATATATATAATCAACCACTATCGTTATCATCGGGAAAAACGTCGATTACACATGGTTGTTAAGGCTTTTAACGAATAGTGCAAAAACACGGCCACAATCTTCCCCCAAAAAGAAGGTATTTTGGTGTTTTTGATGTAAAGTTTTTGTTCACCCCGAGGGAGCCTTCAATCTGCTGTATAAAAACGGAGTCAGCATGATTTATCCTTTTAAATCCACAGCCTGATGCCATTTTCTCATGATATTGTGTAGCGTTTCAACGAATAAGGTAAAAAGAAAGCCACAAGCTTTTTCTGAAAAAAGTATTTTTGGGTTTTAGCAGCATAAATGTTGTGTGCCGTGACGGCTACGTGAAGGACGAAGTTGGTATACCGACTACGGCCTTACGGGCCCTAACGGGCCCTAGGCCAAAAACTAACCAGAAACTGTTATCAATAATTATATTGTGTTTGTATAGAGTTTGTAGAACAAGCATTGGCAAATATTGATAACTTAGCAGACTAGTGCAGATTGAGATGAATAAGCTCCCAATGGAGTATGGACTGTCTGACTCTCATCTGGATCTGCACTGTTTGCTAAACTATCAATATTTGCTAATCATCAGCATCATGTTACCACTGTTACAAGTGTGGTGAGAAGAGTTTGTAAATAGATAAATATCTTTAGTATCAAAGATTTGCAGAACAGTGCAGGTACAGATGAGTTAGTTCCCTTGAGGCTGCCTATCTGAGTTATTATTGTGATTGTGTAGAGTTTGTGAGAACATGTAAATATATTTATTACCACAGATTTGGAGTTAAGATGTGTGATAAATGTGAGTTTAATTTATTGAAACAGAACAAAAGATGTATGATAAATGTGAGTTAGAGTTATTGAAACAGAACAGTGCAGGTACAGATGAGTTGGCTCTTATTTTAGGACAGCAAATTGAACAAAAAAAGATATACTTAAAATGCAACCCTTTATTGCAACCGCAAGTATCAATGACTAGAAAATGTAATACTGACAATATAAAACTTATACCACGACTGGCCCTTAAATGTGGAGAAATATTGGTCACGACCACATACTCCACCAGGATCATCACCAGGTGGAGTAAGACCATGATGCGGAGAATTCACACTCTGTAGGAAAGACCTGGGATCAGATGCTACACTAAATATCGCCAACGCTCGCAATAAATCGCCATTGTTCGCCATAAATCGCCATTCGCTACAATCGCACTTGTTCGCCATGAGTCGCCCAAATTTCTTCTTCCGCAAATACCTATGATAATTCTATGCCAATGTGTGAGCCGCATAAGAAAAAATGCCTCGTCAAAGCGCCTTGACAAATCTCCAATGCATATGATGCTCAAAAAACTAAGTTTTAGGCAGGTCGCCATCCGAAAAACTTCGCAGAATGAATGACCTGCAAAGTGACGAGCTGGCAGAACCTGAAAATATTGAAGTTCTCCCTTACCGCGCCCCAGGTCAATCCCAAAAGCGCGAATTTTTCCGCCACAAAATAAATTGACAATTTATTTCCCCAAAAATTCAAGCTGATAAATGTTTAATCAGGGCATCCCGCACCGCATCCAGATAAAATTCAAGGCCGACCTCGGACAAATGAACACCATCTGCACGAAAAAAAAACAAAGTCATGGGATGTGATGTCCACCTGCAAAATGTCAGATTTCACACATCTCTTAGCCTGTTGCCGGCCAAACCGATTGATCTTTTTCCGCTTACGTTCGATAGCCTGGACCTGGCCAGCTGGCACATTCCACTGAAGTCGAGGCAAAATATCAGTCCATATGACAACTGCATCTGGCCATGCTGCTGAAACATACTCTAAACCATAACGTATGGCTGTGCAAATGTACTTAACCGAATTTTTAACCAAGTCATTGCCACCTAGGTGGACCAAGAATATTTTTGGCTGGTTGGCAAACAAAAATAGAATCTGCAGGCGGTGCGAAAAATCCTTCCAAACCATACCCCTTAAGCACTGCCATGACACAGTCCTTCGGCCTGGTAAGGTGAGATTAGGCCTGTTCTGATTCTGCGCCCTGACGCCTGCCCAATGGGGTATTGAATCCCCTACAATTAGAACATCTGAAAAGAGAACAGGAGCAATATACACCTAAGGAGTGAAATAAAATTGGGTCTTGTATATACAAGCAAACTAAATATACTAATCTCGGATATAGCCTCTGAAAACATCCGATCGCCATCTACCTAACCGCATTATGACGCGTTCGGGTATGCCCAACGTAGCCAGATAAGTAGCCCCGCCTATTCGGAAACTATGCGTTTTGATATTGTTAACAGAGTAAGGCGTTTTTGCAATGCATTTCTTCAGGACGGCTGCAAACTGGTAACGAGTGAGACCAGATTTGCTGGAATGACAGAGCAACATACCAGTCACCGCTGGTCGTATAGCGATATAATCTCTCAGATTACACACCGCACATACTTCTGATTCCTCTACGCATGCAAGACGAATGAACGTAGGTTGACCGCGCTGAGCATTCTTTGCTTTGCGCAAAGTGATCGTGCAAGTTTTCGCATTACTTGAAAAAAGAATGTCATCAAATTGGACCGGGCGATCAGCAGACAGACGCGTCAAAGTTAGTTCCCCAACTCGAAAAAGGCCAAAAAATGCAGTACAGAAAGCCGCCTTAAAAAGCTTTACTTCGAACTCCGTGTAACAAACAGAAGAGAGAACGTGGACAATCTCTCTCAGCATGGCGCGTGAAATGGGAGCCCGAGTATCACACAGTGTACGCAACCTACGACAACCCTCCAAGAGTTTCTTAATAATAAACATCTCTGCAATATCAAACCAACCATTGATTTTGTGCACAAATGCTAGACCAGCAACATATGTTGAAATAGTGGTTGCTGCCAGGCCCTTATCGAAACAGTATGTTGCAAACAAAACTACATCGGTTGGGTTAGCGGGCCATGTATTGCTGATGCTGTACCTTTTGCGAAAATCTTGGAAGGCCTTCAAAGCGGTTTTATACGTTAGGGCAGTGTTTGTGGACACACCAGCTCGAACCAACTGTTGAGCGGATCTTTGAAGATATTCCAAAGACGGGCCGGAATGACCGCTGACTCTCCTGCTGCCCCCGGTGCCAGCAATCGGAATCGCTCCATCTGAAAACGAGACAAAGCGTCACATATGTCATTCTTGATTCCTGGAAAGTGCTCTGCCTTAACCGCAATATTATACCTCAAACGCAGTAAAGTCAGCAGCCTCACAAGGATCATGACCCTGTTTGACTTAGCCGACATGCTGGTAAGTATGTGTACTACTGCTGCGTTATCACAATGGAAAAGACATATAAACGGCCGCTACTATTGGGAAGAGTTCAAGCAAAGTGATGTCTTTGGTAATACCTTGGGCATGCCACTCGTGTGGCCATGCTGCCTGACACCATCGCCCTTTAAAGTAGATGCCCATGCCACGACCAGGACCCCCTGCACTGTCCGTGTAAAGTTCCTCGTCAATACTAGATACCCAAAATCTATCATGGAAAACGGATATTCCATTACACGACTTAAAAAAAATGTAGCCAAAGTTGCAGATCGAGTCTCATGGACTCCGTGACTCTAATTCTGTAATAGGGTTTTGTAATACCACAAGTAGCATTGATTAAACGTCTGCAGAAAGGTCTGCCTACGAAAATCGCCCTTCAACAAAAATTCAGGGAACCGATGAGAGACTGCAATTGTCTCAAAGTGACCTTTTTACAGGAGACCACATGCTCAATTTTGGCAATGACATCGGACAGTTTATCGTCAGGGATACGAATGACCATGGCATTTGAATCGAGTTCTAAACCTAAAACAAGAGGGCCATGGCCCTAAATTCGCTCACCTGAGGACATTGAAGTTTGTACCTAAGTTGACTGGGCAAGACAACATTTTAATATAGCTATAAATGGAGTTATCTTCCGGACAAGAAAACATGACAAAAGTGAATTTTGTTGCCAAGCTTATGACCCTTATCCATGACACATCCTCTTATCAAGCTATTTCCATTTCCGGTAAATGATAATTATTTCACTAGCGTCAGCAGAACTGGAGTTATTTTCCTGACAATAAAATATGACAAAGGGGAAAACAAAATATTGCTGCCCTTATGCACTAGGCATTTTCTCTCATCAGTTTCTTTCCATACATAAAATTTCATTACAATAGCATCAGTAGACCTGGAGTTGTCTTCTTGACAAGAAAATATGACAAAGGGAAATAACTAAAAAAAACAATGATGTCAGAGTTATGGCCTTTGCAAATGGCACTTCCTCTCATTAGGCTCTTTCCAAATAGGCAATTTCATTTTACCCATTACCCCATAGCCTGCTTCTAGTTTTGAAAATAGGTGGCCACCTAAAGCAGGTTGAAAGTAAAGCAGAATGGGTCTTAATGCACACTTTGCTTTACTTTCAAACTGCTTTAAGCTACCATCTACTAGGATATAGAAACTTATTTCACATCTTACATTTTCATGACTGTTTAACCCTTTCCCCCATAGAAGCGCCTTTTAGCACATTCAGTTTATTCTTGCTCTAAAGAAAATAGTTCCAATTTATACATTCATAAATATGTATAATACAAAATATTTTCTATATTCTAGTAGATGATAGCTTAAAGCAGGCTGAAAGTAAAGCAGAATGCGCTTAAAGCGCATTCTGCTTTACTTTCAACCTGTTTTAAGTGGACACCTACATTCAATACTAGAGATATGCTATGGGGGAAAGGGTTAAAGGGGAATTATTTTCTTAAGTGGAGGAATAAATCAAAGGCCTAAAAATGCACATTTATGGGGTAATGGGTTAACAAATGTCTGAACAAACGACTGAACCATTTCTAAACTTTAGCAGACAACATGTTCAGTTCTGTTGGCCTGATCACTGAGGTCAAATATTATGTAAGAGAACTGTAGCAGCAGCAGTCTGGGAGCTTACCCTTACCAGACTGAAATGATGTCTGCTAAATACCTTCTGTGTGTAAAAAATGTACATTTTTATTTTTTAGAAAATGTTAAGTTGGTAAATGAGTGGCAAATAGTTTGGATCCAGATTAGATGCAGCATTATGTTGCATCTGATCTGGATCCAAACTGTTTGCAAATATTGGTTATTTGCCCATAGTATATTAAGGGTAACTCAGGTAAATACAGTTCTGCCTAAATCAAAAATACTGTAAAACCTGCCTAGAGCAGCACTTAAACTGTGCAGGGTGGTGTCAAATGTGACCCTAGGGATTTCATTTTAACAAACTATAGATAGATCCACCAGGAGATTCTACTGTACAAATATCAAAGCTTAGGGCCTAGTAGTTTTGGGCAAGAAGATTTTTTAAAGATTTTTGCTTTTTTGCTTTTTCAAGCAGAGTTTGTGCTTTTTTTCATTTTTTTTGAACAACTTCTGTAGAGAAGCATCCAAGGAACATCATGAGCAGTTTGAACTCTCCCTACAATCGGCGGGTTTCAGAGGAGATGTCGTTAGAAGTAAAAGTGAACGGACAGACGGACAGACGGACAGACAGACAGACGGACAGACGGACAGACGTACTACGGACGGTGAGCGGTCACAATAGCTCACCTTGAGCCTTTGGCTCAGGTGAGCTAAAAACCAAAACCTCTGTTGGGCCTTCCGTCTTGTCGTCTGCTAAGGGAACATTCAGCTCGGACATTAGCTTCTGAAAAATTTGCATTGCTGTTTTACAGGAGAATGTAGATCTATCACCCCCCAAGAAATCGTCCAAGTAGTGTATAAGCCGCCCTGATGGCAGTCTCTTTCTAATGCAGACTTCCAAAAATGAAGCAAATTTCTGGAATGTGCTGCATGATATGCTACAACCAAATGGCAATGCTTTATCTATATAAACCTTTTTATGAAAACAAAAGCCTAAGAGGTTGAAATCATTTGGATGTACCGGTAGAATCCAAAAAGCATTTTTTATGTCCATCTTAAACAGCTTACAACCCTGGCCTAAGTCCTGTATCATAAAGACAGCTTCATCAAAACTTGTGTATTTAACTGAGCATATGTTTGGGTCAATGAAGTCGTTGACAGATTCGCCCTCGGGGTAAGATAGATGATGAATTAAACGAAATTCCCCAGGAGTCTTTTTCGGAACAAGGCCAATTGGAGATATACGCAAGTTGGGAATAGGCGCCCTATCAAATGGGCCTGCAACCCGGCCTGCCTGTACCTCTTTGTCAATTTTTTCTTGAACAATCTCTGGTTCTAACAGAGCTGACCGGAGATTTTTACATTCCCGATAAATACGGGGGCCTGTGTAATGCAGATAGAATCCCGATAAAAAACCTTGCAATAGGTAATCCGCCTCCCTCTCTGGGTAATCTGTCAACAATTCCACTAGTTTATCAACATTCACTGGAGAAGGTGCTAATGCCCCCAAATTTTGTTTTGAAGTTTTATTTCCGAAATGGAGGGCATGGTTGAGGGGAAAACCCCTTTGGGGTAGAATGGCGTGAGATGAAAGTTGGTGTTCGTGGGGAACGAAAATTTGTCCCAGGCAAAAAACTGGATCTAGGTCCGACTGGAGCAGAGTAGGACATCTGTCGCCTCCGACAGTATATCTCAGGGTGATTTAAACCACAACCAATACATGTATGTGGGAATCGACAATTTTGCCATCTGCACACCCCATTGTTGTAGTCCCTACAAGGCATGGGTGTTGCCGGTCGTGCTAGGTGCGAACTAGGTCCAGCAAAATGCTCTGAACCACGCCAACTCAAAGAACATCGATTCCACAAGTCGTTGTTAAAAACCTCCCATGATCCCGGCACAACGGCCTGTCTGATCCTAAACTGTTCGTCATAAGTTTGCCACGCACTACCGCCTGCACAACTGGCGCGCTCCCTAATAGAAAACATGTATGACAACATCTCGTGAGTTTTATTTGGATGAGCAGACAGATAAATGGAACAAAATATTATAAAAGCATCTGTCCATCTTGCAATTGTGGTGATTTTATCTGTGCATTCTTTTGGGTATGATTCTAAAATTCCCATGCCATTTACCCTGTGGAGGGAACCGGAACAGTGCTCAGACAACTCCACCGCACCCTTGAGAAGGAGCGACAAATTTATAAATTCACCCCTACCAATTTTTTGCTTTAGTGCAGCCGGCACATGCACCGCAATATCATCGGACGCCAAACGCATTACTTCTGTCTCACTCGGGAGACAAGATGCTGGTAGCGGCCCGGGCAATACTGAAAATCTATCAACAGCGCCGCTGTGAATTTGGGAATTCACCCAAGCACCAACGGATGTTTGGTCCGCCGACACCCCGACCTCACCAGACTGTAGGTCATTTGCTATCCCCGCAGCCTGTAAAACCCCCGCCTCCACCAACGCACCTGCAAAGTCAACCACATTGGTGTCGCCCTCAAGATTCGGCATTCTAGTTGTAATAGATTGTGTTCTGCCTCGCTTCGCCTCTGCCCTCGTCATCGGGCCCTTCCTTTTTACCCCTCGGCCTCTCCCCGGCATCGATGTTATTCTATATTCTTTAATTTAAATTGCTTGTAAACTGTTTTGGAATTTTTGCCGCGCTGATGTTTTTAGCAAGCCGGAAAAGAAAGAAAATCTCACGAGATCACGTCACAAGCAAGACTGCAAAGTCACGTTTGAAACGAGAATACCCTAGCAAGCCGGATGTAAACAACAACTTGATTGCTAGCCAAAATAAATCGATCTAATGTAAAACATTAGATTTTCTTAAACCAGGACTGTCTCATCTGGGTCTGCATTGTTTAAAAACCCTTACCAACTGATCATATTACCAGTATTAAAAAAATAATATTATGTTATATGAGTAATAAAATGTGAACTATTAGTCTCCTCATGTTTCTTATAAATAGAGAGCTTTATATGAAAATAAAATATGTTTGTTAGTACACATGGTGTTTAGTTGTTATGTGACAGTGAACTAAGCTGTTGCTCCATATACTAGAAGACAATTTATTGAATGACAAAATATACAATACAATCTTATGTGCTGGATACATGAAGTAGCAACATATTTTACACAGCTATATCCTTAGTGTATCTGTAGTTTCAAAGGGTGGTTAATGCAAAACATGTTGCTAGTTTATGACACAGTGGTCAGAATACTTAGAATTGGAAGAGAGTAAATGTGGTTTGATCAAGGCCTTCAGTTCATCTCTTTTTGTGATGAATGAGTGTAAAATTAAAAATGGTCCTGTTCAAATTCAAATCAAAGTTACAATGTTTAGTCTTGTAACAATGACATGCATAAGGTAACTTTTATACTTTTGTACTTATCCTGTAAATAACATACAATACATAGACAGTTAGCATTATGATGTGAGCTTTAGGCCTTCAAACAGATCAAATATGGTGAAAACGCACCAACAAATATTAGTCACGCTTTGTTTGCACCCTGCCTCTTTTTGGTGCCCGGGCCTGCCCTTTTTGAGGGTCTGGCTAAAACACTAGCTTTACTGTCAACCTACCTTTAGATACCATCTGCTAGAGTTTAGGAAATATTTCTTACGGTGTACATACATTACAATACAAAATGGAACTATTTTCTTCAGAGGGGGAATAAATTAAAGGCATGTTTATGGGGGAGGAGGTAAAAGGTTAAGTAGTCATCTGTATTCAAAACGAGAAGCAGGCTGTGGGTTACTGGGTTCAAGACTGAAAACCAGATGGCAAGTTGATGTTTTTCAGAAAAAGATTAATGTCAGGATAGAAAGAAAATTTGATGTGAAAAAGCTATCTTTATTGTAACATAAACTTTAATAGCAAAGAACATCACTGGGTTGGATAGTTCTTTCTTTTTTCTTTTTCATTTTTTTCACTGCACAACATTGAATCAGTAATTATTATTGAAAAAATGTATGGATTTGTAATATTGATATAATTTCTAAAAAACTTAATATTTACGTTTTTTATCTTAAAATACTATTTCTATAGACACCTGACATTCGTTTACATATCAAATGAAATAGAACATTCTGGTTTTCGGTCTCTTTTTAAAGGCCTTACCGAAAATAAAATGTCTCTGTCTTAAGATCAAACATTTATGAATCATTGTTCTTAAAGAGTTTAAACAGTCTTCTCACATATTTGAAAAGTTGATAATAATAAGGTGTTTCTAACTGTCTGGATCAGTGACATGGGTTTGTTCCTGCTGTTGTCTTGCCGTTTTCTCCTCTTCCCTTTATTCTTCCATTTCTGTCCCCTGCATACCTCAGCAACTCCTTGACAATTCTCTCAACCTCATCCAAACTTTATGGCATGATTGTGCTGCCTCTGAAACTTAAACCATACAATGCATGTTTACAAATATGCCTAACAGGCGGACATAGTCAAGGGTAAAGCGCCTGCTTACGACGTCAGGGGTCGTGAGTTAGATCCCCCGCCGGACCAAGTCCTTGGGATGAGACTATAAACCTAGGTCCGATGTATAAGTGTTTTTCACTGGACATCTAAAAGAACCAGAGAACTCTTTCAATAATAAGAGCAGGGCATCGCACCCGGTACTCTGTATCCGCTCCCCTCTCTCTGGGGCGTCCAATTAGCCCATAGATGGCAGAAACCGACTTTAACAAACAAAACAAACATGGTTTCTTGAGACAAAATGAGTTATCTCTTGAGGTAATTATCCCTTAACTCCATACCCTGTTTCTAGTATTAAAGCCAGGTGACCACTAACCAGTTGAAAGTAAAGCATAATGTGCCATAAGGGGAATTCTGCTTTACTTTTAGTCTGCTTTAAACTACTACTATCTGCTAGAATATAGAAGATATTTCTTATCAAACATAGCCATGACTGTAGTATAAACTGGAACTAGTTTCTTTGGTAGAAGAATAAATTAAAGGTGTAACAATGGGATATGGGGCTAAGTATCCCTTCAAAGAGCTTGCAACAAATGTTTCTTGAAGTGACCTGGTTTTTTTATTCACAGCCATGACATGATTAAGTTTAAACAAGAGGCCCATGCGGGCCTAAATATCGCTCACCTGGAAAAACCAACAAAAGGGTCATATGACCCCTGGGGTGGGATCAGTTTTTACCCCAGAAATCTTGCTGATGAACTTGAAAATTAAGTGTTCTGTCAAATATTTTGTACATGGATGGTTTCAGACAGGAAGACTTTTCATTGAAAAAAATCTATTTTTAGCTAATGTGACCCAGATATGAAACAGACCGAACCATTTCAGCAATATTGGTAAAGAACATCTAAAATTGTCACTATGCTAAATATCAAAACACTGGCCATAGTAATTTCAGAGAAGAAGATTTCACTATATAACTCTTATGTAAAACTACGACCCCTAGGGCCTTGGCAGGTTTGACCCAAGGGACATAATTTGAGCAATCTTGATAGAGGACCTGTAGATGATGCTTTGTGCTAAATATCTAAGTTCAGGGGTACTGTGGTTTCGGACAAGATTTTTTAAGTTTTAATTGAAAATTTAAAATATTGGTTCAGGGCTTCTAGAAGTGTCACCATGCTAAATATCAAAGCTCTGGCCATATTAGTTTCAGAGAAAAAGATGTTTGAAGATTTCACTATATAACTCTATGTAAGTTTAGACCCCCGGAGCGGGGTCATTTTTAACCACAGGGACAAAATTTGACCAATCTTGATAGAGGACCTGAAGACAATGCTTTGTGCCAAATATCTAAGCTCAGGGTACTGTGGTTTCAGACAAGAAGTTTTTTAAAGTTTTCATTGAAAAAATCTATTTTTAGCTCCTGTGACCTAGTAGATATGCAATGGACCGGAACCATATTTAAAATATTTGTTCAAGGCTTCTAGAAGTGTCACCATGCCAAATATCAAAGCTCTAGCCATATTAGTTTCAGAGAAAAAGATGTTTGAAGATTTCACTATATAACTCTATGTAAATTTACGACCCCTGGGGCGGGGTCATTTTTGACCACAGGGACATAATTTGAACAATCTTGTAACAGGGACCTGAAGACAATGCTTTGTGCCAAATATCTAAGCTCAGGGTACTGTGGTTTCAGACAAGAAGATTTTTTAAGTTTTCATTGAAAAAATCTATTTTTAGCTCCTGTGACCTAGATATGCAGCGGACCGGAACCATATTTAAAGTGTTGGTTCAGGGCTTCTAGAAGTGTCACCATGCCAAATATCAAAGCTCTGGCCTATTAGTTTCAGAGAAAAAGATGTTTGAAGATTTCACTATATATATCTATGTAAAGTTTACGACCCCCGGGGCGGGGTCATTTTTTATCACAGGGACATAATTTGAACAATATTGATAGAGGACCTAATGACAATGCTTTGTGCCAAATATCTAAGCTCAGGGTACTGTGGTTTCAGACAAGAAGATTTTTTAAGTTTTCATTGAAAAAATCTATTTTTAGCTCCTGTGATCTAGATATGCAATGGACCGGAAATGTTTGAACTTTGAAAGAGGACCATACAAGGATCGTTCCTGTCAAGTTTAGTAAAAATCCATCCAGTAGTCTAGGAGGAGATGTCGTTTAAAGAAATTGTTGACGACGCACGACGGACGGACGAACGACGACGGACACAGCACAATCAAAATAGCTCACCTTGGCACTACGTGCCAGGTGAGCTAAAAATGTGCTTCTTGCCAAAAAATGAATATTCTTACCGAGGTGTATCATTATTTAATCAAAGTTGTGACTTGCATTTGCATGTATTTCCTTGTAGACTAAAACAAGTCACATACTTCTTATCACTACAGTTGGGTACCACAAAGAATAAACAAGAGGGCTTTGAAGGCCCATGTATCGCTCACCTGTTGTAATGAAGCCTGATAGCTTTACATTTGAGTTTCACCCGTTTTAATCTAAATCCATTCAAATTTGTAGTAAAGCATGTAAACACTTTTGGAATACAACCTCATAATTCTAGTATAGTAGAGTACATCAAGGGCAGATATCTAGAGCCTGAACAATACTGAAATGAAGCCTTTTCTCAGGTTTGACATAGCTGGCAAACTTTTAAGAATAGGCGGCAGAGCACACGCGAGCGGACAATCTAGACGAGGGGTGCGGGGGCCGCCTAGGCCCCCGAAATTTTTTGAAAAAAATGGTGCAATTTCCTGCATTCTGAGTCATTTTAGACAGGTTTAAAGTAGACAAAATATTGGTAAAAAAATTTGCAAGATGGCTTGATTTTATTGCCAAAAGGTACATTTTTCTTGAAAAAAACAAAAACCACACAACAACCAACAACTTTGCATATAGGTACATGTTAAACATGTATGTTTTAGTTGCAAAAATAATATACAAATCTGAAATTATTTTTTAAATTATTTATTTTATGCAGAGTTGTTATATTACCTAATAAAATAAAAGACTCAATGAATTATGAACACTTGTGTTGTGTCCTTTTTAACTTCTATTAAATTATATTCTTCACTGAAATTTACTCATTTTACCCACAATTTACCCCTCTTTCCTATTAGTGTACGTAGCAATCGACCACTTTTGATGTTTTCTCTGGAAATTAAAAAAAATGTCAAGGTTATGATTTGTGGGTTATTTGCTCGAAAATTTGGGTCCAAATTTTGGCAGGAACAGTTGGAAATTATTTCACTTATCTATGCTTACTATCAGAAAAAGGCCTGTTAGCTTGTTTTCTAAATTTGTTTCAATATTTTTTATGTGATTTTGACTTATTAGGAACAAATTGTAAAAAAAATAAAATAAAAAAAATAAAAAAAAAAAAAATAATCTGGATTCGGATTGGGATTTTTTCTTTACAAGTTGGGAATTATTTTGACAATTTCTCATTGGGAATGGACCCGTTTACCGGACTCATGGATGCACCATAAAAAAGCTTGGTTTCTGATATGAATGCTCCCCGTACGAACTATGCATGGTCCGAATGCAGTACGAAGTATGCAATGTCCGGAACTTCGATAGTTGTGTACTTTGGGGCGTCGAGCGTCCGTTGAAAATGGTAATTAAAACTGACAGAATGCTTGATTAGAAGTCACTAACAACTGTTCACATGCGCTAATTTCTTCCCGAAGAAACCAGTAAATTATAACAGGTATTATTTTGTGACGTTCTTGAAACTTTATGGCGGCTGTCCAACTTGAACACACCTTGTCAAACGGTGCCGATTTCGCTTGCGATCGAGGGATAACAGGCCCGGACAGCATACATAAATATTTCAACAGAATTATGAATTTAGTCACCTTTAACACCAAACCCAAAGTCAAACAGACTTTTTCCAGTCTGAGATTGAGGTTTCCTCTTTAATCCTAGTTTCTCCATTATCGTTGGAACATCTCGGAAAAATACGAGTACATCCAAATAGCGAGTAGATTTAAACGATAAAAGCAGAGTAAATACAAATGCATAGCAACCACTGTCGCTTCGTTTCCAACTACGAACGATGCTTTTAGGAAACAAATATTGCGTAGAAAATTGCAGAATCTTCCTTTAAAACTTAAATAAATGGATCTATTTTTGAAATTTTGAAAAATGGAAAATAATAGCCGGCAGAAATATTGGAATAGCCGGCGATTTCTGCTGGCTTCCGGCTTTTATGGGAAACCCTGCTTTTCTAGCATTTCAAAGTATATCAAGGGCAGATAACTATTGCCACAATGATTAGATTTCAACAATACTTGCACTCCTTCGAGAACTTATAGCTATATACTTTGTGTGCAAGTATAATCAAAGTCTATTGAAAACTGTAGTTGCAAGAGTGTTAACGCTGTTTGATATGGCAATTCAAGGGCAGATAATTCATGACCTATTAATCCAATTTAAACAATAATCACGCTTATTTTAACTCTTATGATCATATACAATCCGAGCAAGTTTGAAAAAGATAAGATATAAATTGTGGCCTATAGAGTGTAAACACCGTTAAATATGGCATTTTCAGCAATTCAAGGGCAGATAACTCTTGACCTATTGGTCTGATTTCAACCATAATCAAACTCATCTGAACTCTTATCGTCAATTCTCGTATTCTCGTGGTTTCTCATAATCTCGTGTCTTACAAAAACAGATTAAATGGACACTCTTGACTTCCAGAAATATATCAACTCTTTTCCTCCGATAAATTTATGTTGGGAAATGTCATAAGGACAAATAAAACATCAACTGGGTCTGAGTTATCTTTTTTCGAAATTTCACATGTAAAACGTGTTGGATATTGTAATTCATTTAATACTAGTCAGTAGTGCATAGTTAAATCTAAATAAACAAACAAAAATTGATGCCACAGACGCAGAAATGGTCCATATGATAGATTTAAAGTGACTGTAAAAACACTTATCTGAACTGAATAGTTTACCTCCTCCATAGCAACAAACGTTGACAACCAATCAGAAGGCACGAGAATACGAGAAACATTTGACTGATTCAGATCATGCAGGGAGGTTTATTCAAACGTAGAAATGATCTAGATATTATTTTATTATTATTATATATATGGATGAAATACTTTATTCGGAGTTTGAACTGTTTTTTAAGCCTTAAAGAAGAATTCTTAAAAGCAATGTATGTGCTTTATATACATTCTAAGGCTTAGCCCCACGAGAATAGGAGACAACAGTATATAGGCATATACAATCTGAACAAGTTTGAGAAAGATTGGATAAAAATGGTGGCCTCTAGAGTGTAAACAGCCTTTAATATGGCATTTTCAGCAATTCAAATGTAGATAATTTTTTATGTATTGGTCTGATTTCAAACTCATACGAAATCTCAATATGGTAATATACAATCGGGGCAAGTTTGAGATAGATTGGATAAATAGTGTGGCCTCTAGAGTGTAAACACTGTTAAGTATTGCATTTTCAGCAATTAAAATATAGATAAATCTTGACCTTTTAGTCTGATTTCAACCATAATCAAACTCATCTAAACTCTTATGGTAATATACAACCTGTGCAAGTTTGAGCAAGATTGGATAAATATTTTGGCCTCTAGAGTGTAAACACTAAAATTGTTGATGACAGAAGAGGGACATAAGGATTGCAAAAGCTCAGGTGAGCTAGACAAGAGGCCCATGCGGGCCTAAATATCGCTCACCTGGAAAAACCAACACAAGGGTCACATAACCCCTGGTATGGGATCACTTTTCACCCCATAGACATAGTTTTCATTGAAAAAATCTATTTTTAGCTCATGTGACCTAGATATGCAACGGACCGGAACCATATCATCCATCCTGATTACAGCCAAATATCAAAGCTCTGACCATATTAGTTTCAGAGGTAAAGATGTTTGAAGATTTCACTACATAACTCTATGTAAAATTACGACCCCCAGGGCGTGGTCATTTTTTACCCCAGGGACATAATTTGAACAATCTTGATAGAGGACCTGGAGATGATGCTTTGTGCCAAATATCTAAGCTCAAGGTACTGTGGTTTCAGACAAGAAGATTTTTAGCTCCTGTGACCTAGATATGCAACTGACCTGAACCATATTAACAATATTGGTTAAGGGCTTCTAAAAGAATCATCATGCCAAATATCAAAGCTCTGACCATATAGTTTCAGAGAAAAAGATGTTTAAAGATTTCACTATATAACTCTATGTAAATTTACGACCCCGGGGCTCAGGGTACTGTGGTTTCAGACAAGAAGATTTTTTAAGTTTTCATTGAAAAAATCTATTTTTAGCTCCTGTGACCTAGATATGCAACGGACCGGAAATGTTTGAACAACTTTGAAAGAGGACCATATAAGGATCATTCAGGGCAAGTTTGGTAAAAATCTATCCATTAGTTTCGGAGGAGATGTTGTTTAAAGAAATTGTTGACGACGAACGAACGAACGGATGGACAAACGACGACGGATAGAGGACGATCAAAATAGCTCACCTTGGCACTACGTGCCAGGTGAGCTTAAAACAAGGGCAATAACTAACAAATGACAAATCCCAGGGTTGCATGCCTTGTTGTTATGGTCACATGGGTCCAAATTTGTCTGTGCATAGAAAGGTCTTGTCCATAAACACACCAACCAAACATGAAAAGAATATCTCAAGGGATCTAGAAATTAAAGGCATTTTTCTAAACCTAAACAGAGTCTTACAAAAACCTTAAAGGCAGAAACCTAAAAGTTGGCCTTAAGTTCAAGGTCAAGGTCACAGGGGTCCAAATTTTCTGTGCATTGAAAGGTCTTGTCCATACACACACACAAGCAAACTATTAAAGGAATATCTCAAGGGACATAGAAGTTAGAGCCATTTTTCGAAACCTAAACAGAGTCTTACAAAAACCTTAAAGGCAGACGCTGACACAGACGACAGCGTGATGACAATTGTTTGACTTTTGGAAAAAGTCGAGCTAATAAAATGTTTGCTGAAGCGTTATGAGTTTTCAGCATAGCGTCCATTTTAAATTTTATAACCTTTGACCATGGTGTACACTATGTTTTGAGTAAATAACATGGTATGTACTGCAGTTAATGCTAGTTCATACAATAGCTGTAAGAGACAACAAAGCTATCAAACTTAGGTTACCTTATTTCCTGATGGAGTAGACTTGGTTACAGACGGTGTTGACCCATTACAGAAGACGTACATGGCAATGACCTGGTAACAGATGTCATACGGAAGGCGTAATAGGTGGTGACGACATCTGTATCCTGGAAATGATAATAACTACAGTGCTCCCTCTCTACAACAACATCCAAAGGTGGACACAGTTTGAGTGCATTGTTGTGAGGGAGTGGTAATAGGGCCGGAAAATTTAGACTTGGCTTACAGTGGTTTAGCTTCCTATTAGGCAAGTATGCATGTCACATGATGTGTATATACACTTTCCTTTTTACAGAAAACCAAAAATTAATTGGAGCACTGCATATGGGTGCTGGACTCTTGACTTTCATATACTTTATATTGCCAATTAAATTGGATATATTTAAAATTACAAATTTTAAGTTTAACAAGAGCATCGCAAGCCGGGCACATTATACGTCCGTCAAATCAATCTTAGAATGTAGTCATACTAAAACCCTATCAAGGTAAAGTGGAAAAAAGGGGAAGAACCCTGAAAGTTAGGGGTCATATGCTGACCAAGTTTCAAAAGGATTGGAATAAATATGTTTGAGTTAGAGAGCGGACATGAAAAAGTTAACGGACGGACAGACAGCGCCAGAACATAATACGTCCCGTCTGAAGACGGGCGTATAAAAAGGGCAATAACTCTGGAAGGACAAATCCCAGAGCAACATGCCTTTTTGATACTGGACGAGTTTTAAAAGTTTCAAGTTAATACCTCTCTTAATTTTTGAGAAATTTCATTTACAAGAGCTGTAAGAGAGACGACAAAGCTATCAAACTTAGTTACCTTATTTCCTGGTGGAGCAGACTTGTTTACAGACGGTGTTGACCTGATTACACAAAGCGTACATGGCAATGACCTGGTAACACATGTTGTAAGGAAGGCGTAATAGGTGGTGACGACATCTTTATCCTGTAAATGATAATAACTAATAACTCTACAACGACATCCATCGGGGGGACACAGTTTGAGTGCCTTGTTTGGAGGGAGTCTTTAAAGGGAGGCAAAATTAGACTTGGCTTACATTGGCGTAGCTTTCTACTAGGCAAGTATGCATGTGTATACACTTTTGTAACAGAAGTCCAAAAAAAATGCCAAAAATGCAATAAAATTGAAGCCTAAGAGCAAATCCCATTTTCTTTTTACCAATTACATAATGATGTTAGTGCCTTTAACGCCCAAAAAGTCCTAAGAAGGCATCTGCAGAGACTATCAAGGAATAGAATTTTCTCGGGGCACCCTGACAGGCTGACACCCCCTGGTAAGAATGCTAAAAACATGAAACTGCATACACGCTGTCATAAAAATAGGAACAATTTGAAACTAAAATCAGAGTGGGAAAATGTATTAACCGGAAACGGACAATTAGGCCGTGAGCCGGAGGGGTTGGTTGGTACCAATTGGGTGAATAAGGTTCACTATGATTTTCGGAAAGATCAATGTGTGACTAGTTAAGAAATGTATGATAGCAGTAAAATCATGGCAGCTTTGTTGACTTTTTAGGCATTTTTGTTACCCCACCCACCAAGTTTAACATTGCAAAAGGACCATCATTATCACAATAATACTTTTGGTAATGCATGAATTTTTATTGAAGCATCATATTGAAAATGTATTGTAAAATGCCACTTGACATTATTGGAATTGTTTAAGTAATTTACTTTGGCAAAAAGGCATATTTGTTACCCCACCAACCAAGTTTAACATAGTAAAAGGACCATCATTATAACAATCATACTTTTGGTAATGCATGCATTTTTATTGAAGTATCATATTGAAAATGTTTTGAAACATATCATTAGACATTATTGGAATTGTTGAAGTAATTTACTCTAGCAAACAAAAAAGATTTGTTACCCCACCCAACAAGTTTAATATTGTGAAAGGACCATCATAATCACAATCATACTCTTGGTAGCGCATGCATTTTTATTGAAGCATCATTATAAAAATGTATTGTAACATGCAATTAGACATCATTGGAATTGTTGAAGTAATTTACTCTAGCAAAAAAGGCATTTTTGTTACCCCACCCACCAAGTTTAACATTGTAAAAGGACCATCATTATCACACTCATACATTTGATCATGCATACGTTTTTTTGAAGCATCACATTAAAAAAGTATTGTAACGTGCCATTAGGCATTATTGGAATTGTTTAAGTAATTTACTTAAGCGAAAACAATAAATTACGTCATCCTTTTCATAACGAAAAATCCCTGTTTTGGCTCCTGGAATCTATTGATGCAGGTGGCATAATTAAAGTAATTGCCCTGTTCGTTCGTACGAAGTCAACCATATCTTACCATTTTATCTAGCATGAAAACAGCTCACTAGAATGATTTAACACTTCTACAGTTGTTGCCTTGAACCATTCCCAGCTATGTTTGAGCTATTTCTTGGTAAAATAGATTTTACCGTTTCTCCAGAGTTATTACTTCTTTCTGGAATGATTTGATCATTGCATACTGAATACATTGAACCTTTCTAAATCCAGCAATATCACCAAAGCTCGGTTTGGCTTTGGACTTGACCTAATTTGGACCTTGAAAAAAAATCAGAATAAACAGTACTGCTAAGAGTGCCTCCGGGGTTCACTTAAAGCAGTAATGTTCTAAGACATTGTTACTCTCTTCTTATGCTAAGGCTAATATTGTACAAATCCTTGACTCTGCAATTTTCAAATATACCTACTAGCACATAACAGATGAAAAACATATATTTCGGGTCAAAGGATTTAAGTTTAAAGGCAATCTATTGGCAATAACTTACAAACCATTGACAACAATTTATGAAAATGTCTAAACATCTAGTCGGCATTGACGAATAATCAATGCATTACAACCACTGACGTGTAGGTTGTAATTCTTATGTAAGAATACCAATTCTCACATCTCCTTCACTCTCAATGTTTTCAGCCTCTTCCAGTGGATGTTCTTCATCATCTGATTCTGTACTAGTTGCCTGATTATCACAGTTAGGGAGTTTGCACATGTTCGTACTATTCAAACCATAAGAAATGCATACACATTTAGGCAAAGTACATTTACTAGCACAGCTCCCCGCTAGTAGGTCAAGCATCTACGTCGGACCTGTTTTCTATCCAGCAAGTCGTCTAATAGCTGATCAATCTCACCCTCTTTCACAACTTTCCATCCTCTTCCTACAGGACTTGGAATATCATCGACTCCAAATAGTAGCCTTGAGGTTAGCTCTTAAAGTGTGCTTATCTAAAACAGTCCAGACATTCCTATCTTGTTGTATTGTTGTGGGTTAATTGTCATACGGAATTGTTTCTCTTTGTTAGAACGAGATTACCCCCTCTTCTAAGAACTAAAATTAAGGAAGACGGGTAGTTGGTTTTGATCTTATTTGCTGTTTTGCAAAGGACGAAATTAGTCAAAATCATCTGCGCGAAGTCATCGTCATCATCGCGTTTCATCATTTCCCCATCATTCACTGGTGCTTTATGACCCATTTTGTGGCGCAGTGCCGTAAACCAAAATAATTTATCCATCCATCCAGGCATGAGTTGTAGCTGGTGGCGCTCTATCTTACCCTATGTGGTACATAATAAGCCGTACCGCTGATCATTCACTTTTGCTGATGACGCT
Source organism: Gari tellinella (assembly GCA_922989275.2). Lineage (NCBI taxonomy): Eukaryota > Metazoa > Mollusca > Bivalvia > Cardiida > Psammobiidae > Gari > Gari tellinella. The sequence continues at coordinate 25,132,096 of OV277862.1, forward strand.
TACAGGGCATAGAGCTGACGTTTATATCTCAAGTCTGTATATCAAATCAGGAGGGGTACCCCTTTCCTATTCAAATTCTGGGAACATGTTTTAGCTTCAGCATTACCATTCATCAATTTCAGTGCGCGTGTTTTATTCTTACCAGCAAATGCGCTGACCGTGTCACAACATGTTAAACCATACATTCAATTCAGTGACTTGCAAACATCAGTGTCAATCGTGTCCTCAATTTTCAGGATATCATATATAACTTGTGCGTGTCTTTGTCCAGCATTTCTTAAATACGTTCATTTGCTTCTTCGTGGCTGCTTCAAAGACCCTGTACCCCATTGTTTTTTTTATTTTGAAGCATTTGATTTCAACGTAAGGTGCGATATTTCCCTCTGTAACCTAGGGGCCTCCGTGGCCTAGTGGTATAGTCACTGTGACTTACATCACTAAGCTCCCCACCGCTGTGAGTTCGAATCCCAGTAGGGTCGTTCGGATTTCTCATGTTGGGAAGCCTTCCAGATGGCTTACGGAAGGTCGATGGTTCTACCCAGTTGTTGATTTGTGCCTGAAACAGTGCATAAAGGACTTCTGGGGTCTTCCTCCACCTATAATTAGCTGGACGTCGCGATATGACTGAAATACTTTTGAAAGCGACGTAAATAAAAAATTCAAATCAAATCCTCTGTAACCTTTGACGGTGCTCAGTTTTCATCCATTGATGCACCAGGAATGCTATAAGAATATTATTATGAAAGAAATTCATCAGGATAGCTTATGTTAACTTATACAATAATTTTCTACTCGCATATCCAAATATTTTTACTTACAATGACAGTTTTGGCACTCCATTGGAGTGCCTTCTTCAGACTGTGAACTATACCGTTGGTGACGTCATGAGTTTTGTTTACTACTGGTCATTTTTCCCGTAGTAAACAGCGGCCGGTAGATGGGGCTCATTAGATATCCCCCCTCGTCCCTGTTCATTACTTTTATTATATATTATTATTATTATTATTATTGACCATATTGCTAAAAAAGCGTCTCCCCTGTATATATCTTTTCTATCACTGTCACTGCTGCCTCGAGTACCATCGATAGAATAGTGCTTGCGCAGCACAAAAATGCATTGGTATATTTTGTCTCTCTATACGAGGTTCATTCCGTCAATCACAGAGACACTTTTTTTCGGGACACCTTCAGCTAAGCCAAGCGTTTTCGGTTAGCTCAATGCAACTGCAGCATTGTTGGATTTCTTAGCAAACCATTTGATGTTGAGAAAGACTATTGCCAAAGAGCAATAAGTAAAATAATGAAATGTATCCGGAGATTGCGTATGTGTGTGCCATAACTATGATGCGACCGAACAAAAGCATTATCAGCTATAAGAACTGCCAGTCTTCCACTGGATTTCACTTTCATGCTGCCTGAGGTCTAAACTTTGTTGCTCTTCATTCCATCATGGTTGTTCTCCTTTAAATTGTGCATACGAGCATTGACCAATAGCATCATTTACCAATCGCATGCGCACTCAGAAGGTCTTTTGCGATGCCTCAAGGTACTGCATTAACGGTGGATATGCTAATCAGATCTTGATTTATTTCAAATGGGTTGAACCAGCCTCTTATAAGATATGTTACTTTAGTAACGTTTTCCTCGTATTTCTGCATTTGTGACCTTTTCAGCTGTGTGTGAGAGTTCTCGTGTTTCGTATCTTCAAGAATGTCTCTAAATTGGCTGATAGATGCACTGTTATATAGTAACGCTTGGTGGCACCAATGTTCAAGCGGAAGTGTATCCAATGCGAGTGTGTGTGTCCTCATTGACAGTGATCTCTGTGGTATTATCAAGGTAAACACAAGGTTGGGTGATATGGATAGATTATGAATGGTACAAGGCGACAACTGTATATGTATCCAAGTATTTGATTAAGCGGTGTTAGACGAAAAGATAAAATCTATTTAACCTTGACATAGCACATAAAACATATTCTTAGTCCACAATAAGGTCAAGGTCAATGCCAAATTAAGTTTTGTTGATACTCGTTGATTGGGAATTATCGAATGTAACAATTGTGCAAGTCTCAAAGCATTCTAATAAAAGTTGTTAATGCTAGATGAAACGGTAAAATCTAGTTAACCAATAAACATCCCTTATAACAAGTCCGAATTCAGTCACGGTCAAGGTCAAAATGGAGGTTGGGTGATATGGGTGAACTGAGAATGATTCTAAGCCATAACTGTGAAAGTTTCATAGCAGTCTAGTAAGCGGTAATAATGCTAGACGATGCGGTAAAATCTAGTTAACCAATAAAACAGCCCTTATAACATATTTTAGTTCCAAATTCGGTGAAGGTCAAGGTCAAAACTGAGGTAAGGTGATATGGTTGAATTGGCAATGATCAAAAGCAGCAAGTATCAAATCATTCTTATATGCGGTATTGATGCTAGACGAAACAGTAAAATCTAGTTAACCAATAAACAACCCTAATAACATATTCGTAGACAAAATTCGGTCAAGGTCAATGTCAAACTGAGGTTGGATGATATGGTTGTATTGGGAATTACCCTAACCAACAACTGTTTAAGTACCAAAGCATTTTATTACAAGGTGTTATTGCTACAAGAATCGGTAAAATCTGTTTAACTCGTACGCACCGCCAGTAGGATCACCATATGCCATCCACATCAAAAGACATTTGTCTAAAGGCATAAAAAGGTGATTTTTTCGTTTAAAAAGGTGATAAAAATTTGGTTTTAACCAAAGTTAAAACCTTTAATAATGTCAATAACATTTAATGGCATGTTGCAATACCCGTTTTGATGTTAGGCACCAATAAAAATGCATGCAGTTGTGATAACAATGATCCTTTTACAACGTTAACTCGGTGGGTGGGGTAACAAAAATGCCTCAAAAGCCAACAAAGCTGCCATGAATTTACTGCTATCATATATTTCCTAAAAGCAGAGGGTTTGGGCTTCCTGAAAATCATAGTGAACCTTATTCACCCGAATGGTACTCGTACCTCAAATTTCAGGTGCCTGGCTCACGTCCTAAATTGAACATACATAATTTCAATTGACTTTTTACATAGATTTATTTCAAATTTTTACCTGGTTTTGAATGTGCAAAACGCTCTAAGAACACACAAGAGGCCATCTAGAAATAAATTTTTCCAGTGTTATACAACTCAAATTTTTCGCAGAGGACTATGCCCCCGGACACCCCTAGAAGAGTTATGCTAATTCTAGACAAGCAACACCCCTGGCTTACATTTGCATGCCATACTGCTTGAATCCAGATCAGACACTGCATTACGCAAGTCTAATCTGGATTCAAGCTGTTTGTCACTTGTCATTATATTTTTTTTATCATCGTATGTCCAATTATTTGTAACTTTGAGAAAAAACAGCAGACAACAATTTTAAGCAGACAATATTGCAACAGTAACAGCGCTGGACATAAATTAATTGTCCTGTTTAGGGAACAGCAGCAAGGGTAGTTGTTGGGAGGGCAGTTGTATGGTGGGACACTGTAATAAAAAAATTTAGCAAACAATATTGGACAGTAACTGTTGAAAGTGTTAGGCATGACTCCTTTTAATCAGGGTCTACACTGTTTGAATAGTGCACTCTTCACCCATGTATACCATTTGTAAAGGATACATGTATGTGTCACTAGGGGTAACCTGTTAAATAAGGATCAGTGAACAGAAAGCTATCAAGCTTAGTTACCTTGTTTTCTGACCTTAGGTATAGACCTGGTTAAAACCCAACTCATTCATCCATCCTGATTACAGACGGCTTGCATGGTGTTGACCTGGTAACAGATGGCATGAAGTACAGTTGGATGGTGTTGTAGGTGGTTGGGACTTCTGTTTCTGTAAATGAAAAAGACTAGATTATATTTCAGAATTTTAGCAAACAGCATTTGACAGTAACTGTTCATAGAGTTAGTGGTAACCTAACATGACCACTTTTGATCAGTGTCTCAGTGTTCTGACAAGGCCGCCCCCTTGCGCCAATGGCGCATAAAAATCACAAACGACGCAGAAAATTTCCCATTAATGGGCCCGAGGGCACGAAAAAAAGGAAATTCTCGTTACGACAGTCAATGATTTAGTCTGTCCGTACTATTGGAGAATTTGAAACAACTAATTTCATTGAATACGTCGACCGGAAGTAACCGCTATAGTCCAATCGCTGATGATCTCTCGTGCCTTCTCGTTTGTTTTGTTGAAACCAGAGCAACTTGTGCAGAGTCCTCCATCCAAATGCAGTTGAAAGAAGACCTTCCACTCGGCCACTAACCTATACTGGGAAGATGTTTGGGCAGAGGAGATAAGTAAACAATCCACGATGCAGTACATGTACATCCAGATTCAAAAGTCACCCATCAACAATCCACATAATCTATGGTCAAGTGCGAGGTCCACTCCACATGAGGTCCGACGAGCTGAAGTTAGTAAAGGCAAGACTTCTCACAAATACTTACATTCTCCAATCAAATGTAGCGAGGCACAACCAGAATACTGTACCTGGCACATGTAATCTATGCCAGTTGGAGGATGAAACTAAAGCATCTTTTGACTACCTGCTCCGCCTTCAACTTTGAACGCAACACAGCATTATCCAAGCTCAGCAACATAATTTCAGCACAAAATGTGGATGAGAGAATCTTAGACCTCACAGACAGGAGAATCCTGACACAACTGATCCTAGACTGCACACACAGTAGCATTAAGGACATCCTCTGTCTCACTCCAGCCCAGGAACTTGACATAGAGAGATGGTCACAGGCGTATTGTGAAGGTCTGATCACTGAGAGAACCAGGCTGTTATGCAGTATCACTGGGTAGTATAGTAGATAAATGGTCCTCTAGAATGCATATACATGTATATCAATAAATTACAAGTTGACCTAGTTATACATGATCATTATATGAATAGGGCACTAAAAAAAGAGAGGCAAAACTATAACCATATCGCGTGTGAACTACATCTTAAATACCAGTGTGTAAATATTCACCACTTGGACCACAACTTATCCTGCAAAGGAGTGCTCCGACAACAGCGGAGGAAAATACAAGACAACAATGATGACTGACCAAAAACGTAAGGCAGCTACACTGATAGACTTTTTTCAAAGTTTTGAAATACACGGAGTAAAATTAAGGAATTAGACGAAAATAATATTAAGTATACCACAGAGAAAACGTGCATTACGCCGTCGCGGATCAGAATACAGCCTAAGGTAGTAAAAACTTTTAATTGATTCTCGAAAACAGAAACCCCTCTCCAGCCAAGGGATGGCCCAGTCTGATAAAGTTGACGGCTCTTCGAAACGCACGAATGGTTTATCCGCCGAGAAAAAGAAAGGTAGAACTTTTTTGCATTGGTGGTTAAAAAATCAAAGGTGGGTTGCATACAATGGTGGGTCAGATTCTATGACATGCAATCTGTGTCTAAAGCACTTTAAGAAAAAAAGCACACCACTGGCAGGGTTATAGATAAGGCGCGTATTTGCGTAAATACGCAATTAAATACAGTAGAAAAGCAATTACTTTCAAATCCATGCGTACTGAAAATCAATTATTGAAAGGGTTTACGCAAAAGAATTCAAGCAGGGGCGTATCGTACGCAATTAGTCGCATTTCTCAAGTTTAATGACGGGATGTTTACTACGACACCGGGTAAATATTTTACCGATACACCGGTTAGACTGGTTATTTATTTCCAAATAATAGCCTATAGGATTTATGCAGCGCCGCTTTTTGTTAGCTCGTTTAATTAGTAAACCAGTCACATCGTCTGCCAGAATTTCTTCTGTCAAAATGGCATTGCGCGGACGGAAAAAGCGCAACAAAAAAACCCACATTATTCAATTACGTTCAGCCTTCCGCGAACGAACCAGAAATAATTTGTAACAGTGTCGTGAATGAAATTTTGAATGATGCATGTAACAGCCAAAAAAGAGGTTGTTTAATGTTACCGACATAATCGACGATCTTTTGTCCCGAATCTGTAAGTCACCAGTGCTAAAGTTAGCAAAGTTACGGTAAAGGAATCCTGGAATGGCTTTTAAAGTTTCCGTGGCTGAAAGTCACCAGTGCTAAAGTTAGCAAAGTTACGGTAAAGGCATCCTGGAATGGCTTTTAAAGTTTCCGTGGCTGAAAATTAATGAATCCTAGTTTTCCTACACAAACATGAGCTGCTGCATTTTTTAGTTGGAAATGAGATCGAAACTGAAATTATCCAGTGTGGGCAAATGAGGGTACAGTACATCAAACAATCAGCTTGTGTTTTGTATTAAATGAAAAAAAATAGAGTAAAAAAGCAATTCATATCAAATTGATGGAGTAACGGTTTTTTGGATACTCAATTGAAATTCAGAAAACCCAATTCTTAGAAAATAGAGGGAGTAAATACCCAATTAATGCAAAACCTTATCTATAACCCTGCGACTGGTGAATGTCGTAATTGGAAAACGAGTTGTTTTTTTATTGTGTTTTCTATCATTTTTATGAGAGAAAAAATGTGGGGCCCACACTTTAAAAAATGGCCCCCTTTTTTCATGTCCAATGGGCCCCAGGGCCCATAGTTTTGGATTTCTAGGCAGAACACTGGTGTCTACACTGTTTTGCATAGTACAAGACTTTCGAGGGCTTGGTGCAAAACTATTGTAACTCCCTCACAATTGTGAGGGAGTTACAATAGTTTTGCACCAAGCCCTCGAAGTGCACTCTTCACAAGTATATCATTTGTAAAGGATGCATATAAGCATGCATGCAGCATCACTAGAGGTAATCTATTAACATAGGATCAGAGATCATAAAGCTATCGAACTTAAGTTACCTTGTTTCCTGGTGGCGTAGACCTAGTTACAGTCGACTGGTGGTGACAAAGAGTGGATCACATATCTGAGGGCTATAATGTTAACAGCCAGTTTCCAATACTACTCAGATGGAGCCCATCAATGGCAAGGAAAACTCGTAGTCTTTCCTCAAAGACGTAGGGCCAGGCCACATAATGGGAGTCCAGGTGCCACCGTTTCTCCTCTGGCAGGCATTGTATTTCTTTCTGGTGACCCTCCTTAATCTGTGGACTACAAAAACGTGAAATAAATGTTAAAATTGGTTATTTCACAAGGGTTCACATTGTGGGCTATATGACGAATCTTTTTACCCATCGGCATTGCAGAAAAAACATAAGAAATAGAGCTTGTGTAACGAGAAGAAAATGGTACCGTTTCTTTCAAATTGTAAAAAAAAATACAGAGGAAATTCAAATAGTTTGTGTTAGCATTACTAAACATATTTTCCATACTTTTTAACGAAGGAAATTACATTTATACGAATGAGAAACGATTTGTATCCTGTGTAGACGCTGATTTTCTCGGCAGTTAAACAGTCCCGGTCAAAACTTTTACACAAGTCGCGGTTAACAGGTAAATGGTTAAGTTTAGTGCATGAACAAAGACAAAATACAACTAGACCTATCACAAATGGTGATTCATACCCCCAGTAGGGTCTTGTCACAAGAGGTAAATGTTTCTGGATAAAGTTGACGTGTGCACTTAAGTAACTTAGCTCCCTAACATGGAAAAAAATAACAAAGGGCAACAACTCTAAATATGGATAAAAATATAACAACAAAGGGCAATACTCCAAAAATATGGATGACAGAGTAAAGGTTCTTATGCACTGCACTCCTGGTAAATGAGATCTATCTGTATATGAAGTTTGAAGTTAATAGCTCTTATACTTTGGAAGTTATGCTCCGGACAAGCATAAATTGGATAAAAAATATAACAACAAAGGGCAATAACTCCAAAAATACTGATGATAGAGTTATGGTTCTTGTGCACTGCACTCCTAGTCAATGAGATCTATCTGTATATGAAGTTCAATAGCTTATATACTTTGAAAGTTATGCTCCGGACAAGAATAAATTTAATAAAAATAACAAAGGGCAATAACTCTAAAAATATTGATGATAGAGTTATGGTTCTTGCGCACTGCACTCTGTGTCCATAAGATCTATCTGTATATGAAGTTTGAAGTCAATAGCTCTTATACTTTAGAAGTTATGCTCCGGACAAGCCGGACGGACATGGTGACTCCAGTATACCCCCCCAAACTTCGTTTGAGGGGGTATAATAAGGGTCCATGAAGAACAATACAACCAATACAATATCGCCAATGCTTTATTGTTCTCCAACAGCAAACGGACTGTATTGAGTAAGTTTTCACGGGTTTATCAAACCGCGAATGAAATGAAAACTGGTCATACCCTACAACGTCTAGATGTATTCGCAACAAATACAACCTTTATGATCCACTCTGTTTTCATCGGTCACTAACGTTCTAAAAATTTACCGTTTTCAGTAGAATAGGGATCCGAATAAAACATAGCATAGAATAATGCTTTAGCACTATCAGGCATTTAACGTTGATAACGGTCGGAAGTTAGTACATATTACTCCTTATAGCGGTGAATCATAAGAAAGTTTCACAAAATGGGTGCGGGCATATAGACGGTGCTGCTTATTTGCCGAAATTTTTTCATTTTTAAGTTTTCTGCGGGCAATATGCCGGATGCGGCTATTTAAAGGTGCGGGCTTATTGTCGGAAATTACGGTAAGGATAATTTCTGCCAAGTTTGGTAAAAATCTTATCCAGTAGTTTAGGAGGAGATGTCGTTTAAAGAAATTGTTGACGACTGACGGACGACAACAGACATAGCACAATCAAAATAGTTCACTGTGTTCGTCTTTACCAATTTAACCTTACATTTTGGAACGTCTGAACATCAAAATATACACTAGCAATTTTTTTCAAGTTCTGAATTTTTCAGCTCGCTTTTTCAAAATTCGACTTGCATTTTGCGAGTTCGAGCCCTGAGTATTGAAAACTTCAAGTGGCTTCGTGGTAAACTTATTTCCAGTTATTTTAAGCATTCAGAATGCTATTTCTTGTGGTTTGATCCCGATCTCGCTATTAATAAAGGGATTTTAAGCTCGAAAGAAAAATGCGCGTATTGTTGGTTTGGAAGCCATTGACAGAGTAACAGATAAAGTTTTGATGCAATTTGGTATTTACTCCTTGATATTTTACAGAATTTTTTTGAATTTTTTATTGGGTATTGGGAGTTTTCGTAATTGGGTATTCATATTCTGTTAAGGTCTCCAAAATTTCTTTGCTTTTAAATGCTACATTTTTTTTGCTTTTTGTTACTCCTTGTTGTGAAAAGCAATTGCTTTTTCCACAATTTAAATTAGGTAAATACCCCAATACTCCCCTTATCTGTAACCCTGCATTGAATCATACATATTATTTATAAGATCACCAACAGCCACGCCCCCTTTCGGATTTTGACATTGCTACTGCATGCATAGGAGAGACATAGCAGCCTTTTGATTCTCCTAGTGCAGGCCCTAGAGACCTTCCTACTTTCTATCTATCTAAATCCCAAAAGAGTCAAACCCCTGCTTGGGACCTCGATTGACGCCTGTTGACTGTCAGAAATTAGAAAAGAGAAAAATAAAGGCATTAAAGAGCTAATGAGTAAAATGTTAAAAACAGATTTAAAAAGTTGCCGGAGTTCTGGGGCTTAATTGTCATAGGAACCTGTTCTGTTTATAATATTGAGATTATTCGCTCTGTGAATTTCTATTTCTATTTATTACTTCTACGCCATCAATTCTGATGATTACGAGAAGGGGCACTTTTTAGGTGCACCATTGGGACTGTACCCGGCCGGTCACTTTATCCTGACACCCACGAACCAGTCGTAATGCTAACTGGAAATTCTGAGCGTCAAGGAGGGGAGCCATTACTACCAATTTTCAAGTCTTTGGTTTGACCCGGCCGGGGATTTAACCGGCAACCTCAGTCCCGGATTTAACGGGGGCACAGGGGGCACGTGCCCCCCCAGTTGGGCCCCTTTTTTTTTTTTTTACTTCCTTTTATATTTGTTTTTACTTCTGATTAATCTAGCTGTTGGCGTGTGCCCCTTATTTAGCCCCTTCGAATCACACGTCTGGAAACTACAGGGGTCCCAGGTGGCACACGTTTGGTAGTGTGTCCAATACATTTAATCATTGCTGATAAGCGCTTGAGAGTCACAGCTATATCTACCCAGCAAGCGTTTTGGCGAATTGGATCATTGTTTTAACAGGTCCCTATCTTGGCAGACGAAATGTGGTTACTATGGAAATGAAAGATCTTATATAAGGAAAACTATAGATCACGCACTGTTACAGTATATTATAAGACTGCGACCATATCATCGTCAACACTGGCTACAGAAAGATGCGTAACAACAGTAACTTAACTGTTACCCCATAGCCTGCTTCTAGTTGAAAGGTGACCATAATTTCTTCAGTGGAGGAATAAATTAAAGGCATATTTATGGGAAAATTGATTAACCCAAATGTTACCCATTAATTACGTTTTTTACACCTTTAATTGATTATTTCACTTATAACGAGAGCACCGCAAACGGGTGCTGGACGCTCGACTTTCATATACTTGAGACGGCTATATTTTTCAAACTTAAAGAATGTGTATGGGTGTTTAATGCCCTATTGATCATAGAAGTTTGTAAGCAACAACAACTTAAACATACTTGGACAGTCTACATTCCACTTAAAGTAAACTATAAGTCAAAAGAAGGACAATATCTTTGCCTGCTTTACCTGCCTTGTTGTAATGCGTTGCCCTTTTGAAACTTATCAAGTATTCAAATATATTGGAAGTTTGAAATTAATAACTTTCTACGGTTACTGAATAATTTCATATACAAATTCTTAGTCAAACAAGGGCAATAACTCTGCAATGACAAATCTCATGGTTATCTGCTGTGTTGAAAGGTGATGCCCTTTTGAAACTGAACAAGCATTAAAAGTTTCAAGTTAATACCTATTGTAATTATTGAGAAATTTCAATTTACAAGTTTTATGTAAATAAAAACAAGGGCAATAACTCTGGAATGGCAAATCCCGGTCACCTCTCTTGTTTGAATAAGTTGCCCTTTTGTTATAACACAAGTATTTAAAGTTTCAAGTTAAAACCTTTGACAGTTATTAAGATATTTCAATTTACAAGTTTTAAGTAAATAAATCAAGGGCAATTACTCTGGAATCACAAATCACAGAGTAACCTACCTTGTTGTAATGAGTTGTCCTTTTGATACTTAACAGGTATTTAAAGTTTCAAGTTAATATCTTTCATAGTTATTTAGATATGTTTATTTACAATTTTTAAGTAAATAAAACATGGGCAATAACTCTGAAATGACAAATCCCTGGATTACCTGCCGTGTTGTAATGAGTTGCCCTTTGATACTAAACAAGTATTCAAAGTTTCAAATGGATACCTTTGATAGTTATTGAGATATGTTAATTTATAATTTTTAAGTAAATAAAACAGGGGCAATAACTCTGGAATGGCAAACCTTAGGGTTACCTGTCTTGTTGTAATGAGTTGCTCTTTTGATACTTAATAACTATTCAAAGTTTTAAATGGATACCCCTGATAGTTATTGAGATATGTTAATTTATAATATTTAAGTAAATAAAACAAGGGCAATAACTCTGAAATGACAAATTACAGGGTTACCTGCCTTGTTGTAATGAGTTGCCCTTTTGATACTAAACAAGTATTCCAAGTTTCAAATGGATACCTTTGATAGTTATTGAGATATGTTAGTTTATAATTTTTAAGTAAATAAAATAGGGGCAATAACTCTGAAATGACAAATCCCAGGGTTACCTGCCTTGTTGTAATGAGTTGCCCTTTTGATACTGAACAACTATTCAAAGTTTCAAATGGATACCTTTGATAGTTATTGAGATATGTTAATTTATAATTTTTAAGTAAATAAAACAAGGGCAATAACTCTGAAATGACAAATCCCAGGGTTACCTGTCTTGTTGTAATGAGTTGCCCTTTTAATACTGAACAACTATTCCAAGTTTCAAATGGATACCTTTGATAGTTATTGAGAAATGGACTCTTACAAAAACCTTAAGCAAAAAACTTAACCGACGCAGACGCTGACGCAGACGCAGACGCAGACGCAGACGCTGACGCAGACGCAGACGCAGACGCAGACGACAGGGTGACGACAATAGCTCGACTTTTTGAAAAAGTCGAGCTAAAAAGGTGACTGAAAGTAAAGCAAAATGCCCCATTTGGTTGCATTCTGCTTTACTGTCTAAGCGTTCAATTTATCTTCCAAACTAGAACAGGGCATTGGGTAACAGGTAAACAACTTAATATAGGTAAAAATGTACTTACATTTAATTGGACTTCTTTCGTTACGCGTTTCAGGAGAGAAAGAGTTAAGTTTGAAAATGCTCAGTTTACTAGATCTTTTACGAGTACATTTTGTCCTTCGCAAACAGTGTAGACCCAGACCAGAGGGACTGTTTAGCCAGGTCCTTAGAAACAGGGGGGGGGGGGGGGGGGCACGCACGGGACCGCCGCAATATTTTTGCCAATATTAGTAGTAAAATAAACTTGATCTTTTTGTAAGTATTTTACCCATTTTGAATGCGTGAAACACCCTCAGAACGCACCAGACACCATAAAGGAATAAAAGGTTTTCCGAAGAAAGCATTCCCTCGGAATTTCCTGTTAAGAGTACACAAACAAAGCCGAGTGGGTAGGTGTATAGACTTGGAAACATAAGTCGAACATTATTATCCTAGATTAAATAATGTATGTTATGTTGAGTCGAATACACGAGCCACCCTTAGAACGTACCTAAGACAATCTAGGAATAACATTTCCCAGGGGGAGCTTGGGTCTGCACTATTTGACATTTTGTAATGAAACCACGTTTTATAATGTCAAAAAATGGACTTGCCGTAATTTGATATTTGAGAGAGAATGGGTTAAATTTGCAAAACCTGTGATGAAGTGTACACGGTCCAGATCAGATGGCTCATAAAAGAGCTCTCGATCAGCGTCTACACTGTTTGTCATTTTAAATAATATATTCTCAAAGCAATTTTTTCATAGTGGAAACTGGAATTATACATTTGGTGTTTTAAGGGAGACTGGTATGTTTGAATATATTGTAATTTATTTACAGTTTGTTATATAGTGCATGACAAGAACTCTTGTCCTGTACAAACTATGCAGACCAAGATCAGAGGATTCGTAAATGACTCTGGTCAGGCTTCGTAATTTTTTTTGTCATGTTGTATCTGAATATGTTATCAGCGTAGTAGTGACTTGAAAACCTTGTTCTGTTCAAACAGTGTAGACCCAAACCAGGGGGCTAATAAAAGCTCAGAGTCTGCACTGTTTGACATTTTGTAAGAAATTGTAGAAAACAACCTTTACCAAAGTAAACGAGAGCATCGCAAATGGTATATAATACACTCACTAGCAAAGAAATATATATAACTTTATCAAAATCTATTCCAATTTGTAGACACTAGAGCATAAGCAATACATGTACTAAAATAAAGCCTTTTCTAGCATATCTGAGTACACCGAGGGCAGATAACTCTTGACACAATGATCCAATTTCAATAATAATCAAACACTCTAATAAACTTATACTTCTATGATTATACTGTGGGCAAATATAATCAAAATCCTTTCACAACTGTAGTTGCTTTAGTGGTAAAAACTGTTAAATAAGCCTTTAAAGCAGATCTGAGTACATCAAGGGCAGATAACTATGTAACGACAAATCAAATGAACCTTTAATTTCACTCAGCTTTAGATCTTTAGATCCTTCCAACAGTTTTCCGAGAAAACTCCGGACAAGCTTTTTATAGCATATTTGAGTATATCAAGGGCATTTTACTCTGCTATAACGACAAATCGAATGGACCTCAAACTTGACTCAACTTCAGATCTTTACATGCATAGAACATGTGTGTGAAGTTTCATTAATATCCTAAAGAATGCTTTCGGACAAAACAAATGTTGACGGACGGACGAACGAACGAACGGAGAGGGTCATGCCAATATACTACCACCTTTAGAGATGGGCGTATAAAAATGGAATTGCTTAAATTGGAAAATGGAATTTGCCATTTGATGTTTCTAGGGAGAGTCATTCAAGGTGCAGTCATTTTGTGGTATATAGTAAGAACAGAACCTTCAATTTAATAGTAAAAATGGGCACGACATATATTTAATCAAACATTGAAACTGCCCATTTGATGTTTCAAAGGAGAATGAGTTATGTTTGAAAATGCTAACAGTGTGCTAGTAGAAAACTTGTGATCTACAGAGTAGACCCATATCAGAGGGCTCATAAATGATCCCAATGTTCAGGGTCTGCACTGTTTGTCACTATACAGGCTGTCTGAGTGGTATTGTGATATCCCTCGAGGTTTGTTCGCAGTACCTTTCTGGTACATGCTTTAATTGTACAGCTGAAATTTGGTTTACACATTGTTTTGATGAACTGCACATTGAGTGTCATTTTGTGCTCTAATAAGCTCGTATTGTAAAGAGCAAAACTTTTAATCATAGTAATTTATGGGCACGGCGTATAATTTTATTAACCATTGGCTTTGTCCATTTGGTGCTTCAAATGAGAATAATTTTAAGTTTGAATGGGCCAACAGTTTACCACGGTCCAGTGACTGGAAACGTGCTCTGTACAAGAAGTGTAGATCCAGATTGACCGAGACAGACTAGCATCAGCACTTTTTGTCATTATACGATCGTCTGACAGGTTTGATGGTGTCCATCCAGGTTTTCCGCACCTTTCTCATACATGTTTTGACATATATGAAGCTGAATTTTGGTATAATGCACTGCACATTGAATTTACGTGTTGTCACAAGTCATCAACTTCTGTTTGGGTATAAATTACATCATTCTATTTATGTAAACTTGCTTCTTAGAATGCCCCCAGAATGTATCTTTTTGGTGTTAACTGAATAAAATGTCCGACCCTAAATTACAGTTTTCAGTGAATCGATTTTCTCTTTTTCTCAAGTTTACGTATAATTCTTCTTTCTGTCTTATGAAACCACTTTTTTGGGTGTTTCAGAGGGATGTTAACATCATTCTGGAATGCCCTCAGCATGCACCATTTTGATGTTAATTTTAAAAAATTTCCGGGGGAGGCGAGAGATAACGAAGACTGTGTGTCAAATATCGAAGTCACTGACCCTGGACTATCTGACAGTAGTGGCAAAATCTCAAGAGACCATTTCTCTGTGTCTTTCAGAGCAAAGGCAGAAAAACCTCCGCCCATCAGAAAAACTGTTTCATTTCGAAAGCTTAGGGACATTAATGTCGATTTATTTAAAAGAGATATCCTTAACTCAGATTCAATTAAAGAAATTCTGAAAATGACAGATATTGACGAAATTGTCGGTGTATACACACATGAACTTAAAGCCCTGATCAATAAGCATGCACCATTGAAAACTAAGACCATAACTCTCAGGCCATCGTGTCCATGGTACACCCAGGAACTTCACGATGCTAAACATTTAAAGCGTAAGCTGGAACGAAAGTGGAAATTATCCAAACTCATAATTGATCATCAACTGTATCGAGAGCAGTGTGCTAAAGTAAACAAACTATTAGCAGAGTCAAAGGTTAATTTTTACACAGAAAAGTAGAATCCTGTCAACAGGACTCGAAGAGTCTTTTTAAAGTCACTAAGCATCTCCTGGGTGCAAACAGTGAAATTGCACTGCCAAAAAATGTGTCCTCAAAACAACTTGCGCATGATTTCAGCGACTTTTTTATTGAAAAGGTGGACAAAATACGGACAGGCATTGCCTCTGAATCAATGTCATGCACCCCAGTCATCACAGAAACGTTGCATTCAATGAATTCTTTAGAAAGCTTTGACTCTGCTACAGCAGCAGAAATTGGGGAGATTGTGAAGGCATCCCCATGTAAGTCCTGTGAACTCGACCCAATACCTACATGGCTTTTAAAGTTATGCATTGACGAGCTCCTACCGTCGTTAACAAAAATTGTGAACTCTTCGCTGGAATCTGCGTATGTTCCAAAAGAATTCAAAAAGTCGCATGTAAGACCTCTTTTGAAAAAACCTGATCTCGATACAAATGATCTTAAGAACTACAGGCCTGTATCAAATTTGCCATTTCTCTCAAAAGTATTAGAAAAGGTAGTAGACAAACGCATTGAGTCCCATTTGACCACAAACAATCTGCATGAACAACATCAGTCAGCATATCGTAAGCATCACTCTACAGAAACTGCTCTTCTAAAAGTTCAAAATGACATCTTGCAATATCTTGATAAGAATGAAATCACAATTCTGGTGATGCTTGACCTATCTGCCGCATTCGACACAATTGATCATGAAACATTACTCAATCGCCTTGAAAAAGACTTCAAAATTATTGGAAACCCACTAAAGTGGATGACCTCATACCTGACCGACCGTTACCAAACAGTCGCGGTAGATGGCGAATTATCTGCCCCAGTTCAAATGAAATATAGTGTGCCACAGGGGTCAGTCCTTGGGCCGAAGAACTACATCTTGTACACAAAACCTGTCGGCTCAATTTGCAGAAATCATCAACTGGATCATCACTTCTATGCAGATGATTCACACATATACTTGTCATTTAAGCCTAAAGACACATCTTGTCAACAAGAAGCCCTTTCAAAAGTCGAAGGGTGTCTAAAAGACATAGTATCATGGATGCACCAGAACATGTTGAAGCTGAACACTGACAAAACTGAGGTCATACTGTTTCATTCAAAAAAGTTTAACGTTCCTGGAGATTTTCACGTACAAGTGGGAAACTCTAAAATCAAACCATCAGTATGTGTGAAGAATCTTGGTGCTAGATTAGATTCCCAAATGGATATGACACAGCACATTAACGCTGTGTGCAGGTCTGGCTACTCACAGCTGCGGCAGATAGGTCATATTAGACAGTACCTTTCTCCAGAAGCTACAAAGACCTTGATCAATTCTCTGGTCACTTCAAAAATTGACTACTGCAACTCACTGCTGTATGGGATTCCCCAAAACTCATTATGCAAACTACAGCGTGTGCAAAATACAGCAGCCCGCATCATTACCAGGACCCCTCGGTACAATCACATCACTCCAGTCTTGAAGGATCTTCACTGGCTTCCAGTTCAACACAGAATTGAATTCAAAATTCTGACACTCACATACAAAGCCATGTGCAATGATTCTCCAAGGTACATTGTCAATATGCTTGACGTGTATAAACCTCGAAGAGAGCTGCGGTCTGCAACTAAATCAGTATCGTTGTTTGTACCGAGGAGTCGTTTGGTGAGGTTTGGAGATAGAAGTTTCATGCATGCAGCCCCAAAGCTCTGGAACAGTCTACCATCAGACATTAGAGATGCAAGCTCAGTTGCAGTTTTCAAAAAGCATCTGAAAACACATTACTTTAATATTTGTTATTAGAACACTGCTACCTATGCGATATGTTCTTGCTGTAGATGTTGTGGGTCCAAATGGGAGTTTCTGGAGTATTATCTGGTTTTCGGTCTCTTATAGAAATTTTAGTTATTGTCGCATGCTATTTTTCCTAGTTATGTTACATTGGGCGGCCTGCATTGGGCGTTCTGCTATTATTTCTATCAGTCGGCATAAAGAAGCCATTTGCTTCGTTGCTCTCGATTGTTGAGGTAGTGCAATCGCCGTTTTGGGGGCTGTCTTCTGTATGTTTAGTGGCCTTCATTGGGCGCTCTACTGTTATCTCTATCAGTCCGCATAAAGAAGCCATTTGCTTCGTTGCTCTTGATTGATGGGGTAACGTGATCGCCATTTTGGGGGCTGTCTTTTGTACGTTTATTATGTTTATTTTATATCTAATTGTAGTTATTTGTCTTTTCCTGGCGGCCTGCATTTGGGCGCTCTACTATTGTTTCTATCGGTCGACAATCAGAAGCCAGTTGCTTCATTGCTGATTGATGGGAGTAATGTGATCGCCATTTTTGGGGGCTGTCTTTTATATGTTTATTCATGTTTATTTTAGATCATATTGTAGTTATTTTGTCTTTTCTTGTTTGTAGGTACATTTGTGTAACTTCATGTGAAGCGCTTTTGAACGCACAACCCCTGTGTGAAAAGAGCGCTATATAAATCTGGTATAATAATAATAATAATAATAATTTAAAATTACATCCTGTCATCCAACATTACGGCTATTCTTGTCTGAGACGATACCATGGGTACGGATTTGATACGGTAAATTGTTAACAAACTTGTGTCTATTGACGGTATAATTGGTATTCAATGTGAAGAAAAAACATTTCTCTTTCTACCGTAACTGTGATTATTTGGAAGTTATGCATGATAAGCGAAAAAAGTACGACAGACTCGTCCCGGTAAGGGTCGCCCTGCCCGTGAAGAAGACAAGTTATAAAGGTTTCTATCAGACTATCACTATCTCTAGATTCTACACCCAAAAAAAAAAAAAATCTTTTTAGTGCCTGACACCTATGGTGCTCACTGACAGCTGTGTGTGATGGAAAAGTTTATAATGATGTTAATTGTTACAGTGCCACTGTGGAAAAACCGTAATTCTTTCCCAATAAACGTGTTTAAGCTAAATCTATTATTTCCATTGCAAACAGTTTTGAGCCAGATCAGACGCCGGGTAACCCAGCGTCTGATCAGGCTCCAAGCTGTTTGCCACCCATATAACCATGAATTATCATAACTGTCCCAAAGTTGTACTTTTCTACATTTTAGTGCTTTGCGTTTGCGTTTCATTTGTGTTTAACAGGACAGAATACCGTTTTCTCCACTGTTAGTGATGATAACCGATCAATAAATCCATATTACCTGTCCTAATTTAGTAAAAACACCAATATCTATATCATTGATTCTCATACATCAGAACCCTCCCATATAATTTTCCTTAGTCAACTAATTTTTCACTTTGAAATGCTGGTAATGTATTAATGGTTGTTTCTGTCTGGCCAAATTGAAAGTCAAGAGTCAAAAAAGAGAATGCATGAGTCATATCACAAGAAAATTATTATTTAAAGTCCTTGACAAAATTCAAAATAAAAAATCAAGACAATGCAGCCATTGTGCCCAATCTGGTCTTGGCACCTAACTGTTTCAGTCTGTTAGTCACTTTTATCCACAGAGATTGATCAGTCTTTCTCTGTAACAACACCATTTAAATTTTATTTCAATGTCTGTTAAAACTAAACATGCAAAGCTTTCTAAGTAATATTATACACGATTATTCCTTTAATATCTATATTATCAAGGAATATGAAATATGCCACACTTTGACTGATATGTACAGTCAATATTGATTTAATAGTTGACCACTCACTGAAGAAGATCTGTGTGATTGTTTCATTAAGTTATTATGGCAAGATAAAAAAAGAAAAGAAAGAAAGCTCCTACTGGAGCTAGCTTTCTGCATAATTATTATTCTCACACCCCTATTTTGAAAACAAACCTATGGGTAACTTACTGAATGGATGCCTAATATAAGTACAGTCAGTCTTATATTGAAAACAACCTATGGGACACCTACTGAATGGATGTCTTATATAAGTCTGACTGTAGAATATTGTAAATTATGCAAAATAAAATCAACATACTGTCATAAAATGATGCATTACATGTTTATGGACCCAGGATCTGTTTCATAGGAATGTGCTACCAATCTTAGTGGTCAGATAAACTCAAAGTTCAATTCCAAGTACATGTTGATAACTATGCCTTTTTATGTTCATGTAGATGTAAAATGAATGACAAAATGGTATGTATAAATACATGTACATGAATTATACTAGCAAATAATAGTTGATTTGCTGATCATTTCCAATCTTTCAGGGAAAATGAAAAAAAATCATGATATTTACAATATTTCTTGTAATTTCAAAATTAAAAAATAAACAGTAATTTGCAATTGTGAATTCTAATAGTTTTAGTCTATTTGTAAAAACTTGATTTTACACTCCTATATTAAATCATCACTAATTGAAATAGCAGAAGTATTTTAGAATACAGGTGACTGCTTAAAGCAGGATTAACATAATTTAGACAGCAACCAATTGCATAGTGATCTTCTATTGATTACTGTCTTGATGAATGGTTGACTACATATTACTAATTGAAGTTATTTTTTTTTTAATTAATGCAGGTGCTATAAGGCAGCAGCTCATATAGGGATTTTCTTCATTCTCCAAGTTTATCCTGCATTAAACAACCATCTGTGTATAAGATTGCCTTGTGATATTCTATAAAGTGGCTGCTTAATAAATGATTGACTATGTTTATATTAAGCTGTTCAGTTCAGAACCTCCTTGTGTATCCAAAACAATAAACAGACTCAATTTTAAATTACAGGGAAAGCAACATGGTTTCATGCTTCAACAAGTCTGGAAAAACAAAAATACTTGTAGTTGCACTGTGTTATCAATTACAATTTGCCAAGTGGCTGTAGTCATGGTACATTAATCTACAGTCAATCCTGTAATAATTGACATCTCTAAAGAAAACATAATTATGGTAAACATAAATACAGGTGGTTCTTTAAAAGCTGGGTGAGACTTATGCAGAAAACTCCTGTAGATTTAATAAATGCATTATTGCCAGCTTACATTCAGCAACCATGCACCTGCCTTCTGATATTGACATGTGAGGTCAAGTAGTAGTGGCTACAAAATTGACTATTTATGCTTCATTTCCAAAAGACATGTACATTTATTTTACAAATGACAACCAGTGCACATCAGACCCAGATTCAGAGGGCTCTTTTAGGTCTGTACTGTTCAGTAGGACAAGGACAATATAGTCTACGTCTACGTTGATACGTTGCTCTGTCAGACTTGACAACTATGCAACGGTGCGCAAATAAGAAAAAAGAAAGGCAAAAGGAAACGATAGAAAAAGTTAGAAGAGACACTGACAAGAGTAACGGTGCAGGATAGATAAACTAAAAGAGAGAAAATAGAAAAAAAAGTTTGTCCGGTTACTTTTCGACCATCAGGGCATGACCAATTCAGCTTGCGTGGCGCTACCTGGGCACTAGACCCGCTGACACAGCTCATGCCCCTCATTTGATGCTACTTTGTAACCGAAATGGAAAAGTCCCCTAGAAAGATAGGCTGGAGATCCCACTCTTGAAGGATACCAAGGAGTGGGCCTCAGCCACCGTGGCTGGAAGTGAGTTCCATACTGGGATACTGCGGGGGAAAAAAGTGTTCTTGAAGCAGTTTGTAGATGCTTGGTACGGCAGGAACCTGGTACTGTGGGCTGACCGTGGTAGCGTCTTTGCTGGCTTGAGATATGGTGAAGGGTCAATATCGACCAGGTTGTTTACAATCTTATATAGCATGGTGAGATGCAATTTCTGACGGCGGGTTTTGAGGCTGTTCCACTGTAGGCTAGCGAGCATGTCTGTGACGCTGCTGGTATTGTGAAACCTGTTGGTAACGAAACGCGCCGCCCTTCTCTGAACCATCTCAACTTTAGACGTGAGTGTCTTCTGGTGAGGGTTCCAGATGGTGCAACAATAGTCAAGATTCGAGCGGACCAGGGAGATGTAGGCACTGGTTTTCGTCTCTTTGCTGGTACTATGTAGATTTCGTCTCACAAATCCGAGCATGTTGTTTGCTTTCTTTGTGATCCGGTCGATATGAGTCTTCCAGCCAAGGTCAGCCTGCAGATCCACACCAAGGTACTTAGTAGTTGGGTCGGTTGATAGAGTGATGCCTTTCAAGATGTAGTTTGACAGGAGAGGAGATCGTGATCGGCTCACACGAAGAACGCTGCACTTATTGGGGTGGAAATCCATGCCCCACTTCCTTTCCCACAATGCAAGAGAGTCCAGATCTTCTTGGAGAGTCTTCTGATTATCGTGTGACTTGATCTGGCGGTACAGGATACAGTCGTCTGCAAACAAGCGTGTCTGTGAGAGAAGGCCATCAGGGAGGTCGTTAATGAATAGGAGAAACAGCAAGGGTCCTAGGACTGATCCCTGTGGGACTCCACTCACAACGGGTGCCATTTCCGACGACTGGCCCTGGACGAGTACTTTCTGTGTTATGTCGTGGAGGAAAGATGAAATCCACTCTAGTGTATGGCCTCGTATTCCATAGTGGTTGATCTTTTTGAGTAGTCGCTGGTGAGGTACGCGGTCAAATGCCTTACTGAAGTCGAGGATAATCATGTCTGTTTGTATGCCTTTGTCGAGGGATGATGCCAGTTCGTGTACAAGGGTGAGGAGCTGAGTTTCACAGCTCTTCCTCGCCCTGAACCCGTGCTGACAATCATGTAGGATGTTGAACTGTTCGAGATGGCGGAGTGTATGGCTAACGATGATATGTTCTAAGAATTTGCAACATAGACTGGTGAGTGAAACAGGTCTGTAGTTGGCAGGATCTTGGCGGGAGCCCTTCTTGAAGATGGCAGTGACATTTGCGCGTCTCCAATCGTCTGGTACGGTGCCCTGATCCAGAGATCGCTGGAAAATGATTGTAAGGATGGGGGCTAGCTCCACTGCACACTCCTTCAGTATCCTTGCTGATATGTTGTCGGGACCCGCAGCCTTTCTTGGGTTCAGTTTTGCCAGAAGTTTATAGATGCCCATCTCATTGACCTCAATGTCGCTCATGTCTGGGTAAGGCGACCCTGTTGGTGATGGAATGTCGTCTTCAGACTCGTAGGTGAAGACGGACATATACTGTCTGTTGAGGATGTTGGCCTTGTCTGTGGGTGCGTCGAAGAGACGGCCATTATCCTTCAGGGGAGAGATCCCGGAGTTGTCTTTCCCTAGTGATTTAATGAAGCTCCAAAACTTCTTCTGCTTGGGCTGCCTGTCAGAGTCTGGGTCATCCAACTCAATCAGGTTGTTTACATACGACTGGTAAGACTGGCGCTCAAGTTTCTGTACTCTGGCCTTGCAGTCCTTGTATGCTGACATGTCAGAGGTCTTTTTCGTCTTCTTCATGCGGTTGAACAGCCTGGCCTTCTTTCTTAGTGCAGCCTTAATCTGCCGGTTGATCCATGGCTTTTCCCTATGCCCGTCCCTTATCATCTTCTCTGGTATATTCTTTTCCATTAGAGAGGTCAAGGTCTTCTTGAACTTAGTCCAAAGGGAGTTTACTGGTGCATCCTGCATAAGTTGAATGTCATGCCGAAACGTGTGGAGTCCTGTATTTATGTTAGTCTTCACAGGTACAATATATTTGTAATTAATGTGTATAATTATGAAGGACACCATTAAAGGTTCTATAGATTAATTGTGGTTAAAATTGCTAGTTTATTGCTGATTAAATTGAGGCATGCATGGATATGAAATAAAACATATGCAAGCAAACAAAGTGATCATCTTCTCACTTGAAAAACCTTTATTTCAATTGGATGTACATCAACAGTCAGTACCTGACATACCCATTCAGTTCAAAATGAATTGCTTAGCACATTTAAAACTACCTCACAAAAACAAAGAAAATGAGTTCAAACTATTTCTCTTTACTTATTTATTACATAAATAGTTGTAGATCAAAATCCGCAAACACTAGTGTCAGTTGGAAATATTTGGCAATCTTCACAATTTTCAAGATATTTGTATTTGAGGACAGGGTAATCCAATTCTTAATATTATCTGGCTATAAAATCACAATGGGCAGTTGAAATTATCCCCTCTTTTATCATAGCAACACAGGGATGGTATGGTTCCTATGTTGACATCAGACTATATAGACTGTTCTCCTGTCTGTAGCCTAGCTCAAAATAGTCTGTACATTACCAACCAGACTTGAAGAAGCTATTACATAATGCTGCCAAGCTTCTATAATTCTTCAAATTTTCTTTTGTAAAGACACCTGAAATGGTTCAGTGAAAAGTATAGTATTCATTGATATTAGGGTCAGGCCAGGCATTTTGTTGTCCTGCTACAGTATAACAGTAGACTGTACTGCTCCTGCTCCTGTTTCCACTGTCTTGTGGGTACCCTTTGGGTGGGGAAAGGCTATGGGAGTAAACCCAGACAGAAAATCACACTGCTACAATCTGGGTAGTAGTTTTTTGGCTTCCAGGGCAGGCATCAAAGGACCGGTGTTATTTGGCCTGGGGCCAGCGCTGCTCGACGGAGGATCCTGCATGTTTCAGGACAACGGCGAGGCGCACTGCCCGAGTGAGGGAACGACGGAAGTCTCTGGCGCCGCAAAGGTTCGGAGTTGGACGTCAGCAAGGACATGCGGTCCGGAAAATCTTTGTTCCAGCAATCATGGCTAGTACAACGACACGTAACCAGTTAGATGGTGCCGGCAGGCGACATAGTTCTGTCGGTAGCATCTCGGGCTTAGCCGACTCTCAGGTGCGGGAGGCGGGGTCCGGCCTTTGTGGCAAATCTAGCGAGCACCCGACCAAGTTTAGGGTCGCCACATGGAATGTGGGAACCCTAAAAAGAAGAGGAAGCGAGGTTGTGGAGACCCTCACCAGGAGGGGTGTGGATCTATGTGCTGTGCAGGAGCACAGATGGGCAGGCAGTACATCGGCTAACCAGACCCGCCAAATCCATGGAAAGGATTCCACCTACAAGTTCTTCTGGAGTGGCAACAGTAAGGGCCAAGGTGGAGCTGGTGTGTTGCTTGCAGAGAAATGGACTGACAAGGTATTCGCTGTCGAGCGGGTCTCTGACAGGATCATCCTCATAAGATTGGTTCTTGGCAAGGTGGTTTTCACTTTCATCTCTGTGTATGCGCCACAGTGCGGCTTACCGGAAGCTGTCAAGGACATCTTCTATGATCAACTACTGAGCTTGGTCACCAAAATCCCAGCATCTGAGACCCTCATACCCCTTGGGGACTGGAACGGTCATGTGGGGGCTGAAGGATGTGGTTATGAGGAGGTGCACGGTGGGCGAGGATTCGGTATTCGTAATACCGAAGGAGAGAGAGTGCTAGAGTTTGCTCTGGCAAACGACCTTGTTGTTGGCAACACCTGTTTCCTGAAGAGAGAGAGTCACCTAATCACCTACTGCTCGGGAAACCACAGGTCACAGATAGACCTCATTCTCTACAGAAAGAGTTTTCAGAAAGCAGTCACAAACGTGAAGGTCATCCCTACAGAGGAGTGCGTGCAACAACACAACCTTGTAGTGTGCGACTTCAATGTACACATTCCCACAGTTAAGAAACGCAAGTTCTCCCCACGTATACGAACCTGCAAGCTGAGGGATCAAGCTGTGGCGAATGAATTCCATGTAACCTTCGCAGAAAAAGTATCTGCTTCTGCAAATGAAATGTCTACTGGCACTATGGAAGAGGTGTGGGCGAAACTGAAGCAACCTCTCTTAACAACAGCGACAGAGGTGTGTGGGCTCTCCAAAAACCACCAGTGGAAGTGCCAAACCTGGTGGTGGGACGAGAAAGTTGAGGATGCAGTGTAGACGAAACGATCCTGTTTCAAGAAGTACAAAGCCCTATTAAAGACTGGCCCTAGCAGCGAGCTTTCTACAGCCAAAGCTATATACTATGAGGCTAGGCGCATTGCCAAGCATGCTGTTTGGCAATCAAAATCAGAGGCTGAAAAGGACAGGTTTGCAAACGTCTCTCCAAATGATGGAACCATCTTCAAGCTTGCAAAGCAAATGGACAGGCAAAATCAGGATGTTGTGGGGGAGAAGTGTATCAAGAACGACAAAGGTGAACTATCGCTCAGTGACGAGGAGAAGATGAAGGCATGGGTGGAGCATTACTCTAAACTGCTTAATGTTGAGTTCGAGTGGCAGAGTGACCTTCTTCCAGAAGTCAACCCAACAGAGGGTCCACCCCCTCCAATTACTGCGACTTTAATTCGTGAAGCTCTTGGTAAAATGAAGGATGGGAAAGCTGCAGGTCCTTCGGGCATTATTGCCGAGATGTTGAAAGCAACAGGGGAGGAGGGAGTCCAGTTGCTGAGACAACTGACGGAGGCAGTTTTCAGTAGTGGTGTAATACCCAAGGATTGGGAAGAGAGTTACATCCTAAACCTGTACAAGGGTAAAGGTGATGCTCTTGAGCGTGGGAATTACCGTGGCCTCAAGCTAACGGACCAAGTGATGAAGTTACTTGAGCGTGTGATGGACACTTTTGTACGAAGGATGGTTGATATTGACTCTATGCAGTTTGGTTTTGTTCCTGGGCGTGGCACCAATGATGCGATCTTCATCATTCGCCAGTTACAGGAAAAGTACATAGCAGCCAACAAGCCTTTGTATCTTGCCTTTGTTGACCTTGAGAAGGCCTTCGACAGAGTACCTAGGAAAGTCCTCTGGTGGGCACTGAGAAGTCTGGGTGTTGACGAGTGGGCTGTGCGTGTCATCCAAGGAATGTACTCAGATGTCAAAAGTCGAGTGCGTGTCAACGGGCAGTACAGCGACGAGTTTGGAGTCGAAGTTGGAGTGCATCAGGGTTCGGTCCTCAGTCCTCTGCTTTTCATCCTCGTGCTTGAGGCACTTTCACGCGAGTTCCGTACCGGAGTCCCTTGGGAGCTTCTGTACGCTGATGATCTCGCCGTGATTGCAGACTCACTTCAGGAGTGCATTTCCAAGCTGACAGCTTGGAAAGCAGGTATGGAAGGTAAAGGACTGAGGGTCAACATGAAGAAGACCAAGCTCATGGTATCTGGCCCAGGGCTTGATCTCCTTCGTGACTCTGGGGCATTTCCTTGTGCTGTGTGCCGGACTGGAGTTGGGGTGAATTCTATCAAATGTTCCCAATGCATGCTGTGGGTGCACAAGAAATGCTGTGACGACCCGAACTATGTGTGCCCCAGATGTCGTGATATGGCACGCCCTATTGATGGTAGACCAGTCACCCAGGTTGACGTGGATGGCGTTCAAATCGAGGTGGAAGCCAGTTTCTGCTATCTAGGTGATATGCTGTGTGCAGGGGGAGGATGTGAGCTCGCGATCATCACAAGATGCGGTACGGCCTGGGGAAGGTTCAAGAAACTCCTGCCTCTTCTTACATCTAGGCATGTGTCCCTTACGGCTCGTGGGAGAGTTTTTGATGCTTGTGTGCGCTCTGCACTACTACATGGAGGGGAAACCTGGGCACCGTCTGCCTCAGATTTGCAGCGTCTTCGTCGAAATGACAGAGCCATGGTCCGTTGGATCTGTGGTGTCAAGCACCAAGACAACATCACTACAGAAGCACTGTATGCAAAGCTGGGGATTCAAGAAGTGACAACGGCCCTACGCACAAGGCGTCTGAGATGGTACGGACATGTCTCGCGTGCAAACTCAAGTATCAACTCAGTGATGGGTATGGAAGTGCCAGGATCCAGGGGGCGAGGGAGGCCAAAGAAGACCTGGTTGGAATGTGTTGAGGCTGACATAAGAACATGCAGCCTTGGTGGCATTGATCCACAGAATAGAGAAGCCTGGAGTTTAGGTGTTGGAACCTCTAGCCGCCTGCTGCCTACCCCTGCAGGGACACCCGCAGCAGCTGACAAATAAATTCAGGATTTAGTTAGTAGTTAGTATACAAGTACATATTAACAAATAAGTGGAGCTTGTAGGAAGCTCTGTAGTAAATATCCCTGTCTACATGTACTTGCAAAGCAGAAAAAAAATAAAAATGTAAATATTTCTATAATCTTAAAGAATATAAAATAATCTTTTATATTCTTCTGTGTGTATGTATTTATTCTTACACTTTAAGCATATATTTAAAGGGGAAATGAAAGATGTAAAATGTCTTACTTCTTCAATTTCAGAATCCCCATATAAACATTCTAGATCTGTTTAGTCTAGATAATAAATATTAGATTTACTGTCGTATTGATTAATATATTGTTGCTCTACTCTGATGGCAGTCTGTGATAGATTATATTTATAAAATGAATCTTAAAGTCATATTTTAATCATGTAGATCTAGATCTAGAAATCTTGTAGATATGTAATCTATTCTACAACTGTCATTAAATATATACCCATTTCAAATGAGATGCGTGTACATGCTATGCATGATTAGCATAAAAATATTCTCATTTTAATTTGACAAACAAATTTGACTTAGAATCTCTGTATATATTGTAATTGGTTGTAATTAATCAGTGTAAATCTAGATCTACATATTATTAATAGAATAATGAAGGACAACAATCAATAATTTTAGGTTTCAACGGAAATGCCGAGAGATTTTACTTTTTTTACTCAAAGAACATGACTAGAACTACGGAGCAGACTTCTCTCTTCCTCTCTCTCTCTCTCATTAAGTGGATTTGGGTGGATTCGGGTGGAATTGGGTGTATCGTTACTCTCTAAAAATTAAGTGAAATTTGATAAGTCAGCAGTTTTTATTCAGAATAAGGAATAAATTCAACGTACACGGCATTTTAATCATTCATACATATATATCTTATTGACAACCACCTGTTGCCGTGTTGGGGAGTCCAAGTGTGATAGGACTCTCGCCTTTAAAAAAGCATTTAATTCTATTTTTCGGTAAAATCGCGCTATTGCAACTTATGTAAGACCTTCGTAGTATTTATAGGACCTATCCTCCCTTTTCGTTTTTCTTATTTACAGATAATAACGCGTAAAAAAGAATGAGATTAAACGCCCCGCTGCATAAGCTTATGTAGATTTCGGGTTTGTTGTCCCCGAGTGCGCGCGCTCGCTAAGTGTAAACAAACTGAGGGATGCCGAATGAAGGGTGTATGACGTAGGTCTGGAAAAGAGAATGGGAGGGTTGAAACCCCTCCCATACCCTCCCCAATTTTGCCCCCCCCCCCCCCCCCCACTCAGATATTCCTGGATCCGGGCCTGAACCTCTCGCACTGCAAGCGGACACTCTACCACTGAGCTATACAGGCGGTGAAGAACAAGAATGAAGAAATAGGAGTACGAAATTGTAAAAAAAAAAATAGGGTACGAAAAGTCAAGGGTACAAAATGACTATATCGTCGATAAGTTAACGGTGTCAAAACCAAAGTAGACAAAATTGTCATATTTTGACCTCTAGTGGCTCTACAATCAAGACCTAGCAATATATTTATACAATATAATGTATAACTGATGATTAAATGAACAAATAATTCACTAAGAATAAGTTTAATGAGAAAACTCAATAAAATTTGGACATACCCCACCCACTTTCAAAAGTTATGAACCCAAACTCATCCATATTTATTTTATAATAGACTAGTTGTACGTATAATGTTAACTTATTAACCAACTGTCTTAAATGAACTGAAATATGTTGCTTTATACTTTTTGTGTATATATTTCATGCAGATATAGATATCTACTCACATTTGGATGGAATTTTTCGTCTGCATGTGGAAATTTTCTAAAATGGATAGGTATAACACACAGCCGAATGGTACGGTCTATAAAAAAATACAGTGTCGTCTCGCACAGAAAACGTTTTTCCCCGCTAAAATCTAGAAATAATATAGATCTAGGTAAATTGATTATTTTTTCCCCAATTTTAAAGAAATAATAAAGAACTCTACTTGTTATAAATAGAATCTAGTATATAATAATACATTTAAAGCAATATTAGGATCATGGAGAATTTCTCCATGATTAGGATACTGCATTTATTATGCAATTTTAAATGATATTTTGTGTGGTTGTGGTTTGCTTTTAAAATATAATGGGACCACATATTTGGTAAAATCAGTTTTAAGATCTCTATCAAATTGTGTGTTTATGGTTGGCTAATCAACGTTGGCCCAACGTTGGGCCAACGCACTTCAGCCAACGCCGACTATGTAGGAAAGATGGTTGGATGTACAAAGTTGGCCCAACGTTGGGCTAACGTTAACATGCCAACACCAACGTTGTGCCAATATGCCGACCATTACCCAACGTTGGGCCAACGTCGCTCTGCTATCTGCCCAAAGATGTGTTTAACAGAGAGCTTATCCGCACGACCGTCGTGCGAATAAGAAATGTCATCGGCACGACCGTAGCCTCTGTTAAACACATCTTATTGGATTTGATCACGTGGTTACTAGTGTACTGGCGATAGAGAAAAAATACCCTGCTTTTGTTGACGGATCGAAAAAGAGAAATTTTGAGGTTAAAATATATTTTGTGAAGCTTTAAGCCAACATTTTGACAACTTGAAAATCTTTATTATAGAACAAGCCATTACTACCAATTTTCAAGTCTTTTGAATTCATTCGTGGTTTGACCCGGTCGGGGGTTGTAAACCCGCAACATCCCGCACTGTAAGCGGACACTCTACCACTGAGCTATACTGGCGGTGACTTGATATATACTGCTAGATATGGTTGATCTATATAGCAAAAATGAAAAAATATGTTTTTAAAAATGTGTACCGATGTGATAGTGCCGCTTTCAGCAGTTACAAGTCCCGCTTTCAGCAGTTATAATGGTCCGTGTTTTATTTCAACAAGCGTTAATCTCCTCTTCGGAGGTAAAAATCTCATTGTAAACCGCGCCAAAAATCAATTCACATCGTTTGTGTCCAATGTAATTTAATCTTTCTTTTTCTAGTTTGTTCCAACTTATGTAATAATATTAAATATATGTAACTGATATTTTATCATGAAAATGTCCAGTTTAAACAAATAAAGATTGAAAGTGCAGCGTAAGACTGACATATTTTACTGAAATCGCTACACAAAATTTGCTTTCTAAATGTCAAAACTCAAAATAGCAATGCCAAAGGATTTTTTTTAAAAAAAAACAATTTCAGGGATATGTTGTGGTTAATGGGTAGATCTTGACCTAAACATGTATAAAAGAAACAAAATATGATGTTAAAGTTCAACACTTTAACATAAAAGGAAAACATAAAATGACCCAATTTGTGTCTAAGAAATCGTTTTTTCAATACTCTGTATTATATATAAATGTCACATTTTACTTTTTTTCCGTCAGTTTTTAAGTATTGAAAACTTCAAGTGGCCTCTTGGTAAACTTATTTCCAGTTAAATTAATCATTCAGAATGCTATTTCTTGTGGTTTGATCCCGATCTTGCTATAATAAAAGGGAGTTTAAGCCCCCCCCCCCCCCCCCCCCCCCCCCCCAAAAAAAAATAGGTAGTGACTAGGGGTACGTGACCGTACCTCTAATATTTGAAATTAGCGGTACGGTCACGTACCCCTAGCGAGCCCTGTGAGGTTTGACTAGGGGTACGTGAGTCCCTAACACTGTATAGCAACACTTTATTGTGTCTGCAGATACGTTAGTAGCGATGCTAATGTTAATAATATCTCATTTCAACCTTCTATTCTGACTGTTTAACGCAGAAAAGCAAAAAAAAAATAATCCAAAAATAATTTCCACACGGCAGCGAAAACTATAGTAGGTATTATACCTATGAATAAAGAACGTTCACACATTTTTACAAACATGTATAAATATCCAATACCAGCCTTGTTTAGAATAAATGCACTGTTTAATTGCGATCAGTTATCAAACGTGTTTTACGAGTTGATTTGTGTAGGTCATTAACCAGCAAACTTGGGTACCGGCAAACTTACATGTTTCGATACTTGATTGGAGCCGAAGCTTCGATATTTTTTATTTTCTTAGGTCTACCACTTTATATTCATCGCTAAGTTAGGAAGGCACATCAGCAGTAGTTTCTTACAAGCTTATTGTATAAATTAAGTTACCATTGAATCAAAATTTTAAGAAAAAAACTTAACATTGGTCACGGATTTTCAGATATCGGGCGTATCTGACGATAATTAACCCAATACATGTATGCGGAATACATCTATTCTCATCGCTGCCGGTGAGAACAAGTTGGGTGGCGAATATTTGTCGAAGTTTCTTTGTTTTTCTCCATTAAATATCCACAAGATAAGGTAGAAATGAGAGATTATTAATATAAGCATCAACAAAACGTATCTGCAGGCAAATTTATATGTTGCTACATAGTTTAAATGACTCACGTACCCCTAGTCAACCCTCACAGGACTCGCTAGGGGTACGTGACCGTACCGCTAATTTCAAATATTAGAGGTATGGTCACGTACCCCTAGTCACTACCTTCCAAATATACATCAATTCAAATAACTAAACAATATCAAAACAAAATAACGATATAAAACGTAGAACAAATCGCCGTACGTGTCATTAGCGAGTTCTAACTACAAAAACGTACAAGAGCTACAACTCCATTTCTTTATAGGCAGTGGCTAGACGTCCGGAACCGGACGGCTAGCCAACCCTGACAGGATGGGCTAGACGTCCGGTTCCGGACGGCTAGCCTACCCTGTGAGGGTAGGCTAGACGTCCGGAATAAATTTATTTCAGGAAATATACTGCTTTATACGTGGGTTAGTGCCTGGGTATATTTAAAACAAGTTGAAACAAACCTCAATGCATTTAATTTTCAAAATAGAGAGCATACACAAATCACATGCATATAAAGGAATTAAATTACCTTCGCCACGAATGAATATATGTGCTTATTCATTCGTGCCTTCGCTTAAGACCGACGTTCGCATCCGCCATTTTAATTGGTTATTGACTCTGCTGCCCCGACTTTGTCGCTATTAGATTAGGACGCAGGGCATTTCTGTTGATTTTATTGTAATTTATGCATGTAAATATTAACTGAATGTTATAATTAGATATTGAAGATCAAATGCCGAAAGTATTTCTAATGGATGGTATTATATAGATACGTTGATTATCGCCATATCTAATTATCGCGGCCGGTATCTCCATGCACGGAATTATACAAAACGGAATAGCAACTAAGCGAAGTTGAATAGGCGAGTACCTGAGCTCTCGCGGCGGTTGAATTTTGCGAGATTATGTGTCACGTGACAACATCTTCACTTCTTTGCCTCGTTGTCCGCGATTTCTGGCGTGAAATTTACCGACTCGAGTGTTTTTATTGACATTTTATAGGATTTAAACGACTATGTGGACATTCCTATCAATTCACGGGAATAAAAACCCGTGAACAATGTTTCGAAAACACACATTTATCATATTGACTACCGATAGACAGTCTCTTATCAAGTATCGCGAGTCTCGTATCCGCCGCACGAGATTTACGATATAGCGCGAGGTTTCGATTCCGTCAGTGTATACTTCTGTGCTCCATGTATTGTCGCTAGTAGCAAACTGTGAATGAATCGGAAATAACAAAGCCATGCAAACAAAATCCATTGCTAAGCATCGGCATAAAGTGGCATTTGGAGTAAAAGTTTGAGTAATACATGTATTTATGAAGGTCATTATACTTCGAAAAAGGGAAGACCTGTCCATTACCGTAGATCGCTGTGAAATTCTAAGTCGGAGATATTTATCTGACACTTAAGAAATCAATTAAAAATGGAAACATTTTAACGTGGACATTATGTACATGCTCGAAAGTGTCAATTTAGCGAAACGTACAGGTACTCAATCATCAATTAAAATGCCTGTGAGAGTGCGGTTCTCCTACTAGGTGGGGAAAGAATACGGCAACAACAACAACAACAATGGCGGACGCGAACGTAGCTCATAGTGACGGTAAATTAATTCCTTAAAGTGCGACTTGTTTCTGTTCTCACCGATTTTCTGAAGTTTAAAATTGCATTTAAGGTTGTTTGCCATATATATCCAGGCACTAACTCACGTAAATTATGCAGTATCAGCTCTGACGAAAATCTATTCCGGACGTCTAGCCTACCCTCACAGGGCAGGCTAGCCGTCCTGAACCGGACGGCTAGCCACTTCCTTCTTTATATCGCTATTTGTGGGTTATCGTTCTTGTACGTTTATGGTCATAATGTTTTTCAAAATATTTTATTTTTCGTTTTAAACGTATGCCAGAATTTATATGGATAACTCATATCAAACCACCAAAAATGTGAGAAATTCTTTGCTTTAACAAATATAACATTCTACATGATTTGCAACATGGTTTTAGGCAAAAACGTTCATGTGAGACTCAGCTATTACAACTTGTTGATGAAATTACACAAAACCTGGTAAATGGCAAACAAACTGATCTCGTCCTCTTGGACTTTAGTAAAGCCTTTGATAAAGTTAGCCATCTTAAACTGCTGCACAAATTAGAAATACATGGGGTAAGTAATTCTGTTATCGTACATGGGGTAAGTAATTCTGTTATCAAATGGATTAGGAACTTTCTGATCGGTAGATCTCAGAAAGTTGTTCTAGAAGGAGGTCAGTCGTCAGAGGTCCCAGTAACATCTGGGGTACCTCAAGGATCTGTTTTAGGCCCACTCCTTTTTTATACGCCCGTCTTCAGACGGGACGTATTATGTCGTGGCGCTGTCCGTCCGTCTGTCCGTCCGTCTGTCTGTCTGTCCGTCCGTTAACTTTTTCATGTCCGCTCTCTAACTCAAACAAATTTAGTCTAATCCTTTTGAAACTTGGTCAGAACGTGTATGACCATAATATCTCGGTCAAGTTCGATAACCAGCAAGATTGACCCAGACATTCAAGAGTTATGCCCCTTTTTTCGTAAAAACGGGCATATTTTAGTTTGTCCGCTCTCTAACTCAAACAAATTTATTTTAATCCTTTTGAAACTTTGTCAGCATGTGTATAACTATAATATCTCGGTCAAGTTCGATAACCAGCAGGATTGCCCCAGACTATCAAGAGTTATGCCCCTTTTTTCGTAAAAAACGGGCATATTTTAGTTTGTCTGCTCTATAACTCAAACACATTTATTTTAATCCTTTTGAAACTTGGTCAGCATGTGTATGACCATAATGTCTCTGTCAAGTTTGATAACTAGCAGGATTGCACCAGGCATTCAAGAGTTATGCCCCTTTTTTTGTAAAAAACGGACATATTTTAGTTTGTCCGCTCTCTAACTCAAACAAATTTATTTCAGGCCTTTTGAAACTTGGTCAGCATGTGTATGACCATAATTTCTCGGTTATGTTTCATAACCAGCAAGATTGTCACAGACAGTCAAGAGTTATGCCCCTTTTTTCATCTAAAACGGGCATTTTTTAGTTTGTCTCAAACAAATTTATTCCAATCCTTTTGAAACTTGGTCAGCATGTGTATTACCATAATGTCTCGGTTATGTTCTATAACCAGCAGGATTGCCCTAGACATTCAAGAGTTATGCCCCTTATTTTGTCAAAAACGGGCATTTTTTAGTTTGTCCGCTCTCTAACTCAAATAAATTTATTCCAATCCTTTTGAAACTTTGTCAGCATGTGTATGACCATAATGTCTCGGTCAAGCTCCATAACCAGCAAGATTGCCCCTGACATTCAAGAGTTATGCCCCTTTTATCGTCAAAAACGGGCATTTTTTGTTTGTAGCTCTCTTTCTCAAACAAATTTATTCCCATCCTTTTGAAACTTGGTCAGCATATGACCCCTAACTTTCAGGGTTCTTCCCCTTTTGTTTTTACCTTGATAGGATTTTGGTATGACTACATTCTAAGATCGATTTGACGGGCGTATAATGTGCCCGGCTTGCGGTGCTCTTGTCTATTATATATCAATGACCTTCCCGATTCTGTTACCTCCCAAGTCCGTCTCTTTGCCGATGATACGGCTGTATACTTAGCCATAAATAACGAACAAGATTGTGACCTCCTACAAAAGGACCTTGATAGTCTCACTAAGTGGGAACGGACTTGGGACATGGAATTCAATCCTAGTAAGTGTGTAGTCATGTCCATCTCCAAATCTAAGAAAAAGTTTCTCTTTAATTATAGACTTCATGACCAAGTTCTAGAAAATGTAGATTCTGCCAAATATCTTGGAGTAACACTATCAGATGATCTCTCTTGGAACAAACATATTAAAAAATATCAACTACAGCAAATAACACTCTTAGTTTTCTTTCCAGGAATATCCAGACAAAAAATCAAAAAGTTCGAGAATTTGCATACAAGACTCTGGTAAGACCTCAATTGGAATACACATCAAGTGTATGGTCACCCAGCACACAGGTAAATATCAACAAATTAGAAAAAGTACAAAAAAGAGCTGCGAGATGGACAACGCACAATTACTCCACCTATGACAGTGTAACAGCACTTCGGGAGAGTCTGGGGTGGCAGACCCTGCAAGACCGACGTGACATAGGACGGCTCATCATGTTTTATAAAATCACGTATAGGTTGGTAGCGATTTACAGTCACAAGGCCGACCCTACCTAAGGCCGACCTTAATTTGTATAGTAGACCTATAGTCACAAGGCCGACCTTATGTTTATATAGCAATTTAGGTTTTCACACCTCTTTTACAGGCATGTATTTGATGGTAGATTGTATGTATATAATCGACACGAGCGGCAATTGTTGCAAATACCCCAAAAATTAGTTCAGATCCAGATCCTGATAAAAAAATCATGTGATTTTAAGATAGACATGTAATTGTTTATAAATAAATATTAAACATTTATGTTTGTATATAACCGACACGAGTCGGCAATTGTCGCAAAAAACGTAATTATAGTTCAGATCCAGATCATGATCACCATAATATTTTTCTTTTGAAAAGGATGTTATTTAAAAAAAAAAAAAAAAAGGTTTGTAAATGTTTATAAATAATTCTTAAACATTTATGTTTTTATCAATGATAGCCTATTCCATACGGGTGCATTTATAGTCAGAAAAACGTTAGATCAAATCAGAAATTGAATTATCTCTAGTAGCACCACGTGCCATACGCGCGCCATCGTCAATACAAAATTAAGTAACTGTTATTAAATATCCAGTGCCTTATCATTTAAAAATTATGATTAAAAGTTGATTATGTGTATATTATATATTATTTAAGATCCTGATCTAATACCGATATAAGCTGGGTTAGTTAGATCAAAAGTGAAAGTTAATTTCTCTAGCGCCGCGTGCCATACTGATAATGTATTAATTTGTATGTACAAGTGTTGAAATGTGGCAGCTTAAAGCTGACCCTTGCCCTGGCAACGAGCCACCAGCTTCTCCAGCACTGGTTTTGATTGAATTAAATAAAGGTATTATTAGGGAGAGTTGGCAGCCCTGTTCAGGTACTTTTATGTTAAATGTGGCTAAATATAGTTTTTGTCATTCTATGAATTATGTTAAATGTAGCTAAATGTGTTTCTCGTCAGTGTACACTGTAATATAAAAAAACATATAAAAGTGAGTTGTGTCAAATGTGTGTGCGTTTTGAATATATATGTATTGCTTCTTGGTGTGTTAATGCTAGGTTCACACCAACGGCGCTTTGATGGCGCTTTAAAGCGGCGTGCAAAGCGGCACAAAAGCGTAACAAAGCTTGATTAAAGCGTCAGGGTCGTAATAGATCGTGGGAAAGCTTGGAGTAAAGCGGGACATTCGGCAAGAGCGCGGTTTAAAAAAAATGGGCGCTCTGTTACGAATTGATTAAAGCGCCTAGAGCGTATCAAAGCTTAACATCTTAACAAAGCGTAACAAAGCTCAGCAAAGCTTGACTCAAAGCGTAGGAAAGCTTAACAGAGCTTGGTTCAAAGCGGGGACCCAAATCTTCACGGTCTGTCACCACTTGACACGCTTCGTTAAGATGTCTCAAGATTTTGTTACGATTTGGCATGAAGATCTGATACGAGGTCAGACGCTTTGATCAAGATCTGACACGCTTTGATACGCTTTGTTACGTTTTCATGAATGACTCTCACGCTTTCTCAAGAATTGAGACGCTTTGATCAAGGATTGACCCGTTTTGTTAGGCTTTGTTACGCTTGGCAAGCTTCCCCACGCTCTCTCACGCTCTTTCAGACTCTCCTACGATACTCACGCTCTATCTCCATCCCTATAAATAGCGCTGCGACGTGAGTATCACTCATTGCATTGTTTCAGATAGATCATGTTCTGGTACATCTGGAACTTCTGGATCTTGTTGTTCTGACATCGTGTTATGGAGTCAAAAAGCAATGATTTTGTGGATCTGCTGCATCTCTTTTTAGGCTATGGATCAAAAGCGGCATGAAATCGGCGATCTTGACATTTTCCAATGCGTAACAGAGCTGAACAGACCGTAACAATGCACAACAAAGCTTGATAATCGTATCAGAGCCTGATTTAAAGCGGCAAAATCGCATCAAAGTGTAATAAAGCGTAATAAAGCTTATAAAAGCGTGATTTCAAGCGTAGCAAAGCCTGATCAAAGCGGGATCAAAGCGGGATCAAAGCGTGAGGAACCGTAACAAGTCGGGAAATAACTCGTCCCAAAGCGGCAACCAATTCGTATAAGAGCGTATCAGAGCTTATCAGAGCCATGGAGGAAGTATACCTGGAGATGAATCCGACCGGCTCGCGATTTATCTTGTCGTCCAAAATCGGCCAATCAGCGGCGCTCGCATCGATACAGCCGCCATTTATGAAGATTTGATGCTGGTCACGATCGGGCCATTATATGATCACCATTAATCGTGTAAAGTGTGGCCAAATCAACATAAATTTTACGCAAACATATTATGTAAGTATTGTTTTTACTAACAGTATTATTAATTACGTGAAAATAACTATTTTTCAAGATGAAATTTGAGGAACTGTCGACGGCATTTCGGTACATGTCTGCAACAAGATGGCGGCTAGAAAACAACGAAATTTCCGAAAGATAGGTGTTAATAGAAAGGCTTTTTTATGTCATTTATTCGTTATAAATTTTAATAAATATGTTTTATTAGATCATTTTCTGATGCGTAGTACAACATTTGAGGCGATAGCTTATAAATTGTGAGTTTAGTGAGGTTTTGAAAATGAGGGAGAAAACGTATTTTTTCGTATTTTTTCGTTTTTCTACGAAGTCATGTGTTTATAGAAATGCGTTTAATGGCATCTTTTCGTTATAAATTTTAATAAAGATGTTTTATTAGACCATTATCTGGTGCGTAGTACAAAATTTGAGGCGATAGCTTATAAATTGTTAGTTTAGTGAGGTTTTGAAAATGAGAGAAAAACGTAATTTTTCGTTTACCTACGAAGTTTGGTGTTAATAGAAATGCTTTTAATGTCATATTTTCGTTATAAATTTTAATACAGATGTTTTATAAGACCATTATCTGACGCGTAGTACATAATTTTAGGCAATAGTTTATAAATTGTTAGTTTAGTGAGGTTTTGAAAATGAGAGAAAAACATATTTTTTCGTTTACCTACGAAGTTTGGTGTTAATAGAAATGCTTTTAATGTCATCTTTTCGTTACAAATTTTACTATAGATGCTTTATTAGACCTTGATCTGACGTGTAGTACAAAATTTGAGGCAATAGTTAATAAATTGTTAGTTAAGTGAGGTTGTAAAAATTGAGAGAAAAACATATTTTTTCTTTTACCTAACAAGTTTGATGTTAATAGAAATGCTTTAAATGTGATCTTTTCGTTATAAATTTACTATAGATGCTTTACTAGATTATGATTTTTATATCTGTAAAAAATTGAGGCACTAATTAATAAGTTGTTAGCTCATTGAAGTCGCGAAAATTGTTGAACATGTTACCGCTAAATTACAAGACAAGTCTGGGCTATCCGAGCTGCTTACACAAATCTCACTTCATTTAAACTCAAAACTTAACTTAACTCGGCTATGCACACACACCCCACTAACCAGCCCTGAGTTGTTAATTAACAACACTCCATCATGGCGAGAAAATATGCAGTAAGACTGGGACTCGAACAGGGGGCCCCTTGCTTACAGGCAAGCCTTCTTCAGTTTGGGTTGCTTACACATATCTTTCACCATTTCAAAAATGGGTACACTCACCTGGAATTGACCTTTTAGTGAGGTGTAACTGTAGACATAACGTTCATAAGTCCTTATGAGCTTTACTTCTACAGTTGACCTCGCTAAAAGGAACAGTGCATAAGTTGTGTACAATTTACCATTATCTTCAAATAATGTTGATTTACTAAGTACTTCTACTACTAGTCATACCATTTGATTAAAAACCAACATGAGCTATAGCATGACTAAGTATAGTTCCTGGATAGAATAACAGCAACCATATATTAACCAATACCACCCAAAAATACGCCTATACACCCACTGCAATCAGATCTGTTTTACCCCCGTCCATCCATCCGTTTGTCTTACTGATCTGTATGACATATATTTGTTATACGGTCAAAAATGTGTAGTCATTTTATTCGGACGCAGGTTAATGATGAAGCCTGCACAGCATAGAGGTTTTCAAAACAGAGCATTGCAAGTAGTGCAGCTATTTGTAACTCGGTAGCATCTAGACTACTCATTTTATATAATTTTTCATGATTGATAATTCTGCTTACTTTCAAACAGTCACAGAGTCTGCACAAGTTGCATTCAGACTTGCAATCATTGTAGACCACAGTATGGGTTCAAAGTCCCATATTTTTCAATATGGCTGCTGATGGTTTAAATTGGTTTTAACATAGGTTCCTACTGCCTTTTCTTGACATGCATGCAAACAGTGTAGACTCTGAACATATGCTGGATCTCAGTATGGTCATCTGCCTGCACAGCTTGAAAGGTCATATTCTTGGAAATCTTATTTTAAATTTCACATTTTATTTGTTTATATAGCAGTTTCTGAATCAGAATTTACATTTGAGCATGATGTCATCATTGTTTATAAATTCTATATCTCAGGTATATCCATAAGTGTGAGGCGCATAATCAAAGTGCTATGACCACTGTCACAACCTGCAGCCATGCCCCCCAAGAGGAAATTCAGACTCCAACGACGAAAAATTTATATGAAACATTATAATAACCCACCAGAACAAAATGGTACAGGTAAGTGAAAAGCCAACTGTGTGCACATCAGAAAAGCTCTATGTCCTAGCAGATAGTAGCTTAAAGCAGGCTGAAAGTAAAGCAGAAAAAGCCTTAAAGCATATTCTGCTTTACTTTCAATCTGCTTTAAGTGGCCACCTGTCTCCAAAACTGGAAATAAATTTTCAGATATTGAGTTAATTTTTCACATCAACGACTCCATGTTAGTGTCATGGACTCATTGTTTTACATAATGTGTTTCCCGATGAGTTGGAGAACTCATTCATCTGATTTCAAAAAATCCCAATCTGGATCTTCTCTTACTGCCTATGTGCATAAAGGGGCATATATGTTTTTACCCATAAATACGGCTTTTTACGCCTGTAATGTAGCCTTCTACTGAAGAAAACACTTCAAGTCTAACAGCCATGAAGATGTATCATAAGAAACATTACTTTATCCTAGCAGATGGTAGCTTAACCCATTACCCCATAGCCTTTTTCTTGTATTGCAGATAGGAGAACACTTAATCAGATTGAAATACTTATCGTATATGGAGCTCTGCATTGCGTTTTAAGATGAAGTTAGTACATGTATTGTAAACATATTTATTTACTCTATTATGTTTCTTTTTTTCATGTCACCGGACCCCTCCTGAACAGCCTTCGGGCTGTGGATTACGTGGTTTTCTTGGATACCTTGATTATTCTGGATTGTGTGTGAATGTGCTTTTGTGTTCTATATGTGATAACGATAAGTGCATATGTTATTCGTCAATCGCCATGCTGGATTATAAGTGAAAGTGCTTGTGTATTCTTTTCTACCGGATCTTCTAAGTGTGCTACCGGATTTTACAGTGCTCACACAGGGCTGCCATCTCCGCATGTTTCCGATTTTATGTGTATCTGGTGGTAATTTTAAGCAGGTTAAAAGTAAAGCAGAATGCTCAAAGCGCATTCTGCCTTACTTTCAACCTGCTTTCAGTGGCAGAATCATCAATTCCTACATTAGACATCCAAAACGAGTTAACTTTACACATTCCAGATATAGCATGTCCATGTCATATTGCGGATAGAATACAGTGATTCACTTAGTATGGAGTGCATATATATATGGCAAACAATGATCTAATATTAA
Source organism: Gari tellinella (assembly GCA_922989275.2). Lineage (NCBI taxonomy): Eukaryota > Metazoa > Mollusca > Bivalvia > Cardiida > Psammobiidae > Gari > Gari tellinella. The sequence continues at coordinate 25,173,840 of OV277862.1, forward strand.
ACTGGAAATAAATTTTCAGATATTGAGTTAATTTTTCACATCAACGACTCCATGTTAGTGTCATGGACTCATTGTTTTACATAATGTGTTTCCCGATGAGTTGGAGAACTCATTCATCTGATTTCAAAAAATCCCAATCTGGATCTTCTCTTACTGCCTATGTGCATAAAGGGGCATATATGTTTTTACCCATAAATACGGCTTTTTACGCCTGTAATGTAGCCTTCTACTGAAGAAAACACTTCAAGTCTAACAGCCATGAAGATGTATCATAAGAAACATTACTTTATCCTAGCAGATGGTAGCTTAACCCATTACCCCATAGCCTTTTTCTTGTATTGCAGATAGGAGAACACTTAATCAGATTGAAATACTTATCGTATATGGAGCTCTGCATTGCGTTTTAAGATGAAGTTAGTACATGTATTGTAAACATATTTATTTACTCTATTATGTTTCTTTTTTTCATGTCGCCTGGTCCAATAATATATCATGTATCGTGAACCTGTGCCTCTCTTCCCATTAATGCCACTTCTTTATGCCTTCTTCTTTGATTTTGCAAGTATTCTTTTATCTTCTTCCTTCATTTAACAAGTGCTGCATTGTTTATTTCAGTGGTTGGTTTGTTATAGCGTTTAACATAGCTCTGTCACGCTTTCTGTAGGTATTTGTTACCTTGGTTTGGCCTTTTTTCTTTCGCGATAAGCTCTTTGTATATAAGCATGCGACTTCGTCATTAACTTGAATCAGAAACACAAGCGAAACATAAATAGTTGAGTATGTGAATTACGTTACCTAATTGTGAATTACGTTACCAATATGAACGTAGAAGTTAAAAACATGCGGTATATATATAGTTGATAATTTGCTATAGTACATTAGTATTACATGTAAATTTGTTAAGCAATGCAGAAAAAATGCAACCGAAAGTGATTTTCACTGAGTTTCAATGAATTTACTTGTCCTACTCAATCCGTTTTCAATGAGTTTGACCATTCACTTTAAACTTTCAACATAGAGCGTCTGCAATGTACTTTACTACTACACCGGGAAGAGTAGAAAGTGTTAATACAAGAATATACCTCGTATATTTCATCTGGGTTTGAATATTACTGCCTTCTTTATTTTCACGGTAACGTAATTCATGGTAACGTAATTCATGAATTTAATGTAACTGCCCACAAAACAGTAAAAGCAAGCATTCTATAAAATAATATTTTGGCATTAGTAACATACGCTGGCACCCTCTTGAAGCATGAGGGGTAATAAACAACTGCATCATCAGACCATGCATAGAGTATGGTAACGTAATTCACTTTTCTTATGTATTTCCTCTATGCGTTTGAATAAAAACGTCACTGTATTTGTAATAAGGTGTGGAGCATTTTTTAAGACATGTAGCAACTTAGTTGATATTGAAACGATATTTCAGGCATAAATACCAATGAGATTGCATAACAATAACAAAATCACTTACCTTGTTCAATCATGGTAACGTAATTCACTTCATTTTTCTGGACAGCTGAATTATCTTATGGGAATAAAGACCTACATCGATTTGAAGTTTGTTGGTGTTTACTTTTCATCTACATCATATTAAGTTATGAAAATCAGAAAATTTGACTTCTTAGAACATGTTTGTCTGTGGACAATATGGTTAATAATCAGGGCACCCTGATTTTGGACACCTCATTTTGGCTTATAGATACATTGGTTCGCATGGATATTGGCGGGGAAACATGAAAGGAACCTATTTTTTTCATGCTGCACGTTTAATATTAGATCATTGTTTGCCATGGAAAGCATAGGGTTTTATATAAACTAATGGCAGCCCTGTCATAATGTTCTTATGGACAGTGTTATATATTATGTGCTCGTGATTTTTATTCAATCTTAATATATATCTTGCATTTAAATGTGCTACAGTTAACCCCTTTACCGCCTGACCTGTTCTAAATAAGCCTCGTGATTTCTATTCAACCATTTATCAAATTAATTTCTTTGGCAAACCACCTGCAAAATTACCTCTACATCTTATTGCACATCAGGTCAAGTAGTAAACGGGTTAAACGAATGATGAATATACTCGTATACTAAGCTAACAGCGTAGATGTTTCTCATAGTGCTCAGAAAGATCCAGTTTTTAACCAGGACTCCAGATTAGATGAAGTAAACTGAAAAATCCACTAAAATTTCAACACTAAATGTCAACACTAATTCCTTTGATGTTACTAATTATCCGAATCGTCTCTTCGATACGATTATAATGAGTGACACCATATGGGTTAGTGCATATTTAAGTTCTTTAATATTCTTTAATATTCACATTCCCTTCTCTGGAAACCTGTTAAAGTAAAACGGAATATTGGAAAACGATCATATTTATTATTTTGTAAATCAGAAATGAAATATACTTTTAGTTTACAACATGCGTTTATTTAGCTAGTCTTCTATTCGATACCTACAGTAGAAAATCTTGTTACAAACCATCTTTGATCCATCCGTCAAAGCTTGCCGACTGTCGGTACCCTCGACTGTCACACACCCGGTCTAGCAATTTACATCACGTGAATACACGGTGAAATGTTATACTGTCATGTGTATCTAACTACTTCTATCAATCTTTCCGACAACTATGAATTTTGCTTAACCCATTACTCCGTGAAAGGGCGTATTTACGAAGTTCATCCGGTTTAACCCATTGAAAACAGGTGACCATTTAAAGCAGTCTGAAAGTAAAACAGAATGCCTCAAGACGTAGTCTGCTTTACTTTCAGCATGCATTAAGCTATCAGTTGCTAATATATAGAACGTATGTGTTATGGAATAAAAAGCGTATTTATGGGGTAATGGGAGAAAGGAAAAAAGACATGGGAAGGGTAACTCTGAGTATCATCTTTCATAATATTGTGTAGCCCTGAAAAGGGCTGTTTGGGCAATAGCATGGAATTGGCTATTTTAAAGGATGATGGACAATTCGTCACCATGCAGATTCGTCACCAAAGCAATATAGTACAAAAGGGGTAGTCAATTCGTCACCAAAGGAAATATAGTACAAATTTTTTATATATTGCTTTAATGAGTATAATTGTTCACCCATTAGGTGTTATAATTACCTTTTTTGTAGTGTTAATATCAAAATACACGTTATGTAGATCTAATTGACACTTACATTTTGTTTGGATCCCGATATATACGGACATTTTTTGGTCAGACAGTTAGGAGCCCGATATACGGTTAATGTAATTATAATGGCTATATTTACGCTATTACAGGGCTTCCATAAGTTGACATGAAATATCCTAAGATTTCCAAATTTGCATTTCTCAAGTGCGATTCTACGAATCGTACCTTTACCCCATAACCTTTTTCTTGTTTTGTTGACATGCGACCACTTAAAGCAGGCTGTAAGTAAAGCAGAATGCGCCTTAGGGCACATTCTGCTTTACTTACAGCCTGCTTTAAGCTACCGTGTACTGTGAAAAAATCCGGAGATTTAGGAAAAATCCGGAGAAATGGCAGCTCTGCTATTAGGGGCAATTTGGTAATATTTTACCAAATAGTTTGGATCCACATATGACCTGGCTCTAAAATGCTTGTCAAACTGAAGAAATAAAATGCAACCAGAAACTATAAATGACATTTTATTCCCATCCTTTTAAGCGTCGTTTGGAGAAAAAAAATTCATATAGATGTATTATGAATACAATTTTACTTTCTAACCTAATGGAGACACGTAGGGCCAAGGTATTGCATTAACAATATTTCTGCACTACTTTTACACTGTATAATTTTTCCCTGCATTAACATGCTACCTTTCATTAATTGGTATAATCCTTTATATATAGTATTGTTTTAACAGATTGATGGGATTAAGTATTTAATTAATTTCTTACTTTCTCATCATTTTTAAACTATTTATATAACTTCTTTAATCGGTGATATTTGAAGCCTGAATCAAAGAATACCTGTTATCTGTATCCAGTTTCAAAGTGACTGATACGTGACTGACTGACACGTGTATGTTCACTGAACATGACATTCCTTTGTACGTGTGCCTATGATATTTACATTAATTGGTTTGTTGTTTTTACAGTTAATATCAATACAGTTATAACAGTTCGGGTAATTACCAATCAACATTTCACACCAGATTAACAACAATGTACATGTAATTAAAGTAATCTGCCATTGGCGGTATATATAACAAACTTTTACGTTTGACCCTATACTGTTTCTTACTGTATTAATTGTAGCTTTAGATCATTTTTTGCATTCATTTTAAATAACACATTCGAATATGATATATATAAAAAAACACTCAATAAATACATGTCATTTTCCGTTTTATGATTCCTTAAACAGGTGGCTAGATTAAAAAACCTTCATTTCTGTGGACACTATAGAGATGGTTTGTCTCGCATTTCCATTCTTATTTAAGATTAGTTTAATAAAACCAGGGTCAGCGAACATACTCACGTATTTGTTTTTAGACAGGTGGTTTTGTAACAATCAACATTTCTCAAGTGCAAGAACCTAAACACATATTTACATTGAAAATGCTACCTATTTTAGTGTTTTAGACAGCTAGCTGCTTAGATATAATGGCAGTAATAAAGAAGGTCATATAGGAGATTTGTGATCTTAAGTTTCATCTTCCTTTAAAAAGCCACCTGTCTTATGTTCAAGCAATAAACCTTAAACACATCTTAAACATTGAAAATTCTACATATGGCAGAATAAGGATTTTCCAATAGGAGCTTTCTGTTTAACTTTCAGCATACTTTAACCAGCAACCTTTCCTAAGTGCAAGCAATGAACCTAAAACACATCTTATACACTGAAAACTCTTCATGTTAGTGGTGTTTTAGACAGGTGGCTGCTTAAGGCAGTAATAAAGGGAACTCAATTAGGAGATTTCTGGTTATCTTTCCTCTTACTTTAATCAGCCACATGTTTTCATTGCAAGTACTGAACATAAACCCCATATCATACAAGGAACATTCTACATATGGCAGTAATAACTTCCATCTTACTTTAACCAGCCACCTTTCATAAGTGCAATCAATGAACATAAATAAAACTCATCTTAAATTATATATTGAAATTTCTTAAAGTAAGGCATAATGGCAGTAATAAAGGATACTCTTATAGGCGCTTTCCGCTTCACTTTCATCTTACTTTAACCAGCCACCTTTTTAAACATCAAGCAGTGAAATTAAAACAAATCTTATACATTGTAATTCTACATATTGGTGTTTTAGACAGGTGGCTGCTTAAGGCAAGATGACATTAATAAGGGAACACATATAGCATCTTTCTGCAACAATTTTCATGCATAATGACAGTAATATTATTCTGTTCTGTTCTATCAGGGGTGTCGCCCTATACAATCCAACATGATACACGCAGGTTTACATTCTATTCTATAGATCTATATATTAAGCATTTTGTGTACAATTTGGTCAATTAAAAAACCGATAAAGTACTCGTTAATCGACGGTCAAACAGTTTAGAACCTGGTCATACGTCGAGTTGCACGACGTCAAATCTGGGACGAAACTTTTATAAATTATCAATAAAATACGATGCTAATTGGTTAGGAGGAGGGATTAAAGTTAATTACACAATACGTTTTTGCCGCTGCAATCCTTGTCGCTAATTAGTTTGTACATGCACACGTGGACTGCTATTTATCTATTATATATCTAATTAGAAATAAAACAAACTTGGTCATAGTTTTAATTTTTTTTTCGAAAAATTTCGGCATCTAGATTCGTCTTTTATACTTATAGTAATTTATATATTACAATTGTAAATGCTAGAATATACATATGGGCTTATCGATACTTGTCAATTTCAACAATATAACTTATGCAATTAACAGAAAATTAATCCTAATCATATATATACCAGATAAGAAAATACCCTATACAAAGTCTTTGGTGACGAATCGTCTTTTGCCATTACTATATATCGCTTTGGTGACGAATTTGCATGGTGACGAATCGTCTGTAATTCATTTTAAAGAGTGGATTGCAAACCACGCATTATGCTGTTCACGAAGGCTGGCTCGCAGGCTGGCTTCAGATGAACGTGGTCTCTCAGGCTGATGGCGTAAGGCGTCGCCACATCTTTATCGTGGACCCAAAGCATGTGGGGTGTATTTTCTTCAGAATTTTGTTGAGCCTCTTCTGTCTCTTGTTGTAGTTCCGATCATGCATCGGGAAGATGCTGCCGAATATGACTCGTCTGACCCCTTGGCGTTGACATTCATCATGCAGCCTAACCATGGCATGCATAATTTGATGGTTGTTTTTTGTTGAGATGTCATTCTCACCAATTTGGATAAATATGGTGTGGAACCTGCTCAGTGTCTGTTGCTGTAGAAGCGGTAGAAGCCTGTCCACTTTTAAGCCACCAGTTCCGAACGCCTCGCCAGACCAGGGTAGTCTTTCTGCCTGCCATCCATGCCTTCTCCATCTAACGCATAGCCGTCTAATGTAGCTATGGCCAAATATGCCGCAGTGGGGTCCTTCGCTGTTCTTCCATCGAAATGTCTCCTTGAAAGCCATGATTGAGTATGATCTTTCTAACTCGATCAGTGCATTTTATATACACTGTTTATTAATGTGACACAGTTCAATTTAATATGACAGTGTTACAAGCCGCTTGCATGGCGAACATCGCTCACACCATTATTAACCGACTGGAGCGTAATTAGGACTTCGCACTTTGTGCAGTATGAACAAACAGTGTATACTCATATCAACTCGTGATAAATAATCCCTTCGGGTAAATAAGACAAGATGAAAAAAGTTTAATTGAAATAAATTTTTAAAAAACTGAATTTTGAAATAAAATAGGTCGTTGGTATGGATACATGTTGCTCACCGCCTCTTAAAAGTGTCATAATAGTCGATATAACCGATATTACCGATAATGTAATTATGGACACATGCGCATTTCAAATATTAGTATACTCGTCATGAAGAAAGGATGTAAGGAGTATACTTGTCCTATGCAAACAGTGAAGACCATGTCCATAATTCATATAATTTTAGATAATTTACAGATTCTGCCCCTGGATAAGAACCACACATATTCAATGAAACATAGGTATTTGTATATACATTTTTAATTCTGGATAAAAGCAATGCATAAATATTTCTTCAATATACCATATAATGAGATTTGAATATAACAAAATTTGCTTTCAATAATAATAACCATATACGATAATAAAACATTTACAAGTTTGGCCGTTTGACACTCACTCCTTTAAAATATCTCTTTAACTACAAAGTAGGTGTTTATATACGCCAGGGATATCTTTCCTTCATATATTATAATGCATGTTATAATGCATGAACATGCTTTGAAGACATATAATTACTTAGAGCACGTTGAAAAGTAAAGAAGAAAGCGCCGTAATTCTCCTTTTCTCGTAAGCTACCGCCTGCTAGGATATAGAAAAAAAAATTGGTTTAGTACATTTTCATTTTCTTCAGATGGGGGGATAAATTTAAAGAGGTTAAAACCGCTTTTGTGAGGTAAGTTCTGATATGAATTCACGAGCGCATAAATGAATGATATGATAGATACTTTTCGTATAAATACGCCCCATCAACACAACGAAAATACGTCACAACCACATGACGCTTATAAACACAGCGATGTACATCAGATCATACTAAGACAGACGTCACATTTGAATTTTAAAATATATATATATATATCAATCACACAAAAGGTTATTATGCTACCTTTTCGTAATAAAGCCATTTGACAACTGTTTGTTGAAATAAGGTAATAAGGATAGATTATTATGACTTTGCAAAGCTGATTAGCTCGTACAATTGAACATAAGTTGTCGCGCGATTTCAAATCTTTTTTATGTAATTATAAAACCCTGGCATTTTTATTTGTGGATGATGAATATATTGGTTTCTTTCAAGTGCGTTTTTTTTTAAAATAAGAGGAAATTTTAGAAGTTTGCTTCCTTCTTTTACGGAAGGTATTCTATTCTTACGCGAGTTGGTCTAGCCTTTTCATAAGCCAGCCATCTTTTTAGGCCTTTATTACCTTTTTATTTTCGCTTCAAGAACAAACCTTGTGTTTTATTCACAGCCGAAAAGTATCACGGCTTTATATCAAGACCATTTTGTAAAAATTTGGACGAAAATTGAGGATTGAATTCATGTTTTTGTAACGGGAGTGGTATATTGTTCGCGATCGCCTGCTCTCGTTTATCGACTATTTTATTTGGCAATCGCTCTTTAACTCGCCATAAAATTGGTCAATTTTAAAAACAAACAGTTGCATTTCTACAACTGAAAGAAAAATATCTTAGCTGTCCTTTAAGACCATTGTTATGGAAATCGGCCTAAAATTGAGGATTTTATGAAAGGTTTTGTAACAGGGCGTGATATATTTTTGCGCGAGCGCTTGCTCCCTTTTATCGGCAAATTCATTTGGTAACCGCTCTTTAACTCGCCATAAAAATGATCAATGTAAAAATTAGATTATGTTATTTTCACAAGTGAAAGATAAATATCTTAGCCTTCTTTTAAGATCATTATAATGAAAATCGGGTAAAAATTAAGGATTTTATGTAACTTAAACTAACAGTAGGTAACCATTCAACACGATAAAAAACGCGATAGCCCGCTATCGGCGTACCGGTGCAGTTGAATTATCGATCGATTAAGCGTTATCGCGCATACAGGTATTGGACGACAACATTTTCGGGAAAATGCAGATTTGTGTATATGATTCTTCTCCAGGGTATACTTCCTCCATGTCAGAGCGTAAGAGATCGTGATATTTTTGGAAAAGTAACAGAGAGTAGTTTTTCGTGTTTACAAACGATAGCCAGTGCGCATGCTACGTCACGGGGGTCGCTTAGGTCATATTGACTAGTAAACAAATATGGCGTCGAAATAGGTGAGCTACTTTAAGTTCTCCTTTTTTCCCGTCGCAGACGGGTCTGTTTTGAATTTTGACCGCAACTCTATGAAACAATTTAACCAATCAGGAATGATCAGAAATCCTGGTCAATGACCACGTGCTTGAAATGCAGTACTCTTATCGGCCAATGGTCTAGACTGGCGTTCTGTTATTTTTTCACATCCATCTTGCGAGTTTAAACCTGGCAAAACAATGAGATGCAGTCTAAATTATTGCTGTGTTACTATGTCATCATTTCTAAATTTAGCGTGGATAAGCTCAAAATATAGCATGTTTTCGATGTTAAGTCAGAATCAGTGTATACACTTGTCTCTGGTTAAGTGAATACTGTACCCCACAAAAAACCTTTAACCTGCGACGGAATATCTTTTTTAAAGATATTTCTTGTTCCCTATACAGTGGTTATGTGGAACAGCCTACCAGCGGACACAGTCCTCCAGCCTGATCTCGAGGGGTTTCGAAACACTCTGAGCCCCTCCCTTATTTCAAACCGCCCCTGAGGCCTGGGATCAGTGTTTTAGCTTCTTTGTTTTCACCTATTTTAACACCTGTCACACTTTATTTCTTCTCTCTATCTTTCTTTGAAGTCTCCCTTTCACAAACTTTTATTTGCTTTTAATCTGCACGACGCCCAACCCCCATGCCGATAATACACGAAAGTGGAGTCCGGCATTATCAATAGATAGATAGATAGCTTTGCAGCAAACTGTGAGAAAATCAACAGCAGGTATATTCATCAATTAAAAACTCTTGTTTATACCTCTTATTTACAAATTCGTATCAGATTCATAAAAAACTTACCTATAATGTAAATTTATCATGACTGTTTTTCATAAAAATTCTAAAACATACCGTTGTAATTCGTTCTGATTACTTTCAACAAATATAGGGTGGAAACTTTCTGGCGGCATTGGTGATTCTTACGATAAAGTGAATATTATGTGCATTGTCAATATTCAATAAGAAGTAAGAACCAAAATCGTCATGCTTGACGGAAAGTAGTATTATGAAGAAGAAGAATATGTCAGTCAACAACAAATAGATGGCGATGAATGTACAGGTGCTTTCCTATTTAGTCCCACCTGTGTATTTAGTGACATGTGTCATGACGTCAATCCGTCAATCAACTATGTTTTTAGCTCACCTGAGCCGAAGGCTCAGTATATGAGCTATTATGATACCATTACGTCCGTCGTCTGGCGTCCGGTGTCCGTCGTACGTCATACGTTCACATTTTCAAACAACATCTCCTCAGAAACCACTGACCCAATTGCAACCAAACTTTGTCAGAAGCATCAGTGGCAAGGGGGAACGAAATTTTGTTCAAAGTTTTTGGCTAGAGTTATTCCCCTTGCTGTGGGACCAGATTTTCTAACATGACCCTATAGACGCCTTCAATTTATCACGTATCTGATTAGCTCCCTTTCTATGACGTCATACGAGGATAAAGTAATTATCGCGATTATTACAGATCTCTCCACAGTTTTTCTGTACTGGTGAGAGACCAGTAAATAACGAGTGATTTCATTGGTCAAAGCCAAAAACGGTAGAGAGTCCTGACAGCTAATTGCAAATGGCGGCCTCCATTCAGCAAATAAATCAAATAATGTAATGAAAATGTTTTCTATACTTGCGATAGACATTTTCACGCAAGTTCAGTGTATTTTAGAGAAGCGAAAATGCACTCTGGTTATTTTTTGGAGCGATATTTAATATGCAGTAAATTTCGGGTTGGGTCTAAGAAATTTACAGCAAAACGGGGGTCATCCTGTTTCGGCGGATGTAGCAAAAATCTGGTGTGGTCAATCTATCACTTACAGTTTATTTTTAGATGAGACTTGGTTGGCTCTTTCGAAGGAAAAATACTGTTCCACTCATCGAGTTCCAATTTCGTCAACACAGCCTTGAACGTTATAATGGAGGTCTATGGAAAATGATTTAGTGGTCTCTGACCTAAACACGACAAGTTGCATCTTAACAGTTGGTCCTGGAGAGCCTTTTCAATGCCCGATTCTGCATTTTTGAACCTGGTTTAGCAAGTTTACTACAAATAAGTTCAATTTATCTTAATGCAGTAGGTTTCAGACCACTAAATGACATTTCCTGCAGCCAAAGGGTCAAAGGCTGTTCAAATGAAGTTGTGAATATGCGTCTGCCCCATATTCATCCCTGTTTGCTTCCAAAGAGCAGCTCCAAGAAGCTTTTCCCTGCCTCTGTCCCCCAGATAAAATAGGTTTTGTGACAAAACAAGGTGGTTATATCTGTTTGTGTAAGAATTTGACTATGAATTTCAGTATTTGTACAGCTAGGGGGTGTATAAAAACCTTGAAAATCGATGTTTTATACACACCTGGCTGGCTTTTCTTGTCCCATTTAGGCACATGTGTCATCGTAAAGACATTGTTTATCTCAAATTATGACGCTTAAGCAGTAATGAAGGCTTTGGAATGCCAAAACCATGATTTTCAGTCCACAGACCTTTAGCCTGCTACCCTTTGGCAGCAATTTCTTGCAAAAAAGTCACATTTCTTGCATTTGATATCCTACTCAGGCCTGAAAACTGGCTGCATATTGCTTTAAGCAGCCTATTGTGGTGCGTACACCTGTCTGCTGAAACAAACATAAAAATAATTGAACTACAGGCATTGATGACGTAATACTTGAGTATTGCTTAAACATGAGTACAGCGGCCATGCAAGATGGGTTGGCTCCTTGAGAGTACCAAAAACCGACCCTGAGTTGGATGCAAACCTAAATTTTAGGTTCTAAAAGGTAGAAACATGTCCAGTGTACGTTTAAAGTGTGTTTAGTAGGCTGTAGATCCGTCCACGTGTCTCTTTAAAACATTTGAAAGTCAAAAAATGTGATTTTAGAGCAAAAATCACAATCCGTCACGCTTGAGTGAACATGATATCCAGTTATGCCTAGATCTCAAGTTAATTGGATAGAGTGTCTCGAGTACTTGCACTTAAGGTTACATAACTGTCCTTGACCTTAAAGGGACTCGCAACCGGATGGTGTACTTGTCAAAATAAAATAAAATACTCAAATAAAAGCAAATTTGTGGCATTATTTGGCTTCTGACATTAAAAAAATATGATCAGTCCAAAAAAAGTCTCAAGAATCGTCACCGAATCTTAGATTTTTAGATATTTTCCATCGTTTTTCTATACCGACTAGTAGACGGTATAGTTGTTGTTGTTGCTTCTCTACACGGGCTCAGACATAAACACGAGCCGAATTACGAAGTTGTATGCACTTTCGATCGCTACACATTGAAATACGTTAAATCGATCTGAGATAAACGGATAGTTCCTTGGTCCATTGGTCTAAGCGGTTTCCCCTATTTTGCCTTCTGTCCGCCAATGCCGGGCCCCGGGTTCGAATCCCACCAGAGACCAATATTTTTTTTTATTGAAATACATTTTTTTAAACAGAATTTTTTATCCTAAACTAATTCTTTACCATTTATATAAGCGTTTGACACATATTTACAAATTACTATTTTTAATGCACCATCTGGTTGCGAGTCGCTTTAAACATGTACGTTTTATGTCAGAACAAACTTTTAGCAAAGGTTGACGAAAAGTGACCAAAAATGAACAGTTTGCGTCCTCTTTAGACCTCAAAAAATAGGTCAAATGATTGTTGCTCTGAAAAATTCTTAGTAAGGTTTCTTTTGTAATTGAGTCTTGTACAAGAATTCCAAATTTGAACAAAATACTCAAAACTTTAATGCCTCTTTAGGTGAGAGACCAGTAAATAACGAGTGATTTCATTGGTCAAAGCCAAAAACGGTAGAGAGTCCTGACAGCTAATTGCAAATGGCGGCCTCCATTCAGCAAATAAATCAAATAATGTAATGAAAATGTTTTCTATACTTGCGATAGACATTTTCACGCAAGTTCAGTGTATTTTAGAGAAGCGAAAATGCACTCTGGTTATTTTTTGGAGCGATATTTAATATGCAGTAAATTTCGGGTTGGGTCTAAGAAATTTACAGCAAAACGGGGGTCATCCTGTTTCGGCGGATGTAGCAAAAATCTGGTGTGGTCAATCTATCACTTACAGTTTATTTTTAGATGAGACTTGGTTGGCTCTTTCGAAGGAAAAATACCGTTCCCCTCATCGAGTTCCAATTTCGTCAACACAGCCTTGAACGTTATAATGGAGGTCTATGGAAAATGATTTAGTGGTCTCTGACCTACTCTGCCACAACAGCAAATGTAAGTATTACTGATCAAATATAATGATTGAAAATATGATTTAATATTCCGTCAAATGTCCGACATTATGAATATGATTCCGAAATATATTGTAATTGCGAAATTTATTGAATTGTCATGTGTTTTCGCGATCGCACTGGCGAGTGTTGCAGTCTATGAACATAAACATGAACATATGCCATAAAGCACGCGATAAACCGCTTTGAATGGCATAAACATACCTTGGTGTGAATAAATATTATGTTAATCTTATAAATTTGTCATTTTCTGACGGTTTCAGAATGGAAGACCATAATTACAGCCATTCTTTCTTTCTTTTCATACTGCAACACCCCCACACGCCGTCACGGAGTTTTTGTGCATTCCACCATTTCTGGGAAAGCTGACTGAACAGAATGTTTATCGCACACAAAGTTTTGCCGCAGAAAGGATCCATGTTGAGAGAGCCATCAACAAAACCAAGAATTTCCACATTTTTTACCAGGCTGTCCCTGTTTCACTTTTTGGCAGTATTAGCCAACTCTGGACTCACTGCTGACTTTATTTGGCAAATTATTTCAGGATCCAATTTTGTCGTGCCAAGGAACAGAAAATACTTAAAGTAACTTTATATTCTAGTAAGTTGTCACATCATGGCATGGAGGTTGAAGCAGATTGTGACAATTTATTACCCTACCAACTTAACCCATTGCCCCATAGCCTGTCTCTAGTTATGAATGGGCAACATAATAAATATTTCCTGTATACTGTCAATTTGTAGCATATTATAAGCCTTAAATGATATTAAAGCAGGCTGAAAGTTAAGCAGAATGCATGTTAATGAGCATTCTGCTTTAGTTTCAACCTGTTTAAACAATATTAAAAACAGACTATGGAGTAATGTGTTAAAGCAGATTGAAAGTAAAGCAGAATGCTCCTTACAGGAGCATTCTGCTTTAAGTAACACTCACTTAATGAATATGCAGGGCTCCATATAAGAGGAGTAGACATAACAAGTCCAAATATTTTCTTACTTATTTCAGTACCAAATGATCCTATGGTGTTACTACTCAGAGTTTTCTAGAAGAGACGATTCTAATGAGTAGTAACACCATATGTTTAATGCATAAACAAAACTTTAAACATTTTAGTTTTTGAAATCCTCTTACATGTGTATCTGGAGCTCTGGTGATATTCTTTTTCTTGTGTTTACCAGAGATGGTCACTTAGAGAAAGATGCAAGTAAAGCAGAAATTTAAATATTGTCACCTTGAAACATTTGCCATTTTTAGTTTTGAAGACCGGTTACCAAATTAGCCAATTGATTCACATTTTAAGACATTTAATTCATTCTTCCTCTGAAGAAAATAGTTTCATTCAATATAAAGTTATGAAGGCATCATCAAAAATATTTCCGTTTCCTAGAAGTTGACAGCATAAAGCAGGCGGAAAGAATACACACTTAGGCACATTCTGCTTTACTTTCAATCTGCTTTAACTGGTCACCTATCTGCAATACTTGAAACAGGATATGGAGTAAAACAGGTTTAAATTAACGCAGAATGTGCCTGAAGGGACAATCTGCTTTAAACTACCATCTGCTAGGATATATATAATTTTTTTTATTTCTAACAGTTAATATATTTATGGATGTTTCAAGTGAAGCTATTTTCTTCAGTGTAGGAATGAATTAAAGGCATAACATATGTGTTTATGTAGTTATGTATGGATTAAAACTTTTTATAATAGAAATGGGTGTAATTGGATTTACTGGAGTGGTTTTACTAGATATATAATAAAACATCGTCACCTAACGACCTTTCTTGTGTTTTTATCAAGCAAAACCTTTACCAAGCAGGTTCATTGAGCAAGGAGAAATCAAAATAATATTTAAAAATAACATGAAGTCTAGTATACTTGGTTGAACAACTTTTTTATTTTGGATACATTTTCTGACCAGAGTTTACTCTGACAAACAGTTTGTAATTATAAATTTATCTAAGGATGTTTTTAACCCTACGTTTCCTTAACAAGAGCATAGTAGCATAAGCAAACAGTTTGGATCAAAATGAGATGCTAAATGTTTTGGCTACTAGTACTCATAGATCCATGCTGTTTGACACCTCTGAAAATTTAATTTAAATTTGAGCCAGATTAGTTTTGGAGTAACCTTTGCATCTGACCTGCACCTGAAATATTTGTCCATAAGATTTAAACTCTTTGTACACTAGTGACTCTTGTGGGTTATTAGGTTCCCTTGTGGATCATTTTAGTTTCCAAACCTTGAACCAGTCTACATGGGATTCTGAAAAGTTTGATAAATACTAGTCTAAATTTGCAAACAGTGTAGACCCAGATCTCAGAGGGCTCCTTTTATAGGAGCCCTCTGATCTGGGTCTACATTGTTTGCAAATGTAATTCATGAGTATATCTCCCCATGTAAAAATATTTCAAATAAACCAGTTTAACAGTCAATAAAGTTTCTGTGAAAGCGCAATGAAAAGCTAAGAAGGGCTCCAGATAAGGAGAGTATTTCAAAAACTGAAATCTTTACGTCTTATTAAACCATATGCTGTCATTACTGAAAAGAATCATGTCTTTTAGATGTTTCTAATAAGTAGTAACATCATAGGAGTTTGTGCTTAGTGCTTACATAGTGTCTGAAAGAGTTTGTTAGATTTGTTCAGTTTACTCCCTCTTATTTGGAGCCCTAAGTCTTAACCCATTACCCCACATATAGCCTGTTTTTCCTTTTTTTAACAAAACAGGTCACCACTTAAAGAGACTCGCAACCAGATTTAGCATTAAAAATAGTAATTTGTAAATACATGTCTAACGCTTATATAAACGGGTAAGAATTAGTTTAGGATTCTGTTTAAAAAATGCATTTCAATAAAAAATGATTTATTGAGCTCTGGTGGGATTCGAACCCGGGACCCGGCATGTGGGGACAGAAAAGCCAAATAAGTCAACCCCTTAGCCCACTCGACCACCGGGCTAATCATATCTTTGGGATCGATTCAACGTACTTCAGTGTGTAGCGATGGAGAGTACATAATTCGGCTCAGGGTTATGTCTGAGCCCGTGATCAATTTCTGTGCGTCTTTGGACGCAACGGATAAAGCGATGGAAAATATATAAAAAATAAAGATTTGAAGACTTTTGTTTTTAGACTGATCATATTATTCTAATTAATGCCAGATGAACGCTAATGCTACACATTTGGTTTTATTTGAGTACATTGTATTTTCTTTTATTTTTGCAAATACACCATCTGGTTGCGAGTCGCTTTAAAGCAAGTAATAATAAATCAATGTGCCTTAAGAAGTTAAGATGCATTCTGCTTTACTGTAAGCCTGCTTAAGACTACCATCTGCTAGGATATTGAATATATATCTCATGGTGCATATATATTCATCAGTCATGACTGTACAAAAAAAACCTTTTCTTCCATGGAGGAATAAGCATATTAATTGGGTACTGGGTTAAGAGACTAAAACAGTAAAAAAAGGATACAAGAAAATTAAGAAATGACTAGATTTCTATCGAGACTGATAGTTTTCACTGAATAATAAGGCCCCAGCCATATAAATGTTGTAAGTTGAGTCCGAGTTCGTTGTCGAAAGCTTTTGATTTGTCACATTTTAGCAGAATGCTCATATCTGACTAATATAAGGTTGTGAGTGATCTCAGACTCAATTCAAATGCTTTATGAGCATGGACTCATGTGAGTTATTCAGTCAATTAATAGCTTAAATAGCAAAAAATTAACAACACATGCATAAATTAAATACAGCCAACCATGCATTATGTGGATCAAGAATAATGCAGAAAGTTCATGTGCAAGCATTCAGCAATACTTGTTATCTGCTTTAAAACGCCACCTGTCAAACTCAACTATTTTCACTGATCTCAATTATATATAGATATACATGTACAGTAAAACCTCTCTATTACAACTACTACTTGAGCTTAAATTTTCCATGTACAATTTATTATTGACTGTGACTGCTTCAAGAAAGATGAAAGTAAAGCTTCACCTTTATTTTCATCTTGCTTTAAGGGGTCATCTGTCTTAATACTCATTTAATCATATTTTAGTGGTCGTAGTAGAGAGGTTTTACTGTATTAGAAGAAAAAAGGTATCAAGCCTTTTTTAAATGCTATTGTGAACAAAACTCCTGAACGGCGAGATTAACACTTATCAGTATTAAACTGTTAGCACTGGGTCAAAACACTCCACGAAGAACTTTCTTAACTTTCCAACCATCTCTACCCAAAATTTCTCATCAAACAGCACTCTCTGCACACCAAACCCTTTTTCTGTGTACAGGGCTCCAGATAAGAGAGAGTAAACAGGACAAATCCAACATTTTCTCACTCATTTCAGCACCAAATCCTATGGTGATACTACTCATTAGAATCGTCTCGAAGAGACGATTCTAATGAGTAGTGACACCATAGGGTTTAACTCTTTGAACCCTAATCCCGCATATAGGCGTCTTTTTCAAACAGTGTATATGTGAATAGTAGACATGTCCTGTGCAAATAGTGAAGACCCAGATCAGAGGGCTCCGAAAGGAGCCCTCTGATCAGGGTCTTCACTGTTTGTCATAATGCTAAACATTGACAAAAACAACCCTTAAAAGTCAGAAATGGACTAGACTCAAATGGAAATAGGGATTGTCCATTTAAAGTTTCACGGAGGAAAGAGTTAAGGGTTTAATACAGAAATAATGATTTTTGTTTTTGAAATACTCCCCTTATCTGGAGCCCTGGTGTACATGACAAAACACTCATCTGACCTTGAACCTGGGCATAATACTCATAGTCAAGTTTCAGACATAAACAGTATAAACTGATAAAGTCTCCTCCCGCAGCTCACAGCAGAAACTTGGATCCTGACAAGCATCTTTTGGAGAGATGCGTCTTCTTGAATAGGAGCATTTCACCTCAAGAAGCCCAATTTATCCCTTCCCCTGTTGATGAAGTACACGGTCTGGTGATGGGAAGTTTGGATTCACAACTAATCCACATTTTGAAAGTGTAACCACTCTGCCAGTGTTGCTTATGTACTGGGCATATCTTCACTCTTTGTCCTCGACAACAAAACCAATCTCTCTAGACTCAACTCAGACACCTTACATTGTTTAGGGGCCTTCTGAAGAGTAGCTCCTGGAATGTCATTCTGTGTCAACTGAAAATTTAAAAACACAATTATTAACACGTATTCTGCTAAGAGTGAGTATAGATTGGTATTTGCAACTAGTTGGATCCGGATGAGAGGCTAATTCATCTAATTTCTAAATCCAACCTATTTGAAACTACATCAAACTTTATGCAGACAACACTTTGCACATTTATAAACTGTGTCAACCTGTGGAAATTACATTTTTTTTAGCTCACCTGAGCCAAAGGCTCATGGTGAGCTATTGGGATGGCCCTGTGTCCTGCGTCCGTCGTCGTGCGTTGTGCGTCGTCCGTCGTCCGTCGTCGTTAACAATTGCTTCAAATGACATCTCCTCCTATACCGCCTAACAGAATTCAACCAAACTTTACAGAAATGTTCCTTGGGTCAAGCTCTTTCAAATGTGTTCAAAGAATTAAAAACAATGCAGAACTCTGGTTGCCATGGCAACCAAAGTGAAAAAATAAGGAAATCTTAAAAAACCTTCTTGTCAAAAACTGGAAGGGCCAGAGCTTATATATTTGGCACATAGCATCATCTACAGGTCCTCTATCAAGTTTGTTCAAATTATGCCCCTGGGGTCAAAATTGGCCCCACCCCGGGGGTCACAGATTTACATAGAGTTATATAGTGAAATTTTCAAACGTCTTCTTCTCTGAAACTAATGTAGCCAGAGCATTGATATTTGGCATGGTGACACTTCTAGATGTCCTATATGAAAATTGATCAAATGATTCTGGTCAATTGCATAACTAGGTCACAGGAGCTAAAAATAGATTTTTTTCATTGAAAACTTAAAAAATCTTCTTGTCTGAAACTACAAGGGCCAGAGCTTAGATATTTGGCACATAGCATCGCCTACAGGTCCTCTATCTAGTTTGTTCAAATTATGCCTCTGGGGTCGAAATTGGCCCCGCCCCGGGGGTCACAGTTTTACATAGAGTTATATAGTGAACTTTTCAAACATCTTCTTCTCTGAAACTAATATGGCCAGAGCTTTGATATTTGGTATGGTGACACTTCTAGATGTCCTATAAGAAAATTATTCAAATGGTTCTGGTCGGTTGCATAACTAGGTCACAGGAGCTAAAAATAGATTTTTTTCCTTGAAAACTTAAAAGATCTTTTTGTCTGAAACTACAAGGGCCAGAGCTTAGATATTTGGCACTTACCATCGCCTACAAGTCCTCTATCAAGTTTGTTCAAATTATGCACCTGGGGTCAAAATTGGCCCCGCCCCTGGAGTCAAAATTGGCCCCGCCCCTGGGGTCACAGTTTTACATAGAGTTATATAGAGAAAATTTCAAACATCTTCTTCTCCGACACTAATATGGCCAGAGCTTTTATATTCGGTATGGTGACACTTTTAAATATACTTTACATAATTTGTTCAAATTGTTCTGGTCTGTTGCATATCTAGGTCTAGGCTATTTTTTCAGGTGAGTGAAATATGCCCCATGGGGCTCTTGTTTACATTCCTACTAATCATATATAATAATTAAAATAAGAATTAACATCTAAAGAGCATTGATGCTGGTTTCATAATGAAATACAGAGACACTCAGGAGGTATGGAGTGAAAATTCTGAGAGAACAACATTTCTTTTTAGATGTATTTTATAAAATTATTTATAAAATAATGTTCTCTATATAAATCTATTATCTAGATTTCTATATATATAAACTGAAGGGTAACAATTTTTAAAAAAAATCTGATTGCCTAATTAGATTATGACCAATACCAAATTGGACTAATTTTTCGTAAATGTTTTGGGTTTGTATCAGCGTAAATTGCATATGATAATAAAATAATGATCACAGTTACTTATGTGCAGCTTATTTATAACAAATATGACGTTTTTTTAACTAAAATATTCGGCTAACAACTTGTTTGCGTCTTCAGGAAATTTATCCGAAATACTCTTCCGTCCGGATATCCAGTACATCCATCGCAAGTTTCGCTTCGTTTGTAAAGTATTGCGTGCGTAAGGGAGGAAAAGTTGTAGAGACGATATTCACAAACATATAGAAAAACAATCGCGAGTAAATTCACACAAAGTATTAGACTTACCGTGAGTTTTTGAGTTGAATACTGTGTGATTGCTTATCGGCGAATATCGTAATGGTGTATCCTCCTATTGCGTCACTTCCGGGTGAGGGAGATAACCGCGTAATTCTGCAAAGTGCTTATTTGAAGGCGTCTATAGACAACTTTTAATGCATAAGAAATCTTAAAAAATCTTCTCAAAAACCCAAAGGCCCATACCTTTGATATTTGGTATGTATCATAAACTAATGATCTTCTACAAAGATTGTTCAAAGTTTGACCCTAGGGCCAAAAATGGCCCCGCCCTGGGGCTTATCAGTTTTTCTTGGGAAAACCTTTAAAAATCTTCTCCTCAGAAACTGTATGGCCTAGATCATTAATTTTTGACATGTAGCTTTGCCCTATGGTCCTCTACCAAGATTGTTCAAATTATGACCCCTTGGTCAAAATTGGCCCCGCCCCAGGGCTTATCAGTTTTACATAGACTTATATAGGAAAACCTTTAAAAATCTTCTTCTCTGAAACTGTAAGGCCCAGATCTTTAATATTTGACATATAGCTTTGCCTTGTGGTCCTCTACCAAGATTGTTCAAATTATGACCCCCGGGCCAAAAATGGCCCCGCCCTGCGGCTTATCAGTTTTTCATAGGAAAACCTTTAAAAATCTTCTTCTCTGAAACTGTAAGGCCTAGATCATTTATATTTGACATGTAGCTTTGCCTTATAGTCCTCTACCAAAGTTGTTCAAAGTATAACCCCTGGGTCAAAATTGGCTCTGCCCCAGGGCTTATCAGTTTTACATAGACTTATATAGGAAGACCTTTTAAAATCTTTTTCTCTCAAACTGTATGGCCTAGATCTTTAATATTTGACATTTAGCTTTGCCTTGTGGTCCTCTACCAAGATTGTTCAAATTATGACCCCCGGGTCAAAAATTGCCACGCCCTCGGGCCTATTAGTTTTTCATAGGAAAACCTTTAAAAATCTTCTTCTCTGAAACCGTAAGGCCAAGATCATTTATATTTGACATGTAGCTTTGCCCTATGGTACTCTACCAAGATTGTTCAAATTATGAACCTTGATCAAATTTGGCCCTGCCCTGCGGCTTATCAGTTTTACATAGACTTATATAGGAAAACCTTTAAAAATCTTCTACTCTGAAACTGTAAGGCCCAGATTCTTAATATTTGACATATAGCTTTGCCTTGTGGTTCTCTACCAAGTGTGTTAAAATTATGACACCCGGGCAAAAATTGGACCCACCCAGTTTTTATAGGAAAACCTTTAAAAATCTTCTCTTAAACCGTAAGGCCCAGATCATTAATATTTGACATGTAGCTTCGCATTGTGGTCCTCTACCAAGATCAAATTATGGGACCTGGGTCATAGCTATATCAAAATGTTGTCTTGCCCAGTCAGATTCTATGGTACAGTGTCCTCAGATGAGCGAAATGTGACCCTCTGGGTCTCTTGTTAATTTAAACTTTAAGCTAGAACAAAGATCTATTGCTCAAGTCCAAAAACATGTGAAGAGCTTTGTAAAGCAGAGGAGTACAAGTTATAATCAATAATACATGGCAACTTTCGGTTTTAGCCAATGCTTGATTCCGAGTCGTTTCGACCTCAAACCATTTCGCACCATGTCGTTCGCTACCAAATTTGTTAATTCACTGTTGATTTAACTTAAAGTATTTAACTCTTTGTATGCTGGTGCTTTTTAGCTCACCTGAGCCGAAGGCTCAAGGTGAGCTGTTGTGATCGCCCGTCGTCCGTCTGTCCGTCTGTCCGTCCGTTCAAATTTACTTCAAGCGACAACTCCTCTGAAACCGCGAGTCTGAGGAAAAAACTAATTTGCTCACGGTGTTCCTTGGATGCTTCTCTACAGAAATTGTTAAAATGAAACTTTAAAGTGGACTACTTATTGAAATTTATTAAAAAAAGTGAAAAACTTTAAACAAGTTTTTTGTAAAAAACCACTGTTCCCACACCTTAGATATTGCATGAATAGTATCTTCTACTAAATCACTTTCAAAATTGTAAAAAATCAAAACCCTAGGATCAAATTTGACTCAACCCTGGCCATATAAGTGCTTTTTGATGCAGGTCTGACAGTAAAAACTCTCTAATGATCCGTTTTATACAGACGCATTGTATCTTCCAGGCTAAGAAGCTACCCTTATACTAAATGCAACATTTTTGCAAACAGTTTGGATCCAGGTCAGATGCCACATAATGCTGCATCTAATCTGGATCTAAACTATTTGCCACTCATTTACATATTTTCTTATATTTAGAAAATATAAGTTATTATTTTTTACATATTTCACATACAAACATTTGGAGCAGACAACAGTTCAGCATAATAATAGTCATTTCTCTCTGAGACCGTCTCCAATTGCATAACTGACCCATAGCTAGCTCTGAACTCAGGTCACTGAGATACATAACAGAAATGAAAGTGATGTCTGCTATTTTATGCTCAAGCACAACTTAGTTCGAGGCATATTACTTTTGGTCTGTCTGTTTGTTTGTTTGTGTTTTGTTTGTTTGTTTATCTTTCTGTCTATCAGTCCACAATTAATTCTTGGCCATAAACAGTATGGATCCAGGTCAGATGCCACATAATGCTGCTTCTAATCTGGATCCAAACTATTTGCCACTCATTTACATATAGTTTCTTATATTTAGAAAATGTAAATAATGATATTTATTAACCTATTAACCCATACATATTCTTTTTTATGTCTTTAATTTATTCTTCCACAGAAGAAAATATTTCACTTTATACAGTCATTGTTGTCCTTAACAATTGCTTCAAATGACATCTCCTCATATACCGCTGAAAAGATTTCAACCAAACTTTACACGAATGTTCCTTGGGTCAAGTTCTTTCAAAATTGTTCAAAGAATTAAAAACAATGTAGAACTCTGGTTGCCATGGCAACCAAGTGAAAAAATAAGGAAATCTTAAAAAATCTTCTTGTCTGAAACTACAAGGGCCAGATCTTAGACATTTGTCACATAGCATCATCTACAGGTCCTCTATCAAACTACAAACTATGCCCCTGGGGTCAAAATTGGCCCCGCCCAGGGGGTCACAGTTTAACATAGAGTTATATAGTGAAATTTTCAAATGTCTTCTCCTCTGAAACTAATATGGCCAGAGCTTTGATATCTGGCTTGGTGACACTTTTAGATGTCCTATACCAATAAGGTTCAAATGGTTCTGGTCGATTGCATATCATCTACAGGTCCTCTATCAAGTTTGTACAAATTATGCCCCTGGGGTCAAAATTAGCCCCACTCCGGGGGTCACAGTTTTCATACGTCTTCTTTTCTGAAGTTAATATAGCCAGAGCTTTGATATTCGGCATGGTGTTACTTCTAGATGTCCTTTATCTATTTTGTTCAAATGGTTCCAGTCTGTTGCATATGTAGGTCACAGGAGCTAAAAATAGATTTTTTCAATGGAAACTTAAAAAAAATCTTCTTGTCTAGAACCCTAGTACCCTGATCTTAGATATTTGGAACATAGCATCATCTACAGGTCCTCTATCAAGATTGTTCAAATTATGCCCCTCGGGTAAAAAATGACCCCGTCCTGGACTTAAATCATTATCTCCATTTTGATGTACAGCTATTCTCAGGTGAGCGACATATGCCCCATGGGGCTCTTGTTTTTTATTCGTCTGTAACTGCTTCTATTATAAAAATGGAATTTTCTGAATTTATTTTTCAAAACGGGGCACAGGAGACCGTCACCACAGGGGACCGTCACAATAGAAGTCTGAACCCCAAAAGAAAAAAAAATGTTTAAACACTAGATATATAGACAAGGGGTCGAACTTCCGATTTCCGAATTGTACCCCTCTCCCAAGTTATGCCTCTATCGACATTCGATCAAACTGTATAGCGGGTAAAGCTATTTTGCCTGGTGCACAGTAAACCGGTCAATTACCAAAAAATCAATGTACATGCATTTTTTCAAAGGTATGATATCAGAGCCCCCTAAAAACAGAGTCATTTTATAGCATCTATCATCACGGAGTTTCGCACAAGATATCATTGAAAAATATTGGTCGGTTTAAAAAATATTTAAATTTATGTGGTCCAAAAAGTGCCTTTTTTGCCTGTAATGAATTAGCATCTCTTTTTTTCACAATTTTCGATTTATTGCCTTTCTAACCAGAATAGAGATACATTGAGGAACATACTTTCATCATATGGAGAATTTATTTCTGCTTAATATGGTATATAAAACAAATGTATTGAATGAGTATATGCTGAGTTAGGAAACAGAAAATTGAAAGGACCCGATGTAATGCTTGTAAAAACTGATGACCCGAATAGTCTATTATTGTAAGATATCTTCAACAGAATTAAAGCTGGCACTTTAAATGTGTTTTCCAATGTGAAACAAACCATATCAAGGATATACAGAAAAATATCTAGCTAATTACATGAAAATTTAATTTTTTTCAAAATTTTGTCTCCTGATTTTGCTTGGCGTCAAAAATCATGTAATGTCCGTCCCCTCCTCTTAAATTTTCCTCCAATGGTCAAACTGAAGTGTCAATGCCTTTAAATTAGGCCCAGTGACAGTATATCATCATTAAACAAGCATATTTTCAAATTCCTGTTCATATTATGCTTTTATTCACAAAAAACCAAAAGTTATGTGTAATGTCCATCCCCGTAATGTCCGTCCCCTCAGGTAGTACTTAACTCTAAGATATATAAATCAGTAATAAGTCCAACCTGTGGATAAATTATGATTGTTTATGGATTAAATCAGTTCAATCTTTGTAGAAATGCCACAAAATACACACTGTTTTCTTTTTTTAAATGGTTTTACAGAGTTTAATTTTAATTTAATAAAATTCAATTTAGATTGACTGAAAATTGTTTATTTTCTCGGATAAAATGATCAAAATTTACAAAATATACATCCTTCTGTTTCTGAAAGGCTACAGAATCGAGATAACCCGGCCGTTCCAATGTTGCCTTTTTTCTTAGATCTACCACTTTATATTCATCGCTAAGTTAGGAAGGCACATCAGCAGTAGTTTCTTACAAGCTTATTGTATTAATTAAGTTACCATTGAATCAAAAATTTAAGAAAAACACTTAACATTGGTCACGGATTTTCATATATCGGGCGTATCTGACGATAATTAACCCAATACATGTATGCGGAATACATCTATTCTCATCGCTGCCGGTAAGAACAAGTTGGGTGGGGAATATTTGTCGAAGTTTCTTTGTCTTTCTCCATTAAATATCCACAAGCTAAGGTAGAAATGAGAGATTATTATTATGAGCATCAATAAAACGTATCTGCAGGCAAATTAATATGTTGCTACATAGTTTAAATGATTCACGTACCCCTAGTCAACCCTCACAGGGCTCGCTAGGGGTACGTGACCGTACCGCTAATTTCAAATATTAGAGGTACGTTCACGTACCCCTAGTCACTACCTACTTTAAAACTCAAATGCTCGGAGACCGGTACTACCGGAGACCGAGACAACAAGGTACGGGTCGAAACATTATGGGACGAAATTGTCATTGCAAGCGTCGGCAGAAAAACATGTTATGATGGTGGCGTCTGGTGCTGGTCAACGTAAAAAGAAATGATAAAATGCCTATACTATTCAATTTAAAAAACCGCGATGATGCCATGAGTGGGTATTCAAAACTATTATTGAGTGTTTATTGATAGCGTCATTCGCGAGGACAACCCCAGTGTATAAAAATCCGCAAAAACTTAACTCTAAGATATATAAATCAGTGATTAGTCCAACCTGTGGATAAATTATGATTGTTTATGGATTAAATCAGTTCAATCTTTGTAGAAATGCCACAAAATACACACTGTTTTCTTTTTTTAAATGGTTTTACAGAGTTTAATTTTAATTTAATAAAATTCAATTTAGATTGACTGAAAATTGTTTATTTTCTCGGATAAAATGATCAAAATTTACAAAATATACATCCTTCTGTTTGCTTTTAATAAAAACAGCAAGCTTGGTTCAGTAAAACATCTTATGTTTTTCTTATTTCAAATAAGTTTTTACGCAAATTAAGCAGAGGGGACGGACATTACGAAATTGGGACATACCCTACATCATTTGGACATTCTGTGCCATACATTATCTCTTTGAACCGTAGTCATGCATACAGTGCTCCAGATAAGGTGCGTACGTGCGTTTTCCCGCATTGTTTTTGGAGAGAAACGCATTTGAAATGACAATCCAGGCGTACAAAAACGCACAAAGAAAATTGCGTACGCATTTCAAATATTTAGTTGCGAGTAACAAACGGTAGACTGGGCATCAGTTTTGCCCGTTTTATGGGTTAGAACTACGTTCTTTACTTAGAAAAATAACTTCAAACCAGTCCGTATTTTAAGTGAAATGTTTACCCTAACACCGTTCGCTGTTTAAATTAGTTTCGCACCCGCAGTGTCTCGCCTCAGTCGCGAACTTTAAAAAACGGCAACATTGGAACGGCCGGGTTATCTCGATTCTGTAGCCTTTCAGAAAGGATTGTGAATTCGGTGTACTTTAAAGGTAGTGACTAGGGGTACGTGACCGTACCTCTAATATTTGAAATTAGCGGTACGGTCATGTACCCCTAGCGAGCCCTGTGAGTGTTGACTAGGGGTACGTGAGTCCCTAACACTGTATAGCAACACTTTATTGTGTCTGCAGATACGTTAATAGCGATGCTAATGTTAATAATATCTCATTTCAACCTTCTATTCTGACTGTTTAACGCAGAAAAGCAAAAATAATTAATCCAAAAATAATTTCCAATCGGCATTTTTTTCACGGCAGCGAAAACTATACCTATGAATAAAGAACGTTCACACATTTTTACAAACATGTATAAATATCCAATACCAGCCTTGTTTAGAATAAATGCTCTGTTTAATTGCGATCAGTTATCAAACGTGTTTTACGAGTTGATTTGTGTAGGTCATTAACCAGCAAACTTGGGTACCGGCAAACTTACATGTTTCGATACTTGATTGGAGCCGAAGCTTCGATATTTTTTATTTTCTTAGATCTACCACTTTATATTCATCGCTAAGTTAGGAAGGCACATCAGCAGTAGTTTCTTACAAGCTTATTGTATTAATTAAGTTACCATTGAATCAAAAATTTAAGAAAAACACTTAACATTGGTCACGGATTTTCATATATCGGGCGTATCTGACGATAATTAACCCAATACATGTATGCGGAATACATCTATTCTCATCGCTGCCGGTAAGAACAAGTTGGGTGGGGAATATTTGTCGAAGTTTCTTTGTCTTTCTCCATTAAATATCCACAAGCTAAGGTAGAAATGAGAGATTATTATTATGAGCATCAATAAAACGTATCTGCAGGCAAATTAATATGTTGCTACATAGTTTAAATGATTCACGTACCCCTAGTCAACCCTCACAGGGCTCGCTAGGGGTACGTGACCGTACCGCTAATTTCAAATATTAGAGGTACGTTCACGTACCCCTAGTCACTACCTACTTTAAAACTCAAATACTCGGAGACCGGTACTACCGGAGACCGAGACTACAAGGTACGGGTCGAAACATTATGGGACGAAATTGTCATTGCAAGCGTCGGCAGAAAAACATGTTATGATGGTGGCGTCTGGTGCTGGTCAACGTAAAAAGTAATGATAAAATGCCTATACTATTCAATTTAAAAAACCGCTATGATGCCATGAGCGGGTATTCAAAACTATCATTGAGTGTTTATTGATAGCGTCATTCGCGAGGACAACCCCAGTGTATAAAAATCTGCAAAAATTATCAAAAGAAAACACAACGGTGCCCAGGTAAATAAAAAACTTAAAAATAATCTTGGAAATGAATTATCCCTGGTTAAATATTAGTTTTAAGGGACAAGGTCGAGAAACAGTATTGAAATGTCCCATATGCATTGAGGGAAATGTAGACACCGTGTTGGCCATTGAAGGCTCAAAGACTCCTGCAAAGAAATACTGTTGACAGGCATGGGTATTAAAGAGCACAAGCGATGTGTTCAAATATGAACAGGAATTTGCATATTGCACAATGTCTTGCTCAGATGATGACATTAACATAGAGGTGTGTACATGTCTACATTGCTCAATTCAGTAAAAGTTAAATTTAGTTGAAGTTTTCCATTGTTTGTATTCTCCGTAGATTTTCAGCATTCAATTTCAATTTTCAGCATTGAAGTGAAAATAGTGTGAGTACGTACTCATTGCATGCAAACATTATCTGGAGCACTGTGCATATATACTTCTTTTGCCATCATTGTACCTGTGCAGTACACTTTTCCTATGATTACAGTGTAGACCCTGATCAGAGAGCTCCTTTAGGAACCCTCTGATCAGGGTCCACACTGTTTGTCGTTTTGAAATATATTGTTAAAATCAATGTTTGCAAACATTGTACCTGTGGAGTACACTAAGTCTTGTCCTATGCTATCAGTGTAGGACAATTACCCACCAGGACAATTCCCCACTGGGACAATTCCCCACCGGACAATTCCCCACTAGGACAATTCCCCACTAGGACAATTCCCCACCAGGACAATTCCCCACTAGGACAATACCCCACTATTAATTATAATTATGTATTTAATTAATGAATTTAAGCACTTATTGCAATTTAAACATGCCCAATATAAAACTTACAGTGTAGACTCCAATCACAAAAGGATTTTAGTTGCATTTGCAAAACAGTTTTGACCAAGATCAGTCAATGATAAACAGTAGGTGCTGGATCAAGATAAAGGTTGATTATGCTAATGATGTTTCTTTACTATTAACCCATTACCCCATGGCCTGTTTCTAGTTTTGCTAAATGTCTTATGCATAACAATTTCAAACACTAAAAGTCCAATTTCAACATCAAATATCTGATCTGAATCTAAACAGGAAGTACAAAGATATTTGATGTCTGCTCTTGATTTAAACGATTTTTGATTATAATGACATATCTTTTTTAACCATTCTTAAAATGCTAAATGCCTTATGCATAACAATTTCAAACACTAGGTCCAGATCAAACATCAAATATCTGATCTGAATCTAAACTGTTTGCAGGAAATACAAATATAGTTGATATCTGCTCTTGATATTAACTTTTTTTTTTTTACATATAATGACATATCTTTGCTAACGTCCTTAAAATGTGAATGCCTTATGCATAACAAGTCCAATACTAAATCGAGCTCAAACATCAAATATCTGATCTGAATACTAGATCCAGCTCAAACATCAAATATCTGATCTGAATCTAAACTGTTTGAAATACAAAGATAGTTGATGTCTGCTCTTGATATAAACATTTTTTTTTACTTTTTACTAAATGCCTTATGCATAACAATTTCAAACACTAGATCCAGACCAAACATCAAATATCTGATCTGAATCTAAACTGTTTGCAGGCAAAACAAAGATAGTTGATGTCTGCTCTGTATATGTACAGTCGGCTGAGCGGTCATTCGGACTGAAAGTAGACTTTAACTTGGTATATTACTTTTTTTTAGCTCACCTGAGCACAAAGTGCTCAAGGTGAGCTATTGTGATCGGTCGCCGTCCGTCGGTGTTGGTGTCCGTGTCCGTGTCGTCTGTTCACAATTTGTTTCAAATAACTTCTTCTCTTAAACCAATGGCCCAATTTTAACCAAACTTGGTCAGATACATACTGTTGTTGTGAGCTTCAAAAATTGTTCAAAAAAAGTGGGTGGGGCAGTCGGTCTTGTTGCCATGGCAACCATGCACGATATCTAAAAAAATCTTCTTCTCAAAAACGACTGGTCCGATTTCAATTTGGTTTTCACCAAAATGTTTCTCAATTAATATACTTTCAAACTTGTTCAAAGAATTTTGATCCGTCAAAAAACATGGCCGCCAGAGGGCTTAGTCATTTTCGGTATTACGTAATATTGACAACTAAAGTCAAAACTTTAAACATCTTCTTGTCAATAACTATAAGTCCTAGGACAACCAAATTTCACATGTAGCATCATGTTGTGAACTTTTAGCAAGAGTGTTCAAATAATGACCCCCGGGTCAAAAATGGCCCGCCCGGGGCTTATCAGTTTTTCATAGGAAAACCTTTAAAACTTATCTTCTCTAAAACTGTATGGCCTAGACCTTTTATATTTGTCATGTAGCTTTGCCTTATGGACCTCTACTAAGAGTGTTCCAATCATGACCCAAGGGTCAAAAATGGCCCCGCCCCGGGGCTTATCAGTTTTACATAGACATATATAGGAAAACCTTTAAAAATCTTCTTCTCTGAAATCGTAAAGCCCAAACCTTTTATATTTGGCATCTAGCTTTGCCTTATGGTCCTCTACCAAGATTGTTCAAATCATGACCCCAGGGTAAAAAATGGACCCGCCCCGGGGCTTATCAGTTTTACATAGACTTATATAGGAATAAACCTTTAAAACTCTTCTTCTCTGAAACCCTAAGACCCAGACCTTTTATATTTGGCATCTAGCTTTGCCTTATGGTCCTCTACCAAGATTGTTCAAATCATGACCTCCGGGTCAAAAATGGCCCTGCCCCGGGGCTTATCAGTTTTACATAGACTTCAAAGGATCTCCCCTTATTCAGAACTTATATAGGAATAAACCTTTAAAATTCTTCTTCTCTGAAACTCTAAGACCCAGACCTTTTCTATTTGGCATCTGCCTTTGCCTTATGGTCCTCTACCAAGATTGTTCAATTCATGACCCCAGGATAAAAAATGGCCCTGCCCCGGGGCTTATAAGTTTTACAAAGACTTACGAAATAAAACCTTTAAAACTCTTCTTCTCTGAAACCGTAAGGCCCATACCTTTTATATTTGGCATCTAGCTTTGCCTTATGGTCCTCTACCAATATTGTTCAAATCATGACCCCAGGGTAAAAAATGGACCCGCCCCGGGGCTTATCAGTTTTACATAGACTTCTACAGGAAAACCTTATTCCGAGTTGTTTCAGTTTCATGCAACAGTCCACATACATGCAATGACAAACTTCATTATGTATCGAGTATAACACAATAGTTCCTCAGGTGAGCGATTTTGGGCCGCATGCGGCTCTTGTTTTTTATTCCCCTCAGAATCTACGATTCGGGGGCATATAGTTTTTGTCATGTCTGTTGGTTCGTCCGTCCGTCCGTCCGTCTGTCCGTCCGAGCGCACGAAAGGTCCTTTGTTGGGTAGGGAGAACAATAGATTCCATTCATTCCGTGATTGCCCTATTGTTCTTGTTGGGTATTTTGTGTACTGTTGGGTACTTTTAAACAAAAAAAATACCCAACAAATGTCCATCTGTGAGAACGTCCGTCCGTCTGTCTGTGCCAAAAACCTTAACCTTGGCTATAACTCTTGCATTTTTGTACCTGGACCTTTTATACTTGGCATGTGTCTTCCCTGTATCAAGACCTTTCCATCCATACAAACCTTTTTGACCTTGTGACCTTGACCTTGACATTTGACCTACTTTTGTAAAAATCTTTAAATGGCTATAACATTTGCACCAGTAGGCCCAGGGCTTTCATATTTTGTATGTATATTTCTTTTGTCAAGACCTTTCCAACCATACCAACATCTTTGAACATGTGACCATGACCTTGACCTTTGACCTATTTAATCAAACTTTAACCAAAAACCTTAACCTTGGCTATAACTTTTGCATTTTTAAACCTGGGCCTTTTATACTTGGCATGTGTATTCCTCATGGCAAGACCTTTCCAACCATATAAAACTTTTTGACCTTGTGACCTTGACCTTGACATTTGACCTACTTTTGTAAAAATCTTGAAATGGCTATAACATTTACACCAGTAGGCCATAACATTTGCACCAGTAGGCCCAGGGCTTTCATATTTTGTATGTATATCTCTTGTGTCAAGACCTTTCCAACCATACCAACATCTTTGAACATGCGACCTTGACCTTGACCGTTGACCTATTTAATCAAACTTTAACCAAAAACCTTAACCTTGGCTATAACTTTTGCATTTTTGCACCTGGGCATTTTATACTTGGCATGTGTATTCCTCATGGCAAGACCTTTCCAACCATACAAAACTTTTTGACCTTGACCTTGACATTTGACCTTCTTTTGTAAAAATCTTTAAATTGCTATTACATTTGCACCAGTTAGCATAGGGCTTTAATATTTTGTATGTATATGTTTTGTGTCAAGACTTTTCCAACCATACCAACATCTTTGACCATGTGACCTTGACCTCGATCTTTGACCTATTTAATCAAAAACCTTAACCTTGGATATAACTTTTGCATTTTTGCACCTTGGCCTTTTTTACTTGACATGTGTTTTCCCTTTCTAACCATACAAAACTTTTTGACCTTGTGACCTTGACATTTGACCTACTTTTGTTGAAATCTTTAAATGGCTATAACATTTGCACCAGTAGGCCTATGGCTTTCATATTTTGTTTATATATTTCTTGTGCCAAGACCTTTCCAACCATACCTACGTTTTTGCCCTTGTGACCTTGACCTTTGACCTTTATTTGTATAAATCTTTATACGCCTATAACAGGGTTATAGATAAGGGAAGTATTGGGGTATTTACCCAATTAAAATTATGGAAAAAGCAATTGTTTTTCACAACAAGGAGTAACAAAAAGCAAAGAAATGTAGCAAAAAGCAAAGAAATTTTGAAAACCTTATCAGAATATGAATAATACCCAATAACAAAAACTCTCAATACCCAATAAAAATTTCAAAAACCCAATTCTGTAAAATATCAAGGAGTAAATACCCAATTGCATCAAAACCTTATCTATTACCCTGCTATAACATTTGAACCAGTAGGCCTAGAGCTTCCATACTTTATATGTTTCTTGTGTTAAGACTTCTCCAACCATGCCAATGTTTCATTTACCCTACGACCATGACTTTTGACCTACTTTTGCAAATAAGCATTACATTACAGAACATGATGCTGGCTGGGGGCATTTGTGTTTCACAAACACATTGCTTTTCATCTGATCATCACCAAACTTTCTGAAAATGTTTGTTGACATAAAATGGAGACCAATTTGGATAACCAGCGGCACCAATTTATGCTAGGCCCTTTGGAGTAATGGCCCTTGAAGTCCTCAAAATGGCGCTCCACTACAGTTTCAGCTCTCTAACTTTTACGTTTGATAGTCTGGATTCCCCTCCCTGTATCATCGGGGGCATTCGTGTAACTGGGACACGCTCTTGTTATTTAATCTTTCTCAAACTTGCTCAGATTGTATATTACTATAAGAGTTCATATGAGTATGATTATGGTTGAAATCGGACAAATAGGATGAGAGTTATCTACCTTTGAATTGCTGAAAATGCCATATTTAAGGGTGTTTACACTCTAGAGGCCACACTTTATAGCTCACCTGGCACGAAGTGCCAAGGTAAGCTATTGTGATCGCCCTGTGTCCGTCCTCCGTCGTATGTCGTCAACTTTTTCTTTAAAGATCTTCTTCTTGGAAACTACTGGGTCAATTTCATTAAAACTTTATAGGATTGTTCCTTGTAGGGTACTCTCTCAGATTTCTTCAAATATAGGTCATCCAATTGAAATTGTGGTTGCCATGGCAACCAACTGGATTTTTTTTAGCTCACCTGGCACGAAGTGCCAAGGTGAGCTTTAAGGATCGCTGGATGTCCGTCGTCCGTCGTCTGTCTGTCTGTCTGTTCACAATTGTTCGTTAACACTCTACCGGCTACAAATCTCATTGGATCTTCATGAAACTTTATCACAATGTTTGTCTAGTGGAAATCTAGGTCAAGTTCGAATGTGGGTCATGTTGGGTCAAAAACTAGGTCACTAGGTCAAACCATAGAAAAACCTTGTTTACACTCTAGAGGCTACAGATCTCATTGGATCTTAATGAAACTTGGTCAGAATGTTTGTCTCATTGATATCTAGGTCAAGTTCGAATGTGGGTCATGTCCGGTCAAAAACTAGGTCACTAGGTCAAATCATAGAAAAATCTTGTTAACACTCTAGAGGCTACACATCTCATTGGATCTTTATGAAACATGGTAAGAATGTTTGTCTCATTGATATCTAGGTCAAGATTGAATATGGGTCATGTCCGGTTAAAAACTAGGTCACTAGGTCAAATCATAGAAAAACCTTGTTAACACTCTAGAGGCTACAAATCTCATTGGATCTTGATGAAACTTGGTCAGAATGTTTGTCTCATTGATATCTAGGACAAGTTCGAATATGGGTCATGTCGGGTCATAAACTAGGTCACGAGGTTAAATCATAGAAAAATCTTGTTAAAACTCTAGAGGCTACAAATCTCATTGGATCTTGATGAAACTTGGTCAGAACGATAGTCTCATTGATATCTAGGACAAGTTCGAATATGGGTCATGTCGGGTCAAAAACTAGGTCACGAGGTTAAATCATAGAAAAATCTTGTTAACACTCTAGAGGCTACAAATCTCATTGGATCTTGATGAAACTTGGTCAGAATGTTTGTCTCATCGATATCTAGGTCAAGTTCTAATATGGGTCATGTCCGGTCAAAAACTAGGTCACTAGGTTAAATCATAGAAAAATCTTGTTTACACTCTAAAGGTTGATTGTGGGTCATGTCCAGTCATAATCTAGGTCACTATAGGTCAAGTTTGCCATGGTGTACCAGGTGAGCGATTTAGGGCCATAGTGGACCTTATTTAAAAATCTTCTTGTTAAAAACTACTGGTCTGAATTGACGATAATTTTACCCAAATGTGCCATTGGTGACCCTCTATAAGATTTCTTAAAATAATGTTCCTATCTTAAAAAACATGGCAGCGAGTGGGTGGGGCAGATTTTCCTTATATGGCTATATAGTGAAAACTTTAAAAATCGTCTTGTCTGAAACCGCTGATCCGATTTAAAGATAATTTCACACAAATGATCCATGGGTGACCCTCTACCAGATTTCTTAAAATAATTTTGATATCTTAAAAAACATGGCCGCCAGTGGGTGGGGCACGTTTTCCTTATGATACTGTATAGTAAAAAATTAAAAATCTTCTTCTGTGAAACTGCTGATCCAAATTGAAAATAATTTTACACAAATGATCCATGGGTGACCCTCTACCAGATTTCTTAAAATAATTTTGATATCTTAAAAAACATGGCCGCCAGTGGGTGGGGCACGTTTTCCTTATGATACTGTATAGTTAAAACTTTAAAAATCTTCTTCTGTGAAACTGCTGGTCCAAATTGAAAATAATTGTACGCAAATGATCCATGGGTGACTCTCTACCAGATTTCTTAAAATAATTTTGATATCTTAAAAAACATGGCCGCCAGTGGGTGGTGCACGTTTTCCTTATGATACTGTATAGTAAAAACTTTAAAATCTTCTTCTGTGAAACTGATGGTCCAAATTGAAAATAATTTGACACAAATGATCAATGGGTGACCCTCTACCAGGTTTCTTAAAATAATTTTGATATCTTAAAAATCATGGCCGACAGTGGGTGGGGCAAGTTTTCCTTATATTTCTGTATAGAAATTTTTCAAAAATCTTTTTCTCTGAAACTATTGGTCTGATTTAAGAATATTTTTAAAAAAGTAATGATGGGTGACCCTTTGCCAGTTTTCTTCAAAGAATCTTCCTAGCTCAAACAACATGGCTGCCTGTGGGTGGGGGTTAATTTACCGGTGATGGCTTATAGTGGAATTTTATCATTACTGGTTCATTACCATGACCGTAAACATGGGTAACAGGTGAGCGATTTAGGGCCGCATGCGGCTCTTGTTATTCAATCTTTCTCAAACTTGCTCAGATTGTACATGACCTTAAGAGTTCGAATAGGTGCAATTATGGTTGAAATCAGACTTATAGGTCAAGAGTTATCTGCTCTTGAATTGCTGAAAATGCCATATCTAACAGGGTTTACACTCTTGCAACTACAGTTTTCAATGGATTTTGATTATACTTGCACACTAAGTATATAGCTATAAGTTCTCGAAGGAGTGCAATTATTGTTGAAATCTAATCATTGTGGCAATAGTTATCTGCCCAAAATTGATATACTTTGAAATGTTAGAAAAGGCTTCATTTCAGTATTGTTTAGGCTCTAGTTACCTGTCCTTGATGTACTCTACTACTAGAATTATGAAGTTGTATTCCAAAATTGTTTACATGCTTTACTACATATTTGAATGGATTTAGATTAAAACAGGTGAAACAGAAAGGTAAAGAAAGGTAAAGCTATCAGGCTTCAGTACAACAGGTGATCGATATCAGGGCCTTCAGTATTTTTTTCCATGGTAAAGACAGCAATTATCACGAGGGATTGACTAATTGCAATCATGATGCATCATGGCACTGTTATTGCACATAATTGTGTGTGTGTGTGTTTAGTTGTGATAGTCTTTTCGTGTTTAAAACAAAGCGTAGAAAAAGGGTTTGCTAAGTTTCCCATCTATCATTAGGTCTAATTGTACTTTCATCAACAGTAATCTAGTATCAGCTAGTAATTTTTGAATAAAAGAGTTTCAAAGCTTTTTATCAGAGAAATATTTACTTAAGGAATTCCAACACTGAAGATCACCTTTTTATGCCCCCGGCATCGACAGATGCGGGAGCATATAGTAATCGTCCTGTCCGTCCGTCCTTCCGTCCGTCCGTCTTTCCGTCCGTCCGTCCGTAACCAGGTTAAGTAGATTTTACCGTTTCGTCTAGCACCAACACCACTTACTCCAATGCTTGGATACTTATACAGTTGTTGCCTTGGACCATTCCCTATCCACCAATATCACCTAACCTTGATTTTGACCTTGACCTTGACCTAATTTGGACTTAGAATATTTTGAATGGGCTATTTCTTGGTTAACTAGATTTTACCGTTTCGTCTAGCATCAACACTACTTACTACAATGCTTCAATACTTATACAGTTATTGCCTTGGACCATTACCAACCCACCAGTAAAACCCAAGCTCAGTTTGACCTTGACCTTGACCTAATTTGGACTTAGAAAAGATTCAGAATATATTGTCAAGGATGCCACCGGGGGCATAAGCGTTTATTGAACGCGCAGTCTTGTTCCTTGTTATCTCGGCATTTTCAGTTAACGGAATATACCGAACACTCCCATATAAAACCTTGACAATAATGTTAGAAATTATCCTAAGTAACGTAGTCCGAAATGTTGCAAATCTCGTCTTGTAAATTTGCTTGGCCTTTCCCGCACAGGTTTGAATCCCGATCGAGCTCAATATAAAAAATTATGTAAATATACATGTATATATAAATGTATCAGTATGAATTGTATGAATTTTTGTTCGAGATTTGTTCGATTTTATATAATTTTTAATACTTGCGGACTGTCGGGACGACAGGATTTTGAAGTGTATAAGCTATTTTCCAGGGTAGTGCTTCTCTGAAAGACTTGCAACTTTAACTATTTCAGATCAGTGCGCCAGTTGCGTATCCACACTGAAACAATATTGAGTGGAGCAATATAGTGGTTAGGATCTACATGTAGAAACACAACTTACATTTGAACTTTTACTCACATATTATTTTTTAGACGAATTTGGAAGTTATTTACTGAAAAAAATAACTAAAACAGGCCTGCGTTTGCAAAATGCGCATTTGATTCGGTAAAGGAGTTGCTGATCCGCCCTTGGGCTTATTACAAGCTGGCGCGCATAATGAGTCAGCGGGTGTAAGCTTACACAGTGAAAAATAGTGCGCGTGATAAAAGTTTTGAAGCAATATTTCAAGAAAATTATTGCAGTTTTTGCTAACTTCTTTGTAGTAAAACCTAATTATAATAAAGCAGTGAATATTGCCTTACACAGTATATCCCGTGTTAAAATACCAAAAGCAAACCAAGATTATGTGAGGTCAACACCTGTTTATTTCACGCTGGTACCCTAATCGACCCAGCGTCTGTTAATAAAGCCTGGTACCAGATACCCCTGAACATGTCAACCCTTAGGCTGCTGTGATGTCGTCTGCTTCGAAACTATCGTCTGCAAAGTTTGTTTTAATTTAGAATTATACATTTTTAAGTAAAGAAACCTAATGAAGAGTGTCATGTTACACAGATTGGATCCAGACCAGACGCCTCGTAACGCGGTGTCTGATCTGGATCTAAACTGTTTGCGAAAATCAATTAAGTCGCGACCAGCAGGCAAAGGGTTAACATCAGCCACAGACTCTCGGTGCGATTCAGATGAATATTAACCTTGTGCACGTTACGGGCGATTTCGTGATTATTGCTGCAAATAGTTTGGATCCAGTTCAGGTCGTGATATGAACTGTTTGAAACTCTGTGCGATTTTACAGTTCGGATCCAGATGAATATTTTCCTTCTGCACGTTACGGGCGAATTCATGATAATGGCTGCAAATAGTTTGGACACAGATTAGATCGTGAAACGAAGTGTTTGGCACTCGGTGCGATTTTAGTTTGGATCAAGATGAATATTAACCTTCTGCATGTTACGGGCAAGTTCGTGATTATTGCTACAAACAGTTTGGATCCAGATCAGATCGTGATACGAACTGTTTGACACTCGGTGGGATTTTAGTTTGGATCCAGATCATATAAACCTTCTGCATGTTACGGGCGATTTCGTAATTATTGCTACAAACAGTTTGGATCCAGATCTGATTGTGATATGAACTGTTTGACACTCGGTGCGATTTTAGTTTGGATCCAGATGAATATTAACCTTCTGCACGTTACGGGCAATTTCGTGATTATTGCTACAAACAGTTTGGATCCAGATCAGATCGTGATAGGAACTGTTTGACACTCGGTGCGATTTTACAGTTTGGATCCAAATGACTGCACGCTACGAGCGAATTCATGATTATTGCTGCAAATAGTTTGGATCCAGATCAGATCGTGATACGTACCGTTTGACCAATCGGGTGTGATTTATAAAGATTTAAAAAAACAAACTCATGGAATTGTTGAAGACGCATAGTTTGCAGACGACAATTACATAGCAAGCAGTTAGAGAGCTAACCCAGAAGGGAAGGGTCGAATCTAACGCTGTAAGAACTTGTGATCCGACCCCATTTCAATATGTATATGGAAATAAAATATGTTTAAAATAACCCAATTTTCAAGAGTGATTATTTGTATAAACATATTTTTTTTCTCAAATAGTTTAGATCGAGATGAGATCTGGAACAACTGCTTTACACTCGGATGCTATTCTATGTTGATATGAAATGCATTACAATCCACTAAGACGAAATTTGCAGACGAAACTTTCATACTTGATCAAGGAGAAGGCTAGCTCAATTTGGAAGTATGATTATTGTTGGAAATAGTTTTAATCAAGACGATTATTAAACTTATACACGATACATCGAATTCATTATTACTGTTGCAAATAGTTTGCATCCAGATGAGATCTGGATCAACTGTTTGACACTCTGCATGCTATTTCATGATGAAATACAATGCATAA
This sequence comes from Gari tellinella, assembly GCA_922989275.2. Classification (NCBI taxonomy): domain Eukaryota; kingdom Metazoa; phylum Mollusca; class Bivalvia; order Cardiida; family Psammobiidae; genus Gari; species Gari tellinella. The sequence goes on from OV277862.1 coordinate 25,213,717, forward strand.
AAATCACTCCTGTAGAAACAGTAACTTTTAATTGCATCATGTATATAAGCCAGCTCTTAAATTAACACTTCTGCATTTAACTGTTTTTAGCTCACCTGAGCCTTTGGCTCAGGATGAGCTATTGTGATCGCTCTTTGTCCGTCGTCCGGCGTCCGTCGTCTGTCGTCCGTCGTCCGTCTGCCGTCGTCCGTCCACATTTTCAAACAACATCTCCTCTGAAACCACCGACCCGATTTCAACCAAACTTTGTCAGAAGCATCAGTGACAAGGGGGAACGAAATCTTGTTCAAAGATTTTGGCTAGAGTTATTCCCCTTGCTGTGGGACCAGGTTTTCTAACAATGACCGTATAGACAACTTTTAATGCATAAGAAAATCTTAAAAAATCTTCTTCTCAGAAACCCAAAGGCCCAGACCTTTGATATTTGGTATGTATCATAACCTAATGATTTTCTAGCAAGATTGTTCAAATTTTGACCCTGGGGCCAAAAATGGCCCCGCCCTGGGACTTATCAGTTTTTCTTAGGAAAACCTTTAAAAATCTTCTTTCAGGCTTCGGTACAACAGGTGAGCGATATCAGGGCCTTCAGGCCCTCTTGTTTACTTACAGTAGAAGGCGTTATTATTTACTGTTTAAATGTTACAGAAACGCACACGCAACACACTAAATGACAACTTTTAGACAATCCTGAATATCCATTTAAATCTGAATGGCAAACAGTTTATAGCCTGATTACACACCGGGTTACTCAGCGTCTCCAACCTGTTTGCAATGGAAATAATAATTTAGAGCAATTTTTACACATTTATTGAAAAGAATAACGTTTAATCCACTGCACATATCCCTTTATGTAGCTGGTTTGAGATTATGGTGAAACAGATTGATAGACTTCACTGGCTTGCTTGATAGCTCAGCGTGTAGAGTGCAGGCATAGTAAGCCAAAGGCACTAGATTCAAGTCCCAGTTGAGCCACAACTTTTTCACCATGTTACATTTTGCGCACGAAGTAAACAAAAACGTAATTCTTCATTACGGGAATTTGCATGGAATTATCTCAGAACGTTTAATAAATCAGAATGGTACAACTGGAAGCAGGTGTTCTTTTATCACCCCGACAGTCTTCCAGCGCCTTCAGCGCTTTGATTTCACTTCTCTTTCAGGTGATTCCGTTTGTCGGCCATAGACGGTCGCCGAAAAATGGATTTGAAATTTATTGTATTAAAATTGATTGAGGTGTATTTACTGCAATAAACGTAGATGGAAATGCATGTTGTATTGTTAAATTATGTGTTTGGTGTGTGCGAAAGGGTCCATTTGAGTGAGAGTATAACATTACAAAGAAACGAAACCTTATAATGAGCCCCAGCAACGTGTATACTCGTCATGAACACAACAATCACCTATCAAGCGTACACTTGTCCTATGCAAACAGTGAAGACCCTGATCAGAGGCTAAACATAGTTAATACTAACGACGAGTGTACTTATCAAGAGTACATTTGTCCTATGCAAAAGGTGAAGACCCTGATCAGAGGCTTAATAAATTGAGCAATAGCGACGAGTGTATTTATCAAGAGTAAATTTGTCCTATTCAAAGAATAAAGACCCAGATCAGAGTACGCTCGCCATGAACAAAACATAAACATTTCAAGAGTACAATTGTCTTGATTATACAAACAGTGAAGAGCCTGATCATTTGTAAGCGAAGCTATAAATGGAATTAATTTAATTGTAAACTGGAATTGTCCATTTAAAGATTCAGGGATGAATAGTAAATCCTTCAATTAATCATAAAACAAAGAATCTTAAACTTAAAGATCCTCAAAGAATAAAAAGCTTGTAACCCGGCAATTACAACGAAATCAAATAACTTTTTCTTCAAAGATCTTCAAAGGATAAAATAATTTTTTTAATCTCCTTTGAAGTGAGAGCGGGTTTAAAAAAAAATTATGCAATTTATATTACGTAAATCTATATTTATAAGATATATATATGTTTTGATTAAGAAAAACTATATAATAGAAAATTTGAGGTATAATATGGAAATCTTTATGTAAATAAAAATAAACTGTCAGCTGTTTCCGTAATTTTTACAATCCAAAATCAACCAGCTGCTACAGATCACGAAGGTGTGATTACTTCGTGTACAGGTAAACAAACAAAGAGCAGTGAACCATAAAGTCCACAGGCGATTTGATTGACACGTACACAAACGATATCTTATCTGGCTTGCTGGCAGACATGCAGTAGCATATATATAGTGGAACGACCGACGATTAAAGTACCTTAAATGTTCAAAGTTCTCTTATTCAACCTATTAATGATGGAAATATAGTTAAATTATGGAAATAAAAATAAAATAAAAATGGGGGCGTTTTGAAAAAAAAATGGGGGCGTTTTGACCAGGCTATGGGGGCGTTTTGACCAAAATGGGGGTGTTTTGACTTGGGGGCGTTTTGACTATAAAATCGGCTGCGACAATATAAAAATTGAAGTGTTTATTCAAAACACAGATGCTTCTAACCTATACTTTATATCCTGTGATTTAACCCTTAAAATGCAGATTATATAAGAGTGAACATTATACGCGGCAAAAGATGGTAAATAATTATTGAGCTATTGTTAAATTTTAACATAAAAATGCTCTATCGTATCACGAATGAAGAACATTCTTCATTCGTGATCGTATTGAAACTTTATTCTCATTCTTGATCATTCTATCTAACAGTTTTGATCTAGATGAGAATTCACTGTTACGTTCATGTTATTGAGTTAAAGATCCGGTCTATGAAGATGCCTCAGCCTGAATGTTAGCACTGATTCAAGAACACTCAGAAAACCGAACTTTTTACCTGGTCCGGAGGGTGTTCGGTTTTCTGAGGTTTTACTGTATATATCCTTTATTTAGCTCACCTGGCACGAAGTGCCAAGGTGAGCTATTGTGATCGCCCTGTTACCGTCGTCGTCAGTCGTCGTCCGTCGTCGTCGTCGTCCTCCGTCGTCAAACTTTTTCTTTAAAGATCTTCTTCTTGGAAACTACTTGGTCAATTTCATTAAAACTTCATAGGATTGTTCCTTGTAGGGTACTCTCTCAGATTTCTTCAAATATAGGTCATCCAATTGAAATTGTGGTTGCCATGGCAACCAATTGAAAAAACTTTAAAATTCTTCTTGTCAAAAACTACTTGTCTGAATTGAAAATAATTTTACCCAAATGTGCCATTGGTGACCTTCTATAAGATTTCTTAAAATAATGTTCGTATCTTAAAAAACATGGCCGCCAGTGGGTGGGGCAGATTTTCCTTATATGGCTATATAGTGAAAACTTTAAAAATCTTCTTGTCTGAAACCGCTGATCCGATTTAAAGATAATTTCACACAAATGATCCATGGGTGACCCTCTAACAGATTCATTAAAATAATTTTGATATCTAAAAAAACATGGCCGCCAGTGGGTGGGGCACGTTTTCCTTATGACACTGTATAGTAAAAACTTTAAAAATCTTCTTCTGTGAAACTACTGGTCCAAATTGAAAATAATTTTACACAAATGATCCATGGGTGACTCTCTATCAGATTTCTTAACATAATTTTGATATCTTAAAAAACATGGCCGCCAGTGGGTGGGGCACGTTTTCCTTATGCTACTGGATAGTAAAAGCTTTAAAAAATCATCTTCTGTGAAACTACTGGTCCAAATTGAAAATAATTTTACACAAATGATCCATGGGTGACTCTCTACCAGACTTCTTAAAATAATTTTGATATCTTAAAAAACATGGCCGCCAGTGGGTGGGATACGTTTTCCATGGACTTATATAGGAAAACCTTTACAAATCTTCTTCTCTGAAACTGTAAGGCCCAGATCTTTAATATTTGACATATAGCTTTGCCTTGTGGTCCTCTACCAAGATTGTTCAAATTATGATCCCCAGGCCAAAAATGGCCCCGCCCTCGGGCTTATTAGTTTTTCATAGGAAAACCTTTAAAAATCTTCTTCTCTGAAACCGTAAGGCCCAGATCATTTATATTTGACATGTAGCTTTGCCCTATGGCCCTCTACCAAGATTGTTCAAATTATGACCCCTGGATCAAATTTGGCCCCGCCCCGGGGCTTATCAGTTATAGCAGCTATATCAAAATGTTGTCTTGCCCAGTCAGCTTCTATGGTACAATGTCTCAGGTGAGCGAAATGTGGCCCTCTGAGCCTCTTGTATTCTGTATGGTGACACTTTTAAATATTCTTTACATATTTTGTTCATATTGTTCCGGTCTGTTGCATATCTAGGTCAGTCCTGGACATAAATCAATATCTCCATTTTTTCAGCTATTCTCAGGTGAGCGAATTATGCCCCATGGGGCTCTTGTTCATTAATATATATATGTGTTTTCAATCATGTCAGTTTGTAAATATTATGGAATTAAATGTTTAAACTAAGATGAAGTCAATCTTTAAAACTAACATGAACATGCTTAGAAAATGTATAAATAGGCTTATCTTGTTTTCAATATGAGTTCAGAATGTTATTGTTCCTAATCTTGTACATATTGTGCAGGGTTAATTGAAAAGTAATTGACATTCAATTAACAATTACCCACTTTTTAGCTCACCTGAGCCATAGGCTCAAGGTGAGCTATTGGGATGGCCCTGTGTCCGGCGTCCGCCGTCTTCCGTCGTCCGTCGTGCGTCGTCGTTAACAATTGCTTCAAATGACATCTCCTCATATACCGCTTGACAGAATTCAACCAAACTTTACAAAAATGTTCCTTGTGTCAAGCTCTTTCAAATTTGTTCAAAGAATTGAAAACTGCTGAACTCTGGTTGCCATGGCAACCAAAGTGAAAAAATAAGGAAATCTTAAAAAATCTTCTTGTCAAAATCTGCATGGGCCAGAGCTTAGATATTTGGCACAAAGAATCATCTACAGGTCCTCTATAGATTTTTTTCAAATTATGCCCCTGGGGTCAAAATTGGCCCCGCCCCGGGGGTCACAGTTTTACATAGAGTTATATAGTGAAATTTTCAAACGTCTTCTTCTCTGAAACTAATATGGCCATAGCTTTGATATTTGGCATGGTGACACTTCTAGATGTCCTATACCAAAACTGTTCAAATGGTTCTGGTCGGTTGCATAACTAGGTCACAGGAGCTAAAATTAGATTTTTTCAATGAAAACTTAAAAAATCTTCTTGTCTGAAACTACAAGGGCCAGAGCTTAGATATATGGCATATAGCATTGCATACAGGTCCTCTATGAAATTTGGTCAAATTATGCCCCTGGGGTCAAAATTGGCCCGGCCCCAGGGGTCGCAGTTTTACATAGAGTTATATAGTGAAATTTTCAAACGTCTTCTTCTCTGAAACTAATATGGCCAGAGCTTTGTTATTTGGCATGGTGACACTTCTAGATGTCCTATACCAAAATTATTCAAATGATTCTGGTCGGTTGCATAACTAGGTCACAGGAGCTTAAAATAGATTTTTTCACTGAAAACTTAAAAAATCTTCTTGTCTGAAAATACAAGGGCCAGAGAGCTTAGATATATGGCACATAGCATCGCCTACAGGTCCTCTATCAAGTTTGTTCAAATTATGCACCTGGGGTCAAAATTGGCCCGCCCCTGGGAGTCACAGTTTTACATAGAGTTATATAGAGAAAATTTCAAACGTCTTCTTCTCTGACACTTATATGGCCAGAGCTTTTATATTCGGTATCGTGACACTTTTAAATATCCTTTACATATTTTGTTCAAATGGTTCTGGTCTGTTGCATATCTAGGTCAGTCCTGGACATAAATCATTATCTCCATTTTTTCAGCTATTCTCAGGTGAGCAAAATATGCCCCATGGGGCTCTTGTTTCAAAAGAGCAACCCTCAAGGAGTATGTGTGCCAATTTTGGTGCTTGTTTCCGGAAGTGAACGATTCTTCTCATATTTGCACTTATCTGCTCCACTATAGGTACAGAATGCTAAAACCCCCCAAAACATCACAACAATCTTGAATGACTAGGTTTGGAATAATAAAGTTTTAATTTACATAGTACCGGAAATTATCTATTTCGACAAAATCGATCATGGAAATGTCTAATTGATTAATCAATGACCTGTCATAAGCAACCAGTGCTTGATGAAATTGATTCATTGGAACACTTCTATGTAGTTGAAAGTGTTATACATCAAAATGTAAACTTCATTTAGTGATCAAACAAGCTTTACTGTAATAAGTATATGTTTGTATTATTTTTCAGGTCATGGCATGACACACCATGGGTATTCTGAGATGGATAAGGAGTTGCACAACATGTAAAAGAAAACTTCTTGTGTCAGTAGTTGTAATACTGATCATAGTTTATCGTATCTACACCAAGATGAAATGCTCAGATACAGAATCTCGAGAATTTATTTCAAACTTGGTAAGTGTGTGTACATGCATGTAAAGACTTGAGATGTAGTAACCTTGTTGATTCTTGTTGCGTTAACACATTCAACCCTAGCGACAAGTAAACTCGTCTTTGAAAAACAGTGTATCTGTAGAGAGGACACTTGTCCTATGCAAACAGTATATACCCAGATCAAAATGCTCCTGAGGGAGCCCTCTGCTCCGGGTCTACACTGTTTGTCATTTTGTAATATACTGTTAAAATCAACCCTTAATTCAATAATGGACTAGACATATTTTGAAGTTGGAATTGTCCATTAAAAGTTTCAGTGGCAAATGAGTTATTACAGATTAATGCAGACAGCGTAACTGACTCATGAGATTACTGCATAATCCTTACCCTTTAACCTGTTTCTAGTTTGAAGACACGTGACCACTTTAAGCATGTTGAAAATAAAGAAAAATGCACCTTCTGGGGCATGGAATTCTGCTTTACGTTCTGCCTGCTTTAAGTAGTTTTTTGTTGAGTTTTTAGCTCACCTGAGCCAAAGGCTCAAGGTGAGCTATTGGGATGGCCCTGTGTCCGGCGTCGTCCGTCGTTAGTCGTGCGTCGTCCGTCGTCGTTAACAATTGCTTCAAATGACATCTCCTCCTATACCGCTTGACAGAATTCAACCAAACTTTACAGAAATGTTCCTTGGGTCAAGCTCTTTCAAATTTGTTCAAAGAATTAAAAACAATGCAGAACTCTGGTTGCCATGGTAACCAAAGTGAAAAAATAAGGAAATCTTAAAAAATCTTCATGTCAAAAACTGCAAGGGCCAGAGCTTAGATATTTGGCACATAGCATCACCTACAGGTCCTCTATCAAGTTTGTTCAAATTATGTCCCTGGGGTCAAAATTGGCCCGCCCCGGGGGCACAGTTTTACATAGAGTTATATAGTGAAATTTTCCAAAGTCTTCTTCTCTGAAACTAATATGGCCAGAGCTTTGATATTTGGCATGGTGACACTTCTAGATGTCCTATACCAAAATTGTTCAAATGGTTCCAGTCAGTTGCATAACTAGGTCTCATGAGTTAAAAATTGATTTTTTTCAATGAAAACTTAAAAATTCTTCTTGTCTGAAACTACAAGGGCCAGAGCTTAGATATTTGGCACATAGCATCATCTACAGGTCCTCTATCAAGTTTGTTCAAATTAAATTATTATGCTCCTTGGGTCAGAATTGGCCCCGCCCTGGGGGTCACAGTTTTACATAGAGTTATATAGTGAAATTTTCAAACGTCTTCTTCTCTGAAACTAACATGGCCAGAGCTTTGATATTTGGCATGGTGGCACTTCTAGATGTCCTTTACCTATTTTGTACAAATGGTTGGTTACATAATTAGGTCACAGGAGCTAAAAACAGATTTTTTTCAATGAAAACTTAAAATTCTTCTCTTCTGATACTACAAGGGCCAGAGCTTAGATATTTGGCACATAGCATCGCCTACAGGCCCTCTATCAATTTTGTTCAAATTATGCCCCTTGGGTCAAAATTGGCCCTGTCCCGGGGGTCACAGTTTTACATAGAGTTATATAGAGCAAATTTCAACGTCTTCTACTCTGACACTAATATGGCCAGAGCTTTTATATTCGGAATGGTGACACTTTAAAATATCCTTTACATATTTTATTCAAATGGTTCCGGTCTATGGAAATCTAGGTCAGTCCTGGACATAAATCATTATCTCAATTTTTTCAGCTATTCTCAGGTGAACGAAATATGCCCCATGGGGCTCTTGTTTTATATTATAAAGAGACGGTAGGCCCCCTGATCCCTGTTCATAATGGGCTGGTCCTGACGTATGTGAATTGCCTCGCCGCAACTGTTAGCAGTGTATAACTCATTCACCCCTAGCGACGAGTATACTCATCAATAGCAAATCAACCTGTCAAGAGTACACCTGTCCTATGCAAACAGTGTAGACCCTGATCAGGGGTGAATAAGTTAAGAACTTTCTCAATATGCATCATTCCTGCCCTTTCAGCCTGCATTTCTTACATTGCATATTCCTTACTGTATCAAAATGAAAATGTATCTATGGTGTAATGGCTTGGCTCCAGATGAGGTGAGTATTTCATAAACTAAAATCTTCATGTCTGCATAAATAAACCCTATGGTGTGACTACTCATTAGAATCCTCTCTTCGAGACAATTCTAATGAGTAGTTACACTGTAGGATTTGGTGTTGACATGAAGGAGAAAATTGGATTTGATCAGTTGATTCCCTCTTATCTGGAGCCCTGTACATTGTAGTGGGTTAAACACCAGTTTAACCCATAGCCTGTTTCTAGTTTTGAAGATAGGTGACTACTTAAACAGGTTGAAAGTAAAGCAGAATGCACCTTAAGATGCATTCTGCTTTTCTTTCAGCCTACTTTTAGCTGCAATCTGCTAGGATATAGAAAATATTTCTTATGATACATATTTATAACTGTAAAAATTGGAACTATATTTTTAGGGGAGGAATAAATTAAAGGTGTAAAAAGGTGTATTTATGTAGTAATGGGTTAAATGTAACATTTGATTTGTTCCAGTGTGATCAGTACCATTCTAACGCAGCTGCAGGCTCTTACTGTGCTCCTCTCTGTGACAGCAACACTCTCACATATGAAAAGTGCACCAACTACCACGGTGGTAAAATAGTTATTTTTATGTCGTGTAATGGATGTGAGAGTGGCAGGACTGTTAGAATTGTGCTGAAGTCTAAGCGAGAATTGATGCAGCAGGAACACCCTCCACTCCCCCAGTCTGACAATGAACAGTCAGTAAAAGACTTTATCAACTTATTTCAGAGAGTTGTTAGAGGTCACTTCAGTAACGAATTTTATGACAATGTTACGCAACACAAAGATATGATATCATTTGCATGGGACTGGGACTTTGTTAGATTCGTTAGAGACAGTAAATTAGACATTGCACAAGCAAGTTTACTGGCATACAAGAGTATCATGTCTCTGTTGCAACAGTCGGAGTACTTACTGTCTCGCTATCTCCAGGATAAATCCTACATTCCAAAGATTTACGGCTCATGTGGTGCTGCATACTTTGTCGAGTACACCGAGGCCTTGCATAGTTTTGAGTTTGACTGGGGGCTGGATGGGTCCAGTACTTGGAGGGACCGGGCCGCTGTAGCACTCCTGCTCCTAGACCTGCTGAGAAGCTTGGATAACGACCATAAACAGCCAGTTCACCTGTGTGATGTAAAACCAGATAACTTTGGGAAGGGAAGTAATTCAAGGATGACTTTAATAGATACAGACTGTGTATTATTTGATGACCAATTGAAACAGCAGTTTCTATTCAGTAACTGCTCAGATGATTCTGACTGTGATTTCTTTGACTGCCATGGTATCTGTGATATAGACAAAGGCAAATGTCTGCCAGAGAGGACCAACAATAATGTACAGGTAATACTGTCTCATGAGAACTTCATCTGCAACAATAATCCTCCTCTGTTATTCTAATTGTTCTATAAATAGAATGTTCTAAATTTCTTTTCAAAACAGGGGCAGAGTGTCAAACTGTTTGGATCCTGATGAGAGGGTGTGTAATGCGGCGTCTCATCTGGATCCAAACTGTTTGCAAAGGTAATCACTGGGACATATCCACTGTTAGCATGTTAACTCTTTCAACACCATGGACCTGTTTAAATATACTTATTATTTGCAAACAGTGTAGACCCAGACCCTAAAGGAGCCCTCTAATCAGGGTCTACACCGTTTGCTAATTTAGACCAATATTAATTAAACTACCCAGAATTCCAAGTGGACTGGTTCATGTTTTGGTAACTAAAATTATCCAAAAGTTAACCTTATAACCCACAAGACCTTGAGTTACTCAGTGTTGAAAAAGTTAAAGACTTTTCCTCAGTCCATTGAGGTACTCCCCCCACATTGTCTCGATAGTGTGAGAATTTAACTGTCAAAGCATGCATTACAACCAGTTTACCCGGTAAAGCCCAGATTATACTCATGCTCTAGTGATTTTCAATGGTTATTTCTAACCAAACTATCAAATATAAAGGTCGGGTCTCACATGAGAAGCTTCAATGGTTCTTTGCAACCTACATGTCCACAAGACCCATGCTTTTTGCAAGGAAATTGTCTGGCAAGGCATTATGATCAAAAGGTCGCCAGGAGATGTCTTTAAGAGCCAACATACATGTATTAACCTCTAGCGATGTTTCTATGCACCATTAAAACAGTGTACATGTGAAGATTGCATTTTACCTATGCAAACAGTGTCCTATGGGAACTCTCTGGTCAGGGTCTGCACTCAGTCATTTTACAATATATCTTTTAACCCATTACCCCATAGCCCGTTTCTAGTTTTTAGCTCACCTGGCACGAAGTGCCATCGTGAGCTATTAGGATCGCTGGATGTCCGTCGTCCGTGCGTCTGTTCACAATTGTTCGTTAACACTCTACCGGCTACACATCTCATTGGATCTTCATGAAACTTTGTCAAAATGTTTGCCTCATTAATATCGAGGTCAAGTTCGAATGTGGGTCATGTCCGGTCTAAAACTAGGTCACTAGGTCAAATCATCAAAAAACCTTGTTAACACTCTAGAGGCTACAAATCTCATTGGATCTTAATGAAACTTTGTCACAAGGTTTGCCTCAATGAAATCTAGGTCAAGTTTGAATGTTGGTAATGTCCGGTCAAAAAAACTAGGTCACTAGGTCAAATCATTGAATAATCTTGTTAACACTCTAGAGGCTACAAATCTCATTGGATCTTAATGAAACTTGATCAAAATATTTGCCTCAATGAAATCTAGGTCAAGTTCGAATGTGGGTCATGTGCGGTTAAAAACTAGGTCACTAGGTCAAATCATCGAAAAACCTTGTTAACACTCTAGAGGCTACAAATCTCTTTGGATCTTATTGAAACTTGGTCAATATGTTTGCCTCAATGAAATCTAGGTCAAGTTTGAATGTGGGTCATGTCCGGTCAAAAACTAGGTCACTAGGTCAAATCATCAAAAACCTTGTTAACACTCTAGAGGCTACAATCTCTTTGGATCTTAATGAAACTTGGTCACAATGTTTGCCCAATTGATATCTAGGTCAAGTGTGAATGTGGGTCATGTCCTGTCAAAAGCTAGGTCACTAGGTCAAATCATTGAAACACCTTGTTAACACTCTAGAGGCTACAAATCTCATTGGATCTTAATGAAACTTGGTCACAATGTTTACCTCAATGAAATCTAGGTCAAGTTCGATTGTGGGTCATGTCTGGTCAAAAACTAGGTCACTAGGTCAAATCATTGAAAACCCTTGTTAACACTCTAGAGGCTACACATCTCGTTGGATCTTAATGAAACTTGGTCACAATGTTTGCCTCAATGAAATCTAGGTCAAGTTTGAACGTTGGTCATGTCCTTTCAAAAACTAGGTCACTAGGTCAAATCATCGAAAAACCTTGAAGCCTCTAGAGTGTTAACAAGATTATTCAATGATTTGACTTAGTGACTCTAGAGGCTACAACCCTCATAGGATCTCAATGAAACTTGGTCAAAATGTTTGCCTCATTGATTTCTAGGTCAAGTTCGAATATGGGTCATTTCCGGTCAAAAACTAGGTCACTAGTACAAATCATAGAAAAACAGTGTTTACTCTCATGAGGCTGCAAGTCTCATTAGATCTGAATGAAATATTGTTAGAATATTTGCCTACATCAAATCTAGGTCAAAATCATTATGTGGATTGTGTCTGGTCAAAAACTAGGTCACTAGGTCAAATCATAGAAAAATCTTAACACTCTAAAGGTTTATTGTGGGTAATGTCCAGTCATAATCTAGGTCACTATAGGTTAAGTTTACATGGTGTACCAGGTGAGCGATTTAGGGCCATAGTGGCCCTTGTTGAAGAAAACTGCGTCACTTGGCGTCTAAATTGGAATCAAGCTGTTTGCAAACATTAGCCAATTTCCTCCCTATAACAACTCCCTCTGAACAAAAGACACATTTTTGTCTCCCATTGAGTGTTGTTGTAGAGAGGTGCATTGTGCAAATGTACCAGCAGTATTACAGCAACTTACTGCTAAGACACAAACACATATCTAGGACTGCCTAATGCAAGACAGAAGTAATTCAGATAGCTCCTGCATAGTTAAACTGTCACCTATCCTCCTGCCTGACGTTTCGGCACAATTCAAATGTCGTTGTAGAGAGAACAGTAAAACCTCTTTATTATGACCACTAAAAAGAAGACTACTTGATTGAATGAAAGAGTGGTGACAATTTAAATTTTTAAGCATTAAGCAGTCACCTGCCTTACAGATCTAAAATTTCAGTTAACCCTTTACCTGATAGCATTGTTTCTAGAATTGAAGATATGTGACTACTTAAAGCAGGTTGAAAGTAAAGCAGAATGCGCCCTAAGGCGCATTCTGCTTTACTTTCAGCCTGCTTTAAGCTATTAACTGCTAGAATAAGGAAAGTATTTAATATGACACATATTCATTACGGTATAATTTGGAACTATTTTCTTCAGCGGATGAATAAAATGAATGTGCTAAAAGTCGCTTCTATAAGGGAAAGGGTTAAGTGGTTGTAACTTATAATAGAGAGGTTTTACTGTACTCATGTACTATTTATTCTTGTTAGGATACAGCAGTTAATCTTGCATTTAGCAGCTACACATAAATTAATGGAAAGACAACTTTTCAGTTTTGGTAGTCTTAAATATAGGCGGTTGTCTAATGCAGGATAAAAATAATTCAGAATCCTTTTATATAATTAGAGCATTGTGCATTAGTTTTATCCTGCATTAAGCAGCTACCTGTCTTTAGATACCATTGCCCTACTGCAATAAGTGATGACTCAACCCACTATGCTGTTACTGTATGCCACAACATACATATTCAGGGCACCAGATAAGAGGGAGTAAATTGAACAAATCCTGCATTTTTCTCACTCATTTTGGCACCAAATCCTATGGTGTTACTACTCATTAAAATAGTCTCTTCAATACGATTCTAATGAGTAGTGACACCATAGGGTTTAAAGTAGAAATAAAAGATTTAAGTTTTTAGCTCGACTATTGGAAGAATATGGAGGATTATTACAGTCGCCCTTGCCTTGGCGCCGTTGCACTGGATAAGGTTTTTTGTGCAACCTACAAATAAGCTTGTATTTCTACAACCAATACTTGTATTGCATTATAACTTCACCACAGCCTCCCCATTACTGCAGCAAATCATGGCTGGTAACTCTGGTTTGGATTTTGTGTGAGTTATGGCCCTTGGTGGACTTAGAAATTTTGGTTAAGGTTTTTTGTGCAACCTAGAAATAAGGTTATATCTCTGCAACTGCTGCTTGTATGGGATTATAACTTCACCACAACCTTGCCACTAGTGCAGTCAATCAAGGCAGGTAACTCAAGTTTGCATTTAGTGTGAGTTATGGCCCTTGATGGACTTAGATATTTTGGTTAAGGTTTTTTGTGCAACCTACAAATAAGCTTATATCTCTGCAGCTGCTGCTTGTATGGGATTAAAACTTCACCAAAACCTTGCCACTAGTGCAGTCAATCAAGGCAGGTAATTCTAGTTGCATTTAGTGTGAGTTATGGCCCTTGATGGACTTAGAAATTACCTTATATATTAAATTAGAAATTTTATACTTAGAAATTAAAAATTCTGCTACTCTTCAACCACTGTTTCACCCAACCAAGGCAGGTAGCTCTGGTTTCAGTTTACTACCATTAAACATGCTTAGTCAATATATTTATATACCCTTATCAAATTTCCAATAACGAAAAAAACCTGGAATAGTCGAGCGTGCCATCTTGCGATGGCTCTGGTTGAAATACTTCTGTTATCTGATGCTTATTATGCTTTTCAGAGTCTATGTGAAGATGTGTTCCAGGGTTTCAGCCCCAAACTAGCTACAGGCTTGTTGCGTGACCCACCCAAAGATATCCGTGAGGATCTTCACCAGACATTACAGGAGTGTGCTTACCCTGGCAGACAATTGGAGAGGCACTCAGCACGACAACCAACTTCAGATGACACTGTGAACAAACTTGAAAAGATTATTCGCTTAAGTTTGAAGTTCAGTTGATACAATTAATCTACTGCAGTAAAGACATAAAAACCAAAATCAGCATTTTCTTGCAAAACATATCAAGGTCTTACATGGCCAGATCTATGTTATGTTTTTTAGCTCACCTGAGCCTTCGGCTCAAGGTGAGCTATTGTGATCCCATTCCGTCCGTCGTCCGTTCACATTTTCAAACAACATCTCCTCTGAAACCACTTACCCGATTTCAACCAAACTTTATCAGAACCATCAGTGACAAGGGGGGACGAAATCTTGTTCAAAGTTTTTGGCTAGAGTTATCGAGTTATGCTTTGGGACTAGATTTTCTAACATGACCGTATAGACAACTTTTAATGCATAAGAAAATCTTTAAAAATCTTCTACTCAGAAACCAAAAGGCCCAGACCTTTGATATTTGGTATGTATCATAACCTAATGATCTTCTACCAAGCTTTTTCAATTTTTGACCCTGGGGCCAAAAATGGCCCCGCCCTGGGGCTTATCAGTTTTTCTTAGGAAAACCTTTGAAAATCTTCTTCTCTGAAACTGTATGGCCTAGATGATTAATATTTGACTGGTAGCTTTGCCTAATGGACCTCTACCTAGAATGTTCAAATTATGACCCCCAGGTCAAAATTGGCCCCCGGGTCAAAATTGGCCCCGCCCGGGGGCTTATCAGTTTTACAAAGAGTTATATAGGAAAATCTTTAAAAATCATCTTCTCTGAAATTGTAAGGCCCAGATCTTTTAAATTTGACATATAGTTTTGCTTTATGGTCCTCTACCAAGGTTGTTCAAATTATGACCCTGGGGCCAAAAATGGCCCCGCCCTTGGGCTTATCAGTTTTTCATAGGAAAACCCTTTAAAAGTCTTCTTCTCTTAAACTGTAAGGCCCAGATCATTTATATTTGACCTGTAGCTTTGCCTTATAGTCCTCTACCTAGATTGTTCAAATTATGACCCCCGGGTCAAAATTGGCCCCGCCCGGGGCTTATCAGTTTTCCATAGAGTTATATATGAAAATCTTTAAAAATCTTCTTCTCTGAAACTGTAAGGCCCAGATCATTTATATTTGACCTGTAGCTTCGCCTTATAGTCCTCTACCAAAATTGTTCAAATTATGACCCCGGGTCAAAATTGCCCCAGCCCCTGGGCTTATCAGTTTTACATAGAGTTATATATGAACATCTTTAAAAATCTTCTTCTCTGAAACTGTAAGGCCCAGATCTTTAATATTTGACACATAGCTTTGGCTTATGGTCCTCTACCGAGATTGGTAAAATTATGACCCCCGGGCCAAAAATGGCTCCGCCCTCGGGATTATTAGTTTTTCATAGGAAAACCTTTAAAAATCTTCTTCACTGAAACGGTAAGGCCCAGATTATTTATATTTGACATGTAGCTTTGCCTTATGGTCTTCTACCAAGATTGTTCCAATTATGACCCCCTGATCAAATTTGGACCCGCCCCGGGGCTTATCAGTTTTATATAGACTTATATAGGAAAACCTTTAAAAATCTTTTTATAGCTATATATATCACAATATTGTCTTGCCCAGTCAGCTTAGATACAATGTTCTCAGGTGAGAGACTTGTGGGCCATGGCCCTCTTGTTTATAACATTCATCTTCATTTGTTAAAATGCCTTCCAACCCAAACCCTTACTATTGTTTAACCCATTGTTCCACAGATATATATTTTAATGCCTGCAATTTATTCCTACACTGAAGAAACTAGTTTAATTTTATACAGTCAAGAGTATGTATCATGAGAAATAGTTTCTATAATATTCTAGCAGATGGTAGCTTAAAGCAGACTGAAAGTAAAGCAGAATGCACCTTACGGTGTATTCTACTTTACTTTCAACCTGCTTAAAGTAGTCTCCAATCTTGTAATGTAATGGTTTAAGATTATATGTATGCTCTACAATGCAGATTCGATTGGCTTTTTGCCCTAGGGGATAAAGCTCATTAACTTAGAACAGTAAAACCTCTCTATAACAACCACCAAACTGAAGGATCATTGATTGTAAAGGAGGTGACAGCTTAAAGCAAGGTGAAAGAAAACAGAATTTCCTTTCACTTTGCTTTAAGCAGCCACCTGCCTTAAACACCTAATAATAATAACAATTTAGTGGTCGTAATAGAGAGGTTTTAAGGTATGCATAATTATTAAGAAATAAAGGTAAAAACAGATCACTGCTTAACCCATTTGTTCCAACGGTCCTATATATAGGACATAGGCAATCAGTGTTGGGCATAGGCAATCAGTGTAGACTCTAGATCAGACACAGCATTATGCAGCATCTGCTCAGAGTCTACACTGTTTGCTGATAGGAATTTCAATATAAAACAAAATTTAGACCAGGCACCCTTTGGATAAACCAGAACGGGTAATCAAAGATTACGAAGCTCACCTCCTGCAAGGAACCCACTTAAACGCAAAACCTTAATGTTGACCCAAGAGGTCAAGGTCACCAAACTGCGGTGCATTGTGGATTACTCATTTAGGCACATCAGCATATAAAGTTTTGTGACCAAAGATGCAGTCATTATACCCCCACAAACAGAGTTTGAGGGGGGTATACTGGAATCAGCCGGTCGGTCTGTCTGCAAAATCTTGTACTTTCAACTCCTCCTTCAGTTTCAACCCGATTCATTTGATACTTGGCATAAATGTTACTCAGGTGTAGTAGATGTGTAAGACACAAATTTCAGGTCTCTGTGGCCTTGACCTTTGACCTTGGAATTGGCAGGCAAAATCTTGTACTTTGAACTCCTTCACTTTCAACCTGATTCACTTGATACTTGGCATAAATGTTACTCAGGAGTAGTAGATGTGCAAGACACACATTTCAGGTCTCTGTGACCTTGACCTTTGTCCTTGAAATTGGTATTGAAATTGGCAGGCAAAATCTTGTACTTTGAACTCCTCCTTCACTTTCAACCTGATTCACTTGATACTTTGCATAAATGTTACCTAGGAGTAGTAAATGTGCAAGACAAAAATTTCAAATCTCTGTGACCTTGACCTTTGGCCTTGAAATTGGTCTTAAAATTTGCAGGCAAAATCTTGTACGGTGAACTCCTCCTTCACTTTCAACTTGATTTACTTGATACTTGGCATAAATTTTCCAAGTTTTTAGCTCACCTGGCACGAAGTGCCAAGGTGAGCTTTTAGGATCGCTGGATGTCCGTCGTCTGTCCATCCGTCAGTCCGTCCGTTCACAATTGGTTCGTTAACACTCTAGCGGGTACAAATTTCATCCGATCTTCATGAAACTTGATGGCAATGTTTGTCTTGAAGAAATCTAGGTCAAGTTCGAATTAAGGTCATGGTGGGTCAAAAACTAGGTCAAATCATACAAAAATCTTGTTAACACTCTAGAGGCTACAAATCTTATTGGATCTTAATGAAACTTAGTCAAAATGTTTGCCTCATTGATATCTTGGTAAAGTTGGAATATAAGTCATGCCCGGTCAAAGACTAGGTCACTAGGTCAAATCATAGAAAAACCTTGTTAACACTCTAGAGGCTACAAATCTAATTGGAATTTAATGCATCGTAGTCAGAATGTTTGCCTAATTGATATCTAAGTCAAGTTTGAATATGGGTCATGTCGGGTCAAAAACTAGGTCACAAGGTCAAATCATATGAAAACCTTGTTAACACTCTATAGGCTACAAATCTCATCTTATATTCATGAAACTTGGTCAAAATGTTTGCCTCATTGATATCTAGGTCAAGTTCAAATATGGGTCATGTCCGGTCAAAAACTTGGGTCAAATCATAGAAAAACCTTGTTAACACTCTTGAGGCTTCAAATCTCATTGGATTTTAATGCAACTTAGTCAGAATGTTTGCCTAATTAATATCTAGGTCAAGTTCGAATATGGGTCATGTTGGATTAAAATCTAGGTCACTAGGTCAAATTAAAGAAAAAGATTGTTAACCCTCTAGAGGCTACATATCTCATTGGATCTGCATGAAATGTTGTCAGAATGTTTGCCTACATCAAATCTAGGTCAAAATCAAATACATGTATGGATTGTGTAATTTGTGTCCGTTTAAAAACTAGGTCATTAGGTCAAATCATAGGAAAATCTAGTTTATTTACACTCTAGAGGTTGATTGTTGGTCATGTCCTGTCATGATCTAGGTCACTATAGGTCAAGTTTGCCATGGTGTACCAGGTGAGCGATTTAGGGCCATGGTGGCCCTTGTTATGATGGTCCCAGCACCCTGCCATTGTAAAACCTCTTTGAAAACGTCTGTAGAGTGTGACAGAGTGCTGTATAGTGGGGGTAATTTTCACCTTTAGTGATAGCCATTCTAGTTTGCCCATTAAAGACTGTAACGAAAACTTTAACTTTGATCTAGAGGTCAAGGGCAAAGCTCAAGGTTACCGAACTGCAGTGAATTGTGGTCTTCTCATTTGGCCACATCAGCATATATAGTTTCGTGAACATAGGTGCAGTTGTTTGCTCAGAACAGACCTTAACATGAGGCACATCAGTTCGCCAAACCTTAACATTGACACTAGAGGTCAAATCAAAAGGTCACGGTCACCAAACTGTGGTGCATCGTGGTCTACTCATTTAGGAGCATCAGCATATGAAGTTTTGTGACCTTAGGGGCAGTTGTTTGCTCAGTACAGACTTTAAAGCAAAACCTTAACGTTGAGGCTAGCGGTTAAGGTCACCAAAAACTGCAGTGCATCTTCGTCTACTCATAGAGGGGCGTCAGCATACAAAGTTTCGCGACGGTAGGTGCAATCATTTGCTCAGAACAGGCATTTAACGCAAAACCTTATTGTTGACCCTAGAGGCCAAAGTCATATGTCAAGGCCACTAAACTGCGGTGCATCAGCATATGAAGTTTCGTGACCCAAGTGTTTGCTCAGAACAGACTTTAAAGCAAAACCTTAACATTGACCCAAGAGGTCAAGGTCAAAGCCACCAAACTGTGGTCAACTTATTGAGGCGCATCAGCATAATAAAGCTTCGTGGCCATAGGTGCAGTCTTTGCCCATTAAATACTTTAACAAAAACTTTAACATTGACCCTAGAAGTCGAGGACAAAGCTCAAGGTCACTGAACTGCAGTGCATTGTGGTCTTCTTATTATGCCGCATCAGCATATAAAGTTTCGTGACCGTAGGTGCAGTCGTTTGCTCAGAGCAGACCTTAACGTTGACTGTCAAGGTCACCATACTGCAGTGCATTACCCCTCATCAGCATATGAAGTTTCATGACATTTGCTCTGAACAGACTTTAAGGTCAAATCTTAAAGTTGACCCAAGAGGTCAAGGTCACCAAATTGCGGTACATCGTGGTCTACTTATTGAGGCGCATCAGCATATGAAATTTCGTGACTGTAGGTGCAGTCGTTTGCTCAGAACAGACTTTAAAAACTCAAAACCTTAACATTGACCCTAGAGGTCAAAGGTCACGGCCACCAAACTGTGGTGCATTGTGGTCTACACATTGAGGCGCATCAGCATATGAAGTTTCGTGACCGTAGGCACAGTGGTTTGCGCAGAACAGACTTTAACACAAAATTTTAATGTTGACACTAGAGGTCAAGGTCAAATGTCAAGGCCACCAAACTGCACTGCACTGTAGTCTACTCATTGAGGCACATCAGCATATGAAGTTTTGTGACCGTAGGTGCAGTTGTTTGCTCAACACAGACTTTAACACAAAACCTTAACATTGACCCTCAAGGTCAAAGGTCAAGGCCACCAAACTGCGCTGCATCATGGTCTACTCATTGAGGCGCATCAGCATATGAAGTTTCATGCCCCTAGGTGCAGTCGTTACTTAGTTTATGATATCCAAGTCCTGGACGCCTGGGGTATAGCATAAGACCCCCTCACTTCGTGGAGGTGAGCTAAAAATGGAATTATCCAATATGTAAGTATGGAAAACTCCACTAGGCGCGCAAATGGGTTAATGCAGAATGAAAAGTAAAGCAGAAAGCTACTTTTAGTGCTGCAACTCGAGGGCCGTTTTGGACACCTAACCAGTCTCCATCTGTAAACAAAGGTTTCTATATACCAAAATGTTCGTACAAGTGTGTAGATTATGAAACTGCTTGTTGCATTTGTGATATCTGTGGGCCAACATCGCTATTCAAGATGGCGTCCAAGATGGCCGCCACAAACATGAAATATCACGAACATACTACCTATTGCAAATAGTTTCTGATTATTCTACTAAAGCTGATGCAAATGCACTTTGACCATTATAAAGGAGTCATAGTACTCACTTGTTGTGACTAAAGACCGTTTAACGCTTACACAGTGTTCAAGATGGCCGCCATAATCATAAAAATATCACACACACACTAACTTTTACAATTATTTTCTTATGGTTTTACTAAAAGGGGTGACAATACACGCTGAACATTACAAAAGAGTCACACTGTTCACTTTATGTGAATAAAGTCCGTTTAAATCTTATACTACGAACAGAATGTTCAAATATGGCCTCCAAGAAGGCTCCTAGAAATATAAAATTATAAAAATACTATCTATGATTATACGTTTCTTTATAGTTTCACTGTTAACGATGATATTGCACTTTGAATATTATAAGAGATTCATATTATTAAAAGATCTTCATATTGACATTTTTACTATTCTACTAGGAACAAAATATTAAAAATGGCGTCAAAGATGGCCGCCACAAACTTAAAAATATCACGTACATACCAATTATTACAATTATTAATTTCTTAAGATTTTACTTTGATTACAATTGACTTTGAACGTTACAAAAGGGTCATTCTATTCACTAATTGTGTATCAAGACCGTTTAATCCTTACACTGCGAATAGAATATTCAAATATGGCGTCCCAAGATGGCCGCTACATGCATACAAATTCATGAACATAATATTACAAATTGTTCCTTATGGTTTGACTAAAACAGATGACAATATATTTTGAACTTTGCAAATTGAATACCCTATTATTCACAACATATGTTTTACCCTTACACAACGAACAAAATGTTCAAGAAAGCGTCAAAGATGGCCGACACAAAGAAAAAATATATAGAACATTTAAAACTTTTTGTATGGTTTGGCTAAAATGAGAACAATGGACTTTGAACATTACGAAAAGAGCATGTAATTTATGTGTATATACACCGTTTAACCCTTGTACTTCAAACAAACTGTTACAGACGGCATCCAAAATGGTTAGCACAAATATAAAATATCACCATCATACTCACTACGTATTACAATTGCCTTCTTATGGTTTGACTAAAAGTTTAAACATTACAACAAAATAAACCTATTATTCACTTAATGTGAATAATTCTATCGCAAACAAACATGTCCTCTGCTAAATTTATCTCATGTTTCAGTTTTTGATAGTGCTTTAAAAAGTGTTCAACATTAGAAACAATGTTGTCTGTCTCTTTAGTTTCAATACAAAAAAATGGTAGACGAAATGGCCGTCAGTCTTACAGTTACTTGTACATGTATTGCTCTTGATGCTTTCTGACCATAGCCTATTATAATTGAGTATGTCAATAAAAACAAATAGTACGGGTAGATGCCATACAAGAATACATAAATTACCATAATTATGAAGTGACAAGATCAATGACACCCATACTCGTACAATCTTCTCTGCGTCGACTAGTACTTCATCTTGAGGCCGTTTCAATGGATCATTAATTGAATTTATCTGCTGGTGGATGAGGAGCTGTTGCTAGCTTGAGTTCTCTTTTCTTGAGGTCGTTTTCCTACAGTCTGCCTCCAAGTTTCTTTGCGCCGGTTTGTCCCCTCTGTGGCCACTAAATGGTTACTTTGTGGAGCAAGTTCGGTTGCATGCGGTATACATAGCCAAACTATCACTAAAATCGTAATCGAATAGTTTCTCTAACTGGTGGCATGATGGTCTAATTGAGTAGTTCTGCATGCGAAATGGTGTTGGGTTAGAAGATCTTCAGAATACAGGTCTCGTTTCAGAAAACAGTGAGGTTGTTTTTCGATTAAATGCAAAATAATGCCCTGTACTTTTACAGTTTGGCATTGATGTCTAAAATGCTGATCACCAAACTGGTCTGAGCATGACAAGTAGCAGTAATGATTCGATGTAACTTTGGATGGTGGTATTGATCGTCAGAACGTGTGTCTTCTCTGAGTTGACGTTCAGACCTATATTATTGACAGTCGCAGTTAGAACCATATCTCTGTCTTGTTATATATCTGCTGGATAGTAGTACGACGTCGTTCTACATAATATATCAACCATCTTTTTTGAATAACTATTCTAAGATGTGTGCAAGAGATGCAGTCAATGGATGATCTTTCTGATCTTTCTTTCCAACAACCTGCCTATTTTCGATGTAATATGGTGTCAACCGCCACAGTTACGCTTTTGAAAATGATATGACTGAAGAGATTGCTGGTGAGAGAAAGAAGTGTAATGTTTTTCAGTTGTTGCAGTTTCCCGATTCACATTTCTTGGACAGTTTCATTACAACTCATTTCTTCCTGTCATCTGGTATATCCACTTTGTCCAAAAATGTTTTGAAGAATAAGCAGCAATAGCCTTTTGTTTTCAGATACTCCACTTTCAGCAAGCCAACACATATTCCATCCTCTCCAAGGGACTTCTCATACATAGGCATACGGGACCTCCTGTAATATGATAGGTTCCACGTTAATGTCAAGATCTTTATCCACCTTCGTTATTCATGCAAGTATTGTGTAACTTTGGCCTGTAAAGCATACATTAGAACTGTTCTCCCTACCGTTAGAGTTTTGTTGCCTCATATGTAGTAAGCAAGTCATTTACTGACAGGTCTTGAAGTATGCCTTTGTACAATTAAAGTTTCTCGGTAGTTTGGTAGATTCTCATTATGTTTTGAATGTCAGCAGTGATCTCTGCACATGCCGGTACTGCAGGTCAATTAAAATTTTCTCTTACCTTAATTAATTTCAAGACTTTCCTTCGAAATGTTTGGACGTGTAAAATGCAACAGGTCGTTCATATTTTCAAACAACATCTCCTCAGAAACCACTGACCCGATTTCAACCAAACTTTGTCAGAACCATCAGTGGCAAGGGGGAACGAATTACTGTTCAAAGTTTTTGGCTAGAGTTATTCCCCTTGCTGTGGGACCAGATTTTCTAATATGACCGTATAGACAACTTTTAATGCATAAGAAAATCTTTAAAAAATCTTCTTCTCAGAAACCCAAAGGCACAGACCTTTGATATTTGGTATGTATCATTACCTAATGATCTTCTAGCAAGATTGTTCAAATTTTGACCCTAGGGCCAAAAATGGCCCCGCCCTAGGGCTTATCAGTTTTTCTTAGGAAAACCTTTAAAAATCTTCTTCTCTGAAATTGTATGGCCTAGATCATTAATATTTGACACGTAGCTTTGTCTTATGGTCCTCTACCAAGATTGTTCAAATTATGACCCCCGGGTCAAAATTGGCCCCGCCCCGGGGCTTATCAGTTTAACATAGACTTATATAGGAAAACCTTAAAAATATTCTTCTCTGAAACTGTAAGGCCAAGATCTTTAATATTTGGCACATAGCTTTGCCTTGTGGTCCTCTACCAAGATTGTTCAAATTATGACCCCGGGCCAAAAATGGCCCCGCCCTTGGGCTTATTAGTTTTTCATAGTAAAACCTTTAAAAATCTTCTTCTCTAAAACTGTATGGCCCAGATCATTTATATTGACATGTAGCTTTGCCCTATGGTCCTCTACCAAGATTGTTCAAGTTATGATCCCTTGATCAAATTTGGCCCCGCCCTGGGGCTTATCAGTTTTACATAGACTTATATTGGAAAACCTTTAAAAATCTTCTTCTCTAAAACTGTAAAGCCCAGATCTTTAATATTTGACATATACGTAGATTTGCTATGTGGTTCTCTTCCAGGTGTGCTCAAATTATGACCCCGGACTAAAATTGGCCCCGCCCTGGGCTTGTCAGGGTTTTTTTTTACGGGGAAACCTTTAAAAATCTTCTTCTCTTAAACCGTTAGGCCCAGATCCTTAATATCTGAGATGTAGCTTCGCATTGTGGTCCTCTACCGAGATCAAATTATGACACCTGGGTCATAGCTATATCAAAATGTTGTCTTGCCCAGTCAGCTTCTAATGTTCTCAGTTGAGCGAAATGTGGCCCTCTGGGCCTCTTGTTTGAAGATACTGGAGACAATTGCTGCTCTCCAGTCGTCCGGGAGCTCACCGGTATCTAGTGATGCCTGCATTATGATTTTTAGAATTGGTGCTAGGTGGACTGCATATTCTTTAAGGATGCGGTTCGGTATGTTATCGGGGCCTGAAGCTTTAGAAGGATTTACTCTTTCTAGTAGTTTCTGTAATCCATTTTGGTCAATTTGAATCGGATTGATTGTGTTTTTGTTAGCTCACCTGAGCTAGCTCAGGGTGAGCTTTTGCAATCCTTGAATGTCCGTCGTCCGTCGTGCGGCGTCAACAATTTTAGTGTTTACACTCTAGAGGCCACAATATTTATCCAATCTTTCTCAAACTTGCTCAGATGGTATATTGCCATAAGAGTTCGGATGAGTTCGATTATGGCTGAAATCGGACAATTAGGTCATGAGTTATCAACCTTTGAATTGCTGAAAATGCCATATTTAACAGTGTTTACACTCTAGAGGCCACAATATTCACTCAATCTTTCTAAAACTTGCCCAGATTGTATATCACCATAAGAGTTCGAATGAGTTCGATTTTGGTTGAAAGCGGACAAATAGATCAAGAGTAATCTACCTTTGAACTGCTGAAAATGCCATATTTAATGGTGTTTACATTCTAGAGTTCACAATTTTTAGCCAATCTATCTCAAACTTGCTCAGATTGTATATGACTATAAGAGTTCAGATGAGTTTGATTATGGTTGAAATCAGACTTATAGATCGAGAGTTATCTACCTTTGAATTGCTGAAAATTACATATTTAAGGGTTTTTTAGCTCACCTGAGCTATCTCAGGGTGAGCTATTGCAATCCTTGATTGTCCGTCGTCCGTCGTGCGTCGTCCGGGCGTCAACAATTTTAGTGTTTACACTCTAGAGGCCACAATATTTATCCAATCTTTCTCAAACTTGCTTAGATGGTATATTGTCATAAGAGTTCGGATTAGTTCGATTATGGTTGAAATCGGACAAATAGGTGATGAGTTATTTACCTTTGAATTGCTGAAAATGCCATATTTAACAGTGTTTACACTCTAGAGGTCACAATTTTTATCCAATCTATCTCAAACCTGCTCAGATTGTAAATGACTATAAGAGTTTAAATGAGTTTGATTATGGTTGAAATCAGACTTATAGGTCGAGCGTTATCTACCTTTGAATTGCTGAAAATGCCATATTTAACGATGTTTACACTCTAGAGGTCAAAAAATGTATCCAATCTTCCTCAAACTTACTCAGATTGTATATTGCCATAAGACTTTGGATGAGTTCAATTATGGTTGTAATCTGATCATAGATCAAAAGTGATCTACCTTTGAATTGCTGAAAATGATAATATTTAACAGTGTTTACACTCTAGAGGCCACAATATTTATCCAAGTTCTCTCAAACTTGCCCAGATTGTATATGACCATAAGAATACGAAAAAGGGTGATTATGGTTGGAATTGGACAAATAGATCAAGAGATATCTACCTTTGAATTGCTGAAAATGCCATATTTTACAGCGTTTACACTCTTGCAACTACAGTTTTCAATGGATTTTGATTATACTTGTACACAAAGGATGTAGCTATACATTCTGGAAGGAGTGCAATTATTGTTGAAATGTAATCATTGTGGCAACAGTTACCTGCCCTTGATATACTTTGAAATGCTAGAAAAAGGCTTCATTTCAGTATTGTTTAGGCACTAGTTATCTGCCTTTGATGTACTATACTATACTATATAGGTCGACAAACTTGAATGGATTTAGAATAAAAACGGGTGAAATTCAAAGGTAAAGCTATCAGGCTTCATTACAAATGGTGAGCGATATCAGGGCCTTCAGGCCCTCTTGTACACTCTAGAGGCCACATATTTTATCCAATCTTTCTTAAACTTACTCAGATTGTATACTACTATAAGACTTCCGATGATTTCAATTATGGTTGTAATCTGATCAATAGGTCAAGAGTTATCTACCTTTGAATTGCTGAAAAGGACATATTTAACAGTGTTTACGCTCTAGAGGCCACAATATTTATCCAAGCTCTCTCAAACTTCCCCAGATTGTATATGACCATAAGAGTTTGAAAAAGGGTAATTATAGTTGTAATCGGACAAATAGATAAAGAGTTATCTACCTTTGAATTGCTGAAAATGCCATATTTTACAGTGTTTACACTCTTGCAACTACAGTTTTCAATGGATTTTTAGCTCACCTGAGCTAGCTCAGGGTGAGCTTTTGCAATCCTTGAATGTCCGGCGTCCGTTGTGCGTCGTCAACAATTTTAGTGTTTACACTCTAGAGGCCACAATATTTTTCCAATCTTTTTCAAACTTGCTCAGATGGTATATTGCCATAAGAGTTCGGATGAGTACGATTATGGTTGAAATCGGACAAATAGGTCATGAGTTATCTACCTTTGAACTGCTGAAAATGCCATATTTAACAGTGTTTACACTCTAGAGGTCACAGTATTTATCCAATCTTTCTAAAACTTGCCCAGATTGTATATGACCATAAGAGTTCAGATGAGTTCGATTTTGGTTGAAATCGGACAAATAGATCAAGAGTAATCTACCTTTGAATTGCTGAAAATGCCATATTTAACGTTGTTTACACTCTAGAGGCCACAGTATTTATCCAATCTTTCTAAAACTTGCTCAGATTGTATATGACCATAAGAGTTCGAATGCGTTCGATTTTGGTTGAAATCTGACAAATAGATCAAGAGTTATCTACCTTTAAATTGCTGAAAATGCCATATTTAACAGTGTTTACACTCTAGAGGTAAACAAATTTTATCCAATCTTTCTCAAACTTACTCAGATTGTATATTTCCATAAGACTTCGGATGAGTTCATTTATGGTTGTAATGGGATCAATAGGTCAAAAGTTATATACCTTTGAATTGCTGAAAATGATATATTTGACAGTGTTTACGCTCTAGATGCCACAATATTTATCCAAGCTCTCTCAAACTTGCCCAGATTGTATATGACCATAAGAGTTCGGAAAAAGGGTGATTATGGTTGGAATCGGACAAATAGATCAAGAGATTTCTACCTTTGAATTGCTGAAAATGCCATATTTTACTGCGTTTACACTCTTGCAACTACAGTTTTCAATGGATTGTGATTATACTTGTACACAAAGGATGTAGCTATACGTTCTGGAAGGAGTGCAATTATTGATGAAATGTAATCAGTGTGGCAATAGTTACCTGCCCTTGATATACTTTGAAATGCTAGAAAAAGGCTTCATTTCAGTATTCTTTAGGCTTTAGTTATCTGCCTTTGATGTACTCTACTATACTAGAGTAGGTCGACAAACTTGAATAGATTTAGAATAAAACGGGTGAAATTCAAAGGTAAAGCTATCAGGCTTCATTACAAATGGTGAGCGATATCAGGGCCTTCAGGCCCTCTTGTTTCAAAATTTGTTCTTAACCGATCTATTTCTTCCTACTAGTGGAAACCATGATTCCCGACTAATATTCTTCTTTATAAATGAGATAAATTGCAACAAAACTGACATTAGAATCTACCATATGAACAGCGGCCTATATCTATGTTTCTTTATGACAATAAAACCCCGATATATTTATCCTACTTTAAAATTACGTCACTTCTAATGACGTCATAAATCAGCATTTTTCGCGCCAAACTGTCAAGTTGTTGACAATGGAACTTATTTTTTCTGCTTTCGAATGTACACAGATTCAGTAAATCGGTCATGGCTGTTCCTTATAGGGTACACATTATTCCTGTTATCGACCTCTAATATGGATTAAACATACATGCGTACTGACAAAATGTTTATTTAATGTTAGAAATTACAGCAAATATATTGTAAATATAAGAAATGAACTGATTTTTTTCGATAGCGCGATTCATGGTATTTGCCGAAATTTTCTGCCGAAAAAAATCAGTTCATTTCTTAAATAAACAGGCCTCAGGAGCCCTCTTACAGTTCTTCACATGTTTTTAGCTCACCTGAGCCAAAGGCTCAAGGTGAGCTATTGGGATGGCCCGGCGTCCGTCGTCGTTAGTCGTGCGTCGTCGTTAACAATTGCTTCAAATGACATCTCCTCCTATACCGCTTGACAGAATTCAACCAAACTTTACAGAAATGTTCCTTGGGTCAAGCTCTTTCAAATTTGTTCAAAGAATTAAAAACAATGCAGAACTCTGGTTGCCATGGCAACCAAAGTGAAAAAATAAGGAAATCTTAAAAAAATCTTCTTGTCAGAAACTGGAAGGGCCAGAGCTTACATATTTGGCACATAGCATCATCTACAGGTCCTCTATCAAGTTTGTTCAAATTATGCCCCTGGGGTCAAAATTGGCTCCGCCCTCGGGGTCACAGATTTACATAGAATTATATAGTGAATTTTTCAAACGTCTTCTTCTCTGAAACTAATGTGACCAGAGCATTGATATTTGGCATGGTGACACTTCTAGATGTCCTATACGAACATTGTTCAAATGGTTCTGGTCAGTTGCATAACTAGGTCACAGGAGCTAAAAATAGATTTTTTTCATTGAAAACTTAAAAAATCTTCTTGTCTGAAACTACAAGGGCCAGAGCTTAGATATTTGGCACATAGCATCGCCTACAGGTCCTCTATCAAGTTCGTCAAATTATGCACCTGGGGTCAAAATTGGCCCCGCCCCTGGGGTCACAGTTTTACATAGAGTTATATAGAGAAAATTTCAAACGTCTTCTTCTCTGACACTAATATGGCCAGAGCTTTTATATTCGGTATGGTGACACTTTTAAATATACTTTACATAATTTGTTCAAATTGTTCGGGTCTGTTGCATATCTAGGTCAGTCCTGGACCTAAATTATTATCGCCATTTTTTCAGCTATTTTCTCAGGTGAGCGAAATATGCCCCATGGGGCTCTTGTTTCACTTGCAGGTTGCTTTGATTTAACTATTGAAACAGATACATGACTCTCTATTAAAAAGAAGGCAATTTCATTGTATTAAAGACAGGTGGCAGCTTAAAGCAAGGTGAAAGAAGCTATCTGTTTTATGCATAACATGTTCACACTGCTTTAAGCAGTCACCTGCCTAACAATTTATTGAACGTGTTATAGAGGTTTTACTGTATACTGTTAAGTTTTCCTCCTGTTATAAGACATGCTTTTCTCCAGGGGCCCGTTTCATCAAACTTCGTACGAAGAATGGTCTCGTAAGTCTGATTATAAAAGTATCAATTATTATCTATTTCTCCATCCAATCCTGTCTTATGACATCTTTTTGGAATCGTCTTGAAAAGTCGATTACAAAGAGATGTCACAAGACAGGATTAGATAGAGAAAACAGAAATTAAATGTATTTTAAAGTTTTGACTACATTATTTTTGTTGTAGGAAGTTTTATGAAACGAGCCCCTGTTGTATTGACACTTTTTGAAAACAATTTAGACTGCAGACAGATGAAATAGCTTCTTTAAGAGCCATTAATTCTCTTCAGGGTCTGCACTGTCTATCTGACATGAATGAACACTCTTTTCTGAGAGAATGTTTCCTTATAGAGTCAGCCAAGGTAACAGCCTAGATGATTAATGTTCATAGTAGGTGGCGATTTGGTTATATATATTAAGCAGGAGATGAGTTGATCAACATGTTATGACACTAATAAGATTATAAATAGTTCTATTATTTTGATGTGACGGCATAATGGCCCTCTGTCAGGACTAAGCATAATTTGTCACGAAAGCTGATACTAGGATTAGCTTAAACGTAACAAGTGAAACCAAGATAAGTTTAACCCATTACCCCATAAATACACCTTTTTACGCCTTTAATTTTATACAGTCATGAATAAGTATCAAAAGAAATGTTTTCTATTCTCTAGCAGATGGTATCTTAAAGCGGGCTGAAAGTAAAGCAGAATGTGCCTTAAGGCACATTCTGCTTTACTTTCAACCTGCTTTAAGTAGTCATCTGTCTTCAAAACTAAAAACAATTAAGCCATGGTGTAATGGGTTTATCCATTTTCCCATAGCCTGTTTCTATTTCTGAAGATTAAGTGGTGGCCCTGTATAGCAGGTTGAAAGTAAAGCTAAATGCGCCTTTCAACTTTCTTTAAGCTAAAATCTACTAGAATAATAGAAACTATTTCTTATGGTACATGTTCATGACTGTATAAAGTAGAGCTATTTTCTTTGGTGAAGGGATAATTTTTAATTGCTCCTATAGGAGCTTTCTGTTTTACTGTCAATTTGTTTTAAACTGTCACCTGTCTTTTATACAATCATTTAGCCTTCATTTTAGTGGACGTAATAGAGAGGTTTTAGCGGCAGATATGCCTGCCACAGTGATTACCTCTGCAAACAGATTCTAGATGAGACGCCACGTGACGTGGCGTCTCATCAGGATCCAAACTGTATCCCATTCTGACACTGAATATAAAAGAAATTTTGAAAATTATATTTTTAGAACGATAGCAGACAACAAATTCTTGCTGAACAAAAAATTACCCAGCATGAACATACATACATCTTCAGTTTCTCATTGAAATAAGAGACTGCACTCAGAAATTTTCTAATTTTCCTGATATCTCGGCATATGATACGAATAGATTCTTATCTCAAAGTGTGTTCAAACAGCTTGCTAATAAAAGAATGGATATGAATATCTATTAAAGTGATAGCATGACGATCATAGGCTTCATTATTGTTATCAGTTGAACCCTTGTCCTGCAAAACATGACTTAATATAACTGGTAATTGGAATATACAGCACTTGGGCCCATTTAATCCATCACCCCATAGTATGATTCTAGTTTTGAAAATAGGTGACCACTTAAAGCAGGTTGAAAGTAAAGCAGAATGCGCCTTAAGCCGCATTCTGCTTTACTTTCAGCCTGCTTTAAGCTATTTTCTGCTAAGATATAGAAAATATTTCTTATTATATACATATTCATGACTGTATAAAATGGAATAGTTTTTTTCAGTGTAGGACTAAATAAGAGGAGTAAAAAAGCGTGTTTATGGGTTAAGACATCAACTGATGACTTTTAACTCTTAAGCTGCTATGCTTCCATATTCTAAATGAACGTATGACCAGCTTATATCGACTATTGAAGGGTTTTACCAAAATTAATTTATCTTATGATAAACAGAGCTGAGACTCCTTCATGAACCCCTCTGACAGGGCTCAATTGAACAAATTCAACATTTTCTCACTCATTTCATCATCAAATCCTATGGTGATACTACTCATTAGAATCATCTCTTCGAGACGATTCTAATGAGTGGTGACACCATAGGGTTTACTTCAGATACAAATGGTAGCTTTCTGCTTTACTTTCAACCTGCTTTAAGTGATCATCTGTCTTTAAAACTACAAACAGGCTATGGGGTAATGGGTTTAACAAAATACCATGGTTCAACTTCCTTATCATACCAGCTCGCTGAAAGCCTGATTTACATGTATTAATTACATGTATACATATAATGGCTCTCTTCACAAGTATTCTAAAAGTTGGAAATATCTTTTGTGAAATGAATATAAAACTCTTACCATGTTAGTGGCACGGGTATGAGCCACAGTGATTACCTTTGCAACTAGTTTGAATCCAGATGGGATGCCGCGTAACGCTGTGTCTCATCAGGATCCAAATTGTTTGACACTCTGACCAGGCTGTTTTAAAAAAGAAATTAAGAAAATTCTAGTTTTAGAACATTTGCAAACAATTTTTGCGTACGAAAAAAAATTAGCCAGCATGCACAGAGTTAACAAAAGATAAAAAGTAATATACCAAGTTAAAGTCTACTTTCAGTTTGAATGACCGCTCAGCCGACTGTACTGTGTATATATTCCCCTGATCATTGAGCCATCTTGCCTACAATATTGAGCACTGCTAACATATGGCGCAGTCAAATGCAGCCACAGTACCGACCCAGAACCTTCACAGGTACCCTTTTTAACCCCTGGGTGGAGAGGAGCAATTCGCGGTACATGTCTTGCTCAAGGACATTCCTGTACATAATCGGGGATAAATTTAGAAAAAAAAACCTAGTCAGACCGCTGGTCTGACGGGGGATCGAACTCACGACCCCTGGTACCGTAGTCCAATGATGTAACCATTGGGCCACTACCGCCGGTAGTGGTAATATGAAAAGATAATATGGAAATTTATGAGTGATTGTGTATCAGAATCTCACACTTCAAAGCATTAACTCTTTGCATGCTAACGGCGGATATGTCCGCCAGTGATTTGTTTTGCAAACAGTTTGGATCCAGATGAGACGCCAGGTAACACTGCATCTCATGAGGATCCAAATTTTTTGACACTCTGACCAGGGTGTTTTGAAAAAGAAATTTTTGAAAACTCTATTTTTAGAACAGTAGCAGACAACAGTTGTTGCAGAAGACAAAATTTACCCAGCTTGCAAAGAGTTAAACTTAAATAGGAAATGCATTTATAGCGAGCGGTATCATGGTCGTTGGTATGTCCTGACTTGTGTGCATGCAGACAGCACTGTCTGATTCTAACTTTGAACCTTGAAGCTAATTCTGTATTGCAGATCTATATTACAGGAACCTTATTTTTGAATTTGTTAATTAACCCTGGTCCTGCTGATCGTGATTTCACTGGTTGCTGCAAACAGTTTGGATCAAGATCAGATGCCAAGTGATGGCGCGGCATCTGATCTGGATCCAAACTGTTTGACACTTGTCTTTACGTTTCTTTATATCAGAAATGTATAAATCTAATTTTTTGCAAATTTTGCAGAAGACAATTTCAAATCAGACGTCATTGCAACAGGATAAAGGTAAAACTTTATCCTGCTATAATAATATATTATGAAATATTGTGGTCCTTGAATTTTGAAGAAAGAAATGATGTTTCTTAATTGTAGAAAAACATTAAAAAGAGTGTGAAACTTTTAGATACAGATCTGGGACCAGACTAATTTGGTATTTGATGTTGATCCAAACTGTTTGTGATTGTGAGTCATGTTGCCCTTGGGAAAGATAATAACTAACTCTTTGCATTCTGGGTAATTTTTTCATCTGTTAATGTTTTGTTGTCTGTTAATGTTCTAAAAAATAGAATTTACAAATCTCTTTTTAAAACGGGGTCAGAATGTCTAACAGTTTGATCTTGATGACACCTCTTGTTACGCAACGTGCTATCGGGATCTATACTGTTTGCAATGGTAATCATGGTTTCATGGCTAACATGCTAACAGTTAAGTGGATAAGGTTAGGGCTTGATACAAGCTATGCTACATTAAGGCCTGATTGCTTAATGCTGTTGGAGATGCCAGCTATTGAACAGAGTTAATCAACTTGTTCAAATGCCCTCTCAACCAATTTTTAAAACTGCCAGCATCAAGTGAATTGTTAAAATTCAGTAAAACAAAATAAGATTGCAATAATCTGAGAAAGTTTACAGGTTAACTAACACAGGAAGCCGGAAACCATGGACCTGTATCCCTTGACTGGTAGACTGGTGCTTAAAACCCTTTGAATCCTAGTCCCGCGATATAGGCGTCCTTTTCAAACAGCATAATGTGAAAAGTGCACTTGTCCTATGCAAACAGTGAATACCCAGATCAGAGGGCTCCTTACGGAGTCCTCTGATTAGGGTCTTCACTGTTTGTCATAATGCAAAACATTGACAAAAATAACCCTTAAAAGTCAGAAATGGAATAGACTAAAAATGATAACTTGGATTGTCTATTTGAAGTTTCAGGGAGGAAAAAGTTAAAATTGTTTTAAGAGGACTCTACATGCATGCATGTATATAGATTATATATAGATTCAATGACACATTGAACCCGAGCATGGAGTACACTTGATCATCCTTTACAAACATCATACCTGTAAAGAGTACATTTGTCCAATGTAGACCCAGATCAAAGGACTTCTAAAGTGTGCTATTAGTTAACTGACTCACCCCTGAAACTTGTTTAGCTCACCTGGCACGTAGTGCCAAGGTGAGCTATTTTGATCATCTTCTGTCTGTCGTCCGTCGTCGTTTGTTCGTTCGTTCGTCCGTCCGTCCGTCGTTCGTCAACAATTTCTTTAAACGACATCTTCTCCTAAACTACTGGATTGATTTATACCAAGCTTGGCCTGAATGATCCTTATATGGTCCTCTTTTAAAGTTGTTCAAACATTTCCGGTCCGTTGCATATCTAGGTCACAGGAGCTAAAATAGATTTTTCAAAGAAAACTTAAAAAACCTTCTTGTCTGAAACCACAGTACCCTGAGCTTAAATATTTGGGACAAAGCATCTTCTTCAGGTCCTCTATCAAGATTGTTCAAATTTTGTCCCTCGGGTAAAAAATGACCCCGCCCCGGGGGTCGTAATTTTACATAGAGTTAAATAGTGAAATCTTCAAACATGTTTTTCTCAGAAACTAATAGGCCAGGGCTTTGATATTTGGCATGATGACACTTCTAGAAGCCCTTAACCAATATTTTTAAATATGGTTACAGTCAGTTGCATATCTAGGTCAAAGGAGCTAAAAATAGATTTTTTCAATGAAATCTTAAAAAATCTTCTTGTCTGAAACCACAGTACCTTGAGCTTAGATATTTGGCACAAAGCATCATCTACAGGTCCTTTATCAAGATTGCTTTTCTGGGTGACTCGGTAGCTCAGTGGTTAGAGCGTTGGCATGGTAAGCCAGAGGTCCTGGGTTCGAGTCCCAGTTGGGTCACAACTTTTTCACCATGTTACATTTTGCGCCCAACGTAAATAACCCGTAGAATAATATGTAACTCGTGGAGTGTACAGAAATAATAATAAGAAACTCGTGGAGTGTTCTTTAATAAGAAACTCGTGGAGTGTTCTTTAATAAGAATTCGGGACGAATTCTTGTGTAGAAGGGGTGTGTGTAGCCGGGTAGAGAATATGGTGAAATGGTTGATTGGCTTTTCTGGGTGACTCGGTAGCTCAGTGGTTAGAGCGTTGGCATGGTAAGCCAGAGGTCCTGGGTTCGAGTCCCAGTTGGGTCACAACTTTTTCACCATGTTACATGTGCTTACCCCACGATGTCTGTATCGGCTTGTAAATGAAGTCTGCGATATATCACGATGCAATACATTCATCAGCCCTGCGATGTATCGATACGGTTGTCAAATATCGTGCATCACGTTTTACTTTTCGTTGAATCAAACAAACAAAACTCCAAAGCTATTACAAACTAATTCCTAAGTTTAAAAACAAAGATAAGCTCATTACTGTCTCTTCTTTCTTAAAAGAAAGGTTTCCATCGTCTACTTAGCTGTCAATTATGTAATAAACAAATGTGTAAACGGACACGACGTTATTTTAAGATTGGGGCTAAAAAAACGGACAAACACAGAATGGTTTCAAAACAATACCGAACCTAACTACTGACGATTTCGCTCGTGTTGAAGCATCAGATAATTAAAATAACCTCTTCTTTATTATTTCACAGTGGTCCTGACTGTTACATGGAATTTTTCGCGAGCTTTAATTAGGTTTAGAAAGAAGAGAATCTTAATTACTTTGCATCGTTTATACGCCGCAAAAACAAATTTGAATTGTTATTCGTCAGCTTATTTAGTGAACACAGTCTTCTTATCCGCTGTTACCCGATTATTACAGTGAGTGAAATGACGAATGGTCATTGATGCTGATAACCAGCAGGGCACCTGCCGATCAATCATCTCAATAGTAAATTAACGTCAGCATCCGCGGAATATCTCAATTTCTTAGAATTTATAGCTATTTTTGGTGAGATCTAAAAGCAGATTTAGGTTTTCAATATAATATTATCCAGAATCTGTGTTTGTCCGCGGACAATTGAAATGCAATAATCGTCGTGTAATAGCCTGTATAGGATTCTACGACGTATTGATTCAGATTCAGAATCAATTCGTCCGGGCCTCCAAATGTACGGGGCGGACGAGTCAGACATTGGATTTCCTCACCCCTGGAACTTAAAGGGATGGGTTTGGTTGTGAATGTACCATTAAAATTCACATAATAAACTTTTTAGCTCACCTGAGCTAGCTCAGGGTGAGCTTTTGCAATCCTTGAATGTCCGGCGTCCGGCGTCAACAATTTTAGTGTTTACACTCTAGAGGCCACAATATTTATCCAATCTTTCTCAAACTTGCTCAGATGGTATATTGCCACAAGAGCTCGAATGAGTTCGATTTTAGTTAAAAAAAAAAATAAAAATAAAAAAAAAATTGAAATTACGTGTTGTTTGTTGACTATTTTTACATATTCGATTTTAGTTGAAATCGGACAACAAGGTCATGAGTTATCTACCTTTGAATTGCTGAAAATGCCATATTTAACAGTGTTTACACTCTAGAGGCCACAGTATTTATCAAATCTTTCTAAAACTGGTCCAGATTGTATATTACCATAAGAGTTCAAAAGAGTTTAATTTTGGTATAAATCGGGTAAATAGATCAAGAGTAATCTACCTTTGAATTGCTGAAAATGCCATATTTAACGGTGTTTACACTCTAGAGGCCACAGTATTTATTCAATCTTTCTAAAACTTGCCAAGATTGTACATTGCCATAAGAGTTCGGATGAGTTTGATTTTGGTCGAATTCGGACAAATAGATCAAGAGTTATCTACCTTTGAATTGCCGAAAATGCCATATTTAACAGTGTTTACATTCTAGAGTTCACAATTTTCATCCAATACATCTCAAACTTGCTCAGATCGTATATGACTATAAGAGTTCAAATGAGTTTGATTATGGTTGAAATCAGACTTATAGGTCGAGAGTAATCTACCTTTGAATTGCTGAAAATTCCATATTTAACTATATTTACAATCTAGAGGCCACAAATTTTAT
Organism: Gari tellinella; assembly: GCA_922989275.2. NCBI lineage: Eukaryota > Metazoa > Mollusca > Bivalvia > Cardiida > Psammobiidae > Gari > Gari tellinella. The sequence continues at coordinate 25,251,208 of OV277862.1, forward strand.
CCAACATTCTTAAACTTACTCAGATTGTATATTACCATAAGACTTCAGATGAGTTCAATTATGGTTGTAATCGGATCAATAGGTCAAGAGTTATCTACCTTTGAATTGCTGAAAATGATATATTTAACCGTGTTTACACTCTAGAGGCCACAATATTTATCCAAGCTCTCTCAAACTTGCCCAGATTGTATATGACCATAAGAGTTCATCAAAGGTGATTAAGGTTGGAATCGGACAAATAGATCAAGAGATATCTACATTTGAATTGCTGAAAATGCCATATTTTACAGCGTTTACACTCTTGCAACCACAGTTTTCAATGGATTTTGATAGTGGTTGTGGTAGTGGCCCAATGGTTAACACCTTGGACTACGGTACCAGGGGTCGTGAGTTCGATCCCCCGCCGGACCAGCGGTCTGACTAGGGGATTTTTTCCGAATCCCTTATGATGTACAGGAATGTCCTTGAGCAAGACATGTACCGCGAATTGCTCCTCTCCACCCAGGGGTTAAAATGGGTACCTGTGAGGGTCTGAGCCGGTACTGTGGCTGCTTTAGCGCCATATGTTAGCAGTGCTCAATATTGTAGGCAAGATGGCTCAATGATCAGGGGGTAAATGTACAGTCGGCTGAGCGGTCATTCGGACTGAAAGTAGACTTAAACTGGTACTTTTTACTTTTACTTGTACACAAAGGTAGTAGCTATATGTTCTCGAAGGAGTGCACTTATTGTTGAAATGTAATCATTGTGGCAATAGTTACCTGCCCTTGATATACTTTGAAATGCTAGAAAAAGGCTTCATTTCAGTATTGTTTAGGCTCTAGTTATTTGCCTTTGATGTACTCTACTATACTACAGTAGGTCGACAAACTTGAAAGGATTTAGAATAAAACGGGTGAAATTCAAAGGTAAAGCTGTCAGGCTTCATTACAAATGGTGAGCGATATCAGGGCCTTCAGGCCCTCTTGTCATTATACTTGTACACAAAGTATATAGCTAAACATTCTCGAAGGAGTGCAATTATTGTTGAAATCTAATCATTGTGGCAATAGTTATCTGCCCTTGATATACTTTCAGGGGCGTAGCTAGACCAATTAGGAAGTGTACGCACTCTTATACTAGGGCCCCCGGACCCATGCTCCCCCGGAAAAATTTCATTTCTAGATGGTCTCTGGTGCGTTCTGGGGGCATTTCCCGCCTTCAAAACAGGTGATAAAGTACATAAATCTATGCAAAAAATTGAATAAAAAAATAAACAACATTGACGTCACGACAAAATCATGGATGTTAATTTCAAACCGACAATGAGTAAGATTCAGATCTGCAACAGAACCATTTACATTTACGTTCCGTTTTGATAAATGATAAAGCAGGTCTGTAGGAAGCAAACTGTGATTGAGGGGGTACACGTCAACGTCAGGCGGCCGCGCAAATCTAATTCATTTTTTGAACGCACTCTTACTTGGAATGTGGCATGCTCCTCCAGGGAAAATAGAGTTATGGTCATTTCGTACCCACGCCTTTTCGTACCCTATTTTTTTGGTCATTTCGTACCCATATTTTTGGTCATTTCGTACCCTTTCAAATTCACTAGTCATTTCGTACCCATATTTTTGGTCATTTCGTACCCTCTAAAAAAAATTTTTTATTACATATATTTCATTATTTTTAGTATTTTTTTACGCAAAATTTAATAAGATATGTGTTAGATCGGGTAATATGTTTGCTCAGAAATGAAAAAAAAATCTTATTCTGCTGGTTTTATAATTATTTGAACAGTTATCAAATCCAGAAGTAACTTCGAATCCATATGTTTGGTCATTTCGTACCCACCCCATAAAAGCACGATTGAAGAACAACTTCTCCCAACTTTTACCAAATATGAAACGTATTTAATGAATGAAAAAAAGAATTAACAAAACAAGAATCTATAAATACATGATATTTAATAGACTTTTGAGAGCTATAGGACATGCACAATACAGAAAAAAACTCTCTTTTACGACCACAAAAATACGACGGCTAATTGGTTTTATTAAAGACAGGTAACAATTTATAGCTGTTTGACAGTCATGTCCAAGAATGCAGGCCATATTTACAGGATTGACGTTCTTGCTCACTTTAGTATATCAGACGTAAACCATTATCTCCCTTGGTCCACGAGATCAATTATCGATTTGTTAGGCAGACTATCGGGAATCGCTTGATCATCTTAGCCTTGATAAGAAATCACGAATGCTTCGTTATCATTCGGCTGCCTCCGGAACACTGGTTCCGGACTCGTTTTTATTCTCAGCGGGACCTCTGAAAAGCCATTTGTGTTTATCTGCTGATTAAATTGTTACTAAACATTCGCGTTCTACATCAATTATACCCTGACCAGCATTATCGATCGAATCTTTCACTAGTATATTACTCGTACATCCACACTTAACAAACGATAGTATGAATTATGTTCAGACTAAGTAATTTGTCTAAACGTCAATTTGCAAACTGTTAACCAATCGGATCAAAACTAATTGATAGCTAAAATGGTAAAAAACAAAATTAAAATTAAATTAAAACATACATTTTTCGAATTTCTTTTTAAGGAGTGATTTTCACATATAAGATTAATATGATGGAAATGCGTAAATATGTTTCGAATAAGATATATTTGTATGAAAAACACAGACAAATGATACATGTATTTTCTATTCTATTGCAAACAGTTTGGATCAAGATCAGACCCCCAACAATTATGTGTCGGAAATTACTCTGAAAACAATTTTGATTTGAGTGTTTTGTGTGAAAAACTTTGAAACTGAATGCAATTCTATAGGAAACGATGTCGTATTAATTTAGACTATCTATGTCGGATCATGATCCAAACTATTTGACACGGATTGATCTGGGTAACTCGTGTCAAAGTTCAAGTTTCTGCTCCGGGATAGTAAAAAGGCCCCGGCAAAACTAAAGGCGCAAGTCACTGCTCCTTAACCCTTAATTATCGTGCTAAGCGGGACTTGGCTTATATTTGCAAACAATCTGGATTCAGATCAGATAAGATGCCGCGTTACATAGCGTCTGATCTGGATCTAAGCTGTTTGTCACTCGAAAAGTACTTTTTCTTTAGATTTAAAAAGATCAAAATTAGTTATTATATTTCGCAGACATTATATTTGAAGCAGACGACAAATCAGCAGGATAAGGGTTAACTGACATGTTAATTTCCAATTAGGTCTAGTCCATTCTTTACTTTTTAGGGTTGTGTTAAAAATATTGCAAAATGGCAAACAGTGTATGTCCTGTTCAGATAACTAATGCTAGCATACGACAAGTGTACATTTAGACATTCAAATTCAAACATAAGTACGCTGTTTGTTAGTGACAATGGGTTAATATTTTGTTATTGTTTTCTGATTGCTGAGTGCCGGCTAAATTCTGATCAGATCAGTTACTTGCTGTTTGATCTGGATATACAATGTTTGCTTCTGTAATTCAAGTGGAAGAAAAATTCTAAAAGAGATGAGGGCAAATGTCTTTTTGCATCTGCCAATTTCACTTATAGAATGTTGTGTGTTTCACCTGCGTCTGCATTATTGGCTATGATACATGCATACAGTTGTCCCAAAAAGTGTTTCCGCTATTACAGAACTACCTACTGGCAATGTATCCCTTTAATATGCAAATACAACAAAGTGTTCATAAAAATGTGTAGGTATGTAAAGGTTCAACTTTAAGCATCTATACCCCTTTACCCAATTGCCTATTTCTAGTAATGAAAATAAAGGACCACTTAAAGCAGGTTGAAAGTAATGCAGAAGGCGCCTTAAGGCGATTTCTGCTTTACTTTCAGCCTGGTTTAAGCTACCATCTGCTAATATGTAGACATTATATCTTATGGCGCATGTTTAAAACTGTTTAAATAGGAACTATTTTGTTCAGCGGAGGCATAAATTAAATACGCTAAAAGTCGCTTCTATGTGGGAAAGGGATACTATGTGTTTCTATCTCATGTAATAAAGATATTTGAATGATCTTTTAGCCTTAATTTTGTTTTAATCAACAATAAAGTACTTAACGACCACTCATTGTTGACTGCAAGATATGAACTGTTTCCGATGGAAATAATAGCTTTAACGCGTTTATTTGGAAAGAATAACGCCTTCTCCTCATTCTTGTATTTACTCCATCCTACAAAAGGGAAATAGGCAAACAGTGTAGACTCTGATCAGACGCCGCATTATAGGAATTTCAATATCAAGCAAAACGAAAATGAAAATTTAAACCAGGCACCCCTGTTTGCTACTCAGATTAAAACCATAGTTAACCTTTCTAAAAGTAATTTTCCCCAGGATAGTGCATTGCGTTTAAACGGAAAAGAATAATGTATCCTCTACTGTATATTGCCACGGAGTAATTAGAGCGAGCTCTAATTACTCCGTGACATTACGCACAAAAATTGCAGCTATCCATATCTCTAACTGGATGTAGAGAAAACTCATTCCTTTTAAAGTTTTAGAAAGTTCCAATCTAAAAATAACTCCGACAGGTCAGAAGAAAACACTAATACTATGTGTTTGTGTTACGCTTTTGTGAAAGGTGGTGGTGGTGGGGGGGGGGGGGGGGGGGGGGGGGGGGAAAGGGGAGTAACACGCAACGGGCATCTGGATGTTATAGGCGAATTCGTGACAGGTTACACTCAATTTCTGCGCCAACGGAAAGCATCTCGCCAGTTAATGTTTATTTGAAGTATAATATAGGTGTTCGGGATTCAAAGGTTCCACTGTAATCAGTCGAACACAACTCTATTGCTATAAATAGTAAAACCTCTCTATTACGACCACTAAAAGAAGGCTAATTGAGTGTTCAAAGACAGGTGACAGTTTAAGAAAGCTCCTCGTTTTACTGTCACCTTGCTTTAAGCAATCATTTATTGTAAAACCGTAATAATTAACATAATTAAGTGGTCGTATTAGAGACGTTTTATTATTACTCAGAACAAACATACATGTATTTCAAAACTAAAGCTTTAAAAGAAGTATGTATGTTTGATTTAAGCAAGCTTTGAGAATCGAACGCAGAAATACATTTCAATGAAAATTATAAAACGTACATCAGTCGTTTTGTACTCCGTATCGCCACTGGTCCTAGATTAGCATATGAATAAAAGGTGTTAGGATCCCAGCACCCAGCTCATACATGTACCACTATTCGATACCCAGCGTAGGCTTTCATATTATTTATTCGAATCAAATTTTTTTTTCCTTTTTTCTTTATTTTTTTTTTAAAGAAGTCCAATTGTATTGACTTGTGGATAAATAACGCAGATAAAGGACATGTTTAGTCTTTGTTGGTTAGAATCATTGTTCGCTATATAGCTTGTCGAATTACGTTTTGGTTCATGACCGACACACACCATTGTCTGGATGCAATGTCATCTGCTTAAAATTGTCGTCTGCTTAAAATTGTCATCTGCTGTTTTTCTCAAAGTTACGTAATGGACATTTTGACATAAAAAACTTAATAATGAGTGACAAACAGCTTGATTCAAGATCAGACGCCGCGTTACGCGGCGTCTGATCTGGAATCAATCTGTTTGCAAAGTTCCCTCCGATAACGACTCCCTCCAAACAACGCCCACAATTTGTGTCTCCTGTTGGGTGTATCCCGTAGTTCCTCTTGTCCGTAGAATTGTGCACCTTGAAGGGAAGAAGCATGTCCTAGACATGCACTGTAGATCGTAAGACCAAACTATGCATTGGTTATGTTCCGTACTGCAATCACGCTATTGCAGTCCTCAGTCATTGTGCACAAACTGTCACACTCTGCAACATTCCGTGCTGGTACCTCAAACCTTATGACACTACTATAACAGAGCTGGTTAACAAACGATTCGTCTAAGATGTTACCATTGTTCAATAATCCTAATAATCTTTCAAATGTGTATAAGTCTTGATACCAAAGAACAGGAGCTTCGTATGGCTGTTTTAGAGATGGAGCACTGTATTTTAAACAGGATTGTTGTTGCTAACTACATCACTTAAGTTAACGTACGTGTCTTCACTATAGCTTGTATTAAATGTACATATGGATTCGAAGTTACTACTGGATTTGATAACTGTTCAAATAATTATGAAACCAGCAGAATAAGATTTTTTTTTTCATTTCTGAGCAGACAGATTACCCGATCTAACATAATTATATCTTATTAAATTTTGCGTAAAAATTATGAAATATATCACGAATGAATTATAACGTTATAATTCATTCGTGAATATATGTAATAAAAAGATTTTTTTTCGAGGGTACGAAACAACCAAAAATAAGGGTACGAAATGACTAGTGAATTTGAAAGGGTACGAAATGACCAAAAATGTGGGTACGAAATGACCAAAAAAAAAAGGTTACGAAAAGGCGAGGGTACAAAATGACCAGCTCCCGGAAAATATTCCTAGATGGGCTTTGGTGGGTTTCTGGAGGCATTCTGAGCAATCAAAAACGTTTAAACGGAAAAATACAATCTGGCAACAGCATTTTAATCTATATGTAAAATTCGACTCCAAATTACGTAAAATTGTATATATATATTTGCGTGTGTCCCGGCCATTTATCTCTAATTCTTACCCCGTCTGATTGGTTTAAAACCCTTACTCTAGAGGGGTCCGGGGGCATGCTCCCCCGGGAAATTTTTAATCCTAGATGGTCTCTGGTGCGTTCTGAGGGCGTTTCTTGCATTCAAAGACAATGTAAAAATTTGACTCAAAATAACAAATTATTGATTCTAGGATAACGATTTTTTCTGACAGCTTTTCTTCCAGTCTTTGATCTCTACCCCCTACGAATTTTTTTTGCATGTTTGGACTTTTCGATTTTTCTATTTTTGAGGACAATGTGTACGCAGTTGCGTTTTTTGCGTACAGGTAGCTACGCGCCTGACTTTGAATTGCTAGAAAAGGCTTCATTTCAGTATTGTTTAGGATGTAGTTATCTGCCTTTGATGTACTCTACTATACTAGAGTAGGTCGACAAACTTGAATGGATTTAGAATAAAAAGAGTGAAATTCAAAGGTAAAGCTATCAGGCTTCATTACAAATGGTGAGTGATATCAGGGCCTTCAGGCCCTCTTGTTTTTGTTTTCACGTGGGGAAGTTCTTGGTGTGACGATTTTGTGAACACTGACTTAAATTGTTTTAAAAGGAGTTCAGCCTCCCCTTTGCTGTCTGATACCAGCGATGTCCCGTCTTTCAGAGGAGCAATGCCCCCAGCATCTTGTCGTTTGGATTTTACATATTTCCAAAATGGTTTTGTGTTATTGTTGTTTAAGCCTTCAATGATATTTAAGTTAATTTAGTCCTGTTCAGCTTTCCGCATGTGCCTTTTACACTCTTTTTGGAATGCCCTGTAATTTGACCATTTCTTTGTTTTGCGAGCTTGGATGTACAGTCTTTGTTTCTTTTAAATCATTTTTTGTTCTTTTTTCCTTATCCATGGTACATTATTTTTAGATTTTATTACTTTATTTGGTATGTTTTTGTTCATAGATCTAAAGAGGTTGTCTTTAAAGGTGTCCCAAAGTTTTTGTACAGTTTTTCCATTTGTTTGTTCATTTTCGATGGTCGTTTTAATATTTGATAAGTCTTCATGGATGGAGTCCAAGTCGGCCTTACTGTAGATGTAGCATTTCCTTGGTGCAGACTTTTGATGTTGGATTTTTTTAAAGCAGAATGTGCCTTAAGGCACATTATGCTTCACTTTCAACCTGCTTTAGATGGTCACCTGTCTTCTTAACCTGAAACAGGCTGTGGGGTAAAGTGTTGAGCTGTTCATGACATGCTGACCTTGCTACATGTAGCTATATACCGGTATATGTTTACTAAGTTTTATCACAATCTTTCAAATGTGTAGATATACTAGAGCGTAAACAGTAATGAAATTAAGCCATTTCTAAGTACAGCAAGGGCAGATAACCTTTGTTACAATTACCTGATTTCAACAATAATTGTACTCCTTCAAGAACTTATATATATATGCATTGTGTGCAAGTATAATCAAAATCCATACTAAACTGTAGTTGCTAGATTGTAAACACTGTTAATTTACATACGGCATTTTCAACACCTCAAGGGCAGATAACTCTAAACTGATCAGATTTCAACTACATTGTATATTCAAACTCATCCAAGATCTTAGGTCCAAAAAATTGGATAAAAAGTGTGACCTCTAGAGTGTAAATACTGTTAGATTTGGCATTTTCAACAAGTCAAGGGCAGATAACCCCTGACCTAATGGTCCGATTTCAAGCAGAATCAAACTCATCCAAGAACTTAACAAGCACCTTAGAGCTGATATCCCCTGCCGCAGCGATTGTCCAGAAGAAAGTGGCAAACTTTATTGTTGGGCAAATGGTGATCACCTGTCTTTAAAGAACAACATTCAAAAGCTTTTTACAAAGTTTTATAAAAAATTTCAATTTTGCACATTTTAAAGCCTAAACAATACAAAAATAAAGCCGTTTGTAGCATTATAAATCTAAGTATGACAGGGGCAGGTAACTCTTGATTCAAATTCAACAGTAATTAAACACTTTCAAGAACTTATAATTGTGTGCAAGTATTATTAAAAAAAATTCAGAACTGTAGAATTTACTAGAGTGTAAACACATTTTCAACTCATCAAGGACAGAGTATTCTTGACTAATTTGCACATTTTCAATAAAAATTGAACTCATTCTATAAATAATAGCCATATATGATTTTTTTTTTCAAAATCCATTCACATGTGTACACAATAGCATGTAAATAATAAAGCCATGTTGAGCATTACTAAGTACATAAAGGGCAGATAACTCTTGCCACAAAGTATCCTATTTTGACAATAATTTCAACCCTTATATTTATATACATCATTGTAAGTTAAATCAAAATCCATTAAAGACTGTAGTTTCTAGATGGTAAAAACTGTTAAATATGGTTTTTTGGACTCATCAAGGGCAGATAACTGTTGACTAGCTTCTCCGTTTTCAAAAATGATAACAATTATTTGAAAACTAATAGCCATACATAGTTTAAGAATTTTTTTTATCAAAATCCATGCATATTTATAGATACTAGGATGTAAACAATATTAAAATAAAGCATTTTCTAGCATTTCTAAGTACATCAAGGGCAGATAACTCTTGTCACAAGTATCCTTTTTTGACAATAATTGCACACCTTCAAGCACTTTTACTTATAGACATCGTGTGCAAGTATCATTTAAATCCATTTATAATTGTAGTTGCCAGAGAGTAAAAACAGTTAAATATGGCTTTTTTTACTTATCAAGGGCAGATAACTCATGACTAATTTCTCCGTTTTCAACAATAATCAAATTCATTTGAAAACTAATAGCCATACATAATTCAAGAAAGTTTTTTCAAAATCCATGCATATTTATAGGCTCTAGTATGTAAACAATACCAAAATAAAGCATTTTCTAGCATTTCTAAGTACATCAAGGGCAGATAACTCTTGTCACAAGTATCCTTTTTTTACAATAATTGCACAACTGCAAGAACTTGTACTTATAGACATTGTGTGCAAGTATAAACAAAATATGTTGAATACTGATGTTGCTAGAGTGTAAAAACTGTTAAATATGGCATTTTTAACACAACAAGAGGGCCATGGCCCTTAATTCGCTCACCTGAGGCCATTCTGCCTTAGCTTAATAGGCAACACATCATTTTAATACAGCTGTAAATGGAATTATCTTCCAGACAAAAAAAACATGACAAATTGGAATAACTTAAAAAAATATTGTTGGCAGAGTTATGGCCCTCATCCATGACACTTCTTCTTATCAAGCTACATGTATTTCCGTATGATTATTTGTTGCGCATTCTGCTTTACTTTCAACCTGCTTTAAGTTATCATCTGCTAAGATATAGATACTATTTCTTATATCTTACATTTTTATGACTGTGTAAAGTGGAATTATTTTCTTTAGAGGAGGAATAAATTAAAGGTGTAAAAAGGCATATGTATGGGGTAATGGGTTAACATCAGTAGAACTGGAGTTATCTCAAAGACAAGAAAATATGACACTGGGAAATAACTCAAAAATGACATTGACCTTTGTAGGACATGACCCAAGTTATAAAGTTTCTAACTTTAACAAAGTTATGGCTAAGATTAAAGTTGTGGACTGACAGACAAACAAATGGACAAACAGACAAAAAAAGCAGACAGACAAAATCAATATGCCCCCACCTGCAGGGGCATATAAATGTAGCAGACAACACCTTATGCTGCTGTTACAAACTTACAGTGAACCTCAGCTGACCTGAGTTCAGTTATGTAACTCTGCCAGTAGGAAATTTGGCTAGGGTCTAACTCTTATAATGCTGAATTGCTGTCTGCTATACATATATTGAATGTGAATTACGACCTAGATATTCAACCGACCAGAACTATTTTAACAAAATAGGTAAAGGACATCTAGAAGTGTCACCATGCCAAATATCAGAGCTCTGGCCATATTAGTTTCAGAGGAGAAGACGTTTGAAAATTTCACTATATAACCCTATGTTAAACTGTGACCCCCGGGGCGGGGCCAATTTTGACCCAAGGGGCATAATTTGAACAAACTTTATAGAGGACCTCTAGGTGATGCTATGTGCCAAATATCTAAGCTCTGGCCTTTGTAGTTTTTGACAATAAGATTTTTTAAGATTTCCTTATTTTTTCACTTTGGTTGCCATGGCAACCAGAGTTCTGCATTGTTTTTAATTCTTTGAACAAATTTGAAAGAGCTTGACCCAAGGAACATTTCTGTAAAGTTTGGTTGAAATCTGTTCAGCGGTTTAGGAGAAGATGTCATTTGAAGCAATTGTTAACGACGACGGACGACGGACACAGGGCCATCCCAATAGCTCACCTTGAGCCTTTGGCTCAGGTGAGCCAAAAAGGGCAGATAACTAATAAATTCCTAAAATTTTCTGAAAAAAATTTGATTTCCCACGGTGCTCCTATGATGACAAATAAGTATACCAAGTTTCATCCAAATCTGTTTATCGGTTTCGGAGATATAGTTGCGGACGGAAAACGTGACGGACGCACGCACGGACGGACGTGCCACCGAAATTGGTTAGAGGGCCTTTTCGTTTGTTATTTTCTTTTGTTTGAATAACGGGCCACGGCCCCTTATTCTATTGTTACGGAATGAACTCTAGTCTTCTTTTGTTATGTTTACCGTTATCTGGCCAGAAAAGGCCCTCTAACCCATTTCGGTGGCGCGGACGGACAGTCGGACAGACAGACCTAAAACAGTATCCCTCTGCCTTTCGGCAGGGGATAATAATATCATATACAATCTGAGCAAGTTTGAGACAGATTAAATAAAAAATTTAGTCTCTAGAGATTAAACATTAAAACTTTTGCCTTTTGAATACATTATCTTTCGTTTTAAATTTTCAGCTGTCCGTTTTTCTCTCTTATCTGAAATAATTGGAATCTAGATATGTCCATTTGAATATTCAGGAGTGCAAGAAATTTAACAATTTGTTTTCTTGAAAAATGTTTTCTCTTTCCAGTCTGAAATTAAGTGTCCATCTTTTTTGCCTTTTAAGAACAATCTGAGCATCAAACAGTTTGGATCCAGATCAGATGCCAAATAACTCAACATACCATCCAGATCTAAATGGTTTGTAAGTGATATAGCTGGTATCCTGTCCCATCAAGGAGATGCAACTTGTTTGACCCTTTACGCCATAGCCGGTCTTTGGATTTTAAAGACATATGAGCACTTAAAGCACGTTGAAAGTAAAGCAGAAAGTGCCTTAAGGTGCATTCTGCTTTAATTTCAGCCTGCTTTAAGCTACCGCCTTCTAGGATATAGAAAATATTTCTTATGGTACATGTTCATGACTATAAAATTGAACTATTTTCTTCTGTGGAATTATAATTTGAATGCGCTAAAAAGCACTTCTATGGGGGAAAAGGTTAATCCATTTGTTAATCCATTTTCTGATGAATGACGAATATACACATTACTCTCAAGGTGTTTTTCCTAATGGTATTGCAAAGTAGCACAAATAATGAGAGAGTTCCTTCAGGAGAGGGTTCCTTCAGGAGCCTTTTGATATGATAATGAGTCTACACTGTTTGCAAAGATGTTTATGCTAGGTTTCCATACTGTATGGGTTGAAATGGTTAAAAAAATCAATTTTCTTCTTAAAATTCTTTTTATTTCATAAATCTTGTCTACAACAAAGTACATGTACATGTAAGTTGAACATTCTGTTTTTGACTGATGTTGAGTATTTAGGATTTTACCTTTACCGCTCTATGGGCCACTTTATGATAAAGTCTGCAATCAGTTTAGATTCAGATATGACACAATAATGCATGGCATCTGACCAGAATCCAAACTTTTTGACACTCTGAACACATGTTTTACTCTATGACCTATTTCTAGTTTTGAAGACAGCTGACCACTTAAAGAAGGTTGAAAATAAAGCAGAATGCCCCTTTAAAGCGACTCGCAACCAGATTGTGCATTAAAAATAGTAATTTGTAAATATGTGTCAAACGCTTATATAAATGGTAAAGCATTAGTTTAGGATAAGAAATTCTGTTTAAAAAAAATGTATTTCAATAAAAAAAAATATTGGTCTCTGGTGGGATTCGAACCCGGGGCCCGGCATTGGCGGACAGAAGGCAAAATAGGGGAAACCGCTTAGACCAATGGACCACGGAACTATCCGTTTATCTCGGATCGATTTAACGTATTTCAATGTGTAGCTATCGAAAGTGCATACAACTTCGTAATTCGGCTCGTGTTTATGTCTGAGCCCGTGTAGAGAAGCAACAACAACAACTATACCGTCTACTAGTCGGTATAGAAAAACGATGGAAAATATCTAAAAATCTAAGAATCGGTGACGATTCTTGAGACTTTTTTTGGACTGATCATATTTTTTTAATGTCAGAAGCCAAATAATGCCACAAATTTGCTTTTATTTGAGTATTTTATTTTATTTTGACAAGTACACCATCCGGTTGCGAGTCCCTTTAAGCCTGCTTAAGCTACCATCTACTAGAATGTAGAAAATATTTTTGTGATACATATTCTTGACTTTATAAAGCTGAACTATTTTCTTCAGAGAAGAAATAAATTGGAGGCGTAAAAAGTGTAGCTATGGGGTAATGGGTTAAATTGCAGCTTTAATTGCTTTTATATTGAATTCTGTTAAAACAATTAGACAACCCAGTATTGAGTGACCACTAAAAGATACATTTTGTAGAATTTATGACTAGTAACAGCTTAATGCAGGACAAAGGTAATGCAGAAAGCTCCTATAGGAGCCTTCTGCATTACTTTTGTCCTACATTAAGTGGTCAGTCTTCTTTAAAGATCACTATGTTTCTTCATTTAGTGGTCGCTTAACACAGGTTCGAGTGTACCCACAAGTAGGGTATAAGAGTTCCATGGAGATACAAATCATACAACTAAAGTAACATATGCACTAAACTTTCCATCATTTTCTCCTTGACATTCCCTCGAAACCCTTTGTTAAGAATCATCTTAAAGATTTCCCCAATGGAACTGACTTTTAGAGAATTTACGATATACCTCATGCTTCTACCAGGCCCATTTAACCCATTACCCCATAAATACACCTTTAATAATTTCCACCACTGAAAAAAATAGTTCCATATTTATATACATAAGAAGTATTTTCTATTATCCTAGAAGATTGTAGCTTAAAGCAGGCTGAAAGTAAAGCAGAATGTGCCGTAAGGTGCATTCTGCTTTTCTTTAAGCCTGCTTAAAGAGGTCATCTATCTTCAATACTAAGAAAAGGGCTATGGGGTAATGGCTTAAGGAGCCACATGAAAAGTCTTCCTGCATCCTGACTGGGGGATGCTTAAAGCCAGAATGTCACCCAAATATATGTTTAAATCGCGCAATTTCTTATATAAGAACATTTTCCATGTATTAAAACTAAGCGAAATCCGTTGTCAGGTGCCTGAAACATGCCCCCTTTCTTAAAGAACCATACATAAATGTGCCGATTTCTTATCGAGATGGTTGGAAAAATAAGCTTTTTGTTTACATAACAAATCTTCGTGTCGGCTTCCGAGAATTTCCGCATGGTCGAATAAGAGTCACGTGATCAATCCGATTTTTCTGACTTGTCTGTGTTACTTTAGAACAGAATAGTTAATAATGGTAAATAGGTAACAGTGGAGAAAACGTTATTCTTTCCCGTTTAAAACGCAAACGAAACACAAACTCATCACAATAAAACGCATAAAAGCACAACCGTTAGACAATTATGACCATTCATGTTAGTCTGAGTTGCAAACAGTTTAGTGCCTGATCAGACGCCGGGTTACCCGGCGTCTGATCTGCTCCAAGCTGTTTGCAATTGAAATCGTGGTTTTAGCGTGAGCGCGTTTATTGGGAAATAATAATATATCCTCCACTGTAAGGAAGGTAACATCGAATACATAGTCGTACACATTCCTACTTGAGATAAGTATGATCATCGTGCAGCACGAGAACGCTGCGCTAACTTTACTGATATTTTATTCTTTCAAATTAAACGCATTTATAAACAAAACGATTATAACTATTGCAAGCATGTTGGAGCCAGATCAGACACCACGTAACCCGGCGTCTGATCAGGCTCCAACCTGTTTGCTACTCAGATTAAAAAATAGTTAAAATTTCTAAAAGTAAATTTCCACAGTGTAGTGAATTGCGTTTGCGTTTAAACCGGAAAGAAAAATGTATTCTCTACTGTATATTGCGCACAATAAATACAGCTATCAATGTCTCTTGCTGAATGTAGGGAATACTCATCCCTTTTAAAGTTTTAGAATGTTCCAATCTAAAAATAACTCTGCCAAGTCAGAAGAAAACACTATGAAAACATCTTTATCGGGCGCAAGCCGAACGAACTCGGAAAATCTCCGCCGTTGATCGGATGTCAACAAACCGATTTAAAAATCGACTTCTTTCCACCAAATTCATGGGTTTGTAAGCAATGTTGCCTCCATATACATAGCGGATTACTTCTTTTTATATGCTTAGATTATGTATGTGCCTGAATGTTCAGGTTTGAAAAATGCGCTATGTTGACTTACATACTGCCTTTAAAGCAGACTGAAAGTAAAGCAGGAAGCTTCTGACAGCACTTTCTCTTTTACTTTTTGTTTGTTTTAAGCAAATTATTTTCTTAAACACTGAAACAAGCTATTAGGGAAAGGGTTAAAGAGTAATCAGTAGTACGTAATAACATACAGTTAACTTAGGTAGAAACTCTATCTTGTGACAACTCCTTAGAATCATCTTTTTGAGTGTCCAGTGAGAAATTTCAAATTAGAAGAATGAGTCCTCGAGATGCATATTCTGTAAAACAATAGGTCCTCGACTGAGACAAAAACTGTGTCGTTGAAATTCAAACTTAACCCATTACCTCATAGTGTATTTCTATTTATCAAGACCAATTAAAGCAGATTGAAAGTAAAGCAGAATCATGCATCTTAACTCTTTGATCCCTAGTCACGAATATATGCGTCATTTGCAAACATCATACCTGTAAGGAGTACATTTGTCATATGCAAACAGTGTTGACCCTGATCAGAGGTCTTCTTAAGGAGCCCTCTGATCAGGGTCAACACTTTTTGTCATTTTGACATAATTTGTAAAAATCGCCCCTTAAAAGTAAACAAGGGCCACTATGGCACTATAAAGCTCACCTGGTACCCCATGTTAAAGTTGTCCTAAAGTGACCTAGATTTTGACCCGACATCACCAACTTTCAACAGTGGCCTAGATTTCAATGAGGAAAACATTTTGAGCAAGTTTCATAAAGATCAAAGGAGAGATTTAGCTTTTAGAGTAATAACAATATTAGTTATACAATTTCTTCACAGGGTACATGACGATTTCTTCCCAGCTGAGGAAAATCATTGTTGCCCGAGCCGTTGGGCGAGGGTTACATGATTTTACCAGCCGGGAAGAAATCCTCATGTACACTGTGAAGAAACTGTATAACGAATTTATTATACTGCAAAGTTTTCATTGTTCAAATGAAATATTTCGGATTTTGTCGTGCACAGCGCTCAAAGTAAACAGTAAACAAGAGCCGTATACGGCCCTAAATCACTCACCTGGAACCATTGATGTAAATGAAACATAGCTTGGAAAGCTGAAAATTATGACAATATGATTGTGAAAATTGCTGAGTAGATGATGCTGTGTGCCTAATATCTAAGCTCAGGGTCATGTGGTTTCAGAGAAGAAGACTTTTTAAGTTTTTATTAAAACGATCTATTTTTAGCTCCTGTGACCTAGATATGCATCAGACCGGTGTCAGATCAAATTTGGACCCCCTTCAAAAATGGACCCGAGGGTCCATTTTTGATAGCGAAATTTTGGAAATCAGTTAGTCAAACATTTTGAGCAAGTTTCATGAAGATCAAATGAGATTAATAGCCTCTATAGTGTTAACAAGATGTTTCTATGATTTGACCTAGTGACCTAGTTTTTGACCGGACATGGCCCACATTAGAACTTGACCTAGATATCAATTAGGCAAACATTTTGACCACGTTTCATGAAGATCAAATGTGATTTGTAGCTTGTAGAGTGTTAGCAAGATGTTTCTATGATTTGACCTAGTGACCTAGTTTTTAACCTGACATGACCTACATTCAAACTTGACCTAGATATCAATTAGGCAAACATTTTGACCAAGTTTCATAAAGATCAAATCAGAATTGTAGCTGCTAGAGTGTTAACAAGATTTTTCAATGATTTGACCAAGAGACCTAGTTTTTGACCGGACATGACCCACATTCGAACTTGACCTAGATATCAATAAGGCAAACATTTTGACCAAGTTTAAGATCAAATGAAATTTGTAGCCTCTATAGTGTTAACAAGATTTTTCTATGATTTGACCTAGTGACTTAGTTTTTGACCCAACATGACCCACATTCGAACTTGACCTAGATTTCATCAAGACAACCATTGTCATCCAGTTTCATGAAGATTGAAATTTGTAGCCGCAAGAGTGTTAACGAACAATTGTGAACGGACGGACGGATGCCGGACATCCAGCGATCCTAAAAGCTCACCTTTGCACGAACCTTGGCACTTCGTGCCAGGTGAGCTAAAAATGGACTGGACTAAATTGAAAACTAGAATTGTCCATTTTAGGTTTCAGGGAGGAAAGAGGTAAGGTGTTACTGGCAAATTTAGTGAGTATAGGACTCAAAGCACATTCTGCTTGACTTTGAGCCTGCTTTTAAGTGGTCACCTATCTTTAATACTAGAAACGGGGTTAACCCTTTACTCCAAAGCTTGTTTTCAGTATTAAAGACAAATGGCTGCTTAAAGCTTACGGCACATTCTGCTTGACTTTCAGCATGCTTTAAGCTACCTTCTGCTAGGATATAGGAAATATTCCTATTTTGCACTCCTTACTGTACAAAAATTCAGTGAAGGAATTATTTTAAATTTCAAATGCATAAAAAAGTATATCTATTGGGTTAAAGGAACATTGAGATCTCTAAAGACAAGCATTTGAAACCCATTCTACCCACTCAGTGACTGTAAACATCATTTACAAACAGTGTACTAGTGAAGAGTACACTTGGCCTATGCAAACAGCGTATACCTTGATCAGAGGGTTCCCACAGGAGCTCTCTGATCAGTATTGCAGTGTGTGTGTCACTTTGCAATATAATGTAAAAGGCTAAAAGCCAACCTTTAATAGTCAAATACCGACTTGATTCGATTGGAAACTGTAATTATCTATTTTCTAATATTTCGACCTCTAAGGGCTTTTTTCAAAGAGAATCACGTCAAAACACACGTCACATTTTGTTACATGCATTCAGCCATAAAATCAAAGAGAATAATGTTTACAACATTGTTTGTTATTGCCGTTGTCATGACGTCATCATGACGTCATGTGTGCAATGGCATCATGCATGCATTAGCAAACATTGGCAATAATAAACAATGTTGTAAACATTATTCTCTTTGATTTTATGGCTGAATGCATGTAACAACAAGAGCCCAATGGGGCATATTTCGCTCACCTGAGAATAGCTGAAAAAATGAAGATAATGATTTATGTCCAGGACTGACCTAGATATGCAACAGACCAGAACCTTTTGAACAAAATATGTTAAGAATATTTAAAAGTGTCACCATACCGAATATATAAGCTCTGGCCATATTAGTGTCAGAGAAGAAGACGTTTGAAATTTTCTCTATATAACTCTATGTAAAACTGTGACCCCAGGGGCGGGGCCAATTTTGACCCCAGGGGCATAATTTGCACAAACTTGATAGAGGACCTGTAGACGATGATATGTGCCAACTATCTAAAAAAAAAAAAAGTTTTCATTGAAAAAAATCTATTTTTAGCTCCTGTGACCTAGTTATGCAACCGACCAGAACCATTTGAACAATTTTGGTATAGAACATTTAGAAGAGTCACCATGCCAAATATCAAAGCTCTGGCCATATTAGTTTCAGAGCAGAAGACGTTTGAAAAGTTCACAATATAACTCTATGTAAAACTGTGACCCCCGGGGCGGGGCCAATTTTGATCCCAGGGACTTAATTTGATCAAACTTAGAGGACCTGTAGATGATGCTATGTGCCAAATATCTAAGCTCTGGCCCTTGCAGTTTTTGACAAGATTTTTTAAGATTTCCTTATTTTTTTCACTGAGTTCTGCATTGTTTTTAATTCTTTGAACAATTTTGAAAGAGCTTGACCCAAGGAACATTTCTGTAAAGTTTGGTTGAATTCTGTCAAGCGGTATAGGAGGAGATGTCATTTGAAGCAATTGTTAACCACGACGACGGACACAGGGCCATCCCAATAGCTCACCATGAACCTTTGGCTCAGGTGAGCTAAAAATGTGATGTGTGTTTTGACGTGACTTTCTTTGAAAAAGGCCCTTAGAGGTCGCAATATTAGAAAAGAGCAGTTTATATACTAATATTAATTTAATTCCCTATCTGGAATATTGAAAAAATTATTGTGTAATTATCTATTTGAAATTTTAAGTATGAATGAGATAAAGCAGGTAATAAGCTACTAGTTTTAGCATCTTTTGTTCATCAGAATGCTGCCAAATGTTTTGCAGAGAGCTATTTACATCTTAACCCATTACTCCATAGATACTCTTTTTTACTCATTTAATTTATTTCATCACTGAAGAAAATAGTTTCAATTTATACCACCATATATGTGCACCATAAGAAATAGTTGCTAGATATCTTAGCAGATTATAGTAGCTTAAAGCAGGCTGAAAGTAAAGCAGAATGTGCCTTAAGGCACATTCTGCTTTACTTTAAACCTGCTTTAAGTGCTTGCTTGTTTTCAAAACTAGAAACAGGCTATAGGGTAATGGGCTAAGGCAAATTCTTCTTTACTTTCACTCTGCTTTAAGTGGTCACCTTTCAAAACAAGTCACAGGCTATGGGGTTAAAGGATAAGCTACTATTTTCATTATTGTAGAAGCTTTTGTTCAGCAGTTACAAGTATGCTGCTACATGTTTTACACACTGCCTATTTCATCTTATTTTGAAAGGTCATTTAACAAAGGTTTGTCTGTTGGT
This sequence comes from Gari tellinella, assembly GCA_922989275.2. Taxonomy (NCBI): domain Eukaryota; kingdom Metazoa; phylum Mollusca; class Bivalvia; order Cardiida; family Psammobiidae; genus Gari; species Gari tellinella. Next base: position 25,270,831 of record OV277862.1, read on the forward strand.
CAATCTAAACTTCTGTGCCTATTCTTCCTTTGAGCCAGTTTACTCTTGCATATTCAGTGTTCCCTCTTTGGTAGAAACCCTGTCTTTGTCGCCACTGCCAATGTATTGACTCGTGCCATTTTCCTTTTGAATAGTCATCCCTATAGAGGGAAGTACCAGTCTTGATCTGCATCTGCTTATGGCGAGGCTTTTTCGTACATTCTACATACAGTCTACCAAACTTCTCCACATAGTAACATCCATTACATCTCAATTTTAAAACCGATTTTGTTTTGTATGTTCGAACTTGGCACTGTGAAATAGTTGGGGACACCTGGAGAATGGGTTGTCTAGAAACACTAGTCAATTGTCCTGTTGACATCCAGCGACACAGGGACATGCTACATCCCACTTGTTTGAAGCTATATGAAGTTGCCTGGTTTACTGCCACAAGTCCCCCTCTATAGAGCTTAGAAAAAAGGTTTCTTGCAGAAATCATTGTCCCTGGAAGATAATTGTAAAATGTCAATTCAATACCTATTTGATACAGAGCTCCAGATAAAATGAGTATTTCAGAAAACAATTCCTATGATGACACTACTCATTAGATTCGTCGCAAAAATGAAGGAATCATAAAGGAGAAAATGAAATAAATGATTTCCACACTTTTATCTGGAGCCCTGTGACAAAAAATCAAATTTGTGTTACATGACAAACCTTTGAAATTAGAACTCTCAAGACTGCTTAATGTACAATTACAGTAATTCAGACAGCTCCTTCTGGAAGTTACAGCCCAACTTTTGTCTTGAATTAAGCTGATATATTTATCAACCCTTCTCCTTCTGAATAATCATCTTTGAAAACTCTGAACATGTATCATCTCTACATTGATATACTGGGCCTTACTGGCTAATGAAGTAAGGAAATTTCCCCCAGGAACGAGTGTAGACAGATTATTTTATCAAGGGCCACCATGGCCCTAAATCGCTCACCTGGTACACCATGTAAAACATGACCTATAGTGACCTAGATTACGACTGGACATGACCCACAATCAACCTTTAGAGTGTTAACAAGATTTTTCTATGATTTGACCTAGTTTCTGACCAGACACACTCCACATTTGATTTTGACCTAGATTTGATGTAGGCAAACATTCAGGCAATATTTCATTCAGATCTAATGAGATTTGTAGCCTCTAGAGGTTTAACAATGTTTTTCTTTGATTTGACCTACTGACCTAGTTTTTGACCCAAAATGATCCATATTTGTACTTGATCCAGATAACATTTAAGTACACATTCTGACTAAGTTGCATAAAAATGCAATGAGATTTGAAGCCTCTAGAGTGTTAACAAGGTTTTCTATGATTTGACCTAGTGACTTAGTTTTTGACCGGACATGACCTATATTCGAAACTGACCTAGATATCAATGAGGCAAACATTTTGACCAGGATGCATTAAAATCCAATGAGATTTGTAGCCTCTAGAGTGTTAACAAGGTTTTTCTATGATTTGACCTAGTGATTTAGTTTTTGACCCAACATGACCCATATTCGAACTTGACCGAGATATCAATTAAGCAAATATTCTGACCAGGATGCATTAAAATCCAATGAGATTTGTAGCCTCTAGGGTGTTAACAAGGTTTTTCTATGATTTGACCTAGTTTTTGACCGAGCATGACCTATATTCAAACCTGACCTAGATATCAATGAGTCAAACATTTTGACCAAGTTTCATTAAGATCCAATAAGATTTGTAGCCTCTAGAGTGTTAACAAGGTTTTTCTATGATTTGACCTTGTGACCTAGTTTTTGACCCGACTTGACCTACATTCGAACTTGACCTAAATTTCTTCAAGACAAACATTGTCATCAAGTTTCATGTAGATCGAATGAAATTTGTAGCCGCTAGAGTGTTAACGAACCAATTGTGAACGGACGGACGGTCCGACACAGACGACGGACATCCAGCGATCCTAAAAGCTCACATTGGCACTTCGTGCCAGGTGAGCTAAAAATCAGTGTAGTTTATGATCAGACAGCTTTTTTCAGAAGCTGTCTGATCGGGGTCTACACTGTTTTCAACAAGAGCACCGCACGCCGGGCACAGTATACGCCTGTCAAATTGATCTTGGAGTGTAGTCATACTAAAACCCTATCATGGTAAAGTGGAAACAAGAGCCGTATACGGCCCTAAATCGCTCACCTGGAACCGTTGATGTAAATGTAACATATCTTGAAAAGCGGAGAAATTATGACAATACAATTGTGCCAATTGATGCTTTATGCAAAATATCTAAGCTCAGGGTACTGTTGTTTGAGAGAAGAAGATTTTTAAAGTTTTTATTGAAAAATATATTTTTAGCTCCTGTGACCTAGATATGAAACGGACCACAACTTTTTGAACAATATTGGTAAAGTACACCTAGAAGTTACACCATGCCAAATATCAAAGCTCTAGCTATATTAGTTTCAGAGAAGAAGAGTTTGAAGATTTCACTATATAACTCTATGTAAATTTGTGACCCCCGGATCGGGGTCATTTTTGACCCCAGGGACATAATTTGAAAAATCTTGATAGAGGACCTGTAGATGATGCTTTGTGCCAAATATCTAAGCTCAGGGTACTGTGGTTTCAGAGAAGAAGATTTTTTTAAGTTTTTATTGAAAAAAATCTATTTTAGCTCCTGTGACCTAGATATGCAACAGACCGGGAATTTTTGAACAACTTTCAAAGAGGACCATATAAGGATAATTTCTACCAAGTTTGGTAAAAATCCATCCAGTACTTTGGGAGGAGATGTCATTTAAATAAATTGTAGACGACGAAAGGACGGACGACGGACATAGCACAATCAGAATAGCTCACCTTGGCACTTTGTGCCAGGTGAGCTAAAAAGGAGAAGAACCCTGATATTTAGGGGTCATATGCTGTCTAAGGGAATCTTGCTGGTTATCAAACTTGACCGAGACATTATGGTCATACACGTCATGCTGTTCAAAAGGATTGGAATAAATATGTTTGAGTTAGAGAGCCGACAAAATAAAAAATGCCCCTTTTCCGAAAAAGGGGCATAACTCTTGAATGTCTGCGGCAATCTTGCTGGTTATAAGATTTGACCGAGACATTATGGTAATACACATGCTGATAAACTTTCAAAAGGATTGTAATAAATTTGTTTGAGTAAGAGAGCCAACAAACTAAAAAATGCCTGTTTTTGACGAAAAAAGGGGCATAACTCTTGAATGTCTAAGGGAATCTTGCTGGTTATCAAACTTTACCGAGACATTATGGTCATACACCTGCTGACAAAGTTTCAAAAGGATTGAAATAAATTTGTTTGAGTTAGAGAGAGGACAAACTAAAAAGTGCCCGTTTTTGACGAAAAAATGGGCATAACTCTTGAATGTCTACGACAATCTTGCTGGTTATCGAACTTGAACGAGATATAATGGTCATACACACGCTGACCAAGTTTAAAAAGGATTAAATAAATTTGTTTGAGTTAGAGAGCCTGCTGAAAAGTTTCAAAAGGATTGAAATAAATTTGTTTGAGTTAGAGAGAGGACAAACTAAAAAATGCCCGTTTTTGACGAAAAAGGGGCATAACTCTTGAATGTCTAGGGCAATCTTGCTGGTTATCGAACTTGACCGAGAAATTATGGTCATACAAGTTCTGACCAAGTTTCAAAAGGATTGAAATGAATTTATTTGAGTTAAACGAGCGGACATGGCAAAGTAAACGGACGGACAGACGGACTGCGCCACGACATAATACGCCCCGTCTGAAGACGGGCGTATAATAAGTGTCATTTCACAAAGATTACAGCTTAAACTTAATGACTGCCATTTCATTTTTTAACCCATTACTCCATAGCCTGTTTCTAGTATTGATGACAATTGACAAGTGACCCCTCTAAAGCAGGTTGAAAGTAAAGCAGAATATGTTTTAAGACAAGGAGCATTTTGCTTTACTTTCAGCCTGCTTTAAGCTACCATTTGCTAGAATATAGAAAATATTCCTTATGAAACACATTCGTGACTGTATAAAATGGAATAATTTTCTTCAGAGGAGAATAAATGTGGCTGAATGGTGAGAGATGTGTTTAAGCTGCAGTTCAGATGGCTCTGTCAGTAAAGCATTCACCCTTTAAGCAAGGGATAATCCGATTCCAGGTTCGAGTCCCGGTATGGCTGCATATTTTCCTCACCATATTACATTAATAAAATGTGTTAAAATGTGTATCTATCAAGTAATGGGTTAAAGATTGTAAATGATTGCATAGGCAAAGATCAGGGCTCCAGATAAGGAAACTAAAATATGTATATCCTAATTAAATCCTGATGTGACTACTACCACGGAGGACTGGTGTCAGTAATCTGTGCTACTACACATGATTGAATTTATTCATTAGAATAGTCTCTTTGAGACGATTCTTATGAGCAGTTTGTAAAGCTACACTATATGTCTTGGTGATGACATGGAGGAGAACATTTTAGATTTGTTCAGTTAACTCCCTCTTAGGCCCCTAAGCCCTGAAATATATTATTTACATCATCTTCAACTCAGCCTGTCTCTGATACCAACTGACAAGGAGGCCCACTTGTGGATTGGTGGAGACTTCAACCTTCCTGACATCACATGGGAAACTGAAAACATTCAACCATACGCAACAAACAGCACCATTTCAAAGCAACTACTTACTCTATCCAAAGATTCATACCTAGAACAAGTGGTAACCAAACCAACAAGGATAACCGAAGCAACATCTCATACACTGGACCTCTTTTTTACCAGCAATGCAACCCTTGTAAACAAAGTAGAAATCATCCCTGGTATTGCAGATCATGAAGCGGTTTTCATTGAATCTAGCCTACGCCCCATGAAAGTAAATATACCACCACAGAAAGTCTACAAGTACAAACAAGCAGACTACGATGCCTTAAAGAACAACCTCAACTCATCTTTCCCTGAGTTTGAAGAGAAAGCTTCTACAGCAGAATAGACTCCCTCTGGATCTTCTTCAAGCGAATGATCCATACACTTATGGAATAGCACATCCCTTCAAAGATGATTAGAGGTAGCAAGCTCCATAAACCATGGGTCACAGGAGAAGTCAAATGCCTCAGGAGAAAACAACACAAACTTTTTATAAAACAGCGAAAGACCAGCACAGCTAAAGCAGGGTTGGTCGGTAAAAACCGCCCCAGTCAATACTCCCTGAAGTGGTCAATACTTCAGGTCAATACCGGTCAATACTCTTTTTTTGTTAAAATAAAGCTCTTAAGGTAGCTTTATAGTTTCGATACTGCAAGCGGATTTTTCTTATTTATCATCATGATTTATAATTTATTCCCCCATTTTATAGCTGAATGGTTTAAGTGGTACACATGTCACCACAAAATGTCTTTTTTAAAAAAATATTTTATTTTTTTACGATTTTATAAGACAAATTTAAAAAAAATTCAAACAGCGATTTCAAAGCCGTCTTAATTTGTAACGCCTTTAAAATTGCCCATAATACACTTCAGTAACATATCTAGGGATCCGTGTCTCAGATTTTTAAAATTCCCCTTCCAACTATTATTAAGTAACATCAAAGTTATTTTACCGTTTAAAGTCGATTTCTATTACGTAATGCTTTGCTGTAAACAGCTGGAGAACCTCATCAACATTCTGAGACACGGTTCACTAGAGAAGATAATACCCTTTCATCTGCTTTAAACCGCATGAAAATCGGACCCCTACCGCGAACACAATCGTTGTCCAAAGATGCGGCGTGTTTGAAAATAAGGAGGTGCCGAAAACGTCAATTAACTGATAAGCGTGTCATTTTGACTGTCTGACACAGTGCGAATACCCCCGGGGTTCAACTATGTCCTTTTTGTTTCAACCAATAAGAAGACACATATTTCATAAGCGATTTTCCTTAGCTCCACCCTTAATAAAATATACCAATCATAATTCAATAATGATTTTAACATGCGAGACCCATAAATCACGCAACAGCAGCTGGAGAACTCCTCTAGGTTGTCACGTGGCTGGACTACGGAGTGCTTAATGAGGTGTGATTTATTGATCAGATAGCTGTGTAATGCGTTTGGTTTTGTTTTTGAGATTTTGGTAAAATGTAGAACAGAATGTCGGCTATCAAAATCGGAAAAAAGGTTAAAAACACAATTTTTGCAGTTTTAAAGCTATAAAGACACCTTAAAGCTTTAAAAAGGTTTAAATATACATTGTAGTGTAGTGATGCATTACAAAATGCAGATACACAGGAAGCTATTTCAAGTGTATATAGCACAGTGCATAAACGAACTGTATGATTATCGGATATAGCGACTAGATTTAACCACGAATGTTGACATTTGTTCACAGGCCTCGACTAAACCTGTTAACTTCTTATATTTTCTTCGAACCAGTTCTAGCCAACGCAAGTAATAATGTAATTTATACATATATACTTTATCGTAGTAGATCTACACTTGCAAGTGTGTACGTAGAAAGGAAGTAGTGCTCTAATTGAAAATCAACACAGAGTGTCGATTTCCCTCTCAAATTTGGGAACAGTTCTTTGAAAAGGTCCTTTGTTAACATCGCATATATTACAAGACTGTACTGTATGGTATCTAAATAGACTGCTAAACAAAGCAACATCCTTTTGGGGTTTTTTAATCGCCATTTGATTATAAATTTATGCAAACTTTCTACATGTAGACTGCATCATATATTGCAAGTATGTACTATAATTTATAGCGACTGTCCACCAATGTGTTTGTATGCCATATAGAGACTAGATTCCCCTGAAATTTGCATGACATATAGCGACTTGCTATACACGATTTCGTAAATTCTGCTTGATGTATTATTATGATTTCTTCTTAAAAGTTTATCAGAGTGATACGTATATGTACGTGCAAACATCTACTACAATTTATAGTGTGTGCATGCAAATGAAGAAATGTCGACCCAATTTTCTAGAATGTGAATGACTTATTGCGACTCGCTAAATATGATTTCACCAATTCTGCATAAGGCCTAAAAAAAAGATGTGTGTTTCCGGTTTCCCGACCGACCCTATTTTTTACCCCCGACCCTAAAGTTTTTAAAGAAATTTTTAAAAAAAAAATGAAAAAAAAAAAAAAGCGCCTGTTACAGAAGGGAAAAAAACCTGTATTAAAAGCAAACACGCTCATTTTTTTTTAAATATAATATTTATTTGATGCAACTTTTTTGCAATGGTTTTCAGATTGAAACAAGAACTATTTCACATAATTATATTATGAAATACGTAGAAAGCGGCTTTTCAGAACACGTGTGAGAAAATTCATCATTTTGCATAATTTCTCATAAAAGTGACGATTTATTAAGGAAAGTTGTGGCGGTGGTACCAATCTGACCGGGAGATTTGTACTGAGACACCGGCAGGATCAGAATGTATTGGGTTTTCGTGCTAACGACAAATTCTAAAAACTGACATTTTCTGAAGGTTTGGTCATCCTTATCACCGTTAACGTCTATATGAAGAGTACTTGAACAATATTTTATGTGTATCTACGGTTTATTTGTATTTTAACCGGTTTTTAATCAAGTTTTATTGGGTAGTTCATAGTCACAAAGGACAGTGTTTGGTAAATTACAACCAGTGAATCATGAGCGGTAAAGGTAAAAGCATGAACTTATCAAAGGATGACATTCAGAGTATCGCCGAATCCGTGTCAGCTATAATAGAGCACAAACTGAATGAAAAGTTTGAAGAATTACAGTCCATGATGGAAAACTGTGCCAAGAAAACCGATGTTGAAAAGGTGAAGAGTAACGTTCAGGTGAACCGCTATGAGAATGACAGGTTTGAGCAATATACAAGAAGGGAAAATATACGGATTCACAATTGGTCGCACAACGCAGGAATTGATCTGAACCAGCAAGTTGTAGGTCTTTTGAACCACTTGGCTCGGATAGAAGACAAGAAGTCTAAGGATGAGAATGCTGATATTCACGACCTAGATGAATCAATTGTGTGCTTTCATACAAGTGATATTAGTCATTGCCATCCACTAAAATCAAGAAACGCAAGTTTAAAGCCCCAGGTCATTGTTCGTTTTGTGTCAAGGGCCAAAGTGTTTGAAGTCTTTAAGATAAAGAAGTATCTGAAGCTGACCACAACCAACAAGAATGCTTTCATCACAGATGACTTAACACCACTCCGTATAAAACTAAGAGAGGTTGTCAAGAATGCTCCGGGTGTATCACAGGTTTTCACGAAGGAAGGAAATATCCACTGAACAATCATGTAGTTATCTCATCACCAGAGGATTTGTTCGACATAGGTGTGGCTATTGACATGGAAGCCCTGGGTCTCAAAAACCTCAGTTAGGGACATGAGGAGAATGAGAATGGTCTGACTAAAATCTCAAGTCAAAATACCTACCAGTTGTTAGTTTATTACCACCGGATTATGAGGTTGATAATAATGTCTTAAACAACCATGTTTTAATTTCACAAGACATTTCAACAATCGTGAAGTTTTCTTTCTTAAATGTTTGTGGTTTAGTTACTAAAACCAGAGTCCCAGAATTCATTGACTTTATCAACCAATTTGATATTATATGTATAGCTGAAACAAAACTTGATAAATTTGATGACATAATAGTACAAGGTTACACATTTAGACATTCTCCCAGGGAACATTGTATTCGAAAATCTGGAGGAGTTGGAATTTTTGTTAAAGACTCTATTTTTAAAGAAGCACAAATTCTGCATAATTGCTCAGAAAATCATTTGTGGTTCAAATTTAAGAACGATAATTGTATATTTGGAATTGTGTATATTCCTCCAGAGTGTTCGGACTATAGTACATTAAATCTGTTTGATGAACTTGAAGACAACATTATGGACTTCTCCGCTAAATATGATAATTGTAGTTTTTGCAATTTTGGTGACTTTAATGCAAAAACTAGATGTTTGCCTGACTTCACTTATACTGATAAATATGTTTCAGAACTTGTTAATTCTGAGGTTGTTACAGAAGAGTCGGTTGGCGATAATAGTTTATCTATGCTAGGGTTTCCAATTCAACGTGCTTCTTCTGATCATCACAATGTTGATAATTATGGTTATCGTCTTATTGACCTATGTAAATTTACAAATTTATATGTTGTAAACGGTAGATGTGGGGAAGATGCACGTTTTAGAAAACACACGACAGTTAATAATAGTATAATTGATTATGTTCTTACTTCAGATGTTAACTTACCTAGAATTAACCATTTTGATATTAAGGAGTTTGATCCGTTGTATACAGATGTACATTGTCCATTAGAATTAAGTTTTGAAATCGGAAATACTGTATCAGCAAATTACCAAGAAAACCTGTCGAGAAATGACACTGTAATAGAAAAACCAATTTGGAATGCAACATTGAAGGATGATTTTAGGAATAAATTTGATAGTAATGCTGTGCATCATCTGTGTGAAGTACTGGATAATACTTTATCAATTGGAAATATTAATGAGCAAATAGTTAATAGTTTAACAGAGAAAGTTACAAAAATGATTTTTGATGCTGCAAGCTCATGTGACTTAATTAAAACACAACATGTTTATAAGAATAAGACAAAGAAAAATCACAAACTCTGGTTCGATAATGCTTGTAAAGTTGCAAGAAATGATTACAACAGAGCTAAAAATACATATAGGCGTCTTAAAACAAATGATAGTCACCAAGAAATGCAGCAAAGTAGTCGCGTATATAAGAAAGAAATAAATAAAAAATTTAGAGAATTTAATAAAAATGTTGTTGAAAAATTAAAAGGGTTGAAAAACACAGACCCAAAATCCTACTGGAGTCTTCTTAATAAAGACACAGGGGATAAGAAAGCAATAGTCAGCAAAATATCTAGTGAAGTTTTTCATGACCATTTCAGTAGACTTAATGAAAATTTAGCCGATGACAATTCAAATTTTGCAGAAGTAAATTTTGACAACCTTAGCAGTCCTAAACACACCCTTTTCAATTGCTGAAATTCAGAAAGCAATCATGTCATTGAAAAATAGCAAGTCTGCATCACCTTTTGACTTAATTTTGAATGAGTTTAAACAAGGGCCACTATGGCCCTAAATCGCTCACCTGGTACACCATGACAAACTTGACCTATAGTGACCTAGATTATGACTGGACATGACCCACAATCAACCTTTAGAGTGTAAACAAGATTTTCCTATGATTTGACCTAGTGACCTAGTTTTTGACCTAACATGACCCATATTCAAACTTGACCTATAATCAATGAGACAAACATTCTGACCAAGTTTCATCAAGATCCAATGAGATCTGTAGCCTCTAGAGTGTTAACAAGATTTTTCTATGATTTAACCTTGTGACCTAGTTTTTGACCGGACATGACCCATATTAAAACTTGACCTATATATCAATGAGACAAACATTCTGACCAAGTTTCATCAAGATCCAATGAGATTTGTAGCCTCTAGAGTGCGAACAAGATTTTTTTTCTATGATTTAACCTCGTGACCTAGTTTTTGACAAGACATGACCCATATTCAAACTTGTCCTAGATATCAATGAGACAAACATTCTGACCAAGTTTCATCAAGATCCAATGGGATTTGTAGCCTCTAGAGTGTTAACAAGGTTTTTCTATGATTTAACCTCGTGACCTAGTTTTTGACCGGACATGACCCATATTTGAACTTGTCCTAGATATCAATGAGACAAACATTCTGACCAAGTTTCATAAAGATCCAATGGGATTTGTAGCCTCTAGAGTGTTAACAAGGTTTTTCTATGATTTGACCTAGTGACCTAGTTTTTGACCGAACATGACCCACATTCAAACTTGACCTAGATATCAATGAGACAAACATTCTGACCAAGTTTCATCAAGATCCAATGAGATTTGTAGCCTCTAGAGTGTTAACAAGGTTTTTCTATGGTTTGACCTAGTGACCTAGTTTTTGATCCAACATGACCCACATTCGAACTTGACCTAGATTTCTACTAGACAAACATTGTGATCAAGTTTCATGAAGATTCAATGAGATTTGTAGCCGGTAGAGTGTTAACGAACAATTGTGAACAGACAAGACGGACGGACAGACGACGGACGGACGGACAGACGACGGACATCCAGCGATCCTAAAAGCTCACCTTGGCACTTCGTGCCAGGTGGGCTAAAAATGCAAACGATACGATGCTGCCGGTAATATGCAAACTATTTAATGTTATTTTGGACTCAGGTTTTTTTCCTGATGTTTGGAGTAAAGGGTCCATCTTGCCATTATTTAAGAATAAAGGTAATATCAATGATACTGATAATTATAGAGGGATAACTATCTTGAGCTGTTTTGGGAAATTATTTACCAAATTGTTGAATACTATACTAAATGACTTTCTTGAGGCAAGCAATGTTCTTTGTGAAGAGCAAGCTGGATTCAGGACAAGGGCCACTATGGCCCTAAATCGCTCACCTGGTAACCATGTAACCATGTACACTGTGTGACCTAGTTTTTGACCGGGCATGACCCTCATTCTAACTTGACCTTGATTTCAATGAGACAAACATATTGTTCAATTTTCATGAAGATTCAATGAATTGTGTAGTCTCTAGAGTGTTAACGAGGTTTTTCGATGATTTGACCTAGTGATCTAGTTTTTGACAAGACATAAGCCACATTTGAACTTGACCTATATTTCATTGAGGAAAACCGTTTCATCAAGTTTTATGAAGATCAAATGAAATTTGTAGTCTCTAGAGTGTTAATAAGGTTTTTCGATGATTCGACCTATTGACCTAGTTTTTGACTAGACATGACCATCATTTTAACTTGACCTAGATTTCATTGAGGCAAACATTTTGATGAAGTTTCATAAAGATCCAATGAAATTTGTAGTCTCTAGAATGTTAACAAGGTTTTTCGAAGATTTGACCTAGTGACCTAGTTTTTGACCGGACATGACCCTCATTCATACTTGGCCTAGATTTCATTGAGGCAATCATATTGGTTAAGTTTCATGAAGATCCAATGAAATTTGTAGCCTCTAGAGTGTTAACAAGGTTTTTCGATAATTTGACCTAATGACCTAGTTTTTGACCAGACATGACCCACATTCAAACTTGACCTAGATTACATTAAGGCAAACATTTTGATGAAGTTTCATGAAGATCCAATGAAATTTGTAGTCTCTAGAGTGTTAACAAGGTTTTTCGAAGAATTTGACCTAGTGACCTAGTTTTTGACCGGACATGACCCACATTCGAACTTGGCCTAGATTTCATTGAGGCAATTATATTGATGAAGTTTCATGAAGATCCAATGAAATTTGTAGCCTCTAGAGTGTTAACAAGGTTTTTCAATAATTTGACCTAGTGACCTAGTTTTTGACCGGACATGACCTACATTCGAACTTGGCTAGATTCCATTAAGGCAATCCTATTAATGAAGTTTCATGAAGATCCAATGAAATTTGTAGCCTCTAGAGTGTTAACAAGGTTTTTCGATAATTTGACCTAGTGACCTAGTTTTTGACCGGACATGACCCACAATCGAACTTGACCTAGATTTCATTGAGGCAAACATTGTGACCAAGTTTCATCAACATCCAATGAGATTTGAACCTGCTAGAGTGTTAACAAACAATTGTGAACGGACGGACAGACAGACAGAAGACGGACGGACGACGGAAATCCAGCGATCCTAAAAGCTCACCTTGGCACTACGTGCCAGGTGAGCTAAAAAGCTATAGCACAGTTGACCACATTTTCTCTTTAAAATGCTTGATTGACTTGTATTTGTCAAAAAATTAGAAGCTCTTTTGTTCATTTATAGATTATCGCAAAGCGTTCGATTCTGTGAATAGAGCAGCCCTTTGGCAGAAAGTTTTAAGCTGTGAAATTGATGGCAAGTGTTTTAAAATAATTAATAACATGTATCAAAAGGCAAAATCATGTGTTACAGTAGATAATAGACATTCAGAGTGTTTTGCATGTGAGACAGGAGTACGTCAAGGTGAAAACTTATCTCCTATTCTTTTTTCAATGTTCTTGAATGACTTGACTGATTTCCTGTCCACCAAATACAATGTTTGTCTCAAAATATGAATAGCGCTTTGAACGAAAATGATACAGAGCTTATGTTTCGATTATATATTCTCTTATATGCAGATGATACTGTGATTTTGGCTGAAAATGCTCAAGACTTGCAACTGGCATTAAATGCCATGTCAGAATACTGTAAACTGTGGGGTCTTAAAGTGAACACAGATAAAACAAAAGTTGTAGTTTTCTGGAAAAGTAAGAGGGGGTTAAAGGGTATTCAAACTTTTAAATTTGAAGACCAAGATTTGGAAGTAGTAGATCATTTTTCGTATTTAGGGGTGCAGTTTTCTTTTAATGGTAAGGTCAACAGAACAAAGAAATATTTAATTGACCAGGCAAGAAAAGCTATGTTCTCTGTTATAAGGAAGTCTCGAAAATTGTTTTTACCAATTGATATGCAGTTGAGTCTGTTTGATGTGATGGTTAGTCCAGTCATTATGTATGGATCTGAAGTTTGGGGTATAGAGAGTCTGGAAATTGTTGATCGTTTTCAGATTCAGTTTTGTAAACTAGTATTAAATTTGAACAAGAGGGCCAGAATGGCCCTTAATCGCTCACCTGTACATGGTGATGGGTCAGTGATTTCAGAAAAGAAGATTTGTGAAACTTTTACCTACGGGCGGGGTCACTTTTGACCCCAGGGACATAATATGAATGCTCTTGATACAGGACCTGTAGACGATGCTATGTGCCAAAAATCTAAGCTCAGTGTACTATGATTTCAGACAAGAAGATTTTTAGTTTTCATTGAAAAAAATCTATGTTTAGCTCTGGTGACCCAGATATGCAACAGACTAGAACCAATTCATCAACATATGTGAAAGACCTCTAGACATTACATCATGAAAAATATCTAAGCTCTAGCCATATAGATTTCAAAGAAAAATGTGTTTGAAAATTTCACTATATAACTCCATGTAAAATGGCGACACCTGGGCTTGGGCCAAATTTGACCCCAGTGGCAAAATTTGAACAAATTTGATAGAGGACCTGTAGACGATGCTATGTGCAAAATATCTAAGCTAAGTGTATTTTGGTTTCAGACAAGATTTTTAAAGTTTTTTGAAAAAAATTATTTTTAGCTCCAGTGACCCAGATATTCAACACACCGGAACCAATTCGACAACATATGTGAAGGACCTCTAGATGTTACACCATGCCAAATATCAAAGCTCTGGACAAAATGGTTTCAGAGAAAAATGTGTTTGAACATTTCACTATAACTCTACGTAAAACAGCGACCCCCGGGGCGGGGCCAATTTTGGTCCCAGGAACAAAATTTGAACAACTTTAATAGAGAACCTGTAGACAATGCCATGTGCAAAATATCTAAGCTCAGTGTATTTTGGTTTCAGACAAGAAGATTTTTTAAAGTTTTCATTGAAAAAATCTATTTTTAGCTCCAGTGACCCAGATATTCAACAGACCGGAACCAATTCGTCAACATATGTGAAGGACCTTTAGACATTACACATTGCCAAATATAAAAGCTCTGGCCATAATGGTTTCAGAGAAAAATGTTTGATCATTTCACTATATAACTCTATGTAAAATGGTGACCCCGGGGCGGGGCCAATTTTGAGCCCAGGGTCAAACTTTGAACAATCTTGATAGAGGACTTATAGATGATGCCATGTGCCAAATATCTAAGCTCTGGCCCTTGTGGTTTTTGACAAGAAGATTTTTTAAGATTTCCTTATTTTTTCACTTTGGTTGCCATAGCAACCAGAGTTCTGCATTGTTTCAAATACTTTGAACAAATTTGAAAGAGCTTGACCCAAGGAACATTCCTGTGAAGTTTGGTTGCAATCAGGCATGTGGTTTTGAACGAGAAGATGTTTGAACATTTCACTATATATCTCTATGTAAAACGGTGACCCCTGGGGCGGGCCAATTTTGACCCCAGGGTCAAACTTTGAACAATCTTGATAGAGGACCTATAGATGATACTATGTGCCAAATATCTAAGCTCTAGCCTTTGTGGTTTTTGACAAGATGATTTTTTAAGATTTCCTTATTTTTTCACTTTGGTTGCCATGGCAACCAGAGTTCTGCATTGTTTCAAATTCTTTGAACAACTTTGAAAGAGCTTGACCCAAGGAACATTGCTGTGAAGTTTGGTTGCAATCAGGCATGTGGTTTTGAAGAAGAAGATGTTTGAACATTTCACTATATAACTGTATGTAAAACGGTGACCCCCGGGGCGGCGCCAATTTTGACCCCAGGGTCAAACTTTGAACAATCTTGATAGAGGACCTATAGATGATACTATGTGCCAAATATCTAAGCTCTAGCCTTTGTGGTTTTTGACAAGAAGATTTTTTAAGATTTCCTTATTTTTTCACTTTGGTTGCCATGGCAACCAGAGTTCTGCATTGTTTCAAATTCTTTGAACAACTTTGAAAGAGCTTGACCCAAGGAACATTCCTGTGAAGTTTGGTTGCAATTATCAGGCAAGCGGTTTTGAAGAAGAAGATGTTTGAAGAAATTGTTGACGCACAACGCAAGACGGACGACGGACGCCGGACAAAGACCGACCACAAAAGCTCACCTTGAGCACTTTGTGCTCAGGTGAGCTAAAAAGTCCACTCCAAATTGTATGATTTATGGAGAACTTGGAATTGTGCCCCTTTCTTTACAAATAAAGTCCAGAATACTTAACTATTGGTATAAACTTGTCAATGGTAAACAAGAAAAAATTAGTGTTTTATTGTTTAACATGTCAAAGGTTCTGTACACCCGTAGTGAAGTGAACTTTCCTTGGATAAAGTTCGTTCACGAGACTCTTAACTCGCTTGGTTTATCAAACTATTTACATGAAAACAATTTACCTTCTTATTCGTGTTTTAAATCAGTTGTTAGTACAAGACTGAAAGACCAATTTTTACAAACCTGGCATGGTATTGTTCTCGAATCTGGTAAGTGCGTTAATTACAGAACATACAAAACTACTTTACAATTTGAAAGTTATTTCAATATTTTGCCATTTAAGCTTGCTATTACTTTTTGTAAATTTCGCTGTACAAACAATAAAATGCCCATCGAAAGTAGGCGATATTTTAATGTTGTAAGAAATAAAAGATTTTGTAGTTTATGTGATAAAAATGTAATTGGTGATGAATTTCATTATTTGTGTGAGTGCTCCTTTTTCAAGGAAGAAAGAAAAAATATTTGAATAGTAGTTTCTGGAAATTTCCTAACACAGTCAAATTCAATAATCTAATGAATAGTAAAGATAAATTAACATTATTTAAACTGCCTCTATTCTGCAAAAAAATAATTCATGTCTGTAATTCGTTCAAGTAGTCTCGTTCTCCAAAATTCAATTATTTCGGTTCGTTTTCACTGCTATGTAATTTAGTGTAAAATTTTATGTTATTATTTAATTATAATTTACCTATAGATTTATTTGATTACTTTTGTTTTTACCATGTCTTTTCATATCAGCCCTTATAGTGTTAAGCACGACTTAGCAAGATTTTGCAAACAGTTTGGATGAAGATTACAAGCCGTGTAACATGGCATCTAATCTGGATCCAAACTGTTTAGCATTCATATTCAAATTTTCTCCTGGTTAAATAACTTCACCCTAAGTACGCAAACGACACACATTTAACCCTTTACCTGATAGCATTGGTTTTAGTATTGAAGATATGTGACTACTTAAAGCAGGTTGAAAGTAAAGCAGAATGCGCCCTAAGGCGCATTCTACTTTACTTTCAGCCTGCTTTAAGCTATTAACTGCTAGAATAAGGAAAGTATTAAATATGACACATATTCATTACGGTATAATTTGGAACTATTTTCTTCAGCGGATGAATAAAATGAATGTGCTAAAAATCTCTTCTATAAGAGAAAGGGTTAAAGTAGACGAAAATCATAATGATAAGGGTTCTTTCTGTTATATAACCAATGTTGTAAACATGTTCTATGTCACATGCCCAGACTGGACCTTGACTTATCTGAATAAACTTGTAAAACTTGTAAACTTGCTATATGATAAAATTTCTACTATCTATTTTAATTCATAAATCTTGAAATAAGATTTTAAAAAAAATTGAGTTCCATAAAATTTATTCTATTTATATATTTGGACTCATAAATTGTGAAATAAGATATAAAACAAGACTGCGCGTTCAATAAACGCTTATGCCCCCGGTGGCATCCTTGACAAATTTGGGCCGTGAAAGTATCAAAATATATGACAGTTTTGAGTGGGCTGCAGAAATAGCGGCAGACGAGGAAGCAGGCATAGCACATGTACCAGCAGAGGACAGACATGATTTGGACACTGTATTTAGAAAATTTGACAGGCATTTTGGAGTGCATAACTATCGTAATATCAAAAGACAAGAGCCGCATGCGGCCCTAAATCGCTCAACTGAGGAACCATTGTGTAATACTCAATGCAAAATGAAGTTTTTCATTGCATGGAAGTGGACTGTTGCATGAAGAAGTAACTCAGAATCCGTTTGTCATTATTACTGTTTGAGCAAAATGGAAAAATATGGAAACTATATAAAAAGTCCTAATAAAGGGTGTTTTAAATAATATTCATTCGAAATATTATTGAATTCTGACAATGGTTACAGTTTCAGAGTAGAAGATTTTTAAAGGGTTTCCTGTTTAAGTCTATTTTTAAAGGGTTTCCTGTTTAAGTCTATGTAAAACTGATAAGCCCAGGGCGGGCCATTTTTTACCCTGAGGTCATGATTTGAACAATCTTGGTAGAGGACCATAAGGCAAAGCTAGATGCCAAATATAAAAGGTCTGGGCCTTACGGTTTCAGAGAAGAAGATTTGTAAAGGTTTTACTATATAAGTCTATGTAAAACTGAAAGCCCTGGGGCGGAGCCATGAACACCAGAAGGCAAAGCTACATGCCAAATATAAAAGGTCTAGGCCATACAGTTTCAGAGAAGAAGACTTTTAAAGGTTTTCCTATATAACTCTATGTAAAACTGATAAGCCCTGGGGCGTGGCCATTTTTGACCCAGGGGTCATGATTTGAACAATCTTTGTAGAGAACTATAAGGCAAAGTTACATACCAAATATAAAAGGTCTAGGCAATACAGTTTCAGAGAAAAAGAGTTTTAAAGGTTTTCCTATATAACTCTTTGTAAAACTGATAAGCCCTGGGGCGGGGCCATTTTTGACCCGGGGTCATGATTTGAACAATCTTGGTAGAGGACCAGAAGGCAAAGCTACATGCCAAATATAAAAGGTCTAGGCCATACAGTTTCAGAGAAGAAGAGTTTTAAAGGTTTTCCTATATAACTCTATGTAAAACTGATAAGCCCCAGGGCGGGGCCATTTTTGACCCGGAGGTCATTATTTGAACAATCTTGTTTAAGGTTCACAACATGATGCTACATATGAAATTTGTTTGTCCTAGGACTTATGGTTATTGACAAGAAGATTTTAAAGTTTTGACTTTGGTTGTCAATATTATGT
This sequence comes from Gari tellinella, assembly GCA_922989275.2. Lineage (NCBI taxonomy): Eukaryota > Metazoa > Mollusca > Bivalvia > Cardiida > Psammobiidae > Gari > Gari tellinella. The sequence goes on from OV277862.1 coordinate 25,289,387, forward strand.
AAATACTGATAATGACCACGCCCTCTGGCGGCCATGTGTTTTTACGGATAAAAATTCTTTGAACAATTTTGAAAGTATATTAATTGAGAATCATTTTGGTGAAAACCAAATTGAAATCGGACCAGTAATTTTTGAGAAGAAGATTTTTTTAGATATTGTGCATGGTTGCCATGGCAACAAGACTGATAACCCCACCCACTTTTTTTCAACAAATTTTGAAGCTCACAACTACAGAATGTATCTGACCAAGTTTGGTTAAAATCGGGCCATTGGTTTCAGAGAAGAAGTTATTTGAAACAAATTGTGAACAGACGACACTGACACCGACGGACGGCGACCGATCACAATAGCTCACCTTGAGCACTTTGTGCTCAGATGAGCTAACAAGAATTTTTAAACACCAAGAGAGGGAGAATGTCAGCTATGGATTTTATAGCAGAGCTAAAACGCAAAGCAGAGCATTGCCAATATGGAGAGCAAAGGGAAGGGTTGATTTGTGACATCGTAACCCATTACCCTTCTGTGCCAAGTGTTGCAAACATCATTAATACAGAAACTGTCCAGCTTGGAACAAATCTTGCAATTTGTGTGGATGGAAAGGTCACTTCAAAGCTTTAAATTTTTGCACAGGGAAATCTAGTGGTGTTCGAGGACAATCGTCACGTTGTCGAACATACAGGAACTATGGTTCAAGAGGTCGTGGCCATAGACACAAGAACATTCACTATGCCGAAGACGATCTGGGTGAAATGTTTTCACAATGTGATGTATCCGACGTTTTGGTAGCCAGAGCAAACAACCAATCCAACCAAGATAACGACTGGAAAGTGACTCTTGCAGTGAAAAAGTCGAAACCATTAACATTAGAGATAGATAGTGGAGCAGCGTGCAACGTGCTATCGAAATTGACAGCATCTCGGTACGATTCAATCGCGAAGATACGAGAAAGCAACACTATTATAAATGGTGTATCCGGTGTGCATGTAAAGGCATTTGTAGAAATAACATTGCCGTGCGAGTACAAGGGCACGCGAAGAAACATCATGTTTCAAGTGATAGACACATCGCGAGAAAATATACGTTCCTGTAAAATACGTTCCTGGTGAGACACAGTCTTAGCATAGGCCTATGCATTCGTGTAGTCTGCAAATATGTCGGCTAAGTCCCAATTGACGGCCTGGTTAAGAAATAATGTGAGAGATACGAACAGTACACATCCAAACAAATGATATAAAAATTTAGCAGTGGAACCACAAATTTCCAAAGATCATCCCTGGTGCGTATCCATTGTTTGAATACAGATTGTTACTTTGTTATGGGACCACTCGTCGTAGATACCTCATAAGCCTTTCGGCCCCGGCCTCATCGTACTTTGTCCCTGGCGTCCTCGCATCAGAAGAAACAGAAAAACGTTTCATATGCACCCTCTGAAATTTGTCTGCACCCCCAAAAAATAGCCCTAGAGGGTGCATGCACCTTCAAAATTAAAAGCCTGTGGGAACCCTGTTATCGTCCGCGCACCCGTTTTAACGCTCACCTATTTCGACGCCATATTTGTTTACTAGTCAATATGACCTAAGCGACCCCCGTGACGTAGCATGCGCACTGACTATCGTTTGTAAACACGAAAAACTACTCTCTTTTTCAAACATGTGAATAATCATATATGCAAAGTGAGAAATATAACAGTTTTACCTTTCTCAATGCATTTTTATGTATTTTCACTAATGCAATTCAGTACGGAAGTTTATAAGCCGTTTTCTGTATTTAAATGATCACGGAAAACTTCGAAGCTCAGTTGTCAGGAACACCCATTCATATTTATCTTCTCACGCGACAGTCACGTGACAAGCAATTTTCCCGCCATTGAAAAACAGGTCAATGTTTAGAAGGTGTACGCTATATAGAGTTTGTGAGAATATGCTGATCGGATTACATGTGATTACTAATTGGCTCATAAATGCGCTATAAATTTATGAGAAAGGTATCTAAGTTTATTATTTTCATTTCAGACATCCAATGCTAATTACATGAGCTACTCCCCAACATTCACGTTTTAGGGCTTAGAGAGTTTTAGCGAGAGTGGGACACAAATCAAAACCACTCCTTCTTTTAATATGAGTGCCCAGTGACATTTACCCTTTTCTTCATTTATATTTTGAATTGTTCGAAAATCATGGCAAATCTGAAACAAAACTTGATACCAAAAAATTTTTTTTGACTCCCCAGTATGAAAATAAGCGTACACAATGAAGCACAGTATGAACTTTATTTATAAAGCTAAAAATAACTCTAATATACTATGTCTGGTTTGAGATAATGGAGTGCCATTTCAAATTCACTCTTTTTGTCTATTATGCTTCTGCAATTTACGGTCATGATTCTGAGATTTTTCTTGGGCGAGTTTATCGCTTAATGGCGTCGAAACTGGTAACGCTAGGATATATATATTCTATTAGGCTTAGCCACACGAGTATAGACAACAGTATACTGTGTGATTTGTGTGGACTTAAAATCACTTTTAAATGGAGTTGAAAAGGAAACTAATCAATTTTAATGGTAAGTGATCTCTTTCTTTTAATGTTTTATTGTTTTTATAAATATTTGCGATCGAAGCGTTAGGGTAACGATTCAAGGACCTCCGAGGATAATAGCAAAACCACGAAAACTGATGATAATCTCCTGATCGCTATGATTCCATTATCTGGATATCACTGACAATAATATATTGACGAAGGAAATATGTAACAACACAAAAAAATAATAAAATTATGATTACTTTAGGTTGCAGTTGCTTGTTTTCCATTAAAAACATTCAGTTCCTCACGCTTGAAGGTGACAGGCAAGTCTGTCTCGTTGAGAAGCTTGTAAATCAAGGGTTGGTGTAATTTACTGACGCTTACGCTGCTCGCGCGCTGCTAAGGTTTATAGTCCCACATACGCGCGTCATCCCTCGCGCGCTGGCTTAGTTGCGATATCTTATACATGTAGTAACAGTCCTGCGAACTGAGTCTACAGTAAATAGCAGTGTCCTTTTGGACCTCTCTAGCCTACATATTCAGACTTCTGGAGACTGCCATCCAAACCTTGGCCCTCAGTACAAATTTCACTGTGGTGTTTGTGAAACGGGTCTAGGTAAAAGACAGTCAGGCGCTTTACAGGCGAGCATATTAAATAAAGAACAACTATACAGGCGGAACACAGGCGCTGGTTAGATTATATAGTGGTCAACGGGTCGTGACCTACCTGGATGATGTGATGGTGAGCAGAGGTGTGTGATATTGGATTTGCAGGATTTAATCTCGTAATCACTGTTGATTATACGTATATAATTAAGGAAGAAGAGTTACAAATTTACAAAAATAATTTGTGGTAATAAACAATTTGATTTAATTATCTTGTAATCAACTGGAAATGAGTAGATCTATAAATCAATAACGAACAGTAGTTTTCCCTTTCCCATATTGCCAAAATGTTTTCCTATAGAAATATTTAATGTAGATATAGTTCAATTAACATTAAATGGTGTATAATAAATACTTCATGAAATAAATCCCCACCGCACAATTTTTTTTTTTTAAACACCATCCATTTAAATTTAGATCTAAATCGAAAGTTAGATTTTCTTAAAATCCCTAGGTTAATGATACCTAATTAGTTTTTACACAGAATTATACACTTTTGTATAAGTCCGTGGTTTTTATAATTCTTCAAAGTTACTTTGAAGAATTACAAAAACAAAAAATGGTGATAATAATAAGATAGCGAAAAGTTAAACTGGGCAAAAACGAAATAGGCAGACAGGCCCCCAATAGAGTTTGTGTGTGTTTCTGCTGAGGTTTATAGTCCCTCATAAGCTTTATCAGGTGCGTCATCCCATTGTCTCAGGATTGGGACAATGATCAGCATCATGCCTGTTATTGAGTGGATTTGTCCCCAATAGAGAATGCAGGCGAGCATTAAACTATGAACAAATACAGGCGCTGGTTAGATTATATAGTGGTCAGCGAGCCGTGACAGACAGACAGGCATTAGAGAAAACAGGCGAGCATTCAACTATGAACAAATACAGGCGCTGGTTAGATCATATAGTGGTCAGCGGGCCGTGACCCATGATATACCTTGCTTGTATTACAAGGAAATAAATACTAATAACTAAGTTTTTAAAGTTAAATTTAAATCGAACTGTTTTAGTCCATATCCAAATTAATTGAACAAAAATCCAGAATAACACTTTTAACTAAGAATAATGTGCTAGTTTGCATGAAATTTAATTAACCGTCATTAACGATGTCCCATAAACGGTTTCTTTATATCTGGCAATCACCTTTATTTAATGTTTTCACAAGTTTGCGGTTCGCTTTTTCGGCACGGGATTAGCGGTTAGCGCCCAAGAAATAAAAAAAGAATAGGTACCAAAAAAGGTCGTTTGGGTGATAATGATGGCGATATCATTATTAATCCTGCACCTGACTCTGCCATTAAGAACAACATTTCTGAAGAAACATTTGACACACCTACGTGTAAAAACACTATTAAAAATGGGGAAACTGGGGGAAAGTCGCGTAAGAAAATGAAATTTAGGTCTACGCCTAGATCAATCATTAAACAAAACACCTTGTCTTCAATTACACCAAAATCTAACAGCAGGAAAAGAAAACTAAATTTCATTGAGGAAGTATCTGAAAATGAATTAAAAATTTCTAAAATTGAACATTACGAATCAGATCACGAAATCAAATCAGACTCAGAAACATCCTATTTCAGTTTCGGATAATTCACCTAAAGAAGTTAACTATTGTTAAAAAAAATTTAGGCCTAACAATGGAAGATAAATTGGATTTGATTAATGACAAAAAACTTAACTCAAATCATATGGAAGCAATAAATATACTATTAAGGAAACATGTAGGATCCTCAATTGGCGGACTTCAATACGTTGATACTGTACCAGTGTACAGTGATGCGAAGCGCAAATGGGTTATGTCCGTTCCCATGAAAACAGCAAACTCTCCTTCGTGCCAGCTTCATCATAATCACAAAGATCACTGGGTAGCTTCTTTTTCTCACCCGTAAAGACTTCAATTCGCTACTGTTTTCCAGTCTGACGGGAAGCTGTGGGTTGTTTACACAACGTTACTAAGCAGTTTCCTTGTCATTCAAGATGCCAAAAAGAAAGTCTTCATTAAATCATCATTTAATGGTAATTCTACATATTTAATAGTTATTTCATGTTCATATAGCATTTTAACACATTGGAAGTTTTCAAACTATCAGATTAGGGAAAAACCGTTAGTTTATCGTTTGGTTCGATTTGTTACCAAAAACAGGTAACATGTAACATTGTTACCTAAAAGAGGTAACAAAGTGTTACCTAAAAGAGGTAACAAGTTGTTACCTAAAAGAGGTAATAAGTAACACATTTTGTTACCAAAAGCGGTAACAAGTAACTTGTTACCACTTTTGTTACACAAAAAGGGTAACATTCTTATCCTCGAGTATAAAAGGGCTCGCTACCAAGAAGCGGGAGGCAGTTAGATTTAGAAAGCATAGAGGTTAGATCAGGCCAGACGCTACCAGCATAGAACTTTTATCAAAGCCTTACTTTACGAGTTAGTAAATATATATTCAACGTTGTCGAATATTTTAGATCGGACCATTAGCGAATAGAAGTCTTTTACTACACATTTGATATATATATTTTACACATTTGAATTATTACAAGCCAGGCTACTGACGTTTATCCTTAAATCCCAAGCTTCAGCCATTTTGGAATTTCCTTCGATCTGCGTGTTATCCAGATTTAACAACATATGCGTTACGTTGCGGCTATTTTATACAAGATCACTACAAACTAGTTATAGAAATAACTAGATCTACAATAGAAGTCAGAAAACAGAGACTTTGTCGTTGTTGTTTATTCAATAGCCCATTGTATTGAGGTCTATGTAAACTGGACGGTATGGAAAACATTCCAGCTGCTATTGATGACGTTAGGGAAAACATTTCATTTGCTATTGATGACGGTATGGAAAACATTACAATGATTTCAGCTGCTATTGATGACGGTATGGAAAATATTTCAGCTGCTATTGATGACGGTATGGAAAACATTTCAGCTGCTATTGATGACGGTATGGAAAATATTTCAGCTGCTATAGATGACGGTAGGGAAAACATTTCATTTGCTATTGATGACGGTAGGGAAAATAGAAAAAAAAATAGTTTTGAAAACAAAATATTTTATTTCAAATTGTTCAAATGTAATACTAATACCGGTATAACCAAACAATGTATTTGAAAATGAATAACAACTTGGTGAAAAATGACACAACATCTTATGCATGCAACATGAATGGTAACCCTTATCCAGGGGCCATGCTTACAAAGCGCTTTGAGATGAGTCTGATATCGTTCTCAAGCTTCAACCATATGCTCAAACCTGACCAATCAAAAGCTTGAGAACGACCCCTGACTCATCTAAAAGGCTTTATAAGCATACCGGTATGCCCTGACGTCTGACATAGTGGTTAGCGCTCCCGCTTCTCACCAATGCGGTCCGAGTTCGACGCCATGGGAATTTTGAAGGTGATAGGGTATATTTGTCTCAAATCTGGACACATAAAATTCATCGAAAGTAATTTGTTTAAGTTCTTTTGTATTTTGTTTCATAATCGACGTAACACAAATATATATGAACAATAATTATATTAAGAGTACAAAGCAATTTGAATCCTAATCAGGCGCCTAATACATCGGCGTCTGATTTGGACCCAAACTGACTGCAAATATCCGTAAAGTCTGGCTCACCAAGAGAATGGTTGATGATTTATACATTTCGTAATACACACATACATGTAGATAAAATCAAACGTGATATGCCCTGAGTCCATTTTACCACTTCACTGCTATTACGAATCTGCCTTTATTTCTCAAATTTCATTTTTAGGTAATTTGGCTTAAGAAATATCGCAATAAGTGTCAAGATGAAAGTTGGCCAAAACCCTTTTCCTGTATATAAGTGGAAATGAAATATGTTTAAATATGTAAATGTAAATCAGTTTGGATCCTGATCAGACGCCGCGTTACGCAGCGTCTGACCAGGATCCAAACTGTTTGCAAATAACCATTGCACTTGGGGTAAGGCAGTAATTGGGAGTTAAATGTAAACACACATCGAATTAATGTTTGTGGTGTTCTCTAACCAATATACTTGCAACACACAAAAGAAGACGTAACAGATGCTACCAGTGGTTAATAACCTGCGGACGTAATCGAGGGGTAAAGCACTCGATGACGACGTCAGGGGTCGTGAGTTCGATCCCCCACCGGACAAAGTGAGACTTTATAAACCGAGGTCCGATGTATCAGTGCTTTACACTGGGCATCTAAAAGAACCAGAGAACTCTGTCGATAATAAGAGTAGGGCATCGTGCCCGGGTTCTCTGTATCCGCTCCCCTATCTCTGGGCGTCCAATTAGCCCATAAATGACAGAAACGGACGTTAACAAACAAAACAAATTTATATTAATATACTACTCAAAATTTGCTAAGTACTATCAATCGCTACCAGCCTACCAGCGAAGTACGTTAATTCGCTACCATATATAGAGAGAGCGCTGGTAGCCGAGGGGGTAAAGGCGTTTCATCATTTTTCATGTTTGTCTCCACATGGAGGGTCACGGGTTCGAATCCCACCAGAGCTTCTTCTTTTTTTTCTTTGAAATGCATTTTTTAACAGAATTTATTATCCTAAACTAAATCTTACCCAGCATTTGACATATATTTACAAATTACTATTTTTAATGCTAAATCCGGTTGCGAGCCTCTTTAAGCCCTTATGGACGTTTCGCTACACGGCTTTTCGCTACCCGGGACGTTTCGCCACCCCGGACCTTTCGCTACAGTCGTTTCGCCACCTACCGGTAAGTCGTTTCGCTACCCAATATTTTTAAATGATCTTAACCTATATTTTGATGTTCAAATAAGATATTTCGATATATTATTAAGTTAAAATGTGTATTAGAAACTTATTTTTGAATGAATAATTGAAAAAAAATATCGATTTATTGACAAATATCGTGTAAGTTACTAAAAAAAGATGCTGCTATATTTTAGGTATAAATATAATACTTTGTTAGCGTAATTGCTACCTTAAACTCATAATTATATAAATACCCAACCCAATAATCCAAACAATACGCATTGTTAGATAGATAGTTTCTTTATTTCCTCCAATACTGAAGAGTTCAAGCATACAAACAGACAACATATTTACATAGCAATCAGAAATAAATATATACATGCAAAAATATGCAAAATAATAATATATATGAATATTGTAATGAGATAATACTCACATCTTGACATGTCGACCACATCAAATATCCAAGAAATTCGAGACATGTCGACAGTGAAGATCGTGACTAACTCATTCATCCCTAAAACTTTAAATGGATGAATCCAGATTCTAAATTAAATCTAGATAAAGCTAGATCTGGTTGTTTTCTGCAGTTTGTTGCAAAATGACCAACAGTGCAGATCCTGATCCGAGGACTCAATTATGAGCTTTTTACCTGGGTCTACAATGTCTGCCTAAGACAAGTGTACTCTTAAAATGCACACTGATTGTAAATGACGAGTATAACCGTCGCTAGGGTCAAGTGTTCAAAACAAAATGTGTGCATAGCTTCATATATACGTGTAACACTAGTGAGTGAAACTAGACCATAATTTACTAACATGTATTAGTCCTGCTTTCAAGAACTTATCATACTTAACATCGAGTAAATCAGCTATAGAATTGTCATGAGATCCAAGAATCACCCCTATGTATACATCTGCCTGCAAAGTATTAAGTATTTCTAGAACTAGAGATCCAAATTCTGTATCAATATACTGTTTGAAGTCATTTCGGATACCCTGTAAATAGGAGCATCCAAAAAGACAATGACCTACGTCACCAGAAAATAACTCACCACACTTACAGCAAAGTTTTTCTATCTGGTATGAGTTCATTCGAGATATTAAACCTATAACATTTCGACAATGCTCGTTTAGAAATGGGTAAGTCTTGCACACAGACCAGATAATACTAGCTTTGTACTCAGGATGTATACATCTGAATTGATAAAAACTATCGTCATTAGTACGAGTATACCACAGATACTCCTCCATATTGTTCACTGCCATCTTACAGATTCTTTTCCACTCATATTTACCTGGAAATACTCTATTGCACATAAAGTTATGCACGTAATAATCAACATCATACAATGTTGCAACATTAAAAATATCATTAAAATATCCTGTTTGGCAGCCTTGTGTATCAATGTAAGATGACATACGCATCAAGAAGACATCTTTAATGCGTGAAGCTGAGCTAAGATTACACAACTGACCAAATAATGTCAACTTTTTAAAATCAATTTCTGCCTTTACTGATTTCATTCCTAGAAGTCCAAGGGCTATATCCGTCCTCGTCCTGGTACCAAGGCATTGCATTAACTTACAACAAAATCTATGACTTCTTTCAAATCGGAGAATGTCAGAATCCTTCAAGTTATATAACACCTCACACCCATATAACCCTTTCGATAGAACTTTAATATTGTATATTTTCTTGAGAGTAAATGGGTGCAAAACCTGATGACCAAAACACCCTATGCTTAAAAAGGTACGTCTAAGTTTACTATTCATTTCCTTTACAATACAATTATTAGCTAAGTACTTGTCAAACAGTATTCCAAGGTGAGTATACGAATCTTGCTCAACTATACGCTCCTTACCGATAAACCATTGCCTGTTAGACTTTATATACTGTCTTTTAGACTCGTTACATACGACAACAGCACACTTTTTGGCATTGTACTCGTAACGCCATTTACAAGAATATTCATAACACATATTTATCATTCTTGTTAAACCACATTTTGTAAGAGACAATAGGGTCATATCATCAGCTGACACAATAGCTGGCACAGAAAGACCATTAAAGGTAAATCCCATTTTAAAATCAATAAACTGCTGGATGAGTCCATTAATAAAGCAAAGATACAGGAAAGGCGAACTTACACCGCCTTGTCTCGTACCTACCTTTATCGAGAAAAACTCAGATTTAAAACCCTTAAAGAGCAAACAACTCTCCAGTTCCTGATGCAAATTAACAATAGCTTTCCAGGTGTACCCCTGGACACCCATTTCGTTTAATTTGTAAAACAACCCACTGTGCCATACTTTATCAAAAGCAGTCTTTACATCTAAAAAGCATGTATAAAGTCTACTGTTGTTTTCATTGCAAAAATAAGCACATTCACGCAACAAAAATGAAGTCATAACACAACTCATATTTTTCTGAAAGCCAAACTGTAAAGGGCTAAAACTACATTTAATCTCAGATTTGATACGAGAAAGCAAAAGCTTTTCATAAAGTTTCAAGATAGCCGAAGATAATGTTATAGCTCTGTAACTATCCGGATCGTCTTTCTTCTTTTGTCCACCTTTAAACAAGGTAACAATGACGCCATATTTCATACATTTAGGTATGTAAGAAAATTCATACATAAAATTGTACAATTTCAAAAGAGATAAATGTAGTGTAATATCCCCATACATAATGTGTTCATTAGAAACGCGGTCTAAAGAACAAGCCTTCTTTGTTTTCAAAGTAGACATTTCGTTTTGCAAATCAAACAAAGAAAACGGTTTTAAAGAATGTACATCTAAAACCAAATTATCATGTTCAGTCACCTTTTTATCAACGTGTGATTTAAAATCCGAGTCATATGAAGGGTTTGCTTCGTCATTATAAAGAGTTTGAAAGTGCTGCCCCCATTGACAAGCAATAGATTTAGCATCACGATACGATCTATTGTTAAATTTCATCTCTGTACAATAGTTGTCAACAGAACGACCTGTACGCCGTTTTATTAACTTCCAAAAATAACAAGAGTCTATCTCGGCTGCAGCATCAATTTCTTCATTTAATTGCTTGAGATAATTACTAGAGCATTGTCTATGATATTTTCGAAACTCTCTCTTAGATTCCTTATAACTGTTATAATAGATGTTATCAGGGGTTTTAGGCCTGCCGTTCTGAATCCATGCTCTACGTGCTTGTCTCATACAATAATGATAATTCTTAAGTAGGTCGTCCCAGTATGGCTTTAAAAACGGTTTAAATTCCGTTTTAATAAACGAAAGGTCTGATGCGCTGCAAATAGCGTCACATATATCAGTATACAGCTTTTCGATAACCACTCTGTGATTAGCAGCCGAGATAGAATCTGTGTAATTCAGACAATATAACGTATCTAACAAAAGACTCTTATATCGCTGAACCTGTTCCACAGATACCTTATTCCATTTGATACCTCTATAGCAAGTATCTGTGCCAATATTAGTACACATCTCTGACACTGATAATTTACATAAAATCGGCATATGACAAGACACATTTAATGCATTATCGTCAAGTATTTCACATGATTCAAATATATCTGATACTTCATCCGGACACAATACATGATCAATTAAGGATTCGGTTAGCCCATTATACGAGACAAAACTAGAGTGCGCTCCCTTACATAGAGGTAAAGTATTAATGGCTACAAAGTTATTGTCCTGTATAAAGTCAATCATCAATCTACCAGGCGCGTAGCTACCTGTACGCAAAAAACGCACATGCGTACACATTGTCCTCAAAATTCGAAAACTTAAAAAGTCCAAAAATGCAATAAAAGTCGGAGGCGGTAGGGGGTAGAGATTAATGGCAACCTGTCAAAAAACTATTATCCTAGATAATAAACAATTCATGTTATATTGAGTCAAATTATTACATATATTCATGAATGTTGTTATTTTACCTGTTTTGAATGCGGGAAACGCCTTCAGATGCACCAGAGACAACCTAGAAATTAAAAATTTCCCGGGGCAGCATGCCCCCGGACCCCCCTAGTAAGAGTGCGTACACTGATGAGAGGGACCGATGATGGGTAGGCATTAGAGATTGAAGGCTGGAAGACAAGCTATACTATTAGAAAGGAAAAACATTATCCTAGAACTAATAAAATGTTGAGTCAAATTTTGCATAGATTTATCATAATATTTTACCTGTTTTGAATGCGGGAAACGCCCACAGTATTCACCATGGACCATCTAGAAAAGATTTCCCGGTGGAGCATGGCCTCGGACCCCTTCCCTCCACCCCTCCCCCAATATGAGTGTGTGCACTGGTAGGAGGTAGAGATAAATGGCACGCACCAGAGACCATCTATGAACAAAATTTTCCCGGAGGAGCATGTCCCCGAACCCCACCCTCTAGTAAGAAGTGCGTTCACCAAATGGTCTAGCTTTGTCCCCGACGTGTGCCCCTTAACTGCATTTTGCTTCCTACGGGCCTGCTTTATCATGTTCTCAAAAGGATCGTTAAAGCAAATGGTTCTGCTGTAGATCTAAATATATATTTATGTCACTGACTGTCGGTTTGAAATTAACATCCATGACTTTGTCGTTGATGTCGTTTTTGGATTTTTTTAATATTTTTTTTGTATCGATTAATGTTATTTTATCACGAGTTTCGAGGTCGGGAAACGTCCTCAGAACGCACCAGAGACCATCTAAGCATAAAATTTTCCCGGGGGAGCATGCCCCCGGACCCCCCTAGTCAAAGTGCGTACACTTCCTAATTGGTCTAGCTACGCCCCTGTCTACTCCTTATATCTGAATCCTTTATATAATGATTGCTTTGTAAATGAGCATTGAAATCCCCAAAATGACACAACATCTTATGCATGCAACATGAATGGTAACCCTTATCCAGGGGCCATGCTTACAAAGCGCTTTGAGATGAGTCTGATATCGTTCTCAAGCTTCAACCATATGCTCAAACCTGACCAATCAAAAGCTTGAGAACGACCCCTGACTCATCTAAAAGGCTTTATAAGCATACCGGTATGCCCTGACGTCTGACATAGTGGTTAGCGCTCCCGCTTCTCACCAATGCGGTCCGAGTTCGACGCCATGGGAATTTTGAAGGTGATAGGGTATATTTGTCTCAAATCTGGACACATAAAATTCATCGAAAGTTATTTGTTTAAGTTCTTTTGTATTTTGTTTCATAATCGACGTAACACAAATATATATGAACAATAATTATATTAAGAGTACAAAGCAATTTGAATCCTAATCAGGCGCCTAATACATCGGCGTCTGATTTGGACCCAAACTGACTGCAAATATCCGTAAAGTCTGGCTCACCAAGAGAATGGTTGATGATTTATACATTTCGTAATACACACATACATGTAGATACAATCAAACGTGATATGCCCTGAGTCCATTTTACCACTTCACTGCTATTACGAATCTGCCTTTATTTCTCAAATTTCATTTTTAGGTAATTTGGCTTAAGAAATATCGCAATAAGTGTCAAGATGAAAGTTGGCCAAAACCCTTTTCCTGTATATAAGTGGAAATGAAATATGTTTAAATATGTAAATGTAAATCAGTTTGGATCCTGATCAGACGCCGCGTTACGCAGCGTCTGACCAGGATCCAAACTGTTTGCAAATAACCATTGCACTTGGGATAAGGCAGTAATTGGGAGTTAAATGTAAACACACATCGAATTAATGTTTGTGGTGTTCTCTAACCAATATACTTGCAACACACAAAAGAAGACGTAACATATGCTACCAGTGGTTAATAACCTGCGGACGTAATCGAGGGGTAAAGCACTCGATGACGACGTCAGGGGTCGTGAGTTCGATCCCCCACCGGACAAAGTGAGACTTTATAAACCGAGGTCCGATGTATCAGTGCTTTACACTGGGCATCTAAAAGAACCAGAGAACTCTGTCGATAATAAGAGTAGGGCATCGTGCCCGGGTTCTCTGTATCCGCTCCCCTATCTCTGGGCGTCCAATTAGCCCATAAATGACAGAAACGGACGTTAACAAACAAAACAAATTTATATTAATATACTACTCAAAATTTGCTAAGTACTATCAATCGCTACCAGCCTACCAGCGAAGTACGTTAATTCGCTACCATATATAGAGAGAGCGCTGGTAGCCGAGGGGGTAAAGGCGTTTCATCATTTTTCATGTTTGTCTCCACATGGAGGGTCACGGGTTCGAATCCCACCAGAGCTTCTTCTTTTTTTTCTTTGAAATGCATTTTTTAACAGAATTTATTATCCTAAACTAAATCTTACCTGCTGGAGCATTTGACATATATTTACAAATTACTATTTTTAATGCTAAATCCGGTTGCGAGCCTCTTTAAGCCCTTATGGACGTTTCGCTACACGGCTTTTCGCTACCCGGGACGTTTCGCTACCCCGGACCTTTCGCTACAGTCGTTTCGCCACCTACCGGTAAGTCGTTTCGCTACCCAATATTTTTAAATGATCTTAACCTATATTTTGATGTTCAAATAAGATATTTCGATATATTATTAAGTTAAAATGTGTATTAGAAACTTATTTTTGAATGAATAATTGAAAAAAAAGATAGATTTATTGACAAATATCGTGTAAGTTACTAAAAACAGATGCTGCTATATTTTAGGTATAAATATAATACTTTGTTAGCGTAATTGCTACCTTAAACTCATAATTATACAAATACCCAATCCAATAATCCAAACAATACGCATTGTTACGCGGCCTCTCGTCGGCTATTAAAAAATTAAATAGTTATTAGTAAATTATTTATACCTTTTTACGGCGAAATATATGAACAGTCGTTACGCATATATACAACGAGTTGACCCTAAAAGTGCAGGGTATAGAGCGACGTGAAATGAATAGCACACGTATGACGTAGCAAACTGATTGGATCCACGTTATACGCCGAGTTACACGGTTGCTGATCTGGATCTAGTCTGTCTGCATAAGCCTGAACAATCTGCATTAAATTTGGTAAATGATTTAATCAATATGTATAATAATATTAATCAATATTAATAATTAATATAATAATAATAACTATACCTTGAACCCTAGTATCTTCTCAAGTGGACAATGTCAAACAGTGTAGACCCTGGTGAGACATCGCGTTACACGAAATATCATCATTGTCTGCACTGTTTGATACGTCCTTTGTATAGCTGTGCAGTAGATGTAAATGGTTAAATACCAATTGGACACGAGAATAAAAGAAGTAAATATTCTATCGTAATCCACTTTATTGTTTCTTTAAATTCTATAGATAAAACAAAACACACATAAGCACATATAATGCATTTTTCTTTCAATTAACCCATTACCCCGTATACTATTTATACAGTGGAGAAAAGGTTATTCTTTCCCAGGGCTGCCATAAGTTGACATGAAAAATCCTAAGATTTCCAAATTTGCATTTTTCAAGTGCGATTTTACGAATCGTACCTTTACCCCATAGCCTTTTTCTTGTTTTGTTGACATGCGACTTTTTAAAGCAGGCTGTAAGTAAAGCAGAATGCGCCTTAGGGCGCATTCTGCTTTACTTTCAACCTGCTTTAAGCAACCATGTACTGGGGGAAAATCCGGAGATTTAGGAAAAATCCGGATATATGGCAGCCCTGCTTTCCCAATAAATGCGTTCACGCTAAAACTATTATTTGCAGTGCAAACAGTTTGGAGCCAGATCAGACGCCGGGTAACCCGGGGTCTGGTCAGGTTCCAAACGGATTGCCACCAAGATAAACATGAATGATCAGAATTGTCCAAAAGTTGTACTTTTCTACGTTTTAGTGCTTTGCGTTTGCGTTTAAACGGGAAAGAATAACAGATTATCCACTGTAGTGTTGAAGATAGTTGACCACTTAAAGCTTTATAAAAGTAATGCCAATTTAGAGCTAACATCACCTTGTTTTAAGCTAAGATATAGAAATGTTTATAATGGTTAATAATCTTGGCTGTATAAATTAGAAATGAACTAGTTTCTTCTGGTAGAGACATCACTTTCCGTAAATAAGTATACTTCTCCCTCTACTGCATTTAATTCAAATTAATGTTGGTAAATTATCATCAAATGATATTAATTTATCATTAAGGATGATTTTAATAGATTCTCGGAATCTACAGAATCAAAAAATTTCACGTGCGTGCACGTGCATTAAATAAACATACACATTTTTAACTTTGTAATTTAACTCTTTTTCTCTTTTAATTCAAGTACCAATTTTGGTAAATAATCTTCAAATGATATTAATTTTTCTATACTTATGGCTTTAAATTGATTATATCTGAGTTTTAAAAAATGCAGATTCAATCATTTTATAGTTTGCACTTACCATCGTGCGTGCATTAAACATAACTTTATTTCTCCTTTAATTCAAGTTTACTTTGTTTAATATTCATCAAATAATATTATTTTCTCTTTATTTACGGTTAAAATTCACTTTCCATTTACAAATACTACAAACTCATTTGATTTTCCCAATTATAAATATTGGGTGGCGAAACGTCCGGGGTAGCGAAACGTCCGGGGTAGCGAAACGACTTTAGGTTTGGTAGCGAAACGACTGTAGCGAAACTTCCGGGGTAGCGAAACGTCCGTAATATTATAAATAAATTAATGTGTCATGCAGCAATTACCTGTGAAACAAGTTATTAATCTGTACATACTTTATGTTATAACGAATATAAACTTCAACTTCACGTTATTTATACGTAAAAACACTCATTGGTCACTATATTGTGTGCTTGCAAGGTGTTTCTCAGTCATAGGCCAATGCCGTTTTTAACGCGATAGGGCTGAACGTAATTATGGACGAAATTTCCCGGTCCGAAATTGTGAACTTAGAAACATTGCTGACGATAAAAGGGATGTAAACTGTTTTCATTCTAGCTATTATTATTTCTGATGAATCAAATATGTGAAAACTAACCACAAAAATGCGACCTTAACATGCTTTTATTCTTAAATTGGAAAATTGATCGAGAATCGCCGATCGGCTGACAACTTTTAACAAGTACGAACGACAGTGGTTGTCAAATACGCTAATATGAATCTTTTAATTTCGATATATAATTCAGATAATTAATAAAAAAAATAATGTTTTATACACGGTTGGTGGTCAAGCTTGTTATTTGACAGGTTTTTGTGACTTTCGTAATCGATTATTGACAGTGGATTAAATAATTAATAAGGCGGCAGGTCAGTCTGGGTCAATGAATACTACGCGAGACTGAAAATTGTACGACTACGCGCTTATGAATTAAACTGCCGGAGACAAACTATCGTTTAATTTCAATGAACATTATATCAAAACACAGATTAAAGTGTGTTGTTTAATAATTTAACCTCAGAATAAAAATAATTTGGCTCGACACGGTTTTTTGGCTTCCAACTTTGGGACTTACTTTCTCCATGTAGGGTCATCATAAATACAATGGAACGGTGCTCCGACAAGTCAACGGAGGAACCTACAATTTCAACAACAACAACATAGCCGAAATATGAAAAAAGGTGCAGAATCGTCATTCATCGGCCAATTACTTCCTGCTCATTTCATGAATAATAATGAGTCTTATATAACCCGCATCATTGATCAAAGACAACAGGGGTCTTTACAACTCACAACCCGACTTATCGCGAGTGATGTGCCCAGCGGGTATACTATAAATTAGACTTCCTCTCTAAATTTGTGTAAAGGCCTTTAAAATTAATACCATCTCAACGGCAAACTGTTGCCTTTTAGAAGGTAGTAGGTATTAGAAAATCGATTGGGGAAAAATGAATTTATAGCGATTTTTGCTACAGTACCCATGAATTTTTTATAGAATTTCGCCGATAAACTGATAAGATTATCGGGCGGCTGAGGGTTGCTACTTAAATATTCTCTATCTCGTTGGAAATAGTGGCACCATTTTTCTAACTGTAGAGGAACTAGATTCGACCGTCTATGTTTAGAAATTAAATACTTTATTGTTTTTATAGACACGTGATTCGTCCGCAAACGAATTTTGTAGTTTCTAAGTATATAGGAAACCAAACTCGGCCTTTCACGCCAGTTTAAACTAGAACTATCACTAAAGGTGATTGATACCCCCACAGGAAACCTCCCTGTCACAAGGCGCCAATATAACATAATATAACGTTTTGTTTGTTTAATTGTTATTACTAATATATCGTTAATTCCAAGACAACGCTCGTGGAAAAATACGCGAACTCATACAACGTAAGAAAGTGACATACCAGATCGTGGAAAAGAATACTGAACTAATCCAGAGAAAATCAAATAAGCACATTTTATAATCAAGACAATACTACTCTCAACGGAAAAACATTCACAACAGAAAAGGGAAATCACTCTACAAAACTAAACCGGAAGTTATTTATTCGTCCCATTACCTGAACATAACTACCACACGGTTACGTAGGATGAGTTATCTCCCTTCCTACTCACTTCTTAGTCACTGGAAATAATATAGGATGAGTTATCTCCCTTTCCACCAGAGTAACCACTAAATGACCTTTACCATTGTCAGACATGACTCAAATTTTACTGAGCTCAAGAGCTTCTTGAGATGAATGCACATACCAAATATAAAGTCTCTCAGTGTTTGTCACTGCAGTGTATTCATTTGGCTTTCAAGTAAAATCATACAGCAGGTTATAATTGTACTCCTTGTTGTTGTTGTGATGAAAATGTATAAAGAAACAAGCTTTTTCTAGATTTTTCAAATGCATCATCACCATAGCATCATGATGTCATCATGACGTCATGATGACGTCATTGTCATAACAAGGTTTGTCATATGTCATATTGAGGAATTATTTCTAAATTTAGAAATGATCACATGATCAGAGTGTTATGGCCAGTTGGGATGAATTATCTCCCTCTTCCTATTCACTTGACATAATATAGGATGAGTTATCTCCCTTTCCACCAGATTTAACGCTAACTGACCTCTAAATGACCTTGACCTTTGTCTGACATGACCCAAATTTTACTGAGCTCAAGAGCTTCTTGAGGTGAGTACACATACCAAATATAAAGTCTGTATCCTAGGTAATTAAAAAGTTATGGCCAAGGTTAAAGTTGTATACAGACAAACAGACAGACAGACCAAAAACAATATGACCCCGACTTAAGTCGTGCGGGGGCATAAAAATGAAGAAGGCGCATAATTCTGTCATATCTTTTGCAAGAGTGATATAACTCTTGGTACAGTCTGCCAAAATGACACTTATAATGTGTACGAAGTTTGAAGACCATGCTATTAATAGTTTTCAATAAAATGACATTTCCAAAGAATAATGTGCATATTAAGGAACAAAATGTAAAGTTATAAAGGGGCATAATTCTGTCAAATTTTGTGCAAGAGTTATGAAACCTGTCACTGAGTGTTCCCATATAACACTGATAATATATACCAAGTTTGAAAATGGTATTGTATATAGTTTTCAAGAAAAAGGCAAATGTCCCGAAAAAACGCGACGGACCGACGGACGGACAAGGCATTTCCTATATAGCCCCACCCACACAGTGTTGGGGGTATAACCAGGAACGGAACATTCCGAGTGATTGTCGTATCTTTATATCCTGGTCAAATTTTAGATTTTTTTCGAATGTTTTATCTATTAAAGGTTTATTATAGATGATAAGGATCCACACAATTCTGTTTTGTCAGATTGTTAATTCGTGGCCTGGTTGTTGAAATAATCAGGGTCGAAACTTTGTTAAATTGGTGTCATCTGGCCGATAGTCTCTTGAACTGATTTCTGGTGGTTTCTGACCTAGTCACATGATCGATTCAGGCTATTTTTAGACAGATCTAGCGTTACCAGGATATAGATCTAAATCTGTGTTAACTGTTAACCATGGTCTCTATGTACATTTATTTCTTATGGTAGAGATATTTGTTACATATTTACTACCTATAGAATGCTCCAGCTATAGGCAATGCACTAAAAATACACATATATAAAATGATCGGATCGTTTGGGGTATTCAGATGAACCCTAGTATAGAAGCGCTTTGAGAAAGCCTATAGGGAGACCCCGTATGGCAGAATTTTTTGTAGGGGGAGCTAGACTCGCAGTCAGAAATGTTTGTAGGGGGAGCTAGACTCGCACACGAAAAAAACTTTACGATACGATAGGCCTTTGGGGAGATTCCCCAAAGCCAAAAATGGTGGCCTCTAGAGTGTAAACACTGTTAAATATGGCATTTTTATCAATTAAAAGGTAGATAACTCTTGATCTATTCGTCCGATTTCAACCATAATTGAACTTATCCGAGCTCTTATAGTCATATACAATCTGGGCAAGTTTTAGAAAGATTAGATAACTATTGTGGACTCTAGAGTGTAAACACTCTTAAATATGGCATTTTCAGCAATTCAAAGGTTGATAACTCCAGGCTCCAGAAAGATTGTATAAATTTTGTGGCCTCAAGGATTACAAAAGCTCACCCTGAGCTAGCTCAGGTGAGCTAAAAACACAATTTTGTAACTTTTGCAGTTTTCTGTGAAAAAAGTGATATTTAATTTTTTTTACCAGTACACCTGCATGGGATATTATATGTGTAAGTCTCATTAGAACCTGTAGAATGGGCTTCTAGCTACAACTCCAGAAAACTGGGCAAGTTTTAGAAAGATTGGATAAATATTGTGGCCTCTAGAGTGTAAACACTCTTAAATATGGCATTTTCAGCAATTCAAAGGTTGATAACTCCAGGCTCCAGAAAGATTGTATAAATATTGTGGCCTCTAGAGTGTAAACACTAAAATTGTTAACGCCGCACGACGGACATTCAAGGATTACAAAAGCTCACCCTGAGCTAGCTCAGGTGAGCTAAAAACACAATTTTGTAACTTTTGCAGTTTTCTGTGAAAAAAGTGATATTTAATTTTTTTTACCAGTACACCTGCATGGGCTATTATATGTGTAAGTCTCATTAGAACCTGTAGAATGGGCTTCTAGCTACAACTCCAGATAACTTTGTTGAAATTGAATACAACTTTCGAAAGCTATAAAGTGATAGGGACGATGCATTGGTTCCTATGGGGGTTATGCCTTTGGTGCTTAGCAAACTTTGTGTATTACTAGTATATATTATTATGTGTCAATCTTGTATTTAGTGACCATTCTGTAGCAGATAAAGAGGAACAGTCTCAGTTACAAAAAGTTTTGCTTGATGCAGTTTAAAACAAGACGGCGCGTTCAATAAACGCTTATGCCCCCGGTGGCATCCTTGACAATATATTCTGAATCTTTTCTAAGTTCAAATTAGGTCAAGGTCAAACTGAGCTTGGGTATTATTGGTGAGTTGGTAATGGTCCAAGGCAATAACTGTATATGTATCGAAGCATTGCAGTAAACAGTGTTGATGCTAGACGAAACGGTAAAATCTAGTTAACCGAGAAAGAGCTCATTTAAAATATTCTAAGTTCAAATTAGGTCAAGGTCAATGTCAAAATCGCAGTTTGGTGATATTGGTGGATAGGGAATGGTCAAAGGCAACAACTGTTTAAGTATCAAAGCATTGTAGTCAGTTGTGTTGATGTAGACGAAACGGTAAAATCTAGTTAACCAAGAATTAGCCTATTTAGAATATTCTAAGTCCAAATTAGGTCAAGGTCAAAATAAAACGTTGGTGGTATTGGTGGATAGGGAATGGTCCAAGGCAACAACTGTATAAGTATCCAAGCATTTGGGTAAGCGGTGTTGATGCTAGACGAAACCGTAAAATCTACTTAACCTTGTTAAGGACGGACACACACACACACGCACGCACGCATGGACGGACGGATTGACAGGACGATTACTATATGCCTCCGCATCTATCGATGCCGGGGGCATAAAAATCTGATGCCCATCCAATATAAGTTTGGGCGCCGGGATAGTCTCCAAACTAATTGGCACTCATATAAACTCTTTCCTGCCACCTTGCAAACAGTTTGGATCCTGATTAGACATCTACAAATGCAGACGGTATTTTTGCGGTAAGAGGGTTAAAGCAGACGAAAGAAATTGGCAGGGGTGAGTTTAGCAAATGGTCAATAAATTATGATCAATATCAACCCATTGACCTCTAGTGCCACGTGTTTGCGTCTTCTACAAACGGACCTAATGTACACGTTAGTACACTTGTCTTATGCAAACAATGAAGACACCGATAAGAGGGGTACTGTCATGAAGGAGCCCTCTGATGATCTGATCATGGTCTGCATTGTTTTTATTGTGCATAACATTGTAAACAAGAGTTGTCAGAGAGACAACAAAGCTCGCCATCGGCACATTTAGAAACTTAAAGGCACACTAGAGGTCACCGAGGTCAACCTTTTTGCCTACATAGAAAGGTCTTGTCCATATACACATGCAAAATCAAATATGAAAGTAACACCTCAAGGGAGATAGGACTTACATATAAGCGTTTTTGAAGCCTAAATGCAGATTTTGAAACCTAAACCCGGGACCTAAGTTCAAGGTCACTGGGCTGATTTTTTGCATGCATGGAAAGGTCTGGTCCATATACACTTTCATGCCAAATATGAAAGGACTATCTCAAAGGATATATGAGAAACCTGAACGCAGATTTGGAAACCTTTAGAAACCTAAACCTGGATCTTATGTTCAAGGTCAAGGTCATCGGGGGTCAAACTTTTTGCATACAAGGAAAGGTCTTGTCCATATACACATGCACATCGAATATGAAAGGAATATCTCAATGGACGTAGGAGTTAAAGGCATTTTCAGAAACCTAAAACGCAGATTTCAAACTCTAAACATTGGCCCTTACTTCATGGTAAAGGTCATTGAGGTAAAATAATGTGTGTGCATTGAAAGGTCTTGTCCATACACACATGCATACCAAGCCTAATATCAATGGAATGTCTCCATGGATATAGGAGTTATAGGCATTTGACAAACCTGAACACAGATTTTGAAACCTAAATGCGGACCCTTACTTCAATGTCAAGGTCACTGGGGTTAAAAGATGTGTGTGCATGGAAAGGGCTTGTCCATATACACATGCATACTAAGTATAAAATCAACATGTCAAAGGACATAGGAGTGATAAGCAATTTGAAAAACCTAAACACTGATTTCGAAACCTAAACGCGGGCCCTAAGTTCAAGGTCAATGTCACAGGGGTCCAAATTTTACTGTTCATGGAAAGTTCTTGTCCATATAAACACACATACCAACTATGAAAGCAATACCTCAAGGGACATAGAAGTTATAGACATTTTTCGAAACCTAAACACAGAATTCGAAACCTAAATGCGGGCCCTAAGTTCAAGGCTTAAGGTCACAGGGGTCCAAATTCTTCTGTGCATGGGAAGGTCTTATCCAAACACACACACCTACCAACTATGAAAGCAATACCTCAAGGGACATAGAAGTTATAGGAATTTTTCGAAACCTAAACACAGAATTCGAAACCTAAACGCGGGCCCTAAGGTCAAGGTCAAAGGGATCCAAATTTTTCAGTAGATGGAAAGGTATTGTCCATATACACACACATACTAACTATGAAAGCAATACCTCAAGGGACATAGAAGTTATAGGCATTTTTCGAAACCTAAACGCGGGCCCTAAGTTCAAGGTTAATGTCACAGGGGACCTAATTTTTATGGGCATGGAAAGGTCTGTTCCATACACACACACATACTAACTATGAAAGCAATACCTCAAGGAACATAGAAGTTATAGACATTTTCTTAAAATGTTAACGCCGTTCACGACGACGCCGACGACTACACCGGGGGTAGTGCAATAGCTCGTCTTGTACTTCGTACAGGCGAGCTAAAAATAGAAATAACACTAAATAGTAAAAGAAAAAAACGAACTACATGTATACATGTACTTGATTGTTAATTGGGAGTGTCCATTTGAAGTGCCAGGGGCGAATGAGTTTAAAACTGCCATTTTTGTGTTTACGTTTTGTTTCGATGATGTTTAACCCCATTGTATCCGATATTGGACGATTACAGACCAACACATAAACTGTTAAGAGGAAATGGCTAGTCTAAGAAGGCTTCGGCTGTATTCTTCGATCACCCTGAAAATAAAAACAATGTCAACTGTTATCAATTTGTCATGCTGAACTGTCGTCTGATTCAAATATAAGAGGGCCATGAAGACCCTGAAATCGCTCGTCTGAGGATATTGAACCTAATAGTTTTACCTTTGGGTTTCACCCACAGGTACCTGACACATACTTTATTATCTATGAACCCCCTTTCCCCCCCCCCCCCCCCCAATTTTTTTTTTACTATACTTCTATTATAGATACAAGGTAAACAGCGCAATTCAACACCTAGTCTTTACTATCGACTTAAGCTGATGCTAAAATATACTATATCGCCGATATTCTCTTGTGGTACCCTCGGGAAATGATTAATTTATCAATATCTACTTTTTTTTTCATAAAATTCCGTCAAATAACGCCACAGTACGTGAATTATAACGAAAATGTGCATCAAAAAGAATAGTTATTGACGTCTAAATGCTTAATGCAGCACAAAATACAGGGCTCCAGATAAGGGGGGTATTTGAAAATCTAAAATCTTTATTTCTGCTTAAAACCCTACGGTGTCACTACTCATTAGGATTTGATGCTAAAATAAGTGAGAAAATGTTGGATTTGTAAAGTTTACTCCCTGTTATCTGGAGCCCTGAAATAATGCAGAAAACTCATAAATGAGCTTTCTGCATTATTTTGATCAAGTGCATTATGCAGACTTTCGCCGCGATTGACAATGGTTTGTAGATGTTGGTTTTGTTAATTACGGTAATAATTCTGTTTTAATTAGATTGTGTTTTCTTTTTCTTATTCCCCCCTCCTAAAGATTAAACAAACTTTGAATGATTTTCACAATTTTCGTCCGACTATCGAGCTACAAAATGTCATTATTTTCCTCGAAATTGAATTGTACATGTGATATATCTATATGCTCTTTGCTGTGTAATGGATTTCCCGTAAAGATGAAAAGTCACGCCATGGGCGGAGCTGACCGAAATATTAACACATGCGCAATGCTTGCTAACGTCTAAATCCAAGTCTCGAACACTTCATAATTAAATTGCCAAATCTCGTTATATCCCGTTGACTTAATAATTAAACCGAGCGAAAATTTGAATTTTGTGGCTTGCTGATTGGCTGAAAAAGTGGGCCAAACACTATAAAATTAGACACTAGAGAGTGAACATTGTAAATTCATTGCCTTTTCTACCATATCAAAGTATATCAAAAGCATATAACACTTGACCTAAATACTCTATGGCTAACTCAGACAGATAACTCTTAAGGCACAATGGTCTGATTTCACCCAAATGTTGTCCAATCCAAAAACTTCTCACATATGTTCAATGATTGTCTGCAAATAATCACAATCCATTAAATTGCTAAAATTTCTAGAGTTAAATAATGCATTTTCAAGACACCAAGGGATTAACTGTCGACTCATTAGTCCAATTTCAGCCATAATCTACCTCATCCAATAGCATATGGCCAGATATAGTTTAAGCAAGTTTGAACAAAATCCATTAGAATTTGTAAGCATTAGTGTAAAAAATACTTTCGGCCTTCGTTGTCAATTCCTGCGAATCACAACTCCCAGCCGTTTTCTTATACCGTTTAACAACGGTAGAAAATAAACTAGGAAACTAGTAGTGATGTCGTTCTGCAAATTAATCGCTCGGGGCGACCGCGTCTGATCTGACAACAAGTCTGATTGCAATGGAGTAGAAAAAGGACACTCGTCATTTTCAACAGGGTTAAATATTCACGTAGGCCACATAGCTTACTGCTACTTCCCAACGCACCTCTATGAGTTCTCCAATACGGTACTGCTGTAACATGCTATATGCGTCTTTGGAATGACCTTTGGAATCAAACGGCACTGTGGCGTCACTTCCGGCGTTTTCCAGAATTATTTCACACCCGCCTGGATGCTGTTGAATAGAAATGAACAGTACGTTGACACCACATTTATTTCACATCTTTTTTCAGTCAATTTGTGAAATAACGTTTTAGACCTTGAACGCTATAAATATGAAAAGAATGTAAATAATTTTATTGTAATGTCACATGCTTTATGTTGTATTTTTTATGTTTAAAAAATCAATTTGATAAATTGAATGATATTGTAGTGAGATTGCGGTGGTTTGTGCACGAACTCTTTGACCTTTTACATGCAAACATGTCATTGTCGATCATCATAAATTGTATAATTAAAGGACTATGTGAAAAAGTCATTTCAAAGATTGACTAGACATTTCGTGAAATGACTGATAACACAGATTGACGGTAGCATAATTTTTATATACATAGTATAAAATCCATTTCACCTATGACCCATATGGGGTTTGCAATAGGGATTCGTGTAGGTCCCATATGGGTTGTATATGGACTTAGATTGATCCAAAGACAGGGAATCGACTCGTAATCAAACTGCATCCATGTATATTAAATATACTCAATTCCAAAAGAAACTGTGCACTTTGTTTTCTGTAATTATTCGTTGACTATTTTCCTGAAAGCCTATGTATTTGGTACCAAAATTTAGATCAGTTCACGAACAATATGGCAGTTATTTCAGATTTTGAGATGAGGTCGTTTAAAGTGGATGTTTTTAAACGAGAAAAGACGATGTGTTAAAATCAAAGTTGCAAAGTAACTCTGAGAGTCAGACTGTGTTCATTTGGGAATTTTATGTCGGTTTAGTTGTAATCTTATGAGCATTTTTGTCAGTATCGTATGAGTCCATATTTGCTCTAATGCAAGCGGCAATGAGACATCGCGTATACCTTACATGACGCCTAATAACGACGTCAGGTATGAAACGTTGTCCTATCCCTGAGTTAGGGCATTTGCACGGTCTATTTGGTATTTTTTCCGAAAGCCCCGCCTGCGAGCATTATGGTGACTAAGAATATTATTAGACCTATCAGAGAAAAGACACGTATCCACTACTGTCGCCCCAAACGCAAATGACGTCATGCTCGCGGCAAACGAGCAGCCCAATGGCGTGCTGTCAAGATATGTCCCACAGAGAGTCCCCATAGCCCGGATTGGTGTCACATTAAATTTGGACCCCATTGAAAAATGACCCCCGGTCATTTTTCAACGTTGAGAAATGACCTCCCGGTCTTTTTTTAACGTTGGAAAAATACCTCCCGGGTCATTTTTTAATGTTGAAAAATGACCGGGAGGTCAATTCTCAACGTTAAAAAAATACCCTACCCATGAAATTATGACTCCTGAATTATCTGTTGTAAAAATACCGGGGGTCACTTCTCAATGTTGAAAAATGACCCGTGTAAGATTTCAACGTTGAAAGTTGACTTATCCCGTGCAGAATTGTCTCCTACACTTAATTGTGATTAACAAGATAATTCAGGAGTCATAATTTCATGGGTAGGGTCTTTTTTCAACGTTGAGAATTGACCCCGGGTCATTTTTCAACGTTGAACAATGACCTCTCATTACAGTAGTCAGTTAATAACAATTAAGTCTAGGAGACATATTTGTACAGGTTAAGTCATCTTTCAACGATGGAACTTAACATGGGTCATTTTTCAACGTTGAGAAATGAACCCCATTCATTTTACAACAAGATTTTCAGGAGTCATGATTTTATGGGTAGGGTCTTTTTTCAACGTTGAGAATTGACCCCGGGTTATTTTTTAAACGTTGAACAATGACCCCCTCGTACTAGAAGTCAGTTAATAACAATTAAGGCTAGGAGACAGCTTGACATGTTAAATCAATTTTCAACTTCAAATATTTACACGGGTCATTTTTCAATCTTGAGAAATGACCCCCGGTCATTTTACAACAATATGATTCAGGAGTCATAATTTCATCGGTAGGGTCTTTTTTCAACGTTGAGATTTGACCCGGGTTTTTTTCAACGTTGAATAATGACCCCCTCATACCAGTAGTCGGTTAATAACAATTAAGTCTAGGAGACATATGTACAGGTTAAGTCACTTTTAAACGTTAAATCTTTACACGGGTCATTTTTCAACGTTGAGAAATGACCCGGTCATTTTACAAGATAATTCAGACGTCATAATTTCATGTGTAGTGGTTTTTTTAACGTTGAGAATTGACCCCGGGTCATTTTTCAACGTTGAACAATGACCCCCTCATACCAGTAGTCAATTAATCACAATTAAGTCTAGTAGACATATCTGTACAGTTTAAGTCGCATTTCAACGAAGAAACTTAACTAGAGTCATTGTTCAACGTTGAGAAATGACCTTCGGTGATTTCAAAACAGTATAATTGAGGAGTCATAATTTCATCGGTAGGGTCTTTTTTCAGCGTTGAGATTTGACCCCGAGTCTTTTTTCAACATTGTACAATGACCCCACTTCAAACCAGTAGTAAGGGTCTTTTTTCAACGTTTGGAATGGACCCCAGGTCATTTTTCACCGTTGAGAAATGACCCTAGGTCTATTACCAACGTTGAAAAATACCCCCTAACAAGGATCAGTTAATAACCAATAATTTGTAGCAGCCATTTACAGTTTAAGGGTATGATCATATTTTAATATTGAGAAAATTGACCCCGGTCATTTTACAATGTTAAAAAATGACCCCTTTCTTCCGTTCGTTATTCAATCATGTATTATCACTGTCGTCATTATTTCACGGATAAGGTCATTTCTCAACGGTAAGAATTGACCCTGGTCTATTTATTTTCAACGTTGAGAAATGACCCCATCGATTTTACAACTAGATGTTTCAGCAGTCATAATTTTCACGGGTAGGGTCTTTTTTCAACTTTGAGAAATGAACCCATTCCCGTTGAAAAATGACCCGGAAGGTCTTTTTTCAACGTTATAAAAAGACCGGGAGGTCATTTCTCAACGTTGAAAAATGACCGGGAGGTCATTTTTCAACGGGGTCAAAATTTAATGTTACACCGGAACCAACACAATGTGGTCTACCGTACTGTGTTGCCGAACTAGACGCTGTTTGACAACGACGTTATGTGTCAACGTAACACATTCGTTTGTTGACCTGCTGTCCTAGGTATCTGTGCAGTGTTTGCGGCGGTCTGCCACTCCAGTTGTATGTTGAAAACGTTTGAGCAACCGAATGATTGTGTTTCTTTGGTATTCTAACGTCCTACTCACGTTAGTGACCTTGTAGAAGAGAACTGTCCAAAAGTGGTCATCTTGACAGATGCAATGTCAGTTCTCCAGGCCTTTGGGGGTGCTAGATTGCCAGCCATGTCTAGGGCACTACACAAGCTAAGCCAGAACAGAGTGGTATGCCTCCAGTGGATACCAGCTCACTGTGGTGTTCCTGGAAATGAGAGGGCAGATAGATTGGCGAAGCTTGGGGCTACTGGAGACCAACCATTTAACATGGTCACACACGAGGAGAAGGCAACAGTGATCAAGACCCGTATGAAGCCAAAGACAAGAAGAGATGACTATCATCTGCTTGACAGAAAGGAACAAGTGGCTATTATAAGGCTCCGCACTGGGCACAATAGGCTCAACTCACACATGTTCACCAAGATGAAGATAGCCCCACCCCCTTTGTGTACTTGTGGCCTTGAACAGCAAACGACAGAGCATATACTGCAGAGGTGCCCGAATTTGGACGAAAAAAGAAAGTATGTGTGACCAGAGCCGACATCCGTACAGACCAAGTTATATGGACAGATGGAGGACTTGAGGAGGACCACATCGTTCATGACAGAATCTGGACTGGCGTTGTAGACGGTGAACGCCAGTAAGTAAGTAAATAAGTTATGAACAAGCATTGCAAATACTCTAATTTGCCCATCTCCATTTAATCTCAGCAAGTTCGTTGTGTGCCGATGTGAAGTGAAATGTGTGTTTTTTTAGCTCACCTGGCACGGAGTGCCAAGGTGAGCTTTTAGGATCGCTGAATGTCCGTCGTCCGTCCGTCCGTCCGTCCGTCCACAATTGTTCGTTAACACTCTAGCGCCTACAAATTTCATCCAATCTTCATGAAACTTCATGACAATGTTTGCCTTAATGATATCTAGGTCAAGTTCGAATGTGGGTCATGTCCGGTCAAAAACTAGGTCACTAGGTCAAATCATAGAAAAACCTTGTAAACACTCTAGAGGCTACACATCTCAATGGATCTTAATGAAACTTGGTCAGAATGTTTGCCTCATTGATATCTAGGTCATGATTGAATGTGGGTCACTAGGCCAGTAGGTCAAATCTTAGATAAACCTTGTTAACACTCTAGAGGCTACAAATCTCAATGGATCTTAATGAAACTTAATCAGAATGTTTGTCTCATTGATATCTAGGTCAAGTTAGAATGTGGGTCATGTCCGGTTAAAAACTAGGTCACTAGGTCAAATCATAGAAAAACCTTGTTAACACTCTAGAGGCTACAAATCTCAATGGATTTTAATGAAACTTGGTCATAATGTGTGCCTCATTGATATGTAGGTCAAGTTTGAATGTGGGTTATGTCAGGTCAAAAACTAGGTCACTAGGTCAAATCTTAGAAAAACCTTTTTAACACTCTAGAGGCTACAAATCTAATTGGATTTTAATGCAACATGGTTAGAATGTTTGCCCAATTGATATCTAGGTCAATTTCGAATATGGTTTATATCAGGTCAAAAACTAGGTCACTAGGCCAAATCAAAGAAAAACAGTGTTAACCCTCTAGAGGCTACAAATCTCGTTAGATCTGAATGAAATATTTTCAGAATGTTTGCCTACATCAAATCTAGGTCAAAATCAAATGTGGATTGTGTCTGGTCAAAAACTAGGTCAAATTATAGAAAAATCTTGTTAACACTCTAAAGGTTGATTGTGGGTCATGTCCAGTCATAATCTAGGTCACTATAGGTTAATTTGACATGGTGTACCAGGTGAGCGATTTAGGGCCATGGTGGCCCTTGTTTCTTTGTATAAGGCATACGAATAACACTCGTCGTGCACGTTTTAGGTGGCATGTGCATTTCCTTGAGCTGCACGTGCAAAACATGCAAAATAATGTTTTTCCCAATAAACTATAAATTTTTTCATACTAAGTAATATATTTTGTTATCGATAGATGGCAAATATACATGAGATATTGTGTGCGAAATCATAAATCGATACGTCTTCTAGATATTAAAATATTTGAAAACAAAAAGTGCACAGTTTCTTTTGGAATTGAGTATAGATAATCGTAATAAATAATATATTTTATATTAAGCATAATAATTATGTAATTTTATTACACTGCAAATAAATTTCCTCACTTTTGATTGGTTAACAAGCCGTAGACGTTGGCCCATGTACCCTGTGAGTTGACAGGGTACATAGAAAGTCTCCTTGGTATGCCCTGCTTGTTTAAAAAACAAGATGACCTACTACTCGACTCAGCTAAACATTATCGGGTTTTTCTAAACTACAACGCTTGTGATGTAAAATACGTTCTTGGAAATGAATGAAATATGTTAAACTTTCATTTTACAAATAAAACAGTCCCTTAAAATGACGGCACTTTTTCATCGGTGTTCACGTTAATATATAGACGGGGACGGATATTACAAATAACTCAATTTAAAGGACAGTTTCATTTGTACCAATGGGGCATTTTTATGTACCCTGTAAGCTCACAGGGTACATGGGCCCACGTCTACGGTTTGTTAGCCAATCAAAAGTGAGGATATTACTTTGCAGTATAATAAATGAAAAGATCCATACCGTATGTAGAAATTCTGTGACGTCATACACCTTGTCATGCAGCACCATCCAACAGGAATTGCTGTCACTGTGTTCCTTTATCTGCGCGAGTGTGAATTTCTTAGACGTCATGCCACCGCCCAGAAGCTGTGTTATTTCCGGTACCTCCGGTAGCTTAAATATAAGTATAAAACTCTGCACCACGCACTCATGTTACACTGAGTGAATAGTTATTTCTGAACATGTACAGTAGATCTAAAATCTCTGAAAAGCAAACATTACTGTCAATTTACTGAACACAAGTCTCTTAAAACCGAAGAACGCATAACTCGGTCCTAAAGCACGCGTTTTATTTGTCCCAAAACAGTATTGATACACTGAGAGAATTTAAAGACAGGTGACTGCTTAACTAGTGATGGGCAACAGTAATGCACACAGCTCTTTAAGAGATGAAAACAAGATTTTTTTTCAGACGATAAGTTATGGCAAATCTTAGAGTATTTAGAAAATTAGAGCCTCAAGATCAAGGTCAATGAGGGGTCAATGTAAATCAAGTAGATATTAGCTGAAAGGTCTTGTCACAAGGGGTGTTGTGTCCAAGTATGGTGTAAATCCATTGACTAATTGGGAAGTAATGACCAATGTAAGAGTTTTTGGAAAATAAGAACCTCATTGTCAAGGTCATTAAGCGGTCAAGGTCAAACAAGAAATATGTCAGCTAGAAGTCTTGTCACAGGGGTTGTCGTGTCCAAGTTTGATGTAATTCATTGACTAATGAGGAAGTAATGGCCAAATGTAAGAGTTTCTGGAAAATTATATTATCAAGGTCAAGGTAATTGAGAGGTCAATGTTAAATAGGTGTATGTCACATGAAAGGTCTTGTAACATGGGGTGGTGCTTTGTCTAAGTATGAAGTAAATCTATTGACTAATAAGGAAGTTATGGCCATTGTTAGATTGTTTAGAAAGTTAGATCCTCAAGGTCAATGTCATTGAGGGGTCAAAAAATATTTGTCAGCTGAAAGATGTCTTGGGAATTTTTCCCTGCTAAACTGTCGTAACTTGAGTTACGACAGTTTAGCAGGGAAAATATTAAACTTACAACACACATAATTTTAAAAATTAAATGTGATAGAGACTTTATATTTGACATGCTTACTCTATAAATAAGACCCTTTGCAGACTTCAACTTTAATTAATGTCATGTCAAGGTCAAAGGTCATATTTAGAGGTCCAATAGGCTGTTTTAGAGAATTATCCAGACTTTGACGCTTTATTTACTGGTAAATGACTTAAGAAAGAACCTTCATATTTGTAATGCATCCTAACTAATGAAGTCTTTGGTGCATTATGCAACATCTAGTCATGCCAGTTGAAGGTAAAGGGTCATACTCAGAGGTCACATAGGCCATATTTTTATCAAGAAGTCAAATGGACTGATTTTTGAGAATCATCCATACTGTGACATTTTATCTTCCATTATACATGATATGGCTTGTTGAATCTAACCTTCATATCTGCATTGCTTATCATAGAAATAAGACATTATGCAGACTACAACTTTCAACTAGGTCAGGTCAAACAGGGGCGTAGCTAGACCAATTAGGAAGTGTACGCACTTTGACTAGGGGGGTCCGGGGGCATGCTCCCCCGGGAAAATTTTATGCTTAGATGGTCTCTGGTGCGTTCTGAGGACGTTTCCCGACCTCGAAACTCGTGATAAAATAACATTAATCGATACAAAAAAAATATTAAAAAAATCCAAAAACGACATCAACGACAAAGTCATGGATGTTAATTTCAAACCGACAGTCAGTGACATAAATATATATTTAGATCTACAGCAGAACCATTTGCTTTAACGATCCTTTTGAGAACATGATAAAGCAGGCCCGTAGGAAGCAAAATGCAGTTAAGGGGCACACGTCGGGGACAAAGCTAGACCATTTGGTGAACGCACTTCTTACTAGAGGGTGGGGTTCGGGGACATGCTCCTCCGGGAAAATTTTGTTCATAGATGGTCTCTGGTGCGTGCCATTTATCTCTACCTCCTACCAGTGCACACACTCATATTGGGGGAGGGGTGGAGGGAAGGGGTCCGAGGCCATGCTCCACCGGGAAATCTTTTCTAGATGATCCATGGTGAATACTGTGGGCGTTTCCCGCATTCAAAACAGGTAAAATATTATGATAAATCTATGCAAAATTTGACTCAACATTTTATTAGTTCTAGGATAATGTTTTTCCTTTCTAATAGTATAGCTTGTCTTCCAGCCTTCAATCTCTAATGCCTACCCATCATCGGTCCCTCTCATCAGTGTACGCACTCTTACTAGGGGGGTCCGGGGGCATGCTGCCCCGGGAAATTTTTAATTTCTAGGTTGTCTCTGGTGCATCTGAAGGCGTTTCCCGCATTCAAAACAGGTAAAATAACAACATTCATGAATATATGTAATAATTTGACTCAATATAACATGAATTGTTTATTATCTAGGATAATAGTTTTTTGACAGGTTGCCATTAATCTCTACCCCCTACCGCCTCCGACTTTTATTGCATTTTTGGACTTTTTAAGTTTTCGAATTTTGAGGACAATGTGTACGCATGTGCGTTTTTTGCGTACAGGTAGCTACGCGCCTGTCAAAGGTCATATTGAGATGCCAAATAGGCTGTTTTAGAGAATTATCCAGACTAACACATTTTATCTATATAACTCCTATGACTAGTGAAAAGAACCCCCATATTTGCAATTCATTCTCCACTAATGAAGCCTAAATTGTATATTATGCAACATCTTGCCATACCTGTAATGGTCAAGGGAAATAATTTAGAGGTCAAGATAGCTGGTTTTTGTAGATGGACATAATTAATTATGATCAATATGTTTGAAGTAGATTTTACCGTTTCTTCTAGGGTCAACACAACTGACTACAATGTTTTAATACTTATACAGGTTGTTGCCTTGGACCACTACCAATCCACCCATGTTACCTAACCTTGATTTTGACCTTGACCGAGTTTGGCTTAGAATATTTTAAATTGGTTATTTCTTGGTTAACTAGATTTTACCGTTTCATCTATCATCAACACTGTTAACTACAAAGCTTTAATACTTATTCAGTTTTTGCCTTGGGCCATAACCAATTCACCCATATTACCCAACATCAATTTTACCTTGACCTTGACCAAATTTGGACTCTTATTTTGGACATACAATGAGGGTTCTTCTATATCCAAACCCCACAGTCTGGGACATCTTGCTATGATTTGTTTGTATAAAGATATGTTGAACCACAGAAAAAATATCTGTCTAATGTCTGTAGCTCATATTCTCATGTAAGATCATACATCTTAAATAATTATACTGATGTATAGAGATATTGAGCATTAGCATTTTATTTTTCGCCAGACATGAAGATGTCACAGACAAGCTTAAGTATCAGTTTGTTTTCTAATCAGATAAGTGTTGACATATTTTCTTATTTTAAAATAGTCCTAAATATTGTGAACAACTGTAGGCTACTGGATATACTGAAAAAGCTAAATAGTATTTTCATTATAATGGATGCCTGATTAAAGAAAAAAACATTTATTTCTGTTGACCTATTTATCAGTCATGTCCTAGTATTTCATATTCAGAGAGCCTATGTACATTTTGATATCAGAAACTATCAATATCAGTCATTGAAAGAGTGACAAACTTGGAAGTATATACATGTATATAGTCTTACATATCAAACTTTCTTAGAATTTCATGTTTGTCTTTTCATTTACAATAAATCAATTGTGAACGTTAAACTACATTGTGTGTGTCACTGGTCATTTTGATTTTAGCTCAGTATTTTGCTGATAAGTGTGTAAGGCATGATTCAAGTTATGAATTCATAAGAATGGAATAAAATGTAAATGGTTAAACCACGCCATGACATCATTTTGAGACTGTTCAATTTGGTTTGGTTTGTAATATTTGAGGTTACATTCATACATTTAACAACTAAAGCTAATACATGTGGCCTTTGCAAACATCTATATTTTGTTACACTGTAGGAAATGAAAGGTTGATTAGATCATCAATATCTTGCACGAATGTTTTTCTATATTAAGCAATCATCAATATCATCATCAAAATCATCACCAATACAACTAAAATTTAAAATGTTAAAAATAGTATTCCTATTAAACAAATGTTTTGCTCTTATGCAGAAACACTGCATGAATAGTACTTTGAATTTCATATTTTAAGAACATTTTGTATCTTAGTGATACACGAACTTACTTATTTTATGTAAGACAAAATTGGAGAAAAAAACCAAATGCAACAAAATTGTCCCAATGAAACAAAGTGTCTGCTACAGAAGTTGTGTCTGCTGAGTATGACTTCAATAAGGCTACGACATATTATGAATGGAAATTTGTTTGGAAATACATTCTGTTTTGACTATCCACATGTATTTTATTAGAGATGAAAATTATACACATGCCAAAATATGGGGGTGTATTACACAATGAAGAAAATTTGTCCAGACTATCATTCTCTTAAATCTCGACTTCTTGGTATGAACATAACTTTAACCTAACATTCAGCACTATACATAAGTTAGAGCTTCTTGTAAAACATGTATTTAATTAATGAAGACTATTGCATATACTGAATAAAGAGTTTCAACAATGGTTAAATTGGCAGATAAACTCAACTTTGACAGAAAGAATAAACTTAAACTATTAACCTGATTATCAATGTTTTGGCAAAAGAATGCATGTAACAAGGTGTGTTTGTGAAGCACATGTAAATATATGCTTCTTGATGTGGCCATGACTTCAAAATGAACATGTCCTTTGTCTGAAATGACCAGAGCTGATCTGTGCTCATTGACTTCTTAGGTAGAGGTACACATACCAAGTCTTAAATCTCTATCATACCGGTATGTAGTTCCTCAATTCCTCAAAATAAAGGTAAATGTTAAATTTTAGTCTTTTTGACCTTGAAATGACCTTGACCTCTGTCAGACATGACCCAACCTGTACTGAGCTCAATGGTTTCTTGGGTGGAGTACACATGTCAAGTATGAAGTCTCTATTGCATGTGGTTGCAAATTTATGGCAAATGTTAAATTTAGATTAAATTCAGTATATTTGACCTCTAAATGACCTTGACCTTTATCCAACAACAGCAAAGCTGTACTGAACACAAGGGCTTCTTTAGTGGAGTACGAATGTCAAGTATGAAGTTTATATCACATGTAGTTTAAAAAATATGGCTAAGATTAGACTTGGTTAAAACCAGTCTGTTTGACCTTTAAATGAATGACCTTGACCTTTGTCTGACATGACTTAAGTTGTACTGGGCTCAAAATGGTCTTGGATGTAGTACATGTGTAACATCTGAAGACTCTTTAACAAAGTCATGGCCAAAGTTAATGTTGTAGGTGGACAGATAAACCAACAATCACACAGAAAAAAAACAATATGCCCCACCCACCTCCAATCTTAAATTTCAGAAGTCAGAGGCATTAGAAAGTATGAATATAAGATTTAACTAATTTAGATTAAAGAAAATCATTTTTTGTCTTTCTTTGAGATATTTGTATTAAGTTACAACAGTATTGCCATATAATATTAGTACCATGTCTCACATCTTTTCTATCTTAAAGTTGCCCGCTAAACTGTCGTAACTTGACTTACGACAGTTTAGCGGGCAACTTTAAGGTAGTTTTGAGTTACGACGTTATGGCACTAATGGCATAACTTTGTAAAAAATGGGAATTAAAGGACAAAATTTATACAGAATATAAGTAATGTATGAAGATAACTTGAAAAATGTAAAAAAGTCATTTTTGATAAAAAATGTAGTTAAGACAGTTTAGCGGGCAACCCTCGATATGTGAGCTGAAAGGTCTTGTCACAAGGGGTGGTGTGTCCATGTATGAAGTAAATCAATTGTCAAATAAGGAATTTATGGCCAATGTTAGGGTTTTTGGAAAGTTATAGATCCTCAAGGTCAATGTCATTGAAGGGTCAAGGTTAAACGAGTATATGTCATGAAAGGTGCTGTCCCAAGGGGTGGTGTTTCCAAGTATGAAGTAAATCAATTCAGTAATAAGGAAGTTATAAGCAATGTTAAAGTTTTTGGACGGAATGACTGACTGACAGACGGACAGTTAAAAAACTACGTGTATATGGGGGGGGGGGGGGGGGGGGTTATAATAAAAAAAGAATAGTCCATATTAACCAATTTGCGTCCAGTGGATTCTTCTATGTTTTATATTGGATTAGTCCATTTTTATTTAAGGGGTGTCTGTTCTAAATTTTCATTTTTCGTTTTGATTTACATGTATATTGAAATTCTGAAATTCCTATCAGCAAACAATGTAGACTCTGATCAGACCCCATATTATGCGGTGTCTGATCAGAATCTACACTGTTTGCCTATGTGCCTTGTATGGGACGCTAGGTACAAATGGGTTAAGAATTCAGCATAAAAATGGTTTACATTGACAGTGTTTATGGTGTTCAGAGCTAAACAAAGACACAACCTACACAGTGTATGTGATAAGCCACTATGAGTTCAGTGTAATAAGGTATGTAAACACTATAGAACAATCCAATCAGCCTTGTCATCCAATAACACTTCAGTTAGGCGACCTGGGGTCCGTTTAATAAAACTTCGTACGACCAAATATGGTCGTAGCAAAACTTTAAAATACATTTAATTTCTGATTTCTCTATCTAATCCTGCCTTGTGACATCTCTTTGGAATCGTCTTTTCAAGACGATTCCGAAGAGATGTCACAAGACAGAATTAAATGGAGAAATAAATAAAAATTGAGACTTTTATAATCTGACTTACGACAACGTTTGTCGTACGAAGTTTTATGAAACGGGCTCCTGATCTCTATAATGACAGTGACAGCTTAAATTGATGCTGGATAATGTTAATTGTTCATGTAGAACGCTCTACCATGATTTAGATGTTACATTAAGGACCAGTTTGTATTTAAAGACGTATTAACCGTCAGAAGTTTAACTGTACTATTAAACCTCTGTTTGTGCTTTGTCGATCTAGATTTATTCGTCTGTAAATGATAATGAAATGTATTGTTTGAATGGACTTAACCCCTTCACTGCTTTACACTGAGTACAATAGTTATTTGCAAACAGTTTGTATCCTGGTCAGACGCCGCGTCACGACCAGGAACCAAACTGTTTAACACTCTTTTCATTTTTTTAGTAATATAAAACTACATAAAACTTTTAATTTGAGAAATAAAAGCAGACAACACTTGTTTAAAATTGATGACGTCGTGTCAGTGAAGCGCGTTTGCAAACAGTTTAGATCCTGATCAGACGCCGCGTAACGCGGCGTCTGATCAGGACCCAAACTGTTTGACACTCGTTTTGAAGTCTCTTCAGTCATACTCATTACTGCCTTATGTTTTAACTTTGAAACGACATTGCAGATAACAAAAATAACAAAATTGAACCAGACGACAATGAAACGGTGAAGGGGTCTTAGATCTTACGAAACATTTGGTAGTGAGTGGGTTAATTCTAAGCCAGATTAACGGCGGTAGAAGAGATAATCTGGCTTTATATAGCCAACCCCTCTTTACAGCGACAGTTTTCGTACCCTACACTTTGAGAAGAAACTCGGTTTGCTCATAAAAAATACTTTATGCAGGATGAGATTAATGCAGAAAGCTCCTAAACTCGTATCAAGTTTTGTTCAGTCGTGTCTTGAGCTTTCTAGATCTACACTGTTTTAAAAGCCTCAATATTCGCTAACTATAAATATAAGCAGGAGAAAGGTTTATCCTAGCAAAATCTATTTATCCTGATACAATTGTACTCAGTTGGTGATCTGATCTTAGCCGCTGTCCCCATAAGGACAACTTCCAAGCGAGTAAGCTTAAATACGCAACAATGTGTGCCAATATAGGCAAAATTTATCGTTTGGTTGATCTCTTTTTTAAACAAAAACCTGGAATTTTGATAAGAAAATATTTCTAAAAAATAAATACAGCTAACGACTATTACGACATCTTATTACAAGAATGCAAAAAAACATTTCGAATAAAGGTGTTCAGAAAGATGTTATCAACTACATGTAGATATATTTAAATTTTGCAAAATGCAAATTTGATAAAAACTTGAATTACAAATCGGACTAGTTTTTGCGATGTATTTTTAAGAATTATAGCAGTTCAGTCTCTGTCAGCGTCTTGTACAAGGAAATTGTACCAAAGAGGCATCGAAAAGCCGAATGTAATGGCTAACAATAGCTGAGTGATTGTGGCCAATGTTTATTTACGATGAATAGATCTATATGAAATTCATCAAATCATGAAACAGTTTTAGAAATATTGATTTGATATAATTTACATAAAGAATTTCTTCTGATTTTAATAACAATGTTTTAAACATGTGACAGTGATGGGTGAATACTCTCTGTGAAGAAGATTAACCCTTTCATGGTCAAATCTTTCGTGAGATTTGTACGGCTTCACCGTTTCATTGTCGTCTGCTTCAAGTTTGTTGTCTGCAATGTCGTTTCAAAGTAAAAAATAAGGCAGTATGACTGAAGAAATTTCGAAACAAGGCTCAAACAGTTTGGATCCTGATACGACGCCGCGTTACGCGGCGTCTGGTCAGAATCCAAACTGTTTGCAAACGCGCTTTTAAGCGTCATTGAGAAAAAAGTGTTAAATAATTTTGTGTGCGAGTAGATCTACATGTTGGGATGCTGGGATGTCCGTACCATTGTGAAATGTTCTGTATAATACGTATATTTACTGCATGGTCTACATTCAACAAACAATCAAGTGTCAATAAACGTTTTGGTGGCATTTGTCATTTAGATCTACTCACAGGGGGCCAGACGTAGGGGTGTTTGTGGATGCTTGTTTGTGGCCTAAAATGACCTAAGAATATAAAACCCAGTATATGAGTATAAATACCCAGTTTTTGTATTTCTAAAAAAGTCATTTTGCCAGATGTATTTTAGTAGGTTCAAACACAAATCACACATACAGCTTACCGATAACTTATCATAATTCGACCTCTCTTAGGTCATACCCATAAATTATTTCTAGTGAGCTACTTTTTAACTTCGATATAGGAATATGTTCGCCTAATGCGAAAGTTTCTGCTGTATGAACTTACCATAGGGTGATTAATTAGCGACTGTACACACTTCCACACTCTCGTTCCATATTCCACATGACTGACGTCCTTTTCGGTAAGGGTTGGTTTAACATTTGGATTTGGCGTACAGCCATCATGGAACACATCACCGCTACCCATACAGCCCGCCATACAATTATGTAGATCAATGTCCTATATATTGTACAATAAAGTTCAAAA
The DNA here is from genome assembly GCA_922989275.2 of Gari tellinella. Lineage (NCBI taxonomy): Eukaryota > Metazoa > Mollusca > Bivalvia > Cardiida > Psammobiidae > Gari > Gari tellinella. Next base: position 25,330,380 of record OV277862.1, read on the forward strand.
CATCGCCTACTACTGACAAATTGCATATACAGGTCGAACTTCGATATCTCGAACTCGGTAGGTCGAACATACCCGTGTTTCAAATTTAAAACGTGGCTTAGCCACGTTTTAACTTTGAAATACGGGTATGTTTGACTTAACCGAGCATGAAATAATGCAATTCATGTGTCGACAAATCGGATAGTTCGAATTAAGCGAGTTCGAGATATCGAAGTTCGACTGTACGACACAATCGGCGAAATCCAGTTGAAGAGAGCTCCAATAAGCGAGGTTCGACTGTAGTTATTACTATTAACCCTTTGCCTGTCGGCCACGCCTTGACTGGTATTGGCAAACAGCTTGGGTTCAGATCTGACGCTGCGTAAAGCGGCATCAGATCTGAATCCAAGCTGTTTTGACACTTCTCTTTCAGTTTATGTAGTCAAACATGCGACTAAATATGAATTTGACCAACCTTGTTGACAATTTCAAAGCAGACGATAATATCACGGGATAAAGGTTGAACTTGTCCAGCGCTATATTACGGCGTCATGATAGTCAACTCGCTATAAATGTATTTTCACATTGAGCCTTTGCTAAATTGTCGTCTGCTAAATTGACTTTCTGTATTTTCAGGTTATACGATGTGATTTACTAACAGTTTGGATCCAGATCAGGTAACTTGTCGTCTGGTTAGAATCCAAATCCTTTTGAAAATGTCAAAAAAAGGTATTTTGCCAGCATTCAAATTAAACATGTCCTGCTCAGGTCATCCGCTTAGTCGTAAGACTTCTAACCTGATAGCAAAAGAAGGAACAAATGGACTAAGGAAGACCGTTAGGTCAAGCTGCATTGAAGTCACACCACTGGTAAGCCAATCACAACGCTTATTTACCTACTATAACAGAATAACCATTTGAACAGAGCAGAACTTTGTTTCACCCAGGTATTGTTCGACAATATATAATATAATAATATAGGATATACAACAACAAAACTAATAATAATAATCGATCCATGTCAGACGCCATGTAATCCCATCTTATATCTTATATCAGAATCCAAACTGTTTGTAGTTCAGGTAATATATATGCTAACTTACACCCGGTTACACACAGTGTGGTAATACCACGTGACTTTGACGTCATAACAGCTACCATGTACAGCCGTATTTTGCCTCGACTCAACTTTTGAAAGAGCTGTATTTTATTTGTCATGCAAATGTGACTAGACCCGGCCAATTCGAACGAGAAAGTAGTAGGCTTTGATCGTGTCCACCTTTGTCGCGGATTAAATACGGCGTTTTTGCTGGATCGGTTGAAAACTGGCTGGAGAGAGCGCAAGACGAAGGGCTACTGTGTACAGCGAAACATATTTCTCGATAAAATTCTAGGTTTGCGTATCTGTAAAGGTACATTGGCAGCACAATGAGCTGTAAAATGGAGAAATAATCGAATTGTTTGCAACTGGTTCTGGAAAACACAATGGAAATAGTGAAAATCAGAAATATAGGGAAAGCTACTTCGGGAAGAAAATCAGAGGCAATGCTACTTAGGAAAGCGGATTCGATGGTGTTGAAGAGTTAAAAAATAATGAACGATTATGCCTATCAAAATAATGTTTTGCCCGAATGATTATTATTCAAATACTAAAGAACCCACCTAAAGATATTGGACAAACACATTTAGCTGGATACACAATAATATATATTGAACGCAATGCCTATGTAAACAATTTGGATCGAGAGTCAGGCCACGCAAAATGCGGGCTCTGATTCTCGATCCAACCTGTTTTAAACTCGCATAGCCCGACTGGTTACATGGCGAAAATTTGAAATACCAAATGTTATATATTGGACGATATACCACGGTAGAACATCGATTATTTCGGTTTTAAAATGAAAGAGTTTATATGTTACCGATCTTGACAAATTGATGGACATCATTCAAGAAATGCCTCGATACGTCATTTACTATTATATTTCATAACGTCATATCACAACCGTGGTAAATCGTAAAACATACCACCGTCAGATTGCTCTGTTTTATGGTGACAAAAGAACGTGTCATGATAGAATTGATAAATATGTCAATTTTCCCTTTGCTCAAGTAACAATAACTTAATTTCTACACATATAACGACATCTGTGAAACGATGTCTTATTGAGGGACAAATATCGTAATCCCTGATCAGACGACACGCGCAAAGCGCGGCGTTTGATCAGGGTTTATAGATACTTGTTGCTCATGAGCATCTACAGCTCCCTGTGCAGTGTTAAACATAAATACTATCACAAACGTGTGAAGATAGCTGACCTAGGATGACACTGTGTGTTCCGGAATATGCCACCTTTTCCTAGATGATGTCAGATATTAAGAACATTATAAAAACTTACTGCATGTTTGTTTTATTTTCAGGAATGATGAGAGCTCTAACCTGCGACGCTGAAGACAGAGAAAAAGCAAAGAGAACGGAAATGAGTGGCTTTTCAGACCTCATGGATATGCTTCAACAAAGGCATATTGAACTATTTAAACATCTGTGATAATGCCACACATGAAACAACGGGAAAATCACCACGCAATCCACAAGCTCCTAGGTTTAGGAGCCCCCTTAAAGAGGCTCGCAACCGGATTTAGCATTAAAAATAGTAATTTGTAAATATATGTCAAATGTTTATATAAATGGGTAAGATTTAGTTTAGGATAAGAATTCTTTTAAAAAATGCATTTCGAAAAAAAAAAGCTCTGGTGGGATTCGAACCCATGACCCTCAATTGCGGAGACAAACACGAAAAGGAAACCGCTCAGACCACTCGGCCATGGGTTCTATGTTTCTATGGTACCGAATGAACGTACTTCAGTGCGTAGCGATGGATAGTACTTTATTCGGCTCGGGTTTTTGTCTGAGCCCGTGTTCAATTTCTGTAGAGAAGCAACAACAACAACAATACCGTCGAAAGGCGCTATAGAAAAACGATGGAAAATATCTAAAAAACTAAGATTCGATGACGGTTCTTGATTCTTTTTTTGGACTGATCAATTTTTTTAATGTCAGAAGCCCAATAATGCCACACATTTGCTTTTTATTTGAGAATTTTATTTTATTTTGACAAGTACACCATCTGGTTGCGAGTCCCTTTAAGAGAATGAAAAATGCCATTAATAAAAGAAATTTAACAACGCCTTCAAAATCGCCGTCATCAAATTTTTTTCGAAAAGCCATTTTTATCAGAACAAGACCGGAAGAAAGAAAACAGCCCAACGCTCAACAATGATGCCAGTGACAGCTGCAATGATGTGTTCGGCCCCTAGCTAAATGACTTGCTCGGTGATTGTTCTAGCTCCGAAGGTGACGAACTGCAACAAGTGTCAGTTGCCAGTGAAACCAGCAATATATTGAAGTTGAAGGAAACATGTGAAAGGGAAAAAACTGCCAATATTCATTTGTTCATGATACACATCGATTACTATGCTAGCGTCATGTAACATGTAGTATGTATACTTCCAGTCTTAGCTTGTTGTTTCAGTTGTACCAAAAGGACAGAATAACATCATGGTTCTTTGTTGATCGGTTAAAAGAATACATTATACTTTCTAATGATTCACCTTTTAGTCTCCGAGTAACACTAATGTTAAACAGGGCACGACACATTTCATGATATTTTCTGGATGCCCTGAATTTGTCGCATAAAAGATGTACGAATTATCAGAGTAAAGCAGACTCTAAATTCACTGACTGCATTAATCCTCAATTTTCACCATAACCAGTTTCTAGTTTTGCGGACGGGTGATCCCTTAAAGCAGGTTAAAAGTAAAGTGATCTGCTTTGGAGCCGAATGGCGATAGTCCAGTTTTATACAATTTAATAATTATATACGACCTATAAAGTCATACATTTTGATAAATAAATGAATTTGCTTAACATTTAAATAAATACCCGGAGCTAAAAGCGTTTTTGTAACATATCACTGCTTTGGTTAAAGGTTTATACTTTACGAGCCAGTAAAAATTAGTTCACTGCGTTAGTCGCAATAACAAACTAGCTCCAAATGTCGGCGATCTTAAACGATAAAGGTAATACACGCTGATCAAAGTTGGTGAAATTCGATAAGCCTTTCTCGCCGCGACGTTATCTACCCGAATCCTGGACTTAATCCGCTTACCTGTTCGATGGTTTTCGGCGACCAATCGAAATCCTAAGCCGAAGAGTATACGGGTAGTCACTTCTCCTCCTCTCATTTTGAATCTTCCTCCCAAATATGACCGATCTATTTCGAACCATCCCCTACTACTCCCCGCATTATGCGTGGCCTGACTCTCGATCCAAATTGTTTACATAGGCATTGCGTTCAATATATATAATTGTGTTTCCAGCTAAATGTGTTTGTCCAAGATCTTTTGGTGGATACTTTACTATTTTAAAAATAATAAAGGCAAAAAACAATGTTTCAATAGGAATAATCATTCATTAACTTTTTAACTCTTCAACACCATCGAATCCGTTTTCCAAAGTAGCCTTGCTCTGATTTTCTTCCCGAAGTAGCTTTCCCGTATATCTCTGATTTTCCTTATTTCCATTGTGTTTTCCAGAACCAGTTGCATGCAATTCGATTATTTCTTCATTTTACATCTTATTTTGCTGGCAATGTACCTTTACAGATACGCAAACCTAGAATTTTATCGAGAAATAGATTTCGCTGTACACAGTAGCCCTTCGTCTTGCTCTCTCTCCATCCAGTTTTCCACCGATCCAGCAAAAGCGCCGTATTTAATCCGCGACAATCCTACTACTTTCTCGTTCGAATTGGCCTGGTCTCGTCACATTTGCATGACAAATAAATTCCTTACAGCTCTTTCAAAAGTTGAGTCGAGGGAAAATACGGCTGTTCATGGTAGCTTTTATGACGTCAAAGTCACGTGGTATTACCACACTGACACAGAGCCATTGATGATAGATCAGTTGTTTTTTTCGCCAAACTAGGGAGGGGACCGATGAAAACCTATTTACTACCGACATCACCTATTGGCCACCTGTTTTCCACCTATCAATACACTGTAAAAGTGTAAACCCAAGTGTTCTAGTACAGAACATGTATTTGCAACAGATATTGCACGCGTTATGACGCGTCCATGTGTTCAGTAAGTGTTTAAGATTTAATGGTAGTGTTCAATTTTTGAACACTTAGTGATCCTAAACTGAACAACTAATGAACACATTTGGTGTTCAATTTTTTAATGCAGGACACGTTCAAAATGGATGCAACAGATATTGCACACTTTTTAACATGTTCATCGAACAAGTGTTAAAAGACAGAATATACACAGAACATCATGTGTTCAGATTTTAAATGTCTACTTTAACCTTATGTGTTCAACTATGAATGCCTACGTAGAACATTAGGCATTCAGTGTTAGAATCACGTAGAACATAAGGTATTCACAGTTCAGGCCCGTCACACATTAAGAGTTCTCCAAAACCAAGTTGTTGCAGAGAGCATAAGAACATAGCAAAACACATCGGGTAATGTCACATCGGTAAAATCAGCTTTCGGCTTGACATTATTAATTAGCCTGCTTTGACTCGGGTTTTAGTCCAACTTTTGAGTAGGATTTGAGACGTCACGCTAAAATGTACTATTCATACGAAAATTGTGCGGTTGAAATATACTAAATACAAAATTACCTCTCTAGATCTACTTACCAAATACCTTGAGTTAGCGAGATCCCCCCCCTGCACACACACAGTGACACACACAAACACATACTCTTTATTTAAGCCCGCTTTCTTCCTTACTTTGTGGTTGAAGCTTGCGTAGATAAAAACATTTTCCCAGCCAAAGATGAAAGCTATAATACAACAAGCATCTAAGGCCAGAAAATATATTAAATCTACAGTGTTCTCCTGCGTTTTCCGTTCCCTAAGAGTGAATGTGAATGAATTCCCACATAATTCAAACAATCGTTTGCGACTCATCAACGAAAAATGGCTACTTGTTTATGATTACATCATAGTGACGTCATTAAATAGTTATGACGTCATGGAATAATGAGTTAATGGTATCGAATTTTAGAACATATCGTGAATGCCACGCGTGAATAAAGTGTTCAAATTTTCAAGAGAGGCGTACATTTTTTAGCTTCCCATCGAATCGCGTCGGATATTCACGTAAAACTAAAGTTTCATCAAATAAATTCAGACAAATAGAAAAAATATAGTATAAAGGACTTGAGTTACATCCCCTGAACACTAGGGTCCAAACTCATATAAGCGCTGGTGTTCACTTTTTGAACACAAATATGAACACTTGGTGTGCACTCTTGTAAATTCAGCAGAGTTAGGGTTGAACACATATGTTGAAACATTGAATGTAATGTGTTAGGAAAATGAACGCGTAAAGCGGCCGCTTGATTTACAGTATATAGCTATTAGGTAAAGATGAGTTTCGTCGGGGAAAAATCGCCGATTGGGAATTTTTAACGTTGCGAATGATAGGTGGAAAACAGGTGGCCAATAGGTGATGTCGGTGGTAAATAGGTTTTCAACGGTCCCCTCCCTAGTTTGGCTTAAAAACTACCGATCTATCACCGATGGCTCTGTGTAAACGGGGTGTTAGAGCCTTAATCCAACGAGTCCGACGGTTATTTGCAAACAGTTTGGATCCTGACCAGACGCCGCGTAACGCGGCATCTGACCAGGATCTGAATTGCTGGCCACTATAGTATTTTTAATATTTATTAAGTAAAGATACCTAAATTTGAAATTTAGAAATAAAAGCAGACGGCATTTTTAAAGCCGGTGACTTCATGGTAGTTTGACCAAACGATATTTAAAGGTATTCAAAGCGGAATGCGATAAGAATCTCTTTATATGAACAAGGTCAATAAACTTAGATAAAAGGCCTGGAGCCCGTCTTATATACAAAACGTCGTACGATAAAAACGGTTGTAAGTCAAAACTTTAAAACACATATAATTTCTGATTTCTGCATCTAATCCTGTCTCGTGACATCTCTTTAGAATCGTCTTTTCAAGACGATCACAAAGAGATGTCATAAGGCAGGATTAGAAAGAGAAATTTGTAATAATTGAGAATTTTATGACCTGACTTACGACACCATTTGCCGTATGACGTTTCGTAAGACGGGCCCCTATAGAATACAGTCAAAGAAATGCATATACATGTTAAACCCCTTTATTACGACCACTAAATTGTGTTAATCTTTGGGTGTTTACGACAGGTGACAGCTTAAAGCAAAGTTACAATATAGCAGAAAGCTCTTCAACGAGCTTACTGTTATACTGTCAACTTGTTTTAGGCTGTCATCTGTATTTTATACAAACAATTAGCCTTCGGGTTTAGTGGTCGTACTAGAGAGGTTTTACTATATATCTCACTGGAGCCAGGTCACAGGAAAATGTATGTGCCAATGGAAGATTAACCTATATGCACTCTATATGTGATTGTCGTCTGCAAACATTGTCGACTGTAACCATTTTCAAAAATCAGTTAAGGACAGTCTTTTTGAGAAAATAGCACCAGAGTGCTAAAAGTTTGGAAATAGATGAGACACATGGCGTCCTATCTAGAGCCAGACTGTTTTCACTCAATTACCTCTGGAATTGGGGTACACGGACATACTCTAGAGACTGTCAGTAGTGCTCGTTATCTGGGTGTCGACATCTGGGGCAGCTTGTCGTGGTCCTGGAATGCACATGTTGACCGTATTACTACCTCAGCAAACCGCACCCTAGGGTTTCTTAAGAAAAATATTAAATCTAAGTCAACCAAACTCAGGGAGCGTACATATCAAACCCTTACAATTTTGGTGTATCTCCCCTCAAGAAAGATGGTGTAACCTACAGCTCAGCAAAGAAAAAGGCAGACATTTTGAACGAACAGTTTGTATCTGTATTCTCAAAAGAAGACTCCACAACCCGTCCATCTTTACCAGCTAGCAAAGTACCCTCCGCTAAACACATCAGCGTCAGTGAGAAAGGTGTCCTCAAACCCCTTCAAGACCTCAAGCCCCATAAGGCAGCAGGCCCGGACCAGATCTCGACTAGACTCTTGAAAAATGCAGCCGCCGAATTAACACCAGGACTTACGAAATTCTTCCAACTGTCCATCGATAAAGGGAAAATTCCATCAGACTGGAAATCAGCTTTAGTCGCCCCGGTTTTCAAGAAAGGCAACTGCTCCTCTCCTTCCAACTATCGGCCTATCTCCTTAACTTCTGTGACCTGCAAACTTTTAGAGCACATCATCTTCACCCACACCATGTCACACTTCGAGGACAACAAGATCATCACAGACTTTCAACATGGTTTTCTGAAGAAGCGCTCCTGTGACAGTCAACTTATTCTCACCGTTAATGACCTAGCCAGAGGTACCGACAAAAAACAACAAATCGACGCCATTCTGATAGACTTCAGTAAGGCGTTCGATAAAGTCAGCCATTCTCGTCTCCTGCAGAAGCTCCAACACTACGGAGTCAGAGGCGGCCTCCACTCATGGATACAGGACTTCCTTCAGTGTCGAACCCAACAAGTGGTCCTGGATGGCGCCAGCTCAGATACCTCCCCCGTCACCTCGGGAGTCCCTCAAGGCAGCGTTCTGGGTCCACTCCTCTTTCTCGCGTACATAAATGACCTGCCGTCTAGAGTGAAGTCCACTGTACGCCTATTTGCAGACGACTGCCTGATGTACCGTACCATTAGAAATCGTGACGACGCCATCAAACTCCAAGAGGACATCAACAACCTGCAGTTATGGGAAGCTGAGTGGCTTATGAGTTTCAACCCTGATAAGTGTGAAGTTATCACCATCACGAACAAGAAGACACCAGTGAAGTTCCCGTACTCCATACACGGCACAGTCATTAGGCCCACTAATGCTGCCAAGTACCTAGGGGTGACCATGACACCAACTCTAAACTGGAACACCCACATTGATAACATCACCAGGAAAGCCAACTCTACCTTAGCCTTTCTTAGACGAAACATCTCTGCCTGTCCTCCCCTTCAGAAAGAATCTGCCTACAAAACCTACGTCCGCCCCATTGTTGAATATGCCTCGTCCGTCTGGTCCCCACACTTTGACTACCAGATCAGACAAGTAGAAATGGTCCAACGTCGAGCAGCCAGGTTTGTCATGAGGGACTACCAAAGAGACAGCTCCGTTGACGTCATGACAGAGCACCTACAATGGGACACCCTTGAACACAGGCGTGACATTGCTAGAGTCACCATGATGTACAAGATCCACAACGGACTGGTTCATCATGCACCCCCAGACCCTCCACTCCGCCCTACAAGATCTACTAGAAACCACGATCAGCGTTTCGCTCAGCTACCGTGGGATATGCCTGCCTACCGCTACAGCTTCTTTCCTGACTCCGTCATACTCTGGAACAACCTGCCTAAACACGCCGTGAGCCAGCCATCACTTGAGGGCTTCAAGACTGCTGTTGCGGGCATCCACTCCCTCCGGCCGTAGACATCGATGGCCGTTTTTATTTTTAACCTACTGTAAATAGAGAACTTTTTAAAAAATCAACCTTCAGCTGCGCATGTACAAAGTTTTAACCACATCGCGAGTATGCTCTGGACAGGGCCCTGCGATTACGAGAGATGATGATGATGATGATGTGGGATCCTCACACAAGGTCCAACATTGACAAAATTGAAATAGTACAAAGACGTGTCGCCCGCTGGACCTTGGGTGAGTATTCCAAGCATGCAAGTGTCTCCGATATGTTATCAAAACTTGGTTGGAGGTCCTTGGAGCAGCGTCGTTCAGATGCTAGACTTTGTCTTTTTTTTACAAGATTGTTTATGGGTTGTTTATTGATCGTATGATTGTTTATTCACTTTGCTTTATGTTTGTCTTGCGTGTTGTTTTCTATTTAGTGTGTAGATGAAGGAATGGTATTGCGTGTGTGTGTGTGTTTGTTGTGGTATGATTGTGTGTGTGTGTTCTGCTTGAGAGGTGGGTGTATTGTTTGTGTTACGTTTCCTGCTTGAGTCTTTCGTATTTATTTATTGGTGGCGGTCCCAGTCCCAGCTTATTTACACAAAAACACTCGTCTATCTAGACTCTGTCACTCTGTGAGTTTCAGACAGGTTCATACCGGAGCAGACTATTACAAATACTCTGTTTATCCCCTTACAATCGTACAGTGAAATGCTCTTCCAGCAGATGCTGTGCTGCTTGAGAGCTTGAAAACGTTCAAGTCCTCAATCAGCACTATAAATCATTTTAAGCTATAAGTCCAGCAATGATGTTTTTATCCCGTTTTCACTCTTGTTTTCTGCTAAGTTTTTAACATCTTAACCCTTTCAACCCTACATCCATCTGTAGAGATTACTGATTACATACGCAGACAGTGTAGACCATGATCAGATGACTCCTATTGGAGCCCTCGGATCAGGGTCTACACTGTTTGAAATTTTCATTGGTTTTTGTTGTCATACCAAAAACCCAACAGTAGACTGGTTCAAAATTCCTGTACTAAAAGAGTCCAAAAGGATTATAAATACCCACAAGAGATATTTAGGGTCGAAAGGGTTAACTTTGTTTAAACTAAAAATCTATATTCAATCGTATGTAGAGCTAGATCTACAATAGATAGAACATAGAATTTAATTTTAAAATATGGTTTTAAATATAGGCTTATTATGAATATTAACAAACTACACCTTTTTTATTCTAGTTTCCATTGGGTTTTTTAGAATGTCGTCTGTGTTTATAAGCGTAGATATATCTACTCATACGATCAAGGTTATGCCTTCAACTTTCATATTGTCAAGCACCCGGATAGTTTTATGGTGGATGAGACACAGGTACTTGACACATACATCTAGATCGATTACACCCCCCCCCCCCCTCCCCCCAAAAAAGTCAATTTCATGCCAAATTACATGTATATTTCATATAGCTGATTGCGAAAGAAGGTCATGTTTTGACATAAACGTATTTGCTCTAATGAAATTAGGTGAAAGTTCCAGCCGTAAAGGCCGTTAAATGTGCAAACTGACTAGATTACTATGGTGGCATGGTTCTGACACCAGTTACCACTTAGCTTTTCTGAAAAAAATCCAGTTAATATCTGACATAATTATCTAGTAAGTGGAATTATTTCGTGAAAACCTGATAATTATCTTAACGCGACAAAATGACCTGTTAGTGCCATATACTGCCACCACAAATTAATATATCCCGGATTTGGTGATGTTCGGCGATATTCATTGCAATAATCCTCCTCCTTCACAGAAGAGTCATAAGAGTTCTTATAAAAAATGCACTTATGATATTCATTAAGTTTATACAGTGGAGAAAATGTTATTATTTTCCAATTAAGGCTTTTACGCTAAATCTACTATTTCCCTTGCAAACAATGTGGAGCCAGATAAAACTCCGGGTAACCCGGCGTCTGACCGGGCTCTAAACTGTTTGCCTTCCAAGTTTAAATTAACATTCAGAATTGGCAAGAAGTAGTCGACTCATTTTCTACATTTTATTGCAATGCGTTTGCGTTTAAATGGGAAAGAATAATGTTTTCACAGATGTATCTGACCTATGCAAACATTGTAGATCATGTTAACCACGTGGCTGCTTGGGGCGGGTGAAGGTATAGAAGTTGAGCTTTCTGATTTACTTTCATCTTGTTTTAAGCTGTCACCTGTGTTAACTCATTCGACTCGTCCTTCACAAACAATGTACCCTAGTGGAGTAAATCTGCCCTGAGTAAACGGTGTAGACCCAGATCAGAGAGTTCCGAAAGGAAGCATTGGACCAAGGTCTACGGTGTTTGTCATTTTTTAAATACATGTATGTTGTTAAAAGAATCCGAAATAGTCAAAGTCCGAATACAATGTTTCTATTTTTAGATAACTGGCAACACGAAACTTTTCTAGTTAATTATCTAGTTAAGTAACTAGATAAATTCGTTAAGTGGTGGCAGTTTAAAGCAGTATCATGACAAAGTTCGTGTTCAAATATTTATCTGGTTATCGTGAAAAGTTTCCACATTCCACTTACTCGATAATTATCTGAAAACTAACGCGAAAGTTTTCTAGATAAATAACTAGTTAAATATTTATGTGAGATATTAACAGGATACTATCATGATAATTAAGTTGTTAACTAGTGTCAGAAATATGCCACGATAGATTACCCCTTATTTTGGGCAATAAAAACTGGACAGTTAAATCGACATAAAACTTTTTGATGCATATTTTCGTTATAATTCACGTAGATCTACTGTGGCGTTATTTGACGGAATTTGATGAAATAAAAAGTAGATATTGATAAATCAATCATTTCCCGAGGGTACCACAAGAGAATATCGGCGATCTAGTCTAGTAGATTAAATTAAGAAAAAAAACGATCTAAATCTACCCGTAAAATATGTAGATCTAGTGATGTTCGCTCTTAATTCCATTTAGAATTTCTGAAACGTTGAATTCTAAAACCGAGACGAACTAGCTCGAAAATGTTGATTTTTTAACGAGTTGGTAGATCTAAGCCAGTTCGATCAACATTTAGATCTAGATCAGCACAATATCGCACTGATTAGAATCTATCAGATTTTTTTTATCTCGATCTCGATCTAATAATTATCATCATACCCGATGATTCAATCAAGGTATTATGGATGTCGCTATACCCAACTGTTGGTCATTTCCACCGTGTAGAACGCCACCTGTGGGGGTACTGTGATGTGGCGTACGCGGGGTCTGTGACTGTACAAGGAAAAACGAAAATCGATGAATAAAAACGAATAATTTGTCTTTTATAGAACTGCTAGATGTAAATACTATATGGCACGGAACACAGCAATCATTTATCAATTGCCAGTTAACCAATTTTATAACACAGAGTGTCCTGATGTTTCAAACACTTAAGCACAAAGTGTGTGGTCACAGCGCTCAGACACAATCAGCCTTAGTTTTGGCGATGTTCTTTGCTTTTAAAGAGCTGTTTTCAAATGTTTGATACGTAATGAAAAACTGCGATGTTATACGATACATTCAGGCTGATTTCATGAAAAAATTAAGCCCAACTAGGCAAATTATTGCCAGAAAAGCGATGTGGCGCACGGGGGGTCAATTCATGTGTCGCACGGGGGAGAGGTGTATGTTTTAGGCAAGAGTGCCATACTGCCTAAAAGTCCATCCCTATCGATAATCTTCGCATTCGTTGGGGCAGTTCAGATAGTTTTACGTGTAACAAAGTCCGTATACGCAGTTTACAGTTGTGTAACACTGTTTAAAATTCAATGTCGATCGCATTTGGTGCCTCGAATACAGCAATATGTTATCAACTTGATAGATCTACCGACAAACGCTAAATCGCAAGCCACCAAATTGCTTATCAAAGCCTTATTTAGCATGATAATTAAGTAACTACCTATCTGAGTTCAAACAGTAGTTAAATTAAACATATATCTGCTATATATAAGAATAGCACATTGCAATAAATGCACAAACACCAGCGCAAAGTATTGGAAAACACCACAATTTTAGTTTTAGCTGTATTAACTTGTAATTTCCACCTTTCACAGTATTCATTCATTGCATCTAACGCAGACTGTAGATCATTGCTAGATTCGGCAAAAAGAATGGTATCATCTGCATACAGCAGTAGAAAAAGTTTGAGGTAAACCTCTACAGTGTCATCACTTAAAAATGCATTAAAGGACTGTGATAAGATTTCTAACCCCTGTAAAATTGTGACATATGAGCTACAAGATCATTTAAGAATATTGAAAATAATATAGGCGATAAATTCTTACCTTGCCTAACACCCGAAGAGCTAGGGAAGAAATCTGACATACCATCTGTGCTTTGAACACAAGATTTGGCTTTGTCATAGATATTAAAAATGATTTTAAAAACTTTGCCATTTATATCATTTTGCAGAAGCTTTTTCCATAATAATACTCTATTAATAGAATCAAATACCTTTTTATAGTCAACAAATGCACAATACAATTTTTTACCTGAATAATTATATAGATCTATCAATAGTTTAAGAGTGAATATGTGGTCTGTTGTACCATACTTCTTTCTAAAGCCAGCTTGCTCTTCACATAGGATTCCAGAATCTTCTAGAAATTTATTCAGTCTGTCGTTCAATATACTTGTGAAAAGTTTACCAAGACAACTTAAAATAGTAATGCCCCTGTAATTATCAGGGTCACTGATTTCTCCTTTCCTTTTTGTAAATAGGAAGTATAATACCTCTGCACCATATATCTGGCATACAACTAGAATCTAAAATAATGTTAAACAACTTTGTCAGTACCGGTAGCATAACATCCTTAGACTTTTTCAAATATTCATTTAGTATATTGTCAAACTTTGAGGAAGCTTTATTATTATGTAGATTTCTAATTGCAGTCAGAACTTCCATTTCTGAAATAGGTGCGTTTAACTCAAAGTTGTGACTACAGACTATTCGCTTGAGTACAATTTGACCGTTGCCATAGTGGGTTATTTTTAACACGGGCTTGCATGTTTAATTCTTTCCCGTGTTACTAATAATCCTGTCAGAGAATTTTGTTAGATGTTTTACATGTATTTACTTACTGTGCTGGCGGTCTTTGTGATTGTAAGGTGGTGGAACAGGGTTTATATTTTATGTACACTGTTCGTCTTTATAGGTGAATATAGGAGATAAGTGTGAGGTTGGGCGCCCCTAAACCCAGGTTTAACCCCCCAGTGGTTGTTAATGGTTAATTAACAATTAATTATTGATTGCTGCTGACCGTACCAAGGCGGGCTCCTATGTTCACTTTGCTTTATGTTTGTTTTGCGTATTGTTTTCTGTTTGGATTGTGGGATTGCGTGTGTGTGTGTGTGTATGTGTGTGTGTGTGTGTGTGCTTGTTATGGTATGGCTGTGTGTGTTCTGCTTTAGAGATGGGTGTATTGTTTGTGTTGCGTTTCCTGCTTGAGTCTTCTTTCGTATTTATTTGTATTCAGACACAATATTCATATCAAATTCTGGGTCGTCATGGTTTGATTTCTCGTTCAACTTACTAAAGTGGTCAAAGAATACTTCGGTTGTTATTTCCGACATAATCTTATGTTTATCATTCGAGTACTTATTCAAAAGTGACCAGTAATCTTTAGAGTTTGAACTTCTCAGGTTTCTAAATTTTGTATTTAAATCCTTATGGAATCTATGGAATTTTTTATTTATTTCTTTTTTATAAGTTTTACTTTTATCCTTTAAAAGATCGAAGTTCTCTTCTGAATTGCATTGTCTATTTTTCTGTTTAGCTTTAAAATACTCTGATCTTTTAGAATAACACTCATCAAACCATGGTTTAGCAGACCCTTTCTTATTACTAGTATGTACTTTATTCTTTTGCACTGGTTGAGTTTTCTTAACCATGTCAGCATCTTTAGCAGCATTTACTAGAATATCTGAGATAGTTGAGGTGATGTTGTTAATTTTATCCTAAATATCTTCATTCCAGTGAGTTGATAGGTAATTCAGTTCTTCAACAATATTTTGAAGTGCCTCTTGATCAATGGAATTCAAAAATTTATCTTTTGCGGCATTATTCCAAGTAGGTTTCTCTACAAAACTGGGATCTGTATCAGAATTATTATCAGTATCCGGAGCTGTATCATTCTGGATAAAATTTTCAATTGAACATGGATTTCTTATGGAAAAAGATATTGCTCTATGAATATCTGACAATAAAGGGTCAAAATCACAGACATCAAAGGTATTAACATGACTCAATAATTCTGAGGATAATAACACATAATCAACAATACTACTCCGTATAGTGGTAAAATTATCAATACCGTTATCACTACCGCATCTACCATTGGCTATATGAATGTCAAACGATTTACACATATCTAATAATCTGTAGCCATAATTATTACACAACATGTCACATGGGGCCCTAATAAGTGGGATTCCAAGAATCTCCAAATTTTGGCTGTTCATATCAAAATTTGTATCAAAATCAAAATTATCAGTGGCGATATTTGGATCTATTTGTAGAAAATCAGGTAAAGATCCGCATCGGGCATTAAAATCACCAAGCAAACAGATATGTGAATTCTTGGTATCAAAATTTAGGACATTAGCTTCAATTCTATCATATATATCTATATTACTGTAGGTTGATCCCTCAGGGGGGGACATATATGACACAGAAAATAGTATTATCTCAACAAGTCTTTTCAAAGGAGAACCACAAGCAATTTTCATCTTCTTCATTCAAAATTTTTAGTTGTTTAGCCAAGCTATTTTTAACGAGTACACCTACACCTCCAGATTTGCGTCTAAATGTTTTCCTATTAAAACCAAAGAATTTGTATCCATCAACATTTATAGAGTCATAATCATCACATTTAGTTTCGACTAGACCAACAATATCATAATTATTTACAAATAAGTCAAAATCAGGCAGTCTTAGTTTGTTGTCCAAACCACAAACATTAAGTGAAACAATTTTTAAAGTAGAAATAGTAACATCAGAAAATGGTTTTAAACAGTAACTGTGGTCATGAGGCTTTAAGCTCTCTGATGAGGAGTTAATAGCACATTCCAATATGTCTTATTCATATCTCTCTAACTTTAGCTCTTTTAAGTCAACGTCCACCCCAATCTGGAACAGATCATCCGGGCTTGACACGGTAAACTTTTTACCATTCTTCGTTCCATGGATTATCCCTTCCCTTGTATAGACATCGGTGACCCCTGGTTGCCTCTTCAAAAGATCTCGCAGACGTACGCGGAGTTGAGTTAAGTCCTCTGTGATAAACACTGGCTTAGTGTCAGCGTTTCCCTTGTACTTGACAATTGATTTTAAATGCTTCTTGTTCTTGAATGTACGGTGAATACTCTGTCGCGACACAAAACGCACAATGATGGGCCTTGTATCAGGTGAACCGGGTGCCTGTGATTTTCCGATACGGTGACAGACACTGATGTCTTCAGTCTTGAAGAGATCCGTATCACCCCCAGCCTCCATGAGATCGTTAAGCAGCATAATGACTGATTCAGCCAGTGGTCTATCAGAAACACCCTTATAATCACATACAGTCAACCCTGGTGCAAAGCATGTAGAGGAAAGCAATAAATTGCTTGAATTGAAAGATAAGTTCTGTCTTTCCCAATTGGTAAATGGCCCGACAAGGATTACTGACACAACTGCCAACTGCCTTGACCTTGTCCTGACCTCCAACCCCACATTGGTCGAAAACATTAAAATTATTCCTGGATTTAGCGACCACTGTATACCCTATGTAGATATGATGGCCTCCCCAACCATAAACCAGAAGAGCAAAAGGAAAATACTATTATTTGATAAGGCAAATTGGACTAGCATTAAGGAAGGTCTTATTGAATTTGGATCCAGTCAGAATTATTCAAATTTGAGTGTGCAGGAGATATGGGATAAATTCATGTCCACATTATATGATCTCTCTATAAAACATATTCCTTCTAAATCTGTGTCTGGAAAACAACATAACCCCTGGCTAAACACTGAAATAAAAAAACTTCTTAAAAAAAGAGACAGGCTGTATAGTAAAATGAAGAAATCTCACAATAATGCATTTAGGTCTGCCTTCACCAAACTCTCCAAACTCAAAACTCTTAAACAAAAGAAAACCAGACAGGCATACTGGAGCTACATGAACAACATAGTTTGTGACTCCACTGAACACAAACATGGCACAACTAAGAAATTTTGGAGCTTCATAAAGAGCCTGAAAAATGATTCCACAGGAGTTTCACCCCTCAGCGATAATGGTACTACATGTATCAGGACTGATGCAAAAGGTAAAGCTGATACCCTTAATAAGCAGTTTTCTTCTGTGTTTGTTAGGGATGATAACTCGAGCATGCCTAGTATGGATACTGAGCCTTCGCCTAGTATGCCTGCTCTGCATGTTACAGTTAATGGAGTCAAAAAGCTCTTAAAAGGACTCAATCCTCACAAGGCAGCTGGGCCGGATGCCATCAAACCCAGGATACTAAAAGAATGTGCAGAAGAAATCGCACCCATATTTACAACCTTGTTCAATAAGTCCCTGGATGATGGCATACTCCCAGATGTCTGGAAGGAAGCTTTTGTGTCCCCCATTTTTAAAAAGGGGGAGAAATATCTACCAAAGAACTACAGACCCGTTTCCCTGATCTGCATAGCATGTAAGTTGTTGGAGCATATCGTGGTGAGCAACATTCTAGATCACTTGGAAAAACATGATATTCTGGCGGATAACCAGTATGGCTTCCGCGAACGTAGATCATGTGAGACCCAGCTGGTTGGTTTTGTCCATGATCTAGCTAGGGCTACACAGAAAAAACAGGTTGATGTTGCCATCATGGATTTCTGTAAGGCCTTTGATGTTGTTCACCATGGTAGGCTCCTGCACAAGCTCTCTCATTACGGCATCCGAGGAAATATAATGGAGTGGATCGGAGCTTTCCTGGGGCATGATAGCACTGGACACAGGCATCAACAGGTTGTCGTCGACGGTAGCGTTTTCGCAAGGGCTCCAGTGCTGTCAGGAGTGCCACAAGGCTTTGTTTTGGGACCTCTTCTTTTTCTGCTCTACATTAACGATCTCCCCTCCTCTGTCCAGTCCAACTGTCGCTTGTTTGCGGATGATTGCGTCATCTACAGAGAGATTGGCTCAGCTGAAGATGCAGAAGGCTTGCAGGCGGACCTGCACAGTTTTGGGGAGTGGGAGCAGAAATGGAAGATGTCTTTCAACACTGATAAGTGCCACATTATGCACATAGCTGGACAACATAAAAAAGTATTAGAAAATCAGTATACACTTCATAACACATCCCTTCAGACAGTCAAGCAAGCAACATATCTCGGTGTCGAAATTTCGTCTAGCTTGTCTTGGTCAGCACATGTAAACAAAGTCACGAGTCGCGCCAGCCAGTCCCTTGGCTTCCTGAAAAGAAACCTACACTCGGCCAAACAGGAAACCAAGGCTGCAGCATATCAGGCTATTGTACGTCCTACTCTGGAATACTCTTGCTCAGCTTGGGACCCCTATCTCAAGAAGGACTACGAAAAGATTGAGGCTGTTCAGAAACGTGCTGCTCGATTCGTGACAAACAACTACTGCATGAAACCTGGTTCCATGACTACGATTATATCTTCTCTAGGCTGGACCTCTCTGCAAACCAGGCGTTCAAATGCCCGTCTTGTCCTCTTCTACAAGATGGTGAACAGCGCAGTGGCAATTGACATCAATTCTTACTTAAAACCAATGACAAGACAATCTAGACACTACAACAATCAGGCCTACCAAATACTGAATCCATCAACCGACACATATAAGTTCTCATACTTCCCTCGTACTGTCCTAGCGTGGAACCCTCTTCCACAACATATAGTCAGCGCTGACTCCCTTTTAGGGTTCAAGTCAGCCCTGGCTACATGGGCGGGACCTTAGGCCATTAAACTGCTTTTATATGCTTTTAACCTCACTAACACTTTTCTTTCTTTTCTTTCTGAGCACACAAAACCAACCATGTATCATACTTGCGGGATATTAAGTTTCATTAGGGTGTTAGGTTTTGCACTCATTCACTGCACATGTTGGCGGCCCTTGGTGGATTGAGTAGCTATGGGTTGTCCAACATACTTTTTACTATTTTAACCCCCCACGCATGGTCATTACAATCATGATTGATTGTTAGCCATTAACAAAGAAGAATTGAATATTCTAATATTCTCTCTCCTAGTGTATTGTTCTAATTTGTCCGTTTCGTATTTGTTTGTTAGGATATTTGACTTTGACTTTTCAAATGATTCCTTCGAAACTGACTTTTCTTCAATCGCTGTATTGATTGCACTTGTGATTTCAGGGAGAAGTATGGTTGATAAATGTTCAGCTAGTGCTTTCAGCTTTGGGGATTCCACATTTTCAAGTATTTCATCAACAAAGTTTGCCTCGTGTACGGAATTGGTCACGGTGGAGTTACCTCCCTTGTTTTGTTGAGGCTTTTTCTTTTCGCCTTTGTTAGCAGGCGCCATTCTGTTAGATATCAACACTCAAAATTAACAAAGAAGTTGTAGCCTTGCCTTTTTTTGAGTTTCTTCAGTAAAAACTTTCTTAGAATTATTATAAATCGGTTATTTTCTTGCTCGAAATTGACATCGTGTTTGAACCGGAAGTTGAGGTTATAATGGGCGTGTTCGTTTATCAGTCCGGAATCTTCCGGATTGACGGAATCGAAATCGAATGGTCCGGAATTCAATTCTAGAACTGTTCCATCAGTTCTGTTCAAATAGGTGGTGTGAGCAGAATTGTGACGTATCATCATGGTTCCCGGCACAATTTACCAACGCTTCGCCAGCAAATTTGTAATAAGTAGGGAACCAGACTACCATATTTGCAAGGGTTCAATTCCGTTTTTATTCGATTTACTAATTCCATGGGATCGTTCCAAACAGTTCTGGAACTGATAATCGAACACGCCCTACATATCGGATAAACAGTGTTTAAAATACACGCTTACACCGCCACTATCACGTTTCGCCCTACGATTACATTTCGGCCGTGGGCAAACGAAAACATCAAAACATAATATAAAACTGTTATTATTATGTGCAGGGCTGCCATAAGTTGATCTTTTAAAAAATCTTAAAATTTCAAGTTTTTCTATTTTCAAGCATGATTGCTTGAAGCAGGTTGAAAGTAAAGCAGAATGTTCCTTAAGGCACATTCTGCTTTACTCTAAGTCCGCTTCAAGCTACATTCTGCTAGAGCAAAAGTCCAAAGATTTCGGAAAAAATCCGGAGAAATGGTAGCCCTGTTAGTGGTTATCTTTTATCTTTTCGTCATACATTATAAAATGACAAACGGTGCAGGCCCTGATCAGAGGACTCCGTTAGCAATCCTGTGGTCTGGGTCCTCACTATTTACATAGGACAAGTGTATACTTAAAGAGACTCGCAACCGGATGGTGTACTTGTCAAAATAAAATAAAATACTCAAATAAAAGCAAATTTGTGGCATTATTTGGCTTCTGACATTAAAAAAATATGATCAGTCCAAAAAAAGTCTCAAGAATCGTCACCGAATCTTAGATTTTTAGATATTTTCCATTGTTTATCTATACCGACTAGTAGACGGTATAGTTGTTGTTGTTGCTTCTGTACACGGGCTCAGACATAAACCCGAGCCGAACGACGAAGTTGTATGCACTTTCGATCGCTACACATTGAAATACGTTAAATCGATCCGAGATAAACGGATAGTTCCGTGGTCCATTGGTCTAAGCGGTTTCCCCTATTTTGCCTTCTGTCCGCCAATGCCGGGCCCCGGGTTCGAATCCCACCAGAGACCAATATATTTTTTTATTGAAATACATTTTTTTAAACAGAATTTCTTATCCTAAACTAATTCTTTACCATTTATATAAGCGTTTGACACATATTTACAAATTACTATTTTTAATGCACCATCTGGTTGCGAGTCGCTTTAACATGTACACTCTTTACAATATTGGTCTTTACCAAATGAGTTCTCTCAGACTCGTTAAATAAAGTCTTAATTATTATTATTATTATTATTATTATACAAGACCTATGCGTATGTATCGATGATGCTTAGCGTACAACCTTCTTAATCAACACGGAAACAAACTGACTAAATAAATGAAGGTTTGGAAAGGATGTGAGATTGAAAATACGTTGAAATGGGACTGGCGTATGTGCTATCAGTGGGGAAATTATTTCTCTTTCACACGAGAAGTGATCCAGGGCTGCCATAAGTTGACATGAAAAATCCTAAGATTTCCAAAGTTGCATTTTTCAAGTGCGATTTTACGAATCGTACCTTTACCCCATAGCCTGTTTCTTGTTTTGTTGACATGCGACCACTTAAAGCAGGTTGTAAGTAAAGCAGAATGCGCATTAAGGCGCATTCTGCTTTACTTTCAGCCTGCTTTAAGCTACCATGTTCTTGAAAAAAATCCGAAGTTTTCGGAAAAATCCGGAGAAATGGCAGCCCTGGTGATCGCAAGCAAATAAATAGTGATTTTCGTCACCAATTTGGTTTCTATTACACAGTCTACATAGTTTGTCAGTCATAGCCCCATTCCAACGGCCTGTTTCTATTGGGAAATAATGGTTAGCAGTGCGAATCTTAAAAATAGACATTGCTTGTGAAAATGGGAGAATTTTCAGATATTTTTCAAATTCTAAGTTATGTTTAATCGTTTCGTAAAATTTGCCTTTGTTTGATAGGGACATGGTATCATTCCAGTGCTGTATATTCTGATCTAGCAAGGATAGTTTGACTTTTCTATTAATTGATTTTGTTGTTAAAATATCTTGTGATAGCCAGTAATTAGAGTTACCTGTGTTATCAAGAATATTTTTTATTTTCGTAATCCATTTAAAATTATAATTATTGTCATTTATTATACGTGTATACCTATTCTAAAATCAAGCGAATACAGGCCATACAATCTTTTTCCGTATCAGATGGTCCGTATCAGATGGCATATATGCTACACAATGTTGACGTCACTGCTTTTATGCAACACAAGTTGTACACGATCTATTAATATAAAGAAGCGTTGCGCGTGACGTTTCGGAATTCCAGGTACGATGCTATTTTTAAAAAAAAGTTGAAACTAAGAATTGGTCAACTTTGAATAGTTAATTTCCATTTTAAGCGTGAATAACCAACATCACCCACTTTTACTAATGTTTTCCTCCAAAGGATAAAGCTTAAAACAGTTCAACTCGTGTTCTGGAACGCTTAAATGACCGTTATTTGCAAAATGCCACTTCTTAAATAACGGATTCAATTGAGAACAAAGTGATACGTTTTAAAAAAATAATGACGTAATTTATTGGTGGTCACATGACTTCCAT
The DNA here is from genome assembly GCA_922989275.2 of Gari tellinella. Taxonomy (NCBI): domain Eukaryota; kingdom Metazoa; phylum Mollusca; class Bivalvia; order Cardiida; family Psammobiidae; genus Gari; species Gari tellinella. Next base: position 25,353,252 of record OV277862.1, read on the forward strand.
AAATAGTTTTGCATAGAACTCAGGATATTTAACATATAGGCCTACATGTATGCGTATATGTGATTATTCGGTTGAACAATATATAGATCTAGATCTAGTCCCAAACAGTTTAGGTATATAATAAAAGCAGCATCACCACAGTGTGAGATCCGGGGTCTTGTATCAGTTCTCGTTGATTGTGTAATCCAGATCACACTCGATGCTGCGCCTCTCGTGAGATCTGGATTACACAACCAAAACTCGAACTGATACAAGACCCCGGATCAAACACTGTGGTGATATTCCGTTTGTATCATATGTTTGTATATTTTTTGTATATTTGTCTTCTTTGCTTAGTAGTAATCGATTCCAGTATCCAATCATTCTTGTATAGATAGTGACTGAAAGCGGATATCTTCCTAATTCGCCATAAAGCTTATAACTTGGAGTGCTTTTTCTAGAGTAGAATCTATGTCAGTTTCTTTTATGCTAAGCAGTGAATTATAGAGTTTTCTCAGTAGATTATAATGTAATAATCTACATTGAATTATAACTTTTCGGAAGAATTTTTCTCCGGGATTTTTTTTTTGCTTTGACTTATTTTTAATTTGAATATGCCATACACGATTACTTTTGTGCCGCAAGTGCAGTTTACTACGCCTTCAAAATGAAAGTAAGTCTGTAGCGCTTTGATTTTGAGAGGCTCCATATCACGGTGTATAAACCTGTACGTGTTGTTTGAGCTCCGTACTGGTAGCTGCTGAGCACTGAATCGAGAAATGTCACAATGGCGGACTTGCGAGACCGCTAAGGGGTGAGTAAATCCCATTCTGCAGACATTCAAACTTTGATTTCAATGCTGAACCTATGACATACCTGTTTAGATATGTTGCAGGTGTGAAATTGTCAACGTATTGAGTTGATGTCTTGAATTTATCTTGTTGAATATTCTCGGATACTGGCGAAGGCTCACCGTGTTTTCGATAGCGTTGTCATAAAGACCCAGTAGCTTTTGCCATTTAAACGACAGTTTCTACATCTTAAACAACACATTTTATTATCAAATTATAATTTATATCTACTGATACGATTCTATGGAAATGATATATTTGAATGTGCAGTTTAAACGCCAGAAATCATGTAAACAATGCGAAGCAAATTGTACGGTCAGCTCTAGAGGAAATGTATCATCAGCTGTGAAAATGAATTAAAACGTTTGTACGGTCAGCTCAAGAGCGGTTCTTTCTTTTTAAGCGAAGTTAGATTTAGCTGTTATTACTGCGACCAAGTTTTCGACGTTTTCTCTGCAGCCGTCAGTCACCGTGCATAGAACCATAAAGCAAAAACACTTTAGGTAAAAATACTTAATTTGGAACATTACCAGGGCAAACAATACACAAAACACTGCTAAATTAATCCATCTGAATTCGAAAAAGAAAACCAAAAGTGATTCCAAACAGTAACAGTTAAAGTTTCAAGAAAACCATAAATAACACCAAGTCCAGTAAAATACAAAAAAGAATAAAGCTCCATGTCACCCAAATAGCACTAGATATCTTGGCTGTAGACAATTACGGAGATGGTGATAAAGAAGAAGAACTTTCGAAACTTAGTTTGCAAACACCCACAGGCAAATTTCTCGGAAGAGGAGAGTCATGGAGAAGTAAAAAATGATAGTAGTACGACTAAAACATTACATGACTTGTTGCCAATGGTTGTAGAGAACATTAAAGAATGCATGCATCTAGAAAATAGTCATCCGTCTTTTTTTGAAAACTAAAAACTGAAACAACAGTTAAGAATTATCATACTACTATAGGGCTAACAAACGCCTAACTGTGCTTTTTAGTACAGAAGTCCAATAAAGGACAATAACTTTGTACTTTTTGGAACCACTCCTATGAAAAGTATAACACCCACATATCTATTTAATAAATCACCTTAACCTATCCCGTAGTCATGTCGGACCGTTGGGGCACCATATATTTATTTCTTGACAACCAGCTTTCTCCATTCCCCTCTGTTTTCTGCCATCCGCACCCTTTCCTTTAGACTTAAATTTGTCCACTCTGTTATGTTATCTTTCCATCGCTTGCTCTGTCTGCCTCTCCTTCTTCCTCCCTGAATTGTGCCTGGTAATATTGTCTTTGAAAGCCCTGTTGATCTCGTCACATGCCCGTACCATCTCATTTTACGTTGCTTGACAATTGTTAATAAATCTTCGAGAGGTCCAATGGCTTCTTTGATCCTGTTTCGAACTACTTCATTTGAGATGTGTTCTTTGTATGATTTGCAAAGTGTTTTTCTGAAACACCTCATCCCTTACGAACTAACTCTTCGCTCCAAGTCTGCGTTCAAGGTCCAAGTCTCGCTGGCATATAGGAATATGGACATGACAAGTGAACGCATCAACCTTATTTTCGAGCTGAGGCATATATTTCGATCATTCCATATTAATTTTACTTTGCGAGTGCTGCTGTGGTCTGAGCGGCTCTTGCAAGTATCTCGGATTTCGACCCCTTGTCAGAAACTGTCGCACCCACGCAGGTACTTAAAACTATCTACGCAATCAAGCTTCTCCCCATTGACCATGATTTCAGTGCTGATACCAATGATGTTGTTGGTCAACAGTTTTGTCTTTTTTGCGCTGATGTGTTGCCAAATTCGGTAGATGTCTTGTAAAGGCTTTCAACTAGACTGGATAGCCCCTCTTCCTTCCATGCTATACCATCTATGTCATCTGCAAAGCGCAAGTTCGTGATTGTCCTCCCACCGATGCTAACCGTTCCGTCGTGGTATGCCAAAGCATTTAGGAAAAGAGTAAAGATAAAATAATAATCTTAGCAGGTGACTTTAATCTACCCCACATAAATTGGGAAACCCTAGCAGTCAGCTCAGGATGCCATCAAAGCAATCAACACCATCTATTACTTGATATCATGGAGGAGCATGGATTAGAACAAATGCAACCGCACAACACAAGGAAAGAAAATAATCTAGACCTGTACTTCACTTCCCATCCAAGTCTCGTAAAAGCATGTGATACTGTGTCTGGAATATCAGACCACAGCATGATAGTGATAGACTCTGAAATCAAACCAAACTACAGCAAACCTAAAAGAAGAAACATCTACCAATACAAAAAGGCAAACTGGGATAACATCAAACAAAAGATGGAAACCATTGCTACTAAGGTACAAGAAATACCAAACGTTGAAGAAAGTTGGTTAACATTCAAACAAGGACTAAAAAACACACTAGATATGGAAGTACCATCTAAGCTTAGCTCAAAGAGACACAATCTACCATGGATAACAGCAAAGTTGAAAAACGTAATTCAAAAGAAACACAAACTATACCAGAAAGCAAAACAAACAAAAACCAAAGAGGACTGGGATAGATATAGGATACACAAAGGTGCAACACAATGGGAATTAAGGAGAGCACATTGGGAGTATGTTAACAATGTTTTAACAGCATCTCTTGAAGATGGGAACAACAAATCCTTCTGGAAATATATCAAGTCCAAACGCAGTGATAACGTCGGAATTGCAGGCCTGAAGCAAAATGGTGTACTCCACCAGGACAGTAGAACAAAGGCAGAGATCTTAAACTCACAATTTAAATCAGTATTCACAAGAGAAGATCCGAATGAAATTTTACCAAGTTTGAGTGAGGAACGTAAACCATCTATAGGAAATCTGGAAATAAATACTGAAGGTGTAGAAAAAACTTTTGAATAACATTAAAGTAAACAAAGCTAGTGGACCTGACAACATTCCAAATTTAGTATTGAAAACATGTTCTACCCAACTAGCACCAGCTATCTCTCATATCTTTAAATTAAGTATTAGCAGTGGTATCCTACCTGAAGATTGGAAAAATGCTAACATAACACCTATATACAAAAAAGGGAACAAACATGAAGCAGCGAATTATAGACCTGTATCATTAACAAGCGTGTGTTGTAAAACACTTGAACACATTATATGTCGGCACATACTTCTTCATCTGGAAAAACACGATGTACTTACTAACCTACAACATGGATTTCGTAGTGGACATTCTTGTGAAAGTCAATTATTAATAACTATGGATGACATAATGCATAAATATGACCAAAAGAAACAAATAGATCTTGTGATTCTATACTTCAGTAAAGCGTTTGATACTGTGCCACACCAGAAACTATTACATAAACTTGAACATTATGGAATAAGAGGTAACATTTTAGACTGGATCTCGTCCTTCTTAATCAACCGACATCAAAGAGTGATCGTTGAGGGTGAGGAATCAACAAAGTGCAAGGTCGAATCAGGACTACCTCAGGGCACGGTACTCGGCCCTCTGCTATTTTTGTGCCACATAAATTACCCCCCTCTCGGTCTGACATCCCAAGTACGCCTCTTCACTGACGACTGCCTCCTGTATCTAACTACTAACTAACTAAATCCTGAGTTTATTTGTCAGCTGCTGCGGGTGTCCCTACAGGGGTAGGCAGCAGGCGGCTAGAGGTTCCAACACCTAACCTTCAGGCTTCTCTATTCTGTGGATCAATGCCACCAAGGCTGCATGTTCTTATGTCAGCTTCAACACATTCCAACCAGGTCTTCTTTGGCCTCCCTCGCCCTCTGGATGCTGGCACTTCCATACCCATCATTGAGTTGATACTTGATTTTGCACGCGAGACATGTCCGTACCATCTCAGACGCCTTGTGCGTAGGGTCGTTGTCACTTCTTGAATCCCCAGCTTTGCATACAGTGCTTCTGTAGTGATGTCATCTTGGTGCTTGACACCACAGATCCAATGGACAATGGCTCTGTCATTTCGACGAAGACGCTGCAAATCTGAGGCAGACGGTGCCCAGGTTTCCCCTCCATGTAGTAGTGCAGAGCGCACACAAGCATCAAAAACTCTCCCACGAGCCGTAAGGGACACATGCCTAGATGTAAGAAGAGGCAGGAGTTTCTTGAACCTTTCCCAGGCCGTACCGCATCTGGTGATGATCGCGAGCTCACATCCTCCCCCTGCACACAGCATATCACCTAGATAGCAGAAACTGGCTTCCACCTCGATTTGAACGCCATCCACATCAACCTGGGTGACTGGTCTACCATCAATAGGGCGTGCCATATCACGACATCTGGGGCACACATAGTTCGGATCGTCTGCAATTCTGCCCTTGATGCCACAGCATTTCTTGTGCACCCACAGCATGCATTGGGAACATTTGATAGAATTCACCCCAACTCCAGTCCGGCACACAGCACAAGGAAATGCCCCAGAGTCACGAAGGAGATCAAGCCCTGGGCCAGATACCATGCGCTTGGTCTTCTTCATGTTGACCCTCAGTCCTTTACCTTCCATACCTGCTTTCCAAGCTGTCAGCTTGGAAATGCACTCCTGAAGTGAGTCAGCAATCACGGCGAGATCATCAGCGTACAGAAGCTCCCAAGGGACTCCGGTACGGAACTCGCGTGAAAGCGCCTCAAGCACGAGGATGAAAAGCAGAGGACTGAGGACTGAACCCTGATGCACTCCAACTCCGACTCCAAATTCGTCGCTGTACTGCCCGTTGACACGCACTCGACTTTTGACATCTGAGTACATTCCTTGGATGACACGCACAGCCCACTCGACAACACCCAGACTTCTCAGTGCCCACCAGAGGACTTTCCTATGTACTCTGTCGAAAGCCTTCTCAAGGTCAACAAAGGCAAGATACAAAGGCTTGTTGGCTGCTATGTACTTTTCCTGTAACTGGCGAATGATGAAGATCGCATCAGTGGTGCCACGCCCAGGAACAAAGCCGAACTGCATAGAGTCATTGTCAACCATCCTTCGTACAAAAGTGTCCATCACACGCTCAAGTAACTTCATCACTTGGTCCGTTAGCTTGAGGCCACGGTGATTCCCACGCTCAAGAGCATCACCTTTACCCTTGTACAGGTTTAGGATGTAACTCTCTTCCCAATCCTTGGGTATTACACCACTACTGAAAACTGCCTCCGTCAGTTGTCTCAGCAACTGGACTCCCTCCTCCCCTGTTGCTTTCAACATCTCGGCAATAATGCCCGAAGGACCTGCAGCTTTCCCATCCTGAAACACAGCCATAGACACTTCAAAGAAACTGCTTATATCTCACTTGTCAGATCAGTGATAGATTATAGAAGTAGTGTATGGGACCCCTATACTAGAAAAGATATTGACAAGTTGGAAAGTGTACAGCGACGAGCTGCAAGATTTGTCACGAATGACTAACGCCGCACAAGTAGTGTCACTGAAATGATGAGGCAACTGAAATGGCAGCCTCTATCAGAAAGAAGGAGAGATCAACGCCTGGCATTCTTCTTTAGAATCATGAACAACCTGGTGGCCGTCCCCGCGGACTCTATGCATATAGCAATAAATAAAAGAAAGAAAAGGACATCACATAAACAAGCGGTGAAAATTGTATCCTGCCGTACAGACACTTATAAAAATTCTTTCATACCTAAAACTATCAGTGATTGGAACTCTTTACCAGAAAACATTATTGAAAGTGAAACCATTGAAATATTCAAATCAGCTCTCCAGAACCATTACCCATGCGACTAATTAACATCTTTGCGCACACACTATTTCCTCGATAATTTTTGCTCATTAAGTGAGCTTCTTTCGAGTACCATACAGATACAGATATGATAAGATATTAAGCGCCTGCCATCAAAACTTGAAGTTGTTCCTTCTTGTTTTAACCAGGAACGTATATAATCTACGTTCCTGTTTTAACTCACCCCGCCATTTTTCGTATACGCCTGACCCAATCACGTTGTGTCAGGGGAAGTAACCAGACTAGATGTATGTGTCAAGTACCTGTGGGATGAGATATGCCTTTCTCTCCTTATATACGCCCGTACGGTGGCACTAAGGTGACATCATTAGTTATTTTTTTACTAACCCTAGAAAACAAACTTTTGTTTTCGGGACTTTTTTTTTTTTAACCCTAGAAAACAAAAGTTTGTTTTCCGGAGTTATTTTTTTTTTTAACCCTAGAAAACAAAAGTTTGTTTTCCGGACTTTTTTTTTTAACCCGGGAAAACAAAAACGCTAACTTGAGGGAACAAGATAATCAGCCAATCACAGACGCGGACTATCTTGAGGGAACAAGATACTATCTTGTTCGCTCAAGTTAATCGGCCAATCAGAATCCCTGCACTAGATCATCCATTAAATTCACCGTTGTTTACAAATTTCGTGAGAATGACAGATCGAGATTATACAATACAAGATAAACACTCATTACGTTGAACAGATATCGGTCGTCGGGAGGTGGGAGCCTTCTATGGCTCGCACCTTACGAATACCGCCCAGCAGGCACACAACGTTGTTTCAACGTTGAATCAACGTTGATTTTCCGTCGTAACGTTGATTAACCTGATTTCAACCATGGACGACCATCAATCGGTAGCCAATTTACTGCCAACGTTGAATCAACGTTGAATCAACGTTTATAATGGTTGTAGATAAAAAATTAAAAAATACTGAAATTGAAATTTCTGATTAATTATATCGCAGTGTTTAATGTCTAACCACATCGACTATGATTTATCGTTAAAATAAATTCAATTTACAAAATCTAATGACAACGTTGAATCAACGTTGATAATGGTCTCCCAGCAGTTGATTTTCCGTCGCAACGTTGATCAACCCTTTTTCACCCTTGGACGACCATGGGTCGGTACCGAATTTATTGCCAACGTTGAATCAACGTTGAAAATGGTCGTGGGAAAAAACAAATCGATGAAAATGAAAATTCTGATAAATTATATTGCAGTGGTTATGTCTCATCACGTAAACTATGATTTATCGTAAAAAAATAAATTCAATTTAAAAATCTACTGCCAAAGTTGAATCAACGTTGAGTCAACATTGTCAGATAATGGACGTAGGTAAAAATTATTATTTTTTAATAAATAATCATAACAACTTCAACTTTAATATTAATTTGATACTTCATAGTTTAGATGCAAAAGAAATAAGTTCTAAGTTCTTAATAGTAAGCACTGAACTTTATATTCAAGTTTACAATTAAAATGAATAAAATAAAAAAAGCAAGAAAAGCAAACAAATTCAATGTAAAAATGTTTAATTATAGATACTCAGCGTACTAATAAATGAAGCAACCATATTTGATAAGCTGTAATCAAATATCTTCCAACGCCCATGCGTTGTCTACTCTACTATTAGTAGAGTAGAGCTCCTAAAACCTAAGTTGAAGGGAGCATTTGAAAATAAAACAATATCTGGAGAAAATAACGCACACAAAAACGGACAGCCCACTCGAAACAATGTTGTTTTGACGTTGAATCAACGTCATTTCAACATTGAAACTTCAACCATTATCAACGTTGAATCAACGTTGAGGTTCAACGTCAACACAACTTTCAAAATCAAATATAAATCGTACGTTGTTTCAACGTTGAAGTTCAACGTTGATTCAACGTTGGTGTGCCTGCTGGGCGATGTCTGGAAGAGTTTATTGCCGAACACAGCCCTGCAATACAATATTTTACGGATCTTTGCTCCAACTGTTGTTGTCTAGAGTTATTTTGGGCTCGTTGTATATGTATGTATGTCTTGTATGAACACTCGTTTTGAAAGCTTCAATAAATAAAATGGAAACATGGAGAGAGAAAAGAAAGTTGAAATACATGAAGAAAATAAAAAGTAGATCTAATAGTCTACCAAAATTATAAAAAAATGAAATAAGAATAGACTTAGCCAAATCCCACAGTGCTTAGTGTAACCACCCACCAGAATCGTCTCGAAGAGACGACTCTAATGAGCTGCGACACCATACGGTTTAATGCAGAAATAAATATTTTAGTTTTTTAGATACATGTACCCCTTATCTGGAGATCTGCCATATAGCAGTAAAACTGCCAGTTTCCCTATTTTCACAATAGCGCGAAGGAAAAGTGGACTGAGCATGGCATGCGGTATAAGTTCACAACTTCACAGCCATAACAATCAAAATGAGCACATACTCATAGTATGACGTCATGATTATGACGCTAATCGGAATGTAGAATTTTCCCACAGTCTTTTGCAGAAATACAGTAACACCTCAGAAAACCGAACACAAACACAAGTGGTCCCCCGGCAGTCGGTCGCCAGTGCAGCACTGTGGTATTACAGAAAGCTCATATAAGAGCTCTCTGCAACACCACCGTAATCCACAGTACCAACATTTGTCGTTACATCCCTTTTTCAACCTATATAAGTGTCCGGATTTTTTAGGTATAGATTCTAACTGGCAGCTCAGAACGAATGGATGCCACGGTCCTAGATCGTTTTGCTCTTGAGAAATTTCTTCCCATTGATGAATGTTTTCGCATTTCGTTAATTAGAGTCCCTACACTAATAGCTTTAAAATGCAGAAGGCTCTTTAAAAGCTCGTTTTCTTTATAACTATTACGTTAACGTCATGTTACACTTTGTACGAACATCGCGCGTCACGTCAGTGTTATTTCAAAATGAAAAGTGTGACTCAAAAACCGTAACAGACGGGCAGACCACGGAAGAGTGATCCTATGAGGTTATTTAACAGTGTTGAGTACAATACTGAATTCTATTGGACGAGTACACAGCAGTCATAACCATATTTGGACGAGGCGATAGCCGAGTCCAATGTGGATTATGACTGCTGTGTTCGAGTCCAATTGAATTCAGTATTGTACTCTACACTGTTAAATTACCTCTTTATTTCACACCATAAAATTATAAAATGACAAAAGAAACCACATGCATTTTTTCCTATTCCTTCTAGATCTAGCCTAGCTTTTGACTTCGCAATTTCCAAAAACAAAATACAGTGTTCCCTCCCTACACCGGTCCTTCCCTTACAACGACCCTTGTCGCAGTTCCCTAAACAGGACAATTATGTCTAACTCTTTTCATGGCTGCAATACCATCTGCTTAAATTCTGAAAGTTACATATGAGTTGACGTTTTTTACGAGTGACAAACCGCGTTACGCGGCGTCTGATCTGGATTCAAGCTGTTTGCAAATATAAGCCATGTCTTATTTTCCCCTCCCTATAACGACTCGCTCCGAGCAACACACACAATCTGTGTCTTCAATTGGGTGTCGTTGTAGAGATGGTGCACTGTAGCAGACTGTAGTGAAATGTCAAGGGAAGTAACTCTTAACAGAGTGTCGGAAGAGTTGTCCAGTCCAGTACGAAAATAATATGGATTTTCTGGATCCGAGTCCAATATGAGAAAAATGTGGCCTTCTGGGATAGTTTTTTCACAATTCAGTACAATACTGGTTTCTCTTGCACCTTTCTCCATGTTTTAACCCTAGAAAACAAAAGTTTGTTTTCCGGACTTTTTTTTTTTAACCCTAGAAAACAAAAACGCTAATCAGCCAATCACAGACGCGGACTATCTTGAGTCCGTGTGTATGACCCTGTTGGTAAGTTTCATGTGAAAATTGACCTTTGGGTTAATATCCAGGGGGGGGGGGGGGGGGGGGGGGGTTCAATGTTACCCCCTTGATATTTTCCAAATTTTAATTTTTTCACTATATATGTCCTCAAAATTTCGCTCCACCCCGTTGACAAGGATTGCTGACCCCCTGACACCTCCCTCTCCAATTTCATTTTTTAAGTTTTCACTACATTTCAGGAAAAAAGTCGCAAGTCGCCAACCCTGTTGTCAAACTTTGGACCCACTGACGTATACTCTTTCTTTCTTTTTTCTTTCTCTATATACTGCTACACACCCCTTTCGGGTATTACGAGCAGGGGCACTTTTTAGGTGCACCAATGGGACTGTACCCGGCCGGTCACTTTATCCTGACACCGACGAACCAGTTGTAATGCTAACCCGAAATCCTGAGCGCCAAGGAGGGAAGCCATTACTACCAATTTTTAAGTCTTTGGTTTGACCCGGCCGGGGATTGAACCCACGACCTTCCGCACTGCAAGCGGACGCTCTACCACTAAGCCACGCAATCTCAACATAGATGGAAGGCGGGGGTGTCAGGGGGTCAGAAATCCTTGGCAACAGGGTGGAGCGAAATTTTGTGGACATCTATAGTGAAAAAAAACTGTTGGGTTGTGGTAGTTCTATTATAATGCGCCATTTTTAAATATCTCGACATCGACGGGCGTCGTAACCTTTCGGAAACGTTCGGTACATTATATTCTTTATTTCCCCCAGTGTTTTGTAAAAAATTTATCAGCAGCACTTGTGATTTGCTTCTTTTCAACATTTCCAAACAAATCACACGTGCAACCCGGACATTTACGAAGACAATTTACTTTTTTCCCCGATCCCAATCCGATCCGTTCCGATCCAGATTGATTACAAATTTAACCGTACACAAAATTGTGATATACATTATAGCCGCATAGGCAAAAAATATTGAGCCTGTTGAGACGCCGAGCTACTCCAGACGAGTGCCAGACTATTTCAAATGTGATAAAAGGGATAAACATTAGTTTGAAGCGATCCGTTCCCGTCCCATTCCAGTTGTCAATTTAATAAGTTGCAGTGCTGTTGTACCCTTTAAGGGTTCGTTTGTTTTGAAGTAGATCTAGATAGCTTATTTTTGCATATTTACAAATTTAAAGACATGTACTTAGTATAGAGCAAATAGAACACAATAAAATGCATTAATAGCAGAGATAACCTCATATTATGTCACACGTACATAGATTAAGCCAATCGGAAGCCCCTCTTTCTACCCCATGACGGTGCAAGAGAAACCAGTATTGTACTGAATTGTGAAAAAAACTATCCCAGAAGGCCACATTTTTCTCATATTGGACTCGGATCCAGAAAATCCATATTATTTTCGTACTGGACTGGACAACTCTTCCGACACTCTGTTAAGAGGGGAACTGGTCATTTCGTACCGTCGCCTTTTCGTACCCTATTTTTTTGGTCATTTCGTACCCACATTTTTGGTCATTTCGTACCCTTTCAAATTCACTAGTCATTTCGTACCCATATTTTTGGTTATTTCGTACCCTCGAAAAAAAAATCTTTTTATTACATATATTCACGAATGAATTATAACGTTATAATTCATTCGTGATATATTTCATAATTTTTACGCAAAATTTAATAAGATATAATTATGTTAGATCGGGTAATCTGTCTGCTCAGAAATGAAGAAAAAAAATCTTATTCTGCTGGTTTCATAATTATTTGAACAGTTATCAAATCCAGTAGTAACTTCGAATCCATATGTACATTTAATACAAGCTATAGTGAAGACACGTACGTTAACCTAAGTGATGTAGTTAGCAACAACAATCCTGTTTAAAATACAGTGCTCCATCTCTAAAACAGCCATACGAAGCTCCTGTTCTTTGGTATCAAGACTTATACACATTTGAAAGATTATTAGGATTATTGAACAATGGTAACATCTTAGACGAGTCGTTTGTTAACCAGCTCTGTTACAGTAGTGTCATAAGGTTTGAGGTACCAGCACGGAATGTTGCAGAGTGTGCCAGTTTGTGCACAATGACTGAGGACTGCAATAGCGTGATTGCAGTACGGAACATAACCAATGCATGATTTGGTCTTACGATCTACAGTGCATGTCTAGGACATGCTTCTTCCCTTCAAGGTGCACAATTCTACGGACAAGAGGAACTAGGGGATACACCCAACAGGAGACACAAATTGTGGGCGTTGTTTGGAGGGAGTCGTTATCGGAGGGAACTTTGCAAACAGATTGATTCCAGATCAGACGCCGCGTAACGCGGCGTCTGATCTTGAATCAAGCTGTTTGTCACTCATTATTAAGTTTTTTATGTCAAAATGTCCATTACGTAACTTTGAGAAAAACAGCAGATGACAATTTTAAGCAGACGACAATTTTTAGCAGACGACATTGCATCCAGACAATGGTGTTTGTCAGTCATGAACCAAAACGTAATTCGACAAGCTATATAGCGAACAATGATTCTAACCAACAAAGACTAAACATGTCCTTTATCTGCGTTATTTATCCACAAGTCAATACAATTGGACTTCTTTAAAAAAAAACAAAAAAAACAACAACTTTTGATTCGAATGAGACTCGAACCTATGACCTTTTGCTTGTTAGTCAACCACACTACCGACTGAGCTATCAGCACTTAGGTAGAATAGTGGTACATGTATGAGCTGGGTGCTGGGATCTTAACACCTTTTATTCATATGCTAATCTAGGACCAGTGGCAATACGGAGTACAAAACGACTGATGTACGTTTTATAATTTTCATTAAAATTAATTCAGATAGCACAGCTAGTATAAGATTGAATGAAGAATAAATTATTATGATATATTTCCACGTAACCATGTGAATTTAAAAGCTTTTTGTATTACTTTCAGAATTTATTTTAACTTGCTGAATGTTAGAAATGTTTTATTTAAAGGGACTCGCAACCGGATGGTGTACTTGTCAAAATAAAATAAAATACTCAAATAAAAGCAAATTTGTGGCATTATTTGGCTTCTGACATTAAAAGAATATGATCACTCCAAAAAAAGTCTCGAGAATCGTCACCGAATCTTAGATTTTTAGAAATTTTCCATCGTTTTTCTATACCGACTAGTAGACGGTATAGTTGTTGTTGTTGCTTCACTACACGGGCTCAGACATAAACCCGAGCCGAATTACGAAGTTGTATGCACTTTCGATCGCTACACATTGAAATACGTTAAATCGATCCGAGATAAACGGATAGTTCCGTGGTCCATTGGTCTAAGCGGTTTCCCCTATTTTGCCTTCTGTCCGCCAATGCCGGGCCCCGGGTTCGAATCCCACCAGAGACCAATTTTTTTTTTTATTGAAATACATTTTTTTAAACAGAATTTCTTATCCTAAACTAATTCTTTACCATTTATATAAGCGTTTGACACATATTTACAAATTACTATTTTTAATGCACCATCTGGTTGCGAGTCGCTTTAAGATGTCATAAATTTCCCTTCTGCCAATTTCATTGAAAAGTGCAATACTTGCGTTCGTTGAATAGATTCCCGTAAGGGTAATCACTGACGCCTTTGGTGTCATTTGTATTTGTATGCACCGGTCTTGCACCGACGGGGTGAATTAGACTGTGCGTTTGCTGCTCTTTTACAAGAGCAGCAATCGAGTGCCTAACTATGTCTGTAAGTCACTCGGCTTCTTTGTGTGCTTGGCTATGTCTGTAAGTCACTCGGATTCTTTGAGTGCTTGGTTATACCTGTAAGTCACTCAGTTTTTTTCCTTTGCACCATTCCTTTAAGGGGATAGTGCATCAATGGATAGAAGTCCGACATATGGTCGTCGGATTCTTCCACTTCCAACTAGTACATTCCCAAAATGGTCTGCTTTATTTCTGCGTTCGATTCTCAAAGCTTGCTTAAATCAAACATACATACTTCTTTTAAAGCTTTAGTTTTGAAATACATGTATGTTTGTTCTGAGTAATAATAAAACGTCTCTAATACGAAGACTTAATTATGTTAATTATTACGGTTTTACAATAGTTTGATTGCTTAAAGCAAAGTGACAGTAAAACGAGGACCTTTCTTAAACTGTCACCTGTCTTTAAACACTCAATTAGCCTTCTTTTAGTGGTCGTAATAGAGAGGTTTTACTATTTATAGCAATAGAGTTGTGTTCGACTGATTACAGTGGAACCTTTGAATCCCGAACACCTATATTATACTTCAAATAAACATTAACTTGCGAGATGCTTTCCGTTGGCGCAGAAATTGAGTGTAACCTGTCACGAATTCGCCTATTACATCCAGATGCCCGTTGCGTGTTATCCCCCCCCCCCCCCCACCACCACCACCACCACCTTTCACAAAAACGTAACACAAACACATAGTATTAGTGTTTTCTTCTGACCTGTCGGAGTTATTTTTAGATTGGAACTTTCTAAAACTTTAAAAGGGATGAGTTTTCTCTACATCCAGTTAGAGATACGGATAGCTGTAATTTTTGTGCGTAATGTCACGGAGTAATTAGAGCTCGCTCTAATTACTCCGTGGCAATATACAGTAGAGGATACATTATTCTTTTCCGTTTAAACGCAATGCACTAAACTGGGGAAAATTACTTTTAGAAAGGTTAACTATGGTTTTAATCTGAGTAGCAAACAGGGGTGCCTGGTTTAAATTTTCATTTTCGTTTTGCTTGATATTGAAATTCCTATAATGCGGCGTCTGATCAGAGTCTACACTGTTTGCCTATTTCCCTTTTGTAGGATGGAGTAAATACAAGAATGAGGAGAAGGCGTTATTCTTTCCAAATACATGTAAACGCGTTAAAGCTATTATTTCCATCGGAAACAATTCATATCTTGCAGTCAACAATGAGTGGTCGTTAAGTACTTTGTTGTTGATTAAAACAAAATTAAGGCTAAAAGATCATTCAAATATCTTTATTACATGAGATAGAAACACATAGTATCCCTTTCCCACATAATAGCGACTTTTAGCGTATTTAATTTATTCCTCCGCTGAACAAAATAGTTCCTATTTAAAGTTTTAAACATGCGCCATAAGATATAATGTCTACATATTAGCAGATGGTAGCTTAAACCAGGCTGAAAGTAAAGCAGAAATCGCCTTAAGGCGCCTTCTGCATTACTTTCAACCTGCTTTAAGTGGTCCTTTATTTTCATTACTAGAAATAGGCAATTGGGTAAAGGGGTATAGATGCTTAAAGTTGAACCTATACATACCTACACATTTTTTATGAACACTTTGTTGTATTAGCATATTAAAGGGATACATTGCCAGTAGGTAGTTCTGTAATAGCGGAAACACTTTTTGGGACAACTGTATGCATGTATCATAGCCAATAATGCAGACGCAGGTGAAACACACAACATTCTATAAGTGAAATTGGCAGATGCAAAAAGACATTTGCCCTCATCTCTTTTAGACTTTTTCTTCCACTTGAATTACAGAAGCAAACAATGTTTATCCAGATCAAACAGCAAGTAACTGATCTGATCAGAATTTAG
Organism: Gari tellinella; assembly: GCA_922989275.2. NCBI lineage: Eukaryota > Metazoa > Mollusca > Bivalvia > Cardiida > Psammobiidae > Gari > Gari tellinella. The sequence continues at coordinate 25,369,246 of OV277862.1, forward strand.
CCGGCACTCAGCAATCAGAAAACAATAACAAAATATTAACCCATTGTCACTAACAAACAGCGTACTTATGTTTGAATTTGAATTTCTAAATGTACACTTGTCGTATGCTAGCATTAGTCATCTGAACAGGGCATACACTGTTTGCCATTTTGCAATATTGTTAACACAACCCTAAAAAGTAAAGAATGGACTAGACCTAATTGGAAATTAACATGTCAGTTAACAATTTTATGGTTGAATGAGTTAATGAAACAAAGTGTCATAACTTAACCCTTATCCTGCTGATTTGTCGTCTGCTTCAAATATAATGTCTGCGAAATATAATAACTAATTTTGATCTTTTTAAATCTAAAGAAAAAGTACTGTTCGAGTGACAAACAGCTTAGATCCAGATCAGACGCTATGTAACGCGGCATCTTATCTGATCTGAATCCAGATTGTTTGCAAATATAAGCCAAGTCCCGCTTAGCACGATAATTAAGGGTTAAGGAGCAGTGACTCGCGCCTTTAGTTTTGCCGGGGCCTTTTTACTATCCCGGAGCAGAAACTTGAACTTTGACACGAGTTACCCAGATCAATCCGTGTCAAATAGTTTGGATCATGATCCGACATAGATAGTCTAAATGAATACGACATTGTTTCCTATAGAATTGCATTCAGTTTCAAAGTTTTTCACACAAAACACTCAAATCAAAATTGTTTTCAGAGTAATTTCCGACACATAATTGTTGGGGGTCTGATCTTGATCCAAACTGTTTGCAATAGAATAGAAAATACATGTATCATTTTTCTGTGTTTTTCATACGAATATATCTTAGTCGAAACATATTTACGCATTTCCATCATATTAATCTTATATGTGAAAATCACTCCTTAAAAGGAAATTCGAAAAATGTATGCTTTAATTTAATTTTAATTTTGTTTTTTACCATTTTAGCTATCAATTAGTTTTGATCCGATTGGTTAACAGTTTGCAAATTGACGTTTAGACAAATTACTTAGTCTGAACATAATTCATACTATCGTTTGTTAAGTGTGGATGTACGAGTAATATACTAGTGAAAGATTCGATCGATAATGCTGGTCAGGGTATAATTGATGTAGAACGCGAATGTTTAGTAACAATTTAATCAGCAGATAAACACAAATGGCTTTTCAGAGGTCCCGCTGAGAATAAGAACGAGTCCGGAACCAGTGTTCCGGAGGCAGCCGAATGATAACAAAGCATTCGTGATTTCTTATCAAGGCTAAGATGATCAAGCGATTCCCGATAGTCTGCCTAACAAATCGATAATTGATCTCGTGAACCAAGGGAGATAATGGTTTACGTCTGATATACTAAAGTGAGCAAGAACGTCAATCCTGTAAATATGGCCTGCATTCTTGGACATGACTGTCAAACAGCTATAAATTGTTACCTGTCTTTAATAAAACCAATTAGCCGTCGTATTTTTGTGGTCGTAAAAGAGAGTTTTTTTCTGTATTGTGCATGTCTTTATAGCTCTCAAAAGTCTATTAAATATCATGTATTTATAGATTCTTGTTTTGTTAATTCTTTTTTTCATTCATTAAATACGTTTCACATTTGGTAAAAGTTGGGAGAAGTTGTTCTTCAATCGTGCTTTTATGGGGTGGGTACGAAATGACCAAACATATGGATTCGAAGTTACTACTGGATTTGATAACTGTTCAAATAATTATAAAACCAGCAGAATAAGAATTTTTTTTCATTTCTGATCAATCATATTACCCGATCTAACATATATCTTATTCAATTTTGCGTAAAAATAATGAAATATATGTAATAAAAATTTTTTTTTAGAGGGTACGAAATGACCAAAAATATGGGTACGAAATGACTAGTGAATTTGAAAGGGTACGAAATGACCAAAAATATCGATTCGAAGTTACTACTGGATTTGATAACTGTTCAAATAATTATAAAACCAGCAGAATAAGAATTTTTTTTCATTTCTGAGCAAACATATTACCCGATCTAACATATATCTTATTAAATTTTGCGTAAAAATAATGAAATATATGTAATAAAAATTTTTTTTTACAGGGTATGAAATGACCAAAAATATGGGTACGAAATGAATAGTGAATTTGAAAGGGTACGAAATGACCAAAAATATGGGTACGAAATGACCAAAAAAATAGGGTACGAAAAGGCGTGGGTACCATAACTCGTTAAGAGTTACTTCCCTTGACATTTCACTACAGTCTGCTACAGTGCTCCATCTCTACAACGACACCCAATTGAAGACACAGATTGTGTGTGTTGCTCGGAGCGAGTCGTTATAGGGAGGGAAAAATAAGACATGGCTTATATTTGCAAACAGCTTGAATCCAGATTCAAACGCGGTTTGTCACTCGTAAAAACGTCAACTCATATGTAACTTTCAGAAAAACAGCAGTCGACAAATTTAAGCAGATGGTATTGCAGCCATGAAAAGAGTTAGACATAATTGTCCTGTTTAGGGAACTGCGACAAGGGTCGTTGTAAGGGAAGGACCGGTGTAGGGAGGGAACACTTTTTTTTTTTTTTGTAAATTGCGAAGTCAAAAGCTAGGCTAGATCTAGAAGGAATAGGAAAGGAGTTATTTTTTTTGTCCTTTCTGCATGGGTTAAAAAAAAAAATAACCCTAGAAAACAAAAGTTTGTTTTCTAGGGTTAAAAAAAATAAGTCCGGAAAACAAACTTTTGTTTTCTAGGGTTAAAAAAAAAAAAGTCCCGAAAACAAAAGTTTGTTTTCTAGGTTTAAAAAAAAATAACCCTAGAAAACAAGTTTGTTTTCTAGGGTTAAAAAATAAAAATAAGTCTCGAAAACAAGTTTGTTTTCTAGGGTTAAAAAAAATTAACCCTAGAAAACAAAAGTTTGTTTTCTAGGGTTAATAAAAAAATAACTCATGATGTCACTTAGTGCCACCGTAGGACCTCTAGCCTCCGGGTTCTCTGTCAGTGTTTTACCCTCACCCCTCTATTAGAAGGGGGATAACTCTGAAGACAAACCAAACCAGAACAAACATGCTAACGACATGCAAATATTAATAATACATCTCCCACGGTGACCCGTGGCTTGTTTTTGTGCGATAGTTAACTTAAGAATCGTTTTACATATGAAGATATGCAGAATGCAATGGAGATCTAGATATAACGTTTAAACTTCAGCACCGTGAAAGCCAAGCTGAGAGCATTAGCTTATAGTTGGATGCACTAGTTGCCGGACTCAATATTCAAAGGTTGCGTGTTTTATTTGACTCAAATTTTAATTGTCTCGATTTTTAATGACCGCTTGCCCTATGCCATAGTCTGGGAATTTTGTTTTGGTCTGTCTGTCTGTCTATCTGTACACAACTGTAACATAGGATTAGCCATATCTTTCGAACTGAATGTGGTCGAGACTTCATATTTGATAGCAATGCCCACGGAATTATACAAAACGGAATAGCAACTAAGCGAAGTTGAATAGGCGAGCATCTGAGCTCTCGCGGCGGTTGAATTTTGCGAGATTATGTGTCACGTGACAACATCTTCACTTTTTGTCTCGTTGTCCGCCAAATCTGGCGTGAAATTTACCGACTCGAGTGTTTTTGTTGACATTTTATAGGATTTAAATGATTTGGTGGACATTCCTATCAATTCACAGGAATATAAACCTGTGCACAATGCTTCGAAAACACACATTTATCATATTGACTACCGATAGACAGTCTCTTATTAAGTCTCGTGAGTCTCGTATGCGCCGCACGAGATTTACGATATAGCGCGAGGTTTCGATTCCGTCAGTGTATAATTCTGTGCAATGCCAAAGGATTTAAAAAAAAAAAATTCTGGGATATTTTGTGGTTAATGGATACATCTTAACCTAAAAAAGAAACAAAAACATGATGTTAAGTACAACACTTGAAAAAATAAAATGACAATGACACACCCACTTTGGACTGTGGCCGAGTTGGGAAATTATATATCCTTCCTTCTTGTCATTTCGCCACTTTCTTGTCAACAAAACTTAGAATTCCGTCACGAGCAGGCTACCGAGGATGTCCGAAAACTACCGAGGATATCCGAATACTAGGACAGTTTCACTAAGGAAGATTGCAAGCGCCGAAAATGCGAAACAAACATGTAAAATAGCAATAAGTCACAAAAAGTTTCAAATCAAAGGACATGTTGGTAATTTTAACTCTATATGCCCGTTGTTATTATTTTATTGTAAAGTTATAAAAGTTATGATTTACCTTTAAAGGGACTCGCAACCCGAATGTGTTCTTGTCAAAATAAAATAAAATACATGTACTCAAATAAAAGCAAATTTGTGGCATTATTTGGCTTTTGACATTAAAAAAATATGATCAGTCCAAAAAACGTCTCAAGAATCGTCACCGAATCTTAGTTTTTTTAGATATTTTCCATCGTTTTTCCATAGCGTTAGCTAACGGTATAGTTGTTGTTGTTGCTTCTCTACACGGGGTCAGACATAAACACGAGCCGAATTACGAAGTTGTATGCACTTCCGATCGCTACACATGAAATACGTTAAATCGATCCCAGATAAACGGATAGTTCCGTGGTCCATTGGTCTAAGCGGTTTCCCCTATTTTGCCTTCTGTCCGCCAATGCCGGGCCCCGGGTTCGAATCCCACCAGAGACCAATATTTTTTTTTATTGAAATACATTTTTTTAGCTAAATTTAAACCTATTCTTAATTCTCAATAATTATCTCCCTTTAATAAAACGCAGTTATTTACCTTAGATGTACGTCAACAGGAAGTGACGACGTCGATATCATGACAACAACATCATGACGTCATAAACAATAGTATAGCGCCTGATGAATTATAGTGAAACGCGTCGCGCATTTTTTGAAGAAATAAAATTGTGTTTTTAAAGCCTTTAATACATCATCTATTTTTTTTAAATCATATATATATATATATATATATATATATATACAGTTGCTTGCTGAAATATTGGGGCAGCGCTTCTGATATATCAGTCTGTGATATGATGCAGTAAATGAATGCATACTTTTAATAATCCCGTTTTGTACCTAAATCTTAGGCTTAATTAGTTTCTTTTCAGTAGTTTTTAGTCTAGATAAGTTGGACCCCATTGGAAATAAGCTTTTAGCATAAGTGGGTTATCCATAGGCCCCCTGGCCCTGCATGTAATTTACTTAATCAACACACATTATTCTACTGAGTAATCAGTTTTATCAAAAGTATGCAAGATTTTTTATTCTTATTAGCTTTCTTTTAGACAATATTCTATAACTTAACAAAATTTCTTTTTTATTGCTGTGATGTATTTAACTTTGTTGCATGTGTTGTATATATGCAGTCAACCTTAAATGTCAATAAATATAAATAAACAAGAAGCCAAATGTTGAGCTCAGTACAACTTGGGTCATGTCTGAAAAATGTCACAGTCATTTTAAGGTCAAATAGACTGCATTTTACATGGACCATAACTTTGTAACTACATGTGATAGAGATTTCATTAACATAATATTTGGCATATACTTGACTCAAGGAGCTTTTGTCTTGAGCTCTGTACAACTTGGGGTCATGTCCGACAATGATCAATATCATTTTTAGAGGTCATTTAAAAGTCAAATACGCAGAATAACTTTGTAACTACATGACATGGTGATAGTGATTTTACATTTGGCACACATGTGTTCTTACGCTCATTAGCTCAGTACAACTTGGGTCATGTTCAACAAAGGTCAGGGTCATTTAGTCTTAGAGGTCATTTAAATGTCAAATAAGCTGAGTTTTACATTGGCTATAACTTTGTAACTTCGTGTGATAGAGAATTTATTGATTATTGATTATCATATTAAGCAAGAAGCTCTTGAGCTGAGTACAACTTGTTTAATGTCCTACAAAGGTCAACTGTCATTTAGAGGTCATTTAAAGGTCAAATAGTCTGAATTTTACATTGGCCATAACTTTATAAACCTTGTTCTACATGACATTGTTATAAATTTCATATTTGTCTTGTGTACTCAAACTCAAGCTCTTGAGCTCAGAAAAACTTGGTCCATGTAAGACAAAGGTCAAGGTCACTTAGGCTAAATTTACAATTGGCCATTACTTTGTAACTCCATGTGATAGAGACATCGTATTTGTCAGCTGTAGTCAGAATGTGCATGAAGGCATTACTTTCAACCTTATTTAGGTAGGCAACTGTCTTAGTTCAAATGAGGAAACGTGCGATGGGGTAAAGCTTACAATGATTATTTACATGTACATTCAGTAATAATATATATCCTCTATTAAACCAGTGGAATTAAAAAGTTTAGCAGGCCTCGACAGTAACTTTTTGAACCACTTGCCTAGTCGGACAAGCAACTGCAACATTTACTTGTCCTGACCAGAAAGACACTTGTTCTTACTTTTGATATTAATAACTGTTAAAATTAAAAGTCGTAATCTAATTAGCATTCGTTCGTTCCCAAGTCCAAGTAGAGAACTGTACGGTATGCTGGCATCTCTACGATGGCGCAAATTCTGAAGCAATTTCAAGAATTGTGACAACTTGATCTCAACCATTAATTTAATCATTTTGATTAAGCTCACTGTCTTTTTGACTTTAAGTATTACTTTCGCCTTTTCCCCACATCTAAACAAAACGAAACAAGAGATATGGAGGAACGAGAATAATAACTAAGTTTGCTGTAATTACATTTTCACATCAATAAATACGTCCATATCGTCTGCAGTACATTTTTAGGATTTTAACAACAAATGGGATAAATATGCTAATTGCATTTTCGTAATACTGGTCATCATTACATTGTGCATGTACCATACTTCCAAGCATGATTTGAAAAAGCATTTCCGAATTAATCTGGCACATATCTCTAATGTTAGAAGGGAAGTATGAGTTAATAAAATCAAAAATGAATTTTCTGTCGCATTCTAAATTTTGGCACTCAGTAACAACATGCTTGCACAAATCGCGGGTCTGAGAATTACATAGAGCACATGTGAAATCCTGGTACTCTACATACGTCCAGATTCTAGCAATTAAGAATTTGTCATAACTTCTTACGATCTGTTGTGGAAGTCTCCACACGTCTGCTAGAGTGATGCCATACTGAAGACTTCGAAATCTGACAAAGTCCATGTCAACTGATGTGCGTTGAAGCCACAGGGCGTTGTGAAATTCGTTAATTGTGTTACTTACAATTATTTTCCATGTATGTTTAGTAGGAAATTTGCCATGTTTTGCATAATTATGTGAATAGGCCACTAGATTGTACTTTCCTAATATGCCAAAAATATCTGCAATAAAACCAATTTGTTTTATATTAGTATTCAAAACCATTCTTGTTAAAAACAAGTTTAGTCTAAAACTAAAAACTCTTTTGCTTAACATATTTATTGGCATATTGCATAATTTTTGAAGGAATCCAAGTTTTCGTCTGTCTACTTCTGCTTCCATAGCCAAGCATATGCAGAGCCATATCTGTTCTGGTTCTCTGTGGAAGCCTCTATACGGTTTTGGCACACAAGCGCTTTACCTTCTCTAAATTTTTAATATCTTTAGCCGTAAGCGAATTCCAAAGTTCACAACCAAATAACACTGGAGGCATTGTAACTTTTTCAATAAGAGATTTCAGAACAACAGGGTCAACAAACAAGCGATCAACATCAACTGCTAAAAGAGAAAATAAGAATTACGTCCTTTTTCAAACCGTTTTTGTACCATTAAGGAATTGGATAAAGACGATGTAAGCTGTACGCGTACGTGCTTGACTGTATCAGATCCTGGTATATTAAAAGGGCCCAATTTCACATTATTTTCTAGTATGCAGTTAGTTTTTGATTTTGAAAACTCTATAACGAGGCATTTATTTTCATTAAAAGAAAACCTCCATTTCTTTGCATATGTATATACGATTTCAAGCATTTTGCTTAAGTTTTTCAAATTATTGCTAACGACTGAGAGATCATCGGCTAGTACTGGGTTGCCAGTCTGTATGTTACCAATGGCTGTCCCTAATATACTGTCTTCTAATTCATTATGTAAATCGTTTATGAAAAGGAGATACAGCCAGCTTGATAAAACACCACCCTGTCTAATACCCTGTTTTACAGGAAACGTAATGGACTTAAACCTGGCTTTGTATGTTATTATAACTGTTTCGAATAACATTAAAGACAGACCCAGTTATACCAAAATCATGTAATTTTTAAACAACCCAGCGTGCCAAACGCTATCGAAAGCATTTGAGGCATCGATAAATGCAACGTAAGTATCACTACCAAGTTCAATTGTCTCATGCAGATTGATATACAGTGTTAAAGATCCTATTTGCTTTTGGTAGCCATTTTGTTGCGGATTAGGAAATTTGACTGCAAAAGACCTGTAAAATTGTCTAACCTGCGTTTAATAATAGCTTCAAATAGTTTTAATATGACTGGTAGTAACGTGACAGGTCTGTAACTGGACTTTGATTACATTGACGTTACTATAAAACATATATATGAATGCCTATATGTAGTAGATTCAACTCGTTTTGGTTTGGGGGCGTTCTGAAAAAAATATGGGGGCGTTTTGACTAGCATATGGGGGCATTTTGACCAAAATGGGGGTGTTTTGACTTGGGGGCGTTTTGACTATAAATCTAAGTATTTCCGTGTAAACAAAATGAATGCTGTATTGACGTTTTCTGCAAATCCATTTCACCGGTAACTGATGTTGGCATTTTAATGCCGATCAGATTATAAATAGGCTTGACAGAAAATGAATTTAAGGTCTACTTGCCACGTCGGACTACTAGCTACAGATTCTTATTGTCCTGACCTAACTGTTGGTTGTCTCGGGCAGTCGGACTACCGTTACTGTCGAGCGGTTACTAGAATAACCGGAATACACCGAAATACACCTAACTATACTTAGTTCATAGAATAGTTTCACATGATCTATATACTTATTTTATGTACTCATTTATTAAATTTGCATAGAAAATGTGCAAATTGAGGGTTACAAATGGTTTTCTGTTGAAATTGTAACCGAAATACACTTCGAATGACGGTGTAATTCTCACGCATGTGTGATTCTCACATTTCATCTTCGAAGTGTATTTCGGTTAAGATTTCAACAGAAAACCATTTATTACCTTCAAATTGCATAATTTCTTTGCAAATTTAACAGATTAGTACATAAAATGTGTAATTACAGGGTGTCCCAGAAAAAACGGAACCCTAGGTCAAATATGCAATATATCCATTTCCTATCAATATCGATATATAAAAATTATATAGATAAGTAGATACGACGTTTTGCTATATGACGCCGTTGTCGCTGAACAGTGATTTGGCGTCCCTCCATATTTTATGCCCCCCAGAATCTACGATTCCGGGGCATATAGTTTTTGTCATGTCTGTTGGTTTGTCCGTCTGTCTGTGCCAAAAACCTTAACCTTGGCTATAACTCTTGCATTTTTGTACCTGGACCTTTTATACTTGGCATGTGTCTTCCCTGTATCAAGACCTTTCCATCCATACAAACCTTTTTGACCTTGACCTTGACATTTGACCTACTTTTGTAAAAATCATTAAATGGCTATAACATTTGCACCAGTAGGCCCAGGGCTTTCATATTTTGTATTTATATTTCTTTTGTCAAGACCTTTCCAACCATACCAACATCTTTGACCATTTGACCTTTGACCTATTTAATCAAACTTTAACCAAAAACCTTAACCTTGGCTATAACTTTTGCATTTTTAAACCTGGGCCTTTTATACTTGGCATGTGTATTCCTCATGGCAAGACCTTTCCAACCATATAAAACTTTTTGACCTTGTGACCGTGACCTTGACATTTGACCTACTTTTGTAAAAAATCTTTAAATGGCTATAACATTTGCACCAGTAGGCCCAGGGCTTTCATATTTTGTATGTATATTTCTTTTGTCAAGACCTTTCCAACCATACCAACATCTTTGACCATGTGACCTTGACCTATTTAATCAAACTTTAACCAAAAACCTTAACCTTGGCTATAACTTTTGCATGTTTAAACCTGGGCCTTTTTTACTTGGCATGTGTATTCCTCATGGCAAGACCTTTCAACCATATAAAACATTTTGACCTTGTGACCTTGACCTTGAAATTTGACATACTTTTGTAAAAATCTTTAAATGGCTATAACATTTGCACCAGTAGGCCCAGGGCTTTCATATTTTGTATGTATATTTCTTGTGTCAAGACCTTTCCAACCATACCAACATATTTGAACATGCGACCTTGACCTTGACATTTGACCTATTTAATCAAACTTTAACCAAAAACCTTAACCTTGGCTATAACTTTTGCATTTTTGCACCTGGGCATTTTATACTTGGCATGTGTATTCCTCATGGCAAGACCTTTCCAACCATACAAAACTTTTTGACCTTGACCTTGACATTTGACCTTCTTTTGTAAAAATCTTTAAATTGCTATAACATTTGCACCAGTTAGCATAGGGCTTTAATATTTTGTATGTATATGTTTTGTGTCAAGACCTTTCCTACCATACCAATATCTTTGACCATGTGCCCTTGACCTTCACCTTTGACCTATTTAATCAAACTTTAACCAAAAACATTAACATTGGCTATAACTTTTGCATTTTTGAACCTGGGCCTTTTATACTTGGCATGTGTATTCTTCATGGCAAGACCTTTCCAACCATACAAAACTTTTTGACCTCGTGACCTTGACATTTGACCTACTTTTGTAAAAATCTTTAAATGGCTATAACATTTGCACCAGTTGGCCCAGGGCTTTAATATTTTGTATGTATATTTCTTGTGTCAAGACCTTTCCAACCATACCAACATCTTTGACCATGTGACCTTGACCTCGATCTTTGACCTATTTAATCAAACTTTAACCAAAAACCTTAACCTTGGATATAACTTTTGCATTTTTGCACCTTGGCCTTTTATACTTGACATGTGTTTTCCCTTTCTAACCATACAAAACTTTTTGACCTTGTGACCTTGACATTTGACCTACTTTTGTTGAAATCTTTAAATGGCTATAACATTTGCCCCAGTAGGCCTACGGCTTTCATATTTTGTTCATATATTTCTTGTGTCAAGACCTTTCCAACCATACCTACGTTTTTGCCCTTGTGACCTTGACCTTTATTTGTATAAATCTTTATACGCCTATAACATTTGAACCAGTAGGCCTAGAGCTTCCATACTTTATAGGTTTCTTGTGTTAAGACTTCTCCAACCATGCCAATGTTTCATTTACCCTACGACCATGACTTTTGACCTACTTTTGCAAATAAGCATTACATTACAGAACATGATGCTGGCTGGGGGCATTTGTGTTTCACAAACACATTGCTTTTCATCCGATCATCACCAAACTTTCTGAAAATGTTTGTTGACATAAAATGGAGACCAATTTGGATAACCAGCGGCACCAATTTATGCTAGGCCCTTTGGAGTAATGGTCCTTGAAGTCCTCAAAATGACGCTCCACTACAGTTTCAGCTCTCTAACTTTTACGTTTGATAGTCTGGATTCCCCTCCCTGTATCATCGGGGGCATTCGTGTAACTGGGACACGCTCTTGTTGGCCTTTGATACTGAGTGAGTCAAACATCACACGATTTGATTTTGATTTATTAGCTCACCTGAGCCAAAGGCTCAAGGTGAGCTATTGGGATGGCCCTGTGTCCGTCGTCGTTAGTCGTGCGTCGTGCGACGTCGTTAACAATTGCTTCAAATGACATCTCCTCCTATACCGCCTAACAGAATTCAACCAAACTTTACAGAAATGTTCCTTGGGTCAAGCTCTTTCAAATTTGTTCAAAGAATTAAAAACAATGCAGAACTCTGGTTGCCATGGCAACCAAAGTGAAAAAAATAAGGAAATCTTAAAAAATCTTCTTGTCAAAAACTGGAAGGGCCAGAGCTTACATATTTGGCATATAGCATCATCTACAGGTTTCTCTATCAAGTTTGTTCAAATTATGCCCATGGGGTCAAAATTGGCCCCGCCCCGGGGGTCACAGATTTACATAGAGTTATATAGTGAAATTTTCAAACGTCTTCTTCTCTGAAACTAATGTGGCCAGAGCATTGATATTTGGCATGGTGACACTTCTAGATGTCCTATAAGAAAATTGTTCAAATGGTTCTGGTCAGTTGCATAACTAGGTCACAGGAGCTAAAAATAGATTTTTTTCATTGAAAACTTAAAAAATCTTCTTGTCTGAAACTACAAGGGCCAGAGCTTAGATATTTGGCACATAGCATCGACTACAGGTCCTCTATCTAGTTTGTTCAAATTATGCCCCTGGGGTCGAAATTGGCCCCGCCCCAGGGGTCACAGTTTTACATAGAGTTATATAATGAAATTTTCAAACGTCTTCTTCTCTGGAACTAATATGGCCAGAGCTTTGATATTTGGTATGGTGACACTTCTAGATGTCCTATACCAAAATTGTTCAAATGGTTCTGATCGGTTGCATTACTAGGTCACATGAGCTAAAAATAGATTTTTTTCAATGAAAATTTAAAAAATCTTCTTTTCTGAAACTACAAGGGCCAGAGCTTAGATATTTTGCACATACCATCGCCTACAGGTCCTCTATCAAGTTTGTTCAAATTATGCACCTGGGGTCAAAATTGGCCCCGCCCCTGGGGTCACAGTTTTACATAGAGTTATATAGAGAAAATTTCAAACGTCTTCTTTTCTGACACTAATATGGCCAGAGCTTTTATATTCGGTATGGTGACACTTTTAAATATACTTTACATAATTTGTTCAAATTGTTCGGATCTGTTGAATATCTAGGTCAGTCCTGGACCTATATTATTATCACCATTTTTTCAGCTATTTTCTCAGGTGAGCGAAATATGCCCCATGGGGCTCTTGTTTTATTGTTTATAATGTAATTTCATTTTGTTGATCGGTTATTAAACAGTTTTCACTATCTTAAATGGAAATAAAAAGTAACATATAAATGTCATTTCAATCACAGCGGCTCTGCATGACAGAGGTATTTGAAAATAACTTGGCAATGTCGGAATAAATGTTCTTTTTTTTAAAACAAAAAAAAAATATGGTTCCAACATAGATATAAAACTGTAGATATTAATTAGTTATGAAATAAACAGCGCAAATTTAAGTAATTGACAAGAATAATCTGACGACTTATGACATAAATTAAACATGTGTAGCGTTTGATAACCGCCATTGGTGACATATTCACTTACCAGCACGTTGATGTGTATGTGCAGCATGTGATGTGTTGGTTTCTGGGACAATTGATACGTATACAAGTGTAGAGAATAAAACAGTTGCATGATTCTTTAGACTATGCTTTAACAGTGCAAAAAGCTGTCGTGTGTACTCACAAAAAACAATATCATGGTCAAACAGGTTTTTGGGCTCTTCATTAAAATGCTCATAACTTTAAAACCAATGTATATTTATAAATACAATTTGGCAGAAATATACCCAACTGATGTATCTACAAAACTATATATTTATCTTTAAAAATATTTGTCTACTTTAGGAAAAATATACATTTGAACTAGGGTTCCGTTGTTTTTGGGACACCCTGTACATCATGTTATACTGTTTTATGATCCATAATAGGTATATTTACGAGTAAAAAGAGTAACGTTGACGTCGATAACGTCATTACGTAACTATGGTGTGTGCCGGGGTTGCACGGGTAGTATGTTTCAAACTACTCTGCGCTAGCCAATTTCTAAGATAGTGCGTTAAAAATTCACACAGGCTTACTTAATCCCTATGTTTATAAACCATGACGAGCGTTTGTCTCTGCTGTTATAAATATCAATTTTATTACGAAAGTCTACGATGTTTTGGGACAGCCCTCGTAGGTGTATTTCGGTGTATTCCGGTTATTCTAGTAACCCCTGTCGAGCCCGGTTTAGTTCAATTTATCAAAGCCAAGGTGGTTTCCATAAAAACATTTCTAATGGTAGACACTTATGTGTAGAATTGGATGCAGTAACAATTTTGCCTTACATTTGATATTTCAGATGAGCAGTATGTCTTCAACAAAGTTCACACAGGATATTGATCTATTCAGTATAAGGCAGGTTGTTGATTCAGTACAGCTAGTTGTGTCAAGATACTATGGACCTCAGTGTACCCAGACATTGCTGACCTCTCAGACAGGTAAAAAAGATGCATCATGGTGGATTTTTGTCCATTATAAATCCTTTTTAGCTCACCTGAGCCAAAGGCTCAAGGTGAGCTATTGGGATGGCCCTGTGTCTGGCGTCTGTCCTCGTGCGTTGTGCGTCGTCGTTAACAATTGCTTCAAATGACATCTCCTCCTAAACCACAGATTTCAACCAAACTTTACAGGAATGTTCCTTGGGTCAAGCTCTTTCAAATTTGTTCAAAGAATTAAAAACAATGTAGAACTCTGTTTGCCATGGCAACCAAAGTGAAAAAATAAGGAAATCTTAAAAAATCTTCTTGTCTGAAACTACAAGGGCCAGAGCTTAGATATTTGGTACATATCATCATCTACAGGTCCTCTATCAACTTTGTTCAAATTATGCCCCTGGGGTCAAAATTGGCCCCACCCCAGGGGTCACAGTTTTACATTGAGTTATATAGTGAAATTTTAAAATGTCTTCTCCTCTGAAACTAATATGGCCAGAGCTTTGATATTTGGCATGGTGACACTTCTAGATGTCCTTTACCAATATTGTTCAAATTGTTCTGGGCGGTTGCATATCTAGGTCACATGAGCTAAAAATAGAATTTTTTTTAAATGAAAACTTAAAAAATCTTCTCCTGAAACTACAAGGGCCAGGTTTTAGATCGCCTACAGGTCCTCTATCAATTTTGTTCAAATTATGCCCCTGGGGTCAAAATTAATTTTGGCCCGCCCGGGGGGTCACAGTTTTACATAGAGTTATAACTTATTTAGTGAAATTTTACAAACATCTTCTTCCCTGACATTAATATAGCCAGAGCTTTGCTATTTGGTATGGTGACACTTCTAGATATCCTTTACATATTTTGTTCAAATGGTTCTGGTCTGTTGCATATCTAGGTCACAGGAGCTAAAAACTTAAAAAATCTTCTCGTCAAAACTACAAGGGCCAGAGCATAGATTTTTGGCACATAGCATCATCTACATGTCCTCTATCAAGTTTGTTCAAATTATGCCCCTGGGGTCAAAATTGGCCCGCCCCGGGGGTCACAGTTTTACATAGTTATATAGTATAACAAGGGCCACCATGGCCCTAAATCGCTCACCTGGTTCACCATATAAAACTTGACCTATAGTGACCTAGATTACGACTGGACATGACTCACAATAAACCTCTAGAGTGTAAACAAGAATTTTCTATGCTTTGACCTAGTGACCTAGATTTTGACCAGACAGAATCCACATTTGATTTTGACCTAGATTCGATGTATGCAAACATTCTGAAAATATTTCATTCAGATCTAATGAGATTTGTAGCCTCTAGAGGGTTGACACTGTTTTTCTTTGATTTGACGTAGTGACCCAGTTTCTGACCGGACATGATCCATATTTATACTTGACCTAGATATCAATTAGGCAAACATTCAGACCAAGTTGCATTAAAATCCAATGAAATTTGTAGTCTCTAGAGCAATCACAATGTTTGTCTATAATTTGACCTAGTGACCTAGTTTTTGACCGGACATGACCCACATTCACACTTGACCTAGATATCAATGAGGAAAACATTTTGACCAAGTGTCATGAGGATGGGATGAGATTTGTAGCTTCTAGAATGTAAACAAGGTTTTCCTATGATTTGACCTAGTGACCTAGTTTATGACCCGACATGACTCATATTCGAACTTAGATATCAATTCGGCAAACATTCTGACCAAGTAACATAATAATCCAATGAGATTTGTAGCCTCTAGAGTGTTCACAAGGTTTTTCGATGATTTGACCTAGTGACCTAGTTTTTGACCGGACATGACCCATATTTGAACTTGACCTAGATATTAATTAGGCAAACATTTTGATCAAGTTTCATTAAGATCCAATGAGATTTGTAGCCTCTAGAGTGTTCACAAGATTTTTCTATAATTTGACCTAGTGACCTAGTTTTTGACCTGACATGACCCACATTCGAACTTGACCTATATTTCATCAAGACAAACATTGTCATCAAGTTTCATGAAGATCGGATGAAATTTGTAGCCGCTAGAGTGTTCACAACCAATTGTGGACGGACAGACAGACAGACGACGGACATCCAGCGATCCTAAAAGCTCACCTTGTCATTTCGTGCCAGGTGAGCTAATAAAAATGTATGTTTTCATATTTACATTCAATAGAAAAATTGTATGTTAGAAATATTATTTAGTTTTTGACGATATATATTTCAATAGTTCATTGATTCTTCATGAAAATTGCGTTGTATTTGTATTTTCTTCTTATACTACATGATGTTGGAATGTAAAAATATGTATGGATGTAATATATGTGAATCAAATTATTGGGGGGAAAAAAAGAAGAAAAAAAAGTTATATAGTGAAATTTTAAAATGTCTTCTCCTCTGAAACTAATATGGCCAGAGCTTTGATATTTGGCATGGTGACACTTGTAGATGTCCTTTACCTAGTTTGTTCAAATGGTTCTAGTCTGTTGCATATGTAGGTCACATGAGCTAAAAATAGATTTTTTCAATGGAAACTGAAAAAAATATTCTTGTCTAATACCCTACTACCCTGATCTTAGATATTTGGCACATAGCATCATCTACAGGTCCTCTATCAAGATTGTTCAAAGTATGCCCCTTGGGTAAAAAATGACCCTGTCCTGGACATAAATCATTTTCTCCATTTTTCAGCTATTCTCAGGTGAGCGAAATATGCCCCATGGGGCTCTTGTTACGACTCTAATTATTTCTACACAAGTCAACAAAAAATAGTTCCTGCCCAGGAAGTCATGAACATAAAAGGCATTTCTAATATCTTTCCAGATTAAGAAGCATTCTGTATAACTTACAGCCTTCTTCAAGTAGTCACCCGTCTTCAAAACTGGTAACAGGCTACATATTATAGGGTCTATCTGCAGGGGAATTAAAGTTAGTCTAATAGAGCACCACTATATATAGTTACGGTACATGTACCTGTTTAACTTGTTCCTTCATTGCAAAAAGTACCAATCACCACTATCCAACTGTGTTTAAGCCAGAATATTACTTAAAACAGCATGAAAATAAAGCAGAAAAATTCCTAAAGTAGCTTTCTGCTTGATCTTGATTTAAGCTGCCACATGTACATGTATTCAATACTGTCACCTCTACTACTTAGATTATGGTTCATTCTTTTAACCCTTTACCCCATAGCTTGGTTCTAGTTTTGAAGACAGATGACCACTTAAAAGCAGGTTGAAAGTAAAGCAGAATGTGCCTTAAGGCGCATTCTGCTTTACTTTCAGCCTGCTTTAAGCTATAGTCTACTAGAATTTAGAACTCATTTCTTCTGGTACATTTTCACGACTGTATGAATAGGAACTATTTTCTTCAGTGTAGGAATAAATTAAATGTGCTAAAAGGCACTTCAATGGGGATAAAGGGTTAAAGAGTTACAGGGACAATTCCACTACAGGACAAAGCCCCACTAGGACAATTCCCTACAAGGACATTTGTTGATCGAACAATTCCCCACTAGACAAATCCCAACTGGTATGTTTCCCCACTAGGCTACGACAACTCCCCACTCTAGCTACTACTTAGTAGGATACTAGTTCATTCTTTTAAAGAGTTACAGGGACTTAATTTGCAATGAGTGTGGAACGATTACCCACTAGGACAATTCCACTACAGGACAAAGCCCCACTAGGACAATTGCCGATCGAACAATTCCCCACTTTGATGATTGCCCACAAGGACAATTCCCGATCAGACAATTCCCTTCTGTGACAATTCCCCACTAGGAAAGTTCCCCACATGACAAATCCCAACTGCAATGATACCCACTAGGCTACAACAATGCCCCACTAGGAGGATTCCCCACTCTACGACTTAGTAGGATAATGGTTCATTCTTTTATAGAGTTACAGGGATTTAGTCTGTAATGAGTGTAGGATGATTTCCCACAAGGACAATTCCTCATCCGACAATTTCCTTACAGGACAAAGCACCATTAGGACAATTCCCCACTGGGATGATTCCTACTACGACAATTCCCCGCTTGGACAATTCCAAATCGGACAATTCTGCACAGGGACAATTCCCCACTAAAACAATTCCCCACTTGGACAATTTCCCACATGACAAATCCCCTCTGGGATGATTCCTACTACGACAATTCGCTGCTTGGACAATTCAAAATCAGACAATTGCCCACTGGGACGTATCCCCACTAGGACAATTCCTGATCAGACAATTCCCCACAGGGACAATTTCCCACATGACAAATCCCCTCTGGGATGACTCCCCACTAGGACAATTCCCCACTAGGACTATTCCCCATTGCACTACTTATAATGGTTCATTCTTTTATAGAGTTACATGGATTTAGTCTGCAATGAGTGTACAACAGTTCCCCACAGGACAGTTCCCCACTAAGACAATTCCTCAATACTTAGTAGGATAATGGTTCATTCTTTTATAGAGTTACAAGGATTTAGTCTGCAATGAGTGTAGGACTATTCCCCATTAGGACAGTTCCCCATCAGAAAAAGCCCAATTTGGAAAATTCCTCACTAAGACAACTGGGATGATTCCCCACTAGCACAATTCCCAACCAGGACAATTCCCCACTGGGATGATTCCCACTAGGACAATACCCACAAGGGCAATTCCCGATATGAAAATTCCCCACTTGGACAATACCCAATTAGACGATTCCCCACTAGGACAATTCCCGATCAGACAATTCCCCACAGGCATGATTGCCTAGTAGGACAATTCCCCACTGGGACAGTTCCTCACTTGACAAATCCCCTCTAGGAAAATTCCCAACAAGGACAATTCCCCACTAGGATGACTCCCCACTCTACTCCTTATATCTATTAAGGTAATGGTTCGTTCTTTTATAGAGTTACAATGAGTGTAGAACAATTCCCCACAGGACAGTTCCCCACTAAGACAATTCCTCACTACTATGTAGGATAATGGTTCATTCTTTTATAGAGTTACGGGGATTTAGTCTGCAATGAATGTAAGACAATTCCCCACAGCACAGTTCCCCACTAGGACAGTTCCAAAGTGGGATGATTCCCCACTAGGACAATTTCCCACAGGTCAATCCCATCTAGGACCATTTCCCACTAGGGCAAGTCCCCACCAGGACAGTCCCTCACCAGGACAATTCCCCACTAGGACAATTCCCCACTAGGACAATTTTCCACACTCAAACATAATTATGTATCTAATTATGTATCTAACTAATAAATTTAAGAACATAATGCAATTATTTCAACATGTCAATTGTAGACTGAAATCGCATTAGGATTTTAGTTCTATTTGCAAACAGTTTGGATCAAGATCAGTCAAGTATAAACTGTAGGTGCTTGATATTGATAAAGACTAGTTGACACTTTTGTTGATGTTTCTTTACAATTAGCCCTAAGAGAGCTGGACACAACATTAATAACATTGTGGTTCCAGATAAGACACCACTTGGCTTCTGATCTTAATCCATAGCCTCTTTCTTCCATTTGAACAGAGGTGACCACAATGCAGGTTGGAAGTTATTGTCGCATGCTATTTTTCCTAGTTATGTTACATTGGTCGGCCTGCATTGGGCGTTCTGCTATTATTTCTATCAGTCGGCATAAAGAAGCCATTTGCTTCGTTGCTCTCTATTGTTGAGGTAGTGCAATCGCCGTTTTGGGGGCTGTCTTCTGTATGTTTAGTGGCCTTCATTGGGCGCTCTACTGTTATTTCTATCAGTCCGCATAAAGAAGCCATTTGCTTCGTTGCTCTTGATTGATGGGGTAACGTGATCGCCATTTTGGGGGCTGTCTTTTGTACGTTTATTATGTTTATTTTATATCTAATTGTAGTTATTTGTCTTTTCCTGGCGGCCTGCATTTGGGCGCTCTACTATTGTTTCTATCGGTCGACAATCAGAAGCCGGTTGCTTCATTGCTGATTGATGGGAGTAATGTGATCGCCATTTTGGGGGCCGTCTTTTATATGTTTATTCATGTTTATTTTAGATCATATTGTAGTTATTTTGTCTTTTCTTGTTTGTAGGTATATTTGTGTAACTTCATGTGAAGCGCTTTTGAACGCACTACCCCTGTGTGAAAAGAGCGCTATATAAATCTGGTATAATAATAATAATAATAAAGTAAGGCAGGGTGCACCTCAAGGTGTTACTGATCACCATCTTAAATACTAGAAAGGGGTTATAGGGTAATGAGTTAGCGTGTTTTACTAATCAGGATAAAAACTGTTTGAAAATTGAAATTCATTTCTATAGTACTTACCGGTAAGTCAATTTACCTAAAATTGAGATTTAAGGAATAACTTCAAATAAGAGAGGACAACATTTTTTTAAAGCAGATAAACGTCATGGCAGTGAAGGAGTTAAAAATATTTTTTTACTAGAAAAACGTTTTCTTTTTCACATAATTACATTTTTAGCTCATCTGAGCTAGCTCAGGATGAGCTTTTGCAATCCTTGAATGTCCGTCATTCGTCGTCAACAATTTTAGTGTTTACACTCTAGAGGCCCCAATATTTATCCAAGCTTTCTCAAACTTGCTCAGATATGTTTATTAGTATTACCATAGGAGTTCGGATGAGTTTGATTATTGTTGAAATTGGACCTATAGATCAAGAGTTATCTACCTTTGAATTGCTGAAATGCCATATTTAACAGTGTTTAGTACTGTTTACACTTTAGAGGCCACACTTTTTATCCAATCTATCTCAAACTTGCTCAGATTGTATATGACTATAAGAGTTCAGATGAGTATGATTATGGTTGTAATCAGACTAATAGGTCGAGAGTTGTCTACCTTTGAATTGCTGAAAATGCCATATTTAAAGGTGCTTACACTCCAGAGGCCACAATTTTTTATCCAGTCTTTTTCAAAGGAGGCCACAATATTTATCCAATCTTTTTCAAACTTGCTCAGATTGTATATGACAATAAGAGTTCAGATCAGTTTATGTTTGAAATCGGACGAATAGGTCAAGAGTTATCTCCCCTTGAATTGCTGAAAATGCCATATTTAACGGTGTTTACACTCTAGAGGCCACAATTTTTATCCAGTGACCATAAGAGTTCGAATAAGTGCAATAATGGTTGAAATCCGACCAATAGGTCAATAGTAATCTGCCCTTGAATTGCTAAAAATGCCATATCTAACAGCATTTACACTCTTGCAACTACAGTTTTCAATGGATTTTGATTATACAGTTTGCACACAAAGTATATAGCTATAAGTTCTCGAAGGAGTGCAATTATTGTTGACATCTAATTATTGTGGCAATAGTTATCTACCCTTGATATACTTTGAAATGCTAGAAAAGGCTTCATTTCAGTATTGTTTAGGCTCTAGTTATCTGCCCTTGATGTACTCAACTATACTAGAATTATGAGGTTGTATTCAAAATTTGTTTACATGCTAAACTACAAAGTTGAATGGATTTAGATTAAAACAGGTGAAACTCAAAGGTAAAGATCAGGCTTCATTACAACAGGTGAGCGGTGTCAGGGCCTTTAAGGCCCTCTTGTTATAAAGTATTTATGCCAGCAAACTCAAAATCTCTAACTCTAACTGTATGAATGGATCAAGTGGAAATGTTCATTAATAGTCTCAGGGATGTATGAATGAACACACTGTTATACCAATCAATGTTTGGCTGTTTTTCAGGTCAAGCTGTGATTACCAGTGACGGTCTGACAATACTGGACAGTCTTCAGCCTGCCCACCCTGTTGCTGTGCTGGTTACTAGATCTGTACGGAGTTGTCTGAGATATACCCAGGATGGCTGTAAAGTCTTCCTCATCTACCTGTCCAGTATCCTGAAACACCTCCAGTTTCACATCAGTCACGGCAAGCTGTGCCACAGTGGCTCAAATCAAACTGCACACATAACACTGTTAAATCAGCAGGGAGCAACAGTAGCAGCACACTGTCTGGCTGAACTAAACCAGGAAGTGATGCCCTACCTGTATGACAAACTGTTCTCACATAGCAGGAAACTTTACACCAAGTTCAGTCATACCAAATCCAGGACAGACATACTGACAGATGTCTGTAAGACTACACTAGCACCTCATTACAATCCAAAGCTCTGCAAGTACTTTTCAGAAGTGGTACAAAGGTTTATCTTCCTCAGGGAAACTAATTTCAATCTGTATAAATGTCT
Organism: Gari tellinella; assembly: GCA_922989275.2. Lineage (NCBI taxonomy): Eukaryota > Metazoa > Mollusca > Bivalvia > Cardiida > Psammobiidae > Gari > Gari tellinella. Next base: position 25,391,601 of record OV277862.1, read on the forward strand.
TAGGTTTAGTCTTGATCACTTTGGTGTCCTGTGTATAAAAGTGCCTAACAGACCATACACAGATTGTACAGTTTTGCCTGTGATTCTCTTTAGAAGAGATTTTGCTGTGAAATGCAACCAGCTGTTGACCGACAAGCCTGGTTTAGTTTTGATGTTGAATACAGCAGTTGATGCATCAGAGAATGATGAAGACCTAGTGACTTTTAATGTGAAGAATGAGTCATCAGTATTGGCCATGATTCAACAAAGGAGACACAAGGCAGTGCACTTTGTCAACAATTGTGTAGATAAACAGGTGGATCTAATTCTCAGCTCACAGCCAGTTCCTGCATACATACTAGACATGTTTAGGCAGAGAAACATTTCAGTTGTTGCCAGTGTTGAAAGGGAAGACATTGAAATACTTGAACAGATGACTGGAAAGTATGCAATTAGCAGCCATGATGAAATCAGTAGCAATAATTTAGTGCCAACAACAGGGGTTTCAAGATTTGGTCTGGGTGGGCAGGTATACATCAATGTCAAAATAGAAGTCCTTCATCCAGTAAACCACCTTATTGTTAGTGCGCCCACAGTGGGCCTATGTGACCAGGCAGCTATGAGCCTTCAGAAGGCAATACACTCAATGTTCATGTGCCTCAATGGAGCCGACAAAGAACTCTACAACTTCAAGTCCAGTTGGACTATAGGGTATGATAGGAAAGCAGACTGTAGCAAGTCTGTTGAAATATCTTTAAATTGTTCAACGGAGTTGAATGATACTTGTGGTCAAGACTTTACAGAGAAAATGGAAGAAATTTCAGACCAGCCTTTAATCAATAGCCCATCCACAGAAAAACACTTGCCTGAATTGATTGTAATAGAAGGTTGTGGAGGCTTTGAAATGTTTCTATCAAAACTCTTGGCTGACTATGGGAAAAACTGTGGAGATACAAACATGTCTTTACTAAGTCTGACACTAGCCGATTCTCTTGTCAATGTCAGTAGGGTTCTGTATGATAATATAGCTCTCACTAGTAGTAACAGGGGGTTCTTAGAAGTGAAACAACAGTTGGAGGATCATATTGATAAGGGAGCTGTATGGGGCCTTAGTAGAAGGGGCAAGCCATGTGATGTATCCCACAGTGGTGTAATAGAGCCCCTTCAGAGTAAGATGCATGTTTTTAGCTGTGTGCTCAGACTTGTAGAACAACTGCTCAAAACTGATAAAGTTGTAAGTGTTCAAAAGGTAGCAAATGATGTAGACTTAAAGTAAAACAAATACAGTAAAGCCTCTCTATTACGACCGCTAATTTGTGAGAATTATTAGGTGTATAAGACAGGTGACTGCTTAACCCTTTGAACCCTAGTCCCGCCAATAGGCGTTCTTTTCAAACAGTGTACATGAGAATAGTGCACCTGTCCTATGCAAACAGTGAATACCCAGATCAGAGGGCTCCTTACGGAGCCCTCTGATCAGGGTCTTCACTGTTTGTCATAATACAAAACATTGACAAAAACAACCCTTTGAAAACAGAAATGGACTGGACTAAAATGGAAATTGGAATTGTCCATTTAAAGTTTCAGGGAGGAAAGAGTTAAGCAAGGTGACAGTAAAACAGAAAGCTCCTTGAGGAGCTTTCTGTTTTACTGTCACCTTGCTTTAAGCTGTCACCTGACTTTTATACAACCAATTAACCTTCTTTATAGTGGTCGTTATAGAAAGCCTCAAAGGTTTTACCGTACAAAGGGGGTAGAGTTAAAAAGGACATCAATTTCTTTTATAAAGAAGAACAATTAGAAATAGTTAATAGTTTCAAATATCTTGGTATTATTTTCACAACTGGTGGTTCTTTTAATAAAACTTGTGAAGCATTGTATGGACAAGCACTGAAAGCAGTTTTTAAACTTAGATGCTATATGATAAAATTTCCTAATATGACAGTAAGTCATAAATTAGACTTGTTTGATAAACTTATTGAACCAATTCTTTTATATGCAAGTGAAGTATGGGGTGTGAATGAGTCAGATAAAATAGAAAGGCTACATTTACAATTTTGTAAACAAATACTGGGGGTCAGATCCCAAACACAGAATAGTTTTATTTATGGGGAACTTGGTAGATACCCACTGAAATTAAAAAGACTAATAAGAGTGATAAAATATTGGTTCAAAATAATTAACTGTACAAATGGAAAATACATAAATTATGTTTATAAGATGATGGTAAGTGATTTGGAACTATATCCTGACAAAAAATCATGGGTTAGATCTGTTAAAAATTTATTAGAGAATTTGGGGTTTTATAATGTATGGTTAAATCAAGGCGTTGGGCACATGAAATTATTTCTGTCAATTTTCCAACAAAGACTTAAAGATAATTACTTGCAGATATGGAACAGTGATTTAGATAACTCATCTAGGGCAAGGACATATAGAGTGTTCTGTAATTTTTCATTTCAACCATACCTGAATTGTATTAAAATCGACAAATTCAGAATAGCACTTACTCGTCTTCGCGTTTCGGCGCATAGGTTAGAAATAGAAGCAGGCAGATGGCACAAGCCAGAGAAAACACCATATCATGAAAGAAAATGCCAGGCATGCAATTATTTAGAAGACGAATATCACTTTTTTACTTGAGTGTCCTGTATATTCCGATTTGAGAAAAATGTACATTCAGCAGTATTATGGGAAACGTCCAAATATGTTAAAATTCATTGAACTTTTAAAATCTGAAAATGAAAGTACCTTAAGAAACTTAGCCTTATTTATCTACAAAGGGTTTGAAATAAGGAACAGTACTAACTATTTGAATTGATAGACTGTCCTTCTCTCCTTAAATTACAAGTTTTTATCATGTCAATATGAGAGCATTTCTATAGTTTTGACAACAGGTTATCACTTGAGGCGGGGCGAAAGTAAATCGGAAATCACCTTAAGGCGCATTCTGCTTTACTTTCAGCCAGCCTTAAGCTTTCAACTACTGTATCAATTTTGATTTATATACTACAGAACAGTTATTGTATTTTAGCCCGTTTCTAGTCTTGAAACAGGGTATAACATGAAGCGGATTAAAAGTAAAGCCGAATGAGCATAGTGCGCTTTCTGTTTTACTTTCAGACAGCTCTATTGCTTCTAACACTTTATTATCTATGATGTATATACTAAGGAATAGCTACAGTGGTTTAGCTTGTTTCTGGTTTTTCAAACAAATTTGGCTTGAAGTGGGTTGAAAGTTGAGCAGAATGAGCTTTCAGTGCATTCTACTTTACTTTCAGCTAGCTTTTAAGCTTTTTAAAAAACAGGTGACCACTTGAGATGGACTTAAAGTAAAGCAGAATGCGCCTTAAGGAGTATTCTTAAGGAGTATTCTACTTTACTTTCAGTTATTCTAAAGAGCATTATAGTTAAAGGGAGATAACACTTAGAACGGAATGTATTTAAAATCACTGGGTTATCTCCCTTGGGTTTGATTGTAAATAGTTTATGTACTTATCTACTGTGTAGATGCCGATTTGCTGTTGATCATGTAATATATGTGTTTCCTGTTTTGTGGTGTGATAGGCAAATTGCCTTTTTCCGAAATAAACATATATATATACATCATTAACTGAGTGGAATTATATCATCCATACCCTTTCTCAGTAAATGTATTGTGTTTTCAGTGTCTTTGGGGGGGGGGACTTTTGTCCAATTCTACTATCTAAAAATTCTGATTTTGTCCCATATTCTGTATTAAATTCCCTTGTGAAGGAAGGCTTGAAATTAAAGCAGAAAGCTCCTGTAAAAATGACTTGCTCTACTTTCATCTTGCTTTAGGCAATCACAGGTGAAAACTACAAACACTGTTTTGAGAAGTGTAATTGTCTGATATCAAAAGCTCCCCAAACTTACAGGTACTTATAAGTGCTCAGTCGAGCTTAGAAGGCACAATATCATCTTATACTTGGTCATAAAGGAAATAGAAATCATATATGTTTTTATATTTTTATTACAATTCATGCACTTATTACATAAATAAAAATATTTGATCAACAATGACAGGCGCCAACTTGAACTAGTCAAGTAAAGCAGGGCTCCAGACAAGGAGAGAAGTTCAAACACTAAGTTCTGTATCCCTATGTTGTGACTACTCATTGAATTGTCGCTCTGCAATAATTCTCGTGAGTTGTCACAACATGGGGTTTGGTGTCAGCATAAAAGAAATAAGATGCAAAATGCTGTAGCCAAGGTTAAATTCTGGGAACTTGACCTCTAAACGACCATACATTCTGTCTGACATGACCCAAATTATACCAAACTCACGGTCTTCTTGAGTGCAACCAGATATCATTAATATAAAGTCTATCACATTTAGTTCAACATTTATGGTCAAGGTTAAAATTGTTGACGCTCAACAGACAGACAAACCAACTAAACAAATTAACCCATTAACGCCTTTTCACGTCATTAATTTATGCTTCCACTGAAGAAAATAATTTCACTTTATAGTCATGAATATATACTGTTATATCCTATCAGATAGTGGCTTAAAACAGGCTGAAAGTAAAGCAGAATGTGCCTTAACCCATTACCCCATAAATATACCTTTTTACGCTTTTAATTTATTCCTCCACTGAATAAAAGACTTCCAATTTATACAGTCATGAATATGTATAATAATAAATATTTTCTATATCCTAGCAGATGAAACTTAAAGCAGGCTAAAAGTAAAGCAGAATGTGCCTGCTTTACTTTCAACCTGCTTTAAGTGGTCAACTATGTTCAATACTAGAAACGGGTAATGGGTTAAGGCACTTTCTGCTTTACTTCCAACCTGCTGTGAGTAATCCCCTATCTTAAATACATGTACTATAAACAGTCTACTGAGTAAAGGGTTAATATGCTCCAAGTCTTCAATCACTGAAACATAAAGTTTGGAAATAGTTGGTTTACTCACTCTTATCTGAAGCCCTGCTTGCTATTCTCACAACAAACACCATCTGCAGATGTTAAACACAGATGTTAGCTTCATCAAAGAAAGCAACAAGAGAGTCTGAAGGCCCTGATATTGCTCACCTGTTATACTGAAGCTTGATAGCTTTACCTTTCGTTTTAATCTAAATTTGTAGTATAGCATTTAAACAATTATCGAATACAACCTCATAATTCTAGTAGTACAGTAGAGTACATCAAGGGCAGAAAACTAGAGCCTAAACAATACTGAAAAGAAGCCTTTTCTAGCATTTCAAAGTATATCAAGGGCAGATAACTATTGCCACAATGATTAGATTTCACCAATAAGTGCACTCCTTTGAGAACTTATAGCTATATACTTTGTGTGCAAGTATAATCAAAATCCATTGAAAACTGTAGTTGCAAGAGTGTAAACGCTGTTAGATATGGCATTTTCAGCAATTCAAGGGCAGAAAACTCTGGACCTATCGTTCCGATTTCAACCATAATCACACATATTCTAACTCTTATGGTCATATACAATCTGAGCAAGTTTGAAAAAGACTGGATAAAAATTGTGGCCTCTAGAGTGTAAACACCATTAAATATGGCATTTTCAGCAGTTCAAAGGTAGATAACTCTCGATCTATTGGTCCAATTTCAACCATAAGCAAACTCTTATTAAATCTTATGGTCATATACAATCTATGCAAATTTAAGAAAGATTGGATAAAATCTGTGGCCTCTATTGTGTAAACACCGTTAAATATGGCATTTTCAGCAATTCAAAGGTAGATACCTCTCAACCTATTGGTCTGATTTCAACCATATTTGAACTCATCTGACTTTTATAGTCATATACAATCTTAGCAAATTTGAGATAGATTGGATAAAAATCTGTGGCCTCTAGAGTGTAAACAACGTTACATTTGTAAATATGGCATTTTCAGCAATTCAAAGGTAGATAACTCTCAACCTATTGGTCTGATTTCAACCATAATCAAACTCATCTGAACTCTTATGGTCATATACAATCTGAGCAAGTTTGAGATAGATTGGAAAAAATTGTGGCTTAGAGTGTAAACACCCGTAAATATGTCATTTTCAGCAATTCAAAGGTAGATTTCGACCTCTCGACCTATTAGTCTTATTTAAACCAAAATCGAACTCATCTGAACTCTTATGGTCATATCCAATCTGAGCAAGTTTGAGAAAGATTGGATAAAAGTTGTGGCCTCTAGAGTGTAAACACTGTTAAATATGGCATTTCCAGCAATTCAAAGGTAGATAACTCTTGATCTGTCGGTCTGATTTCAACCACAATTAAATTTGTCCAAACTCTTATGGTAATATACTATCTGGGTAAATTTGAGAAAGATTGGATAAATAATGTGGCCTCTAGAGTGTAAACACTGTTAAATATGGCATTTTCAGCAATTCAAAGGTAGGTAACTCTTGACCTATTGGTCCGATTTCAATCATAATCGACCTCATCCGAACTCTCATGGTAATATACAATTTGAGCAAGTTTGAAAAAGATTGGATAAATATTGTGGCCTCTAGAGTGTAAACACTAAAATTGTTGACGACGCACAATGGACATTCAAGTATTGCAAAAGCTCACCCTGAGCTGGCTCAGGTGAGCTAAAAACCCTACAAAGTTTGTGCTTTACTTTCATCTTGTTCTAAGCAGCTGCTGGTATAAAACTAGCTGCAATAGGAGTGGTTATTATAGCAAGTACAGTGCTCCCTCTCTACAACAACACCCAATCAGAGACACAGATTGTGTGTGTTGTTCGGAGAGAAAATTAAAGACTTGGCATACATTTACGAACAGCTTGAATCCAGATCAGACAAGTAATGCGGACGCGTCTGATCTGGATTCAAGCTGTTTGTTACTCAGCATTGTATTGATTTTATCAAAATGTCCACTTACATGTATATCAAACTTTGAGAAACAAGAGCCGCATGCGGCCCTAAATCGCTCACCTGGTATCCATGATTACGGTCATGCAAATGGACCAGTAATGATTAAGTTTTCACTTATTCACCTCCACCCACTGGTGGCCATGTTGTTTGAGCTAGGAAGATTATTTTAAGAAAACTGGCAAAGGGTCACCTATGAATCATTATTTGTGTAAAATCATTCTTAAATCAGACCAATAGTTTCAGAGAATTTTTTTTTGAAAGTTTTTCTATACAGAAATAAAAGGAAAACTTGCCCCACCCACTAGCGGCCATGTTTTTTAAGATAACAAAATGATTTTAAGATATCTTGTAGAGGGTCATCAATTAACCATTTGTGTAAAATTATTTTGAATTTGAACCAGTAGTTTCAGAGAAGAAGATTTTTAAAGTTTTTACTATACAGTAACATGCCCCACCCACTGGCGGCCATGTTTTTTAAGATAACAAAATGATTTTCAGAAATCTGGACCTGGTAGAGGATCATCAATTGACCATTTGTGTAAAATTATTTTGAATTTGGACCAGTGGTTTCAGAGAAGAAGATTTTTAAAGTTTTTACTATACAGTAACATAAGAACAAGGGCCACTATGGCCCTAAATCGCTCACCTGGTAATCATGTAACCATGTACACTGTGTGACCTAGTTTTTGACCGGGCATGATCCTCATTCTAACTTGACCTCGATTTCAATGAGACAAACATTTTTTTCAAGTTTCATGAAGATTCAATGAATTTTGTAGTCTCTAGAGTGTTAACGAGGTTTTTCTATGCTTTGACCTAGTGACCTAGTTTTTGACAAGACATAAGCCACATTTGAACTTGACCTATATTTCATTGAGGCAAACCTTTTCATCAAGTTTTATGAAGATCAAATGAAATTTGTAGTCTCTAGAGTGTTAATAAGGTTTTTCGATGATTCGACCTAGTGACCTAGTTTTTGACCGGATATGACCCACATTTTATCTTGACCTAGATTTCATTGAGGCAAACATTTTGATGAAGATCCAATGAAAGTTGTAGTCTCTAGAGTGTTAACAAGGTTTTTCGAAGATTTGACCTAGTGACCCAGTTTTTAACCGGACATGACCCACATTCGAACTTGGCCTAGATTTCATTGAGGCAATCATATTGATGAAGTTTCATGAAGATCCAATGAAATTTGTAGCCTCTAGAGTGTTAACAAGGTTTTTCGATAATTTGACCTAGTGACCTAGTTTTTGACCGGACATGACCCACATTCGTACTTGACCTAGATTTCATTGAGGCAAACATTGTGACCAAGTTTCATTAAGATCTAATGAGATTTGAACCTGCTAGAGTGTTAACGAACAATTGTGAACGGACGGACGGACGGACAGATAGACGACGGACGACGGACATCCAGCGATCCTAAAAGCTCACCTTGGCACTATGTGCCAGGTGAGCTAAAAACTTATCCCACCCACTGGCGGCCATGTTTTTTAAGATAACAAAATGATTTTAAGAAATCTGGTAGCAGATCATCAATTGACCATTTGTGTAAAATTATTTTTGATTTGGACCAGTAGTTTCAGAGAAGAAGATTTTTAAAGTTTTTACTATACAGTAACATAAGGAAAACCTGCCCCACCCACTGGCGGTCATGTTTTTTTAGATATCAAAATAGTTTTAAGAAATCTGGTAGAGGGTCACCCATGGATTATTTGCATAAAATTACTTTCACATCGGACCTGTAGTTTTTGACAAGAAGATTTTTAAGTTTTCACTATATAGCCATATAAGGAAAATCTGCCCCACCCACTAGCGGCCATGTTTTTTAAGATATCAAAATTATTTTAAGAAATCTGATAGAGGGTAACCAATGGCACATTTGGGTAAAATTATTTCCAATTCGGACCAGAAGTTTTTGACAAGAAGGTTTTAAAGTTTTTTCAATTGGTTGCCATGGCAACCACAATTTCAATTGGATGACCTAAATTTGAAGAAATCTGAGAGAGTATCCTACAAGGAACAATCCTATAAAGTTTTAATGAAATTGGTCCAGTGGTTTCCAAGAAGAAGATCTATGAAAAAAAAGTTTGACGACGGACTGACGACGGACACAGGGCGATCACAATAGCTCACCTTGGCACTTCGTGCCAGGTGAGCTAAAAAGTAATTCCTTATTTCTGCATTAAACCCTATGGTGTTACTACTCATTAGAATAACCTCTTTGAGTTTACTCTGGAGCCCTGAATATTCATTGATAGCGTTGGATACAGGGAGCACATTAAAGGAAGATGAAAGGAGCTTTCTGATTAACTTTCATCTTGCTTTCCTCATCCACTTTCCTTAAGCACTATTGGATCCAGGTGCTTTGAACTTTTGGCTGTGGAAGAAAGGATCAAGAAGTTGGCCCAGAGATGTCTGTATCAAGTCCACATGATCTGATGGCGAGATAGCTTATTAGTTTTGTCTATTGTTCCATCACTTCTTCATTTCTTAATGTTAACATCCACTCCAACTGCTTGTGAGATGTTTGAATACCCGTCTTTCCTGAAACAAGTCACAAGCAAAAAGGGACTTTAATATCAGAATACAGTAAAACCTCTCTAATACGACCACTAATAACCAAAAATTATTTCGTGTTTAAGGCAGGTGGCTTTAAGTAGTCACCAGTCTTCGAAACTAGAAACACTATGGGGTAATGGGTAAACAAAGAAACATCAGTGTGAATGTCAAAACAACTGTTATCCAAATGAGATACCAAGTTACATGTCATCCATTTGGAAATGTCAGTGATAGCTTTGTTTGCATTATACAGTCAAACTTTTATTGGACCACCATTAATTGTGGATGTTTGAGGAATTTCACCCATTACCCCATAGTCTGTTTCTAGTTTAGAAGACAGGTGACCACTTAAAGCAGGTTGAAAGTAAAGCAGAATGCTCTTTAATGCACATTCTGCTTTACTTTCAGCCTGCTTTAATCTACCTTAGAACTGCTTGTATATAGAAAATATTGGAACTATTTCCTTTAGTTGAGGAATAAACTGAATGCTCTAAAAGGTGCTTCTATGGGGAAAGGTTAAAAGCAAAATGCAAAAAGCTCCTGCATAATTATACACCCACCTCTGAAGGTGGTCGTTTATTGGTGTGGCCCTGTCCTTTTTATCCTGCATTTAGCGACACACTGTTGTTATGTAAACATGTTAATTATCTGAGATTGTTGTTTATTTATGATTTAAATACTTTAAAATGCGTAAACTCTATCTTTAGAACATTTAGAAGTTTTTAGAATATTCTAGAAGATCATGGAATAGAAGAGAACATCACTGAATAGTATGGAAACATATAGATTGTTCTAGAAGTTTCTATTCACTGGTAAACAAGTTGAGACACATGATCTTATTTTGTTGACAGAATGCCCCTGAAAGTCTATATTTAGTAATTTTATGGTAAACAACTGATCACATGATCTTCAAGAAATTATATGACTGTTCAATACCTTTCTAGAATGGTAAAACTGTGTATATATAGAGACTTAAAATTCACTGCTTTATCTTGGGTCTTTCGGCAGTCATCGGTGTACTAGACGTTTACTTGCTAATAGTTTGGATACAGATAGAATCTCTGGATTATTGAAAGTGTGGGAAATTTCAATTAAAAGTGCAGTGTTTTGTTATTCAAAAGGACAGGAATTAGGATAATTTTAGGACTTTAATTAACAGGTATTTACGTGTTTCTTCAACTTGTAGATTTGTTTTAATAAAGTTTGTTAAGTTTGTTGCTGGCTTTGTCTTTCTGTTGCGCCTGGCTTGTTACACTGTATAAGAGTCTTATTAAGAGACTGCTTTTCTCCCATTTTCGCCTATGTGGTATAGCCTATTAGGGATTCCTATGGGGAATCACTCTTTCCTCCATACCACATGACATCAATTTTTGCCCAGTTTAACCACAGGCACTGCATAACGCAAGTACCTAAATCACGTTATTTCTGATGACGTAACTATAAACGTCATGCTTTGGTGGAAAAAAGTGCACACCAACTGCAATTATTTCCTTATTTGATAAATCGGCCAGCCTCGTCCCTGCATGAATTTTCTGACCCTCAGGGGAGAAATTCCTATCCTACATAAACACTAGTGGTGGATTCTTATAATCCCATTGACTCGCAGCATGTTTCTAGCTTTGAAAACAGATTACTACATTGTACTTTAAAGAGGTTTAAAGTAAATCAGAACACTTTAAAATAACATTCTGCTTTTCTTTTAGCCTGCTTTAAGCTCCCAACTGGAAAGGTAGTGGAAATTTCTATTGTGTTCAGGACTTCCTAGCTGGGGAGTGCTTTTTTAGCTCACCTGGCACGAAGTGCCAAAGTGAGCTTTTAGGATCGCTGGATGTCCGTCGTCTGTCCGTCCACAATTGGTTGTGAACACTCTAGCGGCTACAAATTTCATCCGATCTTCATGAAACTTGATGACAATGTTTGTCTTGTTGAAATCTAGGCAAAGTTCGAATGTGGGACCAGGGTCATGTCGGGTCAAAAACTAGGTCACTAGGTCAAATCATCGAAAAACCTTGTGAACACTCTAGAGGCTACAAATCTCATTGGATCTTAATGAAACTTAGTCAGAATGTTTGCCTCATTGATATCTAGGTCAAGTTCGAATGTGGGTCATATCCGGTCAAAAACTAGGTCACTAGGTCAAATCATAGAAAAACCTTGTGAACACTCTAGAGGCTACAAATTTCATTGGATCTTAATGAAACTTGGTCAGAATGTTTGCCTCATTGATATCTAGGTCAAGTTTGAATGTGGGTCATGTCCGGTCAAAAACTAGGTCACTAGGTCAAATCATAGAAAAACCTTGTTTACACTCTAGAGGCTACAAATTTCATTCGATCTTGATGAAACTTGGTCAGAATGTTTGTTTAACTGATATCTAGGTCAAGTTTGAATATGGGTCATGTCTGGTCAAAAACTAGGTCACTAGGTCACATCATAGAAAAACCTTGTGAACACTCTTGAGGCTACAAATCCCATTGGATCTTGATGAAACTTGGTCAGAATGTTTGTTTAATTGATATCTAGGTCAAGTTTGAATATGGGTCATGTCTGGTCAAAAACTAGGTCACTAGGTCAAATTATAGAAAAACCTTGTGAACACTCTTGAGGCTACAAATCTCATTGGATCTTGATGAAATTTGGTCAGAATGTTTGTCGCATTGATATCTAGGTCAAGTTTGAATATGGGTCATGTCCGGTCAAAAACTAGGTCACTAGGTCAAATCATTGGAAAATCTTGTTTACACTCTATAGGTTGATTGTGGGTATACATGTCCAGTCATAATCTAGGTCACTATATGTCAAGTTTGCCATGGTGTACCAGGTGAGCGATTTAGGGCCATAGTGGCCCTTGTTTTTAGTATGAATAATACGAGGCATAGAAAAGCATTTTATGGAGTAATGGGTTATTGGCAATAATTTGAATGATCGTTTAAAACAGGTTGCCTATAAAATGATCAAAAGATTTACTCTAAAAGCTCGGCTAGTTCTCGCTTGATCCTTTTTACCACTGGAGGTCCCTGGTAGACCAATGCGGAGTAAAGCTGCACCAAACTTGCTCCATTACGGATTTTATCATATGCATCTTGTCCAGAGGCAATGCCACCCACACCAATTATAGGTATTTGACCTGGAAATATATCGGAATCACACTTTAGTTACATGAAATGATTGAAGTCTTCGAGATGATTCTGATTTGGTGCTGATATAAGTGAAAATTTCGTTGGATTTGTTCAGTTTACTCCCACTTATCTACTTCGGTGTTTCAGGCAGGGGCCTAGTACTAGACTGTAGGAAGTTTTTGCTTTATTTTCAATTCAGCTGACAGTTTTCTATAGCATCATCAATGCATCCTCATTCAAATGCATTTATTAAAACTGGAAAGAGTATTCTTAAGAAGCATATGCAGAGGTATGTTTATAAGGGTCTCTAAATTAACCCTTTATCCCATAGTCTGAGACCAGTTTTGAAAAGAAGTGACCACTTAAAGCAGGTTGAAAGTAAAGCAGAATGTGCCTTACATTCTGCTTTACTTTCAGCCTTCTTTAAGCTACCATCTGCTACAATATAGAAACTATTTCTTATGCTACATATTTATGACTCTATAATGTGGAACCATTTCGTTCAGTGGAATAATAAATTAAAGGCGTAAAAAGGCGTATTTATGGGGTAATGGGTCAAAGCCTTTAGTATGATGAAGAGGTAAGTGTTTTTACCTTTAGTCAATCTGTACATATCTGCTACTGTTTTGGTGGCGAGATGTTTGAGAGGTTCTCCACTGAGGCCACCTGTTTCTACCTTATGGTGGTTAAACAGACTTCTAGGTCTGCTTACTGTTGTATTACTGACTATTAAACCATCTACACGCCCCTGAAATACATCAGCAAAAGCTAGCACTATCACAAAAGTTCATAACCCATTTCCCCATAAATACCCCTTATTGCGCCTCTAAAATATTCATCCACTGATGAAAAAAGTTCCATTTTATACAGTCATAAATATGTACGATAAAAAGTATTTTTATATTTTAGAAGATTTTAGCAAAAGGCGCATTCTGCTTTACTTTCAACCTGTTTTAAGTGATCACCTATTTTCAAAACTAGAATCAGGCTATTGGGTAATGGGTTTACAAAAGGATATTAATAGCCCATCAAGCATGCCTGTCACAAGAAAAAGCTTTACGTTTACAAACTTGACAAAGGCCAGTAATGGAATAAATTAAATATGTCATAAGTACTGATAAAGGAAAATAATAAGTCAAACTAAGACTTTCAAATAAAGGGGCATAACTCTATAAGAAAATCAACTAACTAGAAATTTTTTAAAAGATGGGCAACTCCCCTTTATGATAGAACTTCATGTGATTTTGCTGAGAAACCGCCCGGAAACAAAGTCAACAGAGTAAACAGACAAAAATTTCAAAAAGGGGCATCACTCTGCAAGAAAAACAACCAACTGGAAACTTTTACTAGATGGGCTTCCATCGCATTCCTGTCAGCAGTTGCTAAGACACTGTCCAGAAACAAAGTCAACAGAGAAGCAGACAAACATTTCAAACAAAGGAGCATAACTCTGTGAGAAAATAAATCAGCAGGAAATAATTAATAATTGTTAGATGTGCATCTCCCCTTGATGAAGCGTCCACAATTGGTTCGTTAACACTTTAGAAGCTACAAATTTCATCCCATCTAGAAGAAATCTTGGGTCAAGTTCGAGAATTTGGGTCATGTTGGGTCAAAAACTAGGTCACTAGGTCAAATCATAGAACAAGAGGGCCTGAAGGCCCTGATATCACTCACCTGTTGTACTGAAGCTTGATAGCTTTACCTTTCTGTTTCACCAGTTTTCATCTAAATCCATTCAAATTTGTAGTATAGCATGTAAACAATTTTGGAATACAACCTCATAATTCTAGTATAGTAGAGTACATCCAGGGCAGATAACTAGAGCCTAAACACTACTGAAATGAAGCCTTTTCTAGCATTTCAAAGTATATCAAGGGCAGATAAATATTGCCACATTGGTAACATTTCAATAATAATTGCAATCCTTCGAGAACGTATAGCTATATACTTTGTGTGCAGGTATATTCAAAATCCATTGAAAACTGTAGTTGCAAGAGTGCAAACGCTATAAAATATGGCATTTTCAGCAATTCAAAGGTAGATAACTCTGGATCTGTTGGTCCGATTTCAACCATAATCACCCTTTTTGGAACTCTTATGGTCATATACAATCTGGGCAAGTTTGGGAAAGTTTGGATAACTATTGTGGCCTCTAGAGTGTAAACACAGTTAAATATATCATTTTCAGCAATTCAAAGGTAGATAACTCTTGACCTATTGATCTGATTTCAACCATAATCTTACTCATGTGAAGTCTTATGGTAATATACAATCTAAGCAAGTTTAAGACAGATTGGGTACAATTTGTGGCCTCTAGAGTGTAAACACCCTTAAATATGGCATTTTCAGCAATTCAAAGGTAGATAACTCGAGACAAATTAGTCTGATTTCCAGCATAATCGAACTCAACTGAAATTTTATAGTCATATACAATCTGAGCAAGTTTGAGATAGATTGGATAAAAATAGTGACCTCTAGAGTGTAAACACCGTTAAATAAGGCATTTTCAGCAGTTTAAAGGTAGATAACTCTTGACCTATTTGTCCGATTTCAACCATAATCAAACTCATCCGTTCTATTATTTTATATACATGTACAATCTGGGCAAGTCTTAGAAAGATTGGATAAATATAATGGCATCTAGGGTGTAAACACTATTAAATATGGCATTTTCAGCAATTCAAAGGTAGATAACTCTTGACCTATTTGTCCGATTTCATCCATAATCGAACTCATCCGAACTCTTATGGCAATATACCATCTGAGCAAGTTTTAGAAAGATTGTATAAATATTGTGGCCTCTACAGTGTAAACACCAAAATTGTTGACGCAGGACGCCGGACATTCAAGGATTGCAAAAGCTCACCCTGAGCTAGCTCAGATGAGCTAAAAACCTTGTTAACACTCTAGAGGCTACAAATCTAACTGGATCTTAATGAAACTTGGTCAGAATGTTTGTCTCATTGATATCTAGGTCAATTTTGAATATGGGTCATGTCGGTCAAAAACTAGGTCACGATGTCAAATCATAGAACAAGAGGGCCTGAAGGCCCTGATATCGCTCACCTGTTGTACTGAAGCTTGATAGCTTTATCTTACTGTTTCATCAGTTTTAATCTAAATCCATTCAAATTTGTAGTATAGCATGTAAACAATTTTGGAATACAACCTCATAATTCTAGTATGGTAGAGTACATCAAAGGCAGATAACTAGAGCCTAAACAATACTGAAATGAAGCCTTTTCTAGCATTTCAAAGTATATCAAGGGCAGATTACTATTGCTACAATGATTCGATTTCAACAATAATTTCACTCCTTTGAGAACTTATAGGTATATACTTTGTGTGTAAGTAAAATCAAAATCCATTCAAAACTGTAGTTGCAAAAGTGTAAATGCTGTTGGATATGGCATTTTCAGCAATTCAAGGGCAGACAACTCTTGACCTATAGGTCCAATTTAAACCATAATCACACTTATTTGAACTCTTATGGTCATATACAATCTGAGCAAGTTTGAAAAAGACCGGATAAAAATTGTGGCCTCTAGAGTGTAAACACCCTTAAATATGACATTTTCAGCAATTCAAAGGTAGATAACTCTCAACCTATTGGTTAGATTTCAATCATAATCAAACTCAATCGAACTCTTATGGTCATATACAATTTCAGCAAGTTTGAGATAGATTGGATAAAAATTGTGACCCCTGGAGAGTAAACACTCTTAAATATGACATTTTCAGCATTTCAAAGGTAGATACATGTAACTCTCAACCTATTAGTCTGATTTCAACCAAAATCGAACTCATCTGAACTCTTATGGTTATATACAATCTGAGTATGTTTGAGATAGATTGGATAAAAATTGTGGCCTCTAGAGTGTAAACACTGTTAAATATGGCATTTTCAGCAATTCAAAGGTAGATAACTCTCAACCTATTGATCCGATTGCAACCATAATCGAACTCATCTGAACTCTTATGGTCATATACAATCTAAGCAAGTTTGAGATAGATTTGATAAAAATTGTGGCCTCTAGAGTGTAAACACCCTTAAATATGGCATTTTCAGCAATTCAAAGGTAGATAACTCTCAACCTATTGGTTAGATTTCAATCATAATCAAACTCAATCGAACTCTTATGGTCATATACAATCTAAGCAAGTTTGAGATAGATTTGATAAAAATTGTGGCCTCTAGAGTGTAAACACCCTTAAATATGACATTTTCAGCAATTCAAAGGTAGATAACTCTCAACCTATTGGTTAGATTTCAATCATAATCAAACTCAATCGAACTCTTATGGTCATATACAATTTCAGCAAGTTTGAGATAGATTGGATAAAAATTGTGACCCCTGGAGAGTAAACACTCTTAAATATGACATTTTCAGCATTTCAAAGGTAGATACATGTAACTCTCAACCTATTAGTCTGATTTCAACCAAAATCGAACTCATCTGAACTCTTATGGTTATATATAATCTGAGTATGTTTGAGATAGATTGGATAAAAATTGTGGCCTCTAGAGTGTAAACACTGTTAAATATGGCATTTTCAGCAATTCAAAGGTAGATAACTCTCAACCTATTGATCCGATTGCAACCATAATCGAACTCATCTGAACTCTTATGGTCATATACAATCTAAGCAAGTTTGAGATAGATTTGATAAAAATTGTGGCCTCTAGAGTGTAAACACCCTTAAATATGGCATTTTCAGCAATTCAAAGGTAGATTACTCTTGACCTATTAGTCCAATTTCAACCATAATCGAACTCATCCAAACTCTTATGGTAATATACAATCTGAGCAAGTTTGAGAAAGATTGGATAAATATTGTGGCCTCTAGAGTGTAAACACTAAAATTGTTGACGACGAACGACGGACATTCAAGTATTGCAAAAGCTCACCCTGAGCTAGCTCAGGCGAGCTAAAAACCTTGTTAACAGTCTAGAGGCTACAAATTTCATCAGATATTCATGCAACTTGGTCAGAACGTTTGCCTTATTTATATCAAGGTCAAGTTTGAATATGAGTCATGGGTCAAAAACTAGGTCACTAGGTCAAACCATAGGAAAACCTTGTTAACACTCTAGATGCTACAACTCTCATTGGATTGTAATGAATTTTGCTCAACATGTTTGCCTCATTGATATCTAGCTAGGTCAAATCAAAGAAAAACAGTGTTAACCCTCTAGAGGCTACAAATCTCAGTAGATCTGCATGAAATATTGTCAGAGTGATTGCCTACATCAAATCTAGGTCAAAATCAAATCTGGGTTGTGACCGGTCAAAAACTAGGTCACTAGGTCAAATCATAGGAAATCTTGTAAACAACTCTAGAGGTTGATTGCAGGTGTTGTCCAGTTATAATCTAGGTCACTATAGGTCAAGTTTTACATGGTGTACCAGGTGAGCGATTTAGGGCCATAGTGGCCCTTGTTTTTCTTCAGTTGACACTTTACTGTACAATACAACTTTTCTATTACAACCATTAGAAGGTGACTGCTTGAAGCAAGATGACAGTAAAACAGAAAGCTCCTTTAGGAGCTTTCTGTTTTACTGTCATCTTCCTTTATAAAGCTGTCACCTGTCTTTTATACAATAAAATAGCCTTCTTTATAGTGGTCGTAACAGAGATGTTTTACTGTAAATGTAATACTCTATATCAACTTACAGGCTTACTTAGTACGACCTGGGTGATATCTTCCTTGTCTTTGTCCGTCAGATCTGGAGCAATCTTGACTAGAAGTGGGGGCTTTCTGCCAGCATCTAATTTTCCTCTGGTTTCTGCTACCTAAAAAATAAGTCAAAATCCTGAAACTTAATATACAGGCAATATGCAAAGTTTAATTATGGTTGATATGCATGTTTACAAAAGGGTTTCAGCTAAATCTGTCAAAACTAGAACTGCTATCACTAAAGGTGATAAATACCCCCACTATACAGCACTGTGTCACACTCTGCAGACGTTTTCAATAAGGTTTTAAAATAAGGTCAAAGGTGTAAGCCAAGGTCAAAATGACTTAAAAATGGTATATGACACTCTGCAATCCCAACATATAATAACACACCAGGTTTGGTAATTGTGAATGATAGGGTAAAAGAGATATGCTCTGGACAATTTTTTTTTCATAACTAAGGTCAGAGGTCAATTTCAAGATCAAAGTGATCTCAACAAGAGCCGCAAGCGGCCCTAAATCGCTCACCTGGTACCCATGGTTACGGTCATGGTAATGAACCAGTAATGGTAAAGTTTTCACTATAAGCCATCATTGGTAAATTCATCCCCACCCTCTGGCGGCCATGTTTGAGCTAGGAAGATTATTTGAAGAAAACTGGCAAAGGGTCACCCATCATTTGTGTGAAAATATTCTTAATTCAGACCAATAGTTTCAGAGAAAAAGATTTTTAAAGATTTTCTATACAGAAATATAAGGAAAACTTGCCCCACCCACTGGCGGCCATGATTTTTAAAATAGGAAAATTATTTTAAGAAATCTGTTAGAGAATCATAAATGGATCATATGTGTAAAATTATTTTATATTTGGACCAGTAGTTTCACAGGAGAAGATTTTTAAAGTTTTTACTATACAGTAACATAAGGAAAATGTGCCCCACCCACTTGCGGCCAGACAGACGTGCCACCGAAGTGGGTTAGAGGGCCTTTTCTTTTGTTATTTTCTTTTGTTTGAATAACGGGCCACGGCCCCTTATTCTATTGTTACGGAATGAACTCTATTGTCTTCTTTTGTTATGTTTACCGTTATCTGGCCAGAAAAGGCCCTCTAACCCATTTCGGTTGTGCGGACGGACGGACGACGGACACAGGGCGATCACAATAGCTCACCTTGGCACTTCGTGCCAGGTGAGCTAAAAAGGTATGTGACACTTTGAAATCCCAAGATATATCCACACACAAGGTTTGGTAATCCTAGATGATATAGAGGATAACTGGTTTTTTTCAGTATAAGATAGAAATTTAATCCATTGAGTGAACACTCATGAAAATATAACAGTATGATGTTCACGAAATGGAATTAATTCGATCTTATACTGAAAAAACACAGTTATTCCATTTATTTATGCTTTTAAGCCACTTTTTAAACGAAATTGTTCAACAATTGAAAGCAAAAGTACATGATTTAACCCGTGTGGAGCCCCAAGTTTATATGGAACACATTTTCGTGATATATTGGCGTACACTGACGTCACTGATTTATTGATCTGACGTCATCGTAATTACGTCGTTACTTCGGATCTTGGATTCGTGTTCTTCTGTTTAGTGGTTCGCGACAAATCGGGTTTCGGAATGAAACGATAGGACACGATTGCCTACGATTCTTAGGTAACCCTACAGGGAACATTCATAAAAGAAACTCGCGCGATGATAATCCCACTGCTTGAAGCAGTGGATTATCAAGTGATAATCCACTGCTATTTCGTGGTAATCTACCAAAAAGCAGAAATAAATGGTATTTATAAAAGTTATGCTTTGAACAAGGTTTTTCAGTTATTAAAATGAGAAGTAAATGTCAAATTGAGGTTAAGGTGTTATGCAACACTCTGAATTACCAAATGTATCTACAGACCATGTTTGGTAATTCTAGATGATAACTACTCCTGAGTAACATTTATGCCAAGTATCAAGTAAATCAGGTTGAAAGTGAAGGAGGAGTTTGCCGTACAAGATTTTGCCTGCCAATTTTAAGACCAATTTCAAGACCAAAGGTCAAGGTCACAGAGATTTGAAATGTGTGTCTTGCACATCCTCTACTCCTGAGTAACATTTGTGCCAAGTATCAAGTAAATCAGGTTGAAAGTGAAGGAGGAGTTCAAAGTACAAGATTTTGCCTGCCAATTTCAAGGCCAAACGTCAAGGTCACAGAGACCTGAAATTTGTGTCTTACACATCTACTACTCCTGAGTAACATTTATGCAAAGTATCAAGTGAATCAGGTTGAAAGTGAAGGAGGAGTTCAAAGTACAATATTTTGCCTGCCAATTTCAAGGCCAAAGGTCAAGGTCAAATGAATCAGGTTGAAACTGAAGGAGGAGTTGAAAGTACAAGATTTTGCAGACAGACCAACTCACGACCAACCAACAGGCTGATTCCAGTATACCCCACTCAAACTCTGTTTGTTGGGGTATAACTAAGATCAATCTTTTCCTAGTACTACATAGCCTATTTTCAGCGTATAAGGTCTAGGCTGCATATAGTAGGCTGTGAGTAAAGGGTTTTACTTTCAGTTTGTTTTAAGCAGCCACCTTTTGGGATGTAGGCAAAAGTTACCTATGGAGCATTAAAGTTAGAAGCATGAAATGATATTTCTACCAGAAACAGGTAAAGGACCGTGAAAGGAGTTTTTATGAAGCAAAGGGTAAAGGAGCAGTCTGTGGAATTAGTTTATAATTTTAAATGTCATTTTGCCATTCTCTGAAAGGTTAACTTGGTTGACCTTAAGGTATGATTCATTCTACTGTGTTTCTTGAATATTGATTTTTCATAAATGAATGTCTATATTTCCAACACTGTGTTTAAAACAGGCGGCAACTAATAGCAGCCTGACAAAGTAGGAGGTTTTTTCTTTACTTTAAGCAGTCTACTTTAGAATGTAGGAAACGGTTCCTTTGTTTATTACAACTGATCAGTTGTCAATCAGACAGTCGTACAAACTAAACATGTTTGTCGGAGTTACATTTTAATTGATGACCAGACAAGTGTTAATTTTGCACTGCGTCTATTAAGAAAACACTCAGTGAACAGAACTGCAAACAGTACATAATACATCTTTGAGGGGCCTTACTCATGGAAAACACTCAGTGAACAGAACTGCAAACAGTACATAATACATCTTTGAGGGGTCTTACTCATGGAAAACACTCAGTGAACAGAACTGCAAACAGTACATAATACATCTTTGAGGGGCCTTACTCATGGAAAACACTCAGTGAACAGAACTGCAAACAGTACATAATACATCTTTGAGGGGCCTTACTCATGGAAAACACTCAGTGAACAGAACTGCAAACAGTACATAATACATCTTTGAGGGGCCTTACTCATGGAAAACACTCAGTGAACAGAACTGCAAACAGTACATAATACATCTTTGAGGGGTCTTACTCATGGAAAACACTCAGTGAACAGAACTGCAAACAGTACATAATACATCTTTGAGGGGCCTTACTCATGGAAAACACTCAGTGAACAGAACTGCAAACAGTACATAATACATCTTTGAGGGGTCTTACTCATGGAAAACACTCAGTGAACAGAAATGCAAACAGTACATAATACATCTTTGAGGGGCCTTACTCATGGAAAACACTCAGTGAACAGAACTGCAAACAGTACATAATACATCTTTGAGGGGTCTTACTCATGGAAAACACTCAGTGAACAGAACTGCAAACAGTACATAATACATCTTTGAGGGGTCTTACTCATGGAAAACACTCAGTGAACAGAACTGCAAACAGTATAGATAGAGGACCTGAAGATGATGCTTTGTGCCAAATATCTAAGCTCAGGGTACTGTGGTTTCAGACAAGAAGATTTTTAAGTTTTAATTGAAAATTCTATTTAATTGGAAAAAATCTATTTTTAGCTCCTGTGACCTAGATATGCTACAGACTGGAACCATATTTACAATATTGGTCCAGGGCTTCTAGAAGTGTCACCATGCCAAATATCAAAGCTCTGGCCATATTAGTTTCAGAGATAAAGATGTTTAAAGATTTTACTATATAACTCTATGTAAAATTACGACCCCCGGGGCGGGGTCATTTTTTACCCCAGGGACATAATTTGAACAATCTTGATAGAGAACCTTAAGACAATGCTTTGTGCCAAATATCTAAGCTCATGGTACAGTGGTTTCAGACAAGAAGATTTTTTAAGTTTTTATTGAAAAAATCTATTTTTAGCTCCTGTGACCTAGATATGCAACGGATCGGAAATGTTTGAACAACTTTGAAAGAGGACCATATAAGGATCAGTCAGGCCAAGTTTGGTAAAAATTATCCAGTAGTTTCCGAGGAGATGTCGTTTAAAGAAATTGTTGACGACGAACGGACGGACGGACGGATGCACGAGGACGGACAGAGGACGATCAAAATAGCTCACCTTGGCACTACGTGCCAGGTGAGCTAAAAAGGCGTAAACAAGAGCCCAAGGGGCCTTATGGGGCTCACCAGAGTACACAGTCCCCAGATTTAACTATACCTATTGCTAATGGTGACTAACACCCCCAATAGGGCCTTGTCACAAGAAGCAAATGTGTCAGGATAATGTTGATGTGTGTTCTCCATATGAACTACAGGGTTCAGAAGCATTTTCTAGGCTTTGACCTAATAACCTACTTTTTGACCTGACACAACTCATATTCATCCATTGCCTAGATTTTATCAAGGAAATAATTCTAAGCAAGTTGTGTGAAATTATGGCTAACAAGAGCCGCATGCAGCCCTAAATCGCTCACCTGGTATCCATGATTACGGTCATGTAAATGGACCAGTAATGATTAAGTTTTCACTTATTCACTTCCACCCACTGGTGGCCATTTTGTTTGAGCTAGGAAGATTATTTGAAGAAAACTGGCAAAGGGTCACCCATGAATCATTATTTGTGTAAAATCATTCTTAAATCAGACCAATAGTTTCAGAGGATTTTTTTGGAAAGTTTTTCTATACAGAAATATAAGGAAAACTTGCCCTACCCACTGGCGGCCATGTTTTTAAGATAACAAAATGATTTTAAGATATCTGGTAGAGGGTCTTCAATAAACCATGTAAGTAAAATTATTTTGAATTTGGAACAGTAGTTTCAGAGAAGAAGATTTTTAAAGTTTTTACTATACAGTAACATGCCCCACCCACTGGCGGCCATGTTTTTTAAGATAACAAAATAATTTTAAGAAATCTGAAAGAGGATCATCAATTGACCATTTGTGTAAAATTGTTTTTACTTTGGACAAGTAGTTTCAGAGAAGAAGATTTTTAAAGTTTTTACTATACAGTAACATAAGGAAAAC
Source organism: Gari tellinella (assembly GCA_922989275.2). Classification (NCBI taxonomy): domain Eukaryota; kingdom Metazoa; phylum Mollusca; class Bivalvia; order Cardiida; family Psammobiidae; genus Gari; species Gari tellinella. The sequence continues at coordinate 25,415,173 of OV277862.1, forward strand.
TTGCCCCACCCACTGGCGGCCATGTTTTTTTAGATATCAAACTAGTTTTAAGAAATCTGGTAGAGGATCACCCATGGATCATTTGCATAAAAATACTTTCAAATCGGACCAGTAGTTTTTGACAAGAAGATTTTTAAAGTTTTTTCAATTGGTTGCCATGGCAACCACAATTTCAATTGGATGACCTATATTTGAAGAAATCTGAGAGAGTACCCTACAAGGAATAATCCTATGAAGTTTTGATGAAATTGGCTCAGTGGTTTTCAAGAAGAAGATATTTGAACAAAAAAATTGACGACGGACGGACGACGGACACAGGGCGATCACAATAGCTCACCTTGGCACTTCGTGCCATGTGAGCTAAAAATAAGGCCCCTACAGTGTTTAGAAGCTATTTCTATGTTTTAGTTTAAACAGTATTTATTTCAGAATTTCTACATATGACATTATACACATGTTATAACATAATAAGCTATATAAGCATGGATAGGAAAACAAGTTAAACATAACTTATATAAATTCTTCTCCATGGTAATGATATTAGTCCGGGAGTCAAAGGCCGATATTTAGCTGAACCTGGAAATGCCGGATGAACTTTTTTTCTCTGCAGTTTTCAATAGTCTAGGGTGTCCCTATCAAGATCAAAGAGGGTGCCCAGTGATATCCCTTGAGCATTTCTCAAAATATGCTAATTAAGCCCGCCATTACTGAAATTCCGTTATTTGGCCATATGTCAATTAGTATGCACCCTACCATGATGAAACTGGTGTCTATAACCAGGTTATCAGGGTCTACGAACATGATAAACCCATCATTTCTTGAATTAAATGTTTTGGACATATGCAACTAATGCAAATTATGCAAATGAGGTCCGCCATTACTGAAATTCCGTTATTTGGCCATATGTCAATTAGTATGCATCCTACCATGATGAAATTGGTGTCTATAACCAGGTTATCAGCGTCTACGAACATGATAAACCCATCATTTCAGAAAATTAAATGTTTTGGACATATGCAACTTATGCAAATTATGCAAATGAGGTCGGCCATTACTGAAATTCAGGTTTTTTTGTTATATCTCCAAATATCAGACCATTTAAGACGGTCAACTGGTCCTCGCCTGTAAACATATGTTTCTATAAAACAAACTGTTAGTCTAAGTCTGAAGATTATGAATCCTGTTGATGCAGTTAGCAAAGCTTGGGACAACATCGCAATTCAAGATGGCGTCCAAGATGGCCGCCAAAAATACGAAATATCACTTAGGACTTAGTTGTGGGTACCCTTTTCCATTAAATGGTTTTAATGTGCCTCAGATGTATTCGAAACACATAAATATATGATTATTGAACTTTAAATTCATGATAAAATCTGTTTTAAACAAGAAATTATTCAAATTGCCGCAAAAGAGGCGTATTTTTTCGGGTTTTTTTTTCACATATGTGTGTATATTTTACTAATGAAATGCTACAGTTTTTGTTGATAACTAAGAAGCGGAGCTTTTAGTTAAAAAATGGTGCACTTGGTGAAGCAAGCATAAATGTCCCCCAAGATGTGCTTACCTCAAATATGTCGTTAGCCATCGGAAAAAATCAATATGGTGGCCATTTTCCAAGATGGCCACCACTGAGGGATATTTCAAGTTAACCAACCTTAAAAATCATTTTCACCTCAGAAAAATGGCAAAAAAACAACAAGAAACATGTGATATGATCTTCCTGATAAACAACGACTTATGTAGAAACACCCAAGATGGCGGCTTTTTTCCAAAAACGGCCGCCAAAACCTGTTTGACCAACGTAAAGATGAATTTCTGGTACATTTTCTATCACAAAACTTCGTTTCCGAAGCAATTCACTTAAGCTGAAGTCAAATGATTATGCTATGTTTCCCATTTGGAGCTGTACAAGCAAGTCCATATTTGTAGCATTTGCAGTGTCCAATGCATTGCTTCTTGCACCCGCACTTTGTCAGCTGTTTGCAGTTCTCTGCTATTGGTGTCATTGAGGTCCAGTGAACCCTCCACACGTTGCTTTGCCTTGTCCATCCCCAATCGGCAGGGCTTGTAGTTTTCATTAACGGTTCTAAACATTCTCCCCATATGCGTCCTGCTTGGTAAGCAGCCCGTTGGATATGTTCATGAAGTGCTGCATGAAACTTCAGGTCCAGCTACCATCTATCTTCTTAAAGCAAAAGGGTCTTCTGTCACACATACAACCCTCCTTTTCCTTTGATTGTGGCATTGAAAGCATCATTGTGCAGTATGTCAAACAGGAACAGGCAGGAACTCCATCTCTTGCACCAATTGCTCATGCTGGATCCACAAGAAGTGCAGTGGTATCAAAGGCCCACTCAGACCCGACCCACACTACAAGTGCCCACGCTGTTTGGGAACAGCTCGGCCAATCGATGGAAGGCCATTAAAGGAGGTAAAAGTTGGTGACGAAACACTGGAGGTTGTTTCAGATTTTTGTTACCTTGGAGACACTTTGTCATCCGGAGGTGGGTGCAAGCTTGTTGCCATTACTCGCTGCAAATCAGCCTGGAAAAAGTTCAGGGAGCTCCTACCTATCCTCACAAACAGGCAACTACCAATCAAAACTAGAGGCCGGGTTTATTCAAGCTGTGTGAGGAGTGTGAGGCTATACGGTTCAGAGACATGGGCAACATCAGCAAACACTCTCCGTCGTCTGCAGCGTAACGACAGAGCCATGATAAGATGGGTCAGCTTGGTTAAGCCAGAACATGACGTCCCTTTCGAGACACTCCTGTCTCAGCTGAAACTAAAGGCCATTGCAGACCTCCTGCAAACAGGTAGACTGAGATGGTTTGGCCACACAGAACGAAGCAAAAGCTGGATCTACCAGATCAGAAACATGAACATTGCATCACAAAGAGGTCAAGGAAGACCAAAACTATCCTGGATGGACCTTGTGATGCGTGATCGTGCATCTCTTGAGATGGAATCTACCGAACCACAGGATTGCCAGAAGTGGAGAGGAAGACTACGCTCCTCGACAGGCAGACAGGCCTCACCCTTGTTAAATGATTAAATGGCCTGTATAAACTAAACAGGATGATGATGATGATGATGATGATGGGGTTGGTCGATTGCTATTGCAGAGAAAGATCGCTTCGATTTAACACAACTTTCCCGTCCTGAAATACCTGGTTCTCGTTAGGATACGTCACATCTAAGGTAAGCATGTCTTTCAGTTGCACCGGTAGCCAACATGCATAGTGGACGTTGTTGTTAGAGAAGAAGAAAGGTATCAATGTCGCTAATGCTTGGCATTTGAGCTTGAAATTAGCCCGAAACGACCTTATCACTGAAAGACTAGTCAGTTTAATGAACCAGTAGTTGAACTGTGGACTTGACTGTGCAGCATTGCCCAACTGGGCTGAGATTTCAAGCACTCTGTTGTACGGAATAGAGAGTCCATTCTCATGTAGCAATTCTACAAGCGCGCTCCTTCGAGTCTTCCAATAAACAGACGTTCCAATAAAAAATGAAAATGGTGGCTCGAGGTACAAGCTCTGAAAACACAAGTAGAAAAAACTTGTTTTTCATGTGTATCAGAACTTTCCTGTGTTTCAATCGATGACAAATAAGCCAATTCCTTATTGTACAGTGTTGTCAAACATGACTTGTGATAATTCAGCTCTTGTGTCACAGCATCACCATCACTAAGTATAGACAGGAGCTTACCATTAGTTAGGTTACAGGCACACTCGTTCAGTCGTTGGTCTATTCCCATTGTCATTGCCTGTCGAGGCTTACCCTGGGTCAATTCGCTATATGAAATGGGAGTCGGTTGATCAATGATCTTGAATTGCACACAATGTTTGTAGCAATCATTGCATAGCTATCGTTTTCCTGACTTCCAGGCTTTGTTTTTTAGAGATTCCTTCTTTTTGTTGTTTGACAGAGACAACACTTGTCCAAGACGGTTTCAGCTTTTGAGCTGAATTGATTTGCATTCGCCATATCATGAATATTCAATAAAAGGCCGAGGAGCTAAACATTTGCTACCCTTTACTGTGATAAGTGAACATAATATACGCATATCCAAATATGGGTTACAACTAGGTTTAGGTATATACATAACCCTACATCTAGTCCAGAATCATTCAAGTTCCGTGCGATTTTTTACACCATCCAGGTGACATAACAATGCCCCGAGTAAAGTAGTTTCACCATGATTTGCCTTAGCAGCATGACCTAATATGGCATCTTAATCACCTTAAGAATGCAATTAATACTATTATCGTATTGTTTGAAAGACAGTATTTGACAATATAGGAATGGACATTTACATTATGGCATTAGGTCAAATATTTCCAGCAGTATCCAAATAAGCTTGATTTCTTTAATGATCTCAGGCCTAATTAGCATAATTGATGTAATTAGTTGAGTGCGAGTCATTAAAATGCAAAACTGACGTGCTTATAATGTTTGTAGACCCTAAAAACATAGGTGTAGACACCTGTTTCAGGAGGTTACCATGTATAATAAATGTATTACAGCCAATAATTGGAATTTCAGTAATGGCGGACTTCATTAGCATTAGCGTAATTGATGTAATTTGTCGAGTGCGAGTCATTAAAATGCAAAACTGATGTGCTTATAATGTTCGTAGACCCTGAAAACATAGGTGTAGACACCTTTTGTAGGGGGTTACCGTGTATAATAAATGTGTTACAGCCAATAAACGGAATTTCAGTAATGGCGGACTTAATTAGCATATTTTGAGAAATGCTCAAGGGATATCACCGAGCACCCTCTTGAATCTTGATAAGGACCCCCTAGACTATTGAAAACTGCAGAGAAAAAAAGTTCATCCGGCATTTCCACGTTTAACCACTTGACTCCCGGACTATATATACATGTGCAAATTATGGCATTATGGTTGAATTAACGTAAGACAAAACTGTTTTATTACGTACATTTTTTAACAATATGATAGGAAAATGTTACAAAGATTTACTTCAGTTGATAATTTGGTAAAGTAAACGACATAAAAATAAGGAAAAATACCTAGACTGTATTAGATATGAAATATGTAAAATTTGGTTGGATATTGAAAAAAAGAGAAACAGCACACAATGCAAGCGGTGGTCGACAGGTCAGAATCGAGTGGTCTCAAGTCACTATTAAAAACGCTTCGATGCTGTAATGAACATTTGTACTTTTGTGGCCAGTTCTTCGTTTTGTTTAATAGAGAGACGTTCATTACCGTACAGTAGGTTATTTATTGTTGCTGGGCAAGGGATATCAGAGAAGAAGTTTAATCGAGCCTGATTGTACAAAATACAGTGTAAGAGAAAATGGTTTGCTGTTTCGACCGAGCCACAAGTGCATAGAGGTGAGTCCACGAGAGAGCGTCTGTGAAGATCATAGTTTAGTGAACTGCAACCTAATCGTAAACGAGCAAGTAAGACTTGGCCTCGGCGCGTACCGCATGAGTAGTGTGTCGGTGCCTTTTGCTTATACCTCTTAAGAGAGGATTTGAACATTTCAATAGAAGTAGAATTGCGAATTTGAGGAGACAGTGCATTCCAGTCTTTGATAGCAGAAGGAAGGAAAGAAGATGAGTAGAGATTAGTTCTTGCGTATGGTTGGGGAATATCATGAGCATTTCTGAGTGAGTACCGAGTTTGTTGTTGTTGTGGTATAAGGTTAGTAAGATAAGAGGGCGTAAGATTATGTGTCATTTTATACATAAGGACAAGTTTGTGGTTTTTTCCAGTGTATCCCACCTTAGATCATGAAGAAGTGAGTCGATGTTGCATAACTTTGTAGCACCAGATACAATCCTGGCTGCCTCGTTCTGCACTGCTTCAATGTCATTTTTTAATTCAACGGAACAGCTGTCCCAGACAACATGAGAATATTCTAAGACAGGGCGTATTAAAGAAATGTACATCTGCTCGAGACAAGGACGCGAAAGAACAAATTTTAAAGATCTCATGATGCCTATCCTGTTCCATGCCTTATCGAGAATGATAGAGATATGGGATTTCCAACGAGCATCATCAGAGAGTGTTAATCCAAGATGTGTGTGTGTCGATACACCGGTAATTTGAGTGTCATTTAAGTACAATGGAGGATGATGGGGCTTAGACAATTTTTTAGAGAACAGAACTGACTCAGTTTTAGAGGGATTGAATGAGACAAGCCATGACTGGGACCAAGAGTGAATTGCATGAAGATCTTCATTAAGTGTTACTGCCGAGGTAACAGGATTATCTACAACTATATACAGACTTGTGTCATCAGCAAATAATTTGATGTTCGACTGTATTTCGTTAACAATGTCATTAATGTAGAGAAGAAATAGGACAGGACCGAGAATGGAACCTTGAGGTACACCAGCATGAATAGAAGATAGTTTTGAAGTGGAGTTTGCTATGACTACGCGCTGTTGTCTCGATGACAAATAAGAAGAAAACCAATTAAGTAAAGAGCCGCGAATACCGAATGAGGATAGTTTATGAACAAGACCTTTGTGCCATACCCTATCGAAAGCTTTAGAGATGTCACAGAATACAGCTCGCACCTCCTTGCCTTCGTCAATAGCCTTACAAATGTCATGGTATAAGAAGGTAAGTTGGTTCACTGTTGATTCGCCTTTAACGAAGCCAGATTGATGAGGAGTAAGAATGTTGTTGGTAGTTAGAAAGTTGTATAAGTATTTATGTATACACCTTGCCATCACCTTACCAATACAGCTCAGAAGTGATACTGGTCTGTAATTGGATGGTTGGGATGGATCTCCTTTTTTGAAAATCGGCGTTACGTTAGCCTGCTTCCACGCAGAAGGAAAGATTGAGCGTTGGAGTAAAGTATTAAAGAAAGAGGACAGTGGCACTGCAAGTTGGTGAGCCCCTTCTCGTAAAAGACGAGGTGATATAAGATCAGGACCACTAGCTTTAGGTGCATCCATTACAGAAATGGCGTCAAGAACGTCTTGTGGTGAAATGGTTACATTATTAAGAGTAGGTGTTTCGGTTTCAGCTAAATGAGGTAAGTTTGCGTTATTATCATTAAGTTGTGACTGTTTACAGAAGAAGTCGTTAAGTAAGTTTGCTTTTTCGTCGTCTGTAGAGGCAGTAGTGTTATTGGTCGATAGTGTTGGGATAGAGGCTTTTTCTTTTTTACGTGAAAGTTTTTTGTAAAGTTTAAACCATTCGCTTGAGGAAGTTTTTGCCGAATTTATTTTTTCAATCAAATTGTTTTGGTATTCAGATTTTGACTTTCTTAATGCGTTAGTAACTTTATTTCTTGCTTTTCTAAACTCAGCCCAATGTAATTCATTATTTCCAGCCTTAGCTTTTTTGTGTAGTTTGTTGCGTTTCCTTATTAGTTTTTTAATGCTATTATTCATCCACGGGATATCGCCAGGTCTAATTGTAACAAGTTTATTTGGAATGGTTTCAGACGCTTTAGATAAAATAGTGTGTGTAATGGAGTTTGAAACGGCTTCAGCATCTTCAGAAGACAAGATTGTATCCCACTCTACCGAGCTCAATATATCCCTGAAGCTTTGATAATTAGCTCTTTCATAAAGCCAAATTCGTCGTTTATATGGATGTGGCAAGAGTTTTTTAAATTTAAAAACAGTTACGACGGGGCAGTGGAAACGAATAAGATCAGGTATAAACGGGGCTGCGACATAACTTGCACAAATAGGCTGGACGTTTTTTAACAAATATTAAGTCAATCAAGGATGAAGAATGTTCAGTATAATAAGTTGGTTTTTGTATAAGCTGTTTGGCATCATAGGAGTTTATTAATCTGGTCATTTTAGCGGACTGGTGGCTTAGCAAGTTCATGTTAAAGTCCCCTGTTATGACAACGTTATCGTATAATTGGCTATAAGCTAAGTCTATAGATTGCTCCATTAATTGCCAATACTGGTTGTTTGAGTCAGGAGGTCTGTAGATCCCACCTATAAGCAATGATTTATTTTGGATTTTAATTTCGACCCACATGGCCTCAAGGCCATTTAATGTGAGATCTGTTCTCTCTTTGGCAATAACGCCATCACGAACATAGATAGCAACCCCTCCACCCAGTCTACCCTGTCTGTCACAACGAAAAGGCGCACCAAAATTCTGAATACTGATATCCTCGTTTTTGATATTATCTGAAAGCCAAGTTTCAGTGAAGACAAGTACATCATAAGGTTGCGCCTCAATATCAAGAATATCTATTTTGGGTTTTAAACTCTGTATGTTCAAATGCATTACGCTAAAACCACTATTGGCAATGTCTACAAACAGAGAGCATTCAGAGTCAGGGCTGGAACTGATATCGGAGACAGATGTTGGACCAGGATTAGGGTGTATATCGCCACTAAGAATTAAAAAGAAAAAGGTGAATATGTATACATATTGTGCTTTTAAGGTTAAGGGTACAGCCAATGCATATGGTATGGTCAATATGTAAGCTAGTGCATCGAAGAACTTAGAAGTTGACACAGGACGGCAAAGTGACTTGTATATAATAATAAAATCCATCACGGTGGATGATACCTAATGTGTTGAGAGGCAGCCGCCCTTAATAGTGTGAAGAGACAGCTCGAAATCTTCGCTAACGACCAACCGATCGCAATGTGTGCAGGAAAAATCATAGTAAGAAATTAAAAAAAACAAAAATGTGTGACGAAAAACTGTTCTGCAGTTAATGGATTGATAGTGAAACCTAAGCTACAAGCATACAATAGACGATAAAGAACATCAAGATGCATACAGAAATAAATCATTCATGTTTCATATTGCAGTTCTATTGAGAAACCCAAAGCTTGACGAGATTGGTATACAATCCGAAACTATATAATTATCGTCTTGATATGATTTATAACTTAAACAATTAGCAGGATCTCCTCAATTGAACCACAATAGTCAAACACGTTCAGTAACTATGTTTTGACCTACTGACCTACTTTTTAATCTTATGTAACCCATATTCACACAGTGCCTAGCTTTTGTCAAGCTAACCATTCTAAGCAAGTTTCAAGAAGATTGGGCTAAAAATATGGCCTCTTGAGAGGCAAAAAGCTTTTTCTGTGATTTGACCTACTGACCTACTTTATGATCCAACATGACCTAAATTCATGTATGACCTATATTCTATTAAGTTTATGACACTGACAAAATCTCATAAAGATATAGCCAAAAATATGACTTCTAGAATGTTTTTAACTTTTAAATCAATACAGTCGAACTCCGTTACCTCGATATTCGATACGTCGATACTCCGCTTACGTCGATATTTTTTGCCCGTCCCGGCGAATTCCTTCTTTATCTATATAGTAAATCCCTCATTTGCTCGATATCGTTTCGTCGATATTATCGGTTACGTCGATGTAATTTTTCAGAACCATAGCAATTTTCTTACCCTTACATCGATATCTGCTTCACCGTGACCGCATATCGCACATTCGGCAAACATTGAATGGAGGTGCGAAAATGGCTCTCGGCCACCCTGACTTAAGCACCAAATGTGTGAACATGTCCGAAATTGCACTAATATGCACGAAAGATAATCCCATCTTAATTGCACAGTATCAATATTATTAATGAATTCCCGTATAAAGTTGGTTACGACGTTTGCGTACATATTTCTATGAATTCAGGCTGAATACGTTCTGTCAAACCTGAGTCAATTTTATGTTTATATGGCTGCGCTGTTTAAATCAGACTACAGAATGCTTTGCAGTGCAGACTGAAGGTGCCGTACAGCGAATTAGCGTAGTGAGATCAAACAAAAGTTACATTTCATTTCTGATTTTTTTTTTATCTTAGTCAGTTCAAACACCGAAATAATTCACCCATGTTTCGAAATCGGACACGCCCTTTTGAAAATTAAACATGTAAACAATGTACGCTTGCAACGGTTTTAAAGCGTCACCGGAAGTGTAAACGGTGCACTGTGTTGGTGTGATGAAATGTGTAGACCAATTTTTATGTTATAAAAATGTGTTAGCACTTGTGCGCTGGATGTTTATGCTGATGGACTCGGGTAGATCTACCAAATGTATTCTAAATATTTGCTGTGTATCGTCTCTGTGTACACCTCTACAATTATTTTGTGTCGCTGTTTGTGTTTCCGTTTTGTGTATTAAAATACGGAAATTGTTTACTCGCTCCCGCATATCATATCTAATAGACGCGTAGATTCTCTTATTTTAAAAAAATACTGAACAGCTTCATCAAGTTGAAAACTATGTCAGAGAGTTGAAGATTATGTCAGATTCTACTTGCCTACGCATTTATTTTCAATTACCAAGCATATAACTGCCAATAAACACTAGGATCGAGTATAACACATCTTCAATATGACGATACAGATCTCAAATGAAAAACTCCCATTAGCTTGAACTTCGGATACGTCGATATTTTTTCACGGTCCGTTGAACTTCGAGGTAACGGTATTCGACTGTATTTCCAAACACCGAAAATGACCACGCCCTCTGGCGGCCATGTTTTTGACGGATCAAAATTCTTTGAACAACTTTTAAAGTCTATCCATTGAGAAACAATTTGGTGAAAACCAAATTGAAATCGAACCAGTACTTTCGGAGAAATTTTCTAGATATTGTGCGTGGTTGCCATGGCAACCAAACAAATTACCCCACCCACAAACTTTTAACAACTTTTCATTCCCCAACTCTACTGATGCTTCTGATGAAGTTTGGTTACACTGACGCTATTGGTTTCAGAGAAGAAGTCGTTTGCAGCTGTTGACGGACGGACTGACGGACAGTCGGACAGAGCGGTATCACAATAGCTCACCTTGAGCACTGTGTGCTCTGGTGAGCTAAAATACAACTTCTAGAAGGATCTTTAACTTTTCATTCAATATTACCGAACACGAAAAATGACAACCCCATTTGGCTGCCATGTTTTTTAACGGATCAAAATTCTTTGAACAACTTTTAAATTGAGAAGCATTTTGGTGAAACCAAATTGAAATCGGACCAGTGGTTTCGGAGAAGAAGATTTTTGTACATATTGTGCGTGGTTGCCATGGCAACCAGACAAATTACCCCACCCACAAATTTTTAACAAATTTTCATTCCCCCATCCTACTGATGCTTGTGAAGATGTTTAGTTACACTGGGGCTATTGGTTTCAGAGAAGAAATCGTTTGCAATTGTTGACGGACGGACGACGGACAGCAGGGGTATCACAAAAGCTCACCTTTGGTAAGCTAAAAAGGCATATTTATGGGGTAATGGGTTAATCCTTACTTACCTTTTCAATCAACTCCTCTAACTGCTCTTTTCCCTGCATATTCCTAAGGCCAGGTGTGTTTGGACTGGACACATTTATAACGAGGTAGTCAGCCATTGGTCCAAATTGTTCCACTCCTTTCTGATAGTCCCCAACAGGTGTCTCTGAGGTCTTGTTTTTTCCGAGATTCACACCCATAATTCCCTTCTTTGTGTTATCTGTCAAGGACATCCATGGTTATATTGTCATGTTTGATAACTTGGAGCTACAGATAATGGGGCGTTGTTGGTTAACCCTTTCCTCTACAGCAAAACAGTGACAGCTTACTGCCTTACAGTAAGATGAAAGTAGAGCAGAAAGCTGCCAACTGTATTCATCACTATCAATGAATATTCATTCATGTTGTTTATCTGAAGTATTGTGTAGATTTCTCTAAGACTATGGCATATCTGTGGTGGAAAATTAGCAAAACTATTGAAAACTAGAACTGCTATCACTAAAGGTGATAAATACCCCCACTCCAGCTGACCTGTCACAAACAGCACAATGACATGTAGAAAGAATAATACATGCATATCAAGGAACAAAATTTCAAGTTGAAAAGGGGCATAATTCTGTCAAATTTTATGCAAGAGTTGTCAGACTTTAAGGAAAAGTCTCACAATACAAGACTAATAATGTTTACCACGTTTGAAGACAATATCACGAATAGTTTTCAAGAAAATGGCATGTTCAAAGAAAATAAAACAAAATTTAAAGTTAAAAAGGGGCATAATTCTGACATTTGTTGGCAAGAGTTATGTAACTTTAAATAGAGTCTGCAAACATCACACTTATAATGTGTACCAAGTTTGAAGACACTGTCATAAATAGTTTTCAAGAAAATGACATGTCCAAAGAATAAATGCATATTAAGGAACACAATTTCAAGTTATAAAGGGCCATAAATCTGTCAAATTTTGTGCAAGAGATGTCAAACTTAATGAAAAGTCTCACAATACAACATAATGTATACTAAGTTTGAGGACAATATCATGAATAGTTTTCAAGAAAATGACATTTTCAAAGAAAAAAATCTTTATTAAGAGACCAAAATAATGAAGTTAAAAAGGGGCATAATTCTGTCAAATTTGGTACAAGAGTTATGAAACCTGTCAATGACTGTCCCCAAATAACATTGATAATGTATACTAAGTTTGAAGATGGTATCATAAACAGTTTTCAAGAAAAAGGCAAATGTCCCGGAAAAACGCGACCGACCGACCGACATACGGAAGGACGGGCGGACAAGGCGTTTCCTATATAGCCCCCACCACTAGGTGTTGGGGGTATAATAACAGCATGGTAGAGACCTGCTAGAGCGGAGAAGACCTTATTCTTACCCATTTATTCTTCAATTTGCAATATACTTATAGCTTAATTATGAAGGGATACCATAATGGCTGAACTCATTCACCCCTGATTAAACTCTACATGAAAATTTCCAACTTCCAATTTTTTACTATATAAAGGGTTGCTTTCTGCCATACAATGCACATTGGAAACTGACTCCTTCAGGAGCCCATTGATATCTGTGTTTGCATAGGACAAATGTACTCTCTACAGGTACACTGTCTGTAAACAATGAGTATACCGACCGCTTGGGTTAAATGTGTTGATAGCAAAAACAAGTTGTTTTCATGAAACATTTTCCCCATGAGACGCCTTTTTTGATAGCAAAAAGTTTTCATGAAACATTTTCCCCATGAGACGCCTTTTTATTAGGCGAGTTCACAAGATACAAACAATCAAATCTAAAAAGGTTTAAGAATCATTAAGTACACAACTCGACCAGTAAAGACACTTTATGATTCTGAACAGGAACTTTGCAATAACAACAAAAATCTCTCAGTTCTTAACTCTTTGAATTTTTTGTATGCAAGAATTGTTGTCTACTACTATCCAGTTTGGACCTTAATGAGATGCTAGGGTACTCATCTTCATCCAAACTGTTTGCAAAGAAAGTCACAGTTAGCATGCAAAGAAATAACTGTTTGAAACTGAAAAGTCATAACCCATTACTGGCTTGTTTCTTGTTTTGAAAACAGGTGAGCACTTAAAGCAAGTTAAAAGTAAAGCAGAATGTGCCTAAATGTGCATTCTGATTTACTTTCCGCCTGCTTTCAGCTAGTATCTGCTAGGATATAGAAAATATTTTTTATGATATATATTCATGACTGTATAAATAGGAACTGTTCTTCAGTGTAGTAATAAATCAAATGTGCTAAAAGGCATATTTATGGGGTAATGGGTTAAATGATAAATGGAGAACACTACAGGGTTTTTCCTCCTTATATACCGGTAATAGGTACCTGTACCGATAAAAAGACCCATTCCCAACTGCCAAAAAATGACCAATTTTCCCAATCATCAGTAATAAAATTCCCAATTTAGATCCGAGAAGAGGCCCTGCTAATGCCAGCTGGAGATTTGTTCCCTTACAGAGAGTATAATGGGACAGTTTACTGCTAGCAGTCATATTTGCTACATGAATAAGGAGAGATAAGTACAACTTCAGTATGGTTTTTGTATACTGAACTTTATTTGATCTACACAAAAATCCTAATTTGACTAAAAACAACACATATGTTTGCCAATTCGACTAAAAACAACATAATTTTTTCCAAATTTGTTCAGATCTGGACCCATTCCCATTTGACTGAAGAAAAACCCTGCACTAGAACTGCTGTTACAAAACCTTACTTGGTATCACAACTGTTTCTGTTTCAGGACCACCAGTGTCCGTCCACAAATTTATATTTAACATATTTCGTTCCTCCGACACATACGGATAGTAGGGATGGTCTAGGAATATAGCAATAGCAAGACTATTAGTATACTTCACACAATAATAGTTTTTACATATAGTCAAACTTATATTGAGCGACCTTTTAACAAAAGAAGCTTTGCAATGCCTTTAGGAGCTGTTTGCATTACTTCTGTATCGTATTTACTCATTCACCTCTAAAACTTTGAATGGACCATTCCTGTTTCCAATTAGAGTATGCCCATTTTTTACTATTTAGGTTTTTTTATAATGTTTTTCAAAACAACAAACAGTGCAGACCCTAATCGAAGGGCTCTTCTTTTTGGTGGTCACTCATTACATGTTTGAGTGTATCAAAACATGACCAACTCACAATTCTTTAAAATACTGCATTTCTTTAAAAAAAAAAGCAGCATGTTATTGATAATTGAAAAAAATGTCTTCATTTTTAAACATTCTGGAACTTCAAATGGACAATTCCAATCTGGTATATAATAAAATGAGTCATTTTTTGACTATTCATCATATCTTTAATTGAAACATTTTTCCTACTTTCTCTTCTGGTGAAAGTAACAATGCCCAGGGCTCCAGATAAGGGGAGTTTTTCAAAAACTAAAATCTTTATTTCTGCATTAAACCTTATGATGTTAGTAACACTAATTAATGAGTAGTAACATCATAGGATTTGGTGGTGAGATGAGTGAGATGTTGGATTTGTTCAGTTAACTTCGTCTTATCTGGAGATCTGATGCGTATCAAAGGCTAACAAATCTCCCAAACTCCTTCTGCCCTGTACAAACGGTACATGTTCTTTAATACTGTAAAAATGTACAGTTTGTTATACAAGCTGTATGAATATTTGTTAGATCAATACCTTGTATACAGGAAGACAGACACCAACAATCTAGTTATCCATCTCCTCCCCATTTAACCATTTACCCCCTAATCTGTTTTTAGTTATGAATACAGGTGATCACTTAAAGCAGATTGAAAGTAAAGCAGAATACTCCTTCAGGAGCACTCTGCTTTACTTTAAACATGCTTTAAGCTCCCATCTAGAAAGATAGTGGAAATGGTTTCTGTGTTTTTCATGTTCCAAACTTCCTAGTGACTACATGTAGTTTTCTTAGTGTAGCACTAATTAGAGATATAAAAAGTCATATTTATGGAGTAATATGTTAATCCCAATATCAATGAGCAACATTCTTCTTGATTCAACTCTTTTTTCCACAAAGGTGCCTGGGCTGCATCTACCTACTCGTCCACCAATGCATTGCAAATTAATATTTATAAATGGTGTCAATATCAGGGGCCAGCATAAAGCAAGATGAAAGTAAAGCAGAAGCCTTCTATCCTTTCACTTTGCTCTAAACAGCTATCAGCCTTAAACATTACTAAAGAATCCATATGAGCTGGATATAAGCAAACTGCGCTAATGGTATGGAGGAAATGGTGAACCAACTTGTTGAGCGCTGGATAAAGACCAGAAAGTTCTGGGAAATCTTGCCTATACTGTTTCACTTACCTTTAAACTTATCAAGCCTTTTCTTCAATCTTTCACAAACAACTGCATGACCTTCACTATTGAACCCAAACCTGTTAAAAAGAAAATATTGTGTATATCTAGTAAATAACACCATGAAATATTCTTTTATTAACTCATTCACCCCTGAAACTTTTAATGGACAACTCCAACTTCAAAATAAGTCTAGTCCATTTTTGACTATTTAGGGTTGATTTTAACAATATATTTCAAAATGACAAACAGTGTAAACCACGATCAGAGGGCTCCTTAAGGAGCCCTTTGATCCGGGTCTACTCTGTTTGCTTGGGAAATGTGTAATCCTCACACGGTTTGTAAATGAAGAGTATACTCGTCGCTAGGATTGAATGCATTAATGCCATTCATCCATGAAACTTCAAAAGGACAATTCGAGTTTCCAAGTACAAATGTACGTCTAATCTCTTATGTTGCAAATTCGTTACTGTATAAAATGGAACTATTTTCTTCAATAAAGGAATGAGTTAAATAAAGTCTATGTAGTATTAACCCTTAGCCTGCCAGTCACGACTATAGCTCCATATGCAAACAGCTTGGATCCGGATGAGACGCCGAGTAACTCGGCGTCTCATCCGGATCCAAGCTGTTTGACACTCGGACAACATTTTCAGCAATTTTGAGCAACTTTGAAGCACTTTGAAACTTGAAGCAGACGAGAAATATAGCAGACGACAATTTATATGGCGGGCTAAGGGTTAATTCATTATCAGATGTTTTATTATTACATGTAGTTAATATTTGTTTTCATTCTGATCACTACACACATATATATTGCCAATCTCTCTGGATTAACATATTTACACCAATAACCAATCCTGGGGTATTTTTTTTACAATTCATACCATTTCTCCTGAAAGGTGTCACTTTCATGCTCCTACAACATCCAGCTTATGAGCCATACGAAAACTTTGCCTGAATCTTGACAAGTAGAAGCTGAAAGCTTGCTAAAGGTAAAGCAGAAATTTCCAAATGGACCTTTCTCGATTACTTTCAGTCAGTTTTGAGCAACAACCTATCGTAATAAAACAATGACAAGAGCTGCATGCAGCCCTAAATCGCTCACCTGGTACCCATGTTTACGGTCATGGTAATGGACCAGTAATGATAAAATTCCACTATAAGCCATCACCGTTAAATTTACCCCCACCCACAGGCAGCCATGTTGTTTGAACTAGGAAGATTTTTTGAAGAAAACTGGCAAAGGGTCACCTATCATTACTTTTTTATAAAAATATTCTTAAATCAGATCAATAGTTTCAGAGAAAAAGATTTTTGAAAAAATTCTATACAGAAATGAAAGGAAAACTTGCCCCTACCACTGGCGGCCATGATTTTTAAGATATCAAAATCATTTTAAGAAATCTGGTAGAGGGTCACCCATGGATCATTTGTGTAAAAAAAATTTCAATTTGGAACAGCAGTTTCACAGAAGAAGATTTTAAAGTTTTAACTATACAGTATCATAAGGAAAACATGCCCCACCCACTGGCGGCCATGTTTTTTAAGATATCAAAATTATTTTAAGAAATCTGGAAGAGGGTCACCCATGGATCATTTGTGTAAAATTATTTTCAATTTGGACCAGCAGTTTCACAGAAGAATATTTTTAAAGTAATTCATAAGGAAAACGTGCCCCACCCACTGGCGGCCATGTTTTTTAAGATATCACAATTATTTCAAGAAATCTTGTAGAGAGTCACCCATGGATCATTTGTGTAAAATTATTTTCAATTTGGACCAGTAGTTTCCCAGAAGAAGATTTTTTAAGTTTTTACTGTACAGTATCAGAAGGAAAACCTGCCCCACCCACTGGTGGCCATGTTTTTTAAGATATCAAAATTATTTTAAGAAATCTGGTAGAGAGTCACCCATGGATCATTTGTGTAAAATTATTTTCAATTTGGACCAGCAGTTTCACAGAAGAAGATTTTGAAAGTTTTAACTATACAGTATCATAAGGAAAACATGCCCCACCCACTGGCGGCCATGTTTTTTTAAGATATCAAAATTATTTTAAGAAATCTGGAAGAGGGTCACCCATGGATCATTTGTGTAAAATTATTTTCAATTTGGACCAGCAGTTTCACAGAAGAAGATTTTTAAGTAATTCATAAGGAAAACGTGCCCCACCCACTGGCGGCCATGTTTTTTAAGATATCAAAATTATTTTAAGAAATCTTGTTGTTATGAAAACATATTACTACGTAAAGCAGGTTGAACGTAAAGTAGAATGCACCTTAGGGCGCATTCTGCTCTACTTTCAGCCTGCTTTAAGCTACTATCTACTAGAAACAAGAGGGCCTAAAGGCCCTGATATCGCTCACCTGTTGTACTGAAGCCTGATAGCTTTACCTTTCTGTTTCACTCATTTTAATCTAAATCTATTCAAATTGTAGTATAGCATGTAAACAATTTTGGAATACAACATCATTATTCTAGTATAGTAGAGTACATCAAGGGCAGATAACTAGAGCCTAAACAATACTGATATGAAGCCTTTTCTAGCATTTCAAAGTATATCAAGGGCAGATAACTATTGCCACAATGATTAGATTTCAACAATAATTGCACTCCTTCGAGAACTT
Source organism: Gari tellinella (assembly GCA_922989275.2). Taxonomy (NCBI): domain Eukaryota; kingdom Metazoa; phylum Mollusca; class Bivalvia; order Cardiida; family Psammobiidae; genus Gari; species Gari tellinella. The sequence continues at coordinate 25,433,368 of OV277862.1, forward strand.
ATAGCTATATACTTTGTGTGCAAGTATTATCAAAATCCATTGAAACTGTAGTACCATGTTAGATACATGTATGGCATTTTCAGCTATTCAAGGGCAGATAACTCTCGACTTATTGGTTTGATTTCAACCATAATAGCACCTATTGCAACTCTTATGGTAATATACAATCTCAGCAAGTTTGAAAAAGATTGGATAAAAATTGTGGCGGCTAGAGTGTAAACACCATTAAATATGGCATTTTCAGCAATTCAAAGGTAGATAACTCTTGACCTAATCATCTGATTACAACCATAATCAAACTCATCCAAACTCTTGTGGTCATATACTATCTGAGCAAGTTACAGAAAGATTGGATAAAAATTGTGACCTCTACAGTGTAAACACCCTTAAATAAGGCATTTTCAGCAATTCAAAGGTAGATTACTCTCAACCTATTAGTCTGATTTCAACCATAATCAAACTCATCCGAACTCTTATGGTCATATTGAATCTGGGCAAGTTTGAGATAGATTGGATAAAAATTGTGGCCTGTAGAGGGTAAACACTGTTAAATATGGAATTTTCAGCAATTCAAAGGTAGATAACTCTTGACATATTGGTCCCATTTCAATCATAATCAAACTCATCCGAACTCTTCAAGTAACATACAAGCTGATGAAGTTTTAGAAAGATTGGATAAAAAGTGTGGCCTCCAGAGTGTAAACACTGTTAATTATGGCATTTTCAGCAATTCAAAGGTAGATAACTTGACCTATTGGTCAGATTTCAACCATAATCTAACTCATCCGAACTCTTATGGTAATATACAATATTAGCAAGTTACAGAAAGATTGGATTAAAATTGTGGCTTCTAGAGTATAAACACTAAAATTGTTGACGACGGACGACGAACGACGGACGACGAACGACGGACATTCAAGGATTGCAAAAGCTCACCCTGAGCTAGCTCAGGTGAGCTAAAAAGAAAATATTTTTTATGATAAATATTAGTAATTGTATAAATTGTGTAACTAATTTCTTCAGTGGGGGAATAAATAAGAGGCGTAAAAAGGCATATTTACGGGGTAATAAGGTAAAAACAGGACAAAATTAAAGAAGAAGCACTTTTGAGCATCTCTTGTCAGGATGCAGGAAAGGTTTCCGACGACATTTTATCAGAAGAATAAAAGGCATTGTTATAAAGGCATTTCTATTCATGAGTAATAAGTAAAGGTGTCAAAAGGCATCTATATGGGGAAATGGGCTTAACAAAATGTGTACCTATTTATCACACCTAAATCTTGCTTCAGTCGAAACAGCCTTGGTTTTGGATTGCCTGGCTGGGGTTGTGGTGTAACACTGCCCACCTCAACAAAGCCAAACCCGGTCTGTAACATCCCATCCACGGCCACACCATCCTTGTCAAAGCCAGCAGCAAGACCAACTGGATTGGCAAAGTCACGGTCCCAAAGTTTGGTGTTCTGGAACAGATACAAAATACTTGTAAATTACTATCTCAGTTTTAGCTGTGTTGGTGCAGAAAACATAGCTAAACAAGAAAATAAACAAACTTTTAACGATAGTGCCAAACAGATCATGTCTAAAAAAAAATCCCATTATGGTACAAGAGGGCCATGATATTGCTCACCAGTTGTACTGAAGCCTATTAGCTTTACCTTTCTGTTTCACCCGTTTTAATCTTAATCCATAAAAATTTGAAGTATAGCATGTAAACAATTTTGAAATACAACCTCATAATTCTAGTATAGTAGAGTACATCAAGGGCAGATAACTACAGCCTAAACAATACTGAAATGAAGCCATTTCTAGCATTTCAAAGTATATCAAGGGCAGATAACTATTGCCACAATGATTAGATTTCAACAATAATTGCACTCCTTCGAGAACTTATAGCTATATACTTTGTGTGCAAGTATAATCAAAATCCATTTAAAACTGTAGTTGCAAGAGTGTAAACGCTGTTAGATATGGCATTTTCAGAGATTCAAGGACAGATCACTCTTGACCTATTTGTCTGATTTCAACCACAATCGCACTTATTCGAGCTCTTATGGTCATATACAATCTGAGCAAGTTTGAAAAAATTGTGGCCTCTAGAGTGTAAACACTGTTAAATATGGCATTTTCAGCATTTCAAAAGTAGATTACTCTTGACTTATTAGTCAGATTTCAACCATAATCATACTCATCTTAACTCTTATAGTCACATACAATCTGAGCAAGTTTGAGATAGATTGGATAAAAAATTTGGCCTCTAGAGTGTAAACACTGTTAGATATTGCATTTTCAGCAATTCAAAGGTAGATAACTCTTGATCTATGCAGTTATGAATATGTACCCTAAGAAATATTTCGTATATCCTAGCAGATATCCTAGTGCTTTACTTTCAACCTGCTTTAAGTAGTCACCTGTTTTCAAAACCAGTAGCAAAAGGCTATAGGGTAATGGGTTGAAGCAAGTTTATTATTTAGTACCTGTGAATGGTCACTTACCAAGCAGGTTGGATCTGGCTTCTTTTGCTTTGGTGTTAGTTTATGTTTTGCAATGAATACTGCTAGGTTATGAGCAGTTTCTGGGTCTAAGTAACTAACACAGGGCATAACATATTCTCTGTAGAACTTCTCATTTCCCTCATAAACCGAATATGCACCAAATAATGTAAAACCACCACCAACAATTCCAAGTAACTGCTTCAACTGGGTCTGAAATAAAACAAATATCTCTAAGTGAGGGCTCCAGATTGAGTGAGTAAACTGAACAAATCCAACATTTTTCACTCATTTAAGCATCAAATCCTATCATGTTACTACAATTCTAATGAGTAGTACAGTGTTCCCTCCCTACACCGGCCCTCCCAACGGTTCCCCCCTTACAACCACTCTTGCAGCATTCCCTCCCTACACCGGCCCTCCCAAAGGTTCACCCCTTACAACCACTCTTGCAGCATTCCCTCCCTACACCGGCCCTCCCAACGGTTCCCCCCTTACAACCACTCTTGCAGCATTCCCTCCCTACACCGCCCCTCCCAACGGTTCCCCCCTTACAACCACTCTTGCAGCAATTCCCTAAACAGGACAAATATGTCCAATGCTTTTACTGCTGCAATATTGTATGCTTAAAATTGTCGTCTGCTGTTTTTTCTCAAAGTTACATGTTATTGGACATTTTGATAGAATAAATACAATGACGAGTGACTAACAGCTTGAATCCAGATCAGACACTGCTCTTTGCAAGTGTAAGCCAAGTATTAATTTTCCCTCCCTATAATGATTCTGGGCTCCGTACAACACACTAAATCTGTGTCTCCCATTGGGTGTCTTTTTAGAGATGGAGCACTGTAATACCATAGGAAATTTTGGTTTTGACTCCCCTAATCTGTAGCTCTGTCTGTAAGTTTCAATTCAATCAAATTGAAGCTCAAAATATAACTAAAGTGCTCCCTCCCTACAACAGCCCTCCCAACAATGACTCCCTCCTTGTCACAGTTCCCTAAACAGGACAATTATGTCCAACCTATTCAAGGCTGCAAATGTAATCTGCTAAAAATTGTTGTCTGCTGTTTTTCTCAAAGTTACATAATTGTCATTTTGACCAAAAAAACACTTAATGACGCGTGACAAACAGCTTGAATCCAGATCAGACACTGCGTTACGCGGTGTCTGATCTGGATTCAAGCTGTTTACAAATGTAAGCCAATTTCCTTCCCTATAACAACTCCCTCCGAGCAACGCACACAATTTTCGTCTCCCAATGGGTGTCGTTGTTGAGAGGGAACACTGTAACAACATGAATTATTCATGTACACTAGACTAGTACAGTCTACAAAATTTTCATTTTGGTTGTCCTTTGGACAGCTTCAATTTCTGAAATTGTTGTCGATAGTTTTGACTTGGGTAATATGTCCCTTGCCATAGGTAATAAGGATGAAGACAAGGTGGTGGGGGTGTTTAAACTAAAGTATTCCTACCTCTTATGGTTTTAAAGCTTAAATAACCAATGTTGTGACTTCTCAAATAGAGGCATCTCTTCAATATGAAGAAATGAAGATTTTAGAATATAACCTGCATTTTCAATCAATGCCTTTTGCACCCCATTAAGTAAGGCACTTAATCATTAAGAATTTTTTTTTTTTTCAACCCTACGTGGTGTCTGATGCGCTAGCCCTCCTAGCAACTAGTTGTAAACACTGCCATATTTGGCTATCTTACAACCAGAATAATTAAGCGAGGTTTGTTTACTATATACAGTGGATCTTCGGCCAATCAAAATATAGGTTATATATTCTAAGTTAGTTAGAACATATTAAGTGACATTTTAGTGGCTAAGAAGTGGCTCACTCGCTTCTCTCACTCTGTCCCTTCTAAACCACGAAGAGTTCACTTAAAATATGTTCTAACTATAACTTAGATTATGAAATATTGTAGAGGATGTAAGAGTTTAGCAACTAATAAACTTGTTTGCTATTCCAAATAACTAGGATGAATGATTGCCTTTACTTTTGGCTTGCGGCAACAGTTGCAAACCTATATTATATAACATTTGGTGATACAGTTCATGATTTTTTACACGGTTTCCGACAGGATTCATTTGGCATAGGGCCATGATTATCTCTGTGTGTGCCTCATAGGGCTTTTCCCAAAAGTAACAGTGAAGGTATTGGGCCCTATGGCATGCAGCGATAAAATTCCATCTTATGGTAACCCTTTACTCCCCATGTATAGATACTCATTTTAAGGCATTTAATATTCTGGATCGATCTCCACAGATGAAAATAGGTCCACTTTATACAGACATGAATAAATGTATTATAATTAAGGAATATTTTCAAGGTAGCTGTAGCAGGTTGGAAGTAAAGCAGAAAATGTCTTAAGGCGCATTCTGATTTACTTTTGTGACAAATATATAGTTTACCAAGGTTTCAAATGTTACCTCCCTTGAATTAATTACGCCATTTGTTATTAGATACAGAATTTTGAAATCGGCTTCAAATAGACTCTTTTAAAGGTAGATATATCAATTATTTGGAATGTAACTTTACGGAAAGATTACCCAGCCCAAGCTTGTACGTCTAATACATGTAGTATTTGTTTATTCATTGAGTTTATAGTGATATTGTGTATTGATCATGTTTTGATCAGTGGGCGCTTTCAGAACGGTTAAGCGATAGGAAGTTGTCTAGAGTAGCTTCCCATGATTTCCTGGCAAACATAACCAGGCGGCGCCACGTACAAACCAAGGTTATATAAACCCCTGTCGCTCTACAATCTGGGCAGAAGGTTTCTGCCAGCCGGCCAGTTAACATCCAGAAGAGTTATTACTTGTGAATATTGTGGGAGAACGAGGGCTTTGGACAAGTGTTTTGGAACCTTCAGGCATTATTGCAATGCGAAGAAACACCAAAAACTAGCTCCGGGTCGTCACTTCCCAATATTTAGTTTGAGACTTACTTCAGAGTTAGATCTAAACAGTTAGTAGATCTAGGTTACGTAGAGCTATGTCCACCAATACCTAAGCAGGTTTGGAGGTGCTCAGACCGTGCTAGTGTGTCTGAGATCAAAATGTATAGCTCTGGGAACAAAATCGACTCCAGGTCGGATTTTGTGGTCTGAAGTCATCATTTCTGGTTTGGAACCATAATTTGAGGTTCCAGGTAGAAATAACCGGCAACGTTTTCTTTAGTTATTGGTACTAATTATTGGTTTGTCATTGATTAATTCAGAGGCAGATAGCCTGTTTCATTTATTTTATTAATACTCTGTATATATATTGTCCTGTTTTAAACCTCAAACCCAAATATTGGGTTTCGGTGGTTTTGTTTGTAAATCATAGGCTAGGTAGCCCCGAGGAAAATTAAATGTCTTGTACCCCTTTTTGTGGTTTAGTCAGTTTGAGTTAAACATACCCGGTACACGTTACACTTTCATTAGATTCAACCTGCTTTAAGTAGTCCCCTGTCTTCGAAACTAGAAACAGTCTATGGAGTAAAGGGTTAACACAAACAACCTCATGAATACTTCTCAGAGCTCCAGGTAAGTAGAAATATACTGAAGTTTTCCAATATTTTCTTCTAAATGTTTGCACTAAACCCTATGGTGTAGCTACTCATTAGATTGTTTTCTCCAAGAGTAAGCACACTATTATAATTCTCATCAATGAACCCGTGACCGGGACCTCATACTAATTTTGTGACAGATGCTGCCTAAGGGTCTCATGGCAATACGACCAAAACCGCATATACGGTAGGAAAATAAGTTTTGCAGAATATCACATTGAGTCCAATTTATTATAAGTTAAAATTACACAATTATGGCCAAAAATCATTTTGAAACCAATTTCTGACATAAAGTCAAGAATTGCGTGCAGGTTGATTTTAGTGACTTTAATAGTCCAGTATTAAAGTTTTCAAAATACTCAAGGTAAAGTTGTTTTTACATGTACCATTCATATTTATTTATATGACAGCTAGTATAAACATGGGGTTTAAACCTCTTGGAATAAACGTCACATTACGTGTTTCACGGTAGCGTGTGGGTTTTGATAGTAAGTACTGCAAGCGGAGATTTCTAATTTATTTTCATGATTTATAATTTTTTCCCCCATTTTATAGCTGAGTGGTTAAAGTGGTACACACCCCACCATCACTCACCCTAATGGGGCAACAAATTACTTGATGTCTGATCTGGTCTATGCTGTCTGCTTATAATCCCCCTGTCCACTATTCATTCTCTATTTGTGCAGCAGCTAAAGCATGCTATCTCATATGTGATATAAAAAATCTGTGATGTATGAATGTATTTTATAATAGACTTTGTAGAATTTTACTGTATTAACATGATAATGTATTTCTTTTACAGGCTGTTAGTTAATCTTATTGTTAAGAAACTTATGTTATTATGTCGGTAAATAGCTTTTAGCTAATGTTATATATGTTGTGAAAACACCCGACTATAAATAAAGTTTCTTGTATCTTGTATCTTGTATGTCATTTTTAAAAAATATATATTTTTTTTACGATTTTATAAGACCAATTAATTTTTTTTTCAAACAGCGATTTCAAAGCCGTCTATATTAATTTGTAACGCTTTCATAATTGCCCAAAATAAACTTCATCAACATATCTGAAAGTGTCTACCGTCGTGCGGATAACAGTTCTTATTCGCAAGACTGTCGTGCCGATAAGAACTCTTATCCGCACGACCTTCGTGCCGATTATACTGCTTATCCGCACTACCGTCGTGCAGATACTATTCCTTAACCGCACGACAATACCTGCAATATAATGGCTTATCCACAGAATATTGTAGATCTAGATCCCTTTTTTCGCCGTTATCGCGAGATTGAGAAAATATTGATATTAATAGGAAATCAAGAAGTAATTAATATACAGTGCTCCCTCCCTAAAACAGCACTCTGAACAACAATGCTTTATAACAACGACAATTGCCGCTCTTCTCGAAACAACATGTGTATGTCTAACTCTTTCACAGCTGCAATATCGTCTGCTTAATATTGTCGTCTGCTGTTTTTTCTCAAAGTTACGTACTAGTGGACATTTTTACAGAAGAAATATAATAACGAGGGACGAACAGCTTGCATCCTGATCAGACTCTACGTTACGTGGCGTCTGATCAGGATGCAAGCTGTTTGTAAATGTAACTCAAGTCTTAATTTTCCCTCCCTATAACAACTCCCTCCGAACAACGCGGGGGCCTCCGTGGCCCAGTGGTATAGTCAGCTCCTCACCGCTTTGAGTTCGAATCTCAGTCTTGTTGTTTGGATTTTTCATGTAGGGATGCCTTCCAGCTGGCATGTGGAAGGTCAGTGGTTCATCATCATCATCGGTGTTTAGATTAACATGCAGGTGCAGGAGCGTCATCCACATCAGTGGGCTCCCTTCCAGGTAGCTGGCTGGCTGCACGCATAGCAGATCTCACATTAGATCTCCACACATCCCTATCACAAGGTTCGACTTCTGAGAGCTTCCACTCTCGTCTGTCTCTCTGTGCCAATGTCTTCCATGTCATTTTGGGCCCTCCTGGCCCACGTCTTCCCTCAATCTGCATGTCCCAGACCACCTTGATTGCACCGCTGGAGCGATTTACATGTCCAAACCAGCGAAGCCTTTTCTCCCTCAGGATGATAGTCAAGTCATCAAGGCCAAGTTTCACCAGCAGCTGATCTGACGTAACAGTTGCCAGTAACAGTCTACCCAGTTGCCGATTTGTGACTGAAACGGTGCATAAAAGGGCTTCTGTGGCTAAACTCAGGAGGGTCTAGAGCTTAGTACATGGGTTATGTCAGGCAAAGGTCAATGTCATTTAAAGGTAAAAAAGGAAGCTATTGAGCTCTGTAGAAGTTAAGTCACGTGAGCTTGCGGGCTTCCTGTCTGACAAAGGTCAAGGCCATTTTAAAGGCCATGGTCACATTAGGGGCCATAGTGTTTCACAAACAGATCTCATAAGTTTCTGGATATATAATACGTTTTTCTTCGAGTGATCCAATTTTGGCTTTTCTCGTAAACTAACAGCAGCTCTCAGACCTGTCAATGTAAATGAACCCTACTTAAAATCTAATATAAAATCTAAATTAAATATAAACAGAGCTCCAGATAAGAGGGAGTAAACTGAACGAATCCAACATTTTCTCACTTATTTCATGATCAAATCATATGGTGTTACTACTCATTAGAATTGTCTCTTTGAGACGATTCTAATGAGCAATAACACCATAGGGTTTAATACAGAAATAAAGATTTTAGTTTTTGAAATACTCCCCTTATCTGGAGCCCTGTATAAAGGAAAGTATCTAAGTACTATTACATAGGTATCTATATAAATATAAAAAGTACAGAAATATAGAATGACATCTATTGACGTCCTTCTGAGGTACAGTCAGGACTCGATACACTTACAACGGAAAACTCACTTACTGACACGAATTTGGTGGGAACGAACCTGCACAATGTTATTTGATTCCGATATAACGACAAATTCAGATTCTGACACCGACATGAAAAATCTAGGAACCAATCAACATTTTTGCTATATATCTTGATTCGATATAACAGAAAAGAATTTTCCTTATAACGTTATTTTGGATAATTTTCGAATTTTCGTTATAACGACATGCTGTATTTGGCTGAAAACTAGAATTCCCCAGCGCTACTTTTAGGTAGCGTAGATAATAGTATAAGCGAAAAGGGCAACCTCTGTACATGTATATGTGACCGTATGTCTCAGCGAAGTGTGAAAACATTTCATCCGCAAGCTGCACAAATTATTTATCTGCTATACATCTGTGATAAAGTTGACTAAGCATGGGACATGCTAATTACTGTGAACAATTACACAGAGAACCAAGTGCAATATGTGACTTCAATAACAGACTTTTCAAACAGTGATTTATGTAACTAAATAAGCAAACATGTGTTGAAACATGTAGTTAGAGTAGCTGCACAAAAACTGTTGCTTATGAAATACAAAGCAGCTATGAAAATGAAGAAACTGGTATGAAAATGAGTGGTCGCTGTTGCTCATAAATAACGTGTTAGCCGAATTAAAAAGATGTGTAATGTCAATACTGATTACAATTTTTCTCTTCTTATCATGTCCTGATTTTATATGTAATGTACGTTATGCACGATTGAGCATAGACTACAAATGTTGTTATGCCGCATTTGCTTACTTTTTTCCTTCTTGAACAATCTAAACCACATACCTATTTTAGCTATAAGTCCCAGGAGTTTGATATTGAAGTGATTTTGGTCTACCTAATGCCTGGGTCACACATTCACGGATGATAGTCAAGGATGGGTACGGACGAAAATGCTACGGACTGTGATAGATCCGTGAGTTTCTACGGTATGAGAACGGGCCAGAAAGGGTTTCTACGGTTTAGTTACGGGAAGTATCGCGGATTAGCTTTTAATTGTCGGGGAACAGAACGGATTGGTACGGTTTATCACGGACTTTTACGGATTTTCACGGAATAATACGTAGCACCGTACTCGATAGACACGGAGTAATACGGTATGCTACGGTGAAATACGATTTCGTACGGGCTACTACAGTTTGCGGCGGAGATTTACGGGTACATACGGATGTACACACACAGAGAACTACACAAACACTTATTTTTATTATTGTTTGGCGGAAGTTCATTTTACACAGACACGACCACTAAAAAGAATGTTTGCTGATTGTAAAAAGACAGTTGACAGCTCAAAGCAAAGTGAACGTAGATTAGAAAGCCCTTGCGCGGGTTTTCTGTAGTACTTTTAATTTTCTTTAAGCAGGCACCTGTTTTAGATACCTTACCATTTTAATGAACACAATTTTGTTGTCGTAAAAAAATAATAATATACCAAGTTAAAGTCTACTTTCAGTCCGAATGACCGCTCAGCCGACTGTACATTTACTCCTCTGATCATTGAGCCATCTTGTCTACAATATTGAGCACTGCTAACATATGGCGCGGTCAAATGCAGCCGCGGTACCGACTCAGACACTTCACAGGTACCCATTTTAACCCCTGGATGGAGAGGAGCAATTCGCGGTACATGTCTTGCATTCGTCTAGCTGGGGAAGCATATCACATGGGTACCGCAGCATTACTGTTGGCAAAAATGAACCAATTATTTATTTATTTATTTATTTATTTATCCTTTTTGGTAGAGTTTGGGAGTGGAAAGAGTGGTTACAACCTCTTCCATGTATTACTCGATACAAGCCTTGCATCCTTCTTTCATAATGGCTCTTATGATGTAGTGTGCTACCCTAAATCCATACATCAGTGACCTGTAACTGTCCCCTTTTGCAAGGTGCCTCAAAGTTATTGCAAGTATTATCCTAGGACTGACGGCTTTTCTATAACAAGGGTATTCCTTTGCTATCCTCGGGCGAAGTCTTTCAAGAAGCTCCGCGAACAACTGTGCATCTACACTTACAAAGTTTCTGAATGCCTCTTGGTTTTCTACCCTTATTTCATTCATTAATGTATCATATTGGCCACGAAGCTGTCTTCTATGAAACCAGACTCTCATCCACCATCTCCTCTCTTGCCTCTATTTAGTTCTAACACGAAATAAATATTTTAGAGCACCTCTGCTAATTGCCACCAAAACCAACAACAGGTCCTGTCTTATATCGCTCATTATTGCGTCCACAATCAAAGAAGTTATTAAACAAGACCATAAACACTGAGAAAATGGAAATGTTGTTTCACACAAGTATATTTAGATGTGTTTTCAATTTAATTATCCGCCTGAAATTAGAATAAAACCCGTACTGAACCGTACTACTCCGATCTAGAACTTAAGTGACCGTGTCAGTCCGTAGCAAGACGTATTAATCCGGCACTATCCGTGTTGAAACGTATCGGACCGTAGACGTCCTGTTTGAACCGTATTAGTCCGTTTGCGTGTACTAAGTCTCCCCGTAAACAGCCGTAGAAAGCCGTATTGAATCGTACTTAACCCGTACTGGTCCGTAGCAATCCGTACGGTGACGCTCTGTCAGGTGTCTACGGACCAGTACGGGTTAGAACGGTTTAGCTACGTTTTGATACGGATTTATACGGGCTCGATACGGTTTAGCACGGACCAGTACGGAGTTTTATCCGTACTGGTTTTTTGAACATGTTCAAAAAACCAGTACGGTGTTGAACCACTCCTACGGATGATCAAGGTTCAGGCACGGGCCTGTACGAGCTTTTACGGATTATTACGGATGCTGCCGGATTGAATCCGTAGCCGTCCGGGAGGCTCATCCGTGAATGTGTGACCTAGGCATTACTCTGAAGTAGTCAGTTGTCTATACCGGAAACAAACGACGTAAGATACGTTAGGGTAACTTCTGATTCTGCTTTATCTGTCGTTGAATATATCAAAGGGTTTAATGGTTAAAAATGAAGAACATCCTATCGGACATGTTATAGGGATTCACCTTCTGATTCTGTTGACTAAAACTTCTGAAAAATTTCATTGAAAGATATAAGAGCTATTATGTACGTTATAATAAGGCTACGTTATGGCATTATTTATTACCAATTAATTCTGATGACGTAATGCTAAAACTGACGTCATAATGATCTAAAAACGTTTACGAAAATGTAGCATACGTAACAGCAACGACGGACCACGTGATAAAGAGTATCTTACATGTTACCAGCGGCACGATGTGATTTGTTTTTCTCGAATATTAATGCTTTTTCTCTGGGGAGATCTTCTGCAACAGTGCCACCTACGTAAGTACACAATTTCTGAAAATGTTTGTAAAGCAATTGTTTTACCTGTATCGTTTGCCTTTTTTCTGAAAATCACTGATATCTTAATATATTTAAGTCAAAATAAGCTACAACTTTGATGCAAACATAACGTTTCAGATTTGAAATAGTGGAGTAATTATCTTAAAACCAAGTGACTATTTGGAAAAAAATTTACATAGAGAATGTCAAAACATCAAATATTTCTATTTAAACAGATAAATAATTGTAAATCATGTATTGATTACATACAAGCTATTAATATTTGTCATAATGTATCTTAGGAAAAATAACGTATCTTAGGAAAAACTGTCTTCATTGCATCATAAAAGCTTAGTACCGCATTGGATATACTTAATGTGCTGAAATTCGTTAAGAAACCAAATTTTGATATTTATTCAACTTCAAGAGAGTCGATCTAGATTTATTTTATCTGAGATAAACAACTAGTTTACTCTGTAGAATTCTACCCGAAATTGTCTACCAGATACAGATCTGTGAAACCATCCTGTTAAATTATAAGATTTTAAAATGAATACTGTATTCCTGAGGAGTATGAGTTGGACGACCAGAGAATGCACCGTATATATGTGGATAGAAGAACTCACTGAATATACGAACGAACGAACGAGCGAGCGGACAGAAGGACACGCTCCTGGGACATGAAAAACGTTTACAATATTAATAGTATCATATGATTCATATGAAATAGGGAATCTAATTCAAATGAAAGTAGTCTATAAAGAGGCCGGGTGGCCCCCAAACCAAAATGAAAGCTCGCAGCAAGCTTGCGGCGAGCTCGCCGCAAGCTTGCTGCAAGCTTGCGAATGCCAATAATGCTCATCACAAGCTCGCAACTTGCGTGCGCAAGCTTGCAGCCATTTTTTACTAGGATCCTGCAAGCTTGCGCAAGCATCGCAAGCTTGCGCAATCTTGCTCAGCATCGCAAGCTTGCGCAATCTTGCTCAGCATCGCAAGCTTAAAATCATGTCCTATAAAAGAACAGTCTTCTTGCTAGTATGCACTGCGTGGACTTAGAATTTTTTTGATATCATTGGGTAAAATTAATGCTAAAAATTTCAGAGTCCGAAAACTTGGGAAATTTTTTTTTTTTTTTTTTTTTGCGGTCAGAATTGATTATTCATTATCAAATATTTTGGGACTGAAAATTAATGTATTTTATCATAGATAAAAAAATGTATATACAGTAAAACCTCTCTACTAGGACCACTAAATTGTATTAATAATAAGGTATTCACAACAGGTGACTACTTAAAGCAAGGCGACAGTAAACAGAAAGCCCCTTAAAGGAGCTTTCTGCCATACTGTCACATTGCTTTTTAAGCTGTTACCTGTTACAATTAAATAAAATTCGGTTTAGTGGTTGTAATAAAAAGGTTTTACTGTGTATGAGTTGAGACATAATCAAGAACTATTGCTTTACAAAAAGTGTAGAATAGACCAACTGTGGTCTCTGCATGGGCCTGGTTTTTATGTATCTGTTTTGCAATGCAGTAAGTCTGGTTTTCTCATGACACAACTTTTTTTTATATATTGGTTAAAACTAAACAGTCAATGTTGTACTAAGTGACCTCAAGATAAAATCATGTTTATAGATATTTAAACACATCACAGCTTATTGGAGGATAAAATCAATGCAGAAAGCTCGATTCCTACAAAAGCTCTCTGTATAATTATAATCCTGCATTAAACAACCATGTGTATTTCAGAAAACCAACAGTTACTATGTTGAGTGATCACCTTGAACAAGATAGACTGTATATTAAGTTATACAGTAAAAACCCTCTATTACGACCACTGAATTGTGTTAATTATTAGGGGCTTAGAACAGGTGACTGCTTAAAGCAAGGTGGCAGCAAAACAGAAAGCTACTGTAGGAGCTTTCTGACTGCCACCTTGCTTTAAGCTGTCACCCGTCTTTTATACAACCAATTAGCCTTATTTTTAGCGGTCGTAATAGAGAGGTTTTACTGTACATGTATATATATATAATGTCTAAGTCGGGGAACAGCTGTATATATGATTTAAAAAGAATAGATGATGTATTAGGCTTTTTAGAACTATTTTATTTCCTATAAACAATGCGTGATGTGTTTGACCATATGTATCATCAGGCGCAAATATAATGTAGTACATTATATTTAATACAATGTACTACATTATGTTTGTGTCTGATGATATGGTGAAACGCATCGCACATTATTTGGGGTAAAAAAAATAGTTTAAAAAAAGCTAATAGCATCATCTTATCTTTTTAAATCATTTACATATATATGTAAAAATAAGTAAATGACCTTACATGCGTTTTAAAAATATTTAATCATTAATATTCACATTATATGTTTTGCCTAATCAGCTCATCAGAGTAAATAAAGAAACTTAACAATGTTCTTAACAACATGATGTCATCCACAGCTAAAGGGGACATCTCTCTACTGTGACGACGTCACAAAGTTATCATGGGTAGCCGGACTTTAAGATACCATGTTTTGTAGCTATACTGACGTCAGAACATTAAAAGAAATAAAGATAAAGGATGCAGAATCAGGAAGATGCATGATCTTTAATACATTTTTAAATTTAATAGTTGAAAGTTGATAATACAAAACAAGTACTACTGCATTATGACAATTATATACATGTACATGGAATTAAATCATATAAATTTAAGTTAGACAATAACCCAATACCTAATAAATAAACCTTTTCACGCTTCAAACCTTTCATACATGAAGAAAAGTATTTCCCAGGTAGGAAGTCTGAACATTAAGTGTGGACTTAAAGCAGACTAAAAGTAAGCAGAAAGCTCCTTAAGGAACATTCTGCTCCACTTTTAATCTGATTTAAGTTGTAACCTGCTTTCAAAACAATAACAGGCTATGGGGTAACAGGTTAAGCATTAATAGATAAACATTCTCTATGCTGACCTTATGAGACTGTCTTGTTTATAAAGTAAATATAAATTAAATATACTCTTCCAAGATGGCATGTTCTAAATAATCTTATTTGGGTGAACACAAGAAAGACAAAAATACTGGTACTTACACAGATACATGTTATAAAACAGTATACTACATAATAACAGCATATACCAAGACTCCATAAGGGGAATATTTCAAAAACTAAAATATTTATTTCTGTATTAAACTCAAAGGTGCTTTGAAAAAATACAGATTGCAGCTTTAAGCAAGATTATGCAAAAAATAAAGGAGCTTTTGGTTTTCCTCAATTAATCCTTCCCCAAGCAGCCTCCTGCCTTAAAAGGCTGATTGCTATGAAGAAAAGAGTTAATATACTCCAATATAGGTACCATTTATAGCATACAATCTTTTTTAGGGAGAACTACTCGATTACTTCCATTTGATATAATAACTTTTGAATATTTATAATGTTGCAGAATAATGTACAGTGGTTGTAAAGCGTTCTGTATATATTACTGGTCCTAAATAGTTCAATGATTCACCAAAGAATTCTAATATGAGGTCAGGCACTCCTTAGTCATTTTTTCTTTTGATCTAAGCTCATAGATGGAACATGTTTGAGAAGTTTCAGACTTAGAGTTGAGATATTCTGTACATACACATCATGTAAACATTTATATACTAATAATATGGTGTTGTATATTTAATTCTGTTTGAGAAGTGTAAAGTATGTGTATGTGCATCTGTGTGTGAACAGAACTTCCTTAACTCTTTACGCCATAGATACCCATTTGTAAGCCTTAAATTAAATCCTCGACTTAAGAAAATAGTTTTTTATTCAGTCATAATATGTATCATAAGAAATATTTTCTCCAGCAGATGGTAACTTAAAGCAGGTTGAAAGTAAAGCAGAGTGCATTTTAAGGTGGCCACCTGTCTTCAGAACTTGAAACGGTCTATGGAATAAAGGGTTAATCACACAAACATACTGAAAACTGACTAATCACTTTCTGCTTGATTTGGTTGCAAAACAACACACACCTTTTCAGCTCTTTCATCTCTGAAGCTCATAAAGACCCCAAGACCTACAATGCTATCTAAATATATTGCTGTGTAATCATTGGTTAATATACCAGTTAAAATATGAGAAAGTTTTGCCCCAACCATGTCAGTGCTGCCTTTTGTAAATGCACATGTTTTATCACCTTGAATTTTATTCAGTACAGCTAAATATACTGGAGAGCATATACAACTGACAACAGATGAACAATAACAAATAGGATATATTTTTACATAAAACTCAATTTGTCCTGAAAGTTTTTCACCAGCAGCATTATATATCACTGTACAAGAATTTCTTGAGTATGTATTGTACTTTTTACTGTGATACAACGTTCCATTTAACATAACTCTGTAAAACATAAAACAATCACCTAAACCAAAATTTGTAGATTGTGAAATTACTTCTGCAAACTTTATATCAAGTTTCTTCAGGTGTTTTGCGCCAATGACAAATGCACCCCTAAATATTTGTTCACCAAGTTTGTAATGATAGTTTGAGGAATTCAATTTTTTATAGAGATGTGCTGCTGGAGTTTCATGTCTTATTTGTGATGCAAATACAGGTAACTTGAGCATTGTTGAAACTGTGTTAGCAATTTGAATGACAGGATTTTGTGTTCCATGAAACAATTTCACAAGATTTCCATTCATGCTTTCAAATGAAAAACAGGAATAAACCCAAAGAGGTCCAAGCATTTTGACTTGCTGATGCAAATGAAGTAATTGGTGTAAATTTGCAGACATATGTTTGTCACCATACATGGCTGAAAAAATGCAACTAAACTTAATCAACAGTTCATCACAATGTTGCAAATCTGTGTTTGAAATGGAGTCTAAATTTAAAATATATACAGCTTCAACTAGAAGCAAGTAGTGCTGAAAAATATTCTGTTTAAGCAGCCCAAAAAGTACTGGAACAGAGTAGAAGAACAGCCATGCTCTACACTCTGAAGCCTTCCAATACTTGGATTGATCTTTAATGTCTCTTGGATGTCGCTTTATAAAATATGGTGGTTTAATTGATGAAAGTCTCCTATCTGCAACACTAACAAGGTTTGATATAGAAAATGACTCGGAAGAAAATTTTGGGTCAAACCACAGTTGCAGCAATCTACGTACAAGTCCAAGAAGTACACAATGCATGTAATCGATGCCTGTTCCATTTATAATATCAGGACAACAATTCACCCACCATGAAGGACCTTTCACACCAAACACAGGCTTTGAAGATTCAAATGCTTCTTCTCCATGTTGAATAAATTCATGGTGGTTTCTCATTGGTTCATTTATCAAAGCATCAAATGGAAATACCCTAGTATGTCCTTTGCCAGTTTTCACCACTTCACCTTCTTGTTTGCATTTTGGACATCCAAATTTGCCATTAAACTGATTCATATTTAAAACCATACTTTTTGCCGGTAAATCACATGTTCCACATAATAGCATTCCCTTAACTGTAATAAAAGATGAGCAGTGTGTACAGTTGATATTATATCCAATGTCCCTGAAATTATTCAAAGCATCATGAAAAGGTTTTAGGAAGCAAGACATAGATGGTTTTGAATGTCCAAACCATAGACCAGCAAAAAGTATGTTTTCTTGTTTAAACCTGTCCTGTATAGGTAGTTCATTGATAGAAAGGAAAAGAGGCCAAATACTTACTTTGGAAGATTTAAATAAAGGTACACCATCTGTATACCACATCAGTGAAATGTTATTGCATGACTTTAAGAAACCATTACTCATAGAATGAAACTTGTACATTTTCCCATCATAAATATCTTCAATGTTATTTACATCTTTCTTCTTCCTGGTAAACCTATGCATCAATTTAAGATGAAAGTCATCTCGCTGAAATAACTGTTGTATTTGATACAGTAATGGTATTTCTACAAAGTATGATACACTGTTTTTATCACTTCGATTTCTCTTACACACTGTACAGCTATCAAATGATTCATCCACTAAAAACTCACATTTACTACAAAACTTGTGGAAAACAAGTGGAGCTTTCAGTGCACTGAAATAAGACTTAAATCTGTACAGTGATAAGTGTAGGGCATTGGTTGTAACACAGTGTAAAGAAATAAGTGTAAGTAAATCTGACAAGCACTCTCCAGTCAGATTATGTCTCATTGCAAAAGTTAAAATCAATATAGCACTTTCTGCAACTGTTAGTGGAGCTCCTTCATACAATGGTTCATTGTCACCTATTCTTGTAGAATCTTCAGTCTGTTTTTTGCAGCTTCCATCTTTGTCATCAAGATCTTCTTTTGCATCAAACCACATGGCATTTTCTTCTGTTTCATACCAAGCACCTTTCATGTCACAGTCATACCAAATTTCTGTTGAAATTGAGGTTTGTTCTTCTGGATCTACTCTGAAAAGAGAAAAACAAACAACTTTTCAAACTTGTTGACAGATAGAATCAGATATTGTTTGTGCATATATAAATGTGTGAGGAAAGCTTGTCCCTTTAACTACATCAAATAAAATTAAGTCACAATGTGTAGGTATGGCCGGTACATTAGCGCCCTTTTAAGGCGACGTGGTAGAGTGCATGACTGCAAACCTGGCGACCCCAGTTCATACCCGGGTCGGAGCGGGTGTTTCTTTATAAGAGCCCGGATACATTTGTCGCCCAAAGTGGTTCGACTCCCAGTCGTTCTCATACCCATAAAGAAATTGGGACCAAATTTCAAGTTGTCGCGGAGTATGTCACAGTATGAAGCAGACTTCCCGAAACTTGAAATTGGTGCCAGTCCAAATTTGAAAAAATATGCCAGTCATTGGGACCAGCAAGTTTAGATATTTAGATATTTGCCAGTCCGACACATTTTTTGCCAGTCAGGACTGACAGGTTTCGGGAAGACTGGAATAGCTTTATCATCAAAACTGATGAGAAACCAAAGAACTTGAGGCATTTGTTACAGGGCTCCAGATAAGAGGTAGTTATTTCAACAAATCCATCCTTTTCTCACTCTTTTTAGCACCAAATCCTATGGTGTTACTACTCATTAGAATCCTATCGAAGAGACGATTCTAATGAGTAGTGACACCATAGGATTTAATTCAGCAGGGCTGCCATTTCTCCGGATATTTCCTAAATCTTCGGATTTTTTTCTGGTACGTGGTAGCTTAAAGTAAAGCAGAATGCGCCTTAAGGCGCATTCTGCTTTACTTCCAGCCTTCTTTAAGCAGTCACCTGTCAACAAAACAAGAAACAGGCGATGGGGTATAGGTACGATTCGTAAAATCACACTTGAAAAATGCAAATTGGGAAATCTTAGGATTTTTTACACCAACTTATGGCAGCCCTGAATTCAGAAATAAAGATTTTAGTTTAGTTTGAAAAACTACCCTCATCTGGTGCTCTGTTGTTATTATTGTTATTATGTCAGATTTATAATTTATAACAACAAGACTTGCAACTTAATTTCAATGAATTAAAATACTTAATTGACCTAATAAAAAGAAAGAAAAAAAGAAACGAATGTCTCAAAATGTTGAACATGACCACTGACCAGTATAATAATATCACGAATGAATAATTATTATTATTTTTTATTTTTTTTATTCATTCGTGATAATATACAAGACAATTTTCAATACTTCATTAATTCTTATGGAAACCGAGTGAGATGGTATCAATATTTAATGTCTACATAACGTCTTTCAAAAAAGGATGCAGTTTACAGCCGTAAACAGTTCATCAACTTGGCGGGTATCTAATCTGACATCAATTGACATCTTACTCTAAGGTCGCAGGCAAGAAAAAACAACCCCGAATCCCGCTACAAACTCGCAAAAATTGTAGATGCGATAAAGGTTTGCAGCTCTGTTGGTACAACGCTTAAGTTCTACGTTGTGACTATTCTTTTTTTTTATATATATATCGGTGCTACCCGAACTACGGAATATTAGTTTCACCTAAAAAGATAATGAACACTTACGTCTCCAACACAAAATCTGACTCTGGGTCTGATTTATTAGAATCATCTCCGATACCAAAATATGTAGACGAAGGAATCGGGGACGAGTGGAATTCCACATCAGCTTCCTTCTCCGTTTGCGGAGCCTCGCTTGTTTCTGAGAAATTTTCAGTTGTCATTCTTTTTTTCATACGCCACTTTGAAGTTCTGGGAGCGTTCTCATATGGGTCATCATCTTGCAAGTATTGTTTGTACTGTCGTTTAGAACCGGTACCTTCTGCCATTGTTATGTTTATCTACAGATAATGGAACCCGGATGCTTCCGGGAAAGGGTTAGCCTATTTCAATATTGGATCGGCGGATGGTCAAAAAAATCCAAAAAAAGAAAAAAATCTTAAATAGGAATAATATTAAAAGTTGATGGTTTAAGCTAGTGAATTTCAACAAATGGAATAATTTCTAAGTATCCAAAACGACGTGTAAATGCTTCAACGTTTACATATTTAAGAAGCAAAAGAAGTGTATTCACCCACATACCAATAATGGACAGTCCCGTAGTATTGTCCAGCTTGAGAAAGTTTACACAGCACAATCCTTCAAGAAACTGTATGAAAATATCCGTTACAAATTTCTTATTACTTTATCGACATAATTCGACTGAAAACAATGCTTAATTATGGGGTTAAAATAAAACTGAAAGAGAAAAAGAAAAATTCCCGGAACATGCCGACTCAAGTTTTAAATATACGGAAATGCCCGAATGACCAGCATCAGCAACGATTGGCTTGAATGGGTTGAAGCTGGGCACTGATAAGCGCCGGGCCATTCAAATAGACTCCGCCATTTTGTAAACAGTGCCTCAAGAAAAACTGCTGCATTTAAGAAAACTTATCTAAGTTAAGATATATTAACAACATCACAATGAGTTTAATGTACTGTTGGTTTGACTGGGATGACAACACCACAACGGTGAATTCTATTAACATCATCAAAGAGCCACGGAAGCCCCTAGAGGAGTACAGAAAAGGCGACAAGATCCTTGCAAAATTGCCCCAGTTTGGAATGTGGAACGGCGTTATTGTTGAAATAAGTGGTGAGTTTCAGAATTTTCTATCGGCGTTTCCCAATCTTTATCTGCATGAAAATTGAAATTGTCCGTCATTTGATTTTTCAGTGTAACACGCTATTGTTCACAAGATGGCCCGATTGTACAGTTATTTAACATTAGTCCAAACACTGGCCAGTACTACGTACGTCCCTGCCAGCATGTGGGACAAGGCTAACATTTACGAAATCTGCTAATATGTCGTAGAATCCAATAAAGGCATTTATATGACGGAACTATTGAGTAGATTTACAGGTACTACAGTACACGTACGTCACTTATACTGACTAAATAATTTTCTGTTGCGTACAGTAGATTTTAACATTACACAAATTGAAAGTGACAAACAAATGACGTGGACTTTCTGTCACTTTAAATTTAATCTGTTCAACAGTTTAGCATAAAGTAATTTGTAGTAAAGCAGAATGCACCCTTAAATTAGGCACATTCTGATTTACTCTTTAAGCCAAGATATTTTAGTATATAGTAAATATTTCATATGGTTCATATTCATGACTGTATTATAAATTGGAACTACTTTCTTAAGTGGAGAAATAAATTAAAGATTTTATGGGTTACTGTATTGTGATCTATATTCTCACTTATTTACAGGATAAAATTCTTTGTGAACAGTAAGTCATAGAATTCAACATTCTTACTTTATATGTAAGGTAAATTTTACAAATTATTAACTTTACAGATTCAAAGAAGGACCTTGTCCAGAAAATGACAGAAAGACAGAAGCAAGCTGCTACCAATGTGGAGACTGATGGAGAGAAGAAAGATGGTGAGGCCAGAGCTATTTCATGTCCAGCATGACTTAGCCGGGGGCATGTTTTTGGTCTGTCTGTCCCCAACTTTGACCTTGGCCATTAATTTAGTACTAACTACGATTTAAGAATTCCTCTTTGACACATACTCGTCTACTAGTGTTTAAACAATGATTGATCGAAAGTGATCATTCGATAGATAATCGATTATAAAATCAAATAATCGATTAATCGAAATAATGTTTTTTATTTTATTCTAAGTAAAATAACTATTTTTTTCTAATATAAAATGTATGAAAACACTTTATTACATTAATAATGTATGTAGAAATCTTCAGATGTGTAATTAAAATCAAAAAAATATTAATCTGATATTTTTCATTTTTAGTCACTAAATTTATACTCAAAATTTAGATTTCTTATTTCGATTGTACAATCGATGATTGATCGAAGTGGTCTGTCTGATTATATCCGATGAACGATTATGAAAATCAGCCGATTATGAAACTCTTATCGTCTACTCAACTCAAGAAGCTCTTAAAACTTTGCCATCCATCACAGTACATGGACGAGAAAGGCAATTGATGCATTTTATGGGAGGAAATATCAGCTTCTTTGTCTATGTATAAAGCCCATCAGATTCAGACTTTGTTGGATATGAACTTTCTCAAACAGTAAAGCATTGTTCTTGATAGTAAGACTACCAATAGAATCAGGAAACCAAAATACATGTCACCAACTAGCTGATACCAAAAATAATCTTTAAAACTCTCTAAGTCACAGGGGTGTAAAATTTTCAGAATTGCTACTTGCCCTGCTGGGTAATAATGACATTTGGGTCATTAGTTTCTGTTATAAATTGTCAGAAAATCTGCTCGCCCTCATAAAAAGTTACTCGCCATGGCGAGCGGGCGAGTGAAATTTTACACCCCTGAGTCATAGCGACTCTAATTTTCTTCAGTGGAGATTCTTGCTTGACTTGAAATAATTCATAAATTTACAGATTCTCAGGAGGACCTTGTTCAGCCGAAACAGACTGTTGCTAATGTGGAGATGAATGGAGAAAAGAAAGACACTGGTGAGATATTTTTATAAAACATTTTGACTTATTTTTCTTTTCCCATTTTTTGTTTTCAGTTTTGAAGACAAATAGATGCATAAAGCAGACCGAAAGTAACTATCGCTCCTTAAGAAGCTTTCTGCTTTATTGTAAGTCTGCTTTATGGCATCGAAGTTCTCAAAAGGTTAGGCATTGTTCTTGAAAGTAAGACTATTGATAGATTCAAAATTTAATAATACCGAAACCTCAAAACACTTAATTTCACTCCGGTTTTTTTCCCACCTCATTGGACATGAGTTGGAAGTGTAACTTTGTACCCCTTTAATTGGGTAAAATATGCCCTGAAACGACGTAAAATGCTTAATTTTTGATAAAAATGATTTTAACAAATACATGTATCTAGTTGTTGAAGGAGTCCATCGGATGAGACTTTATAAACAGAGGACCGATGTATGAGTGCTTTACACTTGGCATCTAAAATAACCAGAGAACTCTTTCCATAATAAGAGTAGGGCATCGTGCCCGAGTTCTCTGTATCCGCTCCCTTCTCTGGAGCGTCCAATTAGCTCATAGATAATAGAAACAGACGTTTACAAAATAAACTAGTTGTTGAAGGTGGATATAGATCACAGGGATCCGACACAATTGATTTCTGAGGGGGAAAATGGTCAAAAGGTATATATAGAGACCAGGGGTACAACTGATTGTCAGTATATTCTCACCCTATGTCGACCAAACCGGGCATATCATGAATAATGATTAATGAACAGTTGCATTTCTGTCTAGCTTATCCTTCCTTAAAAACATAACATAATTCCAACTGTAAGCATGCGCTTTCAACAGCAACTGCCGCGTGCGTCTACTCACTGAGATCACTGATTTTTGGAAAACGGGACAGGGGTTCGTTCACAGCCAACACAGCACTGACCACTACTGTATGCTTGTTTAGACAGTATGAGCGAGCTTGACTGTCATTCAGTTCCATAGATATCCATTTGTGACACTGATCAAAGCTGATTTTTACTCAAACCATTGCAACACCAACAACAAATTCGCATGTTTTCATCAGCAGTAAAGCTATTCTTGTACATGTTAGTTTTTTTGGAACGGCAGTGATTTGAGAAGAAACCGACTTTGTTCGGTGTATAAATGTATATCTATTGAACTGTCATGACGTGCTCGATATTACCGCCTAAACAAGCGTACTGTAGTGGTCAATGACTGTTAAGCTAGTTTATACCGCCTATGTATTTATTAATATAGGAAGAAAGAAAGCAGCTGGCAAGAAAAGAAAATGCGAGGATGAGGACAAGATGGAGGAAAAGAGGAGACAAGTTGAGGAAGCGGAGAAAAGAATGGAGGCGAGGACAATACAGAGTGAGGAAATTATCAAAGAAAGGCGGAACAAGGTCCCTCCTACTGATCAGTATTGGCAGGAAGATGAGGGCTACACTGCATGCCCAACGCAGGTGTATTCCTCACAGAGTTTTCCATATGCCGGACCATCTGTGAACCAAAGCTCTGCCACCTTTCAGCCAATTACTGATCAGTATTGGCATGCTGACCCAGGATACTCATATGTAGGAGACCTGATGTCACCCCTGCCACAAAACTCAGCCTCTTTTGACCAGCTGGAATCTCAAAGGGAGCTGAAGGAAAAGTGTGCCAGACTCGAGCTGGAGAATGCCAAGTTGGTGGCAGAAAATAAAAAACTCAAAGAGGACCTAGAAAACCTCCAGCAAAGCCAGTCAAGAGGTAATCCTAATTATTATATGCCTTCGTATGATATCGACCATTTCGGCGTGTATCTGCAGAGTAAAATACAAGAGTCTGTATCAGCCACCTTGTATCATCCACTTTGTATTTTACCCTGACGTCACTTCGATTTAGCGTGACGTCATTTACGTACATGTATAAGTGTCACGTAATTCTTTGTGGCATGCAAACAATCTTTTTCTGCTTCAAATAACTAATAAATTTTGGATATGAAATGATTTAAACAACTATTAAGTTGTTTCTGGAGTGTATTCAAGGCATATGATAAACACATCACCAGTTCGCAGTGCACTACAGAGAGTTGCATTTAGCTCTCAGCGTTTTTGGCAGAAACAACTGATCAGACTCGTGTCAGATCAGCTATTTCCGCCAAAAAAGTCTCTAGCTAAATACATCACTCTGTATCGCACTGTCAACTGGTAATGTGTATATATTGTCCAAGGTCTTACCAGTGATTATTTTAATGTTTGTATAAAAGGTTAATAATTTTCCTATCTTAAAAATCATGGCCATTAGTGGGTGGGGCAGATGTTTCTGATATGGCTATATAGTGAAAACTTTCTTCTCTAAAACAGTTGGTCTGGTTTGAAAGTTATTCCACACAAATGATCCATAGGTGACCCTCTAGCAGATTTCTTAAAATAATTATGTTATCATAAAAAACATGGCAGGCTTTTTTTTTGTGTGTGTGTGTGGGGGGGGGTGTAATTTACCTAAGATGGCTTATAATAGTGAAAACTTAATAATTACTGGTCCAAATGGAATATCATTTTATGGAAAAGGTCCGTTCGTGACCCTCGATCAGATTTCTACAAAAAAAAATTGTTAGCTTAAAACATGACTGTCACTCTCAGTGGGTGCTAAATAAAAGCTAAATACAAATCTTCTTTATCCATAACCACTTGCCCCATTTGATGTCACCATGACCATTATAATGGGTACCAGGTTAGGGATTTATAGGGCTGCATGCCGCTCTTGTTTTCATAATAATGACCAGCCTGTAAATAATGAAATGAACTAGGACATAATGTTACAATTTTTTGAAAAGTTTAGCTAGGAATTAATTAGCATCTTTTGTTGCAGAGGTGATAACTCCAAGGAAGGTAGAATGTCTGAAGCAGATTGTGGCATCTTTTGAGGTACTGGTTTTTTCTCAGAAATTTTCTTACATGTATCTTAAAATTTTATAATTCCCCCTAAAATGAGTAAACCATGTAAAGGTTTTTGAAGTAGTTCATAACTGCATGTTTAAACTGAGACAAATGATACTATAGGTTTTTTAGTAGTTAAATTTTTTGGCGGCCATAACTTAAAGGTGTTCCGATTGTATAGGATTATACTTAAAACTTTCACGGAAGTGTTAA
This sequence comes from Gari tellinella, assembly GCA_922989275.2. NCBI lineage: Eukaryota > Metazoa > Mollusca > Bivalvia > Cardiida > Psammobiidae > Gari > Gari tellinella. The sequence continues at coordinate 25,459,640 of OV277862.1, forward strand.
ATCTCATGTGACACCTTAAAGTAGTAAAATGGCTGTCAGTTGACTACACAGCATGTGAAATCCTTGCCACCAGGGCATAGAGTAATCAGAGGTACACAGATAACTGTCTCCAAATTTGATGAAATTTAATTTTTTAGTTGCCAACGGTAAATAGTTGGTTTAAACAATATTTTATTCAAATAATGAAATGGATTGGACAACAGGCATTGCCTATGTAAGTCCTCTCCACGGTAAATAGTTATCGCCAATGGCAATTTTGGCGACCAATAACGCTAACCTAGATACTTTTTGTCTAATCTTAATTGCCACACGGCATATCCAAAGGTTTTACAGGCCATAGAGCTCGCTGCAGAATTATAACACGGAGTTATTACATTATGTTATTTCCATGGCGGCCATACAAAAAGACACGTGGCAGATTGTTTCTGCTGCTGTGGTACGGCCACCAGGACTCAATGGTCACCTTTATTATTGTGCATTTGTACTTTAATCATTTTTATATAACAAACGGTGTTTCGCGCTTAGCATTCACTTGACCTCAAAGTCTGCAATAAATAACTTTTCTATGTTATGTTATAAAAAGAATATAACACGAGTGTTAATAATTTATTGGATTTATCAAACTTGTCATTTTAGAAAACGATTAAAACTCGACAAAGCCTCGCCAGAGAAATAATAGGCTATGGCAGCAAATGTGTGCAAGACATTAGTGGCATCATATATATGTACAAACACAGCCACAAACTCTAGTTGTGTTTTTTTTTCTTCTCTTTTTGTATCTGGTGACACACTTTTTAAAATCATGTAAAATCATTTATATTTTCTTCAGAAAAAAAAAACTCAGACTACATCTGCAAAGCAGTTGTTCCCTACCCCAGCAAACCAAGACATGCAGGCTGAGGTTGTTGATCTGCAGACCCCTACAGCAGTCTTTCAACAGACACCCTGTAGGGCAGTCACTGAGGCCCCTACCGCAGTCTTTCAACAGACACCCTGTAGGGCAGTCACTGAGCCTAGAGCAGTGACTGAGCAGATCCCCATAGGTCCTGAAGCTGTCACTGAACAAACCCCTGAGAGGCAAGTTAGAAGTAGGCACTGGGAAGAAACTGTGACGGTAAGATATGAATAGATTTCAAAAATAAATCTTCTCATAATGTCTGATTGACAAAATAGTATTATTAAAAAAAAAAACTTAACACACACATACACAAACATGAACAGGATACAGATTGTGCAGCCCAAATGGCTCATTCTTTTAGTATAATGATTGCCATTAGTCCACTACCAGCAAGTTGGGAGACGATGTTTTGAACTGGCTCACCATTGAATGGTCAGAATCAATTAAGTCTGCTGGTGAATTCCTGTGATTCATCATCATTTTATGTATAGAATAAGGAAATTGCATTTTTAATATGTTTCTTAAATGTTTTCTGTTTGAATGTGAAAGACGAATTTAAATATTTAACAAATAAAGCTCTGAAACTTGACTGTTTACCCCATAGACTGTTTCTAGGTTTGAAGAGCAATGACCACTTTAAGCAGGTTGATAGTAAAGCAGAATGTGCATTTAGGTGCATTCTGCTTAAATTTACTTCCAACTTGCTTTAAGCACAGGGTTACAGATAAGAGGGAGTAAACTGCACAAAACCAACATTTTTTCACTTATTTCAACACCAAATCCTATGATGTTACTACTCATTAGAATCGTTTTGGGAAAATTCTAATGAGTAGGGACACCATAGGGTTTAAAGCAGAAATTAAGATTTTAGTTTTTGAAATACCCCCTTTAAATTAAGCCCTAAAGCATCCATCTACTGAAATATATTTTTAGGATGCATGTTAGTTTACATTGAAGGAATAATTTAAAAGCATAAAATGTGTATATGGAGTAAAGGGTACCCTGTTCACAAATGATTCATATGTGTCATTGGGGGTAAATGGGTTTAAAAGGGTGTTTGTTCTGGAATGCAGTTTCAACTTCAATTAGGATTTTATGCTGTAAACTTTCTTTTTGTCATAACATGTTATGAAAATAAAAAAATAAAAATTTTCAAAATTTATTTTGTAGGCTTCTGGTCTCAAGAAAATCCAGCTTGTACCATGCTTAGATGTGTACCTGACACAGGCTCAGCTTTCAACTGTGAAACATGTGGGGGCTAATCACCCACGAAAAATGACAATCTCCTTGTTGGACTCGCTTTTCACAAGGGAGGAGCTTGCACAGTCTAGTGCAAAAGGATGCAGGAAAGCGCACAATGCTGTGCAACAGTCATTTGCGCTACCTGAAATCGCTGTGCAAGCCATTAAGCAGTTTGTCCTGAACAAATTTAGAAAGGACACAGGAGAACCTTGCTTGTCAGAATCTGTTTTTAATGACATTATAAATGCCAAGTGTGCAACTGCTCGTAGAGCATTAAAAAGATAATTCAAACAGATTCTGTTGAGCAAGGTTAACCAGTGTCCTTTCCTGCTTTCTCCCTTGTTGTATTTATGTAAACTACTTGTATATATATGTAACTTGTTCACCTCTGATTTTAACCCTTTCCCCCATAGAAGTGCCTTTTAGCGCATTAATTTCATTCCTACACTGAAGAAAATAGTTCCAATTTTAACAGTCATAATATGTATCGTACAAAATATTTCTATATTCTAGCAGATAATAGCTTAAAGCAGGCTGAAAGTAAAGCAGAGTGTGCATAAGGCACATTCTGCTTTACTTTCAATCTGCTTTAAGTGGAGACATGCTATGTAGGAAAGGGTTAACTTGTTCACCCCTGCAACTTTAAATGGACACTTTAAGGGCATTCAAAACACCTTACCTTCATAGAAGCGCATTTAGTTTATTTCTCCGCTGAAGAAAATAGTTCCAATTTATGCAGTCATGATTTTGTATCATAAGGGATATCTTCTTTATTCTAGCAGGTGGTAGCTTGAAGCAGGCTGAAAGTAAAGCAGAATGCACCTTTAGGTGCATTCTGCTTTACTTTCAACCTGCTTTAAGTAGTCACCTATTTTCAAAACTAGAAAGAAGCTATGGGGTAAAGGGTTAAACTGATCATTGATATAATGTATGAATGGTCTAGTTCTTGTTTGTGTCTTGACACTCACTGCTTGAGTACCTAAATACTTTTATTTGTATTTTGCTTCTTTATACTTTTATTTTTGGTAAGACTTTATGTTTACATTAGCATATTATCTTATGTTTTCAGTATTGGAGACTGGTGGTTGCTTACAACAGGCTAAAGGTAAAACTGAACATTGCCTTCAGTCTGCTTTAAGCATCCACCTGTTCAGATACAGAAAAATAGTTTGTGACAGATTTTCTATTTTGAATATTGATCATGTCGTTAAAAACTAGGTCAAATCATAGAAGAAATCTTATTAACACTCAAGAGGCTACAACTCTCATTTGATCTGAATGGAACTCAAAATGTTTACCTCATAGGTCAAGCTTTAAGTGGTGTACCAGTTGATCGATTGTTGTAGTGTGCAATCAAGCCTATTGTGATGTTTTTTGTTGGTGGTGGCATTAATTTAAAAAAAAATTATATCATTTTGGCCAATTTGTTAAAGGTTTACCTTAGTCTCTTTTGCTTCTTTTCATTGCAAATTAACTTATTCAGAGCAATATTTACACTCTTATTTTGAACTGTTTCCTCTGTAGCTGATCTCGAGCATTTCATGAGAGGTGGTTGCCTAAAGCATGTTGATATAAAGCAGAAAACTTGCCAACAGTTTTCTGCTTTATTATCAGTTAACCTTCAGCAGCTACTAGTCAGTTTGATAAAAAGGTTAGGCATGCTCTTTATTAGGTCAAGTTTGAAGCATGAATAGACATTTCTATGAAGCAAAGGTAAAGGCATGAAACACATAAAGCTCTTTTTTAGCCTTTTATAGCAGCCAGTCAGTCAGAAAAAGGGGGGGGGGGGGGGTGGGGTGTATTGTATATAAAGGCATTTATTATGTTGAAACTTGTAAAGCTTTCACCACGAGTGTCTATCAAGCTAAATAGTTCTGTTTAAATACCTTTATTATGCTTTCATTTATATAGAATGAATAAACATTGTACTGTTTATTGTATAGATGTTTTATAAAATTCCTTATAATGATCACCTTTACTTTTTCATGCTGAATTAAGGGCTCTTGCATTGGGAAGGTTTTCGCAAGCTTGCGGTTAGCTCGCCGCAAGCTTGCGATAAGCTGGTAACAAGCTTGCGATAAGCTCGTTGCATCCTTGCAATAAGCTGGTCGCAAGCTTGCGATAAGCTGGTCGCAAGCTTGCGATAAGCTGGTCGCAAGCTTGCGATAAGCTCGCCGCAAGCTTGCGATAAGCTCGCCGCAAGATTGCGATTAGCTCGTCGCAAGATTGCGATTAGCTCGTCGCAAGATTGCGAAAATGTTTTCGCAAGCTTGCGGTTAGCTTTCCGCAAGCTTGCGGCGATGTTTCAATTCCGAGCTCGCAGCAATCTTATTTCGCAAGCTTGCAGCGAGCTTAAATATAAGCTTGCAATTTTGGTTTGGGTATAATTAAATTAACCGGTACCGTGAGAACGAAATGCGATCCGTTAATAGTTCGAATGTCCTTTCAATCAAAGATATGTAAAAATAGTCAACAAACAACACGTAATTTCAACTTATTTCATCTTTATATCGACGTTTCGGCTTACGCCTTCATCAGGATAAAATATAAAAACAACGGACGTGACGTCACATAGCAACGTTCAGTATAACGTCGCACAATGACGTTACGTTGTTTTGCGGAAAAACAGTAAAAAGTACAAAATTTACAATAGGTCACACGCTTTTAAAGCAAACGAGATGAGTCCGAGGTTCATATCAAGCTCAAGACCGATCTCAAATCTGACCAATCAAAAGCTCGAGATCAATCTCAGACTCAACTCAAAAGCCAAATAAGCTTCTTTTTTTTTTCTTTCAATCAAAGAAAAGATTTGATGGTTGATCTGCTATTAGAAAGGATCAAGAAACAAATAAATACTCTGAAAGAAAAAATACTAAAATTAAATCGACACGAAATGAGACCGAAATAGTGCTGCCAGTTTTGGTTTCTTGTTCCTGAAAGGGCTTCTCCTTGTTATTTTAAAGAGAAACGGTGTGACCTGGTGGATTTTTAACATTGTAAGGTAAATTCGATTAACGTGAGCACTTTTACGGTAATCCAGTTTGGATGCATTTAAAATTTTCTCAAAACAAACTTAAAGTGCGAAACATGAATCTAGATTTTCAGAGTTTATGTTATCATGAGAAACTGGGTTTTCTTCGTTTTGAAAAGCTATAACAATACCTGTATTAACCATGCAAAACATTGCATGCTACTTCAAACATGCTGGCTTTAAATTATTATAGACAAACAATAACGTATCTTACTATTGAGTTTCAGACCATGTTATATTAAGAACCTGAAAAATATGTAAAGGCGTATTTGGGGTCACTGGTTTCATTTTTGTGTTTGAATAGAAGGTTGAAAAAATGTTTGACACCATGTCAAACTTCAATGTTTTTCCTATCCTGAATAGTCGGTAGATACGTAGAATCAGTGATTAGTGCGTTCTGAAGGCGTTTCGTGCATTCCAAACAGGTATAATACAAACAGAAATTAGGCCACCATGGCCCTAAATCGCTCAACTGGTACACCATGTAAACTTAACCTATAGTGACCCAGATTATGACTGGACATGACCCACAACCAACCTTTAGAGTGTTAACAGATTTTTCTATAATTTGACCTTGTGACCTAGTTTTTAAACCAGACACAATCCACATTTGATTTTGACCTAGATTTGATGTTGGCAAACATTCTGAAAATATTTCATTCAGATCTAAAGAGATTTGTAGCCTCTAGAGGGTTAACACGGTTTTTCTTTGATCGACCTAGTGACCTAGTTTTTGACCCGACATGACCCATATTCGAACTTGACCTAGATATCAATTGGGCAAACATTCTAACTAAGTTGCATTAAAATCCAATTAGATTTGTAGCCTCTAGAGTGTTAACAAGGTTTTTCTAAGATTTGACTTAGTGACCTAGTTTTTGACCTGACATGACCCACATTCGAACTTGACCTAGATATCAATGAGGCAAACATTCTGAACAAGTTTCATTAAGATCCATTCATATTTGTAGCCTCCAGAGTGTTAACGAGGTTTTTCTATGATTTGACCTAGTGACCTAGTTTTTGACCTGACATGACCTACATTCTAACTTGACCTAGATACCAATGAGGCAAACATTCTGACCAAGTTTCATTAAGATCCATTGAAATTTGTAGCCTCTAGAGTGTTAACAAGGTTTTTCTATGATTTGACCTAGTGACCTAGTTTTGACCGGACATGACCTTCATTCGAACTTGACCTAGATATCAATGAGGTTAACATTGTGACTAAATTTCATAAAGATCCATTGAGATTTTTAGCCTCTAGAGTGTTAACAAGGTTTTTCTATGATTTGACCTAGTGACCTGGTTTTTGACCGAACATGACCCACATTCGAACTTGACCTAGATTTCATCAAGATAAACATTGTCATGAAGTTTCATGAAGATCGGATGACATTTGTAGGCACTAGACTGTTAACGAACAATTGTGGACGGACGGACGGACTTTCAGAGATCCTAAAAGCTCACCTTGGCACTTCGTGCCAGGTGAGCTAAAAACGACTTAAAATAACATAATGTATTTAATATTTATTGCATAATAAATATATTGACAGTCTGCCTTCAAACTATCGATCTCTAATCCCTACCCACTCCGAATAGTGTACGCACTCCTTATTACTAGGGGTTCCAGGGGCATGCTTCCCCGTGGAAAAACCTAGATGCTCTCTGGTGTGTTCTGAGGGCGTTTCGCAATTCAAAACAAGAATGTGCGTTCAATAAACACTTATGCCCCCGGTGGCATCCTTGACAATATATTCTGTATTTTTTCTAAGTCCAAATTAGGTCAAGGTCAAAATCAAGGTTGGGTAATATGGGTGGATTGGTACTGATCCAAGGCAACAACTGTATAAGTATCAAAGCATTGTAGTCAGTTATGCTGATGCTAGACGAAACGGTAAAATCAAGTTAACCAAGAAATAGCCTATTTAAAATATTCTAAGTCCAAATTAGGTCAAGGTCAAAATCAAGGTTGTGTGATATTGGTGTTTAGGGAATGGTCCAAGGCAACAATTGTATAAGTATCCAAGCATTTGAGTAAACGGTCTAGGTATTTTCACTAATGTTGGCAAATTATTAGGGGTGACACGCCCCCCAATCTCTTTTCGGATCCCTCCAATTAGGGTCTACACATTTTGCATTGACCTGTTCTATTGTACTTTTCACATGAACACTGTTTTAAATGACGAGTAAAGTCGTCAATAGGTTTGCATGTGTTAAGCTCAGGACTGTCTGTTTGTCAAATCTTTCAACAAACTTTGTGAAGCTAAGGACTATATATTGAATCGGAATGACTGTATTTCGAATAAGCTTTCTAATCTGCACGCCTAGTATAGGAACGTGGACGGTCGTGCGAATAAGCTTTCTAATCAGCACGACCGTCGTGTCGATAAGAATCCTTATCCGCATGACCATCGTGCGGATTAGAAAGCTTATCTGCACGACCATCGTGCGAATAATAAACGTTATCTGCACGACCATCGTGCCGATAGCCTCTACCCAACATATCTCAGATTTTTAGAATACCCCTTCGAACTATTATTATGTAACATCAAAGTTTTTTTACCGTTTCTATTACGTAACGCCTTGCTGTAGTGTAAACAGTTGGAGCAACTTACCGGTATCAAAATTCTGAGACATGGGAACCCTCGAGAAGATAATATCCTTTCATTTTATTTCAACCATTACGAAGACACATATTTCATAAGTGATTTTCCTTAGCTCCACCCCTAATAAAAATACCGATCACATATCAATAATGATTTTAACATTGGGAAACCCATAAATTATCACGCAACAGCAGTTGGAGAACGGCTCTATCTGGTCAAGTGGCTGGACCACCGGTGCTAAATGAGGTGTGATTTATTGATCAAATTGCCGTGTAATGCGTGTCATTTGGTGTTGAAGATTTTGTTAATTTGTAGAACAGAATGTCAGCTATTAGAATCAGCAAAAATATTCTACGTATCTATCTATGGGGCGCGCTGCTTGCACGGAATCGCATAACCAAACTCCTCCACTCGTCTCTGTTTTCCATCAGTGTTGGTAGATGTTCTGCTGGGCAGTCCGCATGGTTGATAGTCACAAGGCCGACCCTACCTAAGGCCGACCTTAATTTGTATAGTAGACCTATAGTCATAAGGCCGACCTTATCTTTATATAGCAATTTCAGGTTTCAAACCTATTTTACAGGTATGTTAGGCGCGTGGTGACAATTATCGATAGACGCATAATTATTGTTCATACCATGGAGAAATTGTCTGTAATTTCTCCATGTTCATACCCAGATCATAATCGCTTTATATTTGATGCAAATGAGTGTCATTGCAGAATTTCATTACCGTATTTAACTATTTATGGGTAATTCACTTACGCAGGAACGTAGATTATAAATATATCTAAATATACGTTCCTGACTTACGCTACATTTCTCTTGTAATTAGATCTATATAATGAAATTGTTTCAAAGCTTATGTATGCATAATTATACAGAATTAGACTTCTTATCAGTATCCAAACTGCTCAACAAACGTAGGGCAAAGTATTAATATCACCTTTCTCAGCTTAAAGCTGCTACATTTCCCTTGAAATTCAATTATGTTACCTAGGGTAAGGGTCGGCATTAATTAAGCTGCCGTTTCAACACTTATAAATACAAATTAATACACTATCAGTATGGCACGTGGCGCTAGAGAAATTAACTTTCACTTTTGATCTAACTAACCCAGCTTATATAAGTATTAGACCAGGATCTTAAACAATATATAATATACACATCATAATCAACTTTTAAACATAATTTTTAAATGACAAGGCACTGGATAATTTAATAACAGTTATTTAACATTTATGGACGATGGCACGCGTATGGCACGTGGCACTAGAGATAATCCGAGTTCAGATTTGATACAATTGCCGGCATAAGGCATAATTACAGTACTCAGATATAAATATGTATTTTAAGAAAAGAATCCGTTGACCGAATGTTATACAGTTTTGAAATTGGCCAGACGCCGAGATGCACGACGTCCAACCTAAAACCAAACTTTTATAAATTTATGGAATAGTTACGTTCAACAATTCTTTTTGAGTTGGGTACCTGTTAAACATACACTGGTCATATGTAAGCAGTGAAGATCCAACTTGAAATCACAGGACTCCAAATTTTGGTCCCCTGATCAGGGTCTGCCCCGTTTGTCATTTTAATGTTTAAGAAAATTAAAACCTTTCTGTTACGACATATTAACCTATTACCTGCTTCACGAATGAATAATAATTCAAATATCGGGAAATTAACAAACTATATTGATCGTAATAGGGAGATTTTACCCACGGTATAGATATAACATATATTTTATATATTACAACTTTAATTATGGAACAATCCTTCTCACTTTCTAGGCAATCGCAAATAACAAAGATCACCAATCGTTCGACAATTACATTATATTTATGCAATATGCATTGCAGAAAAAACATGCAAATAGTAACGACGTTTCAAAAACCATTAGCCATGGGAACTTAAAATATCAACCAGTGACCAACAGTGCAGACCGTGAACACATTCAAGATTCAAAGTGTCTTTATTCAGTAATGTAAACACACAGTGTTGTTTCATCAACATAATCATAATTATTATAAAATCACAGACATATGCCAAGAGCATCATTACACAATCTCTATTTATAACAAGAGGGCCTGAAGGCCCTGATATCGCTCACCATTTGTAATGAAGCCTGATAGCTTTACCTTTGAATTTCACCCGTTTTATTCTAAATCCATTCAAGTTTGTCGACCTACTGTACCGGTAGTATAGTAGAGTACATCAAAGGCAGATAACTAGAGCCTAAACAATACTGAAATTAAGCCTTTTTCTAGCATTTCAAAGTATATCAAGGGCAGGTAACTATTGCCACAATGATAACATTTCAACAATAATTGCACTCCTTCGAGAACGTATAGCTACATCCTTTGTGTACAAGTATAATCAAAATCCATTGAAAACTGTAGTTGCAAGACTGTAAACGCTGTAAAATATGGCATTTTCAGCAATTCAAAGGTAGATATCTGTTGATCTATTTGTCTGATTCCAATCATAATCACCCTTTTTCCAACTCTTATGGTCATATACAATATGGGCAAGTTTGAGAGAGCTTGGATAAATATTGTGGCCTCTAGAGCGTAAACACTGTTAAATATATCATTTTCAGCAATTCAAAGGTAGATAACTCTTGACCTATTGATCCAATTACAACCAAAATTGAACTCATCCGAAGTCTTATGGTAATATACAATCTGAGTAAGTTTGAAAAAGATTGGATAAAATTTGTGGCCTCTAGAGTGTAAACATTGTTAAATATGGCATTTTCAGCAATTCAAAGGTATATAACTCTCGACCTTTAAGTCTGCTTTCAACCATAATCAAACTCATATGAACTCTTATAGTAATATACAATCTGAGCACGTTTAAGGGTGTATCAATGGCATGAGCCATTTTTTTCAAAGTATTAAACTTTTTGTCTATCATTGTTTTTTTGGAAGAGCTATTTATGATGAATGAAAAAATGAAAAAAAATATATATGGTGGTGTCCTTCTTTTTGAGCTACAGCGATTTGAAAAAGGTATGTCAAATTTGGATTTTTTTTCTCAAATTTTACCCATTCAGAGTACAAGCTTCAGTAAAATCTATTTCAAAACAAAACAAAAATGTTAATTTGGGTTTTCTTTATTTATTTCATGTCTATGGTGGTATGTTCACATATAAAAACCAAATTTAGACAAAGCAGGCACCAGGTTTGAACAATATGGATCCTTGAATATCAAAAATATGCTTTATTTAGGGCATGATTTTATTAGATTTTTTATTTTATGAAAAAAAGTAAAAAAGTTTGAAAATGAAATAGTTCTAGTATTTAACTTTTTCTTATATTCTACCAGATGAAAGCCCATACTAAGGCAGTTCAAAATATGAAAAGAAATTGAAAGGTCAGTGTTGAAAATTTTGAGTTATTAAAGTAAAAAGAGTTATCGCCCCTTACAAAATTTACAAAAAAGTACCATATCGATGATATTTAGAGCTTTATAAATTTCACATTTGGTGCCTTTTTTTTCTTAAATTAGTTTTTGTATGAAGAAATACTACCATAGATAGGAAATAAATAACACAAAACCAAGTTATCATATTTGTTTTCATTTAAAATGGGTTTTATTGAAGCGGACTGTTTGAAAAGGACAAAATAAGAGGAAGTGGGTGGGGTAATTTTTACATGGCCGTAGAGCCAACTGTTGTTCACCAAAATGTACACTTTTTCTATTTTTTCATTCATCTTAAATAGCTCTTCAATACAAAACCATCATAGAGTGTTTTCATATACTTTGAAAAGTTCCCAAATTCATGACATTGATACACCCTTAAGAAAGATTTGATAAAAATTGTGAACTCTAGAGTGTAAACACCGTTAAAAATGGCATTTTCAGCAATTCAAAGGTAGATTACTCTTGATCTATTTGTCCGATTTCAACCGAAATCAAACTCATCCGAGCTCTTATGGTCATATACAATCTGGACAGGTTTTTAGAAAGATTGGATAAATACTGTGGCCTCTAGAGTGTAAACACCGTTAAATATGGCATTTTCAGCAATTCAAAGGTAGATAACTCTTGATCTATTTGCCCGATTTCAACCAAAATCGAACTCTTCCGAACTCTTATGGTCATATACAATCTGGGCAGGTTTTAGAAAGATTGGATAAAAATTGTCTAGAGTGTAAACACCGTTAAAAATGGCATTTTCAGCAATTCAAAGGTAGATTACTCTTGATCTATTTGTCCGATTTCAACCGAAATCAAACTCATCCGAGCTCTTATGGTCATATACAATCTGGACAGGTTTTTAGAAAGATTGGATAAATACTGTGGCCTCTAGAGTGTAAACACAGTTAAATATGGCATTTTCAGCAGTTCAAAGGTAGATAACTCTTGACCTATTTGTCCGATTTCAACCATAATCGAACTCATCCGAACTCTTATGGCAATATACCATCTGAGCAAGTTTGAGAAAGATTGGATAAAAATTGTGGTCTCTAGAGTGTAAACACTAAAATTGTTGACGACGGACGACGGACAATCAAGGATTGCAATAGCTCACCCTGAGCTAATAAAAAATGTACAAATAATGCTGAAATCAATCAGAGGACTCTTATTAGAAAATATTTTAAATTAAATTTGTTCATTTTATTCTACATCGATTTCTAATATTTTCCTCTTATTTTTATGACCTTCAACATAAAATCATAAAATAACGGTAACAGGTGGCTAAAATTATTCTTGAACAGCTCCATATGATCTAAATCTGTACTGTTTCCTGAAGCATATTTTCTCAATTTGAACACCTAAAATTATCTGCTATGTAAAATATACACTCTGAAAATAGAATAAAATAAAAACATTTTTTTATATTTTCTTTTATGTTTAGCTTCTTATGAGTAAGTAATTAATAACTCGGCATATCATATACTGTCAGTCATATTTTTCTCATGGGCTCTTGAGAATAACAATTTTTTTTTTATAAAAAATGTTGGATCTTGATCTGGATCAAAACTATTAAATCTGCAGGCTAATTGCTATCACGCCCTAATGGAATAGGCTAACATTAATAAAAACATAAATGTTTAAGAATTATTTGTAAACATTTACATACCTTTTTTTTTTTAAATAACATCCTTTTTAAAAGAAAAATATTATGGTGATCATGATCTGGATCTGAACTATTATTACGGTTTTTGCGACAATTGCCGACTCATGTCGTTTATATAAAACACAAATGTTTAATATTTATTTATAAACAATTACATGTCTATTTTTAAATTACATGATTTTTTAATAAAAAAAATAATGTTATCAGGATCTGGATCTGAACTATTATTTGGATCTTTGCAACAATTGCCGACTCGTGTCGGTTATATACAATCTACCATCAAATACATGCCGGTAAAAGAGGTGTGAAAACATAATTGCTATATAAACATAATGTCGGCCTTGTGACTATAGGTCTACTATACAAATTGAGGTCGGCCTTAGGTAGGGTCGGCCTTGTGACTGTAATTCGTCCGCATCCTCACTCAGCTGATCGATGTACATCTTTCTAGGGCGCCCCACGTTGCTCTGTCCTTGTTTAGGTGTCCATAGTAGGAGTCTAGGACATCGCTGATTAGCTCATCTTTACTTCTCCAGCAGTGTCCTGCAAAGCGCATTCTTCTCTCTCTCTGATTGTATGGGAGATAGGTGGTAGATGTAACACAAAATTTGCAGTTTTAAAGGTATAAAGACACCTTAAAACAAAGAAGTAAAAATATCATTCAATAAAAAGGTCTGAAGACAATGCAGGTGTACTGTGAAGGGATACAGAAATACCAAAAGTAGTTCGCTGTTCAGGAACTGTACATAGAGGTGGATTACCACACCATGGGCTTAGATTCATGAAAATTGAAAGCCTGTGAGATTCTTTACAGATCTATACGGAACACGATTTCTGAATCTGATTAAATACAGTGCAGGGCCTGTTACCAATATTTACAATGTTAACAAACATGTCATGCCATTTAGGGACTTTTTGCATGAAAAGAATGAAACATTTTACCAAGAAACCACTGTTAGCAGCCTGAGCCATCTTTTCTCTGCCTGCACGATCAGTTTCGTAACAACTCACATTTGCCTGACACTTGCTGAGATTTCAAATGACCTTGACCCCCAATTATCTCTATTTTCGAATAAATATATTTGAGTATTAAACCAAGTTATACACTTTAAATATCTTAAATAAGCATGTGAAGTAAATATTAATTAAGACTAAGACCTGACACATATAGTGTTATTAATGAAAACAACGATTGCCGCACAGTCAACAGACTATATGCGAACATTCGCCCTCTATAGCTTTGCACGAACATCATCAGCAGCAAAATGACAGCTTTCGAAGGTTTGGAATATTTATAAGGTTCCTGCAGTGTTAAAATGGATTATAAGTCATCATTATTGATATGTCATACACACCTCATTTGAAGGAATAATTATGTTAGAATGTCGTTAAATTTTGTGGGTGTTTTAGGGATAAATATTTTATTTTTTATTTCTGCCGGTATTATTCAAAATGGCGGCGCCCATCGTTTTTGAAATGCTGATTGAGTTGACCATGTCTATGGCCGAATTCAGCTATGACAGTCACCATTACTATGTGTTATGAGTTGAACATAATTGAAATAGTGTTTAGCCAGACTCTCAAAAAGGGCAGGGGGCACCAAAAAGGGACAGGGGGGCACCAAAAAAGGGGCAGGGTGCAAACAGTCAAAGTGCGGACCCGCAGGCGAGGGGATTGTTAACATTTCCAGGTGTCTTTTCATCATATTTGAAGTCTTTAAGCACTTTTTAATGTATTTAGCATAATATGGAATAGGCAAAGCCTAATATGAAATAGGCAAAGCCTACAAGCGAGCACAGCAGTAAAAATTGAAGTTAAATTTTGCTATTGTAAATGTTGTAAATCTCAGAGTAAAACACATGTCGTTTTCCTCCGAGTTGGAAACTGACTTGTTCTGTAAGTTGTATGCTTACCTTAATAAAATTATACTAGATCTAGAAACACCTGAAACGTCTGTGCTGACCCTAAACTACAAGATCAACAATTGATTAATCAGTGCCTCAGTAGTAGAGTATCTGCTTGCAGTGAGGGAGATCGCGGGTTCTATTCCCGAGTTGGGAATTGGCCGAGTTGACCCGCATTCGACGAACCAGTGGTAATGCAAACCCGAAATCCTGATTGCCAAGGTAGGAATTAAGCCATTACTACCGATTTTTGTCTTTAGATTGACTCGGCAAGCAGACACTCTACTACTGCGCCACTGATTAAACTAAATATTATCAGTGTCAGGATAAAGTGAGCGGCCAGGTACAGTCATGGGTCAGGTCCCTGGTGCATTTCATATATGCCCCATCTCGTAATCATGTTGAAAGAGAGAAACAATAATAAGATAAGATAATTGATTGTAGTTAATTAGTCGAAATTGAGGCTGGATCCTAAAGCGTTCACAAATGTCACTGTCACTTAAAATTGTGACTAAGAGAGTTCCAGTCTTTTACTTTCAGCGTTTATCAAGGACCATTTCCAATTGAAAATTTAATTAGCTTTTCACTACTCAGTTTTTTTCCAAAATAAAGTATTTTACATCGTTAAAGGGCAAATCCCCCCCCCCCCAATAGAATGGGTACCAACCAATTCCCAAAGGGATAAAAACCCACTGACTTTGTACAAAAACTTAGTTGGAACGAGCAAAAGGTTGTCTTGCAATGATGTATATAGTGTGAAACACCAGTTACAGATTGTACTACTCATGTTTTTGCTGGTTTTATAGTTTTTAAGGATAGTGCTATTGGGTAACCCCGGTTTGATTCTATGCACACTTGGTAAACCCAATACCCCATTATCATCACAAGTTTCTTTTTTGGCGAGTATACTCTGATGATATCCTTAGGCTATGCTGGCGGGGACGTATGGCCGGTATGGGCCCTGGTACCGCCACGGAAGCCTGAAAGGCTAGGGATAGAAGAGTGAAAGCCTTGGTCATCAATTCCTTTCTCTTGTTTCTATCTTTACTATTAACTGTTTCTGACTTTCCTATAATTTCAATTACTCTTCTTTTCCTAAAGCAGACCAACACGCTATAATAGTCAAGTGTGACGGCAGCGCGAACCATGTAGATGTAGGAAGACAGCTGGTCACTAAAAGCGGATTAAAGTGAAACAGAAGACTTTACTTTCAGTCTGCTTTACGCAACCATCTGCTAAGATATTTAAAAAAAATTCTTAAGGTACATAGATTCATAAAAGAATCATAACTGTATAAAGTGGAACAATTTTGTATTTTCTTGAGTGGAGAAATAAGTTAAAGGCGTAAAAAAGGAAACAGTGAACACTTTTGAACAGAACTTTTAACAGTTTTTATCTGCAAATTTTTTTTAAAGAAAAAATTATTGGTGTCGGTGTCAAAAAAACTTTTTGGGTGCTTATAAATACTGAAATAAAAAAATCGCAGGATCAACAGAAGATTTATAATGAGGCCGAAATGTCCGAGGTCGAACTTACACAGGGACGAAACGACCCGGACTCTATAAATAGAACATCAACGTTTCATGTTTTCTGGTTTT
This sequence comes from Gari tellinella, assembly GCA_922989275.2. Taxonomy (NCBI): domain Eukaryota; kingdom Metazoa; phylum Mollusca; class Bivalvia; order Cardiida; family Psammobiidae; genus Gari; species Gari tellinella. Next base: position 25,476,010 of record OV277862.1, read on the forward strand.
AAAACAGATGGTTAAAGGAAGAAAAAGTGTATAATTTTAAAGTCGGAACGATATCTTTCTTAATTATTGAATATTCATTTCGTCCACGGTGACCTTGCATAATCATGTGAGTGTATTTTGGTATTGGTGTTTCGTCCAGGGATAAATTACTCCGTGGCGTTCTGATCGTCCGGTCACAGTAATGTGTCGCGGTTTTATACCTAACCACCAAATACTCTCTAGCTTTTAGGAGGTACCGGAAATACACGGATTTCATCACCAGCAGTGTAGACTCAACACTGTCTGGTCTTTCACAAGTAAAAACTGTAAATTGTCAGGCTAACCAGTCCTCGAAAATAATGAAGCAAGTAGATCCGCCGGAAGGCACGGAATTTGACACCAAGAAATCAATTCAACGTATGTACAGACCCGAACCAAACAATTGAAATTTATCTGGAAAATTTATTCCTTAACATAGAGCTCGCACTTCGTGCTCGCTATAAGCGATCACTGCTAAACCATCTTCAGAAAGCAAAGAATGAAGATTGTAACAAAATAGTATACCAAATATATACGATTATAATCGTATGCGTAAAGGTATATGGACGATGTGAACCACCGCCGATGTGAACCTAGACGCTGTGAACCGGATTTTTTGACGATGTGAACCGATTTTCAGGACGATGTGAACCACCCTATTGGACGATGTGAACCAATATTTTTTTTCAAAATAAAACGACTCAAGTCTTCTAATTTTTCCTTGTATATTAAACAATACTCCGTTCCCATCAAAACGGCCTAGATCCAAACCGGCCCAGGTCAAAACGGCCCAAATCATAATAGTATTTTTATACAAGAGCATGATTGCATAAGCATACTCCAATTTGGTAAACTATTATGAAACAATTAACTACATGAATTAGTTTGTTTGCTCATTTCATTAAGAAGGTGTGAATATAATTGCTCCAATTAGAAATATTTACAAGCATGTTTTTAACGATATTAAATCGGCAGAAGGTTTGATGTATTTAAACGACACATCTGGCAATGGTTGAAGAATTTGACAGTTTGCATAATCCTGAACGGCAAAGTTGGTTTAGAAGTTCATTAAAAGATAGAAGAACGCATATTATTGGATAGAGTAAGTATATCTTTTGATTGGATGGGTAAATGTTTGAATGAAATTTGATTGGTAATTGTATCATGCTCTCTAATTGGTTTTATCACAGATTAAATACCATGTACACTGTTTATTTGAGTGTCTTAAAACATTACCACGGTGTTATTGTCGACAAAATATTGAAACTGATAAAGTGATTTTTGTGCCGTTTTAATATAAATATCTGAGATATTCGAAAGTGATAAAGTGATTTTTTGTGCCAATTTAATATAAATATCTGTATTAGAAAGTGATAAAGTGACTATTGTGCCGTTGCGCACGGATGTGCGATTTGTGCATATCTTGTGGTAAGGAAATGAGGGAGCTGCAGCAGGCAATTGCCTGTGATTCATGTGACAGATGGCAACACAGGACATGTAGTCGCTAAAATAGGGTAATAACAGGTCAAAGAATATTAAAAAGTATACATAGTTTCCAATTGTTACAAATAAATCTGATATTTCACTTATGAATTAAAAAAAATAAGCAGGTTCACATCGTCTTATTGGGTGGTTCACATCGTCTGGTAAATCGGTTCACATCGGCGGTGGTCCACATCGTCCCTAATTCTGCGTAAATACATGTTTTATATATCTACTTAAAAGATTATGAAATAAGCAAGTGCAGCTGTACATTTTGGAGCAAATTAAGAATATGTTCGCACAAGAATCATTCCATTAATTGTTCCTCTAACCTTTGAACAGAATGACACTTACCCAAACCCTATTCCTACTGAATGAGGGTCAAAATCGCCCACATCCATTATTCCAAATTTAATGGCCTATTTCCATAACAGCCCGGTTCAAAACGGCCCAGTTTGTATAGACGCACATCATTTGCGGTTGTGTTAAATAGAGGGATGAATAATACCACTACTACTACACTGGAATTCTAGTGCTGCCACAAGTATAGTCATTATCACCATTAGTAAAAGCAGTTATAGTAGTAGCACCATCATAAGCAAAAGGAATAATTATTAATTATATAGATTCTATTGGTTTAGTAATTTTTCTTTTAAATATCAATTTTTGGCTGTTTTGGACTTTAATTGCCCTTTTAGATGTCAGTCGTTTTAACCAGTCACCTTCCAACTAATGACAAGGTTAATGTCACAATAAATAGCCTGGTTGATGTCACAAGAAATTGCCAGGTTAATGTCACGAAAAATTGCCTGGTTCATGTCACAAGATATGGCTAGTCAAATTCTACGAACATACCCAAAAGACCCCCCAGTGTCCTAGCTGGTTGTGATAAATTTTAGATCAGTATGAGTATAATCTGTATTGGTCAGAAGTTGTGTCACTTGGCGCCTGGCCAAGATTCATTCTATCTGACAATCAGCAATATGTCTGAGTTAATATATTACACAGTTAGATTAAAACATGAGTCGATAGCGATAGACCATAAGAGGTGTGTCAAAAAGAGATTAAGTTTTTCAACCTTGCTATGTTAGAGTCGATACGGCTAATGTCGTACATGCAGCTTATTCCGTACTCTTAAATATAACTGCTAATGGCATACTGTCGATTTCCGTGTTTACAGTACTTTTAACATACATGTCCATTTTAATTCCTGGCTACAAATCTCATTGAATCTTAATGACATATCTGCCTTATTAAAGTCTCAGTCAGATCGAACCTATTTATAGAAACATGTAGATTTCGTGTCACAGCGATGCATTTCATTTGACAGCAATTTGACGCGCCACTTTTAAAAACATCGTCTGCCCCGGATTTTGCAGAGATACCGCTACATGTACCGAAGCACAAGAACACAAGAAACTTCCTTAATAACATCAGGTAATCAAGTGGTATTTGCTGTTGTGTGATAATTTATATAATCAAAATTTGAAAAAAATATTTATGTTATCAATCAAAAACCGTTCATTAATAAAATTAATAGAAAATAAAAGTGTACGGAATTACCCGAACCATTTTCCCCCCAAAATTTTGAAAGCGTGTTATTCCGTACACATTATATACGTCACTGACAGAATCAGAAAATGATTGACCTGTCAGCTTAATTTTTTTAATTAGATATAGACCTAGATATATGTATCTACAAGTAACTTATTTCAACTGCTTCTCAGAGTCGATATCATGTTGCAAAATCACAAATTAGGGAAACCTAAAACGATTATTAATTTTTAGTATTTATTGCAGGTAACAATGAATGGCAGAATCAACATTGTGAGAGATAGAGAAATTGGGAATAGATATAGAGTTACTGAGTACGGGCTAATTGAAGAAACACTAAAAGGACTTGTGGATCAGGAGTGGGTATTTCAACACAGTCTTATAGATGACGTGTACTTGGCACTTTTACAACGATGCCAGGAACAATCAAATGTCCAAGTCATCTTTATATTGATATCAAGAATGCAGGATGTCAAAAGTATTGTCTTCTTGGCCAACACATATGGGCGTATGACGGACGACACAGAGCTTTTGGAAATGTGTGAAGAAATAAAAATGTCCTCTTACTGAAATCTCTTTAAATATAATCTACAGATCTTTGAAATTAAATATTGATGTCATTTTTTGTTTATTTTGTTCTTTCATAGTCATGCACCGAAAATACACACAAGATATCTGCTAGATGCTATCAATGCAGTAAGACATGCAGGGCCTATCGTACAGTAAGGCTGCAAAAAAGTATGAGGTGCCTATCATGACAAACAGTTAAGATCTAGATGAGACATCGAGTAACCCGACATCTCAAATTCACCCAAACTGTTTGATACACTTACTGTTAACTTTTATAAACCACAGTCATAGCTTAATGCAAGACATAAGTAATGCAGAAAGTGCCTATATACGTATAGGTTTCTGCATAATATTTTTCCTGCAGTTAGCGGTTACATGTATTTAAAGATCAACATAATACTTAATTTAGTGATCACCTGATACAGGTGTATGTAGAGTTTATATATCTAACGTAACTAATCACTTCTTGACATTGATACAGACAGAAGAGCCAAATTATACAGAAACTTGCATCTAGAGCAGGGTGGCAGTAACACATAAACTTTAAAGCCCCCTTTCTGGAATAGTTTCATCCTGTTGTAAGCAATCATAAATCTTGTTTGTACTAATGTATTTTCAAATTCAAACAGGCTCTATATTTGAACACAATTGCATACGATAATCTAAGACGCCCTCAATACTATACGCGACACGTCTTAGAAATACTCAAATATAAAGACTTTGAATCGTAGCAACGATTATAAGTAGGTTGTGCACGTGAAGAGTAATATTGTCCTGTGCAAACATTATAGACCCAGCTCATAGGGTTTATGGTCTCAACGTCCCAAGACCGCAACGTACCAGACGGAACGTCCCAATTATATGGATGCAACGTCCCACTATATAAAAATTATATGAAAACAGTATTATTTTACTGTTCCTTAATAAAGAAATGGTTTAATAATTTTCCCGAACCTAATCTGAAGGTTTTATGAAGAATATTGTCAAAAAATTAACACCCGATCGAAGGAAAAAAAGAATGCCTGTATAAACTCGTATCACGATGGGATGGAATGTTTGGCTTTTATACAAATGTCTCATTACAGACTAGAAGCCATCGCAGGCTTTAATAAGGGTTGAATATGTGTGTAAATCGGGTGTACACATGTCATACGAATACAGTGAGGAACCTGATCAGGGGTTATTCAATCCTAAATAGTCATTAATGGACAAAACTTAGCTGGAAACTGGAATTGTCCATTCAGGGATGAATAGGTTATGGAAAATTATCGGCGATTGTAAACCAAGAAAAGCCAACTTTTTTAACATGGGTGTCGATACAGTTACTTAAACAATATATATGGCTTTAAATACGATATTAGTACATCAAATCTATTTTAGTTGGTGTTTACGAAGGTTAGGTAGGATCGGCATTTTTCATATCGTCGCCGATTTTTGGACAATAAAAGTATCTTTTTGAGCGGGAATTCATATATGACTTATAAACTGGTACACAGATACCTTTAAATACGCTATTACAACATAAAACTATTTTCCTGTGGTGTTCTCTGCATTTCGAGTCGCTCGTCGATGAAAACAAAGAAAACGAATTCTGCTAAATATGACGCCTGCTTAAATCAATGTATCCTCTATATGTGACTTTATTAATATCCAATTTACAAACAATTTGGAATATATGATGAGAATTGAGTTGGTCTCTAATCTGGATGAAACTGTTTGAAAAGGTTATCAGGAGATTAGCTTTAGCTGCCGTCACGGCCGTCGGAGTGTACTATTTGCAATTTTTTCTACGATCGGGTGTTCATTTTTGTAATAACAGATATCCTAAATCAATCAGATTATATATCGTGAATAATCTCAAAAACAATAAATTATACAAAAATATTATGATAAAACTGATTTTCTATAATTTTTATAAAGTGGGGCGACATTATTTGTTAATGACGAGTATACTCGTCGTTAGGGCTGAATGTATAAACCTACGAAAACGCCCCGAGTTCCCCATTTAAAATAGGGGTTATGCATTAATTCTATTTTTGGACTTTTTTCGACACTCCGGCCATGGCGTACAAATACACATTGAAATACCGAATACAATGTTTAAAATAGGTTTAAGATATAGTCTTGAAACTTATTATATCAATTTAAATGTATAGTATGAACTCATGGTCGAACATTGGCGACCATATAAAAGTGCCGAGTATCCCTGACATACGAAAACAAAAGCCGAAATTCATTTAATATGTACATAATATTAGCTCGTTCCGTTGTGAATATTCTTTCCAGACTCCACCCACTATGAATAATTAACTAAATTTCTACTCTGTTATAATTAACAATCGTTTTTGCTAAACAGTTGTGACAACTCTGATCTATGATAACTCTATAGACAGGTATAGTAGGCCCTGAACAATGTCTGCTCTGTTTGCAGAGGCGTTAAAAGGCTCAGTCGGGAAAGGGTTAAGAGACCTACAAATTGGTGTTAAAACAAAAATCCCGTTCAAAATGATTCTTTTATTGGATTAAATGCGGCTACACTTAAAACTGAATTGTCACTTTTATATTGACACCGATTTTAACAGTCCACAAAGGCATCTTTTTGAAACTTGACTGAAATTAGTCGCAGGTTGGAAAACACATGTAATTTCAAAGAAATCGTAATATCTGATATTCACGTTTAAACGCAAACGAAATGCAATTGCAATAAAATGTAGGAAATGACAACTAGTGGTCAATTCTGAATTTATTTATTTTTATCTGGGTGGCAAACATTAAGGAGCCTGGTCAGACGCCGGGTTACTCTCCAAAATGTTTGCAATGTCAATAATAAGTTTTAGCAAAAATGCGTTTATTTGGAAAGAATAATGTGTTCTCCACTATAATTACCTAACAAATCAATAGTCCAGTCCACGGAATTATAAACTTCTGTATATTTCCTTGTCCAGTCAATATTATCTGTAACAAAACTATTCAAAGTCTGATTCGACTCATACACACAAACACGTAAGGGACGGGTGATTGACAGGACAAGGTCTTTTGAAGTTAATCGACACAGCTTCTTACAGGTTAACCGCTTTCTGATGACATGTTTCATCTGTTTCTGCAGACTTTATTTTCGGCAGTCGGCTCTATTCATAGTCTTTGATGTTGCCGCGCAGAGGGCGATTTTTTTTTTGTTTTTAAAAAGGGACCATCTGCTGAGAAGAACCACCAGTCAAATTATCAGAACACACTGTTTAAATGTTATTTAAAAAAAATTGTAATAGTTATGCACCCATGCAAACCTGGCCTATTAAACTACCGCTGTACCCAGACCATTTAGCCTTATCTATTTTATTAAGCAAACAGTGTAGACACTGCTCAGATGAATCATTCACGAGTTCTTTGATCAGAATCTGCACTATTTGATGCCCCCGGTATCTATAAATGCGGATGCGTATAGCGTTGTCCTGTCCGTGTGTCCGTCCGTTAAGTAGACTTTACCGTTTCCTCCAGCATCAATACCACTTACTCAAATCCCTAGATACTTGTACAGTTGTTGTCTTTAAGTTGGTTTACGGGTAAAATATTTAACCCTCATCATGTTAAGTGCGACTTGTCTAATAATTGCAAACAGGTTGTATCCAGATCTGGATCCAAACTATTTGTCACTCATTTCAACTTTTCTTCTTTTTCAAATGCATGAAAACTAATTTTCAGCTTATCAGACAATATGTTTAAAAAAGACGACAATTCAGCATGAACACGTTAAAAACTCTTTGATCAAATCTTCAAAGTTAGCCGACTTCGCTTCCCCGCTCAACATATTCAACTCACAAGTAGAGTTTGTTGTTTTCTAAAAGTGATTGACAGCGGATTTTACTAATAATTATCCAATTGAAATACACCTTTTGGGAGCATGAAACTTTCCTTTTAGGGCCCAGATGTGAAATTAACAAATGGATAATGTTTCTAAATCTTCGAGTTACGATGTTCGTGTGTATGTAATGAGTTTACACGCAGTTATCTGTGAATTTTACGAAAAATGCTGAAGATAAAAAATAAACTTGGCGAAAACAAAACACTTTTCATGGGAGTATAATTATAAGGTAAATCCGTTAATTTCATTCAAGTGTCATATATAAACCAATAATTTGCTGTCTTATTATGATATCAATATCTTTTTTTTTATAATGGCAATTTCGAATTGGAATTGAACGTTTGCTAAATAAATGAAACAAGTTGGAAGTTTTTCTGTGTGAATCAATCAGACATTTAAAAACGTTAAGAAAGTTAAGAAAGTCGCAAACATTTGAAAAATTTATCAAATCGTGCCGATGTTCACACCCTCGCGAAAAATATTATGCTATGCGATTATCAGCGCGTGCGGAATACACAGTGGCATATTAGACTTGACACGTGTATATGTGTTACGCCTCTCGTCTGCAACTTTTCCCTTTCATGTATGCCGACATTTCAAAAAGTGTAATCGTAGACATGAAACATATACACAGTGAAAAAAGGTAGCTACTTGGGTGTGGCATTAGCGAAAGGAAACTTATCTTCTACGAAATACGAAGATTAATGCGATGCTATAAGTACGGATGATAATACTCGCATAGGAACATCGTATGTACGTAGTATGTAAGCAAAAAATATTTCATTTAATCCCAGTTACTCATTTAAATCACTATTTAACTTTTGCATCAATTAATAATTGTCAAATACGGGTGATATATATAATTTTTTAAAAATGGCACGTTGGGTCCACAAATGGTACGTTGATGTCGTGGGGCGTTGATGCGATGGGGCGTTGAGACCAGACACCGCTCATAGCGCACCTAAAGAAAGGAGCCCTCTGATCAGGGTCTGCACTGTGTGTCGCTTTGCAACAAATTGTAAATACACACTGTGGAAACAGCGAGGCCCCTGATTTGAACCTAATACGGTTCCATAAGAATAGAGCTCTCTGATCTTCGTATGCACTGTTTATCGTTTTGCAGAAAATTGCTAATGCAAAACAGCAACTCTAAATAGTACATGGACAATATTTGATTAGAAATTCAGAGAGACCTTCAGAGACAATGCTATCCTATGCTTGTTTCTAGTTAACGCAATTTGAAAGAAAAGTATCAATAAGAAGATATTCAAGATGGGTAACCTTTCATTATGTTATAAACTGCCAACTGCCTTTATCGTACTCTTACTTTCTGTAGTCGTGATAGCGAGTGTTTACTGTGGGATATTTTGATTAGAATCTAGAAGAAAAGATTTAAAAAGTACTCAGTTGTATCAGATACTTTGTGGAACGATTTATTTTCCCTTTTTTCTAAAAGTGATAGTAAGCTGACAACACCATAAGCAGTACTGCAGTTTCAAACACATTTGTGTAGATCTACGAACTTATAGATCTAGGTACATGTCTATGTATTTTCTGTTTTTATTTTATAATCCATCATTCGCTTCTCATCATGTATTCTAGATATATACAAGGGGTGTATAAGACAATGAAAAACTCGTAAAAATATAAACAAATTCACCTGAAAGTGATAGACATTGAACACATATTAAGTGTACGTAATTACCCGCTGCCTGTACGAAATAACCATACCTCAGCAGCTGTCAAAGATTTACACATAACCTCTGATATCCAATGAAAATCGTTTATTTTGACATATGCCAAATATGAAACAAACACGCGTGATCACATATAAGTGACCCATATTTGTGTCACGCGTCGCGCACACCAAGTTAAAAAGGACCGCATCCAAAGTTGTACGGAATTAGCCGTATCGACTCTATAGTTAGAACATATTAAGTGAAAAAGCAAACCAGCAAGCAGGATTGACTAAGTAATTCCTATATTGGACTGCATGAGCTACACTTACATTCAGGTACATTTCAACCTGACACAACTATCACAAAAGACTTGAACTGGTTGAGGGACGGTTCTGTCTCCTCTTAAGACTTATCAGGCAAATCATTCAACAGTCTACATCTTGCATACTTAAAGGATTCATTGCAAACCCGTACCAGGTTGCAAGTTCTTACCAGCAGGATTTCACTTCTATTGTGTGCCGAAAAGAAAATGAGTTATTTTTTATATTTACCAAATTATGAAAATAAAGAGGGCACTCTTTATTAATTACCTTAAACACCTCTATGGCCATATTTTTCATACATCTGATTCTAACGGAGGGGAGTCTAGAATGGTCAGACAGACCCTGGTAGGTGCTTGTTTGATCGTCATAAATAAATCTAAGAACCCTTTCCTGAATTTTCAGTCAACTTTTCTCCATCTTAAACAAATTGGTTTGACCACATAAATGCTAGACTACTGGGCAGTACTGTATGGTGGGTAAGTTGGGTGCTAATTATGCCCCCGCACAACTTAGTCGGGGCATATAATATTGTTTTTGGTCTGTCTGTCTATCTGTCTGTCTGTTAAATGTCTGTACATAACTTTAACATTGGCCATAACTTTTGAACAACATGGGATAGAGACTTTATATTTGGAATGTGTACTCAACTGAAGAAGATCTTGTGGTCAGTACAACTTTGGTCGTGTCAGACAAAAATCAAGGTCATTTAGAGGTCATTCAGCGGTAAAATCAGGTGAATAGGGAGATATGGCATTCTATATTATTTCAAGTGAATCGGAAGGGAGATAACTCATTCTTACTGGCCATTACTCTTTTTTCATGTGATCAATTCTAAATTTAGAAATAAGTCCTAAATATGACATTTGACAAACCTTGTTATGACGACGACGTCATGATGACATCAATATGATGTCATCATGCTATGGTGATGATGCATTTGAATAAGCTAGAAAAAGCTGGTTTCTCTGAACATTTTCCTCACAACAACAGCAAGGAGTACTATTATAACCTGCTGTATGATTTTACTTGAAAGCCAAATTAATACATTGCAGTGACAAAACACCTCAGGGGCATTTGTCACTTTCTGTTTTACCAATTATTCATTGGGGGTTATAAATTACCAGAGGTATATGACACTTTTTTCTACTTTACTTTACCATACCAATATGGGAAATTTAAAAGTTGCCGAAACGGCAAAGGGCCGAATCGACCTCCGGGTCGAAACAACTGAGGGCCGAAACGACCGGAAAAGTTTTTTTACCCGTTCATTCGTATAGGCCCTAAAATTTGACCGTTTATGTACACGGTAGTTTGGTAGCATTCAGCATGACCGTGAAACTCGTTTGTTTTATTTACACTGAGACTTTTTTTTATTTTAAATAGAAATGACATTAATTCTGAATTCCTTTTAAAAACGAAGTCGTTTTAGACCCACCCGTGAATGAATAGAAATTTGTAGACGGTGTCTCGATCGGACTGTGATTTTGTTATGAGGAGTATATGTTTGATAGTGTGTGAAATGTGCGTAAACCGGAAGCGGTGTTTTGTACCCTCGCGAATTAGACTATAGACTGTCTGCTCTTTCACGAACATGAATATGTCTTTTATAAGACAATACCTCAAATTCTTTTAACCAGTCTTTAAAAATAATGTAGCAATTAGATCCGCCGGATATGGAAGCGTTGTTTTGGTCACCCGAAAATCGATTCAACGTACATACAGGTAAAAAACAAGTGAAATTTACTTGAAAATGAACCCCCCCCCCCCCCCCCCCCCACGATTACAAACTTGAAAAAAGTCGAGCATTTACAAGATTTGGACAGCACAGATTCAGTAAAAGGGTTGTTAACCCCTGGAACTCCTTGTCTAATGACACAGTATGTGCTGGTTCTATAAACGCTTTTAAATCATGCTTAAATTCCGACTGGAAACAAAGGGACTCTAAATGGGATATCCCAACTAGTAGACAAACACTTCCATCCCGTGAGGGCTACGCGTCCTATACAACAAAGAAAGATAAAGATTAAAGATCTCGATTGGGCCAAGACGAGTCATCAACTTAATAAAGGCTATGAAGGAAAGGTAACTAAAGGTAACTAAAAAAGGTTAATGAAATCAAGAAATGAAAGAAATGAAGAAAACTGACGGGTAGCTGCAGAGTTTTCTTAATTTCTCCGGACCTCATAATGACTTAATTTTTTTTACGGACTTAATTTTTTTTCTCGGATTTCTGGTGTTAACATTCTTAAAATTTGGAAATGTATGCGTTTTTTTTACTTACAAATCATTGATATGGGTGACAAACAGTTTAGATCCAGATCAGACGCGCGTTACGAGACGTCTGATCCGGATCCAAACAGATTGCATAATAATGTTAGTATTCTATATGGTCTGGCAGGGAAGATCCCTGAAGATCCCTGAAATCGCACTTGCCTCTCCTAGACTCTTTAGAGGTTCCCATCGCAACTGTGCCAGTTTGCGAGTCTCTATCCCCCCCCCCCCCCCCCCCCCCCTTCGGGCAACCACCCTTTTGGGTCTCCTGTTGAACTCTGATTCCTCAGATTCGAGCTTGTTGTCTGATAGCTCGTTCTAGGGCTTTTCAGACATGCCGTCTCGTGTTAGACAACGAGCTCGTCGTTCTCCCCATGTTTCCCTTTCCTCTCGGCATCGCTGAGTTTCGCCGGGGAGTGAGCCTCGCTCACAGAGGAGTTTACTTCTGGAGACTTAGCACAGCCGACCATTCTGGACCCAACCTGACTTTCATGTTGCAAGTGTACACGCAAAAGTTCCTGTGAAGTTTCACGTGACTGGAGTGTGGATACATGGGTGTCAGCAGAGAACCTAAGTTCTTACGCTGTGGGAAAAGGTGATTCGAAAAAAAGGCAATGCTTCAGCTTATTAAGCTGAAATGCTGTTGCAGTAGAACTGAAATGCTTTCTGCTTGCGCCGGCAAAGAACCGTCTATTGGCGGCTCCTTAAAATAACAACAAGCAGGCTCTTTGGTGGTTGAGTGTCAGATGTTTTTTTCTCTGACAAGTACGACCACCTATAAGATCACTGATGATTGCCAGGAATTCAGGTCGCAAGGATCCTGCTTTTAAGCGTCCCCCTGCCCCTGATTTTCAAGTGCCGCTTTCGAACAGCGACAATGTACATGTATACCCTGATAATTAATATAAATGCCGCCATTTTGTTAACACTGAATCAGCATGGGCATTTTGCACAGACAACAACTTCTCTAAAACACAGTACATGATGAATGCAAATTGTACATGCCACCCTTTATTCTTTTATATATCAGTACACTATGTGATCTTTTCAATCGAGCCTGCAGTTTGGTCACCACAACTTGAATAAAAGTACCTATAACTACTAAATCGAACAAAAATGAGGGATTTTTTGCAAATATGACCAACTTCGCAGGGACAAAAATGTACTTCAAACATATTAAAGAATAAAAATATATACAGCACACCACCATTTTATGTTTTATCTGTAAATGCTGCGTGTAATTTACCCCCAACTTAGCTTAGAAGTTTTTACTGTTATAAAATACAACACAAAAGCTTAACCGCTACACGCGTACGAGTAAGATCTCGGGTAACACGTTATTTTGCGGACAGAGAAAATTCGTTAATTTCTACAGCGATGAACGTGTTTTCTGCGCTGAAAAGTGCCGATTTTCGCTGATCCAGTGTAATTAATCAGTGTAAACCTCTGTTTACAGGGACACACGCACGAGCAAAGTGAAGAACACGTTTTTCTAGCTTAGACGGATAACGAGATATGTAGCGTGTTCAATTACATGTACCACTGTTCTCTGTGTAGGTTCGCAGTTTGTGTCCCGTGTGCAGCGTGCAGAGTACAGTAGAGAAAACATTTCTTTCCAAATAACCACAATTACTCTTAAACTATTATTTTCATTGCAAACAGTTTGGAGTCAGATCAGATGCCGGGTAACCCGGTGTCTAATCAGGTTCCAAACTGTTTGCCACTCGATTAAAACTGGTTGTTGGAATTGTATAAAGGTTGTCATTTTCTATATTTCAATGCAATGCGTTTGCGTTTGAACGCAATAATTACGTTTTTCCGCTGTATTCTAGACCGGTAGCCAACTCGCAAACGATGGCCATCGATTTCTTTACTGAACTCATCACTGGGATAATCGTTATTCGCAATGGAATAATTATAACCATGTATAAATCTTGCAACGTGTATTTAGACACAGTTATAGACAAAATCTGGAAAGAGGATGGCTTATACAGGAGCAACTCCTTCCCCCAGAGTCCAACAATGATTCTCAAGTTATTCTCGAGGTATAATTCAGTTAATCAAATTGATAAAAAGGGATGGAAAACAATTCAGTCTGCATATGTATACAGCAGTGTTCTGCCAAGAAATCCAAAACTATGGGCCCCAGGGCCCACTGGACATGAAAAAAGGGGGCCATTTTTTAAAAGTTGGGGCCCCACATTTTTTTCTCATAAAAATGATAGAAAACACAATAAAAATACATGTAACTCGTTTTCCAATTACGGCATTCGCCAGTTGTGTGCTCTTTTTCTTAAAGTGATTTAGTCTAGACACAGATTGCAAGTCATAGAATCTGACCCACCATTATAAGCAAGCCACGTGTGATCTTTTCACCACCTATGCTGAAAAGTTCAACCCTTCTTTTTCTCGGCGGATACACCATTCATGCGTTTCGAAGAGCGGTCAACTTTATCAAACTCGGTCGTCGGCTGTAGAGGGGTTTCTGTTTTTGAGAATCAATTGAACGTTTTTACTACTTACGGCTGTATTCTGATCCGCGACAGCGTCATGCACGTTTTCTTTGTGAAATACTTAATATTATTTTCGTCTATTTCCTTATTTTTACTCCGCGTATATCGAGAACTTTGAAAAAAGTCTATCAGTATAGCTGCCTTACGTTTTTGGTCAGCCATCTTTCAACAAAACGAACGAGAAGGCATGAGAGATTATCAGCGATTGGACTATAGCGGATACTTCCGGTCGACGTATCCAATGAAATTAGTCGCTTCAAATGCTCTAATAGTACGGAACGACTAAAACATTGACCGTCGTAGCGGGAATTTATTTTTTTTTCGCGATTTTTTCAGCGCGCCCTCGGGCCCATTTACGGGAATTTTTATGCGCCGTTTGTGATTTTTATGCGCCAATGGCGCAAGGGCGCGGCCTTGGCAGAACACTGATACATGTAAACAATGTTTGACAGAGGCTTGTTTTGCCCACCATACTTTGGAAAAAAATAAGTAGTCCAACATGGCAAAATAGTGTTGTCCTTGAAAATTGTAAAATATTCCATGACTTCTTCTGTCGTTATTTGAGTGGATTTCGTCAGGGATTTTGTCCTACTACCTCATGTAAAGCATATTTTTTAATATAGCGGAAGGGTTTGTTGAATTTCAATACAGAAAATTTGCTTCACATTTTGATGCAAATCCAAACATATTGTTCAAAATCAAAATACACAGTTTTCCTTTCCAATTGTAAGCTATCTCATAAGTTTGTTCATTTCAATATGAACATTTTGATACGAAATTATGCAACATTGCTCCATAAATGACCAAAATATCACCTTTCAAAAATGCACCAAAAAACACTTTACGCGAACCTTAATGTCATGTATCCAAAATGGATACATGACTGAATTCCCGCATTCTAGAGTTACGCGGACTCCGCTTCGTACACCCAAGTCCATAATCTGGCAATACACTGCACATGTAGAATGCCAGATTATGGATTCATGTACCAGTGTACGCGCTGTCAACTCTGGTTCCACCCCGAATGACAAGAGATAAAGTTGTCAAAAAGGCAAATTTTAAAATCCAAAACAATAAAATGCTTGGAATGTAGGTCTTAGGGCTGATTATATACAATAAATGTTAGTAAAATGTTATACATGACGCAAATATGTTAACTTATTGTTTTGAAATGACAAGTCTCCGTAATTATTGCCAAATGTTCCGAGAAACTCTACTGAAGTATTGACGTCGTCTGTTGCTTAGTGATCACGGACGTTCACAAGACGTTATCGAACGGTCTCGGAAACTTCAGTCGTCCGTTTTTCTTTGATTCACGGAAATAACCCTCGGATTTACAGATGATTCACGGAAGAGAATCACGGACAATATCACGGAAAATTAGGAATGTCTCGGCTAAAAATCTGTGTTTTGTCAGATTTACGGATGATTCACGGATGAGAATCACGGACAATATCACGGAAAATTAGGAATATCTCAGCTAAAAATCTGTGTTTTGTTAAAATTACGGATGAATCACGGATTAGAATCACGGACAATATTACAGAAAATTATGAATATCTCGGCTAAAAATCCGTGTTTTGTTAAAGTTACGGATGAATCACGGTTGATTATTTGGAATACCTTTGACTTTTCCATAAGAAATATAGGTTCCGTGAATAATCCGTGTTTTGTCAAGGGCGCTTATCCAAATAATTATCTATTTTCTCCTCTTGCTTTTCTTTGCCATATCGTTACTCAATCCCCCAGGATCTCTCAGTCTGCAATGGCGCAAGCAGAATGTGATTCACAGGCGGCAGGTTTACCCCTTAATTTGCATCATTATTGTAGTAAAAGAAAATGTATTGTATCAGTTTGGAATGCATTTTTTGACACTACGGTTGTGTAAAATCAGGTTACCTGCATCTTAAATTGAATTTCTTCTGATGTAAATTGTACCCCAGAGTTACTTAGAGATACTTTATCGCAGCTAATGAGCATGGACCCACATGACCAATTGACATTTTTAGCTTGTGTGTTTCAAGAAAACAATGAGCTAGTGTCAAATTTACTCTGAGGTCTACATGGTTACTTCCAACGAATTAGGGACGATGTGAACCACCGCCAATGTGAACCACCGCTGATGTGTACCAATTTACCAGTCGATGTGAACCACCCCATCAGACTATGTGAACCAAAATTTTGTTTTAAAGTTTATAAGTGTACTCAGAAATAGTTGTAAAAAATGAAAAATATGTCAACTTTATTGTGTTGGTTAACCTGTTATTATGCTATTTTAGCGACTATAAGCTCTTATTGGACCAACACTGTAGAATCTCGTTGGATGATGTGATGCGGTGGAGGGTGATAATCATTCGTCTATGAAAGAAATCAAACGCGAGAAATTCTGATACAAGTCTTTATTCCTTTAGTCAGGTACAATTAGCAGGTATTTATATAAACAGCACATACAATCAAACACAAATAATAATTAAGTTTCACTACAGGCAGTATCATACAAGCATATAGTATGTAGTAGTACACACATATGTCATATGTCCACTGCACAAATTAGATCTAGTTTGGAGCCAGATCGGACGCCAAATAAGTAATTCAGAGATTGCTAGGCTCCAAATTTGCCGTACAGTTTAGAATTAATGCTCCACAGCATTGCATTATCCTATGAGATTCTAAAATCTTGTCCTCGCCAATAAGAGCTTAGATAATATACTATCAGAGTAATTTAGTTGACATATTTTTCAGTCTATATAACTTTTAGTACAGTAAGTTATGCAAGTACACTTATAAAATTTTAAAAATAAAATGTTGGTTCACATCATCTGATAGGGTGGTTCACATCCCGGTTCACATCGTCTAGGTTCACATCGTCCGAGGTTCACATCATCCATATACCCTTCCAATATAACTACCAATCGTTGATCATACTGTGAGGTCGGTGACAAAGAACAATGCACAACTGTACCTTTTTTCGCTCGCAGTATCAAACCTGCAGTAACAGCAAAACTCCAAGTCCTAAAATTACCTTTCACCAACAGATTTGTGATAAATAGATTGTGATTTTAGATATACGAAGAAATAAATTAATTTTCCTTGAAGTTAGCAGGAATAAAAATAATTGTGACTGTCCCCAAAGCATGCGCACAGATACCAGTAATTCAGGGGTAAAAATTTCACTTGTCCACTTGTCCTGCATTCTTTTTCCCTTCTTTGTCTAATGTGCAGAGCAAGTGCATTTTCTGGATGGCCTTCATTGTCTTTTATGCAGGACAAGTATAATTTTAGACCCCTGAGTATACTGTAACCTACTATTCCATAGATACACATATTTACACTTTTAACTTATTCCTCCACTTTATAGTAAGGGTGAAATGATTAATTGAGATCTGCATTGAGTCCCGATTTTATGGCCTCAATTTGATCCAATTCAATTTGAAATTGTTTTCGATTCAATTTTAATGTTGAAAAACTCGCTTCAGAATCATAAGTAGGGAAATAAAATGTACCTCAATATATCCGCCATATGATGTTTAAGTAGAAAAGATCAGATTTCCTGCAATATACACAGACTTTGTCACTTGTATATGTTCATGCATATTGTTTTGAACATTAACTGTTATTACAGGATATCATCTGGTAGAGCATTTATCTATTGCAATCTTAAAGAAAATCAAATCGAAATTAATCAAATGGTATAATAAAGAAATCGAAATTATATCAAATTGATTTTTTTTTAATCCTTTCACTCCTACTTTATAGTCATACATATGCACCATAATAAATATTCTGCTGTACTTTCAACCTGCTTTAAGTAGTCACCTTTCTTAAAACTAGAAGGATGGACCATAAAGGGTTAAAATGCATTTTACGTGCAATCACTAAATACGAGACTTACGATAGCAAATTCACTCATAACGAAATCGCTAATTTTTGTTTGTAGCTGACGTTACTAAATTTGGCAATCACCAAATAATAAATAATTACAAGGGTTAAAAAAGCATATATTTGTACGGGGTAAAGAGTTAAGTTAACATTAAAATAAAGTTCTTATTATTAAAGTGTGTCATTTTTGTCTCTCCTCAGAAATGGGTGTGATGCCAGAGATTGGCCGGGCAGTGGAAGAGATGGACTGGAGGTATACATTCAGAAACAAAACAGAGGGCATAGTAAAGAAGAGATGGATATCTGTTCTGATTGCAGTTCTGATTGTATTTTCTCACATAACTAACCCTGTTTTCTATAGCGAACAACGATCACGAATATCCTTTTCTCCAACATGTGTGAGATTAATTTGATGACGTCACTATAACGTCACTATTTATAAAGGCGTTTTGACGTCACCTGGGTTAAAAAATGCATATTGCTTTAAAAAATAGCTTAAAATTGTTGGTTATGTGAGAAAAAGAATGTCACTCATCGATGTTTAAGACAAGCTGATCTCAAACTTGTCTAGAATAGAAAAGTTCTTAAGCTCGCCAAGGCTCGCTTAATAACATTTCAATTCTAGACTCGTTTGAGATCAGCTTGTCTTAAACATCGACTCATGACAGATCCTATATAACCCTTTCCCCATAATCATCAGTTTAAGACAAATACCGTATAACTGGGTTTTCTGGGGTTGTTTTATTTCTGCTTTATTTACAGTCATGAATATTTATGCAGCATAAGAAATATTTTTTATTTCCTAGCAGATGGTAACTTTAAGCAGACTGAAAGTAAAGCAGGTGCATTCTGCTTTACTTTGAAGTTTCAACCTGCTTTAAGTTATCACCTTTCTTCAAAGTGAAGAAACTGGCTATTGTTTCAAGGGTTTATTTATCTACATGTAGGTATACTACCATTTAAGTTTTCTGTTTGATCTCTTGATGTAAACATTTTGCAGCTCAGACAAAAGTACAAGTTTTCAAAAATCAATTTTGTCTGAAACAGTTTAAAGAAGCTGAAAACCAGATTTGGCATAAAGAAATAAAAAGAAATATGTACATGGATATCAGGTGCTTATATACAGTATAACCTGCCTTATCTGACATCCTTTGGTACCAACTGATGATGTTGGATAAAACAGTGTGACGCTTAAAGCAGGTTTTAAATGTAAGCCAATCTTTTATATGAACTAGCTTAAGTGGAACATAATCATATTTCAAAGTTAAAACTTGGCTTTTCCACGGCTTAACTTTGAGATACGGGTATGTTTCACTTGAGCGAGGTCAAAATATAGAAATTCATTGTTAGATAAAGCATTTTGTTAGATAGGGCAGGTCTGTGGCTTAACTAGGTGTCAGATAAGGAAGGTTATACTGTATATTATACACATTACCAGTTGACTAGGTGTCAGATAAGGAAGGTTATACTGTATATTATACACATTACCAGTTGACAGTGCCATACGGAGTGATGTATTTAGCTTGAGGCGTTTTTGGCGGAAATAGCCGATCTGACGAGCGCCTTGGCGCGAGTCTGATTTGTTGTTTCCGCCAAAAACGTAGAAAGCTAAATGCAACACTCTGTAGCACACTGTCAACTGGTGATGTGTTTATTATATGCCTTGAATACACTCAAGAAAAAACTAAATAATTGTTTAATTCATTTTATATCCAAAATGTTTTAGTTATTTGAAGCAGAAAAAGAATTTTTGCATGCCACAAAGAATAACGCAGCACTTTTACATGAACGTAAATGACGTCACGTTAAATCGAAAGCGACGTCAGAGTAAAATACAAAGTGGCTGATACAGACTCTTGTATTTTACTCGGCAGATACACGTGGAAACGCTCGATATCATACGAAGGCATATAATAAAAACAAGTAAATAAATTATGCATTTCAAACTTGAAAGAAACAAATATTAATGGGCTCTGGAAAGAAACTGGAAATGCCTTCTGTGTTTTATGTTCTGGAATTCCTAAGGTGGGGACTACTTTTCTCAGTGTAGAAGAAATTAGAGCCGTAAAAAGGCATATTTATGGAGTAATGGATTAAAGTAACGAATTTTTAAAACAAAATAAAAGTAAAGCAGAATGCCAAATGGTTTGTTTTCACCCTCATGCTTTAAGCTATCATGAGTCAGGAGCTGAAACATTTGTTGTTTCAATGCAGTTTGATCCTGGGTTTAACCTTTCATCCACATTAGCCTATTCTTCTAAGCAATGTCTTTTTAAAGTTCTACATTACCCTGATAAAAAACCAACATTGTTTGAACGATGGATGGTTTAAGCAGGCTGATATTAAAGTAGAAAGTTTCTGACAGAGCTCTCTGCTTTACTTCCAGCCTGCTCTGATCAACCAACTGTCTTCAACATTGAAAACAAGCTGTGGGGACAAAGTTAAGATATTAAATTATAGAGTTACTTGTATTTGTTAAACTTACTTGTTTTATAATCAATATAAAATAACTGAAGTTATAGAATCTAACAACAACAAGTAATAATCTTTTATCATAATCAATTACAGTTGTATTAACTGTAGGACTGGAACATATGAATGCTGTGGCAATGTTTATTTCAGTTTACCCACTGATGTCCAGTCTGAGGCAATACCCATGGTCCTAGGTGGGGGAGACGTACTGATGGTAGGTTCACAACCCTTATACTGCTGCAACCATACTTTGTAAAAAGTGAAGACCCAGATCAGAGGACTCCAGGAGCCCTCTGATCAGGTTCAACAGTTTGTCACACTTTGATATATTTGGAAGACAATGCCCATCTAGGGTCATTTATCAGAAAATAGATAAGTCCATTTGAAAAATCAACATTGTATGAAATAAGGCAGGACAAAAGTTTGTAGAAAGCTCCCAAAAAAGAATATAAAACCTCTTTTTTAAGACCACTAGAAAGAAGGCTTATTGACTGCATAAAGGACAGGTGACATCTTACAGCAAGGTGAATATAAAACAGAAAGCTCCTAAAGGAACTTTCTGTTTTATGTTCACCTTGTTTTAAAGTCAACTGCTTTGAGCACCTGATAATTAACCCAATTTATTGGTGGTAATAGAGAGGTTTTACTGTATTTGATAAGAGCAGCATGGGTGCAATGCTGTTAAGAGTATCAAAGTTTGATGTCTTACCAGTTACCACTAGGGTTGTACAAGTTACCTCCCATGCCTATAGTGTTTGATGTCTTACAGCTAGTGTTGTACAAGTTATCTCCCATGCCTGCAGTGTTTGATGTCTTACCACTAGGGTTGTACAAGTTACCTCCCATGCCTACAGTGTTTGATGTCTTACCACTAGAGTTGTACAAGTTACCTCCCATGCCTACAGTGTTTGATATCTTACCACTAAGGTTGTACAAGTTACCTCCCATGCCTACAGTGTTTGATATCTTACCACTAGGGTTGTACAAGTTACCTCCCATGCCTACAGTGTTTGATGTCTTACCACTAAGGTTGTACAAGTTTCCTCCCATGCCTACAGTGTTTGATGTCTTACCACTAGAGTTGTACAAGTTACCTCCCATGCCTACAGTGTTTGATATCTTACCGCTAGAGTTGTATAAGTTACCTCCCATGCCTAAAGTGTTTGATGTCTTACCACTAGAGTTGTATAAGTTACCTCCCATGCCTATAGTGTTTGATGTCTTACAGCTAGAGTTGTACAAGTTACCTCCCATGCCTACAGTGTTTGATGTCTTACCACTATGGTTGTACAAGTTACTTCCCATGCCTACAGTGTTTGATGTCTTACCGCTATGGTTGTACAAGTTACCTTCCATGCCTATAGTGTTTGATGTCTTACCACTAAGGTTGTACAAGTTTCCTCCCATGCCTACAGTGTTTGATGTCTTACCACTAGGGTTGTACAAGTTTCCTCCCATGCCTACAGTGTTTGATGTCTTACCACTAGGGTTGTACAAGTTTCCTCCCATGCCTACAGTGTTTGATGTCTTACCCCTAGGGTTGTACAAGTTACCTCCCATGCCTACAGTGTTTGATATCTTACCGCTAGAGTTGTATAAGTTACCTCCCATGCCTATAGTGTTTGATATCTTACCGCTAGAGTTGTACAAGTTACCTCCCATGCCTACAGTGTTTGATGTCTTACCGCTAGGATTGTACAAGTTACCTCCCATGCCTACAGTGTTTGATATCTTACCGCTATGGTTGTACAAGTTACCTCCCATGCCTACAGTGTTTGATATCTTACCGCTAGAGTTGTACAAGTTACCTTCCATGCCTATAGTGTTTAATATCTTACCACTAGAGTTGTACAAGTTACCTCCCATGCCTACAGTGTTGATGTCTTACCACTAAGGTTGTACAAGTTTCCTCCCATGCCTACAGTGTTTGATGTCTTACCACTAGGGTTGTACAAGTTACCTCCCATGCCTACAGTGTTTGATATCTTACCGCTAGAGTTGTATAAGTTACCTCCCATGCCTATAGTGTTTGATGTCTTACTGCTAGAGTTGTACAAGTTACCTCCCATGCCTATAGTGTTTGATGTCTTACTGCTAGAGTTGTACAAGTTACCTCCCATGCCTACAGTGTTTGATGTCTTACTGCTAGAGTTGTATAAGTTACCTCCCATGCCTATAGTGTTTGATGTCTTACCACTAGGGTTGTACTAGTTACCTCCCATGCCTACAGTGTTTGATGTCTTACCACTAGAGTTGTACAAGTTACCTCCCATGCCTACAGTGTTTGATATCTTACCACTAGGGTTGTACAAGTTACCTCCCATGACTACAGTGTTTGATGTCTTACCACTAGAGTTGTACAAGTTACCTCCCATGCCTACAGTGTTTGATATCTTACCTCTAGAGTTGTATAAGTTACCTCCCATGCCTATAGTGTTTGATGTCTTACCACTAGGGTTGTACAAGTTACCTCCCATGCCTACAGTGTTTGATGTCTTACCACTAGAGTTGTACAAGTTACCTCCCATGCCTACAGTGTTTGATGTCTTACTGCTAGAGTTGTACAAGTTACCTCCCATGCCTACAGTGTTTGATGTCTTACCACTAAGGTTGTACAAGTTTCCTCCCATGCCTACAGTGTTTGATGTCTTACCGCTAGGGTTGTACAAGTTACCTCCCATGCCTACAGTGTTTGATGTCTTACCACTAGAGTTGTACAAGTTACCTCCCATGCCTACAGTGTTTGATATCTTACCGCTAGAGTTGTATAAGTTACCTCCCATGCCTATAGTGTTTGATATCTTACTGCTAGAGTTGTACAAGTTTCCTCCCATGCCTAAAGTGTTTGATGTCTTACTGCTAGAGTTGTATAAGTTACCTCCCATGCCTATAGTGTTTGATGTCTTACTGCTAGAGTTGTACAAGTTACCTCCCATGCCTACAGTGTTTGATGTCTTACCACTAGAGTTGTACAAGTTACCTCCCATGCCTACAGTGTTTGATATCTTACCACTAGGGTTGTACAAGTTACCTCCCATGACTACAGTGTTTGATGTCTTACCACTAGAGTTGTACAAGTTACCTCCAATGCCTACAGTGTTTGATATCTTACTGCTAGAGTTGTATAAGTTTCCTCCCATGCCTATAGTGTTTGATGTCTTAACACTAGGGTTGTACAAGTTACCTCCCATGCCTACAGTGTTTGATGTCTTACCACTAGGGTTGTACAAGTTACCTCCCATGCCTACAGTGTTTGATATCTTACCGCTATGGTTGTACAAGTTACCTCCCATGCCTACAGTGTTTGATATCTTACCGCTAGAGTTGTATAAGTTACCTCCCATGCCTACAGTGTTGATGGCTTACCACTAGGGTTGTACAAGTTACCTCCCATGCCTACAGTGTTTGATGTCTTACCACTAGGGTTGTACAAGTTACCTCCCATGCCTATAGTGTTTGATGTCTTACCACTAGGGTTGTACAAGTTACCTCCCATGCCTATAGTGTTTGATGTCTTACCACTAAGGTTGTACAAGTTTCCTCCCATGCCTACAGTGTTTGATGTCTTACCACTAGAGTTGTACAAGTTACCTCCCATGCCTACAGTGTTTGATATCTTACCGCTAGAGTTGTATAAGTTACCTCCCATGCCTATAGTGTTTGATGTCTTACTGCTAGAGTTGTACAAGTTACCTCCCATGCCTACAGTGTTTGATGTCTTACTGCTAGAGTTGTATAAGTTACCTCCCATGCCTATAGTGTTTGATGTCTTACCACTAGGGTTGTACAAGTTACCTCCCATGCCTACAGTGTTTGATGTCTTACCACTAGAGTTGTACAAGTTACCTCCCATGCCTATAGTGTTTGATGTCTTACTGCTAGAGTTGTAAAGGTTACCTCCCATGCCTACAGTGTTTGATGTCTTACCACTAGAGTTGTACAAGTTACCTCCCATGCCTACAGTGTTTGATGTCTTACTGCTAGAGTTGTATAAGTTACCTCCCATGCCTATAGTGTTTGATGTCTTACCACTAGGGTTGTACAAGTTACCTCCCATGCCTACAGTGTTTGATGTCTTACCACTAGAGTTGTACAAGTTACCTCCCATGCCTACAGTGTTTGATATCTTACCACTAGGGTTGTACAAGTTAACCTCCCATGCCTACAGTGTTTGATGTCTTACAGCTAGAGTTGTACAAGTTATCTCCCATGCCTACAGTGTTTGATGTCTTACAGCTAGAGTTGTACAAGTTATCTCCCATGCCTACAGTGTTTGATATCTTACCACTAGGGTTGTACAAGTTAAACTCCCATGCCTACAGTGTTTGATGTCTTACCGCTAGAGTTGTACAAGTTATCTCCCATGCCTACAGTGTTTGATGTCTTACAGCTAGAGTTGTACAAGTTACCTCCCATGCCTACAGTGTTTGATGTCTTACTGCTAGAGTTGTATAAGTACCTCCCATGCCTATAGTGTTTGATGTCTTACCACTAGGGTTGTACAAGTTACCTCCCATGCCTACAGTGTTTGATGTCTTACCAGTAGAGTTTTACAAGTTACCTCCCATGCCTACAGTGTTTGATATCTTACCACTAGGGTTGTACAAGTTACCTCCCATGCCTACAGTGTTTGATGTCTTACAGCTAGAGTTGTACAAGTTATCTCCCATGCCTACAGTGTTTGATGTCTTACAGCTAGAGTTGTACAAGTTATCTCCCATGCCTACAGTGTTTGATATCTTACCACTAGGGTTGTACAAGTTACCTTCCATGCCTACAGTGTTTGATGTCTTACCACTAGGGTTGTACAAGTTACCTCCCATGCCTACAGTGTTTGATGTCTTACCACTAGGGTTGTACAAGTTACCTTCCATGCCTACAGTGTTTGATGTCTTACCACTAGGGTTGTACAAGTTACCTCCCATGCCTACAGTGTTTGATGTCTTACCACTAGGGTTGTACAAGTTACCTCCCATGCCTACAGTGTTTGATATCTTACCACTAGGGTTGTACAAGTTACCTCCCATGCCTACAGTGTTTGATGTCTTACCACTAGGATTGTACAAGTTACCTCCCATGCCTACAGTGTTTGATGTCTTACAGCTAGTGTTGTACAAGTTACCTCACATGCCTACAGTGTTTGATGTCTTACAGCTAGAGTTGTACAAGTTATCTCCCATGCCTACAGTGTTTGATGTCTTACCACTTAGGTTGTACAAGTTACCCCCCATGCCTACAGTGTTTGATGTCTTACCGCTAGGGTTGTACAAGTTACCTCCCATGCCTACAGTGTTTGATGTCTTACCACTAGGATTGTACAAGTTACCTCCCATGCCTACAGTGTTTGATGTCTTACCACTAGAGTTGTACAAATTACCTCCTATGCCTACAGTGTTTGATGTCTTACCCCTAGGGTTGTACAAGTTACCTCCCATGCCTACAGTGTTTGATGTCTTACCACTAGAGTTGTACAAGTTACCTCCTATGCCTACAGTGTTTGATATCTTACCACTAGGATTGTACAAGTTACCTCCCATGCCTACAGTGTTTGATGTCTTACCGCTAGGGTTGTACAAGTTACCTCCCATGCCTATAGTGTTTAATGTCTTACGGCTAGAGTTGTACAAGTTATCTCCCATGCCTACAGTGTTTGATGTCTTACCGCTAGGGTTGTACAAGTTACCTTCCATGCCTACAGTGTTTGATGTCTTACCACTAGGGTTGTACTAGGGTTGTACAAGTTACCTCCCATGCCTACAGTGTTTGATATCTTACCGCTAGGGTTTTACAAGTTACCTCCTATGCCTACAGTGTTTGATGTCTTACCGCTAGGGTTGTACAAGTTACCTCCCATGCCTACAGTGTTTGATGTCTTACCGCTAGGGTTGTACAAGTTACCTCCCATGCCTATAGTGTTTGATGTCTTACCGCTATGGTTGTACAAGTTACCTCCCATGCCTACAGTGTTTGATATCTTACCGCTAGGGTTGTACAAGTTACCTCCCATGCCTACAGTGTTTGATATCTTACCGCTAGAGTTGTATAAGTTACCTCCCATGCCTACAGTGTTTGATGTCTTACCGCTAGGATTGTACAAGTTACCTCCCATGCCTACAGTGTTGATGTCTTACCCCTATTGTTGAACAAGTTACCTCCCATGCCTACAGTGTTTGATATCTTACCACTAGGGTTGTACAAGTTACCTCCCATGCCTACAGTGTTTGATGTCTTACAGCTAGTGTTGTACAAGTTACCTCCCATGCCTACAGTGTTTGTCAGTCAGAAGGGAAAACAACAAGCTAGACATGGGCTGTATTAGCACCCTTAGCAGTGGAACAGGGAGAATGATAGGTTTTATCTCCATCTGTCTTCCAGTCTGTCCCATTTGTTATCTGTGGTGAAAATTTGTTATAGTTCACTATTAAATAGTTAATTAATTAACTGGTAAGGGACATGTGTTAAGCTATACCATGCTGGTTTGTTTATGCTTTATTTAAGATATAAATTCTTACCTGTGTATTATCATGCAATAGAACACAGGTAGGAGTTGAGATGTGTAATAATTATATCACAAGGCCGTAGGCCGAGTGATTTAATTACCAGCATCTTAAGGACTACCCGTGTTCTATTGCATGAAATACACTGGTATGAACTTTTTATTTCGATTCTAACACTTTAACTTCAATTTGCACCGACAAAACAGGTCTAAATTTCTTGGTGCACGAATTATCGAAGCCATATTACATCAGTATAATGTCACATTTAGCCGTTACGGAGCATGCATGTTTTATAGTAAATTTAAACACAATTGCATCCTTCTTTGTTTATATAGGGGTGTGCACGAGGTGTGTTAGAATTTTGGTTTCTGTAGATATAGACTGTTATACAGGTTTTAAGTGACATGTACAGTTGAATTTTTATCTCATTGGTAACCTTACAATGTTTTCACCATCACATGTTTCCAATATATACCAGACAAAAAAAGAAACGTCCACAATGTAAAAGTGTGTTCCTTTTTAGGGTGAAACATTTAATCGCGATCTGAATTGAACCGCGATTTTATGCCCTCGATTCGATCCGATTCAATTCGATCCAGCAAGTGTCATTTTAGATTCGATTTGAATGTAGAAAAACTCACTTCTGGGTGATAAAAAGCGAATTAAAATGTACCTCTATAAATCTACTGTAAAGTGTTAGGTCGAAAGAATTGAGTTCCCACACAGGCCTTTTTACCAGTTACGATTAGTTCTGTTTACTTTGCCGGTTTCCTGTGTCATTCTACGCATGGGTGAGCATTTGCTTGTCTCAATTGTGATGCAATTCTTCGTTCACATTACGTATCTCGGTACTTCTTCGACTATTTCAAATAAATTAATAATTCCGTAAACGTTGAATATTTTATTACCTTCAACCTAATACGCTCATTACTTTAATAAATAAAGACGTGCAACTCAGGTAAGACTATTAAATTATAAAATATTGTGATTTATTTTTTATATCAAATATACAGCCCGACATACTTTTCAACACCCGGATAATAGGTATAAGAATGTATGATGAATTCCCGCAATATGTCAAGTAACAATCAAAGTCGGCTCCTAAACCGAAAACAAGGACGACTAACAGCATTGTTCACGAACTTAAACCCGTGAGTGAAAGTCAGGAACTGTGATATATAGATGTAATGATTATAACAATTTTCATTCAAGAATATTAACACTCCAATCCTTTACACCCTTCTGTACCTTCCTAACAGAGTAGACCGTTACCAGACAGCTGTAAAGGGTTGGTGGCAATGGTCTACGCTGCTTGCGCTCATAATAGCATAGATTAGTATGTCAACACTGCAAACCTACCACATAATAAATTAGTTGTAACATTTTTATATGCCATGATTAAAATCATATAAGTCAGAAATATATGAACCCTGACAGTTTTCAAAACTTGAATCCCTACGTTTTGGCTCTGAATGTTCATCCATATTGTTTTGAATATTAACTGTTATAACAGTATGTCATCTATTTAGTGCATTTATTTACTGCAATCTTAAATCGAATCTAATCGAAAATAATCGAATCGTAGTATAAAAAATCGAAATCGAATCGAATTATTTTGAATCGTTTCACCCCTAGTGCCTTTTATTGACTTTTATTCAACATCTTGGTGAGAATTGCGAGCAACATATATAGACCGATTTTATTGACTAGTCAGGGCGGAGTTTCGATGCGGACCATTGTATTTCAACTTTGGGGGGGACAGCACGCTCTTTTATTATCGGAATTTACCGTTGTCGTCTGCCGTTGTTTCCTCAACATTACATATTAGTAGACGTTTCGACAGAAGGAATGTAATGAAGAATGACAAACATCTTGAATCCAGATCAGATGACGCGTTACGCGGCGTCTGATCTGGATTCAAGCTGTTTGCAAATGTAAACTAAGTCTTAATTTTCTCTCCCTATAACAACTCCCTCCGAACAACACGCAGTCTTTGTCTCCCGTTGGGTGTTTTTGTAGAGAGGGAGCACTGTACATACCTTTTCACATGGATATGAGTGCACGCATAAATTGTATTTCTCCATGTTTAAAGTATCAGACAACAACGATATAATATGGAACTACACCTAGCACCTAGAATCAAAAGTAAATAAGTTTATCTTTGCCAAAGATTAGCTCCGCCCTGTTAGTTGAAAAAAATCGGCCTATATCAACAAGAAAACTAAAATTGTTGTTTTGATACAGAAAAAGAATGCCTGCATCAGTTAAAGAAAATGTTAGTGAAAAAAATGAAGTATTTTTGTAGATCTGGTGCTATGAAGTCAAACACTATACATGTATATTGTAGTAGACGTTTCTTTTTTTGTCTGGTATACTTACCCATTCTATGCTGGAGACCAATATACTGGTATAAATACTTTGTAAGCAATGCAGGTCCTGATCCCAGGACTCATAAATGAGCCCTCTAATCAGGATCTGCACTGTTTATTTTACTTTTTTTTACAAACAGGTCTTAAATCAACATTAACTGGTCATTTCTTTCCAAAAGTGGAAGAATTGATTTAAAGCGTGAACGTGAACAGGCAAAGTTTGATGACACCATGTGTTTTATGTCTTTTATAGGCTGCTGAAACAGGAAGTGGAAAGACCGGGGTAGGTATAGTCAACTTATAGTAGATAGCAGGTGTTTAGATAAGAGGGAGTGAACTGAACAAATACATTGTTTTTGTGTCACCTGCTGTAAGCACAGGTGACACTTAGGGTCTGGATCACTTTTCTGTCGTATGTCTGTCTATCTGCCTGTCACTCTTTTTCCGTTTCACTTCCTTTTTGACTATAACTCCTGTTCTATGTAAGCTTTTCAGATGAATTTAATTTATATGGAAAGAGCTTGACAAATAGGACTGTCTTGCATAGGGTCCATAACTCTTGCATCAATTCTGTGAGAGGTATTCCCCTTTGCCACATTTTCTTTTCCTTCAGGTTGCTAGTTTTACTGAAGCTTTTGAAATGAAAGTTTGTTAATGGAAAGAGGTTGATGATTGAAATCTCATAACACTTGCATCAATACTTTGAGAGTTATTCCCCTTCCCACATTTTCTATTGTTCAGCCTATATCTGCTGTTCTGCCTATGCTTTTCATGTGGAATTTCATTTATGGAAAGAGTTTGATGAGTGAAAGTGTTTTGCACATTGTATAAAACTCTTGCATCAATATTATACCATTAGAGTTATTCCCCTTTTCTACACTCTTTCTTTTTGGGCAGATAACTTCTGCTATACTGTAGCTTTTCATTTGGGTTATACCTCTTGTTCGACTGTTGCTTGCTAGCAGCAGGCACAGATTTCCCGGGGTGCACAGGGGGCAAGTGCCCCCCTAGCTGGCCTGACTTAGGGCACGGGACACGTGTCCCCCAGCTGGCCTGCTTGTTTTTTCTTTTGCTTCTGAGTTAACTTACTGGGGCTGTGCAGTCGCATGTGTCTCTTATTTCCAGCCATCAAATGCTGCCTGGTCTGCTGGTCTTTGTTTGAACCAGAATTTTTATAGAGATTTGTATTAGTATTACATGTATACCTGTGTTGAATGCACAAACCGACCTCAGAACGCACCAGGGACCATCTTGAAAAAAATATCCCGGGGAGCATGCCCCAGACCCCCTAGTATAAGAGTGTTTACACTAATCCAAGTCGGTGGAGTAGGGCAGGGGTTAGAGACTAATGGCTGGAAGGCAACCTGTCCAAAAATACTATCCTAGATTAAATATTCTATGTCATTTTGACTCGATTTTTACATACATATAGATTTATGTTTGTATTATACCTGAGGATGTTCCAAATTATACCTGTTTTGAACACCCTAAAAACGCACCAGAGACCATCTAGGAACCCCTAGAAAGAGAGTGTACACAAAATGGTCTAGCTATACCTCTAACCTGCGCCCCCAAATTGCATATCTTACAGGCCTGTAAATCCAATTAAATTTGATGAAAATACATGTACAATCTAAAGGGTAATAAAAAGCAAAGACATTTTTGAATGCCTAACTAGATGATGAATAATACCCAATTTACTAAGGCTAGTAGGAAAGAGGGTGCCCCCCATAAATTTGCCAATATTAGTTGCAGAAATTTTACATAGATTTATGTTAGTATTGTAACTGTTTTGAATGTGCGAAACACCCCCAGAATGCACCAGAGACCATCTAGAAATAAAAAAGTTTCCCTTAGTGTCTAAGTTAGTGACAGTGCGTTCAATAATTGGAGGGGTATGGGTTAATGGCCGGAAAACAACCTGTCGAAAATATTATCCTATATTAAATAATTTGATATGTTATTTTGATTCTAATATTTACGTAGATTTATGTAGTAATTTATGTAGTAATTTACCTATTTTGAATGCAAAAAAACTCCCTCAGAACGCACCATTGATCATCTGGGAATATTTTTCCCTCCCCCCCGGACCCCCTAGTAACAGTGGGCACATGAATAGGAGGGGTAGGTTTAGAGATTAATGGCTGAAAGACAACATTTCACCATAAAATGATCATAGATTAAAAAAAATAATATTTTGAGTCAAATTTTTACATAGATTTATGTTAGTATTTTACCTGTTTTTAATGCGCCAAACGCCCCCAAGAACACACCAGAGACCACCTAGGAATAAAAATTTCTTCCTTCTTCCCTCATGTGTGTCACTCCACCCAAAAATCGGAATTGGATTACTACGCCTGTAACTTCTTGACTAACACTCAATACAAAATAGTAATATATAAAATTCTTTTCAACATCAAGGGGGGAATACCCAATTACGTAAAAAACTTATATGTGGCTCTGAGGACCCCATGGATCAGGGTCTGCACTGTTTTTAGCTCGCCTATTCGGAGAATGGGGGGGGGGGGGGGGGCTTATGGAATCACCCCGGCGTCGGCGTTGGTTTTTCATGGTTAAAGTTTTGGGGTAAGTGTTGTAATGCACTAACACTACATGAAATATTTGCATTAGGAAGCTGATATTTGGAATGGGAGTGCTCTGTGGGTTGAACATTGATGTTGTGAAGTTAAAATTTAAAAAAAAAGTTAAATTTAGTTAAAATTTTACCTTTTATGGACTTAGGTTTTTCGGGTGATTTCTCATGGTTAAAGTTTTGGGGTAAGTGTTGTAATGCACTAATACTACATGAAATATTTGTATTAAGAAGCTGATATTTGGAATGCAGGTGCCCTGTGGGTTGAACATTGATGTAACATAGTTAAAATTTAAAAAAAAGTTAAATTTAGTCAAAATTTCACCTTTTGTGGACTTGGGTTTTTCGGGTGATTTCTCATGGTTAAAGTTTTGGGGTAAGTGTTGTAATGCACTAATACTACATGAAATATTTGTATTAGGAAACTGATACTTGGAATGGAGGTGCCCTGTGGGTTGAACATTGATGTTGTGTAGTTAAAATTTAA
This sequence comes from Gari tellinella, assembly GCA_922989275.2. NCBI lineage: Eukaryota > Metazoa > Mollusca > Bivalvia > Cardiida > Psammobiidae > Gari > Gari tellinella. Next base: position 25,508,576 of record OV277862.1, read on the forward strand.
AAAAAAAGTTAAATTTAGTCAAAATTTCACCTTTTGTCGACTTAGGTTTTTCGGGTGATTTCTCATGGTTTAAATTTTGGGGTAAGTGTTGTAATGCACTAATACTACATGAAATATTTGAATTAGGAAGCTGATATTTGGAATGGAGGTGACCTGTGGGTTGAACATTGATGTTTTGTAATTTAAATTTAAAAAAAAGTTTAAATTTAGTCAAAATTTTACCTCTTGTGGACTTAGAGATTTGTGACTGAAATTTCAAAGTTAGTTATGGAGTAGGTGTTGGAATACACTTATACTACATGACATATTTGCATTTATAAGCTGATATTTGGAATAGAGGTTCCCTGTGGCTTGAATATCAATGTACTGATACACTTTTCTATTTATAGTTACCTATTTAAGAAAGGTTTAGTTAGGCGAGCTTTGCTGTTCTCCGACAGCTCTTGTTAATTTTATCATGTATAATACTGTCAAAAACAGTATTTTACAGTGGAAACTGAAATTGTCCATTTGATGTTGTAAATTAGTGGGAGTGCGTTCAGTTTGAATATACTTACAGTGCATTAGTGACCAGAACTCTTGTCCTGTGCAAACAATGCAGACCCACATCAGAAGTCTCCTAAATGAGTCCTCTAATCAGGATCAGCCCTTGTCATTTTGTGATAAACTGTATAAAATTTAATAAAGTTAAAAATGGACTTGTGTTAATTGGAAGCTGGAATTTTCGATTTTATGTTTCAGGGGAGAAAGATGGCGAAGTTTTAATATGTTAACAGTGTAGTAGTGACTGGAAACTTGTTCTGTACAAACACTGTAGACCCAGATCAGATGGCTCTTAAAGATCAGGGTGTGCACTGTTTGATATTTTGTAATATATAGTATAAAACAACCTTTAATATTTAGTCAAAAATGGAATTGTCTTAATTGAAAACAGAAAATGTCCATTTGATATTTCAATGGGACAGCTAATGTCAAGTATTGTACGACAATATTGACCTGACGTTGAACTTTATGCATGAATAAATTTAAAAGAGTGGTGACGCAGTATAAATCAATAATCGACAGCGTGCCGTACACTGTCGGGAATGTTCGATAAATTATTAAATCGTATCACTTTTTTGATCTTATGTGGAGTAAAACTCCAACTTAGTTAAGCGATAAAATACGATTTCCGATTATGCTAGTATAATCGTATCAGCTAAAAAGCATCCTGTTGGGTTTTAGATTTGGTTTTAGATCACGACAGATCCTCGATACCCTCACCTTCGATTAACGCCGGTTCACTATATATACCTAATTGGCAACCACTTTACGTATTGCATCTGCCATAGGTGGGTCGTTAGAGCGAATGATTTGTAATGGCGAGGTCCCACTGGGTTCGAATCCCGTATGAGGTTAATATTTTTTTATTTGTATATTCATATTAATTTTTGTAAGTTATAAATTTTATTTTATACATAAAATGCAAGGGTGACACGTTCTTCTGACAGCAGTGACGACGAAGATTGATTTGTACTGACTATGTGTAAATGTGATATTATATTTATAATAATGCAATAGAAAAAAGAAAAGAAGAAAAAAGAAAAGAAAACGAAAAGAACAAAAAAGAAAAAGAAAGAAAAATAAGAAAGAAAGCGAATAAAAAGAAAATTATAGAAAAGAAAGAAAAAACCGAAGCAGCATATGTGGGGGAAAATAGAAAAAAGAGATGATGCACGGGTCTCGAACCACTGGCCTTTACGAAAAGTTAATGTATAGTCGCCTTCCTTACCACTTGAGCTAACGACTTATCGATACATTTGATAACCGGTCAATGCTATTTGTCTTTGTTTACCTGTTTCGGTACTATGTACGTTCTCGTATAAATTTAACGAAGTGTCCCGAAGATATATTTAGAAATGAAACGAAGCATGAAATTATGCAAATAGAGGTCACCAACGTCAGGTCAATATTGTCGAACAATACACTGTGTCATTTTGTGATATACAATAGAAAGGAGAGTTATGGATTTTATGTTTTATGGTTCTGTTTTCACTGATGAAAATATTTGTATGACCATGGTTGAAAGTAAAAGATTTCTTAGAATGGAGATAAAGCTATAATTAAAAAAAATCTCCAGATTATGATTTTTTCTTCTCTTTGTCTTATGACACCACTTTTTTGGTGTTTCATTGGGGATATTTACATCATTCTATTGATGTAAACTTTCTTCTTAGAATGCCCTCAGAATGCACCATTTTTATTGCAAGTTTCAAAAAATTTCCAGGCGAGGCCCCCCCCCCCCCCCGGATTCCCACCTATGGGAGGGGTTCGACCCCTCCCATGCCCTCCCCGCCTGTGCCCACCCACTGGTCTCACTCATTTCAGTATCAAATCCTATTGTGTTACTACTCATTAGAATGGTCTCAAAGAGAAGATTCTATGAGTAGTGACACCAAAGGGTGTAATGCAGAAATAAAGATTTTAGTTTTTGAAATACTTCCCTTATCTGGAGCCCTGGTCCAGCGCTTATAAAGCGTTTTAGTTGAGTCTGAGTGTGTTCTCAAGCATCTGGTTGGTCAGATTTGATCCTAGGCTCAAATCTGACCAATCAAATGCTTGAGAACGATTTCAGACTCAACTCAAATGCTTTATAAGCATGGACTCTGAGCTAGTCAGATATACAACTCAGCCTGTACTCAGTGTTCATTTACAAAGATGCAAGATTTGTCACTATAGTCAGGAGGAAACAATTCAAAATAATACTATAACAATAAGCTCTTTTATTATATACCTTCGTATGATATCGAGCCTGTATCAGCCACCTTGTATCAGCCACCTTGTATTTTACTCCAACCTCGCTTTCGATTTAACGTGACGTCATTTACGTACATGTACGAGTGCCGCGTTATTCTTTGTTGCATACAAAACTTCTCGTTCTGCTTCAAATAACTAATAAATTTTGGATTTAAAATGATTTAAACAACTATTTAGTTGTTTTTGGTTTGTATTCAAGGCATATAATAAACACATTACCAGTTGGCAGTGCGCAACAGAGTGTTGCATTTAGCTCTCGACGTTTTTGGCGGAAACAACCGATCAGACTCGCGCCAAGGCGCTCGTCAGATCGGCTATTTCCGCCAAAAACGTCTCGAGCTAAATACATCACTCTGTATCGCACAGTCAACTGGTAATGTGTATAACTCTGTCAACACCATGGACCTATTAAAATATACTCGTAACATTTACAAACAGTGTAGACCCAGATCAGAGGGCTCCTATAGGAGCCCTCTGAACAGTGTCTACACTGTTTGCTAATATAGAGGAGTATTTGTTAAACTTCCAAGAATTCCAAGTAGACTGTTTCTGTTTTGGTAACTAAAAAGATCCACAAGGGAACCTAATAACCCACACGAGTTACTTAGTGTTGAAAGAAATAAAACTTTCCCCCATAAAAAACTCTTTTGATGTCTTTATCTATTCCTCAAAGATAAGCGTTCTCATATTATTACAATGTCTTGTTAAACAGCCGTAGGAATATGCTCCTGCATCCTGGCAGCTGGATGCTAAAAGTAGGCTGAAAATCTAACAGAAAGCTCCTGAAGGACCTTTCTGCTTTACTTTCAGCCTGCTTTAAGCAACCATGTGTCTACAAAACAGTAAACATGCTTTCTAGGAGAGAGGGTTAAAGAAGCCTTGAAGTTTTAGGAATGTTCCTAAGGTGTCTCAGTTTGACCTGGATGTTTAAAGGGAGTTAAAAAATTACAGCAAAAATTAATCATCATGCTTCTTCAATGGTAGATGATGAAACTTTCAACTTCCACAATACTAATAGCTTAACTCTTTGCATGCTAGCGGCGGATTATATGTGCCACAGTGATTACCTTCGCAAACAGTTTGGATCCTGATGAGACGCCGCGTAACGCGGCTTCTCATCAGGATCCAAACTGTTTGACACTCTGATTCTGTTTTGAAAAGAAAATGAGAAAACTCTAGTTTTAGAACAGTTGCAGATGACAATTTTTGCAGATGGAAAAATTAGCCAACATGTAAAGAGTTAATACTAAATGCTATAACGCATATAGATAATCAAACCCTATGCTGTGGCTGCCTCTGAGGAAAGGGACATTTGTATGTTGGGGATAGTTTACTATGTTGACAGTATACATGTATATGGAAGACTGATATTGTTCACTGTCATAGCTGTGATGAGATTGTGTGTCTACACTGTCTGTAACGTCCCAGACTAAGTTGATGATTACAGTGAAATACTATATTGTTCTGTGTCTGTACAGGCCTTCTGTCTACCTATCATCCAAATTGTCTACGAAACACTGAAGGATCAGGAGGAGGGCAAGAAGAGTAAAATGTCTTCCAAGTCATCCAAAGGTATGTCCATTGTTTACTTAGAGCCCTAGATAAAGGCAGTATTCCAAAAACTAAAATCTATATGTCTGTTCAAAACCCTATGGTGTGACTACTCATAAGAATTGTCTCAAGACGATTCTAATGAGTAGTCAAACCATAGGGTTTGATGCAAACATATAGGAGAGTTTGGTGGAAAACTTAGTTTACTCCCTCTTATCTTAGGCCCTGTGTACAGTGTGCAGCCCATATCACTCACTCTCAAATAGAAAATAATTAAACCTAAAAAATATGGATTGTTTAACCCCTTTGCTTGCCATGACGTCATCTGCTTTGAACAGTTGTCTGATTTTTATTTTCCAATTTCATATTTTATTGACTGAAGTGATATCTAAATGAGCGTCAAACAGTTTGAAACCTGTAATGTGGCATCTGATCAGAATCAAAACTGTTTGCAATTAACAGTTGTACCCTGAGTAAGGCAGTTATTACTTTCCACTATAACTTGTTTCGAGATTTAAGGCTGCTTGACGGAGGCTTAAAATAAAGCAGAAATCTTCTGAAGGGAGATTTCTGCTTTACTTTCAGCCTCCTTTAAGTGGTAACTTGGTGACTACTGAAAGCAGGTTGGAAGTAAAGCAGAATTCTGCTTTACTTTCAACCTGTTTTAAGCTACCATCTGTTAGGATAGAGACAAAAAATTCTTATGGTGTACATTCATGACTATAAATCTGAAATATTTTCTTCAGTAGAGGAATAAGTCAAAGGCGTTAAAATACATATATAATATTATGGAGTAATGGGTTAAAACATAGCTTCAGATAAAGTGGAGTTTAATGCCCTTTTTTCAGAGGTTTAAATCTTTCAACACTGAGTAACTCTTGTGGATTATTATATTCCCTTGTGGATCATTTTAGTTACCAAAACATGAACCAGTCTACTTGGAATTCTGGGTAGTTTAATAAATACTGGTCTAAATTAGCAAATAATGTAGACCAAGATCAGAGGGCTCCTATAAGAGCCCTCTGATCTGGGTCTACACTGTTTGCAAATGTAATGAGTGTATTTTAAAGAGGTCCATGGTGTTGAAAGGGTTAACTATTTATCAAATACTAAAGATCCTCAAGATAAGGTTTCCCCCAAACCTAATAGTGTGACTACTCATTAGAATCATCACATGATCCAATTAGTAGTCACAAAATAGGGTTTGATGCAGACATAAAGAAAAATGTGTTTTGATTTTGAAATATTTCGACATCAATTTTAATGTACTGTCTATTTTCAGGAGGCTCGTCCCAGTGGAAAATGAATGTTTATGATAGGGGAGATGCTATGGGTGAGTTATGGATAACTCTCTTTTTATTATGCCCCCAGAATCTATGATTAGGGGGCATATAGTTTTTAGCTCGCCTGTACGTAGTACATGACGAGCTATTGCAATACCCCCGGTGTAGTCGTCGGCGTCGTCATGAACGGCATAAACAATTTTAAGAAAATGTCTATAACTTCTATGTCCCTTGAGGTATTGCTTTCATAGTTGGTATGTGTGTGTATATGGACAAGACCTTCCCATGCACAGAAAAATTTTGACCCCTGTGACCTTGACCTTGAACTTAGGGCCTGCGTTTAGGTTTCGAAATTTGCGTTTAGGTTTTGAAAAATGCCTTTAACTTCTATATCCCTTAAGGTATTGCTTCCATGGTTGGTATGTGTGTGTATATAGACAAGACCTTTCCATGCACAGAAAAATTTAGATTCCTGTGACCTTGACCTTGAACTAAGGGCCTGCGTTTAGGTTTTGAAATCTGCGTTTAGGTTTCGAAAAATGCCTTTAACTTCTATGTCCCTTGAGGTATTGCTTCCATAGTTGGTATGTGTGTGTATATAGACAAGACCTATCCATGATCAGAAAGATTTAGACCTCTGTGACCTTGACCTTGAACTTAGGGCCTGCGTTTAGGTTTCGAAATCTGCGTTTAGGTTTCGAAAAATGCCTTTAACTTCTATGTCCATTGAGGTATTGCTTCCATAGTTGGTATATGTGTGTATATAGACAAGACCTTTCCATGCTCAGAAAAATTTAGACCCCTGTGACCTTGACCTTGAACTTAGGGCCTGCGTTTAGGTTTCGAAATCTGCTTTTAGGTTTTGAAAAATGCCTTTAACTTCTATGTCCCTTGAGGTATTGCTTTCATAGTTGGTATGTGTGTGTATATGGACAAGACCTTCCCATGCACAGAAAGATTTTGACCCCTGTGACCTTGACCTTGAACTTAGGGCCTGCGTTTAGGTTTCAAAATCTGCGTTTAGGTTTTGAAAAATGCCTTTAACTTCTATATCCCTTAAGGTATTGCTTCCATAGTTGGTATGTGTGTGTATATAGACAAGACCTTTCCATGCACAGAAAAATTTAGACCCCTGTGACCTTGACCTTGAACTTAGGGCCTGCGTTTAGGTTTCGAAATCTGTGTTTAGGTTTTGAAAAATGCCTTTTACTTCTATGTCCCTTGAGGTATTGCTTTCATAGTTCACTGTTGGTTTAAGTGTGTTTATGGACAAGACCTTTCCAGGCACAGCAAAATTTAGACCCCTGTGACCTTGACCTTGAACTAAGGGCCCATGTTTAGTTTTCGAAATCTGTGTTTTGGTTTCTCAAAATTTTTATTACTCCTATGTCCATTGAAATATTCCTTTCATATTCAGTTTGCTTGTGTATATGGACAAGATCTTTCCTTGCATGCAAAATATTTGAGCCCTCTGACCTTGACTTTGAACTTAGGACCTGCGTTTAAGTTTCAAAGTCTGCGTTTAGGTTTCTCAATGTTTCTTTAACTCATATATCCATTGAGATATTTCTTTCATATTTTGCATGTGTATATGGACAAGACCTTTCCATGCATGCAAAAAAATTAGCCCAGTGTCCTTGACCTTGAACTAAGGTCGCGAAAGGTTTTAGGTTTCGAAATCTGCATTTAGGTTTCAAAAATGCTTATAATTCCTATGTCCCTTGAGGTGTTATTTTCATATTTGATTTGCCAGTGTATATGGACAAGACCTTTCCATGCAGACAAAAAGGTTGACCTCTTTGACCTTGAGTGTGCTTTTAAGTTTCTAAAGGTGCTGGTGGCGAGCTTTGTTGTCTCTCTGACAACTCTTGTTGTCATGTCTGTTGGTTCGGCCGTCTGTCCGGCCATCCGGCCGTCTGTGCTTACCAAAACATTAACCTGGCCGTCTCTTGTGACATTAACCTGGCCATTTCTTGTGACATTAACCTGGCCAGTTGTGGGACATAGGGTTAGGGGTAGGGTTAGCCTCCAGATAATTATTTTTCAAGTTAGAGCAAAAATAAATTGTCGCTTGTGTGGCCAGCCACCCAAAAGAAAACAATAGAAAATAACCACATAAGTATCCTCCCGTAAGAACTTCCGTCCGTCTGTCTGTGCCAAAAACCTTAACCTTGGCTATAACTCTTGCATTTTTGTACCTAGGCCTTTTATACTTGGCATGTGTCTTCCCTGTATCAAGACCTTTCCAACCATACAAAACATGTACAATATCTGAAATGAAATATGTTTAAACCAACCATACAAAACTTTTTGACCTTGTGACCTTGACCTTGACATTTGACCTATTTTTGTAAAACTCTTTAAATGGCTATAACATTTGCACCAGTTGGCCCAGGGCTTTCATATTTTGTATGTATATTTCTTGTGTGAAGACCTTTCCAACGATACCAACATCTTTGACCATGTGACCTTGACCTTGACCTTTGACCTATTTAATCAAACTTTAACCAAAAACCTTAACCTTGGCTTTAACTTTTACATTTTTGAACCTGGGCCTTTTATACTTGGCATGTGTATTCCTCATGGCAAGACCTTTCCATCCATACAAAACTTTTTGACCTTGTGACCTTGACCTTGACATTTGACCTACTTTTGTAAAAATCTTTAAATGGCTATAACATTTGCACCAGTTGGCCCAGGGCTTTCATATATTTTGTATGTATATTTCTTTTTGACCTTGTGACCTTGACATTTGACCTACTTTTGTAAAAATCTTTAAATGGCTATAACATTTGCACCAGTTGGCCCAGGGGCGTTCATATTTTGTATGTATATTTCTTGTGTGAAGACCTTTCCAACCATACCAACATATTTGACCATGTGACCTTGACCTTGACCTTAGACCTATTTAATCAAACTTTAACCAAAAACCTTAACCTTGGCTATAACTTTTGCATTTTTGAACCTGGGCCTTTTGTACTTGGCATGTGTATTCCTCACGGCAAGACCTTTCCAACCATACAAAACTTTTTGACCTTGTGACCTTGACCTTGACATTTGATCTACTTTTGTAAAAAAATTAAATGGCTGTAACATTTGCACCAGTTGGCCCATGGCTTTCATGTTTGGTATATATATTTCTTGTGTCAAGACCTTTCCAACCATACCAACTTCTTTGGCCATTTGACCTCGACCTTTGACCTTTGTAATCAAACTTTAACCAAAAACCTTAACCTTGGCTATAACTTTTGAAGTTTTGAACCTGGGCCTTTTATACTTGGCACTTGTTTTCCCTGTGGCAAGACCTTTTTAACCATACAAAACTCTTTGACCTTGTGACCTTGACATTTGACCTACTTTTGTTGAAATCTTTAAATGGCTATAACATTTTCACTTAGTAGGCCTACGGCTTTAATATTTTGTTTATATATTTCTTGTGTCAAGACCTTTCCAACCATACCTACGTTTTTGCCCTGGTGACCTTGACCTTTGACCTTCTTTTGTATTTATCTTTATACACCTATAACATTTGAACCAGCAGGCCTAGAGCTTCCATACTTTGTATGTTTCTTGTGTAAGACTTCCCCAACCATGCCAATGTTTCATTTACCCTAAAACCATGACTTTTGACCTACTTTTGCAAATAAGCATTACATTACAGAACATAACGCTCGCTGGGGGCATATGTGTTTCACAAACACATTGCTTTTCATCTGATCTTCACCAAACTTTCTGAAAATGTTTGTTGACATAAAATGGAGACCAATTTGGATAACCAGTGACGCCAATTTATGCTAGGCCCTTTGGAGTAATGGCCCTTCAATTCCTCAAAATGGTCCTCCACGACAGTTTCAACTCTCTAACTCATACATTTTACATTTGATAGTCTGGATTCCCCTCCCTGTATCATCAGGGGCTTTCGTGTAACTGGGACACACTCTTGTTACCATTCTGTCTTATAAGGTTAAAACTGAATACTTTGGTGTTAGGTGTGAGTAGTAGTGGTGGACTGATTATTGCAAGGTCGCCGACAATCAGTTGTTTACTAACAAGTCTGCGATAAGAGATCGACTTTTTCTCTCTTGCACGACGTCACATATGTTTTAAAATTGTTCAAAGTCATGAAAAGATTTGAATGTTTTTGAAAATATGGGAAATGGAGCTTTTGGTTGGGAAGAACAAATGCTCCACTTTATATTATATTCTAAAACATCAGGGGCCCGTTTCATAAAACTTCGTACGATAAAAACTGTTGTAAGTCAAAACTTTGAAATACATTTAATTTCTGATTTCTCCATCAAATCCTGTCTTGTGGCATCTTTTTGGAATCGTCTTGAAAAGACGATTCCAAAGAAATGTCACAAGACAGGGTTAGATTGAGAAATAAATAGTAATTGATACTTTTATAATCTGACTTACGATACCAATTGTCGTACAAAATTTTATGAAACGGGCCTCTGATGTTTAAAGGCACATAGAAGCTTATGTAGGGTGAAAGGGTTAAGATAATGAATCAAATGAAGCTACAGTAATTTGTGGCTTCACATTTGTAACTGAATCTTTGTGTTGTGAAGCTGTCTCTTTATCAATTGATTAATAACCGGAAATTTATCAAATGAGACCCTACCGATAGAACTGATAATCGGCTTGTCATTTTGGCAACTGATTATTACCACTAGTAGCTCAGCACATTATTACATTTTTTGGGGTGAATCATGCACTTAGTGATACAAGCATCAAACTTGGCACACTTGCACTTCTATCTGTAGTATTTCATAAAAGCCCGTTAGCCACTTGAAAAAATCAAAATGGCGGCCATTTTTCAAGATGGCCGCTATTACAGGTTCGAAAATACAGTTTTGTTGCTAATATTTGACACATATGGCCGTTCTTTACAGTTTTGGTGTCTAGGTATATGTTTTAAAGTATAAGGAAACTAATTAAGTCAATTTCAAAGTGTTTTGAAACTTACTTTATCATGTAATGGCCAACTTGTGACAAAAAACATGGTTTTTTCGAAGATGGCCACTATGTTTGATTGAAATTTACGATTCTCTTTCTTACATTTGATGTACATTGCCATGGTTTTACACTTTTTGATTCAAAATATATTTTTTTACAGCAAAAGAAAGCTAATTTTGTCAGCATCAGACTGCTGTGTTTGCACAATAACACATTTTTGACAAAAGACAGTCTATTTTTTTAAAAAAAATACATAACTGCGTAATGACAAATGTGTTGAGTTTGTTTGCATATGTTTGCCAACATAGTCTCTAATGTAGAATATATTTTCTTACATCTGGTATATATGCCGATTTGTCATATTTTTGGTGTCAAAGAATGTTTTAAAACAGGATGAGAAGACTATTAATGGGAGCCTCCGGTCGGTTTGAAACTCATATCATTGTCTAATGACCTATTTTAGCCACACATATATTTTACTCCGTAGCTGACCAAAGCTTGTTGTCTGTTGTTATGTGACTGCTTATGCCGAATGTAGGTGCTGTTTTCTCACATTTACAATTTCATTTATCTGAACAATGATTGCCCAATTTATACTACTATATCTGACACTGCAATTACTTTACCATACATTTATTCTACCTTTCAAGTAAACTGTAAAGTCTTGAATATGTTTCTTTTTTCTCAATTTAAATATAATTGCATTTAGAAAACAAACATAATTCCTTAATTATCCAACATAACAATTAATCCCTGTACCAACAACAAACATCATGCTAATTCTGAAGATCATTTAACCACTTTGTAACTTCTTACCAAAAGAAAGTACATGTATATGTAAGACGCACGTACATGTATCTGCATTCCGCCACATGTTATAAATGTGACCAAAATGTAATACAGTCTAGCATATCCCAATAGTCATTATTACATGTACATTTAAATCAAACAATATGCCTACAGAGTTGATGCCCATTATGACTCATGTCCATAATAATAGTGACTAGATAATTCATGGATACCATTTATCTTAATACTGCATGAGCGTGTAAGTAATCATGTGAACAAGGGAGCATCTGATAAAATCGTTCAAAATTCAGACGAGTAATCGGACGACAAACCAGGGTTTCTCATATGTTTTGAAGAAAATCAAAATTTCGAAGTAAAAGATTTGGTGGTGGAATTTAAAAAAAAGGATTGAATGTACCCAACACCTAAATTACTGATTATTTCTTGCAGGAATTACTGATGTGGTTTGGTGGCTCATGCATTATAGTATCAGGACACTGGTTAAACTGATTTTCACAACAGAGAAAGTGGCCATTTTACACAAATAAATATCGATTAAGCGTCTTTTGCATGAAACAGAAATACATTTGCTTATATGTTATAGATATTTGTCTGTATAGTAGGTAAAAGTCAACAAAATTGATCCTTTAATGTTTCATTTGGACAGCTTTAATTTTTGCACAAACAACATCGTCATTAAGTTTGGTATATGTACAACAGATGTTCACTGTAAATAAAGTAAGGCTGCGCCATGAAAAAAGTTATAGTTTTTATTTTGCTTGAAGACGCTTAGCGTCTACTGTACTTGTTGAATAAGTTAAGATATGAAAAAGATGAATGACCATGAGCGTGATGAAAACAATATGGAGAAATATCAGATCCAGTATGAATAGTGTGATTTCTTTCACGTAAGACAACCGTTCTTATATAGGTGCTTGACCAATCAAATAAGCAAATCAAAATCGTTATCAAAGATGAAGGCAGTGTGGACTCCTTTCAATAAAATCAGATTTAAGCAATGTTAAGAAATATACTTTACACGAAAAGTCTTTTCTCTTCTCCAAAGTCAATACATGCAACCATTTGAGAGTATGACCCTTAAAACTTCGCATGCATCATTCCAAAGTTTGGTGTAAAAGTTGTAACAGTTATGGTCTGTATACATAGGGACGGATGTATAGTCTACCTATTCTGACAACAGAGTTTTAATAGCGATATGATGTGATACATAGTCAAAGATAGTATACGTTTCTTGTGGTACGATTGCATAAAGACAGAACGTTTCAGCTGTTTGCTAAAGCTATTTGATGTGGACACATACTACTGCTAATATCATATCTGAGATTGATCCCTGTGTAATCTTCAACAGCATTTTAAGAAATTATACAATGTTAACATGAAGAAGTGTGTGCACAAATGTTCATGCATGAAATGCAAGCCATAACCGAAGACCACAACACTCCCATGTTAAAAGCTAATGACATAAAATTTCATGTCGATGTGAATTTAAAATGCTAATTCAAACTATCTTGTTCTACAGAAAATGTTGGTTGCAATTGGTCAACGGTCAAACATGAGCTAGTTTCACGCCAAATTTCCATATAAGAAAGAGAAAAGGTTGCATAGAATACATAAACTGAAAGATATTGTGCATGTGCAAAGTCCAGTCTATAATCATAAATCATAATGTACAAGCACTAAAATCTGGAAATCATTGCAACAATTATGCCAAGTCATGGGATAAGATTATTGTGTTTTATTGGACATGTTATCTTGATGGTATAGATCTTAAGGTGCAGTTCCTAAAGGTCAAGCCCCTCTGTTTGAATAGGCCAAATGTTCTGCATATCAAATACATGTAGATTGTGTCATGATGGAAATAGCTCATAGAGTTGGAATGAATGAACACTGCTGATACATTGGACAACCCTGTTACCTAGTGATATGATTGCAAATACCCGATTAAACATAGATACTAAAGTAAACTGTTTGCAGTGACATATGCACGTACATGTATTTACGATGTGGCCTTCCTTGTTCAGACTAATATAGCGATATTTGGAAATGTGAAAATGAACACCTACATAAGTACATGTATAAGCGATTATACACCAACTCCAGCATGTACAAATTACGGCTAAAATGGTCATAAACCACATATTTGCCATTAAAATAAGTCATTACACAAAAGAACAAGATTCTTAATAAAGTAAATGATCACATAATTAGCTTTCTGTGCTCTTAGCATAATGCTTTGACACCAAAAGTATGACAAGTGGCCAGAAGTATATAGAAAATATCAGAAAGGATATTAATCACTATTGCAAAAAGTAACGATCATCTGTGAGCAAAAAACACTTATTTTGTCTAGATTGGTAATTGTACAATAAAATTAGTTTCAATTCAGAAAGAAGTTGTCTGAATTAGCTTCCTTATACTTTATGACATCTATGTTGACACAAAAAAACATAAATATTGATCAAATTTAAGAAATGATTTTGCTTATATCAATATAAAATGGTGGCCATTTTGAAAACAAACGATGTAGCTTTGCCATTTTGCATTAAAGTAAACTTCTGTTCAGCTTGTGGTTGACTGAATTAGCTTCCTTATGCTTAAAACCAATTTTTTTGTGAAATTTGATCAAACATGTCAAATGTTAGAAACGAATTGGTCAACTATAAACGCTCTTCAGAGCTTATGTTACTTGTATATGTATTGCCGACTCAAAAAATAAACCTTATCATATGTTATCTTAACGAGAACCAAACATGGCAGCCATCTTAAAAAAATGGAGGCCACTTTGAATTTTTACGTGGCTAACGGCTTTTGTTTAAAGTAGGGTCATACCAGTATACATACCAAATTTGATGCTTGTATCACCAAGTTCGTGATTTTGTTTTAGCGCTGATATGTACAGATTTATGTAGTTGTAATGTGAAAAATAGCATCTTCAGACAAAAGCAATTGAAAACAATATCATTAAATAACATGACAGAAGGTAAAGTGAGTGTATAATCTATAAAAAAAAAAAACATGTGAATTTGGTTTTTACCTTGACACACACTTCGTTTTTGTACAGTTTTGCTTATAATACGATTAAATAAACTTCTTACAAGTCTATGGATCACATAATTAGCTTCTATATGCTTGAAAACATATAATTAGACACCAAAAATTTGAAAATCGGTCAAATATATCCGATGTTAGAGATAAAACTGTATAATAGAACCGGAAATGGCTAACGGGATTTTTGTTGAAAGTAGGGGCATACCAGTATACATACCAAATTTGATGCTTGTATCACCAAGTGCATGATTTTTGTAATAATGTGCCCAGCTATAGTGAGTAGGCTGAGTACCCAGAGTTTTTTTCCTGTGTTAAATACAGGTTGTTTTGTTTATGTAACAGCTATAGATCCTGATGGTCTCCTGTGTCAGAGTAGAGACAGTCAGAGTTGGCATGGTATCCGGTCTAACAATTGTCTTATTTATGTTACAGCTATAGATCCTGATGGTCTCCTGTGTCAGAGAAGAGACAGTCAGAGTTGGCATGGTACCAGGTCTAACAATTGTCTTATTTAAGTTACAGCTATAGATCCTGATGGTCTTCTATGTCAAAGTAGAGACAGTCAGAGTTGGCATGGTACCCGGTCTAACAATTGTCTTATTTATGTTACAGCTATAGATCCTGATGGTCTCCTGTGTCAGAGTAGAGACAGTCAGAGTTGGCATGGTACACGGTCTAACAATTGTTTTGTTTATGTAACAGCTATAGATCCTGATGGTCTCCTGTGTCAGAATAGAGACAGTCACAGTTTGCATGGTACCAGGTCTAACAATTGTTTTGTTTATGTTACAGCTATAGATCCTGATGATCTCCTGTGTCAGAGTAGAGACAGTCAGAGTTTGCATGGTACCAGGTCTAACAATTGTTTTGTTTATGTTACAGCTATAGATCCTGACGGTCTCCTGTGTCAGAGTAGAGACAGTCAGAGTTGGCATGGTACCAGGTCTAACACTTGTTTTGTTTATGTTACAGCTATAGATCCTGACGGTCTCCTGTGTCAGAGTAGAGACAGTCAGAGTTGGCATGGTACCGGTCTAACAATTGTCTTATTTATGTTACAGCTATAGATCCTGATGGTCTCCTGTGTCAGAGTAGAGACAGTCAGAGTTGGCATGGTACCAGGTCTAACAATTGTCTTATTTATGTTACAGCTATAGATCCTGATGGTCTCCTGTGTCAGAGTAGAGACAGTCAGAGTTGGCATGGTACACGGTCTAACAATTGTCTTATTTATGTTACAGCTATAGATCCTGATGGTCTCCTGTGTCAGAGTAGAGACAGTCAGAGTTGGCATGGTACACGGTCTAACAATTGTCTTATTTATGTTACAGCTATAGATCCTGATGGTCTCCTGTGTCAGAGTAGAGACAGTCAGAGTTGGCATGGTACCCGGTCTAACAATTGTCTTATTTATGTTACAGCTATAGATCCTGATGGTCTCCTGTGTCAGAGTAGAGACAGTCAGAGTTGGCATGGTGCCCGGTCTAACAATTGTTTTGTTTATGTTACAGCTATAGATCCTGATGGTCTCCTGTGTCAGAGTAGAGACAGTCAGAGTTGGCATGGTATCCGGTCTAACAATTGTCTTATTTATGTTACAGCTATAGATCCTGACGGTCTCCTGTGTCAGAGAAGAGACAGTCAGAGTTGGCATGGTACCAGGTCTAACAATTGTCTTATTTATGTTACAGCTATAGATCCTGATGGTCTCCTGTGTCAGAGTAGAGACAGTCAGAGTTGGCATGGTACCGGTCTAACAATTGTTTTGTTTATGTTACAGCTATAGATCCTGATGGTCTCCTGTGTCAGAGTAGAGACAGTCAGAGTTGGCATGGTACCAGGTCTAACAATTGTCTTATTTATGTTACAGCTATAGATCCTGATGGTCTCCTGTGTCAGAGTAGAGACAGTCAGAGTTGGCATGGTGCCCGGTCTAACAATTGTTTTGTTTATGTTACAGCTATAGATCCTGATGGTCTCCTGTGTCAGAGTAGAGACAGTCAGAGTTGGCATGGTACACGGTCTAACAATTGTCTTATTTATGTTACAGCTATAGATCCTGATGGTCTCCTGTGTCAGAGTAGAGACAGTCAGAGTTGGCATGGTACCCGGTCTAACAATTGTCTTATTTATGTTACAGCTATAGATCCTGATGGTCTCCTGTGTCAGAGTAGAGACGGTCAGAGTTGGCATGGTACCCGGTCTAACAATTGTCTTGTTTATGTTACAGCTATAGATCCTGATGGTCTCCTGTGTCAGAGTTGGCATGGTACCCGGTCTAACACTTGTTTTGTTTATGTTACAGCTATAGATCCTGACGGTCTCCTGTGTCAGAGTAGAGACAGTCAGAGTTGGCATGGTACATGGTCTAACAAATGTTTTGTTTATGTTACAGCTATAGATCCTGACGGTCTCCTGTGTCAGAGTAGAGACAGTCAGAGTTGGCATGGTACCTGGTCTAACACTTGTTTTGTTTATGTTACAGCTATAGATCCTGACGGTCTCCTGTGTCAGAGTAGAGACAGTCAGAGTTGGCATGGTACCCCGTCTAACAATTGTCTTGTTTATGTTACAGCTATAGATCCTGATGGTCTCCTGTGTCAGAGTAGAGACAGTCAGAGTTGGCATGGTACCCGGTCTAACAATTGTCTTATTTATGTTACAGCTATAGATCCTGATGGTTTCCTGTGTCAGAGTAGAGACAGTCAGAGTTTGCATGGTACCCGGTCTAACAATTGTCTTATTTATGTTACAGCTATAGATTCTGATGGTCTTCTGTGTCAGAGTAGAGACAGTCAGAGTTGGCATGGTACCCGGTCTAACAATTGTCTTATTTATGTTACAGCTATAGATCCTGATGGTCTCCTGTGTCAGAGTAGAGACAGTCAGAGTTGGCATGGTACCCGGTCTAACAATTGTCTTATTTATGTTACAGCTATAGATCCTGACGGTCTCCTGTGTCAGAGTAGAGACAGTCAGAGTTGGCATGGTACCCGGTCTAACAATTGTCTTATTTATGTTACAGCTATAGATCCTGACGGTCTCCTGTGTCAGAGTAGAGACAGTCAGAGTTGGCATGGTACCCGGTCTAACAAGGCGGTCTCAGGACAAGGTACAGTACTACTCCCTTACCCATCACCCATAGCATGTTTCTAGTTTTGAAGACAAATGACCACTAAAGGCATTCTGCTTTACTTTCAGTCTGTTTTAAGCTACCATCTGCGAGGATATAGAAAGTATTTCTTATGGTACATGTTTTTGACTGTTTAAGTTGGAACTGTTTTCTTCAGTGGAGGAATAAACTAAATGTGCTAAAGGCACTTCTATTGGGGGAAACCATGTATGACTGAAGTTTTGCTAGCTTGATGCATCATTTTCTGCCTTTGAGACATAATTTTTGTGTCACCTGCTGTTGTCTGTCCGTCTGTCTGTCTGTCACACTTTTTCTGTCACACTTTTATTTTTGACTTTAGCTCTTGTTTATTTTATTTATGGAAAGAGCTTGACAAGTGGATGTGTCTTGCATCAAAACTGTTAGAGTTACACTTTCTCACATTTTCTTTTCCTGAAGATTACTTCTGTTTTACTGACGCTTTTGAAATGAAATTTTGTTAATAGAAAGAGATAGATGGGTGAAAGTGTCTTGCCCGTTTTCTATATTTTCTATTTTTCTAGATGGGTGAAAGTGTCTTGCCCGTTTTCTATATTTTCTATTTTTCTGCCTATATCTCCTGTTTTACTGATGCTTTTCAAATGAAATTTCATTGGCATGATTTATGGAAAGAGTTTGATGAGTGGAAGTGTCTGATCATGGCTCATAACTATAATGGTCATGTCTCATTGTGATTACTTTTGCAGTTTGGATCCAGATGAGATGCAGTGTAATGTTGCATCTCATCAGGATCCAAACTGTTTGACACTCTGACCCTGTTTTGAAAAGAAATTTAGATAAATCTATTTTTAGAACAATAGCAGACTACCTTTGTTGGAGACGAAAAAATTACCCAGCAAGCAAAAGAGCTAACTCTATAGTTTCTGACTGCTCTTTCAACTTAACCCTTTCACCAATAAATACGCCTTTTTACGCCTCTAAATTATTCCTCCACTGAAGAAAATAGTTCCAATTTATACTGTAATGAATATGTACCACAAGAAATATTTTCTGTATCTTAGTAGATAGTAGCTTAAAGCAGGCTGAAAGTAAAGCAGAATGCGCCTTAAGGCGCATTCTGCTTTACTTTCAACCTGCTTTAAGTGGTCATCTGTTTTCAAAACTAGAAATAGGCTATTGGGTAATGGGTTTATTCTGAATGCACATGGATGAGATACTAAAACTGTCTGATTTGATTATAGAGAGTTGGCAAATATTTATTATTCATAAGGTGAAGTAATTAGGGCAGTTGT
The DNA here is from genome assembly GCA_922989275.2 of Gari tellinella. NCBI lineage: Eukaryota > Metazoa > Mollusca > Bivalvia > Cardiida > Psammobiidae > Gari > Gari tellinella. The sequence goes on from OV277862.1 coordinate 25,527,430, forward strand.
CTGTCAAGGCCCTCCTCTTGAGAGGTTCTGTCTGACTTCCATTCTTTATTCCAATGATCTGACTGTCTGGTACTTGATGTTATTTTGAATATCACCATAACAGTTGTTGTCAGAAAGCGTACTCCTTTATAATGATTTATCCTACCTGTGTGTCCAGGTGTGAAGGTGTAGAATCTAATTACGGATTGTTATATGTGATTGAGAATATATAATTATCACTCCTATCAGTAGGAGGACTATAAGAATAATGCAATTATTTTTGCAAGTACATGTACACCATTTGGTTTTTAGTCACTTTAAGTCTTTGAATGCTAAGTATTTTTTTGTCAGCAACAATTGCCGTCTGCTACTGTTCTAAAATTATAATTTTTTGAAATTTCCTTTCAAAATACAGACGAAAGTGATGAACAGTCTCATCATATATCTCAGGAACCAAACTGTTTGCAAATCCTGTAAAGAGTTATACAGGAAATGGAAACTGACATTGTTGTTTCAGGACCAACAGAATAGTACTGGACTTCCCTTCATTAACTCTTTGCATGCTGGGTAATGTTTATGCCCCCAAAGCTAAGCTTTGGGCGCATATAGTAATCGCACCATGGGTGGGTGGGTGAGTGTGTGTGTAAGTGGGTGGATGGGTGTGTGTACAAAAGCTTGTCAGGAGCATATCTCCTATACCTTACCAGCTAGGGACTCCAAATTTGGTGTGTGAGTACATCTTGGGATGGCGGAGTGTCGCCTACCACTTTCAGGTCACCTTGACCTTGACCTTTAACCTCGATTTAACAAAAAACTTGTCCGGAGTGTATCTCCTATACCTTACCAGCTAGGGACTCCAAATTTGGTGTGTGAGTACATCTTGGGATGGCGGAGTGTCGCCTACCACTTTCAGGTCACCTTGACCTTGACCTTTAACCTCGATTTAACAAAAAACTTGTCCGGAGTGTATCTCCTATACCTTACCAGCTAGGGACTCCAAATTTGATGTGCGAGTACATCTTGGGATGGCGGAGTGTCGCGTACCATTTTCAGCTCACTGTGATCTTGATCTTGACCTTTGACCTCGATTTAACAAAAAGCTTGTCCGGAGCATATCTCCTATACCTTACCAGCTAGGGACTCAAAATTTGGGGTGTGAGTACATCTTGTGATGGCGGAGTGTCGCGTACCTTTTTAGCTCACCTGAGCCATAGGCTCAAGGTGAGCTATTGGGATGGCCCTGTGTCTGGCGTCCATCGTCGTCGTCCGTCGTCGTTAACAATTGCTTCAAATGACATCTCCTCATATACCTCTTGACAGATTTCAACCAAACTTTACAGAAATGTTCCTTGGGTCAAGCTCTTTCAAATTTGTTCAAAGAATTAAAAACAATGCAGAACTCTGGTTGCCATGGCAACCAAAGTGAAAAAATAAGGAAATCTTTAAAAATCTTCTTGTCAGAAACTGCAAGAGCCAGAGCTTAGATATTTGGCACACATCATCATCTATAGGTCCTCTATCAAGTTTGTTCAAATTATGTCCCTAGGGTCAAAATTGGCCCCGCCCCGGGGGTCACAGTTTTACATAGAGTTATATAGTGAAATTTTCAAACGTCTTCTTCTCTGAAACTAAAATGGCTAGAGCATTGATACTCAGCATGGTGACACTTCTAGATGTCCTTTACATATTTTGTTCAAATGGTTCCGGTCGGTTGCATAAGTAGGTCACAGGAGCTAAAAATAGATTTTTTCAATGAAAACTTAAAAAATCTTCTTGTCTGAAAATACAAGGGCCAGAGCTTAGATATTGGGCACATAGCATCATCTACTGGTCCTCTATTAAGTTTGTTCAAATTATGTCCCTGGGGTCAAAATTGGCCCCGCCCCGGGGGTCACAGTTTTACATAGAGTTATATAGTGAAATTTTCAAACGTCTTCTTCTCTGAAACTAATATGGCCAGAGCTTTGATATTCATCATGGTGACACTTCTAGATGTCCTTTACATATTTTGTTCAAATGGTTCCGGTCGGTTGCATAAGTAGGTCACAGGAGCTAAAAATAGTTTTTTTTCAATGAAAACTTAAAAAATCTTCTTGTCTGAAACTACAAGGGCCAGAGCTTAGATATTGGGCACATAGCATCATCTACAGGTCCTCTATCAAGTTTGTTCAATTTATGTCCCTAGGGTAAAAATTGGCCCCGCCCCAGGGGTCACAGTTTTACATAGAGTTATATAGTGAAATTTTCAAACGTTTTCTTCTCTGAAACTAATACGGCCAGAGCTTTGATATTCATCATGGTGACACTTCTAGATGTCCTTTACGTATTTTGTTCAAATGGTTCCAGTCTGTTGCATAAGTAGGTCACAGGAGCTAAAAAAAAAAAAAATCAAAGGAAACTTAAAAAAATCTTTTTGTCTAAAACCCTTGTATCCTGATCTTAGATATTGTTCAAATTATGCCAATCGAGTAAAAAATGACTCTGTCCTGGACATGAATCTTTTTCTCCATTTTGTCAGTTATTCTCAGGTGAGCGAAATATGCCCCATGGGGCTCTTGTTCAGGGCACTGTGACCTTGACCTTTGACCTCGATTTCACAAAAAGCTTGTCCGGAGCATATCTCATACCTTACCAGCTAGGGATTCCAAATTTGGTGTGTGAGTACATCATGGGATGGCGAAGTGTCGTGTACCACTTTCAGGTCACTGTGACCTTGACCTTTGACCTCGATTTAACAAAAAGCCTGTCCGGAGCATATCTCCTATACCTTACCAGCTAGGGATTCCAAATTTGGGGTGTGAGCACATCTTGGGATGCTGGAGTGTCGCGTACCACTTTCAGGTCACTGTGACCTTGACCTCTATTTAACAAAAAGCTTGTCCGGAGCATATCTTCTATACCTTACCAGCTAGGGATTCCAAATTTGGTGTGTGGGTACATCTTGGGATGGCGGAGTGTAGCGTACCACTTTCAGGTCACTTTGACCTTGACCTTTCACCTCGATTTAACAAAAAGCTTGTCCAAAGCATATCTCCTATACCTTACCAGCTAGGGACTCCAAATTTTGGGTTTGAGTACATCTTGGGAGGGCGGAGTGTCGCGTACCACTTTCAGGTCACTGTGACTTAGACATTTGACCTTGATTTAACCAATAGCTTGTCAAGAGCATATTTCCTTAACTTACCAGCTACGGATACGAAACTTGGTTTGTAAGTTCATCTTGGGATGGCGGAATGTCGCATGGCATTTTTAGGTCACTCAGACCTTGACCTTTGACCTCAATTTTTCAAAAAGTTTGTCCGGAGCATATCTCTATTGAGGAGTGTCGCAAACTGTTCTGTTTTTAGCTCACCTGAGCACAAAGTGCTGAAGGTGAGCTATTGTGATCGGTTGCCGTCCGTCGTACGTCGGTGTTGGTGTCCGTGTCCGTGTCGGTGTCGTCTGTTCACAATTTGTTTCAAATAACTTCTTCTCTAAAACCAATGGCCCAAATTTAACCAAACTTGGTCAGATACATATTGTAGTTGTGAGCTTCAAAAATTGTTAAAAAAAAGTGGGTGGGGCAATCGGTCTTGTTGCCATGGCAACCATGCACAATATCTAAAAAAATCTTCTTCTCAAAACCGGCTGGTCCAATTTCAATTTGGTTTTCACCCAAATGTTTCTCAAATAATATACTTTCAAAATTGTTCAAAGAATTGTGATCCGTCAAAAAACATGGCCGCCAGAGGGCGTGGTCATTTTCCGTATTTACGTAATATTGACAACTAAAGTCAAAACTTTAAACATCTTCTTGTCAATAACTATAAGTCCTAGGATAAATAAATTTCACATGTAGCATCATGTTGTAAACCTTTAGCAAGATTGTTCAAATAATGACCCCTGGGTCAAAAATGGCCCCGCCCCGGGGCTTATCAGTTTTTTATAGGAAATCCTTTAAAACTCTTCTTCTCTAAAACTGTATGGCCTAGACCTTTTATATTTAGCATCTAGCTTTGCCTTATGGACCTCTACTAAGATTGTTCAAATCATGACCCCAGGGTCAAAAATGGCCCGCCCCGGGGCTTATCAGTTTTACATAGACTTATATTGGAAAACCTTTAAAAATCTTCTTCTCTGAAACCGTAAGGCCCAGACAATTTATATTTGGCATCTAACTTTATCTTATGGTCCTCTACCAAGATTGTTCAAATCATGACCCCAGGGTCAAAAATGGCCCCGCCCCTGGGCTTATCAGTTTTACATAGACTTATATAGGAAAACCTTTGAAAATCTTCTTCTCTGAAACCGTAAGGCCCAGACCTTTTGTATTTGGCATCTAGCTTTGCCTTATGGTCCTCTACCAAGATTGTTCAAATCATGACCCCCAGATCAAAATGGCCACGCCCCCGGGCTTATCAGTTTTACATAGACTTATATAGGAATAAACCTTTAAAACTCTTCTTCTCTGAAACCCTTAGTCGGGATTGCGTAACGTCGTGCGACGTCGTGGCGGGACCGCCAATACGTCGCGCGTCGTTACGTCATATACATATAAACATGTTTTGAGAATCAGAGTTGTAGTTAGAGTTAACGAAGAAGATTGTGAATTAAAGAGTAAAGATTTGGAGAAGTTTCAGAGTCATTATTCACCCGATATTTTGGTGCCGTGACGAAGTAACAATGCAGCTTTCAAAATTACACACACAACGCGAAGCGCAACAGAGAGTGATTTCGGCAACGTTTGATAAGTTAGAGAAAGAAAACCTGCCGAAATCAAGTGAAACAAAACTTTTGCAAATTCTTACAAACAAAATTGAATCGATAAAAACTCTTAATGAAAAGATTTCAAATCATCCGGATATAGAGGATTTAGTGACAGAACTTGTTGAAGGTGAAGAGTACGTAATCAACCTTGAGTTAAAGATCGATATCATTAGAGAGAAATGTGCAAATCAAGAGGATCAGAATTGAAACAGCCAACAGGACCAAACGCAGCCAAGTTCGCACGTAAGTTTAGAAAGTTCTAGCCAGTCTTTCCACAAACTTCCTAAACTGACTTTACCACATTTCAATGGAAATGTTACTGAGTGGCAGACATTTTGGGACTGCTTTGAGTCTTCAGTGCATGTAAATCCGACCCTGTCCGAAGTACAGAAATTTACATATCTTCGATCGTTACTACAAAATGAAGCAGCGTCTTGCATCACAGGTTTTCAACTGACACATGCTAATTACGGAAAAGCCGTAAATTTACTGAGAGAACGTATTGGCCAGCCGCATAAGATCGTCAGTTCGTCAGTTCGTATATGCAGTCTTTATTAGAGTTACCGCGGCCTGACAACAATATTTATGACATGCAACGTTTTCATGACAAGCTAGAAACATACATAAGAGGTTTGGAATCACTAGGACAGTACGAAGACTCGTACGGTGACCTATTAGTGCCAATTATTCGTGAGAAGCTGCCAACTGAACTGAAACGTAGCATGGCTCGCGACCACGGAAACAAAGAGTGGACAATACAAGAATTACGCGATTCAATTGGAAACGAAGTGAATATTATGAAGGAAGGAGAAAATACCGATCCAACAGAAGCGTACTTCCCAACCGCATCATTTTTCACGGGATGCAGAAGTTCATTACAGAAGCAGATGGGAAATGGTAAATCAGTTAAAACAAAATCACCTGGTCAGAAAAAGACAACATGTCCATTTTGTGGAGAGCAGCACGCACCGGTAGAATGTAAGTTGGTGGAGAGTGTTGAAGAGAGACTTAAGTGTGTTAAAAGCAAAAGTCTGTGTTTTAATTGCTTAGGGAAAGGTCATCGGATAGTGAACTGTAAATCGCGTTTCAGGTGTAGACATTGCCAACGTAAACACCATACTGCCATGTGTCAGCAACACCAAAATCGCTCAACCCCGCAGCAAGAACGTTCCAATCTGATGCAGGAATTCAACAGAATGCCGCAGTCTTTCATTCTACAACTCAGTATCGCTCACATGTACTTCACAAGACCGCCGTGACAGAAGTCAGATCGTCAAGTTTCACACCCAAGCCTCCAATCAGAAATACTGCGCGGGAGATGTCCGAAGAAAACTGCAAGAAACTTGCGATTGAAAACGATAAGTTAAAAGCTCATATACAAATTTTGGAGAAGGCATATTTGGACGAACAATCAGCTCACAATGAGTTAAAGACAGTACACAAGGAAAGTGAGCAGTCATTGAGAAAGTTTGAGCAGGAGAATGACAGTCTTTTGCTTCGTAACCAGCAACTTTCTAAACGCTGTATAGTACAACAAGAAGAACTCGAAGAACAGCAGCTAAAGAAGAAACACACGAACATAGACTATAATGACCACTACAAACAGCATGTTTCCCCCGTTTCACCAGGTATCTACAGTAAGGAGCTTCAGAACAAGTTTGAAGAAAACGCTCAGATTCACAAAATGGTCGATTTGGAGCCCCTGTCACCATCTCACTCCCTATATGGCAGAGGAGTTACGAAGCTGCCACGCTCAGAAGACCCAGAACATTCGGAACATGACGGGTGCATCAAGGAGAACATATCCAGACAAGTGCGGTTTCTCAGAATATTAGATCTAATGTACAACTTGCTAGAACTCTGGAAACACGACGATTTGCCGCTAAAATCGGAACTGATTCTGATGTAACTAACAGGCCAATAGCGGAACTCTACCCACTTGAAGTTATAGAATAGAAACTAATAAATAGAAACCTAATAAGTGATTACAGGTGTTAATTAAAATACAGTGACAGGATAGTTAAATTTTCAATAGAGACTTTATTAGATCTACGTTGTTCCAAGATACTGTGGTATTGATATTCAGCAAAGTAGATACCATTGTATATTTGGCATCTAGCTTTGTCTTATGGTCCTCTACCAAGATTGTTCAAATCATGACCCCAGGGTAAAAAATGGCCCCGCCCCGGGGCTTATCAGTTTTACATATACTTCTACAGGAAAACCTAATTCTGAGTTGTTACAGTTTCATGCAACAGTCCACATACATGCAATGACAAACTTCATTATGCATCGAGTATAACACAATAGTTACTCAGGTGAGCGATTTAGGGCCGCATGCGGCTCTTGTTAATGTTAAGAATTGACTCCTGGGTCATTTTTAACAGTATCAAAACTTTATGTTACACCTCCATTACATTGTAATTTTTTTTCGCCAAAATGCATTTGGGTGTCAAACACTTTGGGGGCATATGTCACACGTACTTGTTTTGTGTCTGCAACATTTGTCGTCTGCTACTGTTCTAAAAACAGAATTTTCTAAATTTCTTTTCCAAACATGGTCAGAGTGTCAAACAGTTTGGATCCTGATGAGACGCCACATTATGCGGCGTCTCATCTGGATCCAAACCATTTGCAAAGGCAATCGCTGTGGCAGATATACCCGCCGCTAGCATGCAAAGAGTTAAACTGTTACTATATAGCCTGTTTCTAGTCTTGAAGACAGGTGAGCACTTAAAGTAGGGTAGGGTGAAAGTAGATCTAAAGCAGAATAGGCTATTTTTTCAGACGACACATAAATTAAAGTCGTATCTATGGGTTAATGGGTTAAAGCAATAAGAAAGTAGAACAGAAAGCTCCTTTAGGAACTTTCTGGTTTACTTTCTTATTACATTAAGCTGCCACCTGTATAAGAGCTTTGGGGGGGGGGGGGGCCTCCGTGGCCTACTCACTGACTTACAATCACTAAGCTCCTCACCGCTGTGGGTTCAAATCCCGGTCTGGTCATTCGGATTTTTCATGTGGGGAAGCCTTCCAGCTGGCTAGGGGAAGGTCGGTGGTTCTACCCAGTTACCGATTTGTGCCTAAAACATTACATAAAGGGCTTCTACATAAAGGGCTTCTGAAAGATTGAAAGTAAAGCAGAATGCGCCTTAAGGCGCATTCTGCTTCACTTTCAGCCTGCTTTAAGCTACCATCTGCTAGAATATAGAAAATATTTCTAATGATACATTTTCATGACTGTATAAAATGGAACTATATATTCTTCAGGGGAGGAATGATTTAAAGGCGTATTTATGGGGGAATAGGTCAAGGCACTTATGCAGAGGAATAGATAAAGTAATCCAAAGGCACTTGAATTGGGGATAAGGTTAACAATAGATATAACATGATGCAACTTGACCCAGAATTTGAATCTGCATTTTTTACTAGCATTTAGATAAGAGAAAATCTGTTAAAATTATCAGTATTTTCTCCTGAATGTCTCAGCCAATCCCAATTTTGGGATGGTATCTTTGAGAAGTTTCTGATGTGTAGCCGAGAGCTAATAAATGCATATAAAGATACAGGAATACGATAATACATGAAATACAGTGGCAATAACTTACCTGAAGAAGTGAGGTGCGACTGTTCAGTTAAGCGGGTTGATCAAGAAGAGAGAGAGAGAGAGCCGGGGACCACTCGTAGCTACTTCATATGGCTTTCGGCCCCAGCCTCTTCGTACTATGACCCTGGCGTCCTCGCATCACTTCTAATGAGAAGTCACGACATAGAGATTGGTGGAAAAATAAGGAAATAAGGACATTGGAAATTATTCTTAACTCTTACAACACCATGGACCTGTTTTAAATATACTCTATACATTTGCAAACAGTGTAGGCCCAGATCAGAGGGCTCATATAGGAGCCCTCTGATCAAGGTCCACACTGTTTGCCATTATAGAGCAGTATTTATCAAACTACCCAGAATTTCAGACTGGTTCGTGTTTTGGTAACTTAAATGATCAAAAAAGAAACATAATAACCCACAAGAGTTACTCATTGTTTAAAGAGTTAAGCTAAGTACACTGGGGAATACAATTTCTTTCCTCATAGATGTGTCTGACCTAAAAAAGTCTTGTCCATTGTAAACAGTTTGGATCAGATCAGATCCTTAATAATTCTGTGCCTGATTAAGTAATAATAAACTTTCCACATTTTCAAAAGTCTCGTCATGTTCTACATTTTGTTTCATTGTGTGTTGTTTCATTGAACCCTTTCCTCCCTGAAAACCCAAATAGACAATACTAGTTTTCAATTTAGTCTAGTCCATTTTTGACGTTCTAGGGTTGATTTTTACAATTTATGTCAAAATGACAAACAGTATACATGTAGACCCTGATCAGAGGGCTCCTCAAGGAGCCCTCTGATCAGGGTCAACACTGTTTGCATAGGACAAGTGTACTCCTCACAGGTACGCTATTGGCAAATGACACATATATGTGTGACTAGGGTTCAAAGAGTTAAACTAAAAGCGTTAGGTATTTAAATTCCAGCTAGTGTATTTTGTACTGTAGGTCGTTTCTACTATGAAGCTATTGTGACTGATGAGGGTCTGTGTCGTGTTGGCTGGTCCACTGAGAAAGCCACCCTGGACCTTGGTACAGACAAGTTTGGCTGGGGCTTTGGTGGTACTGGCAAGAAGTCCTATGGTAGACAGTTTGACAGCTATGGAGAGGTATAAAGGATACCCCCAAGAAACCACACTTCATTACCCATTAGCCTATTTCCAGTTCTGTAGATAAGTAACCTCTTAAAGCAGGTTGAAAATAAAGCAGAATGTGCTTAAGGCACATTCTGCTTTACTTTCAGCCTACTTTAAGCTATCAACTGCTAGAATATAGAAAATCTTTCTTATGGTCTATTTTTAGCTCGACTTTTTCGAAAAGTCGAGCTATTGTCGTCACCCTGTCGTCTGCGTCGGTTAAGTTTTTAGAATAAGGTTTTTGTAAGACATCATTTCTCAATAACTATCAAAGGTATCCATTTGAAACTTGGAATACTTGTTCAGTATCAAAAGTGCAACTCATTACAACAAGGCAGGTAACCCTGAGATTTATCATTCCAGAGTTATTGCCCTTGTTTTATTCACTTAAAATTTGTAAATTGAAATATCTAAATAACTATCAAAGGTATTAACTTGAAACTTTGAATACTTGTTAAGTATCAAACGGGCAACTCGTTACAAGGCAGGTAATCATTGGATTTGTCATTCCAGAGTTATTGTCCTTGTTTTATTTACTTAAAATTTGTAAATGAAAATATCTAAAAAACTTTCAAAGATATTAGCTTGAAAATTTGCATACTTGTTAAGTATTAAAAGGGCAACTGGTTACAAGGCAGGTAATCCTTGGATTTGTCATCACAGAGTTATTGCCCTTGTTTTATAACTTATAATTTTTTAATTTAAATATCTAAATAACTATTAAAAGTATTAACTTGAAACTTTAAATACTTGTTAAATATGAAAAGGGCAACTCATTTAAACAAGGGAGGTGACCCGGGGATGTGCCATTTGAGAGTTATTGCCCTTGTTTTTATTTACATAAAACTTGTAAATTGAAATTTCTCAATAACTATCAAAGGTATTAACTTGAAACTTTGAATACTTATTAAGTATCAAAAGGATAACTCATTACAATAAGGTAGGTAATCCTGGGATTTGTTATTCCAGAGTTATTGCCCTTGTTTTGACTTACAATTTGTTAATTAAATTTCTCAATAACTACCATAGGTATTAAAACTTGAAACTTTGAATGCTTGTTCAATGTCAAAAGGGATTCACCTTACAACAAGGCAGATAACCATGAGATTTGTCATTGCAGAGTTATTGCCCTTATTTTGGCTCAAAATTTGGAAATGAAATTTCTCAGTAATTGTAGAAAGTTATTAATTTCAAACTTCCAAAACTTGTTTAGTATCAAAAGGGCAACTCATTACAACAAGGCAGGTAAGGCAAGCAAAGATACTGTCCTTGTTTTGACTAACAGTTTAATTAAAAAATTGAATACATGTACTTGTTCACTACCAAAAGAGTAATTTGTTACAATAAAGCAGCTGACCTGTGATTGTTTTTGCAGATTTAGTACCCTTGTTGACTTAGAATTTAATGGAATGCATACAGTTATCTATTCTTTTAAATAAGAAATGAGATTTAAAACTTGCATGGTATTATTTCCTCTTATATGACCATGTAAAGGCATGTAGGTCCAAGTATGTTTTGAGTTGTTGTTACTTACAAACTTCTATGATCAAGAAAGCATCAAACACCCATACACATTCTTTAAGTTTGGTAAATGTAGCCATCTCAAGTATATGAAAGTCGAGCGTCCAGCACCCGTTTGCGGTGCTCTCGTTAATCATGCCATTGGTCTTTTAATCATTTGACTAATTTTAAAGTTGATTTTACAAACTAATTATAACAATTTTTATAATCTTGGTAATAATATTGAAAGAATTTCCATGTTTCCATGTAACTCCATAATGTACCATGTATATTGTGAATGTAGTTATTTGTCTTTTCTCGCTTTGTAGGTACATTTATATAATTCTTTTGAACACACAACTTCTGTGTGAAAAGAGTGCTATATAAATCGGGTATAATAATAATAATAGATTCATGACTGTATAAAGTGGGACTATTTTCTTCAGTGTAGGGATAAGTTGGAGGCATAAACAGGTGTTCATATGGTTTGCAATGTGGGCTGTGACACTTTTGTCTGAAGTTAAGGCCCTTTGAATATTTTCCTACTTGGAATATGTAGGGGGAAATTGTGCACTATACTGGTTGAGAGATCTACTCCAAACTAAGGAAGCTTTCTGTTTTACTTTCACCTTGCTATAAGCAGCCACCTGCCTGAAACACCTTTGTTTTAACACCATTTAGTGGTAACAGAGAGGTTTTTACTGTACATGTACTTATATTAAAAGACATTGATGATTACTGTATAAATTTGAACCATTTTTGTGTAGAGGAATAAATTAAAGGCGTATAAAAGTATATATATGGAGTAATGGGTTAAGTATGTATTTGTTTTGTTCATTGAAGCCTTTTGGAATGAATGATGTGATGGGATGTTACCTGGACCTGATGAAGGGGGAGATAAGATGGTCTAAGAATGGCATTGACCTCGGCAAGGCCTATGAAATACCTGGTCATCTCAGGAATGAGAAATTCCATGCTGCCGTCGTCCTGAAGGTAAGAATGTGTACTCTTTCAACACCGTGAACCTGCTTTGAATATACACTTTACATTTGCAATCAGTGTAGACCCAGATCAGGAGCCCTCTGATCAGGGTCTTCACTATTTGCTACTTTTGAGCTGTGTTTATTAAGCTACCCAGAATTTTGCTTCAAGTTTTGGTAACTAAAATGATCCACAAGGGAATATAATAACCCACATGAGTTACTTAGTGTTGAGAGAGTCAATTTGGCCATAGAGTTTGGCAGATCAGTAAGGTAAGTCAAATCCAGGACTCCAGGCAAGCCTGGTATTTACAATATATTTACAATATACATAACATTTACAATATATTCTCCTTATGCTCCTAGAAATGGTTCTAACAAGTTATCAAAATATAGGGTTTGATGGAAACTTAACCAACTACTCCATAAATACACATTTTTATGCTTACTTTTTCCTTCAATGAAGAAAATAATTTCATTTTACAGAGCCATGAATACGCTTAAAGAGAATATTTCTTATTGTATTTCCTTCAATGGAGGAATAATTTAAAGGCGTAAAAGGTTTAGTTATGGAGTAATGGATTAAAATGGGCTGAAAGTAGAGCAGAATGTTTTAAGGTGGTCACCTGTCTTGAAAACTGGAAGCAGGCTATAGGTAAAAGGTTAAAGTAATAGGAAGTTGGAATCAGAGGCCCGGTTCATAAAACTTCGTACGACAAATGATGCCGTAAGTCAAAACTTAAAAATACATCCAATAGCTGATTTCTCCTTCTAATCCTGTCTTGTGACATCTCTTTGGAATTGTCTTGAAAAGACGACTCCAAAGAGATGTCACAAGACAGGATTAGATGGAGAAATAAAATAATAATTGAGACTTTTATAATCTGACTTACGACAACATTTACTGTACGAAGTTTGATGAAACGGGCCCCAGGGGAGTAAATATGGATTAAGTTTTGTGGATTTAAAATGTTTTTGAAGTGAATAAATGTGATGGAACTTATTGGAACCTCATTGTGCTTTAACCCTTTCCCCCATAGAAGTGCCTTTTAGCCCATTGAATTAATTCATCCACTGAAGAAAATAGTTCAAATTTTTACAGCCATGAAAATGAATAATAAGAAATATTTTATAAATCCTAGCAGACGATAGCTTAAAGCAGGCTGAAAGTAAAGCAGAATGTGCCTTAAGAGGTGCATTCTGCTTTACTTTCAGCCTGCTTTAAGTGGACACCTATATTCAATACTGGAAACAGGCTATGTGGGAAAGGGTTAACCCTTATGCATTCAATTATTTCTCGTTTTTTTATCCTAGCAGTTGGTAGCTTAAAGTAGGTTGAAAGTAAATTAGAATGCGCCTTAACCCTTCACCTCATAGCCTGTTTCTAGTTTTGAAGACAGGTGACCACTTAAAGCTGGTTAAAAGTAAAGCAGAATGTGCCTTAAGGCACATTCTGCTTTACTTTCAGCCTGCTTTAAGCTAAAATCTGCTAGGCTACATAAACTGTTTGTGATGGTAATTGTTCATGAGGGTATAAACTGGAACTATTTTCTTCAGCGGAGGAATAAATTAAATACGCTAAAAGTAGCTTCTATGGGGGAAAGGGTTAAGGCGCATTTTGCTTTACTTTCAACCTGCTTTAAGTGGTCACCTGTTTTCAATACTGGAAACAGGCTATGGGGTAAAAGATTAATATCCATAACCTGAGGCATTAAAATCAAGAAAGTAATATGACTGTCTAGCAGGCAAACCTACCCTGTCACTCTCATCACTGCAGAATACAAGTTAGCTTCCTTTAGCAAGATAATATTCCCAGCTGCATTGGACTTATATGGGAGCTGTCTGATGATATAAGCCTAGTTCATCATAAAGTTTTATTGTTGTTTAGTCTGAGATATAAGCCTAGTTCATCATAAAGTTTTATTGTTGCTTTGTCTGAGATATAATGTAACTGGTGGCAATTTGATGTGTTATTTATAACTATTGAATAGATATACTGTATTATAGTAATCTGTCTTTATGCCATATAAACTCCTAGGGAACACGCCAATAGGGTTGATTTATGACCGGCTGGGGCTAAACTCCAGGGGCTCGTCTTACTAAACATCGTACGACAAATATTATCGTAACTTTTGTCGTAGGACAGTCAAAACTACTTACGACAGTCTTACTAACATTATCGTAGAGAATTAAAGTTACGATATTGTAATTTTTGGTCGAAAACTTACGACGGGTTCAACTTCACGTAAGTTTATCGCAAGTGTCATGGCGGCCGAAAATAACCAATGAAAAATCGTCGATTCAAATGACAAAGAAGCAATAAATGGTGTAAATCCGCCACGATCGTGATCAAACCCGCAATATTTAAATGCGGCTCCTAGTAAACTTTTGGAAGCGTCATTTTATTACTCCATATCCAAAAAATGGACGCCAGTAAACAACAATTTGCAGTCATCGCTGGACAAAGGTATCGATCGCCAGGATAAAGGACCATTTGTGAGCAGTCGACAAACTCATACTCTTCCACATTTTTAGCTCACCTGAGCCAAAGGCTCAAGGTGAGCTATTGGGATGGCCCTGTGTCCGGCGTCCGTCGTGGTGCGATGTGCGTCGTGCGTATGTGCGTCGTCGTTAACAATTGCTTCAAATGACATCTCCTCCTATACCCCTTGACAGAATTCAACCAAACTTTACAGAAATGTTCCTTGGGTCAAGCTCTTTCAAATTTGTTCAAAGAACTAAAAACAATGCAGAACTCTGGTTGCCATGCCAAATTGAAAAAATAAGGAAATCTTAAAAAATCTTCTTGTCAAAAACTGCAAGGGCCAGAGCTTAGATATTTGGCACATAGCATCATCTACAGGTCCTCTATCAAGTTTGTTCAAATTATGCCCCAGGGTCAAAATTGGCCCCGCCCCGGGGGTCACAGTTTTATATAGAGTTATATAGTGAAATTTTCAAACGTCTTCTTCTCTGAAGCCAATGTGGCCAGAGCTTTGATATTTGGCATGGAGACACTTCTAGATGTCCTTTACCAAAATTGTTCAAATGGTTGTGGTCGGTTGCATAACTAGGTCACAGGAGCTAAAAATAGATTTTTTCAATGAAAACTTAAAAAATCTTCTTGTCTGAAACTACAAGGGCCAAAGCTTAGATATTTGGCACATAGAATCGCCTACATGTTCTCTATCAAGTTTGCTCAAATTATGCCCCAGGGGTCAAAATTGGCCCCGCCCCGGGGGTCACAGTTTTACATAGAGTTATATAGTGAAATTTTCAAACGTCTTCTTCTCTGAAGCCAATGTGGCCAGAGCTTTGATATTTGGCATGGAGACACTTCTAGATGTCCTTTACCAAAATTGTTCAAATGGTTGTGGTCGGTTGCATAACTAGGTCACAGGAGCTAAAAATAGATTTTTTCAATGAAAACTTAAAAAATCTTCTTGTCTGAAACTACAAGGGCCAAAGCTTAGATATTTGGCACATAGAATCGCCTACACGTGATCAATGGCGGAGCAGGTCGAGTTTTTTGTTGCTCTGATCAAACAAAAACGTTTTTAAGAGTTTTGAGTTATTTAAAGTGTCTTCAGCTTAACCATCTGGCTTAAACGGATAGTGATGTAATTGGACTTTACTTTGGTGTTAATTTGCGCTATTTGCGCTGGTATGGAATGGGAAAAAGGAAAAAGCAGAAATCGAGCAGCGGCAGCGAGAGTAGCGACGGTCAGAACAAAAGGAAAACATTGAAGCCGGGAGGCCATACCGAAGGGGTATTCTCAGTAAGTGAATTGCTCAGTCAAACAAACTCTGTGTTATACGATGCTGACCAGCTAGAACAAAGTGACATTAACAATCATAACGATAGTGTGTTTTCTCCTTCTTCGGGTACTAAGCAACCAAAGCACAATATGGATGGCGCGCAGAAGTCACCTCACCCGTCAACGTCAACGTCAACGTCAGGATCGGGACAAGCGTCAACACCGCAGGTACAGCCCTCATTGAGCGACGTTATGGCGTGCCTTAATAGCATTCAGGGTAGATTAGGAAAGTTAGAAACAATAGAAAAGAGGCTGGATACACTAGAAGTAGTAAAGGACAAAATGGTGGTGTTTGAGGGGGAAATATCAAAAATGTGGATAGCGTTTGAAGACAGGACAAAGAAAGTTGAAGAGCGGGTCATCAGAGTGGAGGAAAGAGTTGAGAGTGGTGATTTTGCACTAGGAGTCATAAACGAAAAAGTGATAACCCTGGAAAAAGAAAGAGACCTGTTGAAGGATGAGGTAGTGTACCTTCAAGCACAATCAATGAGGAATAACCTTATATTCTCGAATATTCCGGAATCGCAATCAGAAAGCAATGAGGAAACAGAAAGGAAGGTGAGAGACTTTATTATAGAGAAGATGAATGTGGCGAAGGAGACAGTACAGCGTATGACAATGGAACGGGTGCACAGGATCGGCCCCAAACAGTCCGGCAGGTGTAGGAATATAGTTGCTAAATTCCTTGAATTTAAAGCCAAAGAGTTAGTGCGTAAGCAGTGGAAGTCTTTACAAGGTACCCCTTATTATGTAAACGAACAGTTCCCAAGGGAGGTAATCGAGAAGAGGAAAAAGTTATTCCCGAAAATGAAAGCTGCACGAAATGAGGGCAAAACAGCATGGGTCGCCTACGATACCCTGTATATCGACGGAAAGGCAGTGAAGGACTAGGGATTCGGGGAGAGTTCTGTAAACGTTTTATCATGGAATGTAAATGGACTTTCTAAGACAAAGATGGAAAGTAGTGAGTTTGTTGACTGTGTGTTGAAGAATGATATTATTTTTTTGTATGAATCTTGGACTGCTAGTGATAGTAATATTGATCTTTCTGGCTACATTTCTCATAACTTTTATAGACCGTTTCAACATAGACATGCAAAACGGCATAGTGGTGGGGTTGCATTGTATTATAGAGAGTCACTTAAAGAAGGTATAGAGATTATTAAAACACATCATAATACCGCTATTTGGTTAAAACTTGATCATGTATTTTTTAAAATGGAATCTGATGTTTATCTTTGTGGTATATATCTTTGGGGTGAAGAGTCACCTGCTTATGATTTTGTGAATGTCGACTTTTTTGAATTATTAGAAAATGATATTGATGTATTCAGTGATTTAGGGTCTGTGTTTATTTGTGGTGACCTTAACAGTAGAACAGGTATAAAACATGACTTTATTATTTGTGATAAAAATGTTGATTATATTGATCATTCTGACTATGTTCCGGATGAATACTGTAGTCGGGCCTCTCTTGATAAAAAGTGTAACAATTTTGGCACAAAGTTATTAGATCTCTGTAAATCTACAAAGATGAGAGTTGTTAATGGCAGACTGGGTTATGACTACGGTATTGGATCCTTTACATATGTATCCCATAACGGGGCCTCTGTAGTAGATTATTTACTATCACAGGAATGTAACTTCTCGTGCATATCGAGCTTTCAGGTAGACCCATTGACAGAGTGGAGTGACCATACACCTGTCCGCTTTTCCCTTAGTTGTAATTATAAAGCCGATGTAGTAAACGAACATTGTGAAACACGGTATAAGTGGAACGACAACCTTAAATCTGCTTTTAGATCAAGTCTGATATCAACTTTACCTGTTTTAAATAACTTGATATTAAACTTGAATTCACATGATTCAGGCTCGATAAATGAAACAGTTGTTCAGTTTTCCAACATTTTAAAGGACACCGCTGACCCGTTATTTGCCCATAGCTCATTTCATGCGGAACAGTGTTCGTTTACCGACACGTCTTTGTTAAACGACGCCGAGTGGTTCGATAACGACTGTCGATACGCTAAACAATGCTATTTGGAGGCACTGCGAGTTTTTAATCAGTATAAAAGTGATACATGTAGGAAATATTTATGTGAATGTAAAACACGTTATAAGCGTCTAGTAAAGAAAAAGAAAAGAAATTATAAGTTAAAGCAAATCGAACAACTAGAAAGGTTAAAATATTGTAAGCCGAAGGCATTTTGGAAACAGTTTAAAAAAAAGAATACAACAGTGGGCTCCTCTATTTCGGTTGACGATTTTTATAATTATTTTTCAAACTTAGAGAATGACATTTATCAATGTAAGAATGCTGAAGCTGAAGATTTTTGTTCCAGTTTTGATTTTAATACTGTTCAATTTGATGAGGAACTTGATTATCCAGTTACGCATGACGAAGTTTTGAAAGCAGTGAAAAAGTTAAAATCTAATAAAGCATATGGAAAGGATTGTCTTTTGAATGAATATTTTATTGAAGGCATAGATATTTTATCTCCTTATATATGTGACATATTCAATGCTATATTAGATTCGGGTTGTTTTCCTGAACAGTGGCGAGAAGGTATAGTGATTCCTTTGTATAAAAAGGGAGATAAAAATGACTGTAATAATTATCGGGGAATCACGCTTCTAAGTTGTATGTCTAAGTTATTTACTTCTATTCTAAATCAGAGAATTGTAGCTTATTGTGATAAATTTAATTCTTTATCTGATGCTCAGTTTGGTTTTAGGAAAGGGAGGTCTACAGTGGACGCTACTTTTGCATTGAATACAGTTGTGCAAAATTATCTTAATAATAATCGAAGATTACATGTTGCTTTTATTGACCTGAAAAAATGTTTTGATAGTATCTATAGACATGCATTATGGCTTAAATTGTTTAAAACTGGTATTCAAGGCAAAGTACTGCGTATAATTAAAAACATGTATGATGATGTTAAATCGTGTGTGAAACACTGTAATAGCTATTCAGATTATTTCTTTTATTCAGTTGGATTAAGACAAGGGGAGGTAATTTCGCCAATCCTAGTCTCGTTATTTTTAGAAGATTTGGAGTTATTTTTACAAGAAAAACCAACTTCTGGTTTGTTGATAGACGACATTGTACTCATTTTGTTATTGTTTGCAGACGATATGGTCCTGTTTGGTGAGTCTCCCTCAGCCTTACAAGAAAATCTGGATTTATTATTTACATATTGTCAACAATGGGGTCTTGAAGTAAATAACGCAAAAACAAAAGTCATGGTATTTAGAAAACGAATTGCTCTGCGTGAAGATGAAAAATGGACCTACAATGGTTTGCCTATTGAAAATGTTGATACATTCAACTACCTTGGAACTGTATTAAAGTATAATGGTAACTTTGGTGCCAATAATGAGTTCGTTATTGGTAAAGCTTTAAAGGCACTGTATACCTTACTAGTTAATTGTAGTAGAGTGCCTTTAAAGCCCAAAACGCTTTGCCAATTATTTGACTCGTTTGTGGGTTCCATTTTGAATTACTCGTCGGAAATTTGGGGTTTTACCAAATCAAAAGATATTGAGAGGGTTCACCTTAAGTTTTGCAAACGCATTCTAAAAATTCCAATAAATTCAAGTACCATTGGTGTTTATGGGGAACTATGTCGCTATCCTCTTTTTATTACCCGCTTTTATAATGTAATTAAATATTGGTGCAAGGTAACCCAAACAGACAACATAATTTTGAATAGATTGTATAACTTGGCTATGGGAGACTTCGAACAGGGTAAGAAAAATTGGGTTTGGCAGGTTAAACATTTGCTTGATATTTATGGTTTTTCTGAGATTTTTAATAATTTGAATCCAGCTGCGGTTAAAACATTCCCGGCTATATTCAAACAGCGTGTAGTTGATTGTTTTGTTCAGGAATGGCATGAGTCAATACAAAACAGTCCTATTTTGGAAGAGTATAAGCACTTTAAACCCAATTTTTCATATGAGCTATATCTAGATGTTGTACCCCACGACCTAAGACTTTATATAACAAAGTTAAGGTTATCATCTCATTCTCTTAGAATCCAAACCGGACGTTATGGCATTAATAGAATTCCAAGAAACGAGAGAATTTGTACTTTTTGTAATATTTTGGACATAGAAGATATTTATCACTTTATTTGTGTCTGTCCAATTTACAACGAGATAAGACATAAATATCTAGATAAATTCTACTTTGTAAGACCATCAATGTTTAAATTATGCAACATGTTTCTTAGTCATGATAAGAAAATACTACGAAACTTAGCTTTATTTACTAAAGAAGCATTTAGTTTAAGAAGCAGATATGTTAATATTGTACAAGAGTAATTTATACTTTCTTTCTAAAAAGACCAGACCCCATGCTTAGGAGACGTTTGAGTTAGGTTTGGGATCGGTCCCAGGCTTCTTATTGGTCGGATTTGAGCAGATACTCAAATCTGACCGATCAGGGGCTTGTGTGCGATCTCGGACTCGGCTCAAACGCTTTATAAGCTTGGACCCAGATCTCTTTGTTTAAGAACTAAGTAAGCTTTATTAAATCCATAGTATGATAAGTTTTTGCTCTCCCAGCAGAGACAAAGAACAACGTATATGTATATCATGTATATTGGTATAGGTTTGGATAAGCCTATTGATTCACGTAAAAGTTTGTATTTAAATTGTATTGTACAAGTATGACGATGTATCTTGTGTACAAGTCAAATAAAATTATTGTTCTGTTCTGTTCTGTTCTGTTCATGTTCTCTATCAAGTTTGCTCAAATTATGCCCCTGGGGTCAAAATTGGCCCGGCCCCGGGGGTCACGGTTTTACATAGAGTTATATAGTGAAATTTTCATACGTCTTCTTCTTTGAAACTAATATGGCCAGAGCTTTGATATTTAACATAGTGACACTTCTAGATGTCCTATACCGAAATTGTACAAATGGTTCTGGTCCGTTGCATAACTAGGTCACAGGAGCTAAAAATAGATTTTTTCAGTGAAAACTTAAAAAATCTTCTTGTCTAAAACTACAAGGGCCAGAGCTTAGATATATGGCTAATATCATCGCCTACAGGTCCTCTATTAAGTTTGTTCAAATTATGCCCCTAGAGTAAAAATTGGCCCCGCCCCGGGGGTCACTGTTTTACATAGAGTTATATAGTGAAATTTTCAAACATCTTCTTCTCTGAAACTAATATGGCCAGAGCTTTTATATTCTGTATGGTGACACTTTTAAATATACTTTACATATTTTGTTCAAATTGTTCCGGTCTGTTGCATATCTAGGTCAGTCCTGGACATAAATCAATATCTCCATTTTTCCAATTATTCTCAGGTGAGCGAATATGCCCCATGGGGCTCTTGTTACTAAAGGTTTGTAAAGTATTTTATTTTAATCTTTACTAGCCTAGTTCTGTAAGTTTGTACCCGTTTCTTATCCGGGAACGATTCGTCCCACAATCAATTCGTAGGCCGATTCTTGGAATCGACTGTGCATCAACGTAAATAACACTGGTTGTATGCATGTTAAAATCACAAACCCTAAACTGACCAGGACATTAAACCCCATCCCCATCTGATTTTGCACTGGCAGACAGCCCCCCCCCCCCGCCCTTTTCGATCGACAAGCAGTCAAGCACCTCTGTTCTCCCATCTTTTGGGACTCAAATCACCCTCCTGCTATGTCATTTAATACACTGTTCTGTGTGCTTAACTCTAGAAGCTCTTGTGCTCAGTACAAGTTGGGGTCTGGTCAACAGTTAGTTCCAATGTTATGGCCCATTGATGTTAATTCAGTAATTTAAACTCATTTGACCTCTGAATGACCTTGACCTTTGTCAGACATGACCCCACCCCCTTTATGTTGTGCAATGGTAGAAATGTTTCAGGGGAAGTAGAGTCAGAACAATTTCAATAAGTGTCATGAAGCTCTTTCATATTGTACAAACAGTGATCCCTCTCTACAACAACTCCAATGGGAGACTAAGATTGAGTGTGTTGTTCGGAGGAAGTTGTTGTAGGGAGGGAAATTGGCTAACATTTGCAAAAGGCAGAGTCTTATCTGGATTCAAGCTGTTTGTTGCTTGTCATGGTTTTTTTTCCTGTCAAAATGACTAATAGATCTATCTATGTGACTGAGAAAACCAGCAGACCACAATTATAAGCAGACAATATTGGAGCCATGAAAAGGTTGAACATAAGTGTTGTTGTAGGGACGGAATCATCATCATGATGAATACTGCACTCCTTCACTAAGATTGAAGTTTATGTACATCATTGTTCAGTGGGTCGTTGTATGGAGTGAGTACTGTATCACTATATAGTCTAAATGTTCTATGTATTTTTTATATTTCAGTTGTAAAAGTGCAGACCTAAACTAGTTCCAGTAACCATGAAAATCACCTAATCAGCAGCAGTTGCCTGACCATGATGGATTTAATACCAGACTGCCTTGTTGAAACTTGAAGGTATTTGTTGC
Organism: Gari tellinella; assembly: GCA_922989275.2. Taxonomy (NCBI): domain Eukaryota; kingdom Metazoa; phylum Mollusca; class Bivalvia; order Cardiida; family Psammobiidae; genus Gari; species Gari tellinella. The sequence continues at coordinate 25,549,660 of OV277862.1, forward strand.
CTTATCAAGCATAATAATAATAATGCATTTTATATACGGTTCCACTATATTCTAAGATTTAGGATATGGTGGAATTTTGATTGTTATTGCTCTTAGAGCAATAATAGTCGTGATACCACCGTATCCAATATAAATATCTCAATTTAGCAGAATTAGGGCTACATGACGCCCTTGGAGCAACTGAAATCTGATAGTGAACTAAAGCAGTAGTTTATGAGATTTCATGTTAGAACAAGTGACAACTAACAACGACGGACACAGACCATCACAGTGGCTCATCTTGGCACTGCATGCCAGGTGAACAAAAAAAGAAAGTTTTTGCAAACTTTCATTGTGATTGCCCTTATTCTTATATTGTAACAGGGTAAATTCTGCAGACAGACAAAAAAGGATGCGAATAAAAATAGTTACCTTCAGTACATGAGATATGTACACTTTGTTGGTGTTTTTAGTAAATATTACATCAACCAGGCATAAGAACCTTTAACAGTGCCTCCTTTGTGATTCAGACAAATTGACTTTCTGGACAGAAAAAGAGTTTTTATAAACCTGTGTTCATCCATAAATTTTTGGGTTTTTTTTTTATCGAAGACTCTTTAGTCTTTACCCATTTCGTCTGTTGCCATATGTGCACATCACCTAGATATTCAACTTAAGCCAGGTGGCTGCTTAAAGCACAGTGAAAGTAAAGCAGAACACTCCTTTATAAGCTTTTTGTTTATCTTCATCTTGCTTTAAGCAGTCACTTAAATTGAACAACACATATTCATTCTCATTTTTGGTTAATAATGAGACTGAAAGTGAGGGAGGGAGGGAGGTTGTATTTGGATGTAAACAGTCAACATATAGTCGTCTTTATGACATCACATGTTTATCCATTGAGCCTAGTGACAAACATACTCATCCTAAACAGTTTACCTGTGAAAAGTATACTTGACTTTATGTCTTAAAACTCTTATGTATACAGTGTACACAAAGAACAGAGGGAGTCCTCTTAGTCTGTCAGTCATGGGCAATACAGTGTCAAAAACAACCATAAATAGTAGGAAATAGACTAGACTTTATAATTGGAAAATGAAATTGTCAGTATGAAACTTCTTGGTTGAATGACATGACTCCAAATAAGAGAGAGTAAACTGAACAAATCAAATATTTTCTCACTTATTTTAGCACCAAATCCTATTGTGTAACTACTCATTACAACCGTCTCTAAGCAAGGATTTTAATGAGTAGTGACACCATAGGATTTGTGTAGAAATAAATATTTTAGTTTTTGAAATATCCCCCTTATCTTGAGCTCTGAATGAGTTACGGTTTGTGTTTTCTGGTAACATCTTGAATCAAACTGAAAATTTCATTACAAAAGAAAAATAAAGTGTTTTGTTTGTTTTGTTTTTCAGAAACAGCTGCTCAGAAGTTTGCTGCCAAAAATGAAAAACCCTTCGAAGTGATTAAAACACATTTGCAGTATCACTGATTAGAGATTAATGTGGACAATGTACTTTTGAATTTGTAATATGTAGACCAATTAGAAACTGTGTGATAAAATTGAATAAAAATAACTTTGATTCGGCTGCTCATTCATTTATACTTCTCATGTTTAATTTTGATGCACACGTTTTTCATCACTACATATGATATTTACCTGAAAATTTAACCCTTAACCCAGTAACTTTTCCAATTTGAAGACAGATGACAGCTTAAAGCAGGTTAAAAGTAAAGCATTATGCGCCTTAAAGTGCATTCTGCTTTCCTTTCACCCCACTGTAAGATACCATCTGATTGGATAATAATGTGGGAATATTTCTTATGAAACATTTTCTTTAGTGAAGGAATAATTAAGGTGTAAAAATGTATATTCATGGAGTAATGGGTTAATGAAAACATCAGGAAAAATCTTTGGACACACTGTTGCCAAACTGTATAGTATGAAAAACTGTGGTCATTAATGTCCATTTTTAAATTTTATGCGACCAAAGCTTGGCTTTGGTGGCATATAGTAACTGCCATCCCATTAATAAGAGAAATCAGCACTTTGCATTGACATGCAGTGAAAAAAGTTCAGCAATTTCAACAAACAGCTCAAAGCTGTATACATGTATACCCTTTATAAATGCCCTCAAGACTTAGCTTTGGGTGCATATAGTGATTGAACTGTGTGTTTGTCGGTCCATCAATATCCCCTTTGTCCAGAGCATATTTCGTATACCACATCACCTATGGATACCAAATTTGGTGTGCATAAGTACACATTAGCAGGGCTACCATAACATCCTAAGATTTCAAAATTTCCCTGAAGTGCTATTTAACATTATTAATCAACCAGTTAGGATCCAGATCAGACGTTGCGCAATCCCGGCATCTGGTCTGGATCTAAACTGGTTGGCATCAATGTTTCCTAAGTTAACTTGCATACAATTTCAAATTTTAAAGGTAAAAAACAAAAATTCCGAAGATTTCAAGGAAATCGGTAGGTCCGGAGAAATTACGGAAAATCAGAAGATTTTGAAAAAATCCTGAGAAATGGCAGCCCTGTCTTGGTATTGTGAAATGTTATCATTTTCAAGTTACTGTGATTTTAATCCTGACCTTTGACTTCAATTATAGAAAGCAATTGTCAAGAGAAAAAAATCAGTTTTCCTCTAACAATATCAGCTAGAAATACCAAATTTAAGTGTGACAAGTGACTGCTTAATGCAGGACAGAAATAATTCCGAAATCTGCTGGTATAGGAACATTCTGCATTATTTCTAATTTTCTATGCTACATCAATTTTAAGCAGCCAAATTTATTAGATAATTCATATGGGTCTCCTATTAATTTGTCACTCCATTACCTCATAGCCTACTTCTAATTATAGGTAAATAGGTTACCACTTAAAGCAGGTTGAAAGTAAAGCAGAATGCGCATTCTGCTTTACTTTCAGCCTGCTTTAAGCTATCATCTGCTAGAATATAAAAAATATTTATTATATATATCTATAACTGTATAATTTGAAATATTTTCTTCAGTGGAGAAATAAATGGAAGGCGTAAAAAAGGGTATTTATGGAGTAATGGTTTAAAACAAGAATAACTGTTGTAGTCGAAACTCGATACTTCAAACTACCTTAAATAGATCATACCAGTACTTCATAAATTGATCATCGATAAGTCGATCTCGTTTAATTCAAACATGCCCTTATTTCAAAGTTTTAAACGTGGCTAAGCTACATTTTTACTTTGAAATATGGGTGTGTTCGAACTACATTGTAACGTGAGTTCAAAGTATCAAGTTTTAACTGTATTTCTACCGCTTGAACTTGACAAACACATACCTGTCCGTTAGTAGGTTTAGTTTGACCCATTTCTTGTTCCTATCTAGTCTATATTGATATTTGGGACTTTTTCCTGGAAATTGCTCTGCAAATATAAAAAAAAATAAAAAAAAAAATAATTAAATAATTATAAGGATTATTAAGAAAAGAGATGTACGTGTATTTGAACTGTGAAGAGTATACTTGTCCTATGCAAACAGTGTAGACCCAGATCAGAGGGATCCTTAATGCAATATCTAAAACACTAGGAAAGATCTTTACAATTTAATATAGAGGGGTGTATATTTCCTCGGTAATATCAAAACCAAACATATATAAGAGACATGCCACACACGAGACGCTGCACTGATTCATGGAAGTGCAAAACGTCAGTTTCAGTTTGTGGAACTCATTTTACTGTAACCATAGATTTTTTTACAGTACAATTTCGTTGTATAGCTGAAGCTTCTCAGAGTGTAAAAAGCTAAACGGAAGATCGGTGCAATCGCTTATCAAAACACATAATTATTTATCTCTCCACCCACCCCATAAAAATGATCAAGAATAATCACTTACCGATCGCAGGTTTTCGGTCCTGACAGTGGTTAACGCTTGTCATTCTACACGTTCACATTTGAAAATGGCATAGTTGTCTTCAAATTACTCTTTCATCATGATTCGTGTCCGTTTCGGGGTGATTTACATGCAAGTTTGACAGGTGATATATTTTGACAGGTGGCCGCCATTAAATAAAATAAAGATTCTACCTCCACAAGGTGAAGAGTGAAAATTCAGACGGGTTTGCTATTATTCGGGAATAAAGTTACGACAATTTCTACGACAACGTTAGTAAGACGGTCGCAACTTTATCGTAGAATTATCGTATCTCAAAAACTTATGATATATTTTATCGTAAAGTTACGATGTTTAGTAAGACGAGCCCCAGTATATCTTGCAACAAACTGCAGTAAATACTTATGTCTGTGACAGATTTTAAACTTATATCATACAGATGAAGGCTTCCATTAGCTCTTTCAACACTTAGTTACTCATGTGGGTTAGTAGGTTCCCTTATGGATCTTTTTAGTTTCCAAAACATGAACCAGTCTACTTGAAATTCTGGGTAGTTTAATGAATACTGGTCTAAATTAGCAAACAGTGTAGACCCTGACCAGAGGGCTCCTATAGTTTGCAAATTTAATTAGTATATTTTAAACAGGTCCATGGTGTTGAAAGAGCTAAGCTGTTATGCTGTCAAACTTATTTATAAAGCCCACTCAGTAAAGAAGCACGGACATCCTTTGACATAATCTACTGCTTAACATGAGACAAAAGTAACGCAGAGAGCTTATTAAGGAGGCCCCAGAGACCTTCTTACCTGGTTGTGGTTCTGGAGCTTAATTGCCATAGGGAATTGTTTCTGTTTGTTAGACCGAGATTGTCCCCTCTGCCGAGAACTATAAGGAAGGCAGGACGGTGGTTTTGATACCATTCGCTGCTTCACAACGAATGAGAAATAATCTTCCTGAAATCATCATCATCTCATCTCATCTCATTCATGGGCGCTGTATTTTGTGTCTCAGTGCTGTAAAACCCAGCTCATCCTTCCATTCATCAAGGAGGTTTCTGTATTACTCTTCTCCTGCATTTAGTTGAAACGTTTCTATCAAACTAACCATGCTCATCTTGTTTTGAGTGTTCCTGACCAATTTTACTGTCTAACAATGGGGAAGTAAAGACTATTTATTCAATAATGGTTATTTTCAGTACATACTGGATATCACATGAGTTGACATTTCAGCTTAAACCTATCAAATAAGTCTCTTAACCCATTACTTCATAGCATGTTTCCAGTTTTGAAGACGGTGACTACTTAAAGCAAGATGAAAGTAAAGCAGAATGCACCTTAAGGTGCATTTTGCTTTACTTTCAGCCTGCTTTAAGCTACCATCTGCTTAAATACAGTTTTCTTATGATTACACAAGCCTCCTTCAGAATCGCTGCTAAAGAGGGGACTTTCTTTGTACTGTCTCACAAGGACTAAATCATGAAAGTCAGACTAGGTCTAGTTTAGGTCAGGTCCTATGCTTATAAAGCATTTGAGTTGATTCTGAGATTGTTCTCATGCTTTTGATTGGTGAGATTTGAACATTCCATATATGAACATAGGCCCAGGAATTCACAAGCAATGCAGCTAGTCACATAACTTCATAATTATGCGCCAGGATTCTAGATAAGGGGGCGTAAACTGAACGAATCCAACATTTTCTTGCTCATTTTATCATCAAATCCTATGATGTTACAACTCATTAGAATTGTCTCTTTGAAACAATTCTAATGAGTAGTGACACCATAGAGTTTAATGCATAAATAAAGATTTTAGTTTTCGAAATACTCCCCTTACCTAGAGCAGTTATGAACTAAGAATTTAAGTGTTACCATTAATGGTCAAAGCATGGCACAGAGCTTTTATGTTTTAAAACATTTTTATGCTCCCCTTTAGGGGGGGAGCATATAGTCGCCGCTTTGTCCGTGTATCCGTCCATCTGTCCGTCCGTTCGTTCCCACAATATGATATGTGGCTAAAATTGTGTCCATAACCTAGACAGTTACTTGTAACATTATATTAACCTGGCCATTTCTTGTGACATTAACCTGGCCAGTTGTGGGACATAGGGTTAGGGGTAGGGTTAGCCTCCAGATCATTCTATAACAAAGTAAGTATTCATTTGTGTGGCTAACCACACATATTTTAGCCACATAAAAGAGATACAAAAAAGAAGGATATGGCCACTTAAATGGAGATTGTGGGTACGTCGTCCGTCTGTCCGTCCGTCACGCTTTTTTGTCCGGAGCATATCTCCTTAACGGTACACCGTAGGTTTATGAAACTTGATACAGTGATAGAGAATGACAGAAGGAGGTGCAGTACACAAGAACCGTAACTCTGTCATCTCCCAATTTTGAATTATCTCCCTTTTTCTCATTTAAAAAATCAATTTTGTCCGGAGCATATCTTTGGACTGTTACACCGTAAATTGATGAAACTTGTTACAGTGATAGAGGATGACTAAAGGAAGTGCAGTACACAAGAACGGTAACTCTGTCATCTCCCAATATTGAATAATCTCCCTTTTTAGCTCACCTGAGCCAAAGGCTCAAGGTGAGCTATTGGGATGGCCCTGTGTCCGTCGTGCGTCGTCGTTAACAATTGATTCAAATGACATCTCCTCCTATACCGCTTGACAGATTTCAACCAAACATTACAGGAATGTTCCTTGGGTCAAGCTCTTTCAAATTTGTTCAAAGAATTAAAAACAATATAGAACTCTGGTTGCCATGGCAACCAAAGTGAAAAAATAAGGAAATCCTAAAAAATCTTCTTGTCTGAAATTACAAGGGCCAGATCTTAGATATTTGGCACATAGCATCATCTTCAGGTCCTCTATCAAGTTTGTTCAAATTATGCCCCTGGGGTCAAAATTGGCCCTACCCCGGGGGTCACAGTTTTACATAGAGTTATATAGTGAAATTTTCTAACGTCTTCTCCTCTGAAACTAATATGGCCAGAGCTTTGATATTTGGCATGGTGACACTTCTAGATGTCCTTTACCTATTTTGTTCAAATGGTTCTGGTCGGTTGCATATCTAGGTCACCGGAGCTAAAAATAGATTTTTTCAATGGAATCTTAAAAAATCTTCTTGTCTGAAACTACAAGGGCCAGAGCTTAGATATTTGGCACATAGCATCATCTACAGGTCCTCTATCAAGTTTGTTCAAATTATGCCCCTGGGGTCAAAATTGGCCCTGCCCCTGGTGGTCACAGTTTTACATAGAGTTATATAGTGAAATTTTCAAACCTCTTCTCCTCTGAAACTAATATGGCCAGAGATTTGATATTTGGCATGGTGACACTTCTAGATGTCCTATACCAATATTGTTCAAATGGTTCTGGTCGGTTGCAAATCTAGGTCACAGGAGCTAAAAATAGATTTTTTTCAATGAAAACTTAAAAAATCTTCTAGTCTGAAACTACAAGGGCCAGAGCTTAGCTATATGGCACATAGCATCACCTACAGGTCCTCTATCAATATTGTTAAAATTATGCCCCTGGGGTCAAAATTGGCCCCGCCCCGGGGGTCACAGTTTTACATAGAGTTATATAGTATAAATCACTGATATTTGCAAACAGTTTGGATACAGATCAGATGCCACATTATACTGCATCTAATCTGGATCCAAACTATTTGCCACTTATTTACATAGTTTCTTTAATTTAGAAAATGTGAAGTATGATTTTTTTTTACATAATTCACATTCAATGTTTGTATAGCAGACAGCAATTCAGCATTATAAGAGTTAAGACCCCAGCTGCAGAACTGGCAGAACTGTACAGTAAAACCTGTCTTAAGCGGCCAGTGAAGGGAAGCAGCCAAATTGGCTGCTTAAGACAGGTGACCGCTTAATCCAGGGGCAAGAAAAATGACTACTATTTTGAAAACGGTCACGGTTTCGTTTCGCTATTCATTCCTATTTAAAAAGTCAACAACATATTAAAGTCCTCAAACTCATACAGAAGTGTATGACCAGTACACTTTTTGTTTATAGAAACATTGACACGAGCATCAGTTACTCGGCGTCTGATCTCCATATCAACATGTGCTGGTAACATAATGTTCATTTTCAGAAAATGGAATACAGTAGAATCTATATGTTGTTTCATTACACTTACATTTGTACACGTATTTTTCTGTGCCACGGAGGCAGAATTCATGTGCGCGTGTCTACGGATTTTCCGGAGCTCATTTAAACTTTACAAATGTTGTCAAACGTACTTTCAAGTCAGCATTAGAGATTAAAAGTCAAAAATCGGTCGACCATTTTGTTCAGTTCTGATTGTTGTCGAGGAAATTAATTGCATGATGGGAAATTTAACACCGACTATTTTTACACTGGGGGAACACCCCAGCATCCTCGAATTACGCAAGTTTTGATTGGTGGATAGTATTCATTTGCATAATAACGCGAGATTTTCTCCGAAGTCACTAAATCTAATTTTAGTGATGTACATTACATTACAATTTCTTTAAATGACATCTCCTCCTAAACTACTGGATGGATTTTAACCAAACTTGGCAGAAATGATCCTTATATGGTCCTCTTTGAAAGTTGTTCAAATTTTTCTGGTCCGTTGCATATCTAGGTCACAGGAGCTAAAAAAAGAATGTTTCAATAAAAACTTTAAAAATCTTCTTCTCTGAAACCACAATACCCTGAGCTTAGATATTTGGCACAAAGCATCATCTATAGGTCCTCTATCAAGATTGTTCAAATTATGTCCCTGGGATCAAAAATGGCCCCGCCCCGGGGGTCACAAATTTACATAGAGTTATATAGTGAAATCTTCAAACCTCTTCTTCTCTGAAACTAATATAGCTAGAGCTTTGATATTTGGCATGGTGTAACTTCTAGAGATACTTTACCAATATTGTTCAAATGGTTTCAGTCCGTTGCATATCTAGGTCCCAGTAGCTAAAAATAGATTTTTTCAATTAAAACTTTAAAAATCTTCTTCTCTGAAACCACAATACCCTGAGCTTAGATATTTGGCACAAAGCATCATCTACAGGTCCTCTATCAAGATTGTTCAAATTATGTCCCTAGGGTCAAAAATGGCCCCGCCCCGGGGGTCACAAATTTACATAGAGTTATATAGTGAAATCTTCAAGCCTCTTCTTCTCTGAAACTAATATAGCTAGAGCTTTGATATTTGGCATGGTGTAACTTCTAGAGATACTTTACCAATATTGTTCAAATGGTTTCAGTCCGTTGCATATCTAGGTCCCAGTAGCTAAAAATAGATTTTTTCAATTAAAACTTAAAAAATCTTCTTGTCTGAAACCACAGTACCCTGAGCTTAGATATTTGGCACAAAGCATCATCTATAGGTCCTCTATCAAGATTGTTCAAATTATGTCCCTGGGGTCAATGGCCCCGCCCCGGGGGTTACAAATATACATAGAGTTATATAGTGAAATTTTCAAACCTCTTCTTCTCTGAAACTAATATAGCTAGAGCTTTGATATTTGGCATGATGTAACTTCTAGAGATACTTTACCAATATTGTTCAAATGGATACATTGCATATCTAGGTCACAGGAGCTAAAAATAGATTTTTTCAATTAAAACTTAAAAAATCTTCTTCTCTAAAACCACAGTACCCTGAGCTTAGATATTTAGCACAAAGCATCATCTACAGGTCCTCTATTAAGATTGTTCAAATTATGTCCCTGGGGTCAAAAATGACCCCGTCCCAGGGGTCATAAATATAGTGAAATTTTCAAACCTCTTCTCTGAAAGTAATGTGGCTAGAGCTTTGATATCTGGCATGGTGTTATTTCCAGAGGTACTTTACCAATTCTTTTCAAATTGTTCCGGTCCGTTGCATAACTAGGTCTCAGTAGCTAAAAATAGATTTTAATTTTTTTTTTTTTTTAAATCTTCTCTGAACCCATAGTACCCGGAGCTTAGCTATTTGACACTCAGCATCATCCAATCAGCAAATTGCACAATCATATTGTCATAATTTCTCAGCATTCCAAGATATGTTACATTTACATCAATGGCTCCAGGTGAGCGATTTAGGGCCGTATACGGCTCTTGTTTCATAAAAAAATCATTTTTGTCTGAAGCATATCTCCTGAAAGTTACATCATAAGATGATGAAACTTGATACTGTGTTCACCTACTAAACATGCTATACCTTGGGGTTTCTCTTTGTGGGGAGCATCCATCGTTGGGAATGATATTCTTGTCTAGTTTTAATTGCAAAACCTAAGTCTTGCGTATACGTCTTCAATTGTAATTCCAGTGAATGCCTTGAACATGTATTACAGCGTTCCCACTCTACAACGACACCCAGTGGGAGACAACGATTGTGTGTGTTGTTTGGAGGGAGTCGTTATGGAGAGGGAAAATAAAGACTTGACTTACATTTGCAAACAGCTTGAATCAAGATCAGACGCTGTGTAACGAAGCGTCTGATCTGGATTCAAGCTGTTTGTCACTTTTCATTATAATAATTCTATCAAAATATCCACTTGTATGTAACTTTGAGAAAAAACAGTGACAACAATTTTAAGCAGATGATATTGCAGCAATAAAAAAGTAAGACATAATTGTCCTGTTTAGGGAACTGTGGCAAGGGTCATTGTAAGGAGGGAGTCATTGTTGCGAGGGCCGTTGAAGATAGGGAGCACTGTATAATCTTTGTCTGTTTCATAGAATGCAGAGATGAACTTCAACTTTGGGAACACGTCCTTCAAGTACCCACCACAGGGCTTCAATGCCCTGTGTAAGGCAGACAGAGATTGTGTGACAGACTCCAAGATAGTAGGGTCAGGCCCTGCAACATCCAAGCCAGCCCCTAATGCCCCACAGGCCCTTATCATAGAACCTTCAAGGGAACTGGCGGAGCAGGTAAGTTGGTCATGAAAGAAGCAGTGTACAGTAACACCTCTCTATTACGACCACTTAATTGTGTGAATTATTAGGTGTTTAAGACAGATGACTACTTAAATCAGGGTCATAGTCACCTTACTTTAAGCTGTTACCTGTCTTTAAACAATCAATTATCCTTTGTTTCAATGGTGGTAATAGAGAGGTTTTACTGTATGTAAATATTTTGACTAAGTATATTCCCCTCCCCATAGAAGCACTGTTTCACACTTGTAACTATTCCCCATAGAAACACCGTTTCACACTTGTAACCATTCCCCATACAAGCACTGTTTCACACTTGTAACTATTCCCCCATATAAGCACTGTTTCACACTTGTAACCATTACCCATAGAAGCACTGTTTCACACTTGTAACCATTCCCCCATACACGCACTGTTTCACACTTGTAACCATTCCGCATACAAGCACTGTTTCACACTGGTAACTATTCCCCCACATAAGCACTGTTTCACACTTGTAACTACTCCCCATATAAGCACTGTTTCACATTGTAAGTACTCCTCATAGAAGCACTGTTTCACACTTGTAACTACTCCCCATATAAGCACTGTTGCACACTTGTAACCATTCCCCATAAAAGCACTGTTTCACACTTGTAACCATTCCCCCATACAAGCACTGTTTCACACTTGTAACTATTCCCCCATATAAGCACTGTTTTACACTTGTAACTACTCCCCATATAAGCACTGTTGCACACTTGTAACTATTCCCCCATATAAGCACTGTTTCACACTTGTAACTATTCCCCCATAGAAACACTGTTTCCCACTTGTAACTACTCCCCATAAAAGCACTGTTTCACACTTGTAACGATTCCCCCATACAAGCACTGTTTCACACTTGTAACTACTCCCCATATAAGCACTGTTTTACACTTGTAACTACTCCCCATATAAGCACTGTTTCACACTTGTACATATTCCCCCATATAAGCACTGTTTCACACTTGTAACTACTCCCCATATAAGCACTGTTGCACACTTGTAACTACTCCCATACCGTATAAGTGGGTTTTTTCGCGAGAAGGAAATTTCCGCGTGTGTATCAAACTCGCCTAAATATAATCCGCCAAATATTCCTAGCTTTCTATAATTCATTTTCGACATTTTCAAAGTCCACTCGAGGCAGTTTATTATCTTAACTTCTTTTCATGATTTACATTATATGTATAAATACTGGTATCAGTGCATTGCCTGATAGTCTAGGTCTAGATTAATCACAACTCTAGCCTGTGCTCAACTAGAATTAAAAAAACTAAACAAAAACACAGCATAGCTTATTTCATAAAACGAAACACCATTTCTTCATTCCCGTGTTCTTATTCTGGACGACATGCTAGTTAACGTAATACAGAGACGGCTATATAAAACAGAATAGTCTGGTTCTTAATCGAGTGTCCACGGGTACTGTTACCTTTTCATGTGTGATAACTTATGCAAATATCCAAGTTTGGATCCAGATGTGAACTGGGGATAAACTTGTGAAAAGAACCCAATACCCACAAAGTTCGTCAATACATGTAATTGGGACCAGACATGTATACACGTTAAAATTTATGCATTTTCCATTAAAGAGATCTAAAGACGAGTGTCAAAAAATTTGGATCCAGATTTCTTGTTGTTCTCTGCGTATTTTCTATACTCAAACTGTTTTAAAATGCCAATCAAGTCGCCATCGGCAGACAAAGGGTTAATCGCTTTTACAGTTTGACTTATGATTTTCACTCGCAATTGACCGCTTGTCAGCCTGCGGCGTTTCTCCATTGTTTACGCGTATATACGGGTAAACTTAGTGTGAAAACGTTTGGATCCTTGAGAGACATCGATTTACTTGGCATCTCATCTGGATCCAATGGTGACTTTCTGTCGCTTTAATCGTTCATTTACGGAGGAAAGCCGGAAATTGTATCGGATCATATTGTAAACAAGTGTGCCAAATACTTTATGAAGGGAGGACAGATATCCGTCATGATGAAAAAATAGTTACTTCCCTTAGTTTTGAATGCACCATTTACTTATGAGGATTTATTGACAATACACAACCAAAAACGGTAAAATGAAATAGATTTTGATATCATATCCGCGAAAAATAGATTTGCAATACGCTTACACGAAAAAAGAATACGCTAAAAATTCATTTTCGGTAGAATCGCTTAATTTGCGTCTCGCGTAAAAAACAACTTATACGGTATAAGCACTGTTGCACAGTATACAGTTATTTCATGTGTGTTTGGGGAACAGCAAAATCTATTGGCCCGAGGTATCAGGGAAGACTTTCGAACTGTTGCCCTAGGCCGAGGGCAACAGTTCGAAATGTCTTCCCTGATAACGAGGGACAATAGTTTTGACTGTTCCCCTAACACACATGAAATAACTGTTTTATTACCTAATACTTTATATAGGGCTAACTAGATTTTCAAAAAGAATTAATCTGAGCCAAAGTACAAATGAAATAAGATTTACTATTTCCAGTCATCAACAATTCTTTGATTCATTTCAGTCGAACAGTGGCTATGCCACCTTTTAAGCTTGAAATACGGATATTTTCGACAGAAGCGGTTTATAAAGAAGCGGGTTTATGGCATTTAGGCCTATCTGTAGAAATGCAGGTAAATTCTACTTATGCGAGTTCCAGATATCGAGGTTTAACTGTATAAATTTGTGTACTCTAGCGCGAGCTTTCAGTGACATGATGTCAATTTCAAGTGTCAACGTTTAGGGTCAATTGAGTAAAACTTTGTCAGAGTATGTATGTTTTCTTTCTTATATTGGATCTAGACTGGAAATAAATTCTTTACACGGCATTCTGGCAGGGTGTCGAAATACCGCGTAACTAATAATATACATTTTGAGTTTTTGACAGACGTCTGATGACTTATCAGCGTCGTCTTGTAAGCGCTTGCATGGTTACATTTGCATATTATTGTAATGTTCGGGTCCGTGTTATTTTCTGTATAAAGGATAGCGGCGAAACTTGATGTGTATTATGAACTAGTCTCATTGATTATAGTATTGCTATAAATAATGATAAAGCATGAAATAAAGTATTAATCCTCCAGACACCAATCAATGATAATTATTCAATACTGTTCATTATAGTACGGCAATTCCAGGTACGGGGAAACTTCTCAATGACACTGAACTTCTGCGCATCTTTTTCGCGCATGGAAACAGTTCGTCCTAGTGGGCAATAGTTAAAACTATTTCCCCCGGATCAGGCAATGTTAGAACAACACAGTAAAGCAGTCAAAATTAACGAATTACAAGTTATATAGAGCATTAGGTAATAATTGTAACTATTCCCCATAGAAACACTGTTTCACACTTGTAACTATTTCCCCCATAGAAACACTGTTTCACACTTGTAACTATTACCCCATAGAAACACTGTTTCACACTTGTAACTATTCCCCATAGAACCACTGTTGCACACTTGTAACTATTCTTCATAGAAACACTGTTTCACACTTGTAACTATTCCCCCATAGAAACACTGTTTCACACTTGTAACTATTACCCCATAGAAACACTGTTTCACACTTGTAACTATTCCCCATAGAAACACTGTTTCACACTTGTAACTATTCCCCATAGAAACACTGTTTCACACATGTAACTATTCCCCCATAGAAACACTGTTTCACACTTGTAACTACTCCCCATTGACGTACGTTTTAATTGCAAATGCATATAATAAGCAAGTTGACACCAAACTATTTCTGCCTTATGTAGATCTATGTGTAAGATGTAAATGTTAGAGATCGAATTAGTTATCTGTCAAATTATTATACCCCCTCAAACGAAGTTTGGGGGGGTATACTGGAGTCACCATGTCTGGCCGGCTTGTCCGGAGCATAACTTCTCCAGTATAAGAGCTATTGACTTCAAACTTCATACACAGATAGATCTCATTGACCAGGAGTGCAGTGCGCAAGAACCATAACTCTGTCATCAATTTTTTGGAGTTATTGCCCTTTGTTATTTTTATTAAATTTATTCTTGTCCGGAGCATAACTTCCAAAGTATAATAGCTATTGACTTCAAACTTCATATACAGATAGATCTCATTGACTAGGAGTGTAATGCAGAAGAACCATGACTCTATCATAAGTATTTTTGGAGTTATTGCCCTTTGTTGTTATATTTTTACCTAATTTAGGCTTGTCCGGAGCATAACTTTCAGAGTATAAGAGCTATTGACTTCAAACTTCATATACACATAGATCATACTAACTTGGAGTGCATTGCGCAACAACCATAACTCTATCATCAGTATTTTTGGAGTTGTTGCCCTTTGTTATATGTTTATATGTTACACTCTAGAGGCCACACTTTTTATCCAGTCTTTTTCAAACTTGCTCAGATTGTATATTACCATATAAGAGTTTGAATAAGTGCAATTATGGTTGAAATCGAACCCATAGGTCAAGAGTTATCTGCCCTTGAACTGCTGAAAATGCCATATCTTACAGCGTTTACACTCTTGCAAAGTTCTACAATTTTCAATGGATTTTGATTATACTTGCAAACAAAGTATATAGCTATAAGTTCTTGCAATTATTGTTGAAATCTAATCATTGTGTCAATAGTTATCTGCCATTGGTATACTTTGAAATGCTAGAAAAGGCTTCATTTCAGTATTGTTTAGGCTCTAGTTATCTGCCCTTGATGTACTCTACTATACTAGAATTATGAGGTTGTATTCCAAAATTGTTTACATGCTATACTACTAATTTAGATTAAAACGGGTGAAATAGAAAGGCAAAGCTATCAGGCTTCAGTACAACAGGTGAGCGATATCTTGTTGGAGTTGTTGCCCTTTGTTATTTTTTTCCATGTTAGGGAGCACTTAAGTGCACACATCAACTTTATCCAGAAACATTTACCTCTTGTGACAAGACCCGACTTGGGGTATGAATCACCATTTGTGATAGGTCTAGTTGTGTTTAAAACGTACACATTGTTCTGATATACCCAACACACCAGCTGTGTGTCTCCATCGCAGTACAAAGTCAAACTTGAAGTTTCGAACTTCATTTCACCTAAAACTCAAACAACCCTTTTCTCGAACAAATTCTGATGCCCCAGGGTGTTCTAGGTTTCTAAGTTCGACTGTATTTACAAATTACTTTTTTATGCCAAATTTGATTGTCAGACTCTTTAAGGAGCATTTTGCTCTACTTTAAACCTGCTTTTTTCAAAGCAAGAAACTGCTCTGGGAACCCTTTACTCCATAGCCTGTTTCTAGTTTGGAAGACACACGAGCATAAAACAGAATGTGCCTTAAGGCGCATTCTGCTCTACTTTCAGCCTTCTTTAAGCTACCATCTGCTAGAATATAGAAAATATATCTTCTGATACATATTCATGACTGTATATATTGGAAGTATTTTCTACTGTGGGGTAATCAATTAAATGTGCTAAAAGGCGCTTTGGAGTAAATGGGTTAACTCAAGTTGGACTGTAAAGAGATGTGGTAGCATGAAGGGTTAAACTAAATAGTTTACAAGAAAAAGCTATTATCAAAATGAATGGTTAAACCGGATTACTGTTTTCATTGTATTTTAAAATTGGATTACTGAACAAAATCACTTCAGTAATCTGTATTCAAGAAGATAAGTAAATTAATGGCCTTAAAAGGAGTTGATACTTCCAGATTTATGAAGTTTTTATGCTTAAAGGGTTGGTTTTGGTTAAAGATTTGGGATAAGTGTTAGTGATGAAAAGCACTAATACTACATGAAGTGCTTGCCCTAGATGATATTTGGAATGGAGGTATCATGTGGGTTGAACAGTGATGTACCTTAGTTAGAATTGAAAAAAAAAAGAATTTTAGTCATTATGTCACCTGTATTGGTCCTTTCTGGCCGAGATCAGCTCATGGTTAAAGTTTTGGGGTAAGCGTTGAATTAAATGCACTGTTTCTACATGAAATATTTGCCCTAGGAAGCTGATATTTGAAGTGGATGTTCCCTGTGGGTTGAACAGTGATGTAGCATAATTATGTTAAAAAAGAAAAATATTCAATTTTAGTCATAATTTCACCTGTTTTTGGACTTAGTCGTTTTTGTCTGAGATTTCAAAATTAAAGTTTTGGGGTTAAATGTTGAGCTGCACTACTACTACAAGAAGTATTGGCTCTATATAATAACACCTGTTATGGACTGCTTTTTGACCTAACCCATTGTATGCTGGGTAATATTTGGCGGCCCTTTTAAAATGTCGTCTGCAGCCAGTATAACTCAAATATTTGCAAAATATTTTAGCAGTTTCTGATTGACTTAGCTGCAAACAGTTTTGATCTCAGATCAGGCCCCACAATGTGGGGCCTGATCTGACATCAAAACTGTTTGCCTAGAGGTACACCTAAAAGTGTATCACGCATAAAATGGGTTAAATCTTGAGGTTTGATTTTTAGCTCACCTGGCACGTAGTGCCAAGGTGAGCTTTTAGGATCGCTGTATGTCCGTCGTTCGTCGTCTGTCCGTCCGAGCGCACGAAAGGTCCTTTGTTGGGTAGGCAGAACAATAGATTCCATTCATTCCGTGATTACCCTATTGTTATTGTTGGGTATTTTGTGTACTGTTGGGTACTTTTAAACAAAGAAAATACCCAACAAATGTCCATCTGTGAGGACGTCCATCCGTCCGTCCGTTCACAATTGTTCGTTAACACTCTAGCAGGTTCAAATCTCATTGGATCTTGATGAAACTTGGTCACAATGTTTGCCTCAATGAAATCTAGGTCAAGTTCGAATGTGGGTCATGTCCGGTCAAAAACTAGGTCACTAGATCAAATTATCGAAAAACTTTGTTAACACTCTAGAGGCTACAAATTTCATTGGATCTTCATGAAACTTCATCAATATGATTGCCTCAATGAAATCTAGGCCAAGTTCGAATGTGGGTCATGTCCGGTCAAAAACTAGGTCACTAGGTCAAATCTTCGAAAAACCTTGTTAACACTCTAGAGACTACAAAGTTCATTGGATCTTCATGAAACTTCATCAAAATGTTTGCATTAATGTAATCTAGGTCAAGATCGAATGTGGGTCATGTCCTGTCAAAAACTAGGTCACTAGGTCAAATTATTGAAAAACCTTGTTAACACTCTAGAGGTAACAAATTTCATTGGATCTTCATGAAACTTCATCAATATGATTGCCTCAATGAAATCTAGGCCAAGTTCGAATGTGGGTCATGTCCGGTCAAAAACTAGGTCACTAGGTCAAATCTTCGAAAAACCTTGTTAACACTCTAGAGACTACAAATTTCATTGGATCTTCATGAAACTTCATCAAAATGTTTGCCACAATGAAATCTAGGTCAAGTTAAAATGTGGGTCATGTCTAGTCAAAAACTAGGTCACTAGGTCGAATCATCGAAAAACGTTATTAACACTCTAGAGCCTACAAATGACATATGATCTTCATAAAACTTGATGAAAAGGTTTTCCTCAATGAAATATAGGTCAAGTTCAAATGTGGCTTATGTCTTGTCAAAAACTAGGTCACCAGGTCAAATCATCGAAAAACCTCGTTAACACTCTAGAGACTACACAATTCATTGAATCTTCATGAAACTTGAACAATATGTTTGTCTCATTGAAATCAAGATCAAGTTAGAATGAGGGTCATGCCCGGTCAACAACTAGGTCACACGGTGTACATGGTTACATGGTTACCAGGTGAGCGATTTAGGGCCATAGTGGCTCTTGTTAGGGTAAGTGTTCAGATTCACTAAATTCAACACGAAATAGTTGTACTAGGCAGCTGATATTTGGAATGGAAGTTTCCTGTCGTTTGATCAATGATGTAGCATTTGGGTAGTTGAAATAGAAAAATATTTTGAATTTTAGTCATAATTTCTTCTGTTTAGGACTTATTTTTGCTGAACTCTCAAAGTTAGAGTTTTGGAGTAAGTGTTGGAGTGCACTAATACTACATTTCATATTTGCCCAAGGAAGATATTATTTGGAATGGAGGTTCCTTGTAGGTTGACTATTAATATACTGATACTTTTCCAGGACTCCAGATAAAGGGAGTATTTCAAAAACTAAAATCTTTCAGCTAAAAGGATTTGTAATTGCTAACAAGATATCTAGGTCAGTATCCGGTTTTTCTGAACTGTAAAACTTAAGCATTATAAAATATTTATTCACAATGCTTTGAGTGCTGGAACCAGATATGTAGCCATTGCATACAGTGTAGACCCAGATCAGAGGGCATTCTTTTAAATAGTTTCTCAGGAGTTAACTCTTTCAACAAATAGTAACTCTTGTGGGTTATTAGGTTCCCTTGTGGATCTTTTTAGTAACAAAAACATGAACCAGTCTACTTGGAATTCTGGGTAGTTTAATAAATACTGCTTTAAATTAGCAAACAGTGTAGACCCTGATCAGAGGGCTCATCTACACTGTTTGCAAATGTAAAGAGTATATTTTAAACAGGTCCATGGTGTTGAAAGAGTTAATGTAAGTGAAGGCAGACAAATCTGTGTGAAAATTCAACATTTAAAGGGTTAAACAAATTGTCATATGCAGAAATTCTAAAATTTTAATTTTCTTCCATTTCTTCTAATAAATACATGGTTAGATTGGCAAACAGTTATTGTCGAAGTTGTCAAGTTAATTAGGCATGTCATCTAGATCCAACCTGTTTGAAACTTGGGTCACAAAGTTGCTGATAGAATGTTTAAGGTTAAAAGCTTTTCTTTGGATCTGCTTTCAAGGTTAAGACTTAAATTGGATGAGGAAAAATTAAGAACTTTCGCATTATTGGATATTATGAAACCCTATGGTCCTATATCATTTGATTGGAAAATTAATTAAAAACACATTTAGAGTTAAAAAAATGCAACAAATGCAATTTCTCAATTAGTGTTTGGAATAGGGTGATGAAACCATCATTCTAGAATTAATCTAATCTTAATGTTGCTGAAACATCCTATGGATTTTTCCATTTTTGAAAAATGAGCAGTTTTATGTGGACTCTTAGGCCCTTCACCCAATACCCATAGCCTGTTTCTTAGTTTGAAGACAGGTGACCATTTTAAGCAGTTTGAAGGCACACTCTGCTTACTTTCAGTCTGCTTTAAGCTCCCATCTGCTAGAATATAGAAACAATAATAGCAGACGACAATAGTTGTAATTGAAAAAAATACCGAGCATGCAAAGAGTTATCAGAGCATAATAAAGGTTAAGTGCTATGAAACTGGTGATTAGTTCATTGTAAATAGCTGCAAGCAGATTTACTTGTTTAACTTTAATTTTCAAAAGTAGATCTACAAGAATATTGTCATAGAAATATTAATTATCTGTTTCTTCCTGATAGGTCAATCAATAACTAACCTGTAGAGTATATGTAGAGTATATGTTCACAATGTTCCATGATTGTAACTGGAGATTTACAACTGAATATAATCACCGGATTTCTTATTTTATGCTGTTTAAACCATTACACTAGAAATATGCTTTTTTATGTCTTTAATTTATTCATTTACAAAAGAAAATAGTTTCACTTTATAATGCCATAAATATGCACAATAAGAAATATTTTCTATACCCTTGCAAATGGTAGCTTAACCCTGCGCCTTTTAACACCTCTTTATTCCTACACTAAAGAAAACAGTTTCAATTTATACAGTCATGAATCTGTACGGTAGGAAATATTTTCTATATCCTAGCAGAATGATGGTAGCTTAAAGCAGGCTGAAAGTAAAGCAGAATGTGCCATTAGGCACATATTGCTTTACTTTCAACCTGTTTTAAATGTCAGTTGTCTTTAAAGGGGCTCGCAACCGAATTTAGCATTAAAAATAGTAATTTGTAAATATATGTCAAATGCTTATATAAATGGGTAAGATTTAGTTTAGGATAATAAATTCTATTAAAAAATGCATTTAAAAAAAAAAAAAAAAAAAAATCTCTGGTGGGATTCGAACCCGTGACCCTCCATGCGGAGACAAACATGTAAAAAGGAAACGCCTTTATCCCCTCGGCTACCAGCGCTCTCTATATATTAAGCAGCAAATTAACGTACTTCACTGCTAGCGATTGATGGTACTTTATTCGGCTCGGGTTTATGTCTGAGCCCGTGTAGAGAAGCAACAACAACAACTATACCGTTAGCTAACGCTATAGAAAAACGATGGAAAATATCTAAAAAACAACTAAGATTAGGTGACGATTCTTGAGATTTTTTTTGGACTGATACATATTTTTTTAATGTCAGAAGCCAAATAATGCCACAAATTTGCTTTTATTTGAGTATTTTATTTTATTTTGACAAGTACACCATCCGGTTGCGAGTCCCTTTAAAACTAGAAACACTTAGCCATGGAGTAATGCGTTTAAGCAGGCTGACGGTGACCTCAAACATTTGGATTTAGTTCCATGAAGTTTTTGTTTGTACATGTTATCTCATTGCAATACCTTATTTAGTCTGGGTTTTGCTTCTTTCTTGCAGCCAGAAATAGAATTAAGTCTTTTTATTTCCTGCCACAAGTTGGTGTGTTGCATTAAGGGTCACCTTATCTATTCTACCGTCTGTCTGTGTGTGTATAGAGGTTTCATTGTCCAGTGGTAACATGCTGGACTTGTAACATAGGTGTTGTGATTCGAGCCCCCACTGCACCAAACAAGTTAACTAATGGTTCTAAGGATGAGGCCTTAACCCATTACCCCATAAATATGCCTTTTTACACCTTTAATTCATCCCCCCAGTAAAGTTTTACTTTATACAGGGATGCGTACGTAACATAAGAAATATTTCCTAGCAGATTATAGCTTAATAAAAACGGGTTGAAAGTAAAGAAGAATGCTTTAGATGGTCACCTATATTCTAAACTAGAAACAGGCTCTAAGGGAATGGGTTAACCCATTACCCCATAGCCTGTTTATAATTTTGAAAATATGTTACCACTTAAAGCAGGCTGAAGGCGCATTCTGCTTTACTTTCAGCCTGCTTTAAGATACCATCTGCTAGAATATAGAAAATATTTCTTATGATATTTATTTATAACTGTATAAATTGGAATGATTTTCATCAGTGGAGGAATAAATTAAAGGCTTAAAAAGGTTTATTTATAGGGTAATGGGTTTAACCAAGTTCCCATATATCTACTATACACTGGGCATGTAATAGAACCAGTGCTTTCATTCCATTTGTGTCCATACTTGCACCTAGCTCCAAAAATCTACAATAATTAGTCTACTGGGGGGCATCCCCACCATAATAGGTTGATGTTAACCCTTAGCCTGCCAGTCACGACTATAGCTCCATATGCAAACAGCTTGGATCCGGATGAGACGCCGAGTAACTCGGCGTCTCATCCGGATCCAAGCTGTTTGACACTCGGACAAGATTTTCAGCAATTTTGAGCAACTTTGAAGCACTTTGAAACATGAAGCAGACGAGAAATATAGCAGACGACAATTTATTTGGCGGGCTAAGGGTTAACTTGGAGGGACATTAATCCTTCATAACACCATCATTATACTAAGCACTACCAAGATGTTTTCATATGTCAATATCTATATGACTAAGTACGGCTGCTAAGGTGATGAAACTTCACTTAAGTGAGTAAAACATGTTGCATTGTAGTTTGGTGACCTACAGCTGTAATCTTGGTTAAATTTTTGCCTTCAAGTCTAATAAAGGGTTGGCATATCCAAATTGCAACTTCACCCTTTCACCACTAAATTGAACCTGCCTTTTCTACCCTGTCAGACAACTTAGTCATCTACTAAATTTGTTGTCTGTACTTTTATGCAAAATTCAAATCGTTTAAGTTTGGCTGAAAACAATCTTGATCAGATTCTGGGTAATGTGGCATCTGATCTGGATCCAAACTGTTTGCAAAGTGCACTTTAGTCACCTGTTGAGGTGAAAAGGGTTTAATTATGCTTCTGTGGAAACTGGTAACTGTTTGTATATATAGTAAGACTTGTTCATTGTGTTTCTGCCTGCAGACTTTGGCCCAGATACAGAAGTTCAAAGTTCACCTGTCCAGTCCTTCTATCAGGTAAGATAAGAGTACCCGCTTTTTAGCTCACCTGAGCCATAGGCTCAGGATGAGCTATTGTGATCCCATTATGTCCCTCGTCCGGCGTCTGTCGTACGTCGTCCGTCGTACGTCGTCCGTTCACATTTTCAAACAACATCTCCTCAGAAACCACTGACCCGATTTCAACCAAACTTTGTCAGAAGCATCGTGACAAGGGGGAACGAAATCTTGTTCAAAGATTTTGGCTAGAGTTATTCCCCTTGCTGTGGGACCAGGTTTTCTAACATGAAAAGACCTTTTAATGCATAAGAAAATCTTAAAAAATCTTCTTGTCAAAAACCCAAAGGCCCAGACCTTTGATATTTGGTTTGTATCATAACCTAATGATTTTCTAGCAAGAATGTTCAAATTTTGACCCTGGGGCCAAAAATGGCCCCGCCCTGGGGCTTATCAGTTTTTCTTAGGAAAACCTTCAAAAATCTTCTTCTCAGAAACTGTATGGCCTAGATCATTAATATTTGACATGTAGCTTTGGCTTATGGTCCTCTACCAAGATTGTTCAAATTATGACCCCGGGTCAAAATTGGCCCTGCCCTGGGCTTATCAGTTTTACAAAGACTTATATAGGAAAACCTTTAAAAATCTTCTTCTCTGAAACTGTAGGGCCCTGGGGGTCGTTTCATCAATATTTACGATCGTATCGTATATTTATCGTATATATACGATACGACAAGTCATTTACGATCTCTGCTGATTTGCGTTTCATCAACAACATCGTATATCAACACATCGGATGTAAAATTTACGACGGCGTACAGGGTAAAACACAGTGACGCCGTCTAAAGATATACTTCCGGTTTATTTTATGACGGCTTCGTAACGTGAAAAATTTCCCGATAAATGCTCATTTATTATGATTATGCGTTGGTCCGTTAACTAGACATGGATTTTATTGCAGAATCAATTGAGTCTTGACCTGACAGAGACATTCAGTTTTATATACAAACGATTTACCTATCATCTTAGTACAATCTACACCGGAATAAATACTAGAAAGCCACGTTCGCCCCCGATTTCGCTCGCCTGACGATGTTTGATGTAACCTATGGGTTTTACTCATAAAAAATCTACACTGTTTGAGAACTTATAGCCACACATTACTTGTCAAAGACCCAGATTCTCCGTAGTTTTACAACAGTAGTGTGCAAACATTGTAGAAAGCCTCTCTCACCCTTAACCCCCCCCCCCCCTCCCCCCCCCCCCCCCCCCCCCAATAAATAAATAAAATAATCCACAAACACACCTCTAAATTAATTTTAGCTTTTTACTCGAGGTAACCTTTTCATGTGCCTTTAGTAGGTGTATTCCTTTTTGCCAGAAGTTACAGACTGTGCTTGGTTAATTTCTAATACTGTCATATCCAAAGAGTACCCACACACCATTTTTAGCTCACCTGAGCCGAAGGCTCAAGGTGAGCTGTTGTGATCGCCCGTCGTCCGTCTGTCCGTTCAAATTTACTTCAAGCGACATCTCCTCTGAAACCGCGAGTTTCAGGGAAAAACTAAATTGCTGACGGTGTTCCTTGGATGCTTCTCTACAGAAATTGTTAAAACAAAATTCATTGGTGGACTACTTATTGAAATTTATTAAAAAAAGTGAAAAACTTTAAACAAGTTTTTTGTAAAAAACCACTGTTCCCACACCTTAGATATTGCATGAATA
The DNA here is from genome assembly GCA_922989275.2 of Gari tellinella. Classification (NCBI taxonomy): domain Eukaryota; kingdom Metazoa; phylum Mollusca; class Bivalvia; order Cardiida; family Psammobiidae; genus Gari; species Gari tellinella. The sequence continues at coordinate 25,574,207 of OV277862.1, forward strand.
GTATCTTCTACTAAATCACTTTCAAAATTGTAAAAAATCAAAACCCTAGGGTCAAATTTGACTCAACCCTTGTCATATCAGTGCAATTTGATGCAGGTCTGACAGTAAAAACTCTCTAATGATCTGTTTTTACACAGACCCATTGTATCTTCCAGGCAACAGTTCAGCATGATAATAGTAATTTCTCTCTGAGACCGTCTCCTATTGCATAACTGACCGATAGCTAGCTCTGAACTCAGGTCACTGAGATACATAACAGAAATGATAGTGATGTCTGCTATTTTATGCTCAAGCACAACTTAGTTCGAGGCATATTACTTTTGGTCTGTCTGTTTGTTTGTTTGTGTTTTGTTTGTTTGTTTATCTTTCTGTCTATCAGTCCACAATTAATTCTTGGCTATAAACAGTATGGATCCAGGTCAGATGCAACATAATGCTGCATCTAATCTGGATCCAAACTATTTGCCACTCATTTACATATAGTTTCTTATATTTAGAAAATGTAAATAATGATATTTATTAACCTATTAACCCATACATATTCCTTTTTATGTCTTTAATTTATTCTTCCACAGAAGAAAATAATTTCACTTTATACAGTCATTGTTGTCTTTAACAATTGCTTCAAATGACATCTCCTCATATACCGCTGAAAAGATTTCAACCAAACTTTACACGAATGTTCCTTGGGTCAAGTTCTTTCAAAATTGTTCAAAGAATTAAAAACAATGTAGAACTCTGGTTGCCATGGCAACCAAGTGAAAAAATAAGGAAATCTTAAAAAATCTTCTTGTCTGAAACTACAAGGGCCAGATCTTAGACATTTGTCACATAGCATCATCTACAGGTCCTCTATCAAACTACAAACTATGCCCCTGTGGTCAAAATTGGCCCGGCCCGGGGGGTCACAGTTTAACATAGAGTTATATAGTGAAATTTTCAAAAGTCTTCTCCTCTGAAACTAATATGGCCAGAGCTTTGATATCTGGCATGGTGACACTTATAGATGTCCTATACCAATAAGGTTCAAATGGTTCTGGTCGATTGCATATCATCTACAGGTCCTCTATCAAGTTTGTACAAATTATGCCCCTGGGGTCAAAATTAGCCCCAATCCGGGGGTCACAGTTTTCAAACGTCTTCTTTTCTGAAGCTAATATAGCCAGAGCTTTGATATTCGGCATGGTGTTACTTCTAGATGTCCTTTATCTATTTTGTTCAAATGGTTCCAGTCTGTTGCATATGTAGGTCACAGGAGCTAAAAATAGATTTTTTCAATGGAAACTTAAAAAAAATCTTCTTGTCTAGAACACTAGTACCCTGATCTTAGATATTTGGAACATAGCATCATCTACAGGTCCTCTATCAAGATTGTTCAAAGTATGCCCCTCGGGTAAAAAATGACCCCCTCCTGGACATAAATCATTATCTCCATTTTGATGTACAGCTATTCTCAGGTGAGCGACATATGCCCCATGGGGCTCTTGTTGATATCCCTATTACAAATGTGGTGTACTGGTATGGTGAAATACTTCCCTGTACTTGGTAGATCTATGTGGCACTGCCATCCAAAATATACCCACATACCAAATTTTGTATATGAGTGCTATAGTAGTGGAAATAAGCTCCAGACAAGTTTTTCTCATGATTTAGATCAAAGGTCACAATTAATGACCAATGACTTGTCTTGAGTTTATATGCTAGAATATAGAAAATATTTCTCATGATTTTTATTTGTGACAGTATAAATTGGAACTATTTTCTTCAGTAGAGGAATTAATTAAATGTGTAAAAAGGTGTATTTATGTGGTAATGGGTTAAGTAAGTTTTCTTGTGCCTTTGCCTCAATCTGATATGAGAGCTACCACCTTGTCATGCAATAGGTTAGAACAATTCTAAATGAGATTGGACTTTTATGTTGGTCTTCATCAGAATTCTACATACACAAATCAACCAGTGTTGTCAACAGATGGACTGTACCAAACTATGATAGATATTGATGATCAGTTGTTTCCTGTATCCAATCTTTCTACATAGAGAAGCAACAATGACCAATCTCATTAGAGTTGTACTACCTTAATGTAGTCACCAGTTATTTGAGATGTCCTTACTGCTTCAGCTTATGGCAACTGAACATGTTTGACTAGGACTAGTTAACTTTCTAATGAAGAGGATAAACAAACAACAATTGGCTTCTTCAACAATTTTATTTCATGTCAGAAATTACTCAATCAAACAATTGATCATAAATATAAACATATACACACAATTCTAGGTTTAAACTGTCAACATCTGCTACAGCCAACCCTGTATCAACTATTAAGTGACTATTTTAAAATTAATATGCCCATTCATGCTAAGTGCTGGATAAAAATAATGCAGACAGTTCAAACAAGGAGGTTTCTGCATGATTTTAACATGCATTTAATGGTCCACTGTCTTAGACTTTGATTACTTTTATGCTTTTTCAAAGAAAAGTTGCTTATATATCAGGGTTAAATGTATTAAGGAAAGAGTATTGACAGTGACATGTGACTGTCTGAATTTATTATACTGAAATGATTGATTTTCTTATGCATTCAATTAATGAATTGTTTTAGCTTAACCCTGAAAGATATGTAGGTTAGGTAGGTTTTGATTTTGTCCATATTACTTAAAACCCTAATAACAATATAACCAAATTCAGAATCTACCTGCATTTTGATCATTTAAAAATAGCCATGTACTTGTCTTGTTTTAGATTCACTATTGGTCCTAATTTTATTTTAAAATTGCTGAAATATCAAATAGATATTATTGATTAAATTTTACTAACAAATGTCTGGATGTCACATTTAGTATTAATCCTTACAGTGTTAATCCCTGGCAAACAGTGCAAACCAATTTCAGAGGGCTCCTGACTGAGCCACCTGAGATGGGACTACATTGTCATACTTTTTAATAATGTGTGAACACACCCATTGAGAGGTTATAAACTTGTCATTTATCTGAAAAAGGGTGAGTCCAACAGAAATATTAGCATTGTAAGGGACAAGTAACATTAGTTGTCAAACATTTTATGCTATGTTACAACAATCTTAATCTATATATCATGTTGTTGATTCATTCAGCAAAACTAAAAACATGGATCAAACTGAAAGATATTGGCATCTAAAACATTTTGTCACCAGAATCAGGATTACATCACATAATACAGTCAACCATGTATATAGGAACCACTAAATAGAATGACTACATTAGGTTACTAAATGTAGGATAAAAACCATGCAGAAAGCATAATAATTAATAGTAGCTTTAGGCATTATGTTTTTAACTTGTAGTAGGTTTTCACCTGTCTTAAAACAATTAACATTGATACTTTAGTTGAGTGGTGGCTTAACAAAAGATTGACTGTAATGCAAATATCAGGTCAACAATGACCTGTCTGGTTTCTAAACAAGACTTTCAGTAGTTCAGTAGGCTACTATACTAGCTGGTTGACCATTATCATGAACTTTAACAGTTTATTTAAGCTATGGAATATTTCAATCCATACACAAGTCATGCAGCCTCATGCATGCCCAAATCTGTCTTGCAAATGTGTCTGGTAATAATAACACTCCTCCAATATGTCAGAACACCTGAAATTGAATGAAATATCTCATTGGCAATTTTCAATGTATATGTACGGGAGCTAGTCATTTCGTAACCGAGTCATTTCGTAACCGGTAAAATAAGTCATTTCGTAGCCGAATTTTTGGTCATTTCGTAACCGCGCAAAACCTAAAAGTCATTTCGTAACCGATTTTTTGGTCATTTCGTAGCCGACAAAAAAGTTGAATTAGTCATTTCGTAACCACCAAAGATTAAAAAATGAATGGCCTCAAAGAAGCCATAAGTCATTTCGTAGCCTCGGAAAATTGTTAAAGTCATTTCGTAGCCTAATATTTTTTTCTTTATCTTTTTTATAATGTTTTGTGCAGTTTTCTGACATTATTTCAACAAAAATGTGCTAATAGGCAAAGTTAAAAAATATATGTTAAGAGAGTTTGGGGTCCGAAATAATTATAACCTTGATTAATAGAATTGTAATCAAGTTGTTGAATGTTTTTTAAAACAGGAATATTATTACTTGTCTTTAATTCAATTAAATGGTCCATTTGTTAACAATGAACATGTATTATCGCTCAATGTATGTGAAGCGTGTCAAACATTAACTTGTATGTTGTTTTAACAGTTTACACATCGGATAAACACTCATACCAAGGCAATTATTGCCTCCCGCACGTGCCGGAAATGTGGAATATTTTTTTCACTTTTAATTTCACAAATGACAAGAAAAATGACTTTGTAATCAATAATCACTGTTTATTTGTTATTACAATCAATAAGCACATATAAGTTCATCTGTTGACAGCATAAATACAAAATGACGGTTAAATACAGTGGTGCAATTTTCAATTCAGTCTAGTCCATTTTTGACATTTTAGGGTTGACTTTCACAGTATATGTCAAAAGAACAAACAATGTAGACCCTGATCAGGTGGCTCCTTAAGGTGCATAGGACAAGTGTACTTATCACGGATACACAGTTTGCATATGACGCATATATGCGCGACTAGAGTTCAACGAGTTAATATTTGAATGAAATAATGACAGGTGGCCGTATTAGAGAGGTTTTACTGTAGCTGGTAGAAAAGAAACTATGTATTGATAAATATCTTGGGATAAACATTTAAAAAACGGGAATTGGTTCCGAACACAGCAAAAAATAGCAGAACGTTCACTATTTGCTATGCATAATATATTCATAATTTTTAACAAGCTAGACCTAGCTGTAAATGATAAATGTAAACTTTTTATGAATATGCTTATGCTTATGCTATTTTATGCCGAATAAAGACCTGTATCTGATAAGAGTGAACGATTTTCTATTTTAGGCATTACACACCAAATTATAGCTATTTATTATTAATACATAAAAGCATTTTATTACAGATGACCTGCATCAAATAAATCTTAGAAACGAATGTCTACATCAAAAAATGAAGAATTACTGAATCTAAGTAAACTTATTTATATTTCAAAGAAACTACAAAGTTCACTTATTTTATAAAAAAATTAAAAACAATCGTATTAATTCGTTTGCATCAGGTTATTCTTTCAAACCAATCAAATACATCTATATCATAAACTACACCCAATATCTAATTTTTATTGTTCGAAGTCTACAGGTTATTGTTCTCCAAACATTCAACCAATCAAATAAATCTTCTTCATCAGCCACACCCACTACCAATTTTTAAATGTTCGAAGTCTACAAGTTGATATCTCACACCTTTCAACCAATCAAATAAATCTTCTTCATAAGCCACACCCAATACCTACTCCTACAGCGATTGGATTTGTCACGGTCCATTTCACTTATCTCGCTAAATTAGACTAAAGCATCTTATTCATATTTACCCTTGTACCTGTAATTCAATTAAGCAATCACCTTGCTTTAAGCTGCCATCTGTCTTAAATACCAATAAAAAATGTTTGACCTGTTTTTCAACTAAAGTACATATGAAGGCAACGTTATGTACAAGCGGCTGCTCAAGAATGAATTTAATGCACAACTAGTTCAATCTTTTATTCCTGCGTAATCTAAATAGCCAGTACAATTAGGCAGATCACTGCTTAAAGCAAAATAAAAGTAAATCAGCAATCATTTATTTACTTTAACCTCAACTCTTATTCATATATACTTTTGGACCTGTATTTCAACTAAGGTGCGTACAGTGGAGAAAACGTTATTCTTTCCCAATAAACGTGTTTACGCTTAAACTATTTTTTCCATTCCAAACAGTTTGGAGCCAGATAAGACTGGGTAATCAGGCGTCTGACCAGGCTCCAAACTGTTTGCCATACGAGTATATACTACCCGGGATGAATTAAAGTATAAAAGAAGAATACCCGAATAGTTTGTAAACCGTTAGGTTAGGTAAAATGTTATTCATCGAACAGTTTGCATTGTGGAATACATTGTACATGAAGAGTAAATCCACCACTTTGATCACGTTTGAAGAATCCTACAGTAAAAAAGACGTATTTCTTTCCCAATAAACGCACTAAGCTATAACATGTGTTTCCACTGCACACAGTATGTAGCCTATGTAATCTAACCAGGTTACACATTGTTTCAGAAGGCTCTATATTGTTTTGGAACAATTATTTTCAACAGTTTGCTTTCGTTTAAGGAAAAATAAAAATAAAATATTCCCCACTGTACTACACAGACGATTGAAAAAATGTCACAAGGCAGGATTAGATGCAGAAATTAATAATAATAGAGACTTTCAGAATACTACTTACGACATTATGTTAGGTTCTATATTGTTTGCTTGGGTTTGACTAAAATCTCAAAAAAATGAAAATATATGACTAGGAAAACATTAACTCTTTCACTGCCAACGGCGCCAAAAGTCGACTATGCAAACAGTTTTGAACCTGATCAGACGCCGCGTCACGCGGTGTCTGATCAAGATCCATACTGGTTGACACTCGTATCAACATTTCCTCAGTCACAACATCCAAAAAGCTACCGCTTCAGACGACATTTTCAAGTGTGTCAAAAATTAAAGGTGTGGACAATATACCTCTTCGTGATATAATGATCGATTAACGATAAATTAAACATCCAACTGTAAACCAATTTGTGTCGGTGTTGGGTTTCATCTTAAAACACGCGTAACATATAATGAGCGATTAATGATCAATTATACACCTTTTATATATCTATTTATGTCGGATGTCGGTTCCAATTTTAAAGGGACTCGCAACCGGATGGTGTACTTGTCTACTCAAATAAAAGCAAGTTTGTGGCATTATTTGGCTTCTGACATTAAAAAAATATGATCAGTCCAAAAAAAGTCTCAAGAATCGTCACCGAATCTTAGATTTTTAGATATTTTCCATCGTTTTTCTATACCGACTAGTAGACGGTATAGTTGTTGTTGTTGCTTCTCTACACGGGCTCAGACATAAACACGAGCCGAATTACGAAGTTGTATGCACTTTCGATGGCTACACATTGAAATACGTTAAAATCGATCCGAGATAAACGGATAGTTCCGTGGTCCATTGGTCTAAGCGGTTGCCCCTATTTTGCCTTCTGTCCGCCAATGCCGGGCCCTGGGTTCGAATCCCACCAGAGACCAATATTTTTTTTTATTGAAATACATTTTTTTAAACAGAATTTCTTATCCTAAACTAATTCTTTACCATTTATATAAGCGTTTGACACATATTTACAAATTACTATTTTTAATGCACCATCTGGTTGCGAGTCGCTTTAAAGAACAGAACATAATTTTATTCAGATTTGTACAAAGTACATCATCTCATTCACATATAAATATTCACAAATATATAACATCACGTGACAATATGAGGATGAATACATCAATTATTTTCGTTTAAGGAACGTCTTACTCTAAGAGCGTCTCTAATAAATATAGATAAGTTAAACAAAATGTGTTTATTTGTGCTTTTCATTAATTCAATAAATTTGAACATTGAAGGTCTTTGATCAAAGTACTTTTTTAGATATTTCGCTCTCAAATCCACATAACAATGACAAACGCATATGAAATGGAATTCATCTTCAATATCACCATAGTTGCAGCATAAACAAATTCTTTCGTTACGAATTAATCTATTTTGTGCAAATCTGCCAGTTTGAATTCTAAGAGAATGCGACGAAAGCCTGATTCTGGACACACTGCATCTAAGTGAATAAGGTAAAATATCTAAATAGCCTTCATAATCGATTCTACTTTTCAAGAATTTGTAAGTGTTTAAAACAGGACTGCTATTGACTGAAACATGCCATTGCTGGATAAAGTTATCGATAACTCTTTGCTTAAAAATGTATGGAAATGTCTTAACATTCACCTGTTCTGCATTATAGAAAACAAATCCAAAACCATAATTATTCAAAAGACTTTAAAGCATCTCGCAACCAGATGGTGCATTAAAAATAGTAATTTGTAAATATGTGTCAAACGCTTATATAAATGGTAAAGAATTAGTTTAGGATAAGAAATTCTGTTTAAAAAAATGTATTTCAATAAAAAAAAAAGATTGGTCTCTGGTGGGATTCGAACCCGGGGCCCCGGCATTGGCGGACAGAAGGCAAAATAGGGGAAACCGCTTAGACCAATGGACCACGGAACTATCCGTTTATCTCGGATCGATTTAACGTATTTCAATGTGTAGCTATCGAAAGTGCATACAACTTCGTAATTCGGCTCGTGTTTATGTCTAAGCCCGTGTAGAGAAGCAACGACAACAACTATACCGTCTACTAGTCGGTATAGAAAAACGATGGAAAATATCTAAAAATCTAAGATTCGGTGACGATTCTTGAGACTTTTTTTGGACTGATCATATTTTTTTAATGTCAGAAGCCAAATAATGCCACAAATTTGCTTTTATTTGAGTATTTTATTTTATTTTGACAAGTACACCATCCGGTTGCGAGTCCCTTTAAAGAATAGAACACTCATATGAATTTAATTGCATAGAGACACGTAATATTATTTCTATTTAAAACAATATTCAACAACTTGATTATAATTATATTAATCAAGGTTTATAATCAATTTGGCCCCCATTACACTCTTTACATAATTTCTTAACTTTGCATGTTTGCACATTTTTGTTGAAATAAGTTCAGGAAACTGCACAAAAAAATTATTTTAAAAAAAAACAAAGAAAAAAATATTCGGCTACGAAATGACTTTAACAATTTTCCGAGGCTACGAAATGACTTATGCCTTCTTTGGGACCATTCATTTTTTATACGCCCGTCTTCAGACGGGACGTATTATGTCGTGGCGCTGTCCGTCCGTCCGTCCGTCTGTCCGTCCGTTAACTTTTTCATGTCCGCTCTCTAACTCAAACAAATTTGGTCTAATCCTTTTGAAACTTGGTCAAAACGTGTATGACCATAATATCTCGGTCAAGTTCGATAACCAGCAAGATTGACCCAGACATTCAAGAGTTATGCCCCTTTTTTGTCAAAAACGGGCATATTAGTTTGTCCGCTCTCTAACTCAAACAAATGTTTTTTAATCCTTTTCAAACTTTGTCAGCATGTGTATGGCCATAATATCTCGGTCAAGTTCGATAACCAGCAGGATTGCCCCAGACATTCAAGAGTTATGCCCCTTTTTTCGTAAAAAACGGGCATATTTTAGTTTGTCCGCTCTCTTACTCAAACAAATTTATTTTAATCCTTTTGAAACTTGGTCAGCATGTGTATGACCATAATATCTCGGTCAAGTTCGATAACCAGCAGGATTGCCCCAGACATTCAAGAGTTATGCCCCTTTTTTCGTAAAAAACGGGCATATTTTAGTTTGTCTGCTCTATAACTCAAACACATTTATTTTAATCCTTTTGAAACTTGGTCAGCATGTGTATGACCATAATGTCTCTGTCAAGTTTGATAACAAGCAGGATTGCACAAGGCATTCAAGAGTTATGCCCTTTTTTTCGTAAAAAAACGGGCATATTTTAGTTTGTCCGCTCTCTAACTCAAACAAATTTATTTCAGGCATTTTGAAACTTGGTCAGCATGTGTATGACCATAATGTCTCGGTTATGTTTCATAACCAGCAAGATTGCCACAGACAATCAAGAGTTATGCCCCTTTTTTCATCTAAAACGGGCATTTTTTAGTTTGTCCGCTCTCTAACTCTAACAAATTTATTCTAATCCTTTTGAAACTTGGTCAGCATGTGTATTACCATAATGTCTCGGTTATGTTTTATAACCAGCAGGATTGCCCCAGACATTCAAGAGTTATGCACCTTATTTTGTCAAAAACGGGCATTTTTTAGTTTGTCCGCTCTCTAACTCAAATAAATTTATTCCAATCCTTTTGAAACTTTGTCAGCATGTGTATGACCATAATGTCTCGGTCAAGCTCCATAACCAGCAAGATTGCCCCTGACATTCAAGAGTTATGCCCCTTTTATCGTCAAAAACGGGCATTTTTTGTTTGTAGCTCTCTTTCTCAAACAAATTTATTCCCATCCTTTTGAAACTTGGTCAGCATATGACCCCTAACTTTCAGGGTTCTTCCCCTTTTGTTTTAACCTTGATAGGGTTTTGGTATGACTACATTCTAAGATCGATTTGACGGGCGTATAATGTGCCCGGCTTGCGGTGCTCTTGTTAATTTTTGGTGGTTACGAAATGACTAATTCAACTTTTTTGTTGGCTACGAAATGACCAAAAAATCGGTTACGAAATGACTTTTAGGTTTTGCGCGGTTACGAAATGACCAACAATTCGGCTACGAAATGACTTATTTTACCAGTTACGAAATGACTCGGTTACGAAATGACTATAACTCATATGTACATGTATAATAACTTTGAGATTATTGAGCCCTAAAGTATATTTTGTCTTATGCAAACACATATATGCAGATCCTTATCAGAGGTCTCCTGTTGTGACCTTCTGATCAGAGGTTCGCTGTTTGTCATTTTGCAATACAGGTAACTCTCACAGGTACTTGACACATATATCTAGATTTATTACACAAAAAAAATAAAAAAAATAATATTATTTTTTTTACTAGACTTCTATTATTTTTTTTTTTTTGGTAATAGATCTTTATGTATGTGTCAAATACCTGTGGTCACTCTGGTAGTCAAAAATGGACTGAAAGTATTTGAAAACTGGAATTATCCATTTGAAGTAGTTATTACAGCATGTCTCATTTTTGTTAGATATGAAATAGTATATCTATTTGAACATTGAAATTTGACAAAGTTTAACAAAAAACAAAACCATATGCCATTGCATATGATCATGTGGTTGAAATGACTTAACAAGCTAATATAAATACAGTTTATTGAACTTTATTCTATCAAAATAATAATAATAATTATAATAATTATAATAATAATAATAATCCATACTTCTTTCAGAATGCCAAACATTAGATTTTACCTTTTTTTAATAGATTGTGTAATAATTATTAATTAATTTAATAAAAAAAATTTAAAGTATAAAATAGTAGATCTATCTAAATATTAAAATGTGATCAATATTTAAAATTTTCAAACCATATACCTGGTAACCATTTGCTTTATGTGGTTGAAAGGAATTTACAACCTATCAAATAGTAATACAGTTTATTTTACCATCTGATCATAATAATAATCCATACTTATTTCAGAATGCCAAACATCAGAGTTTAGCTTATTTTATTTAAAGCTTGTGTAATAAAAATATATATATAAATTTAATTACAATTACAGATCCACTAATTATACCTTCAATCCACAGCTATCAAATAATGCAGTTCAGCTGTTGTCTTGTTTTGAGTCTTGCCATCTTGGTACTAGATTACATCAGTAAATCTGGAAATAAATGTAAATACAATTGTATCCTGAAGTTCAGTAGTTTCAGATAATTTGGTAAATTACAGTCAATCTTGAATTAAGCAAGCCAACTGTCCAATAGATAGCTCACATGTATAGACTTGTTGTCTTTAACCCATTACTCCATTAATATGCCTTTTTATACCTTTGATTTAATGATCTTAAACTGATATAGATAGATCAACTTTATACAGTCTTAGAAATATTTTCTACATCATAGCAGATGTTGTGATGATAGCTTAAAACATTTGAGAGTAAAGCATAATACAAATGTGCTCATTCAGCAGCATTCTGATTTACTTTCAACCTGATTTAAGTGGTCACATAGCTTTAATACCAGAAAACGGATATTACAGTCACTTTTTCTGACTAGTCTATATAACATATAAAAGAGAATTATATTCTGCAAGTACCTGTGCATGTGTGGTAATTGATTAACACAGGGTGGTGCTTAATGCAGGATAACAGCTAGTACAATCCATAATCCTGGCACAGATATACAATTAAGAATGCTACTGATGTTGCTACTGATGTTTACCCGATACATTCAAACTGCTAAATGCAGAAAATAAAATACAAATAGCTTCTGCATTTTCTATCCTGTATTAAGCAGTCATCTCAGGGCTGCCATAAGTTGATCTTGAAAATTCCTAAGATTTCCAATGTTTCTATTTTTCAAACATGATTAGCAGTTTGAAAGTAAAGCAGAATACGTCGCAATGGGGCATGCTGCTTTATTTTCAGCCTGCTTTAAGCTATCATGTGCTAAAATCCACGGAGATGGCAGCCCTGTCATCTGTGTTTACATATCTCATTTAAACGATGGTGGATAACAAAGGAAGTTCTGTGCATTTGCGTACTGATCTATATCGTGCATGAAGCTGCAACATGCCCTGGTAACAAGGGAATAGATTCTAAACAGGTATCGGTGGAGGTGGGGGGGGTTCAAAAATAGTGTTCATTTCATTTGCATGGTTTTGTTTGCTGTGAACTCACTGACCAGTATCAATATGAATGTAAGTAGTCACAATGTCATTAACAGTAGATATAATAATAACTATCCACACCATTTTCATTGAAAACAGATGGCTACTGGTCGCAATCAATCGAAAATTTGAGGCATGTTGACTTTTTTTTTATTCACGGAAATGACGTAGATTGACCTTGATTTAAGTAACAAAGGGGAGCAACTCAATCATCATTCATCAAAGTACAGTTTTGACTGTGATACACGTAAATTATATTATGATGATGACAACGTCTAAACGTTTAGATCCATGTTTTTCAAGCATAGCATTAAAATATTTACCTTTGGGAAAGGCGGGATGGTTTTTGATCCTCTGGACGGTTTGTTTGAAGTCGTTATACAGCAGGAACTCTATAGCTTTTCTGTCTAAATGATAGCGAGACATCAGATCTATGTCGCATTTATTGTCATCTGCTCAACCCTGGCCTCAATAACATATCAGCAAGCCTTAAGTATTCTAGTCGACAGATACAGGTTGCGGCCATATTGGTTTGTTGTTGCTATCAGAAACGTTCCTTTTTGCTATCGTATATATTTACGAGAGCCCCTACCCTGTCGTAGATTTACGTCAAATATTTATGTAATCGGACGTAAAATTTTGTTTCGTGAAACGCATTCTTGTGGTAAATTGAAAAAATCGTATATTTATGTAATCGCAAATTTACGATAGGTTTACGATGGTTGATGAAACAATCCCCTGGTCTTTAATATTTGACATATAGCTTTGCCTTGTGGTCCTCTACCAAGATTGTTCAAATTATGACCCCGGGCCAAAAGAGGCCCCGCCCTCGGGCTTATCAGTTTTTCATAGGAAACCTTTAAAAATCTTTTTCTCTGAAACCGTAAGGCCCAGATCATTTATATTTGACATGTATGGTCCTCAAAGAGTTAAGAAATGCTGATAAATCAACTCTCATAATTGTTGCAGACGACAGACTTTGCAGACAACGATTGCATAGCCAGTTAATGGTTGGCATGCAGATCATAATGGGGGCCTACCGCATTACAGAGTTATCCTAATTTTCCTCTAGAGTGAGCTCCCCTGATAATGGTCGGGTTGTTTCCGGTTAAAGACCATGCAATATTGACTGTATAACGATAAGGAAAAGAATATTGAATTCTGTTTAAAATGCTATTTTGCATTATAACAGCTATATATTTCGAAAATCTAGGCCTGTTGCACAGTAAAATGTCCACAACTAGCCTTACATTGACACTTTTTTTTAACTTCATCTGAAAAATACTGATTTATATAATTCACAAATGAATGTGATGTTAAATCTTTAAAACCAACTTTCAGATGCAGTTGAATTTGTTTTAGTTACCATTTCAAAAGGATTGTGCCCGTGATACAGATTGAAAAAAGGAAAGAACAAAAGTGCATGTAGATTTTAGTTTTCTTTCGGCTTTACTTATGTCCTAAATAAAGCAGTCAATGTCTTAATTTAAGCGATTTATTTTAGTGAATGTTTGCTAAACCCTTTGCCTGCTGATCGCGACTTCACAAGTGTTTTTTTTTCTTGCAAACAACTTGGATCTAGATCAGACGCCGGGTTACACAGCGTCTGATCTGGATCAAAACTGTTTGACACTCGTCTTAAGATTCCGTTATTTAAAAGACGTACAAATCTTAATTTAAAAAATCTTGCAGACGACAATTTCGAGACATACAATATCACCGCAGGTTAATATTACATTTATTTCATCCTAGTACAATCCAATATTACGCAACTGTTCATTGGGAAATACTTTTTTTTTTTTTTTTTTTTTAAATATTTATCGATAAATCAATTGAAGATAATAGACCTTTACTAGATCTATAAAACAAAATGATCAAGTTCATGGTATGGTATAATAACAGACTATTAATCTGGATCAAAACTATTTATTCCTGCCAGAAATAGTGCAAAAGGTTAAGCTGGTAGTTAAGTACAGGTCTGCCATGGCCCATATCACAAGTCCCAAAGGAATGTGACATTACGTAACCAGATCAAGCTGCAAAAACGCAGGATTCTATGAGTCTATTGCAAAATGAAAGTAAAGCATGTGACCTATGGTTCTGTTAGGTGTTTGAAACTCAAAACTTTATTACTGTTTAACTTTTACCCGTTCAATATTAAACATAATCATTTAAAAAAAGTTTGAATCTAGACCAGATGCAGCATTAAACTCTGGCTGGTCTGTAGCAATACTGTTTGACGCTTATATACATGTTTTAAATCAAAATGCATCAGGTTCTGAACTTACGAAATGAAACAGGCAGTAGTTGATCTTTTTAGAATACCATCGTGTTACCCTTTCAGGTGTTAACCCTTATTCTGTTATTTGCATAATTGAGACATTTTGAAAACAGTGTGGACTCAGATCAGACGGCTTCTGTCAGAAGGAGTTTACACCATGTTTGTTTTTTATATATATACAAGGGGATGGGCTGTGATAGCCCAGTGGTAGTAGTAGCCTTAGATGCTTTGCTTCATTGCTTCTCACTTTCAGTTCTATCTGGCTCTAACAACTGTTGTCTCGGGACACCGTTGGAGTACGGGTTGGTATAGGTTACTACTGCAAGTACACAACACAGGTCCTCGTCCTGTCTCCCTGGGGAACCTAACCTTGCAGTCAGTAGTAGCTGATGCAGTAATGCAGTTGTGTGGTCGGGGTGGGAACCCCTTAAAGTCTAGGGTATGCATGACCCACCGGCGTGTGGACACGCTCTGGTACCCAGACAGTTTCCCAGGGAGCTATCCCTTATAATAGTACCACTCATGGGTTTCATGGGATGCCAGATGTCAGGCATGGCGCTTTTCTGGTAGCACTGCTCCGTACTGAGGCAAAGGGCGTAAGAGGTGATCCACTACCCACCGGCCACATCAACAAACACAGAGATCTGGGACTGCTGGGAATGTCCGAGTTGGCGTTAGGAAGGGCATCCAGCCGTAAAAACCTGCTCCTGTAATATGGTAGTCAGAAATACATCCCACAGTAACCACGGGACCGAAGACACTAATGCCAACAGTATCGTGAACGGTTGGGGCCAGACGTGGGCTGGCCAGATCGTCATCAAGCGAAAACCCACAACAGAAGATAAGATTTGCCACACTTAACGTTGGCACTTTGAGAAGGAAAGCTGAAGAGGTGGTGGAGACACTTACTCGCAAGAGGGTAGATCTGTGCTGCCTTCAAGAGACTAGATGGAGAGGAGGGTCAGTGCGCATCATACAAGGCAAAGACTCTCGGTATAAGTTCTTCTGGTTAGGCAACCAGCAAGGCACGGCTGGTGTTGGAGTGCTCTTAGCAGAGAAGTGGATACTTGAGGTCCAGCGCGTGTCAGATAGGATTATCCTCATCAAACTTATAGTTGGAAGCTCTATTCTTAGCTTCCTAAGTATATACGCCCCGCAGGTAGGACGCAGTGATGCTGATAAAGAGGGAGGTGACCTGCAAGACCCCAGGTAAGGAATATCTCATCCCCTGTGGTGACTGGAACGGTCACATCGGTGCAGCAGCCGCCGGGTTTGAAGAGGTACATGGTGGACATGGTTTTGGTATACGTAATACCGAAGGCGACAGGATCCTGGAGTTTGTGATGGCCAACAACATGGTTGTGGGGAACTCTTGGTTCAAAAAGAGGGATAACCATCTAATCACCTACGAGTCAGGCGGAGCAAAAACCCAGGTTGACTACATCCTGCTGAGACGTAGTGACCACAGGCAAGTCAAGGACATCAAAGTCATCCCAGGCGAAGAATGCGCGACCCAACACCAACTGCTGGTATGCGACTTCCTGGTAGCAATACACCCACAAGTGCGCCACAAATTCACACCCAAACTCCGGACGTGGAAGTTAAAGAACCAAGATGTACAGAGGGAATTTCAGGAAGTTTTCACCGCAAGCATGGATAACTACCAGGAAAACAGTGTGGTGGGATGTTGGCAACAGCTGAAAGAAGGCCTTCTGAGCAGTGCTAACACTGTGTGTGGTCTGACGAAGAAGCGCCAATGGAGGAAAGAGACTTGGTGGTGGGATGAGGCAGTGAATGAGGCAATCAAGGACAAGAGAAGATGCTTGAAAGCATGGAAGATAGGAGGTAGCCGAGAGGAGTATATACGGGCCAAAAGATCTGCCAAGAAGGCTGTGTACTCTGCAAAGCAAGAGGCTGCGATATCAAAGTTTGGTCACCTTGACCCCAAGAACAGTGATATTTATCGCATCGCAAAACAGATGAGAAGAGAGAACCAGGACGTTGTTGGCGAAAAGTGTACTAAGGATGACGAAGGGCAACTCTCTCTTGACAACAAGAGCAAACAAAAAGCCTGGAAGCAACACTACGAAAGGCTTCTCAACGTTGAGTTTACCTGGAATCCAGAAGATCTCACGGAAGAAGCTCCAGTACAAGGCCCACCTATTAAGATCAGTACTGAAATGATCAGCAAGGCTCTTGAGAAGATGAAGAACGGCAAAGCAGCCGGACCTTCAGGCATCGTCGCTGAAATGCTGAAGGCGTCCGGTAAGGCAGGTGCTCAGATTATGTCGGACCTTGCAAACGCCATCATAAGGGAAAATTGTGTGCCAGAGAGCTGGGAAGAAAGCTACATCATCAATTGCTATAAAGGCAAGGGTGACGCTTTGAAAAGAGGCAATTAAAGAGGCCTGAAGCTCCTGGAACAGTCGATGAAGGTAATTGAAAGAGTTCTGGACAACATCATAAGACAGCAGATTGACATCGATGGCATGCAGTTTGGCTTTGTACCCGGGCGAGGAACAACAGATGCTATCTTCATACTTCGTCAAGTCCAAGAGAAGTACATCGGGGCAGACAGAAGGCTCTACTTGGCATTCGTCGACCTAGAAAAGGCATTTGACAGGGTCCCCAGACAGGTACTATGGTGGTCAATGAGGATGCTAGGTGTAGAGGAGTGGCTTATCCGGCTAGTACAGAGTATGTACACTAATGTCAGAAGCAGGGTGCGGGTGGATGACAGCTACAGCGATGATTTCAGTGTTAACGTTGGTGTCCATCAAGGATCTGTCCACAGCCCGCTGTTGTTCATCATTGTTCTCGAGGCCCTTTCTAGAGAATTCTGAACAGGTTGCCCCTGGGAACTTTTATACGCCGACGACCTTGCTGTCATTGCTGAGACTATGGATGAGCTTGCCGAGAAACTGAAAGCATGGAAAGATGGAATGGAAGCTAAAGGACTGAGGGTCAACACCGCAAAGACGAAAGTCATGGTCAGTGGTCCTGAACTGCACGCACTGAAGGACTCCAGCCAACACCCATGTGCAGTGTTTAGAAAGGGGGTGAGGAGCAACGCCATACAGTGCAACCACTGTACACTATGGGTACACAAAAAATGCTCCGGAATACGTGGCAGACTCACACCAGACCCTGACTTCAAGTGCAAAAGGTGTCAGGGACTCAATGCTCGGCCAATTGAGGGTCGCCCCTGCCTGGAAATGAAAGTTGGTGAAGACACCCTAGAGGTGGTAGACTCCTTCTGCTACCTGGGAGATATGCTGAGTGCAGGTGGAGGCTGTGAACTCAGCTCTACTATTAGGGTCAAGACAGCCTGGGGCAAATTCAGAGAACTCCTGCCCATCCTGACATCTAGAGCCATCCCTGCTGCCTCGAGGGTGAAAGTCTATGACAGCTGCATCAAAAGTGTCATGTTGTATGGTAGTGAATGTTGGGCACTCACTCAGTCGTCACTCGCAAGACTCCGCCGGAATGATAGGGCCATGATCAGATGGATCTGCCACGTTAAATCTGACCAGACCCAGTATGTTAGGTCAGAGACATTGCTCGAGATATTGGCCATCCAACCGCTAGACGTTATTCTTAGAGCGAACAGACTACGTTGGTTTGGACATGTGGAAAAGAGCAGTGGGCCAATCAACACATGCAGAGATCTGAAAGTGGCCAGTCAGAAGAAAACCGGACGCCCTAAGAAGACCTGGAGAGAAACCATCATGCAAGATCGCATAAAGTGGCAGATGGTGAAGGTGGACCCCCACGACCGTGACCTCTGGAGAAGAAAGTAAAACTCAATATCTCACCTTACAGCTTATAAAAGAGGGAGTTGATGAGATAGGGTAGAAAATATTACGGTAGGCCAATGCCTACACACCAGAAGCCGTTTTCCATAGGCGATGTTTAACACAGAAACATGTGCGGTACCGTACCTTATATCTCTAGACCAAAGGTCTACTAGAATGTATCCGCAATAGTTACGATATCGCAACTAGTCATTGATTAGATCATCAGAATCGGCGATAAATGAGGTCTAATAGCAAATGTGAAACCTAAATTGAAATTGTATTTGTACTGAAATGCCGTCTAAACACTATCAGAATGGCTTACATGCCATTTATGAATCTGAATCATGGCGAGAGATATGAATTGTACGAATGTTTAATATAATCTATAACCAAACACAAAGACATTAAATAGAAAAAACGTTCGTTAAATGTTTGTTTTTTTTCGTTTATATTTCCATATAATACTTACGTGTTTTGTGTTTGCGCACGCAAACAAGCCGAATAAGTCAAAAATCACGGTAAAAGATAAAGGATTAACGATACCCTCTTTAACCGGAAACGACTCCTCATCAAAGGGGCGCTACTCTTAGCAGCCTCGCCATGCGGAGTAACTCTGTATATCGGTAGGGCCCCATTGAACCAGCTAGCAATAATGGAATGCCCCTATCAACTGATCACCAACTAATAATCAATAGTTAATATATATTATACACATTATTAACTCATTATCTCCTGAAACTTCCAATGGACAACTCCAGTTTACAATAAAAGCTGGTCCATTTTAGACTATATAGGGTTGATTTTAGCTCGCCTGCACGAAGTACAAGACAAGCTATTGCAATACCCCCGGTGTAGTCGTTGTCGGCGTCGTCGTGAACGGCGTAAACAATTTTAAGAAAATGTCTATAACTTCTATGTCCCTTGAGGTATTGCTTTCATAGTTGGTATGTGTGTATATATGGACAAGACCTTTCCATGCATATAATAATTTAGACCCCTGTGACCTTGACCTTGAACTAAGGGCCCTCGTTTAGGTTTCGAAATCTGTGTTTAGGTTTCGAAAACTGACCATAACTTCTATGTCCCTTGAGGTATTGCTTTCATAGTTGGTATGTGTGTGTATATGGACAAGACCTTTCCATGCACAGAAAAATTTGGCCCCCTGTGACCTTGACCTTGAACTTAGGGCCTGCGTTTAGGTTTTGAAATCTGTGTTTAGGTTTTGAAAAATGCTTTTAACTTCTATGTCCCTTGAGGTATTGCTTTCATAGTTGGTATGTGTGTATATGGACAAGACCTTTCAATACATAGACAAATTTGGACCCCTGTGACCTTGACCTTGAACTTAGGGCCCACGTTTAGGTTTCGAAATACAGTCGAAACTGTCATATGTGACTTTTAGCAGGACCTTATAAAAAAGGTCACATATGACAGGGGGTCTCTTAATACAGACAGAGGCTATAGTCAGACCAAAGCTGTACAAATTAAGAAATCTACATAAGGGAAAAAGTAATATACCAATCCTGTCTGCTGCATGTGAAACTATTATTAAAAGCATCTATAAAACATAAATTATATCCTCACAAAATAAACTTAAAAAAATGATGAATTGATAAATAAAACATCTATTTTTAAACAGGTTGTATTTAAAACACAATTAAAATTTAAAAACCTAGCACATCAGTGCATGTAAAATACATATGTAAAATACAATGTACAAATGTAATCTACATGTAAATACATGCAGTGTAGCTCCATTACTTCGCGGTCCGTTATTTCGCAAAAGCCAATATATCGCGGTCGGGGCTTGGACCCCATTTTTCTTTATGTATACTAAAAGTCAATAAAATAAAAGCAGAGTAGCGATCATTTCTGTGTCTTTAATAATTAGATCGCTATAATTGCGTAATCAGTGTCAATTATCACCATCTGTGGACTGTGCGTGTGTCATCCCGCTGCGTTGATTGACAGGTGCACTAACAAACAAACAATATACCTGCTGAGTGAACTCTCGCATGCGAAGTTTCCCCTATTATTTAGCAATAATTAACAAACTAACCTGATTGAGTTTAACTATCAAAGTCGACTAATCCATATTAATAGCAGTGGAGAGATAACCACAGACATTAAAATCACAGTCATTCGCATTTTGATACATCAATCAGACGCTTACAATCATAACTGCGATTCGTACCAGATAACAAACTACTCGAACAATGTAGGCCAAGAAATAAATTTAACCTGTGAACTGTAAATTGGTTTCATTGTTCTTTCAATTTCATATACCGCGGTACGTTGTTTCTTGACAATTCAACCGAGAAAATCCCATTTTATCCGCTTTCTAATCGCGATATAGGCATTAAGTGTGATTTCCACGAGTAACTGAATCTTACTGATACACATGCACATTTAAATCAAAATGGCGGCCGTTGTCAAAAACGAAAGTACGCATTTGGTACAATACCCATGAAAACGCTGATGCTACCCATGACAGTGCATAAAAAATTATAAAGACTTGTTTTCACAAGAAATAACAAGGTAATAAACCAAGAAACCATGTTTATTGCATGACATTGATATAATAGAGTTTGGCAATGGAATATACAACAGAATTTAGTTCAGCTCAGAATTGGGCTATATCGCGATCCGACCACATCGCGGATTTCATTTCGTGGACCCCAACATCCGCGATATAATGGATCTACACTATTTTAACATCGACCGTCTCAAAAAGTCGCTAAATACAGACCGAATCGTACTTTTGGATCGCAAAATCACGGGCGCTTGTCACGTTAGACAGGGAGTCGCTTAATTCAGACCTAAATTATAGGAAAATGCGTTCGGTGGGATGAGATAAAGTCACATAAGAGAGGGAGTCGCTGAATTCAGGGAGTCGCTCAGACAGTCTCGACTGTATGCGTTTAGGTTTCAAAAAATGACCATAACTTCTATGTCCCTTGAGGTATTGCTTTCATAGTTGGTATGTGTGTGTATATGGACAAGACCTTTCCATGCACAGAAAAATTTGGACCCCTTTGATCTTGACCTTGAACTTAGGTTTTAGGTTTCTCAAAATTTCTATAACTCCTATTTAAGATGAATGAAAAAATAGAAAAAGTGTACATTTTGGTGAACAACAGTTACCCCACCCACTTCCTCTTATTTTGTCCTTTTCAAACAGCCCGCTTCAATAAAATCCATTTTAAATGAAAACAAATATGATAATTTGGTTTTGTGTTATTTATTTCCTATCTATGGTAGTATTTCTTCATACAAAAACTAATTTAAGAAAAAAAAGGCACCAAATGTGAAATTTATAAAGCTCTAAATATCACCGATATGGTACTTTTTTGTAAATTTTGTAAGGGGAGATAACTCTTTTTACTTTAATATCTCAAAATTTTCAACACTGACCTTTCAATTTCTTTTCATATTTTGAACTGCCTTAGCATGGGCTTTCATCTGTTAGAATATAAAAAAAAGTTTAATACTAGAACTATTTCATTTTCAAACTTTTTAAAAAAAATTCATAAAATAAAAAATCTAATAAAATCGTGCCCTATACAAAGCATATTTTTGATATTCAAGGATCCATATTGTTCAAACCTGGTGCCTGCTTTGTCTAAATTTGGTTTCTATATGTGAAAATACCACCATATAGACATGAAATTAATAATGAAAACCCAAATTATCATGTTTGTTTTGTTTTGAAATAAATTTTACTGAAGCTTGTACTCTGAATGGGTAAAATTTGAAAAAAACCGTCCAAATTTGACATACCTTTTCCAAATTGCTGTAGCTAAAAAAAAAAGGACACCACCATATTTTTTTTTTTCATTTTTTCATTCATCATAAACAGCTCTTCCAAAAAAACAATGTTAGAAAAAAAGTTTGATACTTTGAAAAATTGGCTTATGACATTGATACACCCTTAAGGTGCCGGTGGCGAGCTTTGTTGTCTCTCTGACAACTCTTGTTTATAATATATTTCAAAATGACAAACAGTGTAGTCCCTGATTAGAGGGCTCCTGCAGGAGCTCTCTAATCAGGGACTTCACTGTTTGCTTTAGACCAGTGTACTCTTCACAGGTACACATTTGGTAAAGGAGGCATATATGCGTCACTAGGGCTCAATGAGTTAAGATCACTGGATGACTGTTTCCTAAAGTGTATCTTGTAATTTTGTCCCAGACAATGATCATGTCTCAAAGGATGACTCATATTTTGTACTAATTGCAGGTGGTAGCTTAAAGCAGGATGAAAACAAGGAACTTTCTGTTATACAGTTTTATTCTGCTTTAAGCAACTTAATGTACACTCACCCAAAAAAGTTCCTTTACACCGCCTTAAGTCATTTATATTTCCTCCCAATCAATCGATAATGAGAAGGTTATTAAAACAATCAACAGCTAAGAGACTTTGTAGGATGGTGTGTGATTTTGGTCTCAATGCCATCATCCTTTCATGACTTTTTGACCCATTTAAATGTATAGGGGTGTAAAACGAAATTAAGCAAACAAAAAGTTTTGTCAGAATTTACCCGGAAAGGTTGGAAATACCGAATAATTTGACGAAATTTGTTCATTTCACATTCAATAACCGCCATGGCCTCCATATACCTGAATACATCTCAGAAGACATCGCCTCATGGAGTGCACGTAACGTTGAATAACGTTATTAGGTAGGCGCTGCTATTCCAGCTGGAATGCGTTTTATCGGTCATACAATGGCGTTATTGTCCTGATTTGACAATAACCTGCATTGTCGAACCAGCTCATCCCAAATGTGCTGGGACTGGGTTTAAATCGGGTGACAAACCGGACGAAGGCTAGACATTAACGTCATAATCTGGAAAAAAAGTATTTTGTAACGTGTGCCCAGCATATGGACGACAGACTCGTATTGGGCGAGGGTTCTGTCTAAGACAATTTATGATCGTGTGTACATGAAACTCGTATCGCCAAATATTGACGGATGCTGTCAATAATCGATTACGTAGGTGCGTCAACGTAATTATGCGGTCCTCACGTAACGTTGTTACACAGGCATGACCGGATCTTTGAATATCTCTGTCAGATCAGAAGATGTTGGCCTCATTTCTGACGTTATAAATTGTCTGTTTGGTGCAACCAACGTCCCGGGCGACATCAGTTACCCTTAACCCCGCCCGTAGCATATTCAACAGCTAAGTTTCGCTCTGCGTCACTTTGACGTGGACTTTTTGAACATATCGAAGTTGTAATTTTTCTTTCCTGCTTCTTAAGTTGTGTCGGTTGTAGAGACTATCTGAATCATGCACGCCTGTGCACGTGCAACGCTATGAATACGTTTTATCCTTTTAGTGGCTAAGGTAAACAGGTATGGTTATGCTTGACTACACAGTAATAAACCTAGACGATAATCCAACAATACAATGTAACCAATTGAAAATAACGCCTTTCAAGCTACTGATATATTTTCTAAATTAAAGTGTAAAGGAACTTTTTCGGGTGAGTGTATGTTCAAATTTTACAAATCAGCATCAATGGTCTATTAAAATGAAAGACTCATTTGTGCTGTTCCGAATGTGGTAATAATCGAAATTCCACTGAGTTTTAACCCATTTCTTCATAGTTTGTTTCTATATTTGAAGACAGGTGACCACTTAAAGCAGGTTGAAAGTTAGGCAGATTTCACCTTAAGACACATTCTGCTTTCAGCCTGCTTTAAGCTACCATCTGCTAAGGTAGAGAAAATATTTCTTATGGTATTCATGACTGAATAAAGTGGAGAAATAAATCAAAGGCATACATAGGTATATTTATGGGGTAATGGGTTAAAGCAGGATGAAAATAAGGAACTTTGTTTTATACTTTAATTTTGCTTTAAGCAACTTAATGTATATTATATTTTTGCAAAATCAGTTTCAATGGTCTATCGAAATAAAAGACTCCTTTGTGTTGTTCCCAATGCGGTAATTACATGTTTAATACAGTCTATTTGCGATACTACGATTCTCGTTATTACGAAATAATGGTCTACTACGAAAAACACCGCCGGTCCTGGCCGAATTTGTTCTTTTTTCAATGGATAAAAGATGCATTGTTACGAAAATGCAAAAGAAAGAAAAACAAGTTATAACGAAAGGTTTTCGTAGCCCCTTAAACAACTAAGCATTCATGTTTTATTTCAGACTAATTATAGTTATTTTGTCTTTTCTAGATTTGTAGGTACATATATGTTATTTCATGTAAAGCGCTTTTGAACGCACAATCACTGTGTGAAAAGAGCGCTATATAAATCTGGTATAATAATAATAATAATAAGCAGTAGTAAAAAGATGCATTGGTATGAATCGCCCCTATGGGCTTTTCACACTTACGTCAAAAAAGACATCCGATGGTCGAGTCGGCATAATTATCTATTGTTTACACACCCGACTACTCGATACGCTGCAGCGTGTTAGAATCAGTGTTTGTAGCAAGATTAAACTGATTGACTGCATGTCGCAAATGATAATAAGAAATGTTTTATTTAATTATCTGAGATTTCTGGTAAGTTTTATCACACATCGTGTTATGATCAGCGGAAGCCCGGTTTGTTTGTTAGAGTGACTTATGTCATTGTCGCAAAGAATATAAAATGCGCAACGTTTATGTACACTGGTCATACTTGTCTACTGACATATCACGTTGAAAACAACGGAACTCGTCCGATCACCGAAGTTAAGCAACGTCGAGCCCGGTTAGTACTTGGATGGGTGACCGCCTGGGAATACCGGGTGGCCGTAGGCTTTTTAAAATGGGATGACGCATCTGATAAAGCTTAATTATGCGGGACTATAAACCTTAGCAGCAACAACAACAACACACTGGTCATAATTTCTGCTAATGCACTGCTAACATACGTTTATCAACGATATTACATCTGCAACTACGAAGAAGATTATAATACAAGTCGATTTTACGACACATTACTATGGCGTGTGTTTAATTTATTTTGTATGCATACGTTGTGTAAACGTTTTGAATTCTTTTTAGCTCGACTTTTTTGAAAAGTCGAGCTATTGTCGTCACCCTGTAGTCTGCGTCTGCGTCAGCGTCTGCGTCGGTTAAGTTTTTTGCTTAAGGTTTTTGTAAGAGTTGATTTCTCAATAACTATCAAAGGTATCCATTTGAAACTTGGAATAGTTGTTCAGTATCAAAAGGGCAACTCATTAAAACAAGGCAGGTAACCCTGGGATTTGTCATTTCAGAGTTATTGCCCTTGTTTTATTTACTTCAAAATTATAAATTAACATATCTCAATAACTATCAAAGGTATCCATTTGAAACTTGGAATAGTTGTTCAGTATCAAAAGGGCAACTCATTACAATAAGGCAAGTAACCCTGGGATTTGTCATTTCAGAGTTATTGCCCTTGTTTTATTTACTTAAAAATTATAAATTAACATATCTCAATAACTATCAAAGATATCCATTTGAAACTTGGAAAAGTTGTTTAGTATCAGAAGGGAAACTCATTAAAACAAGGCAGGTAACCCTGGGATGTGTCATTTCAGAGTTATTGCCCTTGTTTTATTTACTTAACAATGATAAATTAACATATCTCAATAACTATCAAAGGTATCCATTTGAAACTTGGAATAGTTGTTTGGTATCAAAAGGGCAACTCATTACAACAAGGCAGGTAACCCTGGGATTTATCATTTCAGAGTTATTGCCCTTGTTTTATAAACTTAAAAATTAAAAATTAACATAACTCAATAACTATCAAAGGTATCCATTTGAAACTTGGAATACTTGTTAAGTATAAAAAAGGGCAACTCATTACAACAAGGCAGATAACCCTGGGATTTGTCATTTCAGAGTTATTGCCCTTGTTTTATTTACTTAAAAGTTATAAATTAACATATCTAAATAACTATGAAAGATATTAACTTGAAACTTTGAATACTTGTTAAGTATTAAAAGGACAACTAATTACAACAAGGTAGGTTACTCTGTGATTGTAATTCCAGAGTAATTGCCC
Organism: Gari tellinella; assembly: GCA_922989275.2. NCBI lineage: Eukaryota > Metazoa > Mollusca > Bivalvia > Cardiida > Psammobiidae > Gari > Gari tellinella. The sequence continues at coordinate 25,600,704 of OV277862.1, forward strand.
TTGATTTATTTACTTAAAACTTGTAAATTGCAATATCTTAATAACTGTCAAAGGTATTAACTTGAAACTTTAAATACTTGTGTTATATCAAAAGGGCAACCCATTCAAACAAGAAAGGTGATCGGGGATGTGCCATTCCAGAGTTATTGCCCTTGTTTTTATTTACATAAAACTTGTAAATTGAAATTTCTCAATAATTACCATACATGTAGGTATTAACTTGAAACTTTGAATACTTGTTCAGTTTCAAAAGGGCATCACCTTTCAACAAAGCAGATAACCATGGGATTTGTCAATGCAGAGTTATTGCCCTTGTTTGACTAAGAATTTGTATATGAAATTATTCAGTAACTGTAGAAAGTTATTAATTTCAAACTTCCAATATATTTGAATACTTTGTTTAGTTTCAAAAGGGCAACTCATTACAACAAGGCATGTAAAGCAGGCAAAGATATTGTCCTTCTTTTGACTTATAGTTTACTTTTAAATGGAATGTAGACTGTCCAAGTATGTTTAAGTTGTTGTTGCTTACAAACTTCTATGATCAATAGGGCATTAAACACCCATACACATTCTTTAAGTTTGAAAAATGTAGTTGTCTCAAGTATATGAAAGTCGAGCGTCCAGCACCTGTTTGCGGTGCTCTCGTTTACATTAGCTCTACCTCTTCTTATATTGCTAGCGTTAAAACGGCTCAGGTTCTAGATTAAAGTGGGTTTACTAGATGTGATGACTAAATCTCGCTAAGAGAGAATGCTTAAGGGTGGTTAAAGCACAAAAGTCTTGATGACAACATAACGGAGAAAATGTCCGAAATATTTCGCTTTCTCTCTCTGTTAGCTGGTCTTACCGTTTCTTCTTTTATACATAACCCCTTATGACATACGACATCCCACTATACACATGTAATTTGATTAAATGTGAGTGGACTTTCGTACATGTATAATTTGATTGGCAAACACGAAATATAAATCAAACCAATAATTTTTTTTTTTTTTTTTTTTTTTTTGTTCAAACCAATATTACAAGTTGATAAAATGTTTTTTTCTACAATTTTTTTTTTACAACATCGCATTACGACAATGCCATTACACATATGCAATTTCATAACCGCTGTACGGGAGATACATGTATGTTGATGCTACGGCGATACCATGAAGAGGAAAGGTGGAAATCTAATCGTATTCTCAAGATGCATTGTTACGAAAATGCATTACTATGAACAATCGACGAGACCCGGTGTAACAGGCCATTTCTTCCCCGGGGGAAGAAATGGGCCGGCCCATTCCTTCCCCCGGGGAAGAATTGGCCTGGGGAAGAAATGGGCCGGCCTATTCCCCCCCGGGGAAGAAACGGCCCGGGCCATTTCTTCCCCCCCTAGGCCATTTCTTCCCCGGGGAAGAAACGGCCCAGCCAGTCAGTTTCTTCCCCGGGGGGAAGGAATGGGCCGGCCCATTACTTCTCCAGGGTAGAAACGGCCCAGGCCATTTCTTCCCCCCACCAAATTATTTTTTTTCAGAAAGGCCTGTGCCATTTCATCAACCCTGTGTGTCAGTAAGGTTAGTAAGGGGGAAGGAATGGCCTGGGCCATTTCTTCCCCCCTGTGTCTCAGTTAAGTAAGTAAGGGGGGAAGGAATGGCCTGGGCCGTTCCTTTTCCCCTGTGTGTCATATAAGTAAGTGAGGGGGGAAGGAATGGCCTGGGCCATTTCTTCCCCCCTATGTCTCAGTAAAGTAAGTAAGGGGGGAAGGAATGGCCTGGGCCGTTTCTTCCCCCCTGTATGTCATATAAGTAGGTGAGGGGGGAAGGAATGGCCTGGGCCATTTCTTCCCCCCTATGTCTAAATAAAGATAGTAAGGGGGGGAAGGAATGGCCTCGGCCGTTTCTTCTCCCCTGTGTGCCATATAAGTAGGTGAGGGGGGAAGGAATGGCCTGGGCCATTTCTCCCCCCCTATGTCTCAATAAAGTCAGTAAGGGGGGGAAGGAATGGCCTGGGCCGTTTCTTCCCCCCTGTGTCTCAGTTAAGTAAGTAAGGGGGGAAGGAATGGCCTGGGCCATTTCTTCCCCCCCCCTATGTCTCATTAAGAAAGTAAGGGGGGAAGGAATGGCCTGGGCTGTTTCTTCTCCCCTGTGTGTCATATAAGTAAGTGAGGGGGGGAAGGAATGGCCTGGGCCATTTCTTCCCCCCTATGTCTCAGTAAAGTAAGTAAAGGGGGAAGGAATGGCCTGGGCCATTTCTTCTCCCCTGTGTGTCATATAAGTAGGTGAGGGGGGAAGGAATGGCCTGGGCCATTTCTTCCCCCCTATGTCTCATTAAAGTTAGTAAGGGGGGGGGGAAGGAATGGCCTGGGCCGTTTCTTCTCCCCTTTGTCTCAGTAAAGTAAGTAAGGGGGGGAAGGAATGGTCTGGGCCGTTTCTTCTCCCCTGTGTGTCATATAAGTAAGTGAGGGGGGGAAGGAATGGCCTGGGCCATTTCTTCCCCCCTTTGTCTCAGTAAAGTAAGTAAGGGGGGAAGGAATGGCCTGGGCCGTTTCTTCTCCCCTGTGTGTCATATAAGTAGGTGAGGGGGGGGGGGGGGGAAGGAATGGCCTGGACAATTTCTTCCCCCCTATGTCTCAGTTAAGTTAGTAAGTTAGTAAGGGGGGGAAGGAATGGCCTGGGCCGTTTCTTCTCCCCTGTGTGTCATATAAGTAAGTGAGGGGTGGAAGGAATGGCCTAGACAATTTCTTCCCCCCTGTGTCTCACTTAAGTTAGTAAGGGGGGGAAGGAATGGCCTGGGCCATTTCTTCCCCCCTATGTCTCAATAAAGATAGTAAGGGGGGAAGGAATGGCCTGGGCCGTTTCCTTATCCCTGTGTGCCATATAAGTAGGTGAGGGGGGGAAGGAATGGCCTGGGCCAGGCCCAGGCCATTCCTTCCCCCCTTACTAACTTAACTAAGACATAGGGGGGAAGAAATGGCCTAGGCCATTCTTTCCCCCCTCACTTACTTATATGACACACAGGGGAGAAGAAAAGGCCCAGGCCATTCCTTCCCCCCTTACTAACTTAACTGAGACACAGGGGGGGAAGAAATGGCCCAGGCCATTCCTTCTCCCCTTACTAACTTAACTGAGACACAGGGGGGAAGAAATGGCCTAGGCCATTCTTTCCCCCCTCACTTACTTATATGACACACAGGGGAGAAGAAAAGGCCCAGGCCATTCCTTCCCCCCTTACTAACTTAACTGAGACACAGGGGGGGAAGAAATGGCCCAGGCCATTCCTTCTCCCCTTACTAACTTAACTGAGACACAGGGGGGAAGAAATGGCCTAGGCCATTCTTTCCCCCCTCACTTACTTATATGACACACAGAGGAGAAGAAACGTCCCAGCCCATTTTTTTTGTACTCACTTAACTGAAAAAAAAATAGGGGTGGGGAAGGAATGGGCCGGCCCATTCCTTCCCCCGGGGAAGAAACTGACCGGCTCGGCCGTTTCTTCCCCCGGGGAAGAAATGGCCCGGGCTGTTTCTTCCCCGGGGGAAGGAATGGGCCGGCCCATTTCTTCCCCCGGGGAAGAAATGACCCGGGGGAAGAAATGGCCTGTTACACCGGTGCCGATTCGCAGTATCGTGAATAGACTGTAATCGAAAGTCCACTCAGTGTTATCCTTTTGTCTGCTCCAAAGTTGTCATCTGTCTTCTTGGTGTCTGATCTGGATATAAAATGTTTGCAAATGTCATAAGTTGCAACATCTGCAGCAAATCAGTTAATGTAGGCAAGAAGTAATGCAGAAAAGAATGCAGAAATAGCTTTCAACATGTTTTTGTCCTGCATTAAGCAGTCACCTATTTGAAAATGCTTCTTTATTAAGTGGTACCTGCGGACGTGGTCCAGTGGGAGCACATTGGACTATGGTACCAGGGGTCATGAGTTCAATCCCCACAGGACCAAGTCCTTCCGATGAGACTTTATATACTGAGATCTTATGTATCATTGGTTTACACTGGGCATCCAAAAGAATCAGAGAACTCTGTTGATAATAAGAGTAGGGCATCACTCCTCGGTTTTCTGTTGATAATAAGAGTAGGGCATCACTCCCCGGTTTTCTGTTATTGGTCCCCTCTCTCTCTAGGGTGTCCAATTAGCCCATAGATAGAAGAAAAGGACGTTAACAGACAAAATCCAAATTACTGAATTCTTTAATCCATAGCTTGTTTCCAGTTTTAAAGTCAGGGGACAGCTTAAACAAGAGGGCCTGAAGGCCCTGATATCGCTCACCTTTTGTACTGAAGCCTGATAGCTTTACCTTTCTGGTCACCCGTTTTCATCTAAATCTATTCAAATTTGCAGTATAGCATGTAAACCATTTTGGAATACAACCTCATAATTCTAGTATAGTAGAGAACATCAAAGACTGATAACTAGAGCCTAAACAATACTGAAATGAAGCCTTTTCTAGCATTTCAAAGTACATGTATATCAAGGGCAGATAACTATTGTAACAATGATAAGTTTTAAAGAATAATTGCACTCCTTTGAGAACCTATAGCTATATACATTGTGTGCATGTATAATCAAAATCCATTCAAAACTGTAGTTGCAAGAGTGTAAACACTGTAAAATATGGCATTTTCAGCAATTCAAAGGTAGATAACTCTTGACCAATTAGTCCAATTTCAACCATAATCACCCTTTTTTGAACTCATATGGTCACATACAATCTGAGCAAGTTTAGGAAAGCTTGAGTAAATATTGTGGCCTCTAGAGTGTAAACACTGTTAAATATATCATTTTCAGCAATTCAAAGGTAGATAACTCTTGACCTATTGATCTGACTACAACCATAATTGAACTCACTTGAAGTCTTATGTAATGGTAATATACAATCTGAGCGAGTTTGAGAAAGATTGGATAAAATGTGTGGCATCTAGAGTGTAAACACCCTTAAATATGGCATTTTCAGCAATTCAAAGGTAGATAACTCTCGACCCATTGATCTGATTACAACCATAATCAAACTCATTTGAACTCTTATAGTCATATACAATCTGAGAAAGTTTGAGATAGATTGGAGAAATATTGTGGCCTCTAGAGTGTAAACACCCTTAAATATGGCATTTTCAGCAATTCAAAGGTAGATAACTCTTGACCTATTGGTCCAATTTCAACCAAAAGCGAACTCATTTGAACTCTTATGGCAATATACCATCTGAGCAAGTTTGAGAAAGATTGGATAAATATTGTGGCCTCTAGAGAATAAACATCAAAATTGTTGACGACGAACGACGGACGCCGGACATTCAAGTATTGCAAAAGCTCACCCTGAGCTAGCTCAGGTGAGCTAAAAAGGTGAAGGGTTAAGCAGAATGTTCCTTAACCCATTAACCCATAAATATGCCTTTTTAAGCCTTTAATTTATTCCTTCCGTGTAGAAAAAAGTTCCAATTTATACAGTTATGAATATGTATATAATAAGAAATACTTGCTTATGATGATATACCAGTAGATGGAAGCTTAAAGCTTTACTTTCAACCTGCTTTAAGTAGTCACCTATTTTAATGAAAGGCGTGAGAGGAAAGATAGGGCTAGATGATTAGAGGTTTGTTATATCCTAAATGATGGAACAATAAAGTATTTTTCTTCAAGTATTTGAATCCTTTTTATATGAAGAAGCTACTGTCAGACTTGGCTGACGCATGAACAGACAGCAAATGATCTATTATGCCAAAACGTCAAGTTAGGACTCCATGTATACAATTTATAGAAGGGCATAATGTGCATAACAAAACTGGTTAGTTTTGGTTCAAATAAAATTTATTGAAATAATACGAACTAAACAGAAAGATTACAGCGGACAAAAAACCCGATTATCACCTCCAAAAACGGCCGTCTGGGACCCCCCTACCTCGATGTGTCGCGCACCATTCTTCCATATAGGGGCCGATTTTGTCCAAATTTTCAGGAAAGGTGTAAAATTGAATGCCCTAAACAAACATACCCCGTTTGTATGCCACAATGCAGGTTAAATGTCATAAAGTCAGTTCAATTAAAGACGACATTTTCACATTTTTGCGCCTAAATTCGGGCTCCGTGAAATAGGAGCCTAGGGCAAGATATATGTTTTTTTACCACTAACTCATGTTTTTCTTGTACATTGATGTCTATTCTTGAGGGAAACGCCAAAAAATGCGAGTTAAAGAGTTTCTATAGTGAAATTTGACGGGATTTTACAAGGTCGCTACATGCGTGAAATTTATCCCATTTTTAGCCCTTTTCACCCAAGCAACGAGCCAAACAGCTAAAATCGGGACTTATTCACACTTTTTTAGCATTTTATTTGCTTTTTGGCCCTGTATTTGCACTAAAAAGCAGTTTTACTCCATTGAAATGTGAGGAAAAGGTGGATAGAAGGGATTAATAGGAATATAACATTAACAACACCATAAAAGTCATGATTTCATTTCTTATTTCACACACACTCGTGGATATTTCAGATATATTGGAGAATTTTCTGTGCACATGGCTGTTAAATTTCATTAAAAACAATCTCAATGAAGCTTTTGTCAACATTTTTTTTTATATAGCCAGCGCTGGGATTCGAACCCAGACCTCCCTCCATTATAGAGGACGTTCTTACCAATTAAACTACACTGGCGTTAGGGGAGACATTAGCAACCCTGAGAAAGACCTATTTTGAAAAATTTAATGGCACAAAGTTTACACCATGACCATACTTCTTCCCATCAGCTTTTTGTAAGGACTTTTGGACCTTCTGGCATTGAATTCGTTTTTATTATTGCAATAAAACAAATTTAAGGCCAGGTAGCTTTAGAAGAAGTGCAGGTAGGCTCTCAGGAAGTGTTGAAATTGTCAAGTATTTCCAAAATGTCACATTATACTGATTCTTCACTTTTTTCACAGTTTTTCACTATTTTTCACTTTGCTTTTTTTTGAAGATATGTCCTAAAGTACACTTCCTGGATATGGATATTGAGGTCTTAACACTGTGTTGAAATTGTCAACTATTTCCAAATTGTCACATCATACTGAATTGTCAGCTGCTTTCAACTTCCATCTGCTAGGCTGTAGGAAATATTGCACATAATATAATATAACTGTATAAATGTAACTATTTTCTCCAGTGGAGGGACAAAGTAAATGTGTAAATAGGCGTATCGATGGAGTAAAGCACAACCTTTATTCAAATACTTCAGTAAAAAAATAATTAAATATACCTTTTGGTCAGCTGCCTTACCTTTGTGCTTTATTATTCTACTAATTTAGCCATAACCTTTTGAGGGACTGGTTTACACAGAATTGGCTGTTTAAACTTTAATGCAGCATTTTCAAACATTTCATGGCTTGTCAATGTTTTTTCTTGTATATGTCCTATATACAGTTTCTGACTGTGGAAATAAATTAAATACTTCAATGAAAAGACATTTGGGCCATCTGCTTTACTTTTGTCCTGTAATAAACTATAACCTGTATCAAAGACTGCTATTTGTACATTTTTCAGTAGTCGCTTAACACAATATTGACTGTTTATTGCAGAAATTTCAAACATTTTCAATGCATTTAATAGTTCTCCTTGCAGAATATGTCCCATATACACCTTTTGGGTTTGGAATTAAATGAAACACTTCAGTGAAAAGACATTTTGGCCATCTGCTTTACTTTTGTCCTGTATTTAGCTATAACCTGTAACACTGCTTTATTTACAGATTTTCAAACATTTTTATAGGATTTAATCAGGATTTCTTGCAGAATATGTCCTATATATACACTTTCCGGGTATTAAATTTGAATTCTAATCACTGATCAGATCCAAATCTGTTTTGACAGCTTTCATCCTGCTCTCTAAGCTGTCACATGCATTATATACACAATCAGTGGGTCTTCAGTTGCATGCATTAAACAACAAGAGAGTTGAATGAGGTGTATGGTGTGTGACTGTTCTTCTGTCGCACCAGACATAGATGGAAGCATCCATTCTTTTATTTGAACAAGTAGATTGCAGCTTTGCGAAACTGTAAACCCACACCATGTGGCAGAAATGCAACCTAGGCTCTGTCTAGATAGCCGCCACTGATTATATACAAACATAAGAGCTGCGGTTTTATGAAAACTTTGCTTATCAAGTTATCATAGAGGTATAGGATTATACATTATATATTTTCGCAGTCAACAATTGCTTAAATGATATCCTACCAATTAGTCGCGACCATCCATAAATGCCCATTTAGCACAACCGACATGTCATGTAGACTGTATGGGTCGCTGGGATCTAATGAAAACCTTTAAAAAATAAAGGTGCAGCGGCCCGGGGGGGGGGGGGGTCTTCTGATGCACCAGTACATGGCAAAGAGACATTGCTGTGGGCCGTCTTCTGTATTTATTTGACAATAATGTTGCAAAAGGCTGTTAAACTTCATTTAAAACAATCTCAAGGAAGCTTTTGTCAATATATAGCCGGTGCTGGGATTCGAACTCAGACCTCCCTCCGTGACAAAGTCTAGAGGGGCTTCTTCCAATAAACTACACCGGCGTTTAGGGCGACATTGACAACCTTGAGAAAGACTATTTTGAGACCTTCAACAATATTTTAACAAGGATTTGGGGTCTTCTGGCATTAAAATTCATTTAGTATTGCAATAAAACGAATTTAAGGCCAGATAGCCTGAATATACCCTCACAAAGCTTTCAAAACAACCAGAAACCTATATTTTTGGGGATGGGGGTTCACATTTAGTCTGTCGTTGGACAGTTACAGACCGATGAAAGAATTACAAGATCCTGAAGCCTGAACAGTTCGGTGTGCAATAGAAAAGGTTGTTTACATTTGAAGGTCACTTTGATCTGTGTCAAAATGAGCCCTAAAACACACATTTTAGGAGATCGTCATGCCATGTGTACAACATGATATTTGTATATGTCTTGCCGACTCAAAATAAAGCTTATCTTATCTTATACATCGGACAGAAATATGTCAAATATCCAGCTGATTTTGAGGTTTTGTCTAGTTTTCAGAGCCCAAAACAGCGTTTGGCTGCTTGATTCGTGTGGGAGGGGGAGGGGTCAAACAGCAATGTGTTTAGCTTGATATTTTCTGTAGAAACCTGGGATATACGGAGAGTGCAATTATCAAACAAGTTAGCATTTCTGGTATTTGTGTGTATGATCTGATTGAGTGTGACAGTAGTGTGTATGGCAGAGTAAAATGAAAACGTGTGTACATGCACTATTTCATTGTTTAAAGAGCAAAAAAAATTGTTGCAGCGCAGGACGGGGGTTCCCTCCCGCAAAATGCTGAAATTTGATTACATTTCCGTGAAATCTTCGGAAAATTATTTACCGGATAAATGTTTGTTGTCTATCTCCGAAATTCTCCTGCAGCCTCACTCACTACGAAGCTCGAATACGCGCCAAGATTCTATTGCGCACTACGACTGCGCATGCATGCCGGAAATGGTATAGATATGGAAAATGGAGGCCGCCATTAGCAAACCTTTCAGATTATTCACGTAAGAACGTTGAAAAATTATAGCGATCTTATGTCAGTTCAGAAGTCGAAAAAATAATTCTTAAACTGTTCCTTGTAACTTTCCTGAACCGAATATGTACAAATCCTCACTCAGATCGTCATATTTGGCACTGAATAGCCTCGGCGAAATTTCGAAGCGAGTAAACTGTGACTTTGGAGGTCGATAAATCACAGAATTATACACTGTATGATTCCGTGGATAATGAACTCTTAAACTTTTGCTTACAACTCTCCCAAAGCAAATATGTTCATTAACTGGTGATTTCAGTTGTCTTTCAAATGTATAATAGAATCAATATTTACCTGTTGAACTTCTTGTTCTGGTTTTCTTTCGGCAATTTTTCACGTCTTTCCAGCTTCAGCAACTGACCAAATATGGCCGACTCCGCGTCTATTTTAGCGTGGGTATGTCACGTGGTACACTTTAGACCAATCAAAATGAGAGAACTCTGAACTATTTTGGGTTGAGGCCAAATCACAGCTCGCGCATGAACCGAATCACCCGATGATATAGAATTAAGAAGGGAAAGTAGTTTTTAAAAAAAAGTGGGTCCGCATACTGGTGGTAATTTTGAAATGTGGTATAGCTAAAGGGCTAGATGATAAACATCTAGCCCTAAAAATGAGAAACAGGCTATGGGGTAACGGGTTAAGGGGTATTCTGCTTTACTTTCAACCTGCTTTAAGTGGTCACTTATCTTTAAAACTAGATTCTGGCTCTGGAGTAAAGGGTTAATTGAAGCCACATATTCACGGTTAGACTGTATTGCCATTGCCTCATTGTCAAATTACAAACAACACAAATTTCACAATCTCTTTGTCTGATGCCGGAGATACGACCTTGTGGACAAAAAACATTTCTTGAATTAATCTTGAGAATGAAGCGTTTTAATGTTTTATGGAACTTTGTTAACAGTTTAGATCTCTTGTTTGAGACTGTGTAACTTGACACCTCATCATGGCTCCAAATAAGAGGGAGTAAACTGAACAAATCCAACATTTTCTCACTTATTTCAGTACCAACTCCTAATGTGTAACTACTCATTAGAATTGTCTTGATGAGACGATTCTAATGAGTTGTGACGCAATAGGGTTAAATGCAGAAATAAAGATTGAAGTTGTTGAAATACTCCCCGTATCTGGTGCTCTGCTCATGTTATACTTCAACACAAGCTAAGGAAAGAAAACATCACTTTTAGACAACATCTTTTCAAGACGACAACCAAGCTAATTAAACTGAGCGGTTTTTTTAACACTTTCCCTAATAACTTCATACAAGGTCTACAAAGCAAGTTGAAAAGTATGGCAGATGGTTCTTTAAGGATTTTTTGGCTTCACCTTCAGCCTGCATGAGGTATCCATAATGACATGCAGGTATAGTCTCCTATGACATCTTGAGCAAAATCTGGTACCGGCATGAAAGAACATTTCTATGAGAGATAGAGAGAGAGACATCTAATGACACTTCTATGGAGGAAAGGGTTACAAACTTACCATGCTAGCAGTGGATATATCCTACACTGATTACTTTTGCAAACAGATAAGATCCACATGAGGTAACGCGGTGTCTCATCAGGATCCAAACTGTTTGACACTCTGACCAGATTGTTTCGAAAAGTAATTTTGAAAAATCTATTTTTAGAACAGAAGCAGACTACAATTGTTGCAGATGAAAAGAAAATACCCAGCATGCAAAGAGTGATTATTTATGATCATCCTGCATGGCAGTGTCTCCTGATATTCAGTTGTAAATTCCACTTTCTGCTTGGGTTTTTTATACGAGCAGCCATTTTATTTCCTGGTATAAATTTTACTTTTTTAACACCAGCAGGAAATCTAATTCTCTGAAGTTACCCTCAGTTTAATAATGATTTGAATTCTGTTCTTTTCTGAAAATCCTAGCTGCTTGGGGTGAAAAATTCTCATCAGTTGCCTTCATGCAGGTGTTGTAAAACTGGAGTTGACCCGACATGCTAGAGCAGATTTCTGCTCAGTTAGCAAATTGCTTATTTTGATTCTTAAGACTTGTAGACCAAATATAGTTGTAATTTTGGTCACGGTAGCTGCGAGATAAGTTTCCGCAACTACCGGTACATATATTTTAGGTTGATATTGCATTTTTAGTGTTTTAATAGAGATTTTCTATCTTGGCCATTTTCTACTATATAACCATATAGAGGAAATTGGCTCAGGTGTGAAATCTTATTAAATAAACATAAATTCAGTAGAAATTCAGCCTGATTAGGCATTTATACTTTATTTCTACCTTTTCTAATAGTTTTTGGTGGATGACATTGTTTGGATCCTGAGTTACCTGCCAATATGTAGACCTGTTTACATTGGGCTGGTGACCCATATCTGTCATTCAGACTCTAATAAGTGCAATATCTTCTTGTACAGTGATATTTTCACACATTTAAATGCCTACTATGTAGACTTTAGTTGTCTTAAGGTTTTTCACATGTTCATTTGTATGAATAGGGCCAGGTAATGCTGTAATTTAGATATATTGTGTTGAGGAGCTAGATCCTTAGTAAGATAGGCATTCAAAATGGCCGCCAGCTGAAAAAGCAATGATTTGCTCTTCCAATTGGGGCTTTATCTCTGTCAATAAATTACTATAAATTCTAGATTTATACTCATAATGTGTCTAAAGGTTTGAAGTTTATGATAGATATATTTAGGGGACTTGATAAATTAGTATTTTTGTGTATTTGCTGATTTTCGGCTGATATCTGGGTCTAGAAATTCTAGACCCTTCACTGCTCATATTTTGAAACATCACTTATATATTGTATTTGGCCACTCTGAATATAGATTTGATAGTTTTGATTTAATAGCTGTTATTTGAGCTACTTTTTAGTAATTTAGAATGTGTCTTTATAATAAGTAATTATTTTGTATTTAGCCCTAACACAGGAAGGGGCTATAATTTGCCCTCAGCCAATCAGAAGGCTTGATTAGGGTCATGTGATTGAAGGCTCTCTCAAAGGCTATAAACTGAGGGAAATTCCTCAGTCACACACACTATCTCAGACCAGCAACTAGAAAGATGCATTCTACCCTGCCTTACACTGGCAGGTTAGGATTTGTTCTTCTAGGTGAAACTTATTTATTACTTAAATACACTTAGGAACATCTTCTGCTTTATTTAACTACATTTCTAAATTGAGTGTGTCACTTTTAAAGCCATTTAACTTAGCACCATTTTTGGTCTTTACTTCTTACTTTAAGCATTTTGGCTGTTTGCTATTTTGGATCCTTTTGCTAAATTATTGTTTGCATTTAAAGCAGCACATTTTAACTTTATCTGGCTTTAGTCATTTGTGTAAATAATGCTTTTATTCTTTAGATTAGATTAGATTAGAACTGTTTGATTAAAATACAAGTGATTAACACTGATTTTATTCTTTCGTTTTACTTATTTAGTTTTTTCTGACCATTTGGTCAGTGGTGTCCATCCTGACAACTGTTTATCTCACTAATGTTATGTAAAACACCACATCTCTTTACGTAACATTGGCAAGGTAAACAACCTTAGTTAAAACCCAGCTTTTGGGTTGCCTTCCGCTCGTTAAATACCCGTGTAAAAACCCAGCCATTTAACACAGGAATTAGGTTTTATATCCAGAAATACTGCAGGAGAACACTACTGTAAAGCCTAAGTAAATCTGGCACATTGTAGAGAAGTGTTTGTTTGGCCAGATAGCTGCTTAACCCATTACCCCATAAATACGCCTTTTTACGCCTTTAATTTTAACTTCATTGAAGAAAACCGTTCTTCTCTACACAGTTATGAGTGAGTATTATAAGATGTATTTACTCAATCCTAGCAGATAATAGCTGAAAGCAGGTTGAAAGTAAAGCAGAATGTGCCTTCAGGCACATTCTGCTTTACTTTCAACCTGCTTTAAATGGTCACCTGTCTTCAAAACTATAAACAGGCTATTGGGTAATGGGTTAATGCAGTGTTAAAGTAATGCAGAAAGCTCCAATAGGATAGGATCTTTCTGCATTACTTTAATCCTGCATTAAGCTGGTACTTCTGTAGAAGACTGTGAGATGTTTTAGTAACCTTAAGATATCAGGTTTCACAAATACTTACTGTTTCACCTACAAACATTGCAGACTTTTAATTGTAACAATTTCACTGTCTGGGAAACAAGGGAAGTAAATAATTCCAGTAGAACTTACAGTAAAACCTAAGTTTCCACACAAAACAAAACAAAGTTGTATTCTTACATAAAGGTGGCATTGCCTTATAACCTATTACACCATAGATACAACATTTTACGCTTTAAATTTCATTCTCTACCATACAAAATAGTTTCTATTTATATAGTCATGAATATGTATCAGAAGAAATATTGTCTATACTCTAAAAGATGGTAGCTTAAAGCAGGCTGAAAGTAAAGCAGAATGCACCTTAAGGCACATTCTGCTTTTCCTTTCAACCTGCTTTAAATGACCTCATGTCTTCAAAACTAGAAATAGGATATCACTAAGCACCTCACCGCTGTGAGTTCGAATCCCAGTAGGGTCGTTCGGATTTTTCATGTGGGGAAGCCTTCCAGCTGGCTTGCGGAAGGTCGGTGGTTCTACACAGTTGCCGATTTGTGTCTGAAACAGTGCATAAAGGGCTCCTGGGGTCTTTCTCCACCTGTAATTAGCTGGACGTCGCGATATGACTGAAATTCAATGTACTGTTGAAAGCGACGTAAAATCATAACAAATCAAATCAAACTATAGAGTCGATACGGCTAATGTCGTACATGCAGCTTATTCCGTACTCTTAAATATAACAGCTAATGACATACTGTCGATTTCCGTGTTTACAGTACTTTTAACATACATGAGCAGTTTAATTCCCGGCTACAAATCTCATTGAATCTTAATGACACTTGTTAAAAATATTTGCCTTATTAAAGTCTCTGTCAGATCGAACCTATTTATAGAAACATGTAGATTTCGTGTCACTGCATTGCATTTCATTTGACAGCAATTTGATGCGCCACTTTTAAAAAACATCGTCTGCCCCGGATTTTGCAGAGATACCGCCACTTGTACCGGAGCACAAGAAAAGGAGAAACTACATTAATTCCATCAGGTAATCAAGTGGTATTTGCTGTTGTATGATACTTTATTTATTCAAAATTTGAAAAAATACTTATGTTGTCAATCGAAAACCGTACATGAATAGAATTAATAGAAAATAAAAGTGTACGGAATTACCCGAACCATTATTTTTTCAAAATGTTGAAAGCGTGTTATTCCGTACACATTATGTACGTCACTGACAGAATCAGAAAATTATTGACCTGTCAGCTTAAATTTTTTAATTAGATATAGTTCTAGAAATATGTATCTACTTATTTCAACAGCTTCTCAGAGTTGATATTATGTTGCAAATTCACAAATTATGGAAATCTAAAACGATTATTTACATTAAGTATTTATTTCAGGTAAATATGAATGGCATAATCAACATTGTAAGAGACAGAGAAATTGGGAATAGATCTAAAGTTACTGATTACGGACAAATTGAAGAAACACTAAAAGAACTTGTGGATCAGGAGTGGGTCTTTCAACACAGTCTTATAGATGATGTGTACTTGACACTTTTAAAACGATGCCAGGAACAATCAAATGTCCAAGTCATCTTTATTTTGATATCAAGAATGCAGGATGTCAAAAGTGTTGTCTTCCTGGCCAACACATATGGTCGTATGACGGGCGACACAGAGCTTTTGGAAATGTGTGAAGAAATAAAAATGACCTCTTACTGAAATCTCTTTACATATAATCTACAGACCTTTGAAATTAAATGTTGATGTCATTTTCTGTTTATTGTGTTCTTCCACAGTCATGCATGCCCCGAAAATACACACAAGAAATCTGCTAGATGCTATCAATGCAGTAAGACATGCAGGGCCTATCATACAGAAAGGCTGCAAATAAGTATGGGGTGTCTATCATGACAAACAGTTAAGATCTAGATGAGACATCGAGTAACCCGACATCTCAAATTCAACCAAACTGTTTGATACACTTACTGTTAACTTTTATAAACCACAGTCAAAGCTTAATGCAAGACATAAGTAATGCAGAAAGTGCCTATATACGTAAAGGTTTCTGCATTATATATTTCCTGCAGTCTTTAAAGATCAACATAATACTTAATTTAGTGATCACCTGATACAGGTGTATGTAGAGTTATTAACGTAACTTATCACTTCTTAACATTGATACAAACAGAAGCGCCAAATTATACAGAAACTTGCATCTAGAGCAGAGTGGCATTAACACATAAAGCCCCCTTTCTGAAATAGTTTCATCCTGCTTTAAGCAATCATAAATCTTGTTTGTACCAATGTACAATGTTTTTTCAAATTCTAACAGGCTCTATATTTGAACCCAATTGCATACGATAATCTACATGTAAGACGCCCTCAATACTACGTGACACGTCTTAGAGGTACTCAAATATAAAAGACTTTGAATCGTAGCAACGATTATAAAAAGGCTGTGAACGTGAAGAGCAATATTGTTTACTGTGGGGTATTTTGATTATGCAAAATAAGATTTAAAAAGGACTCAGCTGTATCAGATACTTTGTTGATCGATTTATTTTCCCATATTTTTTCTTAAAGTGATAGATCTTATGAAGTCAAGCTGACAATACCATAAGCAGTACTGCAGTTTGAAACACATTTGTGTAGATCTACGAACTTATAGATCTAGGTACATGTATTTTTTGTTTTTATTTCATTATCCATTATTCGCTTCTTATCATGTATTCTAGTTATATACAAGGGGTATATTAGGCAATGAAAAACTCGTAAAAATATTAATAAATTTACCTGAAAGTGATAGACATTGAACACATATTGAGTGTACGGAATTACTCGTTGCCTGTACGAAATAACCATACCTCAGCAACTGTTAAAGATTTACACATAACCTCTGATATCCAATCAAAATCGTTTATTTTGACATATGCCAAAGATGAACCAAACACGCGTGATCATATATATGTGACCCATATTTGTGTCACGCGTCGCTCACACCAAGTTAGAAAGGATCGCATCCAAAGCTGTACGGAATTAGCCGTATCGACTCTACTCAGCAAAAATAGAAACGTCCCACGTTTTGAACGGACATATCTCTGACATTATTTAAGTTATACAACAATTGCATGTACTTGTGGGATACTGGTTAGTTGGATTTACACATATGTAAAGTTTTCACAAAATACACAGATAAAAACCGTTAACGTAACGGAATCATGATTTGCACGTGCACGGTACACACGTTTCAATAAAGTAATTATGTCACCGTCGTACAATACACATGACACATGCTAATAAAAAAATTGAAAAACACAATATGAATTCAATCCTTATATCATGCCACGCTCGTCTGAAGTTCAAAGAAATCAGGCAATGGCGGCCATTGACATCGCCCGCTTGTTCTACTGCTGTCGAAAGACCAAACAGAGGCTTGCGACCCGGTACTAGTCGGCTTGGACTGTTCACAATCGTTTTCGCCTTGGTCATCTCGTTTTTCCTCAGTCAGAACTGACCACTACGGCACGTTAACACACTTACGTCTACATCATTTTCCAGCCACCGGAACGGCTAGTGAACACGGTGCGTCATCACAGACCTTTGTAATCGCGTGCAATCTAACGCTAAACCAATCAAAGCATGACGCCCATATTCCGGTCAAATTTGGACGACACGTAACCGTGGTGCTAAGTTATCTATCGTCACGACGTCATTTGAATTGGAGGCACACTGACTGGTACCAAGTTCTTTTTACCGACGAACCTCGATTCACACTTAGCAATGCAGATGGTAGACTACGCAAATTGATTACATTTAAGATCCAGCATTCAATATTTGACACAGACCTCACAACAAGAGTGAATGTCTGACGTTCTCATTAAACGTTACGTTTCGCCGTAGAACTAGAGCGTATATTGGTGCAAACGGTGGCCGTACACGATAATAATCTTACTGAATACAACTTGGGACTTTTTATGAGAATTCAGTAATCAACTAATCAATGTAGTCAATGTATTTTCTTGAGTTCTACAACACTGTAGACGCATTTAAGGAGGGTCTGGGGAGACATTTATATGAAGAATTAATGAAATGAAAAGCTTCAAACAACAGACAATTTTAATTTTTTTGCAAAGGAATATGTCTGCATATTTTCTTGAAAAAAAAACTCCCCAAAAAACAACCCCACGTCAATTAGTATATCATAGGGTCTGATACCGCTCAGGGTGAGCTTTTGCAATCCTTGAATGTCCGTCGTTCATCGTGCCTCGTCAACAATTTTAGTGTTTATTCTCTAGAGGCCACAATTTTAATCCAAACTTTCTGTAACTTAATCAGATTGTATATTACCATAAGAGTTCGGATGAGTTCGATTATGGTTGAAATCGGACCAATAGGTCAAGAGTTATCTACCTTTGAATTGCTGAAAATGCTATATTTGACAATGTTTACACTCTAGAGGACACAATTTTTATCCAATCTTTCAAAAACTTGCTCAGATTGTATATTACCATAAGAGTTTGCATGAGTTTGATTATGGTTGAAATCCGACCAATAGGTCAAGAGTCATCTACCTTTGAATTGCTGAAAATGCCATATTTAACAGTGTTTACCCTCTAGAGGCCACAATTTTTATCCAATCTATCTCAAACTTGCTCAGATTCAATATGACTATAGGAGTTCAGATGAAATTGATTATGGTTGAAATCAGACTAATAGGTCGAGAGTTATCTACCTTTGAATTGCTGAAAATGCCATATTTAAGGGTGTTTACACTCTAGAGGCCACAATTTTTATCAAATCTATCTCAAACTTGCTCAGATTGTATATGACCATAAGAGTTCAGATGAGTTCGATTATGGTTGAAATCTGATCAATAGGTTGAGAGTAATCTACCTTTGAACTGCTGAAAATGCCATATTTAATAGTGTTTACACTCTAGAGGCCACGGTTTTTATCCAATCTATCTCAAAGATGCTCAGATTGTATATAACCATAAGAGTTAAGATGAGTTGGATTTTGGTTGAAATCAGACTAATAGGTTGAGAGTTATCTACCTTTGAATTGCTGAAAATGTCATATTTAAGGGTGTTTACACTCTAGAGGCCACACTTTTTATCTAATCTCTTTGAAACTTGCTCAGATTGTATATGACCATAAGAGCTCAAATAAGTGTGATTATGGTTGAAATCAGACCTATAGGTCAAGAGTTGTCTGCCCTTGAATTGCTGAATTACAGTTTTGAATGGATTTTGATTTTACTTGCATGTACAAAGTATATACCTATAAGTTCTCAAAGGAGTGAAATTATTGTTGAAATCAATCATTGTAGCAATAGTTATTTGCCCTTGATATACTTTGAAATGCTAGAAAAGGCTTCCTTTCAGTATTGTTTAGGCTCTAGTTATCTGCCCTTGATGTAGTCTACCATACTAGTATTATGAGGTTGTATTCCAAAATTGTTTACATGCTATACTACAAATTTGAATGGATTTAAATTAAAACTGATGAAACAGTAAGATAAAGCTATCAAGCTTCAGTACAACAGGTGAGCGATATCAGGGCCTTCAGGCCCTCTTGTTTAAACTTGCTCAGATTGTATATTACCATAAGAGTTCAAATAAGTGTGATTATGGTTGAAATCAAACTAATAGGTCAAGAGATATCTGCCCTTGAATAGCTGAAAATGCTATATCTAACAGGCTCTTGCAACTACAGTTTTCAATGGATTTTGATTATACTTGCACACAAAGTATACAGCTATAAGTTCTCAAAGGAGTGCAATTATTGTTGAAATTCAATCAATGTGGCAATAGTTATCTGCCCTTGATATACTTTGAAATGCTAAAATAGGCTTCATTTCAGTAATGCTTAGGCTCTAGTTATCTGTCCTTGATGTACTCTACTATACTAGAATTATGAGGTTGTATTCCAAAATTGTTTACATGCTCTACTACAAATTTGAATGGATTTAGATTAAAACGAGTGAAACAGAAAAGTAAAGCTATCAGGCTTCAGTAGAAGAGGTGAGCTATATCAGGGCCTTCAGGCCCTCTTGTTTACTTTTTGAATTGTCGCAAGTATGAGGACAGTGTGTACGCAGTAGCGTGTATTTTGCATAAGGCAGCTACATGTACAATTGTATATATTAATGCGTGCCCAACAGGGTTTAGACCAGTTAATAAGTGTACGCTTTCTTACTAGGGGGGTCCGGGGGTATGCTCCCCCGGGAAATTTTTATTCCTAGATAGTCTCTAGGTGCGTTCTGAGGTCTTTTCCCGCGTTTGATAATGGCAAAATACTAACATGAATCTATGTAAAAATAATTGGGGTTCACCTCTAACCGCCCTTAGATGTCAATTTTATTGCTTTTTCTGCTATTTTAGCCTTTTTTAGCTCACCTGAGCTAGCTCAGGATGAGCTTTTGCAATCCTTGAATGTCCGTCGTCCGGCGTCAACAATTTTAGTGTTTACACTCTAGAGGCCACAATATTTATCCAATCTTTCTCAAACTTGCTCAGATGGTATATTGCCATAAGAGTTCGGATGAGTTCGGTTTTGGTTCAAATCGGACAAATAAGTCATGAGTTATCTGCCTTTGAACTGCTGAAAATGCCATATTTAACAGTGTTTACACTCTAGAGGCCACAGTATTTATCCAATCTTCCTAAAACTTGCCCAGATTGTATATGACCATAAGAGTTCGAATGAGTTCGATTTTGGTTGAAATCTGATAAATAGATCGAGATTTATATACCTTTGAATTGCTGAAAATGTCATATTTAACAGTGTTTACACTCTAGAGGCCACAGTATTTATTCAATATTTCTTAAACTTGCCCAGATTGTATATGACCATAAGAGTTCGGATGAGTTTGATTTTGGTTGAAATCGGACAAATAGATCAAGAGTTATTTACCTTTAAATGGCTGAAAATGCCATATTTAACAGTGTTTACACTCTAGAGGCCACAATTTTTAGCTCACCTGAGCACAAAGTGCTCAAGGTGAGCTTTTGTGGTCGGTCTTTGTCCGGCGTCCGTCGTGCGTCAACAATTTCTTCAAACATCTTCTTTTTCAAAACCGCTTGCCTGATTGCAACCAAACTTCACAGGAATGTTCCTTGGGTCAAGCTCTTGCAAAGTTGTTCAAAGAATTTGAAACAATGCAAATACTCTGGTTGCCATGTTAACCAAAGTGACAAAATAAGGAAATCTTAAAAAATCTTCTTGTCAAAAACCACAAGGGCTAGAGCTTAGATATTTGGCACATAGTATCATCTATAGGTACTCTATCAAGATTGTTCAAAGTTTGACCCTGGGATCAAAATTGGCCACGCCCCGGGGGTCACCGTTTTACATAGAGTTATATAGTGAAATGTTCAAACATCTTCTTCTTCAAAACCACATGCCTGATTGCAACCAAACTTAATAGGAATGTTCCTTGGGTTAAGTTCTTTCAAAGTTGTTCAAAGAATTTGAAACAATGCAGAAGTCTGGTTGCTATGGCAACCAAAGTGAAAAAATAAGGAAATCTTAAAAAATCTTCTTGTCAAAAACCACAAGGACCAGAGCTTAGATATTTGGCACATGGCATCATCTATAGGTCCTCTATCAAGATTGTTCAAAGTTTGACCCTAGGGTCAAAATTGGCCCCGCCCCGGGGGTCACCGTTTTACATAGAGTTATATAGTGAAATGTTCAAACATCTTCTTCTTCAAAACCACATGCCTGATTGCAACCAAACTTCACTAAGCATTGTCTACAGGTCCTCTATCAAATTTGTTCAAATTTTGCCACTGGGGTCAAAGTTGGCCCCGGCCCGGGTGTCGCCATTTTACATGGAGTTATATAGTGAAATTTTCAAACACATTTTTCTTTGAAATCAATATGGCTAGAGCTTAGATATTTTGCATCATGTAATGTCTAGAGGTCTTTCACATATGTTGATGATTTGGTTCCGGTCTGTTGCATATCTGGGTTACCAGAGCTTAAAACATAGATTTTTTTCAATGAAAACTTTAAAAATCTTCTTGTCTGAAATCATAGTACACTGAGCTTAGATATTTGGCACATAGCATCGTCTACAGGTCCTGTATCAAGAGCATTCATATTATGTCCTTGGGGTCAAAAGTGACCCCGCCTGTGGGTCAAAGTTTCACAAATCTTCTTTTCTGAAATCACTGACCCATCACCATGTATAGGTAAGCGATTAAGGGCCATTCTGGCCCTCTTGTTATCCAATCTATCTCAAACCTGCTCAGATTGTAAATGACTATAAAAATTCGGATGAGTTTGATTATGGTTGAAATCGGATCAATAGTTCAAGAGTTATCTACCTTTGAATTGCTGAAAATGCCATATTTAACGATGTTTACACTCTAGAGGTCACAAATTTTATCCAATCTTTCTCAAACTTACTCAGATTGTATTATTACCATAAGACTTCCGATGAGTTCAATTATGGTTGTAATCGGATCAATAAGTCAAAAGTTATCTACCTTTGAATTGCTGAAAATGATATATTTAACAGTGTTTACGCTCTAGAGGCCACAATATTTATCCAAGCTCTCTCAAACTTACCCAGATTGTATATGACCATAAGAGTCCGAAAAAGGTGATTATGGTTGGAATCGGACAAATAGATCAAGAGATATCTACCTTTAAATTGCTGAAAATGCCATATTTTACAGCGTTTACACTTTTGCAACTACAGTTTTCAATGGATTTTGATTATACTTGCACACAATGTACATATCTATAAGTTCTCGAAGCAGTGCAATTATTGTTGAAATCTAATCATTGTGGCAATAGTTACCTGCACTTGATATACCGTACTTTGGGAATAAGTGGTCGTGGTTAATAATTGGCCTGTTTGGCCACCTGATACGAATGGCGAAAATTCAACACCCCAAAATATCCTTATTATTGACCAACAAAGATATCAATTATCGCCGGCGACATATAACTCAACCCAAACAAAGGCCTGAAGATTCACACCTCCGTCGGTTAACCTGTAACGTGTGCTAGGTAAATGGTGAATGATATGCAAACACACCATTGTTTACCTTTATTTACTTTTATCCAAGTCATTTGTGTAAGCAGACATCCCAAACTATAATTTACACGAGCGTTAATTCCTTGAAAAACAAACATTCTCGAATGCAAATTAAACAGGAAACATTCACTATTTACCTTAGACAGTGTTCTTATTTTTTAGCACGTTCAAATCGATACAGTCAATGCGATATACTGTAAACCAGTCTGACTGACCTTATTATTCGCTTTAGGCATCGAAACAATTTACGAACTAAGTTGGAGTTGTATTAATTTCTAATTTTTGTACTCGAGGATTTTCACCAGATGTAAAATAGCCTTAAAATTCATTCTATTGTGAGTATTTGTTCTGAGAAGCGAACAGACGTTTTCGGAAATAGCGTATTTTAGTCATTCCGTTTAAGCATCCGTACTACTTTCGAAGCCATTTTATCAACCAGGTATTTCTGTTACGAACTTGGGGCCCGTTACATCAACATATACGATATGAAACAATCGTAAATTTAATCATATTGTATATATACGATACGGTACTATAGGTGATTTACGATCTTATATACCATATATCGAAATGCGTTTCATCAACGCTATATTAACGATGTTTCATGAGTGGAACATTGATACATATGGGCATTTAATTTTGTTCCCTTGGATCTCAGAATGGCCAAAATTAAACAAACCAAAATAAAAAACGATCTTTTAGCACCAAATGGCCAAATTATCACGACGCCAATTATTCCCAAAGTACGGTACTTTGAAATGCTAGAAAAAGGCTTCATTTCAGTATTGTTTAGGCTCTAGTTATCTGCCTTTGATGCACTCTACTATACTACAGTAGGTCGACAAACTTGAATGGATTTAGAATAAAATGAGTGAAATTCAAAGGTAAAGCTATCAGGCTTCATTTCAAATGGTGAGCGATATCAGGGCCTTCAGACCCTCTTGTTATTTTTTGGACTTCTGAAAAAAAGTGTAGGCACTTGCCTAATAGGAAGCTACGCCAATGGCCATTGACTCCCTCCCCACCCCATTATCATGTATTTCCAGAGATTTTGGTTCAATTCTTCAGTAAGACCAGTTTCAAGAGTACTTTAAAAAGGAGATGAAATTGTGATGCTTTTACTTAGGAATTGGAATGGCAGTTTAATGCATGTCAAATATAATGCACAAAGATCTTTTAGTTCTCTGAATGTCTTTTGATCGGCAACAGGGCTCCAGAAAAGAGATAGTAAACTGAACAAATCTTACATTTTCTCACTCATTTAATTACCAAATCCTATGGTGTTACTACTTATTAGAATCGTCTAGAAGATATGATTTTAAAGAATAGTGACACTATAGGGTTTAATGCAGAAATAAAGATTTTAGTTTTTCAAATACATGTACTCCCCTTATCTGGAGCACTGACTGGGATATACGTTTCTTCACTGAATGTTCTTTGAAGACAGGCTGAAAATTGTAATCTATCTTTCATCCCATCATGAATCTGTCATAATTTGATGTATTGATATGTCAATTAGGATCATAATTTGTGGGATGTAGGACACAAACTGCATTGGCAATCTGTGATATTGAACTGATACTGAGTACAAGGAACCCAACCAACATAGGGCATTTACCCTTTCCTATGTAACCATCACTGCAATACACTGATACAAACACTGATACCAATACTGATGTAGCATAAATAGAACAGTTACTCCTCTTAAACCATTACTCCATAAACATACAGTTTTATGCATTTATTTTATTCCTCCACTGAAGAAAAATAGTTCCACTTTAAACAGTCATGAATATGTACCATAAGAATTATTTGAATAGTTCCACTTTAAACAGTCATGAATATGTACCATAAGAATTATTTTCTGTATTCTAGCCGATGGTAGCTTAAAGCAGACTGAAAGTAAAGCAGAGTGTGCCTTAAAGCCAGAATGTCGCCCAAATTTATGTTTAAATCGCGCAATTTCTTATATAAGAACATTTCTATGTATTAAAACTAAGCGAAATCCGTTGTCAGGTGCCTGAAACATGCCCCCTTTCTTTAAGAACCATACATAAATGTGCCGATTTCTTATCGAGATGGTTGGAAAAATAAGCTTTTTGTTTACATAACAAATCTTCGTGTCGGCTTCCGAGAATTTCGGCAAGGTCGAATAAGAGTCACGAGATCGATCCGATTTTCCTGACTTGTCTGGGTTATTTTTAGATAGAATAGTTCATAACCATTAAGGTAACATTGGAGAAAACGTTATTCTTTCCCGTTTAAACGCAAACGCATCGCAATAATAAGCATAAATGGACAACATTTAGACAATTCTGACCATTCATGTTAGTCTGAGCGGCAAACAGTTTGGTGCCTGATCAGACGCGGGTTACTCCAAACTGTTTGCAATTGAAATCATGGTTTTAGCGTTAACGCGTTTATTGGGAAAGAATAACATTTTCTCCACTGTAAGCAAGGTAACATCGACTACATCATCATGCATACACTTTCCTACTTGAGATAAGTATGGTTCCCGTGCAGCACGAGACCGCTGCGCTAACTTTACTGATATTTTATTCTTTCCCAATAAACCCATTTGTATACAAAACTATTCTTTTCATTGCAAACAGATTGGAGCCAGGTCAGACGCCGGGTAACCCGGCGTTTGATCAGGCTCCAACCTATTTGCTACTCAGATTAAAAAATAATAGTTAAAACTTCTAAAAGTAAATTTCCACAGTTTAGTGCATTGCGTTTGCATTTAAACGGGAAAGAAAAATGTATTCTCTACTGTATACTGCGCACAATAAATACAGAGCTCTATCAATGTTTCTTGCTGGATGTAGGGAATACTCATCCCTTTTAAAGTTTTAGAATGTTCCAATGTAAAAATAACTCTGTCAAGTCAGGAGAAAACACTAATAATGATCTATGAAAACATCTTTACCGGTGTAACAGGCCATTTCTTCCCCCGGGCCGTTTCTTCTCCCCTGTGTGTCATATAAGTAAGTGAGGGGGGGAAGGAATGGCCTGGGCCATTTCTTCCTCCCTGTGTCTCAGTTAGGTTAGTAAGGGGGGAAGGAATGGCCTAGGCCGTTTCTTCCCCCCTTTGTCTCAGTTAAGTTAGTAAGGGGGGGAAGGAATGGCCTGGGCCGTTTGTTCTCCCCTGTGTGTCATATAAGTAAGTGAGGTGGGGAAGGAATGGCCTGGGTCATTTCTTCTCCCCTGTGTGTCATATAAGTAAGTGAGGGGGGAAAGAATGGCCTAGGCAATTTCTTCCCCCCTATGTCTCAGTTAAGTTAGTAAGGGGGGAAAGAATGGCCTGGGCCATTTCTTCCCCCCTGTGTCTCAGTTAAGTTAGTAAGGGGGGGGAAGGAATGGCCTGGGCCGTTTCTTCTCCTCTGTGTGTCATATAAGTAAGTCAGATTTATTGCCTCCATAATAATCGCGGATTACTTCTTTTTAGCTCACCTGAGCCGAAGGTGAGCTGTTGTGATCGCCCGCCGTCCGTCTGTCCGTCCGAGCGCACGAAAGGTCCTTTGTTGGGTAGGGAGAACAATAGATTCCATTCATTCCGTGATTGCCCTATTGTTATTGTTGGGTATTTTAGTGTACTGTTGGGTACTTTTAAACAAAAAATATACCCAACAAATGTCCAACTTTGAGAACGTCCGTCCGTCTGTCCGTTCGTTCAAATTTACTTCAAGCGACATCTCCTCTGAAACCACGAGTTTGAGGGAAAAACTAACATGCTCACGGTGTTCCTTGGATGCTTATCTACAGAAATTGTTAAAATAAAACTCAAATGTGGACTACTAATTGAAATTTATTAAAAAAAGTGAAAAACTTTAAACAAGTTTTTTGTAAAAAACCACTGTTCCCACACCTTAGATATTGCATGAATAGTATCTTCTACTAAATCACTTTCAAAATTGTAAAAAATCAAAACCCTAGGGTCAAATTTGACTCAACCCTTGTCATATCAGTGCAATTTGATGCAGGTCTGACAGTAAAAACTCTCTAATGATCCATTTTTACACAGACCCATTGTATCTTCCAGGCTAAGAAGCTACCCTTATACTATATGCAACATTTTTGCAAACAGTTTGGATCCAGGTCAGATGCCACATAATGCTGCATCTAATCTGGATCTAAACTATTTGCCACTCATTTACATATTTTCTTATATTTAGAAAATATAAGTTATTATTTTTTACATATTTCACATACAAACATTTGGAGCAGACAACAGTTCAGCATGATAATAGCAATTTCTCTGAGGGACCGGCTGTTATTGCATAATTGACCCATAGCTAGCTCTGAACTCGGGTCACTGAGATACATAAGAGAAATGATGATGTCTGCTATTTTATGCTCAAGTACAACTTAGTTCGAGGCATATTGCTTTTGGTCTGTCTGTTTGTTTGTTTGTATTTTGTTTGTTTGTTTATCTTTCTGTCTATCAGTCCACGATTAATTCTTGGCCATAAACAGTATGGATCCAGGTCAGATGCCACATAATGCTGCATCTAATCTGGATCCAAACTATTTGCCACTCATTTACATATAGTTTCTTATATTTAGAAAATGTAAATAATGATATTTATTAACCTATTAACCTATTAACCCATACATATTCCTTTTTATCCCCTGCCGAAAGGCAGAGGGATACTGTTTTAGGTCTGTCCGTCCGGCTGTCCGTGCGTGCGTGCGTGCGTTTTCCGTCCGCAACTGTATCTCCGAAACCTATGAACAGATTTGGATTAAACTTGGTATACTTATTTGTCATCATAGGAGCACCGTGGGAAATCAAATTTTTTTCAGAAAATTTTAGGAATTTATGAGTTATCTGCCCTTTTTGTGTTAAAAATGCCGTCCGTGCGTCCGTCACGTTTTCCGTCCGCAACTGTATCTCCGAAACCTATAAACAGATTTGGATTAAACTTGGTATACTTATTTGTCATCATAGGAGCACCGTGGGAAATCAAATTATTTTCAGAAAATTTTAGGAATTTATGAGTTATCTGCCCTTTTTGTGTTAAAAATGCCATATTTAACAGTTTTTACACTCTAGCAACTACAGTATTCAACATATTTTGTTTATACTTGCACACATTGTCTATAAGTACAAGTTCTTGCATGTGTGCAGTTATTGTAAAAAAAGGATACTTCTGACAAGAGTTATCTGCCCTTGATGTACTTAGAAATGCTAGAAAATGCTTTATTTTGGTATTGTTTACATACTAGAGCCTATAAATATGCATGGATTTTTTAAAAAACTTTCTTGAATTATGTATGGCTATTAGTTTTCAAATGAATTTGATTATTGTTGAAAACGGAGAAATTAGTCATGAGTAATCTGCCCTTGATAAGTAAAAAAAGCCATATTTAACTGTTTTTACTCTCTGGCAACTACAATTATGAATGGATTTAAATGATACTTGCACACGATGTCTATCAGTAAAAGTTCTTGAAGGTGTGCAATTATTGTCAAAAAAGGATACTTGTGGCAATAGTTATCTGCCCTTGATGTACTTTGAAATGATAGAAAATGCTTTATTTTAGAATTGTTTACATCCTAGTATCTATAAATATGCATGAATTTTGATAAAACAAATTCTTAAACTATGTATGGCTATTAGTTTTCAAATAATTGTTATCATTTTTGAAAAACGGAGAAACTAGTCAACAGTTATCTGCCCTTGATGAGTAAAAAAACCCATATTTAACAGTTTTTACCATCTAGAAACTACAGTCTTTAATGGATTTTGATTTAACTTACACATGATGTATATAAATATAAGGGTAGCAATTTTTGTCAAAATAGGATACTTTGTGGCAAGAGTTATCTGCCCTTTATGTACTTAGTAATGCTCAACATGGCTTTATTGTTTACATGCTATTGTGTACAAATGTGAATGGATTTTGAAAAAAAAAAAAAATCATATATGGCTATTATTTATAGAATGAGTTCAATTATTATCGAAAATGTGCAAATTAGTCAAGAATACTCTGCCCTTGATGAGTTGAAAATGTGTTTACACTCTAGTAAATTCTACAGTTCTGATTTTTTTTAATAATACTTGCACACAATTATAAGTTCTTGAAAGTGTTTAATTACTGTCGAATTTGAATCAAGAGTTACCTGCCCCTGTCATACTTAGATTTATAATGCTACAAACGGCTTTATTTTTTGTATTGTTTAGGCTTTAAAATGTACAAAATTGATTGGATTTTTATAAAACTTTGTAAAAAGCTTTTGAATGTTGATCTTTAAAGACAGTTGATCACCATTTGCCCCTTCCTCCCACAATAAAGTTTGCCACTTTCTTCTGGACAATCGCTGCGGCAGGGGATATCAGCTCTAAGGTGCTTGTTATGTCTTTAATTTATTCTTCCACAGAAGAAAATAATTTCACTTTATACAGTCATTGTTGTCTTTAACAATTGCTTCAAATGACATCTCCTCATATACAGCTGAAAAGATTTCAACCAAACTTTACACGAATGTTCCTTGGGTCAAGTTCTTTCAAAATTGTTCAAAGAATTAAAAACAATGTAGAACTCTGGTTGCCATGGCAACCAAGTGAAAAAATAAGGAAATCTTAAAAAAAATTCTTGTCTGAAACTACAAGGGCCAGATGTTAGACATTTGTCACATAGCATCATCTACAGGTCCTCTATCAAGTTTGTACAAACTATGCCCCTGGGGTCAAAATTGGCCCCACCCGGGGGGGTTCACAGTTTTACATAGAGTTATATAGTGAAATTTTCAAACGTCTTCTCCTCTGAAACTAATATGGCCAGAGCTTTGATATCTGGCATGGTGACACTTTTAGATGTCCTATACCAATAAGGTTCAAATGGTTCTGGTCGATTGCATATCATCTACAGGTCCTCTATCAAGTTTGTACAAATTATGCCCCTGCAGGGGTCAAAATTAGCCCCACCCCGGGGGTCACAGTTTTCAAACGTCTTCTTTTCTGAAGCTAATATAGCCAGAGCTTTGATATTCGGCATGGTGTTACTTCTAGATGTCCTTTATCTATTTTGTTCAAATGGTTCCAGTCTGTTGCATATGTAGGTCACAGGAGCTAAAAATAGATTTTTTCAATGGAAACTTCTTGTCTAGAACCCTAGTACCCTGATCTTAGATATTTGGAACATAGCATCATCTACAGGTCCTCTATCAAGATTGTCCAAATTATGCCCCTCGGGTAAAAAATGACCCCGTCCTGGACATAAATCATTATCTCCATTTTGATGTACAGCTATTCTCAGGTGAGCGACATATGCCCCATGGGGCTGTTGTTATATGTTTAGATTACGTTTGTGCCTGAATTTTCAAGTTTTTAATGTGTGTATTTATTGTGCACTGTATTTTGTGAACAGTGTGTCTTTCAGTTGTTCTACCATACTTTGGGAATAATTGGCCGTGGTTAATAATTGGCCTATTTGGCCACCTGTTACGAATGGCGAAAATTCAACACCCCAAAATATCCTTATTATTGAACAACAAAGATGTCAATTATCGCCGGCGACATATAACTCAACCCAAACATAGGCCTGAAGGTTCACACCTCCGTCCGTTAACCTGTAATTTGTGCTAGGTAAACCGTGAATGATATGCAAACACACTATTGTTTTCCTTTATTTACCTTTATCAGAACAGAACATACTTTATTCAACTTGTACACAATCAGGTACCTCGTTACATAACATACAATCATACAATACAAAAGTCGTTTGTGTAAGCAGAAATCCCAAACTATAATTTACACGAGCGTTAATTCCTTGAAAAACAAACATTCTCGAACACAAAATGAAACAGGAAACGTTCACTATTTACCTTAGACAGTGTTCTTAATTTTTAGCACGTTAAAATCGATACATTCAAGGCGATATACTGTAAACCAGTCTGACTGACCTTACTTTTCGCCTTACGCATCGGAACAATTTACGAACTAAGTTGGAGTTGTATTAATTTTTAATTTTTGTACTCGAGGATTTTTACCAGATGTAAAATAGCCTTAAAATTCATTCTATTGTGAATATTTTTTCTGAGAAGTGAATGCAGAAACACACTGACATTTTCGGACATAGTCCTTACGAAAAAAGTTTATATGTCACATAGATGGTAAGATCTATGTCCCATATATGTGACATAGTCTCTTCACATGTATGCCACATATTCTTATTTTAAATGCAAAAGAGATTGATGTCCCAGATATGTAGCATATACGGATCAAAATACATAGAACTCACATAGAAGTGACATAGAACTCACATAGACGTGACATAGACCTCACATAGAAGTGACATAGAACTCACATAGAACTATTTGTATGTCACTTGTATGTGAGTTCTATGTCACTTGTTAAGCATGTATGGATCAAAATACATAGAACTCACATAGAAGTGACATAGAACTCACATAGAAGTGACATAGAACTCACATAAAACTATTTGTATGTCACTTGTATGTGAGTTCTATGTCACTTGTATGTGAGTTCTATGTCACTTGTATGTGAGTTCTATGTCACTTCTATGTGAGTTCTATGATTTTTGGGTCAAAAACTAGGTCACTAGGTCAAATCATAGAAAAACCTTGTTAACACTCTAGAGGCTACACATCTCATTGGATCTTGATGAAACTTAGTCAGAATGTTTGTCTCATTGATATCTAGGTCAAGTTCGAATATGGGTCATGTCCGGTTAAAAACTAGGTCACTAGGTCAAATCATAGAAAAATCTTGTTAACACTCTAGAGGCTACAAATCTCATTGGATCTTGATGAAACTTGGTCAGAATGTTTGTCTCATTTATATATAGGTCAACTTTGAATATATGTCATGTCCGGTCAAAAACTAGGTCACTAGGTTAAATCATAGAAAAATCTTGTTAACACTCTAGAGGCTACAAATATCATTGGATCTTGATGAAACTTGGTCAGAATGTTTGTCTCATTGATATCTAGGTCAAGTTTGAATATGGGTCATGTCCGGCCAAAAACTAGGTCACTAGGTCAAATCATAGGAAAATCTTGTTTACACTAAAGGTTGATTTTGGGTCATGTCCAGTCATAATCTAGGTCACTATAGGTCAAGTTTGCCATGGTGTACCAGGTGAGCGATTTAGGGCCATAGTGGCCCTTGTTTTGTTTCCACTTCCAGAATTCTTCGGTGGTTGAATCTTATTTGCCGTAAGAATACTCTAGCGTGCAACATTCCGACGACTCTGCCGCTCTCTTCGTGAGTTTTTCTCGCCATTTAAAGTGTTTTTCAGGCTAGGCAGTAATTGGAGATTACACTCGTGTAATATTGCGGGCAGAGACTTTCTTCCATACTTTACACATGCAAATTAGGTCAAACAAGCCACGTGGCTGTTCTGACGTTCATGAAGTAGGGCAACGTGTATAAATACAAAATTAAGGAGCACTTAGAACCTATCATGTTGTGTGTAAAATATCATAAATGTGAACGTAGCATTTAAAGACATATGTTGCTTTAAAAAGTGACCGATTAGAAATTTTGTTAAGTATATTTTAAATACTTAGATTAATCTCCCTTTGAGATCTCTCTATTCTCCGGAATCGAGTTGGAATGGAGCAGAAACTAGTGGAAATTGCCGAAAATGCAATTATTTCTCAGCGCGCCCATCTGCCCGCGCAAGGTAAAATTTCTAAGGGACATTCGTGAAAAAAATGCGGGATTTCCGCAATGCCGCGGCCTAGACAAATAGCTCGAAACTATTTGCAATTGACATAAGGTTTTTAGCTTAACCCATAACTCAATAGCCTGTTTCTTGTATTGAATATAGGTGACCACTTAAATCTGGTTGAAAGTAAAGCAGAATGTGTCTTAAGGTGCATTCTGCTTTACTTTCAACCGGGTTTATGCTACAAACTTCTAGGATAGAGAATCAATTTCTTAAAGTAAATATTTGTGACTGTATAAACTGGAACTAGTTTCTTCATTGGAGGAATACATTGAAGGTGTAAAAAGGTGTATTTATGGGGTTATGGGATAATTGTGTTTATTAGTAAAGATTAACGTCTTCTCCATTGTATGTAGAGGAGTAGGTAGGCTTATCTGAAGATATCACTCTACACAGATTGTATGTAGAGGAGTAGGTAGGCTTATCTGAAGATATCACTCTACACAGATTGTATGTAGAGGAGTAGGTAGG
Source organism: Gari tellinella (assembly GCA_922989275.2). Classification (NCBI taxonomy): domain Eukaryota; kingdom Metazoa; phylum Mollusca; class Bivalvia; order Cardiida; family Psammobiidae; genus Gari; species Gari tellinella. The sequence continues at coordinate 25,633,518 of OV277862.1, forward strand.
CTTATCTGAAGATATCACTCTACACAGATTGTATGTAGAGGAGTAGGTAGGCTTATCTGAAGATATCACTCTACACAGATTTCACTACATATAGTTTAACTCTTTCCTCCCTGAAACTTTAAATGGACAATTCCAGTTTCCATTTAAGTCTAGTCCATTTCTGACTTTTAATGGTTGTTTTTGTCAATGTTTGGCATTATGACAAACGTGAAGACCCTGATCAGAGGGCTCCTTTCGGAGCCCTCTGATCTGGGTCTTCACTGTTTGCACAGGACTAGTGTACTATTCACATGTACACTGTTTGAAAAGGACGCCTATATGCGGGACTAGGGCACAAAGAGTTAATGCCTTGAACTATATAGTGACAGCTCTTATTTAGCGCCTTTTGAATTCACTGTGATTACAGTGTCTAGCTAGTGCATTATCTCAACACAATGTGAATGAGAAAGATGTACAGCACAACCCCTCCATTACCACCACTACATGAGCTTTAGTTTGCTGTATTCTAGGCATGAAGCTCACTTAAAGCAAGGTGGAACTAAAGCACCTAAAGGAGCTTTCTACTATAGTTTCATCTTGCTTTAAACTGTCACTTGTCCTTAAAAATTATGAAATAGACTTATTTTTAGTTGGTGTAATAGAGGGGTTCTTCTGTAATCCCGGTTGTTACAGGTGACATAATGAATTAGAGACTGTGGTTCTTGTTTTAGACTCTATTAAGTCTTGTAAAGATGCAGTCTCCCTAGAGGGCTTTATTAATGTATGTGGCATTGTTATCTGGTAAATTTACAATTAGCCCTAGTTTTGAAGACAGGGTTAACTATTTACTCCATAGCCTGTATCTAGTTATGAAGATATATATGAAAACTGAAAACAGCTCAAAAGTGAAGCAGAATGTTTGTAAACTTTCAGCCTGCTTTAAACCTATACCCCATAGCTTATTTATAATTTTTTGAAGACAGGTGACTACTTATAGCAAGTTGAAAGTAATGCAGAATGTGTTTTAAGGCACATTCTGCTTTACTTTCAGCCTGCATTAAGCTACATGCACCATCTGCTAGGATAATAGAAAATGTTCCAAATGGTACATGTTCGTGGCTGTATAAATCGGAACGGTTTTCTTCATTCAAGGAATAAACTGAATCAGAATGCGCTAAAAGGAGCTTCTAATGGGGAAAGTGTTAAGCTACCATCTGGTAGAATACACAAAATATTTTATACTAGGCATATTAAATTTTTTTTGGAAATGTATAAATTGGAACTATTTTCTCAATGGAGAAAATGTATTCAAGGTGTAAAAAGGAATATCTATTGGTTACTGTGTTAAGACATCAATGGGTTACTGGGTTAAGACACTGTTATAAATGAGCAGTCTCCCAAGAGGGATGTTCTTAGCGCTGTTACTGGTAAAGTAAAGTCTGTGTCCAGTGTCATTTATCTTGTTTTCCTATAGAAATGTCTTTTAAATGCCTTTCCCATATTTCTCATAGAACTTCTACTTTGCCCAGGTAAAGACTGTAAGGAGATGTTTTCTAGAGCTAATTCCTTGTAGTCCTTGTACTGTCAGATATGTGATAAGTGATATAATATTTTCCTTTGCAGAGAGCTGCTGGTAATCGGTGGTGCGAGTGCCAAGGACCAAGTGGACAGCCTGAATAAAGGAGTGAGTAGTTGGCTATATCACATCTACATACACTGGTTACCAAACATCTTGGCTATTATGCTATATCACATCTACAAACACTGGCTACCAAACATCTTGGCTATCATGCTATATCACATCTACATATACTGGTTACCAAACATCTTGGCTATCATGCTATATCACATCTACAAACACTGGCTACCAAACATCTTGGCTATCATGCTATATCACATCTACAAACACTGGCTACCAAACATCTGGGCTATCATGCTATATCACATCTACATATACTGGTTACCAAACATCTTGGCTATCATGCTATATCACATCTACAAACACTGGTTACCAAACATCTTGGCTATTATGCTATATCACATCTACAAACACTGGCTACCAAACATCTTGGCTATCATGCTATATCACATCTATAAACACTGGCTACCAAACATCTGGGCTATCATGCTATATCACATCTACATATACTGGCTACCAAACATCTGGGCTATCATGCTATATCACATCTACATATACTGGTTACCAAACATCTTGGCTATCATGCTATATCACATCTACAAACACTGGTTACCAAACATCTTGGCTATTATGCTATATCACATCTACAAACACTGGCTACCAAACATCTTGGCTATCATGCTATATCACATCTACAAACACTGGCTACCAAACATCTGGGCTATCATGCTATATCACATCTACATATACTGGCTACCAAACATCTTGGCTACCATGCTATATCACATCTACAAACACTGGCTACCAAACATCTTGGCTATCATGCTATATCACATCTACATACACTGGTTACCAAACATCTTGGCCATCATGCTATATCACATCTACAAACACTGCCTACCAAACATCTTGGCTGTCATGCTATATCACATCTACAAACACTGGCTACCAAACATCTTGGCTATCATGCTATATCACATCTACATATACTGGCTACCAAACATCTTGGCTATTATGCTATATCACATCTACATACACTGGCTACCAAACATCTTGGCTATCATGCTATATCACATCTACAAACACTGGCTACCAAACATCTTGGCTGTCATGCTATATCACATCTACATATACTGGCTACCAAACATCTTGGCTATTATGCTATATCACATCTACATACACTGGCTACCAAACATCTTGGCTATCATGCTATATCACATCTACAAACACTTGCTACCAAACATCTTGGCTATCATGCTATATCACATCTACATATACTGGCTACCAAACATCTTGGCTATCATGCTATATCACATCTACATATACTGGCTACCAAACATCTTGGCTACCATGCTATATCACATCTACAAACACTGGCTACCAAACATCTGGGCTATCATGCTATATCACATCTACAAACACTGGCTACCAAACATCTTGGCTACCATGCTATATCACATCTACAAACACTGGCTACCAAACATCTGGGCTATCATGCTATATCACATCTACATACACTGGTTACCAAACATCTTGGCCATCATGCTATATCACATCTACAAACACTGGCTACCAAACATCTTGGCTGTCATGCTATATCACATCTACAAACACTGGCTACCAAACATCTTGGCTGTCATGCTATATCACATCTACATAATATTATACTGGTTACCAAACATCTTGGCTATCATGCTATATCACATCTACATACACTGGTTACCAAATGTAGCCGGGTAGAGAATATGGTGAAATGGTTGATTGGCTTTTCTGGGTGACTCGGTAGCTCAGTGGTTAGAGCGTTGGCATGGTAAGCCAGAGGTCCTGGGTTCGAGTCCCAGTTGGGTCACAACTTCTTCACCATGTTACATTTAGCGCCCAACGTAAATAACCCGTAGAATAATATGTAACTCATGGAGTGTACAGAAATAATAATAAGAAACTCGTGGAGTGTTCTTTAATAAGAATTCGGGACAAATTCTTGTGTAGAGGGGGTGTGTGTAGCCGGGTAGAGAATATGGTGAAATGGTTGATTGGCTTTTCTGGGTGACTCGGTAGCTCAGTGGTTAGAGCGTTGGCATGGTAAGCCAGAGGTCCTGGGTTCGAGTCCTAGTTGGGTCACAACTTTTTCACCATGTTACCAAACATCTTGGCTGTCACGCTATCTCACATATACATACACTGGTTACCAAACATATTGGCTATCATGCTATATCACATATACATACACTGGCTACCAAACATCTTGGCTATCATGCTATATCACATCTACATATACTGGCTACCAAACATCTTGGCTACCATGCTATATCACATCTACAAACACTGGCTACCAAACATCTTGGCTGTCATGCTATATCACATCTACAAACACTGGCTACCAAACATCTTGGCTATCATGCTATATCACATAAACATATACTGTTTACCAAACATCTTGGCTATCATGCTATATCACATCTACAATATACTGGTTACCAAACATCTGGGCTACCATGCTAAATCACGTCTACATACATTTGCTACTAAACGTCTTTGCTACCATGCTAAATCACTTCTACAAACACTAGCTACCTAACATCTTGGCTATCATACTATATCACCTCTACATACACTTGCTACCATCTTGGCTATCATGCTATATAACATATACATACACTAGCTACCAAACATCTTGGCTGTCATGCTATATCACATCTACAAACACTGGCTACCAAACATCTTGGCTGTCATGCTATATCACATCTACATAATATTATACTGGTTACCAAACATCTTGGCTATCATGCTATATCACATCTACATACACTGGTTACCAAATGTAGCCGGGTAGAGAATATGGTGAAATGGTTGATTGGCTTTTCTGGGTGACTCGGTAGCTCAGTGGTTAGAGCGTTGGCATGGTAAGCCAGAGGTCCTGGGTTCGAGTCCCAGTTGGGTCACAACTTCTTCACCATGTTACATTTAGCGCCCAACGTAAATAACCCGTAGAATAATATGTAACTCATGGAGTGTACAGAAATAATAATAAGAAACTCGTGGAGTGTTCTTTAATAAGAATTCGGGACAAATTCTTGTGTAGAGGGGGTGTGTGTAGCCGGGTAGAGAATATGGTGAAATGGTTGATTGGCTTTTCTGGGTGACTCGGTAGCTCAGTGGTTAGAGCGTTGGCATGGTAAGCCAGAGGTCCTGGGTTCGAGTCCTAGTTGGGTCACAACTTTTTCACCATGTTACCAAACATCTTGGCTGTCACGCTATCTCACATATACATACACTGGTTACCAAACATATTGGCTATCATGCTATATCACATATACATACACTGGCTACCAAACATCTTGGCTATCATGCTATATCACATCTACATATACTGGCTACCAAACATCTTGGCTACCATGCTATATCACATCTACAAACACTGGCTACCAAACATCTTGGCTGTCATGCTATATCACATCTACAAACACTGGCTACCAAACATCTTGGCTATCATGCTATATCACATAAACATATACTGTTTACCAAACATCTTGGCTATCATGCTATATCACATCTACAATATACTGGTTACCAAACATCTGGGCTACCATGCTAAATCACGTCTACATACATTTGCTACTAAACGTCTTTGCTACCATGCTAAATCACTTCTACAAACACTAGCTACCTAACATCTTGGCTATCATACTATATCACCTCTACATACACTTGCTACCATCTTGGCTATCATGCTATATAACATATACATACACTAGCTACCAAACATCTTGGCTATCATGCTATATCACGTCTACATACACTGGCTACCAAACATCTTGGCTATCATGCTTTATCACATCTACATACACTTGTTACCAAACATCTTGGCTATCATGCTATATCACATATACATACACTTGCTACCAAACATCTTGGCTATCATGCTATAAAACATCTACATATACTTGCTACCCAACTGGGCTATCATACTATATCACATATACATACACTTGCTACCAAACATCTTGGCTATCATGCTATATAACATCCACATACACTGGCTACCAAACATCTTGGCTATTATGCTATATCACATCTACAAACACTGGCTACCAAACATCTTGGCTATCATGCTATATCACATCTATAAACACTGGCTACCAAACATCTGGGCTATCATGCTATATCACATCTACATATACTGGCTACCAAACATCTGGGCTATCATGCTATATCACATCTACATATACTGGTTACCAAACATCTTGGCTATCATGCTATATCACATCTACAAACACTGGTTACCAAACATCTTGGCTATTATGCTATATCACATCTACAAACACTGGCTACCAAACATCTTGGCTATCATGCTATATCACATCTACAAACACTGGCTACCAAACATCTGGGCTATCATGCTATATCACATCTACATATACTGGCTACCAAACATCTTGGCTATCATGCTATATCACATCTACATACACTGGCTACCAAACATCTTGGCAATCAAACATTTTTGTTTCATTTTCTTTGACTCATTGAACCCTGATATGTACATCTACATATACTTGCTACCCAACTGGGCTATCATGCTATATCACATCTACATATACTGGTTACCAAACATCTTGGCTATCATGCTATATCACATCTACAAACACTGGTTACCAAACATCTTGGCTATTATGCTATATCACATCTACAAACACTGGCTACCAAACATCTTGGCTGTCATGCTATATCACATCTACATATACTGGCTACCAAACATCTTGGCTATCATGCTATATCACATCTACATATACTGGCTACCAAACATCTTGGCTATCATGCTATATCACATCTACATACACTGGCTACCAAACATCTTGGCAATCAAACATTTTTGTTTCATCTTCTTTGACTCATTGAACCCTGATATGTACATGTTTCTCAAAATTGCCAACAGTGCATACTGAGTAGAAACCCTTTGCTCTATGTCTACACTGTTTGTCTGGAACAAGTGTACTCTTCACACAAACACTGTTTAGTAAAGGCAACATAATTATACATGCATTGCTAGTGTTCAAAGCAATGACCTTTCCCCCCCCCCCCCCCCCCCCCCCCCCCAAGAAAGCATCCCTGCATGCTCTACCTAGCTATCCTAGTAAACCAAAATATAGGAAAAAGATCCTAAAATACTTATTGGCAGGTGTAGGAAATGGCATTCTAAGGTGGAGATTTGGGACAAAGCATTCTAAGGTGTTGAAGTGGAGATTTAGGAAGAAGCATTCTAAGGTGTTAATGTGTATATATAGGAAGAAACATTCTAATGTGTTTATATGTAGATGTGGTAAGATGCATTCTAAGGTGTTTATGTGTAGATGTAGGAAGAAACATTCTAATGTGTTTATATGTAGATGTGGTAAGATGCATTCTAAGGTGTTTATGTGTAGATGTAGGAAGAAACATTCTAATGTGTTTATATGTAGATGTGGTAAGATGCATTCTAAGGTGTTTATGTGTAGATGTAGGAAGAAACATTCTAATGTGTTTATATGTAGATGTGGTAAGATGCATTCTAAGGTGTTTATGTGTAGATGTAGGAATATACATTATAAGGTGGTTATGTGTAGATGTAGGAAGAAATATTCTAAGAAGTTTATGTGTAGATGTAGGAAGAGGCATGCTAATGTGTTTATGTGTAGATGTAGGAAGAAACATTCTAAGGTGTTTATGTGGAACTGTAGGAAGAAACATTTTAAGGTGTGTATATGTAGATGTTGTAAGATGCATTATAAGGTGTAGTATGCACCGTCTATATGCCCACACCCAATAGGTGACACTTACTTAAAGACATCTCCTGACGACCTTTTGGTCATAACACCTTGCCAGACAATTTCCTTGCAAAGAGCATGGGTCTTGTGGACATACCATTAGCAAAGAACCATTGAAGCTTCTCGTGTGAGACTCTACCTTTATATTTGATAGTTGGGCTAGAAATAACCATTGAAAATCACTAGAGCATGAGTATAATCTGGACCTCACTAGGTTAACTGAGATTGTGCTGCACGTGATTTGCACATGATTTGACAGTTACACTGACACCTCCAGAACAATGGACTGGTGGTCCCTCAATGGACTGAGAAAAAGTCTTTAAGATTCACTGCTATAAGGAATAATATGGACTAACTTCCGACTGTTATCAACGTTAAATGCTTGATAGTGCTAAAGCATTATTCTATGCTATGCTTTATAAGGATCTCTATTCTAAAGAAAACGGTAAATTGTTAGAACGTTAGTGACAGATGAAAACAGAGTGGATCAAAATGGTTGTATTTGTTGTCAATACATCTAGACATTGTCGGGTATGACCAGATTTCATCTCATTCGCTGTTTGATAAACCCGTGAAAACTTATAACTCAATGCAGTCCATTGCTGTTGGAGAACAATAAAGCATTGGCGATTGTATTGGTTGTATTGTTCTTCAAGGACCCCTATTATATTTTGTGATTGCTCAGGCATAAATTTAACCATTCGACTTTTGTAAAAGTTGCAAACAGTTTTAACCCTGTTTAACCGCCGAGAAAATCAGCGTTTACACAGGATCCAAATCGTTTCTCATTCGTATAAATGTAATTTCCTTAGTTAAGAGGTATGGAAATTTTGTTTAGTAATGCTTACACGAACTATTTGAACTTCCTCGGTTTATTTCACAATTTGAAAGAAACGGTAACATTTAGCTCCTCGTTAAACAAGCTCTATTATTTGATATTATGCTGCACTCCCCATGGGTAAAAAGATTCATCATATAGCCCGCTCCGTGAGATAGCCCGCAGGCACCTTCTTGACCATTGAAAAATGAGATAGCCCACAGGCTTTAAATTTATTGCCGGAAATTACGGTAGTTCTATAGCAAGTCTTGCCCACTGCAAGAGGTTGTTTGTTGTTTGTGAGTAGTTGTGTTAAGACGAGACATTCTAATGTGTTTGTGTAGATGTAGTAAGAAACCTTCTAAGGTATTTATTAGTAGATGTAGTTAGATGCTTTATAAGATATTTATATGTAGATGTTGTAAGAAGCTTTATAAGGTGCTTATGTGTAGATGTATTAAAAAGCATTCTATGAAGTTTATGTGTAGATATAGGAAGATGCATTATAAGTTGTTTATGTGTAGGTGTAGGCAATGAATTATAAGGTGTTTATGTGTAGATGTCAGATGAAACATTCTAAGGTGTTTATGTGTAGATTTAGGAAGAAACATTCTTAGGTGTTTATATGTAGATGTTGTAAGAAGCATTGTAAGGTGTTTATGTGATGATGTAGTAAGATGTGTTCTAAGGTGTTTATGTGAAGATGTAGGAAGATGTGTTCTAAGGTGTTTATGTGAAGATGTAGGAAGATGTGTTTATGTGGAGATGTAGGAGGAAGCATTCTAAGGTTTTTGTGTGAAGATGTAGGAAGAAGCATTCTAAGGTGTTTATGTGTAGATGTAGGAAGAAGCATTCTAGGGTGTTTATGTGAAGATGTAGGAAGATGTGTTCTAAGGTGTTTATGTGGAGATGTAGGAAGACGCATTCTAAGGTGTTTATGTGTAGATGTAGGAAGAAGCATTCTAAGGTGTTTATGTGTAGATGTAGGAAGAAGCATTCTAGGGTGTTTATGTGAAGATGTAGAAAGATGTGTTCTAAGGTGTTTATGTGGAGATGTAGGAAGAAGCATCCTAAGGTGTTTATGTGTAGATGTAGAAAGAAGCATTCTAGGGTGTTTATGTGAAGATGTAGGAAGATGTGTTCTAAGGTGTTTATGTGGAGATGTAGGAAGAAGCATTGTAAGTGTAAGGTGTTTTTGTGGAGATGTAGGAAGAAGCATCCTAAGGTGTTTATGTGTAGATGTAGGAAGAAGCATTCTAGGGTGTTTATGTGAAGATGTAGGAAGATGTGTTCTAAGGTGTTTATGTGGAGATGTAGGAAGAAGCATTGTAAGTGTAAGGTGTTTATGTGTAGATGTAGGAAGAAGCATTCTAGGGTGTTTATGTGAAGATGTAGGAAGACGCATTCTAAGGTGTTTAAGTGTAGATGTAGGAAGAAGCATTCTAGGGTGTTTATGTGTAGATGTAGGAAGAATGAAGAAGCATTCTAGGGTGTTTATGTGAAGATGTAGGAAGATGTGTTCTAAGGTGTTTATGTGGAGATGTAGGAAGAAGCATTGTAAGGTGTTTATGTGATGATGTAGTAAGATGTGTTCTAAGGTGTTTATGTGAAGATGTAGGAAGATATGTTCTAAGGTGTTTATGTGAAGATGTAGGAAGATGTGTTCTAAGGTGTTTATGTGGAGATGTAGGAAGAAGCATTATAAGGTGTTTATGTGTAGATGTAGGAAGAAGCATTCTAGGGTGTTTATGTGAAGATGTAGGAAGATGTGTTCTAAGGTGTTTATGTGGAGATGTAGGAAGAAGCATTGTAAGGTGTTTATGTGATGATGTAGTAAGATGTGTTCTAAGGTGTTTATGTGAAGATGTAGGAAGATGTGTTCTAAGGTGTTTATGTGGAAATGTAGAAGGACGCATTCTAAGGTGTTTATGTGTAGATGTAGGAAGAAGCATTCTAAGGTGTTTATGTGTAGATATAGGAAGACGCATTCTAGGGTGTTTATGTGTAGATGTAGGAAGAAGCATTCTAGGGTGTTTATGTGGAGATGTAGGAAGAAGCATTCTATGGTGTTTATGTGGAGATGTAGGAAGAAGCACTCTATGGTGTTTATGTGTAGATGTAGGAAGAAGCATTCTAGGGTGTTTATGTGGAGATGTAGGAAGAAGCATTCTAGGGTGTTTATGTGGAGATGTAGGAAGAAGCATTCTAGAGTGTTTTATGTGGAGATGTAGGGAGAAGCATTCTAGGGTGTTTTATGTGGAGATGAAGGATGAAACATTCTAGGGTGTTTATGTGGAGATGTAGGAAGAAGCATTATAGGGTGTTTATGTGGAGATGTAGGCAGAAGCATTCTAGGGTGTTTATGTGGAGATGTAGGAAGAAGCATTCTAAGGTGTTTATGTGTAGATGTAGGAAGACGCATTCTAGCATGTTTATGTGGAGATGTAGGAAGAAGCATTCTAGGGTGTTTATGTGTAGATGTAGGAAGAAGCATTCTAGGGTGTTTATGTGGAGATGTAGGAAGAAGCATTCTAAGGTGTTTATGTGGAGATGTAGGAAGAAGCATTCTAAGGTGTTTATGTGGAGATGTAGGAAGAAGCATTGTAAGGTTTTTGTGTGGAGATGTAGGAAGAAGCATTCTAGCATGTTTATGTGGAGATGTAGGAAGAAGCATTCTAAGGTTTTTAGCTGGCCTGTACGTAGTACATGACAAGCTATTGCAATATCCCCGGCGTAGTCGTCGTTGTTGTTGTCGTCGTCGTCGTGAACGGCGTAAACAATTTTAAGAAAATGTCTATAACTTCTATGTCCCTTGAAGTATTGCTTTCATAGTTGGTATGTGTGTGTATATGGACAAGACCTTTCCATGCACAGAAAAATGTTGACCCCTGTGACCTTGACCTCGAACTTAGGGCCTGCGTTTAGGTTTCGAAATCTGCGTTTAGGTTTCGAAAAATGCCTTTAACTTCTATATCCCTTAAGGTATTGCTTCCATAGTCGGTATGTGTGGTATATGGACAAGACCTTTCCAAGCAGAAAAAAATGTTGACCCCTGTGACCTTGACCTTGAACTTAGGGCCTGCCTTTAGGTTTCGAAATCTGCGTTTAGGTTTCGAAAAATGCCTTTAACTTCATTATCCCTTAAGGTATTGCTTCTATAATCGGTATGTGTGGTATATGGACAAGACCTTTCCAAGCACAAAAAAATGTTGACCCCTGTGACCTTGACCTTGAACTTAGGGCCTGCCTTTAGGTTTCGAAATCTGTGTTTAGGTTTTGAAAAATGCCTTTAACTTCTATATCCCTTAAGGTATTGCTTCCATAGTCGGTATGTGTGTGTATATGGACAAGACCTTTCCATGCACAGAAAATTTTTGACCCCTGTGACCTTGACCTTGAACTTAGGGCCTGCGTTTAGGTTTCGAAATCTGCGTTTAGGTTTCGAAAAATGCCTTTAACTTCTATATCCCTTAAGGTGTTGCTTCCATAGACGGTATTTGTGTGTATATAGACAAGACCTTTCCATGCTCAGAAAAATTTAGACCCCTGTGACCATGACCTTGAACTAAGGGCCTGTGTTTAGGTTTCGAAATCTGCGTTTAGGTTTCGAAAAATGCCTTTAACTTCTATATCCCTTAAGGTATTGCTTCCATAGTTGGTATGTGTGTGTATATGGACAAGACCTTTCCATGCACAGAAATTTTTTGACCCCTGTGACCTTGAACTTGGGGCCTGCGTTTAGGTTTCGAAATCTGTGTTTATGTTTCATAAAATGCCTTTAACTTCTATATCCCTTAAGGTATTGCTTCCATAGACGGTATGTGTGTGTATATAGACAAGACCTTTCCATGCTCAGAAAAATTTAGACCCCTGTGACCTTGACCTTGAACTTAGGGCCTGCCTTTATGTTTCGAAATCTGTGTTTAGGTTTCGAAAAATGCCTTTAACTTCTATGTCCCTTGAGGTATTGCTTCCCTAGTTGGTATGTGTGTGTATATGGACAAGACAATTCCATGCACAGAAAATGTTTGACCCCTGTGACCTTGACCTTGAACTTAGGGCCTGCTTTTAGGTTTCGAAATCTGCGTTTAGGTTTCGAAAAATGCCTTTAACTTCTATATCCCTTAAGGTGTTGCTTCCATAGACGGTATGTGTGTGTATATAGACAAGACCTTTCCATGCTCAGAAAAATTTAGACCCCTGTGACCTTGACCTTGAACTTAGGGCCTGTGTTTAGGTTTCGAAATCTGCGTTTAGGTTTCGAAAAATGCCTTTAACTTCTATATCCCTTAAGGTATTGCTTCCATAGTTGGTATGTGTGTGTATATGGACAAGACCTTTCCATGCACAGAAAATTTTTGACCCCTGTGACCTTGAACTTAGGGCCTGCGTTTAGGTTTCGAAATCTGTGTTTATGTTTCATAAAATGCCTTTAACTTCTATATCCCTTAAGGTATTGCTTCCATAGTCGGTATGTGTGTGTATATAGACAAGACCTTTCCATGCACAGACAATTTTTTACCCCTGTGACCTTGACCTTGAACTTAGGGCCTGCGCTTAGGTTTCGAAATCTGCGTTGAGGTTTAGAAAAATGCCTTTAACTTCTATATCCCTTAAGGTGTTGCTTCCATAGACGGTATTTGTGTGTATATAGACAAGACCTTTCCATGCTCAGAAAAATTTAGACCCCTGTGACCTTGACCTTGAACTTAGGGCCTGTGTTTAGGTTTCGAAATCTGCGTTTAGGTTTCGAAAAATGCCTTTAACTTCTATATCCCTTAAGGTATTGCTTCCATAGTTGGTATGTGTATGTATATGGACAAGACCTTTCCATGCACAGAAATAGTTTGACCCCTGTGACCTTGAACTAAGGGCCTGCGTTTAGGTTTCGAAATCTGTGTTTATGTTTCATAAAATGCCTTTAACTTCTATATCCCTTAAGGTATTGCTTCCATAGACGGTATGTGTGTGTATATAGACAAGACCTTTCCATGCTCAGAAAAATTTAGACCCCTGTGACCTTGACCTTGAACTTAGGGCCTGCCTTTATGTTTCGAAATCTGTGTTTAGGTTTCGAAAAATGCCTTTAACTTCTATGTCCCTTGAGGTATTGCTTCCCTAGTTGGTATGTGTGTGTATATGGACAAGACCTTTCCATGCACAGAAAAATTTGGACCCCTCTGACCATGACCTTGAACTTATGGCCTGCGTAGTTGTTGTTGTCGGCGTCGTCGTGAACGGCGTTAACAATTTAAGAAAATGTCTATAACTTCTATGTCCCTTGAGGTATTGCTTTCATAGTTGGTATGTGTGTGTATATGGACAAGACCTTTCTATGCACAGACATTTTTTGACCCCTGTGACCCTGACCTTGAACTAAGGGCCTGCGTTTAGGTTTCGAAATCTGCGTTTAGGTTTCGAAAAATGCCTTTAACTTCGATATCCCTTAAGGTATTGCTTCCATAGTCGGTATGTGTGTGTATATGGACAAGACCTTTCCATGCACAGACATTTATTGACCCCTGTGACCTTGAACTTAGGGCCTGCCTTTAGGTTTTGAAATCTGCGTTTAGGTTTCGAAAAATGCCTTTAACTTCTATATCCCTTAAGGTATTGCTTCCATAGTTGGTATGTGTGTGTATATAGACAAGACCTTTCCATGCTCAAAAAAATTTAGACCCCTGTGACCTTGACCTTGAACTTAGGGCCTGCGTTTAGGTTTCGAAATCTGCGTTTAGGTTTCAAAATCTGCGTTTAGGTTTCGAAAAATGCCTTTAACTTCTATGTCCCTTAAGGTATTGCTTCCATAGACGGTATGTGTGTGTATATAGACAAGACCTTTCCATGCTCAGAAAAATTTAGACCCCTGTGACCTTGACCTTGAACTTAGGGCCTGCCTTTATGTTTCGAAATCTGCGTTTAGGTTTCGAAAAATGCCTTTAACTTCTATGTCCCTTGAGGTATTGCTTCCCTAGTTGGTATGTGTGTGTATATGGACAAGACCTTTCCATGCACAGAAAAATTTGGACCCCTCTGACCATGACCTTGAACTTAGGGCCTGCGTAGTTGTTGTCGTCGGCGTCGTCGTGAACGGCGTTAACAATTTAAGAAAATGTCTATAACTTCTATGTCCTTTGAGGTATTGCTTTCATAGTTGGTATGTGTGTGTATATGGACAAGACCTTTCCATGCACAGAAATTTTTTTACCCCTGTGACCTTGACCTTGAACTTAGGGCCTGCGTTTAGGTTTCTAAATCTGCGTTTAGGTTTCGAAAAATGCCTTTTACTTCGATATCCCTTAAGGTATTGCTTCCATAGTCGGTATGTGTGTGTATATGGACAAGACCTTTCCATGCACAGAAAAATTTAGACCCCTGTGACCTTGACCTTGACCTTGAAATTAGGGCCTGCGTTTAGGTTTTGAAATCTGTGTTTAAGTTTAGAAAAATGCCTTTAACTTATATGTCCCTTGAGGTATTGCTTCCATAGTTGGTATGTGTGTGTATATAGACAAGACCTTTCCATGCTCAGAAAAATTTAGACTCCTGTGACCTTGACCTTGAACTTAAGGCATGCGTTTAGGTTTTGAAATCTGCGTTTAGGTTTCAAAAAATGCCTTTAACTTCGATATCCCTTAAGGTATTGCTTCCATAGTCGGTATGTATGTGTATATGGACAAGACCTTTCCATGCACAGAAATTTTTTGACCCCTGTGACCTTGACCTTGAACTTAGGGCCTGCGTTTAGGTTTTGAAATCTGCGTTTAGGTTTCGAAAAATGCCTTTAACTTCTATATCCCTTAAAGGCACAATCCCGCTCAAATTGGTGTTTAAAACGCGCAATTTCTTATATGTGTGCATTTTCTATGTATAAAAACTAAGTGAAATCGAGTGTAAGAAGCCTGACCTATGCATCCACTTCGTAAAGAATCCTACCTAAATGTGTCGAATTCTTATCGTGGTGGTTTACATTATAAGCGGGTTTGTTTACAAATAAGATTACGGCTGGTTCCGAGAACGCATAAAGGTCACGTGATTGATTCGGCCGCGACAATGTGTATACATTACATCAGTTTAACGGCCAAACTTAAAGGAGTTGTCTCTCTTTGGTTGTAAAGCACTCGACTTGTTGTATAGAATTATGCAAATGAGCTTTACCGAGTATGTCCGTAAATTTTCGTCGCTATTCAAAAATAAACAAACTTGATTACTTGTTTCCACAAATTTCACTGTTCGTTAGCAATATTGCTTCAAATATCACCACGTATTACTTCTTTTTATATGGAACGCTTACGATAGTGACATAAATTTCATGTAAGAAAAATGTTTGATTCTGATTATGTGGGAGTAATATAGTGGCTTTAAGGTATTGCTTCCATAGTCGGTATTAGGTGTGTGTATATAGACAAGACCTTTCCATGCTCAGAACAATTTAGACCCCTGTGACCTTGACCTTGAACTTAGGGCCGGCGTTTAGGTTTCGAAATCTGCGTTTAGGTTTCGAAAATGCCTTTAACTTCTATGTCCCTTGAGGTATTGCTTTCATAGTTGGTATGTATGTGTATATGGACAAGACCTTTCCATGCACAGAAAAATTTGGACCCCTGTGACCTTGACCTTGAACTTAGGGCCTGCGTTTAGGTTTTGAAATCTGTGTTTAAGTTTAGAAAAATGCCTTTAACTTATATGTCCCTTGAGGTATTGCTTCCATAGTTGGTATGTGTGTGTATATAGACAAGACCATTCCATGCTCAGAAAAATTTAGACTCCTGTGACCTTGACCTTGAACTTAGGGCACGCGTTTAGGTTTCGAAATCTGCGTTTAGGTTTCCAAAATTGCCTTTAACTTCTATGTCCCTTGAGGTATTGCTTCCATAGTTGGTATGTGTGTGTATATGGACAAAACCTTTCCATGCACAGAAAAATTTGGACCCCTGTGACCTTGACCTTGAACTTAGGGCCTGCGTTTAGGTTTCGAAATCTGTGTTTAGGTTAAGAAAAATGCCTTTAATTTCCATGTCCCTTGAGGTATTGCTTTCATAGTTGGTATGTATGTGTATATGGACAAGACCTTTACATGCATAGAAAAATTTAGACCCATTTGACCTTGACCTTGAACATAGGGCCTGTGTTTAGGTTTTGAAATCTGTGTTTAGGTTTCGAAAAATGCCTTTAACTTCTATATCCTTTGTATGAAATTGGGTTTTTTCAAAGAATTGTAATATCTTGGATTGAAAAGCAAAAAATACACATTCAAGGATAACTATAACTCTGACTAAAAAACTATAAATGTACAGAAATGCAAAACAATAATATAACCCATATCCTAGCTATTGGTAGGAGATCCTCAGATTAAACTACTGTTCTATATATCAAACTTCATTCATGGGGAGTTTCTTGTAACAAACTATAACTAAATAAACTGTGCATGCCCTTACAGAACAACAGTTCTATAACACCTCACTCTTGTGAATAAATGATGAAACAACACAATTGTGTTTAACTCACTCGAGGCCATTTCTTATATTGCTATCAATGTATGGTAAATTTGTACAAATAGTTAACAATTAAATAAATTGGTAGTAAACCGTAACAAAACACCTTAGAGGCACCACTATCTATCTATAGAAAGACAAATTGTCATAATCTTAAAATAGAAGCATGATGTCATCAGCTCAGTATTAGTAAACACTGCACTGTGTCTCACAATTAGACCAGTAGCACTGGCTTCAGTTTATCAGGGCTCCAGCTAAGAGGGAGTAAACTGAACAAATCTAACATTTTCTCACTCATTTCATCACCAAACCCTATGGTGTTACCACTCATTTTTATCGTCTCGAAGAAATAAAGTTTTTAAGTTTTGAAATAATTCTCTTATCTGGAGCCCTGGCTACTATCCAATCAGACAATTCAGTTTAACAGGTGCTCTTAATTCTAAATTTCTGATCAAATATGATTGGTTGAAATGTTTGTCTAAATAAAAATGTAGGTCTAAATAGATAATAGGCAGCTCCGCTGAAAAACTGTTATAGGCCCACAGCTTTGATATTTTTTTTATAGTATCTCCTGGTGATTCTCTCTCAAAATTGTTCATATCAAAGCCAAAACTGACCATAGGGATTCACCATAGTGATTATTTTCATTGCAGCTTTATTCAGGTTTTACTGTTTTACTGGTTTAAGCAGGGTTCAAGCACCCTTATACTGAATCACCTATATTTGCAAACAGTTTGGATCCAGGTCAGATGTTACATTATGCTGCATCTAATCTGGCTCCAAACTATTTGCCATTTATTTACATAGTTTTTTCGGCGGAGCTGACTGTTTTCTATTTAGACACACTTTATATTTGGCCACACATTTCAACCAATAATATTTGATCAGAACTTTAGAATTAAAAGCACCTGTTGAAACTGAATAGTCTGATTGGATAGTAGCCAGGGCTCCAGATAAGGGAATTGTTTCAAAACTTAAAATCTTTATTTGTGCATTAAACCCTGTGGTGTCACTATACATATGAATTGTCTCTTCAAGACAATCAAAATGAGTGGTAATACCATAGGGTTTGGTGCTAAAAGAGGTGAAACAAGAAATATCTTTAAAAAAGATATTCGGCGGAATGAGTGGTTGAACTAAGGCTATATAGATGGGTGTGCAAAATTGAATTAAATTGAGGTTTTCAAAGAATATATATCTTGGATTGAAAAGCAAAAAATACAAGTATTCAATTGAAACAGTAACTTTTATTTAAAATGCAAAACTATCATGTACAGAAATGCAAAACAAAACAATAATTTAACTCATATCCTAGCTACTGGTAGGAGATCCTCACATTAATCTATTGTTCCATTCATAGAGTTTCTTGAAACAAACTATAGCATACACAAATGTACAGATACAACAATCTACTGTACTTCACTCTTGTAAATAATGATGAAACAACACATTGTGTTTAACTCACTTGAGGCTATTGTTATATAAAATATTGCTTTTAATGTATGGCAAATGTGTACAAATAGTTAACAATTAAAACAAATTGGTTGTAAACAATTACGAAACACCTAGCTTCCTCTGTATATCTATAAATAGATTTCGGTACAGCAACAGAACTGGTGGTCTCTGCTGAACATGTTGTCTGCTAAAGTTTAGAAATGGTTCAGTCTGCTTCATACTTAGAGAAACAGGATCTGGAAGTGATCCACTGACAGTTATTTAATTATGTCTTATGCCATATTTATACATATGTTTAATATTGGTTTTATCAGAGTTATCTGTATGTCTTGTCATTTTTTCTTGTCCAGGAGGTAACTCCAATTCAACAAATACTGATGTTTGTTAACCCATTACCCCATAAATATGCATTTTAGGCCTTTAATTTATTCCTCCACTGAAGAAAATAATTCCACTTTATACAGTCATGAAAATGTAAGATAAGAAATAAGTATCTATATCCTAATAGATTGTAGCTGAAAGCAGTTTGAAAGTAAAGCAGAGTGTGCATTAAGACGCATTCTGCTTTACTTTCAACCTGCTTTAGGTGGCCACCTATTTTCAAAACTAGAAACAGGCTATGGGGTTATGGGTAAAATGAAATTGCATATTTGGAAAGAGCAGAATGAGAGGAAGTGCCATTTGCAAAGGCCATAACTCTGACATCATTGTTTTTTTGGAGTTATTACCCTTTGTGATATTTTCTTGTCCGGAAGACAACTCCAGTTCTACTGATGCTATTGTAATGAAATTTTATGTATGGAAAGAAACTGATGAGAGAAAATGCCATGCACAAGGGCAGCAATATTTTGTTTTTCCCCTTTGTTATATTTTATTGTCAGGAAAATAACTCCAGTTCTTCCGACGTTAGTGAAATAAATATCATTTATTTACCGGTAATGGAAATAGCTTGATAAGATGATGTGTTATGGATAAGGGTCATAAGCTTGGCAACAAAATTCCCTTTTGTCATGTTTTCTTGTCTGGAAGATAACTCCATTTATAGTTATATTAAAATGTTGTCTTCGGTTGCCCAGTCAACTTAGGTACAAACTACAATGTCCTCATGTGAGCGAATTAAGGGCCATGGCCCTCTTGTTTTCTGTCAAAATGACCATTATTATACCTTGAGAAGAATAGCAGACAACAATTTCAAGCCTTGTTGTTAGGAGGGAATGGTTGTTCAGAGGGCTGTTATGGAGAGGGAGCACTTGTGAGGTTTTACTGTATTTACTCAGTTGCTTCACTGTAAGGGCTGAATGTGGTATGACCTACCTGTCATTTAGTCATCATTAGTGCTTATTGAACAAGGAAGATAATGTAATGGTATATTTTACATCATTAGGGCTAATTGAGCAAGATAGATAATAGAACAGTCTAACCTGTAGCTAGCAGCAGAAGAATGAAGAGAAATGGCCACCTGCGAACAAATAATTCCAGATAAGAGTGTGTAAACCACATATTTCCAACATTTTCTCCCTTATGCCTCCACCAAAGGCTATGTTATGACTGTGACTATTCTAATGGGTGGTCACAGCATAGGGTTTGGTAGAGGCATATTATATATAGAGTTTTAGATTTTGAAAATTCCAATACGCACCTTATCTGGAGCTCTGTATTTCTGCACTTTTAGCCTTTTAAACTCAAAGTAGAACATCCCCTCTGAAAGAAGAGCATTTATAAAGACAGTTTGAAATCCAGTTGACAGCTTACCCTAGCGAAACTTTCATGATCAGAACATGTTTAGGCATGTTTAAAACATATTTAAACATGATATTTGAACATGATCAAACATTTTTAGCTCACCTGAGCCAAAGGCTCAAGGTGAGCTATTGGGATGGTCCGTCGTCCGTCGTCTTTAACAATTGCTTCAAATGACATCTCCCCCTATACGGCTTGACAGAATTCAACCAAACTTTACAGAAATGTTCCTTGGGTCAAAAATAGATTTTTTTCAATGAAAACTTAAAAAAACTTCTTTTCTGAAACTACATGGGCCAGAGCTTAGATATTGGGCACATACCATTGCCTACAGGTCCTCTATCAAGTTTGTTCAAATTATGCACCTTGGGTCAAAATTGGCCCCACCCCTGGGGTCACAGTTTTTCATAGAGTTATATAGAGAAAATTTGAAACGTCTTCTTCTCTGACACTAATATGGCCAGAGCTTTTATATTCGGTATGGTGACACTTTTAAATATACTTTACATAATTTGTTCAAATTGTTCGGGTCTGTTGCATATCTAGGTCAGTCCTGGACCTAAATTATTATCGCCATTTTTTCAGCTATTTTCTCAGGTGAGCGAAATATGCCCCATGGGGCTCTTGTTTAATCATGTTATTAATATGTTTGAACATAATGAAACATGTGCGTAAAATGGCACCATGATCCAACACGATCAGACAAGATCATCATTAATCATGTAACTTGGAGATGATTGAAACATGATCAAACATCTTTTGAATGTGTTCAGAACATGATCGTTACATGGTAAAATATATGGGCCTTTGGGGGCATTTCAAGCATTATTGATCATGTACATGAACATTTTTGAACATCCACTGATTATTGTTTTTCTCATAATATTTTATAACATTTGAACATACCAGTATAACGATGAAAAAATGTGAAAAAAAAATCTTTTTTATAACAACAAATTTTAGACTCCATACTGAAAGAGTTTGTAGATAACAAATCAAAACATTGTATTAATTAATTTCAGGGATCTTGTAGAGAAGAAAACATTGGAAAAGAAAAAAATCTTAATTTCTCATTTTTAGACTGGCGACTTGTCGCTAGTCTTAAGTAACCGTACTTCCAAAACAGTGCTCGAATCTGGCGAAGCAACCTTAACATTCTGAGATAAATGCGCCATAGGTGTATCCACATACACATCGTTAAGGGCTGCGATAGTTTGTCTTAGATCCAGAACTTAACATCTGATCAAACGTTTGGTTTTTATTAAGAAGATGATAAGCTTCGATGTAAGAAATTATTTGTAGCAATATTTAACTGAAACACACACTTGATACCGATGAATTCAGTAATGACTAGATAAATGGGGTCGTTAATCCGCCCCTGGTAATTTCTACACTTCAGGACACCGTGCGATCGCTGGTGTGTAATCTGGTCTAAATAGTGCAGTGGAAAATCATTATTATTGAAGTGTTTTGCTAACATTTTCGCAATAAACCTTAAATATACAAAACACTTCATATTATGACAGCGATTACGGCTGTATTGACAATATCCCGTGGAAATATTCACAGTGAGACTCAGGTTAACAGATGGCATAAAGTATTTTGTTTTCACGCTTATTATACAGTGAATCCCCTCTATATTAGGACCACAAAATTGTGTTATTTATAGGTTGTTTAAAAATGTGACGGCTTACAGCAAGTTGGCCTTTAAACAAACAGAAACACCTTTAGGGCTTTTGTTGTACTGTTACCTTGCTTTAAGCTGTCACCTGAGTTGTTTACAATTAATCGGCTGTCTTTTTTAGTAGTCGTAGTAAAGAGGTTTCACTGTACTCAGCTCGCATGATTCCGGGTCGTTTTGCCCCCAAACAAGTTCACAACTTAGACGTTTCGCGCCCAAACCAGTTCCACCCTGGTCGTTTCCAACCCTGGTAGTTTCGCCCCCAATATAAAATATGCACCTAAGGTATTGAAGTTTTTAAAATTGATGTAGATTTAAATTTTACTTTAATCGGACGTTGATTAGATAGAAATTAGATAAGTGAAAGTACTATAGCACGTGAAAAGGATCATCGAGAATAAAAGCAGACATCAATTCTGTGCGAATGTGTGAAGTGTGCCGCCAAAGTGTGCTGCCTGTGATTGACACATGGCTAATTGTTTGATTGCATTTAAGTTGTTATTGTTTTGCTCTTTGACCTGTTGTTGTAACAGTTAGTTACATTAACCACTTCACTGCCTTACCTAAGGTAAACTATGCCTTACCTAAGGTAAACTAAGGTAAACTATAGTGGGTGGGGTAGCACATGTTATTGGTTGTGTCCTCTAAATATCTAAAATATAATATACCAAAGATTAAATAGTATAAAATTCTGCTATAATACTTACAATAAACCTTTTGGCAGGAATTTTAACTGGTTTGCAGTCTTTAATTTTTATCTCAGTCCCATTTTTCTTTCCAATACATTTTTAGCTCACCTGAGCCAAAGGCTCGAGGTGAGCTATTGGGATGGCCCTGTGTCCGGAGTCCGTCGTCGTCCGTCGTGCGTTGTGCGTCGTCGTTAACAATTGCTTCAAATGACAACTCCTCCTATACCGCTTGACAGAATTCAACCAAACTTTACAGAAATGTTCCTTGGGTCAAGCTCTTTCAAATTTGTTCAAAGAATTGAAAACAATGCAGACTGATTGCCATGGCAACCAAAGTGAAAAAATAAGGAAATCTTAAAAAATCTTCTTGTCAAAATCTGCAAGGGCCAGAGCTTAGATATTTGGCACATAGAATCATCTACAGGTCCTCTATCAATTTTGTTCAAATAATGCCCCTGGGGTCAAAATTGGCCCCGCCCAGGGGGTCACAGTTTTACATAGAGTTATATAGTGAAATGTTCAAACGTCTTCTTCTCTGAAACTAATATGGCCAGAGCTTTGATATTTGGCATGGTGACATTTCTAGATGTCCTATACCAAAATTGTTCAAATGGTTCTGGTTGGTTCAAATTATGCCCCTGGGGTCAAAATTGGCCCGGCCCCAGGAGTCACAATTTTACATAAAGTTATATAGTGAAATTTTCAAACGTCTTCTTCTCGGACACTAATATGGCCAGAGCTTTGTTATTTGGTATGGTGACACTTCTGAATATCATTTACGTATTTTGTTCAAATGGTTCAGGTCTGTTGCATATCTAGGTCACAGGAGGTAAAAATAGATTTTTTCTATAAAAATTAAAAAATCTTCTCGTCAAAAACTGCAAGGGCCAGAGCTTAGATATTTGGGACATAGCATCACCTACAGGTCCATTATCAAGTTTGTTCAAATTATGCCCCTGGGGTCAAAATTGGCCCCGCCCCTGGGGTCACCGTTTTACAATGAGTTATATAGTGAAATTTTCAAACGTCTTCTCCTCTGAAAGTAATATGGCCAGAGCTTTAATATTTGGCATGGTGACACTTCTAGATGTCCTTTACCTACTTTGTTTAAATGGTTCCGGTCGGTTGCATATCTGGGTCACAGAAGCTTAAAATAGATTTTTTTCAATGAAAACTTTAAAAAATCTTCTTGTCTAAAACCCTAGCACCCTGATCTTAGATATTTGGCACATATCATCATCTACAGGTCCTCTATCAAGATTGTTCAAATTATGCCCATCGGGTAAAAAATGACCCCGTCCTGGACATAAATCTTTTTCTCCATTTTGTCAGTTATTCTCAGGTGAGCGAAATATGCCCCATGGGGCTCTTGTTTATGTATTTGTTATCTAATTGTGGGTTTAGAAGAATTAAAAAACACTTAATAATTTTTTAAGAGAATCATTTAAACAATAGTCAGAAACATACATGTTCAATCATGTTTCTTTTTAGAAATAACTTGCTAATACCATTTTCAGTTTTTTTTTCATCATGTAATACTTAATGTGTGTGGCATATTAAAAAATCTTTTTGGGATGATGAAAGTATACATTTAAACATTAGATCATGTTTGATGATCAAACATATTTGTTAAACATGATTAGTCAACATGATTACTGACCAAATATACATGTTTAAATATATCTAAACATGTTTAATCATCAAACATGATCTATATTTCGCTAGGGTAACCCTTTACCCCATAGCCTGTTTCTAATGTTGACGATAGGAGACCACTTTAAGCAAGTTGAAGCTAAAGCAGGTTGTGCCTTAAAGCACATTCTGCTTTACTTTCAACCTGCTTTAATCTACCATCTGCTTGGATATAGAAAATGTTTCTTTTAATACATATTCATGACTGCTTAAATTGGAACTATTTTGTTTAGTGGAAGAATTAATTGAATGCGCTAAAAAGCGCTTCTATGGGGGACAAAAGTAAAGGAGAAAGCTGTAAAGAAGCTGTCTGTTTTACTTTTGTCCTGTATTAAGATGACCTCTGTCCTCAGACAGAACGTAGACATAGATATGGTTTATTTGGTAACTTGTACATATAGTAACTTGTACATCAGCATATATAAATCAAACTGTTTTAACAGGTCACGTGACACGCATAATTATAATATGTATAACCAAAACATAAAGAAATCATGAGATTGAGATCAATCTAAGAACAAAATGTTCCTCGAGTGAAATAAGAGGAGAATGAACACCTGTTTAATAATTGAAATATTTTTATAACCCTTTACCCCAAGAGTACGTTTTTTGATGCAGTTAAGTAATTTTTATGCCCCCGGCATCTATAGATGCGGAGGCATAATAGTAATCGTCCTGTCCGTCCGTGCGTCCTTCCGTCCGTGCGTCTGTAACAGGTTAAGTAGATTTTACCGTTTCGTCTAGCATCAACACCGCTTACTCAAATGCTTGGATACTTATACAGTTGTTTCCTTGGACCATTCCCTATCCACCAATATCACCCAACCTTGATTTTGACCTTGACCTTGACCTAATTTGGACTTAGAATATTTTAAATGGGCTATTTCTTGGTTAACTAGATTTTACCGTTTCGTCTAGCATCAGCATAACTGGCTACAATGCTTTGGTACTTATACAGTTGTTGCCTTGGATCACTACCAATCCACCCATATTATCCAACCTTGATTTTGACCTTGACCTAATTTGGACTTAGAAAAAAATCAGAATATATTGTAAAGGATGCCACCGGGAGCATAAGTGTTTATTGAACGCGCATTCTTGTTGTTACATGCATTATCAATGTATTACTTGTCGCTGATTAAGATCATATGAACTTTTTAGCTCACCTGAGCTAGCTCAGGGTGAGCTATTGCAATCCTTGAATGTCCGGCGTGCGGCGTCAACAATTTTAGTGTTTACACTCTAGAGACCACAATTTTTATCCAATCTTTCTCAAACTTGCTCAGATGGTATATTGCCAGAAGAGTTCGGATGAGTACTATTATGGTTGAAATCGGACAAATAGGTCATGAGTTATCTACCTTTGAACTGCTGAAAATGCCATATTTAACAGTGTTTACACTCTAGAGGCCACAGTATTTATCCAATCTTTCTAAAACCTGGCCAGATGGTATATGACCATAAGAGTCCGGATGAGTTCGATTTTGGTTGAAATAGGACAAATAGATCAAGAGTAATCTACCTTTGAATTGCTGAAAATGCCATTTTTAACAGTGTTTACACTCTAGAGTTCACAATTTTTATCAAATCTTTCTTAAACTTGCTCAGATTGTATATTACTATAAGAGTTCAGATGAGTTTGATTATGGTTGTAAGCAGACTTATAGGTCGAGAGTTATCTACCTTTGAATTGCTGAAAATGCCATATTTAACGATGTTTACACTCTAGAGGCCACAAATTTTATCCAATCTTTCATAAACTTACGCAGATTGTATATTATCATAAGACTTCGGATGAGTTCAATTTTGGTTGTAATCTGATCAATAGGTCAAGAGTTATCTACCTTTGAATGGCTGAAAATGATATATTTAACAGTGTTTACGCTCTAAAGGCCACAATATTTATCCAAGCTCTCTCAAACTTGCCCATATTGTATATGACCATAAGAGTTGGAAAAAGGTTGATTATGGTTGGAATCAGACAAATAGATCAAGAGATATCTACCTTTGAATTGCTGAAAATGCCATATTTTACAGCGTTTTACACTCTTGCAACTACAGTTTTCAATGGATTTTGATTGTACATGTACTTGTACACACGGGATGTAGCTATACATTCTCGAAGGAGTGAAATTATTGTTGAAATGTAATCATTGTGGCAATAGTTACCTGCCCTTGATATACTTTGAAATGCTAGAAAAATGCTTAATTTCAGTATTGTTTAGGCTCTAGTTATCTGCCTTTGATGTACTCTACTATACTACAGTAGGTCGACAAACTTGAGTGGATTTATAATAAAACGGGTGAAATTCAAAGGTAAAGCTATCAGGCTTCATTACAAATGGTGAGCGATATCAGGGCCTTCAGGCCCTCTTGTTTTGCATTGTGGCCGGTGGGCACCTACAGCAGATCGAAACGAAGCAGAGTTCTCGGGTTTACTTTGCATCTGCTCCAGGCAACGATCTGTCTTGAATCCTGAAAGCATATGGGAGCCCTCTGATCAGGGTCTACACTGTTTTCAAATGTAATGAGTATATTTTAAACAGGTCCATGGTGTTGAAAGAGTTAAAGCTAAATATTAATCCTCTCTATGCTGTAAACAATTACTTGTGCATTTTGCATTTAGTGTAGGGTTCCTAAACATGAAACATTTAGAATAAAATGGGTGTAAATCTGAGTGGCAGACAGTTTGGAGCCTGATCAGACATAGGATACTTTGTGTCAGATCTGAATCCAAGCTGTTTACAGATGCATGTGTGATCATACATAGCAGGATTGGAGCTGAGATTTGTACTGTCTGTCCCTGCCCATAACAGAAGGCTGTGCATAATTATTAATCAGCAAGAGACTATTCTGTGGTATCATAATGTTTCGAAGCTTTCTTAGTGTGACAGGTTATATTATTGCTAATATTTTTAGCATCTGGTTATGTCAACTTTGATTACTGGATGTCAAAGCTGGGAAATCTGATACGGGTGAACCATCTTCTACTGTTACATAATGCTCAGTAGTATTTGTCTGCAGCACTGTTTTTGTTTCCTGTTTAACCCTTTACTCCATCGCCTGTTTCTTGTTTTGGAGACGGGTGACCATTTAAAGCATTCTGCGTTACTTTCAACCAGCTTTAAGCCATCACTTGCTTGGAGATAAATACAGCGTTCCCTCTCTACAACGACACCCAATGGGAGACAAAACATGTGTGCGTTGTTCGGAGGGAGTCGTTATAGGGAGGGAAATTGGTTTATATTTGCAAACAGCTTAAATCCAGATCAGACGCCGTGTTACGCAGTGTCTGATCTGGATTCAAGCTGTTTGTCATGCGTACTTATGTTTTTTCTGTCAAAATATTATTTACGTAAGAAAAACAGCAGACAACAATTTTAAGTAGATGATGCATCAGTGCAAGCATAAAACATGATTTTCTTGGGAACAGTGGCGAATGTGGTTGTAAGGAGGGAGTCGTTGTTCGGAGGGTCGTTGTAGAGAGGGAACGCTGTATTTCTTATGGAGCATGTTCATGAAGGTATTAATTGGAACTGCTTTCTTCAGTGGAGGAATAAATTAAATGCACTAAAAGATGTTTCTATGAGCGTAGCCTATTTCTAGTATTTTAGACTGGTGACCACTTTAAGTTGGAAAGTAAAGCAGAATGTGTCTGCAGGCCTGGTGCATTCTGCTTTACTTCCATCCTACTTTAATTTTTTTCTATCTGAAACTTGAAACAGACAGTAACAGTTTTCAATTTAGTCTAGTCCATTTTTAGCTCGCCGGACTGTGTCCAAGAGCTAATGTTGTCACCCGTTCGTTGGCGTTGCCATTCCTGTTCCCGTTCACGTTAGCAGTTTCAAGAAAATGCTTATAACTCCTTTGTCCCATGAGGTATTGCTTTCATATTTGGTATGTGTGTGTATATGGACAAGACCTTTCCATGCACTAAAAAAGTTTGACCATATGGAGGTCTGCATCTAATAAGGGATGTCAAAAATATTTTTTTTCGTAAGATAATTGCCATAGGCAGAAGATGAATATAACCAAGGACTTTCCATAAATAGGAGGGCTTGTCTTGGTAATTTTACGTAAATATTGTTTAGTCTGACATCAGTTTCCCTGTGTCATGTGGGAAAAAGAGATTTAATAGAAAGTGTGATTGACTTATAAGATAGTACTGGTAGTTTCTCGTAGGAGTAGTAGAATTACTAATTAAGGTCAAACCATGTCAAACCCATATAGAACTTCCTTATATATTTACCTTTATAGTCAAACCTCAATATGGACAATTACAGTTTCCAATTAACTCTAGTCCATTGTTAGCTTGTCTGGGGTTTTTTTAAGAAAAAAAAAGAGCTATAAAATTGTCATCACTCTGGGGTCCTTGTTAGCTCACCTGGCACAATGTGAGCTACTGTGATCGCCTTGTGTCCGTCGTCATCGTCCGTCCGTTGTCAAACTTTTTTTTAAAAGATCTACATCTTGGAAACCACTGGGCAAATTTCATCAAAACTTCATAGGATTGTTCATTGCAGGGTACTCTCTCAAATTTCTTCAAATATAGGTGATCCAGTTGAAATTGTGGTTGCCATGGCAACAATTGAAAAAACTTAAAAATTCTTCTTGTCCAAAACTGCTGGTCCAAATTGAAAATAAATTTAAAAACAAATGCTCCATTGGTGACCTTCTATAAGATTTCTTAAAATAATTTTCCTATCTCAAAAAACATGGCCACTAGTGGGTGGGGCAGATTTTCCTTATATGGCTAAATAGTGAAAACTTTAAAAGTCTTCTTGTCTGAAACCACTGGTCCGATTTGAAAGTAATTTCACACAATTGATCCATAGGTGACCCTCTACCAGATTTTTTAAATAATTTTATCTTAAAAAACATGGCTGCCAGTGGGTGGGGCAATTTTCCTTACATTACTGTATAGTAGAAACTTTAAAAATCTTCTTCTCTGAAACTGCTTGTTATCCCCTGCCAAAAGGCAGAGGGATACTGTTTTAGGTCTGTCTGCGCCACTAAAGTGGGTTAGAGGGCCAGATAAAGGTAAACATAACAAAAGAAGACAATGGAGTTCATTCCGTAACAATATACTAAGGGGCCGTAGCCCAAGGCCCTCTAACCCACTTCGGTGGGCACGTCAGTCCGGCTCTCCGTCCGTCCGTCACTCCGCCCGTCCATGCTCATAAAATGATAGTTGCCTGGCTAAAATTGTTTCCATATCCTAGACACATAATTGAAAAACATTAACCTGGCAGTTTCTTGTAACATTAACCTGGCCATTTCTTGTGACATTAACCTGGCCTGTTGTGTGACATAGGGTTAGGGGTAGGGGTAGCCTCCAGATCATTCTATAACAAAGTTAGACTTCATTTATGTGGCTAACCACATTCATTTTAACCACATAAAAGAGAAAGGAGAAATGGAGATTGTGGGTACGTCCGTCTTTCCGTCCGTCACGTTGTCCGTCTGCAACTGTATCTCTGAAACCGATAAACAGATTTGTATGAAACTTGGTACAGTATAACCTCTGTCGATCGACACCTCTCTTGACCGGAAACCTCTGTAATCCGACCCTGCTGTTTGGTCCCGGCAGTTTCCCTATTTGTTGTATGTAACCAAACTCTCTCTTGATCGGATCCTCTGTTAACCGTTATCCGACATACCTCGACGGTCCGATGAAGGCAAATTAGAGGTTTTTCACACCTCGTTATCCGACGGTATGCTGACCATTGATCATTGACAGGGACTATGTACGTGCAGGTGATAATGACACACATCGCTCGGATGGCCGTGTAAAACAAAGTGTGTTGTTTTAACAGTGAGTGAATGATATGAGGGTTAATAAGATAACTTAGCCAACAAATGTAAGCAACCCATTCAGTGTCGCAGTGCCGAAACCCCAACTCATCCATCCTTTCCAGCAATGGCTAACCTTGATTTCGTGTTTAAATTGCACAGGTGTCTGCCAATCGTCCTCACTGTCAACATGAGAAAGTACGAAATATATATCTAATTCGCCTTCCGCATAATTCGAGTCTATATTATAGTCGAAGGCGTAAAAATATATGCTAAAGTTATATTGAGAGAAAATTAATACATTGTACATAAAATGTAAATACGAATATGCCGATGTTTTCGTCGAACCCTATGTACATGCGTGTTTACTTCCGATTGTACACTATACACGTTTTATGCCTACTGTAGTTTAAAGGAATAATGGGAAAAACAGTGTAGATCCGGACCAGGTGACTCTTAGTTTAACCTGGAACGATCTGATCAGGATATATGCTATATGCTGCAGTCATACATATTTAATATGTCAGTTGGCATCGAGGAATTCCCCTCGCAGCGAAAAATCCCGGCTGTACTTTTTCCAAGGTTCAGTGTAAAATTTCCATGGAATATGAATAATTTACGTGGAATTTACATGGAATTCTAAAAGTTCCATGGTTATTCGTTACAATTTCCAAGGTTTTTGTTTAGTCATCCAACATTTCCAAGTTTTATGCATGCTTATGAACAAAAAAACCACGTAAATATCAAGAAAAAACCTTGGAAACTCTTTAAACCTTGGCAAAAGCTCGGAAAAATTGGACTTTGGCAAAAATAAACACGGAACAATCTTGGAAATAAGAACTTAACCATTTTTTAGCACGGAAAATCCTTGTAAAATAATAACTTAAACAATTTGCACCTCGTAATATTTGCTACAATTGTAAGTTTCACAAAACAGTGAATATTATACACACCCAGGACACCAGCTCACAACAATCAGAGGTCAGAGATTTAAGTTGTCTGTTTATCTATACTTTAAAATGTGAATGTGGCAAAAATTAAAGACTCCAAACCAGTTCAGACTCCTGACAAAAGATTCATGGTAAGTTACATAACTTACATAAATACAATTTTATCATGATCATAATATATCTTGGATATTTACATGATACAAACAAAAGCATGTGGTACCCCACCCACTAGTACATGTAGTTAACTATTCCTTGTATACTTTTCCATGGTATTTTGTCGAAACCACGTAAAATGGTTCTAACATTTCCGTGGTTTTTAGGAAAAAACCACGGAAATAACAGAGTAAATATTTTACAAGGATTCCTCGTAAACTTTTCCGAGGATTTTTGTTTCCGTGGTTTTTAGGAGAAAACCTTGGAAATTAAATATTTTACAAGGATTCCTCGTAAACTTTTCCGAGGTATTTTGTCAAACCATGTAAAAACCAAGGTCTTGTATTTTTGGCCGGATTGAAAATGCAGTCTATAGATTGGCGAATGCCGTCCGTCCGTCCGTCTGTCTGTCCGTCCGTCTGTCTGTCTGTCCGTCAGTCCTCACTTTGGTTGACCTTTTTGTTAGTGTCAGTTTTAGCCAAAGCTTAAGTCCTACAGCAACCAAATTTGGCATGTACACTTATAGTGAGGTCATCATCACATGCTGTGGGTAACATGGTCACTGTGACCTAGATTTCACGGTCCAATGACTTAGAGAATTCTTGGTTAACCTTTTCGTTTACGTCTTGGTTTACCTTTTTGTTAGTGTCAGTTTTAGTCAAAGTTTAAGTCCTACAGCAACCAAATTTGGCATGTGCAGTTGTAGTGAGGTCATCATCACATGCCATGGGTAACTAGGTCACTGTGACCTAGATTTCAAGGTCAAATGACTTAAAGAATTCTTGGTTAACCTTTTCGTTTGCGTCTTTGTTTACCTTTTTGTTAGTGTCAGTTTTAGTCAAATTTAACTCCTACAGCAACCAAATTTGGCATAAACAGTTGTAGTGAGGTCATCATCACATGCCATGGGTAACTATATTATATATATATATATATATATATATATATACAAAGCAAATATATATATATATATATACAAAGCAAAAGTGCAGACAATCCGGCCATACCGACCTTGGCGGTTTCTCGTCTAAGGTTTTCTCGTCTTTTTTTCCAAGGTTTTTGTAATATGACCGTCCGAATACTCCGTGGTTTTTTCCATGTTTTTTTTTCATAAAACCTAGGAAAAAGTACAGCCGGGCTGGACTGAATCTTTGGGTGTGTAAACTTGTGAACTTAGGCATAATTCCGTTAACCGACACCCTCTCTTAACCGACTTACAACGTGGACCAATGGGGTGTCGGATAACAGAGGTTATACTGTATAGTTATTTGTCATCATAGGAGCACCATGGGAAATTATTATTTTTTTCAGAAAATTTTAGGAATTTACGAGTTATCTGCCCTTTTAGCGTTAAAAATGCCATATTTAACAGTTTTTACACTCTAGCAACTACAGTATTCAACATATTTTGTTTAAACTTGCACACGATGTCTCTAAGTACAGGTTCTTGAAGATGTGCAATTATTGGCAAACAAGGATATATTTGACAAGAGTTATCTGCCCTTGATGTACTTATAAATGCTAGAAAATGCTTTATTTTGATATTGTTTACATACTAGTGTCTATAAATATGCATGGATTTTGATAAAAACTTTCTTGAACTATGTATGGCTATTAGTTTTCAAATGAATATGATTCTTTTTGAAAACGGAGAAATAAGTCATGAGTTATCTGCCCTTGACAAGTAAAAAAAAGCCATATTTAACAGTTTTTACTCTCTAGCAACTGCAGTTTTGAATGGATTTGAATTAAACTTGCACACAATGTCTATAAGTACAGGTTCTTGAAGGTGTGCAATTATTGCCAAAAAAGGATACTTGTGGAAAGAGTTATCTGCCCTTGATGTACTTAGAAATGCTAGAAATTGCTTTATTACACGAAGGGTAAAATTGCAACAGAACAAAATAATCAGTTTAGTGAATATAATTGATAAACTCTTTGCACATACTTGACATACAAGTTGATATACATTTAAAGTTACATCAATAACCAACATCTTACAATATAATGTGGCAGTTATGGCCCCTGATGCAACAAAAAATCCCAGGGAAATGCTTCATGCTTATGAAAAACTATGATGCCATGAAGGAACTGACAGCGACTCCACACATTCTGCAAGGTCCAATCCTTACAGCAAACCAATCGTAGGTCCAATCCTACGCACACCAGCCTCTACTGGCCGGTTCCCTGCCATAGGTCATCCTTATCGTCATCCTTACTTACTCTGACCAATCACATAGCAGGTGCCTATGGTTGGTACAAATATACCCAATCCATAGCGGATGCCTATGGTTGGTGCCATACCTACCAACTCATAGCGGATGCCTATGGTTGGTGTAAGCCCTTCCAACTCACAGCGGATGCCTATGGTTGGTGAAAACCCTAAAAATGGATCGGTCATCAGTCAGTTCCTTCGTACATACAATCCAATTCCCTTTACAAATCATATTAAAGCATTTCCCCGGAATTTTCTGCCACACGAACAATGTTCGCCCCAAAATTCCGGCCATTTACTACCTTCCAAAAACTTTGTCCAAAGCCTCCTTAATATCAAGTAAGAATAAATCAATGCCCACATCAGAAAGATGAACACCATCTCTGAAGTACAATCCAGGGGTATCCGTAGAGATATCTTCATGATTCACAAATAATCCTCCATCGTGTTCCACCAAACGTTTCACATATCTGTTCAACTGTCTACGTTTCTTTTCAATCTTATCTACAGGGATAGATGTTCTGTCCCATACCAATCTTGGCAGCAAGGCAGATACAATCAGAGTAGTGTTCGAACAATTGAAATAATATCCTCTTTCAAGGCGTGTCGCATGACCATGCCTTTCTCAGTCCCTTAATCATTGGATCCCAAGTGAATTATAATGGCCTGTGGAACAGGATTATGCAATGCTAAATACTGAATGTTATGTTTGAGCTGCGCCCATTTCATGCCCCGCAAACCCATCCAATTGATGGCCTTCACCTTCACTAAACCTAAATTTCTGGCGATATTACGACGGTCTGCACGCTGCTGGGCCCAATTTACATATGAATCCCCTATGAGCCATACATCTGAAAATATACTTAGATAGGTGTTAGAAAAATTCTGTGAATAGCAAATGTTACTCAGTTCTTACAATCTAATGTACCTAAGGAAGGGGTCAGAAGACCACCTACCCATATGCTTTATAGTATTGTATGGAATGCCTTGCTGGGCCAACCAAGTAGCTGCCCCAATACGAAACGAATGAGTTTTAAAATTTGTTGCAGGAAGGTGTGTACTCTTAGTAACCTTTGTTAAGACTGCACCAAATTGATATCTTGTTAATGGAGAACCATCAATATGACAAAATAATAACCGTCAGGTATGAAACTGAGGACGGATCTCGAGATAATCAGTCATAGCAGCAACCGGGCAAACTGCTGTACCTGTCGCTGTAATGGGGATGATAACTGGGGCACCTTTTTGATTTGTCTTTGATCTCGGAAGTTGGACTTTAAAAGACTTAGTTGGGTGAAACTGAACAATATCGGACCTCAACAAGGGGGCATCAGCCATGGACGGAGAAGAATACACCATCTCTCCGACCCTAAATAAACCAAAAAATGCCAATGTGTATGCTGCCTTAAACAGGACACTCTCAAAATGAGAGATGCAGACTAAGCTTAACTTTGAACTAATATCTAACAAAATTTCATACATGATTGGCATTCTAGTGTCATGAGAAGGTTTGGAACGACGAAACCCTTCAAGCATTTTAACAACCGTCAGGCATGAAGTGTTATCTGTCAAACCGTGCAGCCTGTGCTGAAACCGAATAGCCGACAAATATGTTGTGGCAGTCTTATAAGCATAACCCATCTGAAATAGGTACGAAATAAAAGCCTCTAAATGTGCAAGAGGCACAGGCCATGTCTGCCCAAGATTATAGCAGTCCCTAAAAGAAAAAAGCACTTGTAAGGCGTTTGTATATACTGCTTTTGTGCTAGTTGCTATTCCTGCACTCAAAAGCTGTCTGGCTCCAACTCGAAGATGTTCCATAGAAACTGGTATCTGAGCTGGGTGTTGCTCTGCTTCTGGGGCCAACTGACGGAAGCGATTGAGCTGTAAACGAGACAAACTGTCAGCAATTTCATTGTGGGTCCCTGGTACATGTTCTGCTTTAAAAACTAGATTAAGTTGTAAACACTTTAAAGTTAGTGCTCGGACCAAAACCATCAAATCTGCAGATTTGGATGTCTGTTTGTTTATCACATGGACAACAGACTGGTTATCAGTTGTGATAACCAGTCTGTTGTCCATGTGAAAAATCTAAATACGTGCCTTTAAAAGGTTCGTATTAGTTGCGTATTTAACTTTTTGACTGCCTTTGATAATTATGGACATAACATAAATGGGGAAAAAACGCAGCTTTGTTGTTGTCAGAAAATTAAATACGTGCCTTTTTCAAAGTTGTGTTTTCTGATTTAAAAGAATACGAGCCTTTTGCAGTGATAAAGTTAAATACGACTTTAACTCCTTTTCTGATTTCAAAGAATACGAGCCTTTTGCATTAAAAAAGTTAAATACGACACTAATACGAAACTTTTTCAAAGCTGCGTATTTTAAGTTAGCTAAAAACGAGCCTTTTTATCAATTTTCCAAACTTTTTGGCAAATACGCAGCTATGACTTGAGGTGCGTGTTTTGAGGCTCGTAAAAGCTTCGTAAAAGCTGCGTATATCTAGAGCTGCGTTTTTTTTCCGCAAGGGTACTCTAATAGTGTGATATCCCTAGTTCGACCCTTTTCAATCCATGCAGCGGGCCAGGTAACACATGTCCACTTCCCATGAAAGTAAGCACCGAAACCTTTGTCAGAAGCAGCAGAGCTGTCTGTAAACAAACAAATATCTGCATTAGTGGACCAAATCATATCCTGAAAAACTGAAATGCCATTGAACTCCTGAAAAAACATCAACCACATTTTCAGGTCCAATTTCATTCCATTTGTCAACCTGATGTGGTGATGAGGACAAGAAATACTACAGCCAAAAGGAAGAGACTTGTCAAAAAAGTACTTCCCATCAAATTTAAAACCCAAGAGCCTAAAGTTATCCTTCGAGACTGGTATTAAACGGAAAGCAGATTTTATATCGGATTTAGCTAGCAAAGCACCTTTTCCCAAATGTTGAACCATCTTAACAGCAGCATCAAACTTGGTATACTGTACCGAGCAGAGCTTTGGATCAATATGATCATTAACTGAATCCCCCCTTGGGTAAGAAAGATGATGTATCAGTCTGAAATCTCCCGGCTCTTTTTTTGGAACCAGACCCAAAGGCGAGACCCTGAAATTTGGAAATGGTGGCTCACTAAATGGACCCTCCACACGCCCTAAATTTACTTCTTTGGTAATTTTATCCCTGACAATCTCTGGATATTGCTTAGCAGATTTTAAATTTGTGGATTCATAAGTTTTAATAGGTCCATCGTAATGTAAAGGAAACCCAAACGAAAAGCCATTATAGATTTTCAATGCAGAAATTTGATCAGGATATGTCCTTAAAAACCTGACCATGACATCCAACTGAACTGGTGTGTTTGATAGTGTAAATTCAGTTTTGGCCAAATTTGGGTTGCCTTTGACCTTGCCGATTTGGACCATTCCCCCTCGAAATGCCTCAGAACCAAATGATCGATTTGGACCATTCCCCCTCGAAATGCCTCAGAACCAAATGATCGAGGACACCTCTGTTGTGCGTGTGAACCCCTGCAAGCTAAACAGACGTGATCATATCTACAGGGTTTAAATGAGCAACCATGAATGGAATTTAAATCAAAGCATGGGCGTACAAATTTCCTGGTGGTAGCCGCACTGGCTGACCTTGGTGCCACAGGCACCCGAGCCAGCATATTTTGTGCAGGCTGCTGTGACAATGCAAGCACATTCATTGTTCTGGACCACGAATCAGAATGTATCACCGCCCATGATTGAGGCTGGATGGCCTGGCGCATCCTAAATCTCTCGTCATATCTACGCCAAGCAAACGTTCCACCAGACATGGTTTCTGCATCCCTGATGATCGCCATATACAGTACAAGTCTCGCAATGTTTAAAGAATCCGCGGTCCGTCGCAATTTCAGCGACCGCGGACGGGCGTATTTGTCCGTCATGATATTTGAGGTATTCCGCAGTCCATCGCGGATAGTGATGGGTCCGTGATGGTATCTCACCGGGGTTCTCGCCGCCGGACGCGATCGTTATCACCGCGGATCGTGGTGATATCGTCACGGACCGCGGTGCACCACTGCGGATCGCGCTGGTCCTTACCTGGATTGATATTTTGTTTCCTTGGTTAATTTCAACAGCCTATTTACTCCTATATTGCGCACAATAAAAGGTGTTCAATATATGAAATAAATCATTCGAAAAAAGTTCATTGTGGCTTATTTCCAACCGAAACCGTTCTGCATTCGACAAGCATCTATTTGTTTGGCGTGTTTGATTTATGTTTACAGAACCTGATTGTGAATTGTCTGGTTCTGTTCGGAAAAATACGATGTGCAATATTCGAGTCTATTTTCTACTTAAGTGTTGCCAAAAATTTATTTCCGATAAAGAAACACGGTACAACCGATTATCCAACAGCACAAACAGCCTTTATGATGTTTCAACTTTGCATACACGCGTATGCCATTTTGGCTCTATATATAGTAAAGTTCCACTTTTAACCCTTTCATGATCAAATTATTCGGGAGAATTTTACCCCTTCATCGCTTTATTGTCGTCTGCTTCAATGTTGTTTTTTCTGCAATACACATTTCAAAGATATATTTAATGTTGTATGACCTTATAAATGTCGATACGACAGTCAAACTGTGTGGGTCCTAATTGCGTCTGATCAGGCCCCAACTAGTTACAAACGCGCTTTAAAGCGTCATTGAGAGTAAAAGGGTTATAAGTAAAATCGATTTTACGGTTTCAATTTCACATCAGTCTAAATAATAGTATCATAAATCCCCTGAAAACTATTCCCAAAATCTATGAGTCCGCATTAGTCTTCTATGATTCCTGTATAGATTTAGCCTACATAATTATCTGACTGGCAGACGAAATAACTTTGAGAGTTTATTATGTCATAGTGGGAATCATTTATAATGGAAGTGAAAGGATTAAAGAATAATTATCATTTATTCTAAACTCAAAATACGTCACTCTAACGCAAACATTCTTTCTTTTTAAACGGATTTTTCTTAATTTAAATGCCCACTAGTCTTAAATACCAGACGCTTCAAATAAAAGCAATATAAAGACAATACTGAATCTTAAAATGTCTTTTCTAAACACTGCATGTAATCGAATTATACTGTGGAGAAAATGTTATTCTTTCCCAATAAACGCGTTTACGCTAAAACAAGTATTTCCATTGCAAACAAATTGGAGCCAGATTAGACGCCGGGTTACCCGGCGTCTGATTAGGCTCCAAACTGCTTGTCACTCAGATAAAAATATGTATACATATTTATAACAAAGTTGTCATTACATGTATATGCATTCTGCAATTTCAAAGCAGACGACAATATGACAGTGCAAAAAGTAAACAACGCTATTTAATATTGTGCCTGTTCAGGAGAAAAATATCTGGTCCTTGGTTTGATGATATATGCTGTTTGGTTCTACATTGTATAAGTGTATGATATAGTTTAACAGGAAACTCGAGGAGTGACTATAATTTGTGTTACTCTGCATTAAGCAGTCAATCGCCTTTTTGCGATAATACAGTAACACTAATTCAGTGTACTGTTGCACAAATGTATTATTGTTCCAAACATAATTAAGTTTATTTTTACAACAAATAAAATGTAAGGAAATGGTAGAGAGAAAGAGAAAACTGTTTTAGAAGCAAATTCATAAAGCCTCATAAATGTAGGTAACTTAGACATTCGCTGCATACGTCTCATAAAAATGAGCCGATGGTGACCGGGGCTTGTAGGGGGAATGGAATGCTGCGTCACAGGGCGCTACTCTTTCAAAGTCAACCCTTAGCCTGCCGAGTGCAACTTCTTTTAATATTTGCAAACAGTTCGGATCCTAAAGAAAACAAGTAACTCCTACGTTGGGTCAAACTTGACTAACTCTCATTTTCTGTTATTCAGTGAAAAAAGGCAACGAATCTTATTTCAGTTAATTCCCAGACATTTAGAAGCGGGTGATAATAACAATGAGGGCTAAAGTAACGTGTTTGATCATGCATTAAATCAACGCTTTGGGAGTTCTACACCGGAAACAACCCTGGCATTCTAGCGCAGGGGGTAAGATCACAAAACCCGACAATCACAAATGAAAGTGCCGCCTTCCATCAACAAGCTGTTACAGCTCATTGGCTCCGTGTCTTGGAAAAAGACGACGGATTTTGCAGACAACACATACCACAACAAACAGAAGGCTTAAACCTTTATCATAGCTTGATTACTGTTTCAAATAGTTTGTTGATTTCTAATATATATATATATAAGGGAATTTTGAAATTAGTAATAATTCAAATCTATGATAAGCGGCCAGTCGTTTACTAATAGTGAAGACGCAGATCAAAGTGTCCCTTAACCCTTTGAACCCCAGTCCCGCATATAGGCGTCCTTTTCAAACAGTATACATGTGAAAAGTGCACTTGTCCTATGCAAACAGTGAATACCCAGATCAGAGGGCTCCTTACGGAGCCCTCTGATCTGGGTTTTCACTGTTTGTCATAATGCAAAACAGTGACAAAAACAACCCTTAAAAGTCAAAAATGGACTAGACTAAAATGGAAACTGGGATTGTCCATTTGAAGTTTTAGGGAGGAAAGAGTTAAGGAGTCATCTGATCAGGATCAGAACCGTTTAAAACATTCAACCCTATCGACGAGTATACTCGTCATTAACTAACAACTGCTGGCACAAAAGCGCCGGTGATACAACAGGAATTAGAAAATTGATTTATTACACATAAACAAACCTTTATACATGTAACTATGACGACCCAGATCAGTGTGCTCCTAGAGCTCTCTGATCAGTATCTGCACCGTTTAAGGATACGATCACACATCGTAATTGCTTAAAACACATTCTTGTAACCTATGAACAGTATCATGGAGACTTGTTGAATGCTAAGCATGTAGATGTGGATCCAGATCAGATGGTTCCTCGATTCCTCTGATCTGGATCTATACCGTTTAAGGATACGATCATATATCGTAATTACGTCAAACACTCAATCATATTGACGAGTGCACTCGTCACTTACTAACAGTGTACCTATGACAAGTGAACTTGTCGTTTAAAACAGCAAACATGTAAACCCAGATCAGAGGGCTCATTGTACATCTGATCAGGATCTGCACCGTCTAAGGTAGAGATGATGGTCTAATAAAGAAAACAATTTTTTAATTAATGACACCCAACCCATATTTCATAGCTCAGGGATGAAAGTGATACATTTCACCATAATATATGCCATTTTTGTTGACTTTGTTTTAATATTTTTACGATTTTATAAGACCAATTAAAAAATCAAAAGCACTTTTAAAGCCGCCTTAACTTGTAACGTGTATCATTTCTATGGATTTTCAAAATAGTTGTTGTTGTTGCTAAGGTTTAACGTCCCGCCTAAGTGCTAAAGATACAAAATACCCCTGCAAACTTTTGTTATGTAACATCACAGTTTTTATCAAATTAACTGATTGGTGTGTCAATTAGACTGTCGTGACCTCCCAGTTTCCAACCAATACCTTATTTTTCGACCAGTTTATCGTAAATGATTTCTTTAAACTCCGCCCCCAAATTTAAAAGCCAATCATAAAAAAGAACGAGTTTAACACTGTATGCCATAAATCCCATTGATAGCGTCGGAATAAACTGCTTAATCTAGTCACGTGATCCATGCAACCGAGGCGCCCAAGGGGAAATATGGCAGATGACGAGTGACAGAGACCGCAATATCACTATTAAGTACTTACACAATTAATTTGATTGATTTTTTATCGGTTCAGATGTAAATTCTATCGCTACACGTATTATGTACATTGTAACCGATCATCTCAAAACCAGATAATACAATGTCATCAACATTATAGTTCTTACGAATGAAAGTAAACGAAAATGTTGTTTAATAATTCAAGTGAATCCCTATCATACACTGAGTTACAATCGCAAGGTAATTATATATACCGTTAATTACTATAACTATAAACTAATATTTTCATTATATGTATATGAATGCAGAAGACTTTGTTTACCCTATTCACTGAGTATGATAATCTAGTTTTAGAATGTACTTTGCAAAAGAACACAACACCATCTGTTTTTCTTTTTAAAATAAATGAAACCTAAACAGGAGTGTTAAACGTTTGGACCCTGATCAGACACCAAATTTCTCAGCGGCTGACTTGAGGTTTGCACAGCTAAACACGTCCAATCGCTCTTAGCATTATGAGGGTTAACAATTAAAACATTACTTATGTGCATTATAAACCAGTTACTGTACAAAATTTCATAATAACATATAAATCCTATTAGACATGACAAAATATTTTCACATATGGATTGAAGATAACCGTAGACATGGCAATTGCACAGTAACAGCATCGCAGATCCGATATGGTGTTTAAAGACACTAGCCATCGGAGTTGTAGGTTTGCTATTCGTTTGCATAGACCAAGTGTACTCTTCATAGGTACACTGTATGTAAATGTCGATTTTACTCGTTACAATGGTTGTATGTGTTAACTTTTATGCTGTCTGCAAATAAAAATAAAAATGAAAATAATAATCCCTTGTAATCAAGGTGTAACTGTCAATAAATTACTAATATGAAGATTTTTTTAAATATCGTATCTTTTTTTTCTTGAAATTTGAATTTTCTTAATCGCTTACTCTTTTTTCACGTTTCACTCGACCCCCCCCCCCCACCCCCCCCCCCCCCCCACCCCCATTTACCTTTTTTGTTGTTATTGCTGTATCTAATTAGGAACAAACGCTCCAGATATCAAACCACATTACAACTGTTTTACAATTGAAATTTTTCAACCTATTTACATGAAATTATTGACCTGTATTTGTTCACATGTTTTTATAAAATATTTGTGATTTGTGAGAAAAAAAAAAATGTTTTGTTCTGTTCTGTTTAAATGTCTTTACGTAGTTGATTGCCATATTATATGCAATTTCATAAAAATGCTAAATAGGGTTTAATTATGTTTTAGAAAAGAGACGGAAAAGTACGCTCGGCCGTGTAAAATGTAGTTAACACGTACATTTTATTTAATCATGTGACCGTTTGCTCTAAAACATTCTGGGAAGTAAGTATTTTTTAGTTATAAGCTCTAACAGCATATAATTATTTCCACGTGAAAACACCTGTCTGACTGACTCTCTGTTGCTGTCTGTCTACATGTATCTGTCTTTCTGACAGTCTGTATGTCTTTCTTTATTCCTTCTCTAAGTCTGTCTGTCTATATCCCCCCCTATCTCTATCTCTCACTCATTCTCTCTATGTCTGTCTCCCTCTCTCTCTCTCTCTCTCTTGTTTGCATACATGTAACACTGCCTTCTATAACCATCTACTTTCCCCAGAAAAAATGCAAGCTCATGTTTGACAAAGTTGAACGATCAAAAGTTATAGATTTTGAAACAAAATAAATCGTGTAGATGTGTTTGATCCTTATACCATTATTTAATATACAATAAAACCTCTCTATTACGAACACTGAAAAGAAGGCTAATTGACTGCATAAAAGACAGATGATAGGTTAAAGCAAGGTAAACGTAAAGTAGAAAGCTCCTGCCGGGACTTATTTACGTTCACCTTTTTTAAGCATGCACGTGCTTTTAAATACGTGTGCTCGAAGAAGCGCCATTTGAAATTGACAAATGCTAATTTCATTTTAACTGCGAGATTATAACACTTCTACAATTTAATTATTTTATATGATTTAAAGTAGATATCATACTTAGCTAATAAACAACGATAAGCATGGACAAGCAATTATATTTTGTTCGGTAGATCGCGGGTAGCTAAACGTGTAAAATAAAAAAAGAACCTAGGTAGCGAACTGACAGACGTGAACGCAACAGGGTTGCGTAACTTCCCAGCAACCGCTTTAAGCAGTCGCCTGCCATAATCACCTGCTAACTAAAACAATTCAGTTGACGTCACAGAGAGGTTTTACCGTATTATAAGTTCTTGTCTTCGAAGAAGACACACGTTTATGGGATTGAAAAAAAAATGGTTTTCCCGAGTTTTATAACCCCCCCCCCCCCTTTTTACTCTTGTGTTGGGTCGAAACAATTATGACCGAATACGAGTGACATTTTTAATCTCTTCCCGTATGATTTTCAATCAACTTAGACTGTGAGTTAAAACACAATATACGTAGACTTTTTTATCCTTTATCTTTTTTTTATTTTGGCAACCTGACTATAGACTTTAGTTTAACATAAAGAACCTGTTTCAGTTTCGGGTTTTAAGAGTAGGCTATTTACATGTTTATTATATTTCATTATGATTTCGAAATATGACTGTATTCCAAAAAGGTTTCTACAGTTACAAATGCACACGTGTATGAACAAGTAAGCTGTTGCATATCTTTTCTTGATAATTTTCACCTAAAGCGATTCAGCGTCTCCAACTCATACAGGTAGCGTCCACGATGATGCCACCGCAATCCGCGATGATGCCATCGCAATCAGCGATGACTCCGCCGCGGAAATATCCCGTAGGGTAAATTTCTGTCCGCGGTGGACACAAATTTTGTCCACGATGGTCCAAAAAAATTGTCCGTGCTGGAAACCCGCGGACATTCAAAAGTGTCCGTGCTGGGAGCGCGGACTTTTTAAACATTGCGAAACGTGTACTGTATTGCAGTAAATCACCTGCTTTCTCAGGAAATTTCCTAATGAAAATAGCTGCGAAGATCAAGAATGCGTCAGTCCATTCCCTAATATTCTGCACCATTTTCCCCTGCCCCGACTTCCATTCCAACTGTCCCTGCTCGTCAACTAAAAGTTTGGAAGTGAAGGCATGGGATTTATTTAGCAGCAGCGCCAAGTTAAAATATTCCCCAAGCCAAATTTTTTGCCAAAGCTCTTTTGTGACATGTAGTGTCAAATCGTCTGCACTACTGAGTGCAGACGAAGGCATTGAAAACTCTGACTGAGATGGCACAGTGCATTGTTCATGTTGTTGAGTAGGGGGTGGGAAAAGATTAGGAAAGACGTTGGTGATACCAGATACCTGGGTTTCCGTGCACAACTGCACCACCTCCGGTCCTTCACGATCACCACCTCCAATATGGCGTCCTGTTTGGGGAGTCACCTCCGGTCCCTCCGTGTCCTCAACATCACCACTGCCAATATTGCGCCTTGTAGAAT
Source organism: Gari tellinella (assembly GCA_922989275.2). NCBI lineage: Eukaryota > Metazoa > Mollusca > Bivalvia > Cardiida > Psammobiidae > Gari > Gari tellinella. Next base: position 25,677,782 of record OV277862.1, read on the forward strand.
ACGGTGTTCTTCTTATGGATGATCTGCGATTTGCCGGCGCTCCCCTTTTCCGCTGACGAGGCATCTTTACCGTCTTCGCGATATTCATTACGACCAAATATTATTAGAATTGATTAGTAAATTAATTGATTTGCAATGAGCAAGATGGTGGCGCGATAAATTCCCGCGGAATGAGTGGTGTTTTGTATTTTCCACTATTTTATAAAACCAGCTAGCCAGTGCTTATATTTTCTACTACTTCAAACGGTGTTACGGTAAACAAATAATCAAGCGGAACCGTGAACGAAGCAATTTTACTAGTAATAAATCGGTCTATTTAAATCAATAGACTTTCATTATTTTAATATTGTTTACATACAAGTATCTATGAATATGCATGAATTTTGATAAAAAAAATTCTTAAACTATGCATGGCTATTAGTTTTCAAATAATTGTGATTATTTTTTAAAACGGAGAAAGTAGTCACCAGTTATCTGCCTTTGATGAGTGGAAAAAACCATATTTAACAGTTTTTACCATCTAGAAACTAGTCTTTAATGGATTTTGATTTCACTAACACATCTATGTATAGAAATATAAGTTCTTGAAGGGGTGCAATTATTGTCAAGAAAGGATACTTTGTGCCAAGAGTTATCTGCCCTTTATGTACTTAGTAATGCTAGACAAGGCTTTATTGTTTACATGCTAGTGTGTACAAATGTGAATGGATTTTGAAAAAAAATTATTAAACCATATATGGCTATTGTTTATAAAAATGAGTTCAATTGTTGTTGAAAATGTGCAAATTAGTCAAGAGTAATCTGCCCTTGATGAGGTGAAAATGTCATATTTAACAGTGTTTAAACTCTAGTAACAGACCAGTTTAAAAAAGAGTTATATTAATACTTGCATAGAATGTATATAATAAGTATAATTTCTTGAAAGGATGGAATTATTGTCAAAACAAGATACTTGTGGCAAGAGTTATCTGCCCTGTATGTACACATGAACTTCGAAATGCTAGAAAAGGCTTTATTTTAGTACAGTTTACACGCTAGTATGGACAAATGTGAAATATTTTTTATAAAAACTTTATTATAGATCTACTATAAAGTATAAATACATAGCCATTAGTTTTCAAATGCGTTCATTTGTTGTCAAAAACGGACAAAATTGTAAAGAGTGCTACGCCCTTGATGAGTTAAAAATGCCATGTTTAACAGTGTTTGCACTCTAGTAAATTCTACAGTTCTGAATTTATTTTGATAATACTTGCACACAATTATAAGTTCTTGAAAGTTTTTAATTACTGTTGAAATTGAATCAAGAGTTACCTGCCCCTGTCATACTCAGATTTGCTACAAACGGCTTTATTTTAGTATTATTTAGGCTTTAACATGTATAAAATTGAATGGATTTTTATAAAACTTTGTAAAAAGCTTTTGAATGTTGATCTTTAAAGACAGGTGATCACCATTTGCCCCTTCCTCCCACAATAAAATTTGCCACTTTCTTCTCGACAACCGCTGCGGCAGTGGATATCAGCTCTAAGGTGCTTGTCCAAATTGAAAATAATTTTACACAAACGATCCATTGATGACCCTCTACCAGATTTCTTAAAATAATTTTGTTCATTGTAGGGTACTCTCTCAGATTGCTTCAAAATTAGGTCAGCCAATTGAAATTGTGTTTGCCATGACAACCAATTGAAAACTTTAAAAATCTTTTTGTCACAAATTGCTGGTCCCACTTGAAAATAATTTTATCCAAATGCTCCATGGGTGACCAGCTATTAGATTTCATAAAATAATTTTCCTATCTTAAAAAACATGGCCGCCAGTGGGTTGGCATGTTTTCCTTAAATTACTGTATAGTCAAATTTTTTAAAAATCTTCTCTGAAACTACTTGTCCAAATTGAAAATAATTTTACACAAATGATACGTTGATGACCCTCTACCAGATTTCATGAAATTTTTTTGTTATCTTAAAAAACATGGCCGCCAGTGGCTGGGGCAAGTTTTCCATATATTACTGTATAGGAAAAGTGAAAACTGGTGAAAACTGATTACAGGTCCAAATTGAAAATAAGTTTATACAAATGATCCATTGGTGACCCTGTACCAAATTTCTTCAAATAATTTTGCTAGCTTAAAAACATGACTGCAGTGAGTTGTTAAGGTTTTCCTGATATAGCTAAATGAAAGCTAAATACAAATCTTCTTTTTCAAAAAACACTTGCCCAATTTGACATCACCATGACAATAACCGTGGGTACAAGGTGAGCAATTTAGGGCCGCATGTGGCTCTTCTTATGGTTGTCATTGTCGTTGTAGTCCAAAATCTAAAGGTTGATAATAACTTCTTCAATTTTTCATCTACAACCTTCATAATAATTTGGTATATGCATGTTCATCTTGACAAGGCCTATCCAGACATACCAAAATATTTTACCAATTGACTTTGACATTTGACCTAATTTTACTGTACTTTTCACTGATTTTGGAAAGCAGACAAGCATTGGCACCTGCATGCTATGCTCTTGTTAACTATTTAAAGTTGATTTCTACTGTATATATTACAAAATGACTACAAGTAGTGAAGACCCTGATCAGAGGACTCCTGCATTAGTTAAGTTAACTCTTCTAAGCTAGGTACATGTACACCGTTTGTAAAGGTTGTATAAACTCACCGCTATCAGGTCGAATGACTTGAACTTTTGGACTGAACTTCAGCAGTAAGCACTTGTATTTACTCCTTCTCAATGGATACACCTCAACACATTGAACACTAGCAGTGAGTATACTGGTCTTTTACAAGTGTACCTGTAAAGAGTACACTTATCCTATATGCAAACAATGTAGACCCAGATCAGAAAGCTCCTAAGGGAGCCCATTGATCCGGGTCTGCTCTGTATGCCATTTTGCAATACATGTATATTGCAGAACACAACCCTATAAATGGACTATTATTAGAAACTGGAATTGTCCATCAAAAGACCCAGGGATGAATAAGTTAATATTCTCACTTTCGTTTCTTTGTTGGAGCTTGACATGGTATTCTGAGAGATTCTCATTCTATCTATGAAGCAGTCAGGTAACAGGTGCACAGGTAAATTATTTCTGTCATTGTTAACATGGGGACATCATTTCTGTATTCCAGGTGGACATTGTTGTGGGAACCCCGGGTAGACTGGAGGACCTTATCTCCACTGGCAAACTGGCTCTTGCCTGTTGTCGTTTCTTTGTCCTGGATGAAGCTGTAAGTAAAATGACAATGCTGTTCTAACCAACCCTATTCTCCATTATAACTAGCAGGGTTTAAGGTTTCAAAGCTTTTGAGTTGAGTCTGAAATTGTTCTCAAGCATTTGATTGGTCAGATTTGAGTTTTTGCTCTGCAAAAACTCAAATCTGACCAATCAAATGCTTGAGAACGATTTCAGACTCAATTCAAAAGCTTTATAACATTGCGGCCAGGGTTCCAGATAACAGGGAGTAAACTGAAGAAATCAAGTATTTTCTCTGTCATACCACCACCAAATCCTATGGTGTAACTACTCAATAGAATCGTCTCGAAGAGATGATTCTAATGAGTAGTCACACCATAGGGTTTAATGCAGATATAAAGATTTTAGTTTTTGAAATACTCCCCTTATATGGCGCACTGACTACGAGCACAAAAACAGTAAAACTGCCTCGGTCACTAGTTTTACATAGACTTGTATAGGAAAAACTTAAAAATCTTATACAGTGCAACTACAACAACCAATGGGAGATAATGATTGTTTGTGTTGATCGGAGGGAGTTGTTATAGGGCAGGAAATTGAGTTACATTTGCAAACAGCTTGAATCCAGATCAGACGCAATATCACATGGCGTCTGATCTGGATTCAAACTGTTTGTCACTTGTCATAATGTTGATTTTTTGTCTAAATGTTTGTCACTCATCAATTGGGGTTTTTTTCTGTCAAAATGTCCATTATGTGACTTTGAGAGAAACAACAGATGAAAATTTTAAGCAGACGATAATGCAGCCGTTAATTGGTTAGACATGATTGTCTTGTTTGGGGAACAGCGGCAAGCTTTGTTGTAAGGAGGGAATCGTTGTTCAGAGGGCTGTTGTAGGGAGGGAGCATTTTAGTCAGTAACCAGAAGCCCAGAGCATAGATAAAACAAAGGTCAACTATCAGGTTCAATATCCTCACATGAGTGAAATCAGGACCCTTACCGCCTATACATTCTGATTGATCTCAATATGTACAGAATGTTGCGTCATAGTTTGGTGATGTGAGCTAGATTCAGTTTTTGTGCTAGGGTTAGGCAACTATTCATGCTAATTAGTCTCAATGAGTGCTGACAGTATGTAGCATCTCAGTTTGGTGACCTTGACCTTTAACCTTGACATCTGTGACGTAGATTAAAATGTTGCTCTTAGGTCAGTTATGTTCTTAGTATTGCAGCTCACATGCTGATGCGCCTTTAAAGAGCATTATATTTCAGTGCAGTTTCAAAGTAACTTTCAAACCTTGACCTGTTTACGTTCACTTCTTGACCTGGATTTAGTTTGTTAGGGTCATGTAGCTTCACATGCTGATGTGCCTCAATGAGTAGAACATGTTACATTGCAGTTTTGTGATCTTGACCTTTGGTCTTGACTGCTTTGACCTTGTTTAGCGTCATTAAAGTTTCTGTTTAGCTGTGTATATTCAATATGTATAAGGGCTAGAGCAATCATATTTGGGATATGGATGTACTAAGGTGTAACCCTTTACCCCATTGCCTATTTCAAGTCTTGAAGACATATGACCACTTAACCCATTACACATATTTAAGCATTAAGTCTTTTCCTCTACTGCAGAGAATAGTTCCAATTTGCACAGTCATGGGCATGTATCATAAGAAATATTTTCTATATTCTACCAGATTGTAACTTAAAAGTTAAACTTGAAAGTAAATCAGAATATGACTTGATGCACATTCTGCTTTGCTTTCAAACCGCTTTAAGAGGTCACCTGTCCTCAAAACTAGAAACAAAACCTGTACTAAAGGGTTTGAGCAGGTTGAAAGTAATACAGAATGCTCTTGAACATTCTGCTTAATATTCAACCTACTTTAAGCTTAGTTACCATCTGTAAAGATACTGGATCCCTTATATGTTTCATGTTCAGGGCTTCAAAGGGACTATTACTTTAATGTACAGGTGGTTAGAGACATAACAGGGCATACATGTATTTATGGAGTAATAGTTTAATACATTGTATGTGGACTGATGGGCAAAAACAGGGTTAGCGTGACATTTAATTCTGTGGCATTCTTGTACATAAATCTTGGGAATAATTGTTTTGTCACAACTGTGATCAGTCTCCTGCGTTAGAAGTTATCATTAGAAGTTATAATTGGATACAGGGATGGGCAAGGCATTATATTTGTTTATACATAAGCAAGTTCTGTGAGGCCATGGACAAGGACGAGATAAACAATTAACCCATTACCCATAGGCACACCTTTTACACCATTTATTTATACCTGCACAGAAGAACGTCATGAATATTATGCACCATCAGATATATTTTCTGTATATGAGCTGGTCAAAACTTTAAGCAGGCAGATTAAAGCACATTCTGCAATTACTTTCAACCTGCTTTAAGCGGTCACCTGTCTTCAAAACTAGTAACCGACCATGAGGTAAAGAGTTAACCCTTTACTCCATAGCCTGTTTATATAGTTTTGAAGACACATGACTACTAAATTGGGCTAATTATCAGTTTTTTTAGGCAGGGGACTTTCTGTTTTACGTTCACCTTGCTTTAAGTTGTCACCTGTCTTTTAAGCAGTCAATTAGTCTTCTTTTTATTTGTCTTAATAAAGACGTTTTACTGTACATGTAAGTTTTTTGGTGTTTTCAGCATTAAGCTGAATCTGTCTGAAAACTAACCCTTTCCATGCTTCTATAGATTGACCAGTCAACATAAATCTTGTCTGTAATATGATACATCATTGAAAATGCATAAAATCATCATGTTATGTAGATAATGCTAGTGAAGGTTTGTGGTAAAGACGGTACATCCAAACAACATTGACATCATTGCATATGCAATATTGTAATAGTCTTCGACAGAGTTCCAGATAAGGGGGGTATTTCAAAAACTAAAATCTTTATTTCTGCATTAAACATTATGGTGTCACTACTCATTAGAATCGTCTCTTTGAGACGATTCTAATGAGTAGTTACACCATAGGATTTGGTGCTGAAATAAGTGAGAAATGTTGGATTTGTTCAGTTTACACCCTCTTATCTGGAGCCCTGTCCCTAAGTACTTGTGTCCTCATATGATTCATGGCTCATCTCCTAAAACAGTAGGAAACAGGATGCTGACATAGTTCAGATATGTGATATGTCACTATTTGCCAGATGACATTCGTAAATTGACCTAGAAAACTAGTTTAGACTTAGATTTCATGTAAATGTGTGGTTTGCCAGTGCCTATATGATTCTTTTCGAAAGTTGTTCAAATATATCTAGTCCATTGCATATCTAGGTCACAAGAGCTAAAAATAAACTGTTTCAATGAAAACTTACAGGCACAAATCATCATTACAGGTCCTCTATCAAATTTGTTCAAACCAGATCCCTGGGGAAAAAATGACCTCTCCCAGGGGGTCACAGTTTTACAGAGTTACCAGTATATAGTGAAATCTTTTCAGTGAAGGATTTTTAACGGCGAGGTTCCGGGTTCAAATCCCGGTTGAGGAAAATATTTTTATACGCCCGTCATCGACGGTCGTATTATGGTATACCCAGCCCTGTCCGTCCGTCCGTTAACTTTTCTTGTTAGCGCTCTCTCACCTTCATTTATTTACCGATTTTGATTAAACTTCCAACAAATATTCCATACCACAACAGTTCGGACAAGTTTGCGTTTCAGACGTTGGCGGCTATTTTTAGCAGAGTTATGCCCCTTTATTGTCAAAAATGGGCATTTTTTAAAAAAAAAACAGATTTTTTTTTTTTTATTCAATTGATTTCAAATTTGATATGGTGATACAATGAATGAAGTTACTTAACATATATTACGGGTTTTTGGTTTGACTCCGTATTTTCAGAGTTATGCCCCTTCACACAATTTTTTTAACAATATATTGTTTCCTGATAATAATTTTACTTACATTTTGTCTATTGTAACCAAATTTCATACTTATCTTTCTCATCATGCAGGGAAGGCACCTGTGAATTTTGGTTCCTGTTAAATTATTATCCCCTGCTGAAAGGCAGAGGGATACTGTTTTAGGTCTGTCTGTCCGGCTGTCCGTCCGCACGCACGAAAGGTCCCTTGTTGGGTAGTGAGAACAATAGATTCTATTCATTCCTTGATTGCCCTATTGTTATTGTTGGTTTTTTTGTTGCTATTGGGTACTTTTAAACAAAAGAAAACCCCAACAAGTGCCCAAATGGAAGGAAGTCCGTTCGTCACTTCCGTCCGTCACGTTGTCCGTCCGCAACTGTATCTCTGAAACCGATAAACAGATTTGAATGAAACTTGGTATAGTTATTTGTCATCATAGGAGCACCGTGGGAAATCAAATTTTTTTCAGAAAATTTTAGGAATTTATGAGTTATCTGCCCTTTTTGTGTTAAAAATGCCATATTTAACAGTTTTTACACTCTAGCAACTACAGTATTGAACATATTTTGTTTATACTTGCACACATTGTCTATAAGTACAAGTTCTTGCAGGTGTGCAATTATTGTAAAAAAAGGATACTTTTGACAAGCGTTATCTGCCCTTGATGTACTTAGAAATGCTAGAAAATGCTTTATTTTGGTATTGTTTACATACTAGAGCCTATAAATATGCATGGATTTTTTAAAAAACTTTCTTGAATTATGTATGGCTATTAGTTTTCAAATGAATTTGATTATTGTTGAAAACGGAGAAATTAGTCATGAGTTATCTGCCCTTGATAAGTAAAAAAAGCCATATTTAACTGTTTTTACTCTCTGGCATCTACAATTATGAATGGATTTAAATGATACTTGCACACGATGTCTATAAGTAAAAGTTCTTGAAGGTGTGCAATTATTGTCAAAAAAGGATACTTGTGGCAATAGTTATCTGCCCTTGATGTACTTTGAAATGATAGAAAATGCTTTATTTTAAAATTGTTTACATCCTAGTATCTATAAATATGCATGAATTTTGATAAAACAAATTCTTAAACTATGTATGGCTATTAGTTTTCAAAAAATTGTTATCATTTTTGAAAACGGAGAAACTAGTCAACAGTTATCTGCCCTTGATGAGTAAAAAAAAACATATTTAACAGTTTTTACCATCTAGAAACTACAGTCTTTAATGGATTTTGATTTAACTTACACATGATGTATATAAATATAAGGGTAGCAATTATTGTCAAAATAGGATACTTTGTGGCAAGAGTTATCTGCCCTTTATGTACTTAGTAATGCTCAACATGGCTTTATTGTTTACATGCTATTGTGTACAAATGTGAATGGATTTTGAAAAAAAAATTAAATCATATATGGCTATTATTTATAGAATGAGTTCAATTATTATCGAAAATGTGCAAATTAGTCAAGAATACTCTGCCCTTGATGAGTTGAAAATGTGTTTACACTCTAGTAAATTCTACAGTTCATTTTTTTTTAATAATACTTGCACACAATTATAAGTTCTTGAAAGTGTTTAATTACTGTTGAATTTGAATCAAGAGTTACCTGCCCCTGTCATACTTAGATTTATAATGCTACAAACGGCTTTATTTTTTGTATTGTTTAGGCTTTAAAATGTACAAAATTGAATGGATTTTATAAAACTTTGTAAAAAGCTTTTGAATGTTGATCTTTAAAGACAGGTGATCACCATTTGCCCCTTCCTCCCACAATAAAGTTTGCCACTTTCTTCTGGACAATCGCTGCGGCAGGGGATATCAGCTCTAAGGTGCTTGTTTTACATAGAGTTATATAGTGAAATCTTCAAACATCTCTTTTTCTGAAACTAATATGGCCAGAGCTTTGATATTTGGCATGGTGACACTTCTGGAATCCCTGAACCAATATTGTAAATATGGTTCCAGTCGGTTGCATATCTAGGTCACAGGAGCTAAAAATAGATTTTTTCAATGAAAACTTAAAAAAATTTCTTGTCTGAAACCACAGTATATTTGGCATAAAGCATCAGCTACAGGTTCTCTATCAAGATTGTTCAAATTATGCCCCTTGGGCCAAACTGCCAAGGCCCTAGGGGTCTCAGTTTTACATAGAGTTATATAGTGAAATCTTCTTCTCTGAAACTATTATGGCCAGAGCTTTGATATGTAGCATATTGACACTTTTAGATGTTCTTTACCAATATTGCTGAAATGGTTCGGGTCTGTTGAATATCTGGGTCACATTAGCTAAAAGTAAATTTTTTACAATGAAAAGTCTTCCTGTCTAAAACCATCCATGTACAAAATATTTGACAGAACACTTAATTTTCAAGTAAATCAGCAAGATTTTTGAAATTATGTCTCTGGGGTAAAAAATAATCCCACCCCAGGGGTCATGTGACCCTTGTGTTGGTTTTTCCAGGTTAGCGATATTAAGGCCCGCATGGGCCTCTTGTATAGAGGGAGTATTGTATTGTTAAAGACATTTCCTGATCTTGTTTCGGTGATTACAAATAGTCGTAAAAACTTTGTACAAAGCGAGCTGATAATGTCATTGCAAAGAATCAATGGAACTCCCATGTAAGGCCCATCTCTTATATCTGATGGTTTTGTTTGAATAAAAAATAATTGAGTATGAGTATGTGAGTGTCTTTCTAGACAGAATGAGATGGCTTTGTCATATTTTGCACACATGATGCATGATTTTATAGGTATGTTCAATGGAGGATCATACACAGACACAATAGTAATTTCTGAAAGTTAAGTAAATATCTTCCTAATTCGTGCCTTTTGTTTATACGTCACCATTGCCTAACCCAGCAGGTCCTAGATATATATCTTTTCTTCGGCCTTCTACCTCCGCTTTCTTCTAACTTGTCCTGTTCTGACCATTATTTCTGCTGCCGACTCTCCTTTCTTCGAGCTACTTTATAAATAACAACTGCCAGTTCAGCATCTTCTTCCATCTTGGATTCAAACCGGTAGCTCGTTCCTCTTTAGAGATTCATAAAAGGTTGTTGTTGGTGTTTCTTATAAGGGTTAGCTTCCCACCAAATATTTTCATAAACGTCATCCCAATGTCATCATAGTTTGGCACCAGCATCCTGAGAATTAGTGGATGGTCCATGCCTCCTTTTATACCCCAATCGTGCTCAAAACGCAGCACTCTTGTTGAAATCGTTACCATAAATCGCAGGAGAGCTTAACAGAGCGTTTTGTCGTGGTAGATCGTAACAGAACGTGATACAACGCGAAAGCGTATCGTGGTTACCGTAAGAGAGCTTGAGAGAACTTGATGAAATAGTGGCAGATCTTTTTAAGAATCTTTTTGTGTTCGTAACAGAATGCTACAGGAGGTAACAAGATGCACAGAGAGCATAAGAAAGCGTAGTACAGCGTAGAAAAAGAAAATTAGTCGTGAAGCTCTGCGTATTTTCTAAATCGTGGACATCGTAGCTATCGTAGCTGAGTGTAAACGCAGCATTAAAGCAGGTTGAGAGTCAAGCAGAATCATGCATTAAGGCAGATTCTGCTGAATACTTTCAGCCTGCTTTAAGTTACCATCTGCATGGATATAGAAAGTATTTATAACTGTATATTTTCATGACTGTATAGATTGGAACTATTTTCTTTGATGGAGGAATAAATCAAATGTGTTAAGAGGTGCTTCTGTGGGGGGAGGGAAGGGTAAACAGGACATCATTGTTTTAAGTAAAAAAAAGTCATTAATATATACACATTACCAGTTTGCAGGGCAATGTATTCAGCCTTTTTGGAGAAATAGTTGATCTGGCGAGCGCCTTCAGGCGCAAGTCTGATCGTTGTTTCTGCCAAGAACGTTTAGAGCTGAATACAACGCCCTGTATCGCACCGCTAACTAGTGATGTGTTTATTACGTGTCTTCGATAAACAACAACTAAATAGTTGTTTTAAATCATTTTATATCCAGAAGCATATAATATTTGAAACAGAACAAGAAAAACTTGTACATGTACGTGGATTCTATTCATGACGCCATGCTTAAACGAAAACGAGGTTGGAGTAAAATACAAGGATAAGATACAGACTCTTCTATCTTACTGTAAAAAACTACAAATACATGTGAAAAGCTCGATAACGAAAGAAGGCATATAATAGGAGGAATTATCAATAGGTTAATACGTTAAAAGGCATTTCTATGAGGGTTAAGTGTTTACAAGTTTGATTGTACATTTGCCACACAAAATGTACATGTATTCGCCATATTTGAGAGTTTGTATGTTCTTATGCAGTTCCCTCAAGGATTGTCCTAATTCAGCTGACCCAAATGCTCAAGTTCCATTAGCCAGTGACAGGTTCTATAACCTCAGCTCTAAAAGACAACTTCCTGACTGCTTTTAACCCCTTCATACGGAGTAATACGGTTATTTGCAAACAGTTTGGATCCTGATCTGAGTCCACATACCTTGGCCTCTGATCAGGATCCAATCTGTTTGACACTCATTGCAATATTAGTCTAGTCAATTTACCTGAAAGTTAATATGGAGAAATAAAAGGCAGAGGACATGTTGGAAGAAGATGATGTCATGGCAGTGAAGGGGTTAAGCCCAGCTGTTAGCTTGAAGTAACTGCAAACAGTAAGACCTCTCTAATACGACCACTAAGTTGTGTTTATCATTGGGTGTTTAAGGCTGGTGACTGCTTAAATAATTGAGATCCTGTTGAGATGACAAGTCACCTTACATCTCATCTGGATTCAAACTCTTTGCATAGGTAATCATAGTTTCACCAATAGTGTGCATTTAACCCATTTCCCCATAGAAAGTTTTGAAGACAGGTGACCACTTAAAACAGGTTAAAAGTTTCTTCAGAAGAGGATTAAATTAAAAGCGAGAAAAGGTAGTTTTGGAGTAATGGGTTAAAAAGTGTTCTGATTTACTTGAATGTAGGTGGAATGTGATTGGACCTAATAAGCTGTTGTGTTTTTTGCCTAATAGAGATCATGTTGAAGAAGGCAATTAAATTGAGCCAGAACTATTAGCTGTGAATTTCTATAAGCCAAATGAACTGAAAAAGGTTTATTATACAGCCTTAAACTTTTATTTTCAGGTACTCGTTAACCCATTACTCCATAGATACACTTTTTAGCTCACCTGGCACAAAGTGCCAAGGTGAGCTTTTCGGATCACTGGATGTCTGTCGTCTGTCGGTCTGTTTGTCTGTCCGTCCGTTCACAATTGGTTGTGAACACTCTAGCAGCTACAAGTTTTATCCGATCTTCATGAAACTTAATGACAATGTTTGTCTTGATGAAATCTAGGTCAAGTTCGAATGTGGGTTATGTCCGATCAAAAACTAGGTCACTAGGTCAAATTATAGAAAAACCTTGTGAACACTCTATATGTTAGCAGTGCTCAATAGTGTAGGCAAGATGGCTCAATGATCAGGGGGTAAATGGACAGTCGGCTGAGCGGTCACTCGGCTAAAAGTAGACTTTAACTGGTACTTTACTTTTACTGTAGAGGCTACAAATCTCATTGGATCTTAATGAAACTTAGTCAAAATGTTTGCCTAATTAATATCTAGGTCAAGTTGGAATATTGGTCATGTCCGGTGAAAAACTAGGTCACTAGGTCAAATCATAGAAAAACCATGTGAACACTCTAGAGGCTACAAATCTCATTAGATTGTAATGCAACTTGGTCAGAATGTTTGCCTAATTGATGTCTAGGTCAGGTTCGAATATGAGTCATGTTCGGTAAAAAACTAGGTCACTAGGTCAAATCATAGGAAAACCTTGTTAATACTCTAGAGGCTACAAATCTGATCCTATCTTCATGACACTTAATCAAAATGTTTGCCTCATTGACATCTAGGTCAAGTTTGAATATGAGTCATGTTGGGTCAAAAACTAGGTCACTACATCAAATCAAAGAAAAACAGTGTTAACCCTCTAGAGGCTACAAATCTCATTAGATCTGAATGAAATATTGTCAGAATGTTGGTCAAAATCAAATGTGGATTGTGTCTGGTCGAAAAGTAGGTCACTAGGTCAAATATCATAGAAAAATCTTGTAACACTCTAGAGGTTGATTGTGGATCATGTCCAGTCGTAATCTAGGTCACTATAGGTCAAGTTTTACATGGTGTACCAGGTGAGCGATTTAGGGCCGTGGTGGATCTTGTTTATGCATTTTATTTATTCCTCTACTATTTTCTTCAGTGGAGGAATAAATTAAAGGCATAACAAGCATATTTATGGGATAATGGGTTAAAATGCTCGTCTGCAACAATTTGTCATCTACCACTGGCCACCTCTTATAAAGTCGGCAAGAAAATAAAGATTTAGTCATATTCAAATAGTTTTATCAAGCAGTGGAACCGTATTTGGGGCTGAATAAAAGCCTGATAGTAATATTATTATTCTCGTTGTAATTGAAGTTTAGTGAGATTTGATGAGTTGATGAATTTTGTACCGAATACATCTTTAACCCATTACTTCATAAATGCAGATTTACGCCTTTAATGTATTCCTCCGCTGAAGAAAATTTGGACTTTATACAATCATAAATACCAGTAAATGGACCATAAGAAATATTTTCTATATCATAGCAGATGATAGTTTAAGGCAGGCTGAAAGTAAAGCAGAATGTGCCTTAGCGCACTTTTTGCTTTACTTTCAACCTGCTTTTAGTACGAAGCTGTCCTCAAAACTAGAAATAGGCTATGGGAAATGGGTTGAAATAGGTGGCTGTTAAAAAAATGATGGAAATAAAGCAGAACGTTCCTTAAGGAGCTTTTAAAATTTGCTTAATTTCCAACATGTCTTAAACTATCACCTATATTTCTATAATGTACTTGAAGTTCATTCTTAACTAGGTTTGTCTGCAATGTAATAGTCATTAACGAAGTGTCTCATTTGTACTCGATCTTTATTGTACAATGAAAATATGCCAGTGGAAGTGAATTTCATCATGGTGCAGAAGTTCTCAGAAACCTTCAAAAATCTGAAATTTCAAAGTGAGTGACACCCAACGTCTCTGAAGTTGATATGCTGTGATAGCAGAATTATGTTTTTGCACATCGAAAGATTGGGATGCTGGCTTACGGATATATTTCAACATGCACCTTAACCCATTTTTAGCTCACCTGGCACGAAGTGCCAAGGTGAGCTATTGTGATCGCCCTGTGTCCGTCGTCAGTCGTCAACTTTTTCTTTAAAGATCTTCATCTTGGAAACTTCATTTAAACTTCATAGGATTGTTCCTTGTAGGGTACTCTCTCAGATATCTTCAAATATAGGTCATCCAATTGAAATTGTGGTTGCCATGGCAACCAATTGAAAAAACTTTAAAAATCTTCTTTGCAAAAACTACTGGTCCGAATTGAAAATAGTTTAACCCAAATGTGCCATTGGTGACTCTCTATCAGATTTTTAAAAATAATTTTGCTTTCTTAAAAAACATGGCCGCCAGTGGGTGGGGCAGATTTTACGTATATGGCTATATAGTGAAAACTTTAAAAGTCTTCTTGTCTGAAACCACTAGTCCGATTTGAAAGTAATTTCACAAAAATGATCTATGGGTGACCCTATACCAGATTTCTTAAAATTATTTTGTTATCTTAAAAAACATGGCCGCCAGTGGCAGACATGGGGTAAATTACTTAGCAAAGTAATTAATTAAATTACCAATTAGTTGGATAAAATGCAATTAAATTACCAATTAAATTACTCTGCAGGGGTGTAAAATTCTACTCGCCCGCTCGCCATGGCGAGTAACATTTTGTCAGGGCGAGCAGATTTTCTGATAATTTACAACAGAAACTAATAAGCAAAATGTCATTATCACCAGCAGGGCGAGTAACAATTCTGAATTTTTTACACCCCTGCTCTAGGCACAGGTGAGCTATTGTGACCGCTCTTTGTCCGTCGTACACCGTCCGACGTCCATCTGCCGTTTGCCGTCGTCCGTCCACATTTTCAAACAACATCTCCTCAGAAACCACTGACCCGATTTCAACCAAACTTTGTCAGAAGCATCAGTGACAAGGGGGAACGAAATCTTGTTCAAAGTTTTTGGCTGGAGTTATTCCCCTTGCCGTGGGACCAGATTTTCTAACATGACCGTATGGATAGCTTTAAATGCATAAGAAAATCTTAAAAAATCTTCTTCTCAGAAACCGCTAGGCCAAGACCTTTGATATTTTATATGTATTATAACCTAATGATCTTCTACCAATATTGTTCAAATTTTGACCCTGGGGCCAAAAATGGCCCCGCCGTGGGGTTTATCAGTTTTTCTTAGGAAAACTTTTAAAAATCTTCTTCACTGAAACTGTATGGCCTAGATGATTAATATTTGACATGTAGCTTTGCCTTATGGTCCTCTACCAAGATTGTTCAAATTATGACCCCTGGGTCAAAATTGGCCCTGCCCCGGGGCTTATCAGTTTTTCATAGACTTATATAGAAAAACTTTTAAAAATCTTCTTCTCTGAAACTGTAAGGCCCAGATCTTTAATATTTGACATATAGCTTTGCCTTGTGGTCCTCTACCAAGATTGTTCAAATTATGACCCCCAGGCAATAATTGGCCCCACCCTCGGGCTTATCAGTTTTTTTCACAGGAAAACCTTTAAAAATCTTCTTCTCTGAAGCTGTCAGGCCCAGATCTTTAATATTTGACATATAGCTTTGCCTTGTGGTCCTCTTCCAAGATTGTACAAATTATGACCCCCGGGCAAAAAATGGCCCCGCCCTCGGGTTTATTAGTTTTTCATAGGAAATTAAACCTTTAAAAATCATCTTCTCTGAATCTGTAAGGCCCAGATTATTTATATTTGACATGTAGCTTTGCCTTATGGTCCTCTACCAAGATTTTTCAAATTATGACCCCTGGATCAAATTTGGCCCCGCCACAGGGCTTATCAGTTTTACATAGACTTATATAGGAAAACCTGTAAAATTCTTCTTCTCTTAAACTGTAAGGCCCAGATCATTAATATCTGACATGTAGCTTTGCATTGTAGTCCTCTACCGAGATAAAATTTTGATACATGGCTCATAGCTATATCAAAATATTGTCTTGCCCAGTCAGCTTCTATGGGACAATGTCCTCAGGTGAGCGAATCGGGCCCTCTGGGCCTCTTGTTTCCTAAAGTAATGATTAAATTAAATTACTTTACCTGATAATTAAATTAAATTAACAATTACTTTCCACCGTTACACTACATGATCCAAGTTTATAAGTTCATTGCAAACAATATAGACCCAGATCTGAGGATTTTAAAGGTGCCCTCTGATAATTTAAGAGTCTGCTCTATTTACTATTTAGCACAATCCTATGCTTTGGAAAATGTCACTCCCAATCACAACCATGTAGAATCCTGAAACCAAGGTGCAAACAGATCAGACTTTGAGTTATTTTGAAGCTGATCAGGATCGAAGCTGTTATGCCGAGCTAAGGTTTGTTATGAAATTGTCAAAATTTTAGTGTTTAGTTTTCAATGCAGATGACACATCATGGCAGCGACACACATTAGGGGTGTTAACTAAATATTTCCAAAATTTTCTATTTATGTTTAAACCAAACCCAATGGTGAGATATATGCATTAGAATTATCTCAACGAAACAATTCCGATGGAAATTCCTATTCGCCATTGGGTTTTGAGCAGGTATAAAGATTTTAGTCTTCAAAATACTCCCCTTATCTGGATCCCTGACACTATCAGCAGATGACAACATTAACACTTAATGAGTCACTTGGACTGCCCAGTGCCCAATGTGTGAAAAATAGCTTTGTGTAAAGAATACAAACATCACCTTGCTTAAACAGGTAATGTAAGACTTGATGAATGACCTTTAACCCAATGCACCTTTAGTGAATTTTGACAATTGACGGACAAGAGCCCCCCGGCCGATTTTGCGCGGGCGGACACGAGCCCCCCGCCTGTTTTTTTTGCGCGAGCGGACATAAGCCCCCCTGGTCGGACAGATAATTAACTAGTGTTTTGTTAGTATTTTTTCTTTGTTAAAAGTTTTTCTTTGGCTATAAATATTGCCTTGCTTGTTAGTAACAATTCGCCAATAATTAATTGTTTCAGTTTAATCATGATACCTCGTAGGAAAATTATAATGATGATATATCTAATCATTTATATTGTCAACTTGATTACACAATAGTGACAAATAAAAATAATCGTTGCCTATTAGCAAATCAAACTGTCGGTAACACTTTGATGGTACATGGAATTAATTGTTTAATTGACTCTTGTTAACTGAAAAACACCGCCAATGAAACGTGTAAGTTTGATAGATTAATTGAATCCATTGTCCTAATAATCGTAAGTTAAAGGTGTTGTTTGTGTCTCATAATTCTCAAACATTTTAAGTTCTCAAACATTTGGTGATAAAATCATAATATATAAAGTGCAATAACTGCAAAACAATGCTTAAAAACACGTTTTGAAGTTTTAAATCTACATTTTTACACAATAAAACATGTATCGTATCAAAGGGTGGGTCAGGGGGCTCATGTCCGCATGCTCAAAACAGTCGGGGGGCTTATGTCCACCCGCGCAAAATCGGCCGGGGGGCTCATGTCTGCTTACCAATTTTGACAGCAAATTTTTCATCTGTAGTCTTTAAGAAAACACTTGCATTTCTGTCTAATACTTTCACAAATATATAAAATGAAGTTTAAACTGTTGGGATCTTTGTGTGACTTGATCTGGATTCAAACTGACCTTTTCAAGTGAAATGAATGCATAGTATATTTCCAAAATCTATTTGGTCAATGAGCAACTCCAGTAAGGGTTAAGCAATTTGATTTTTTTTCTGATGGGGGGGGGGGGGGGGGGGGGGGTGGGGGGGTAAATTACAATGGACATTGTAGATTAACACCCCCCCTCCCCCTCATGAAATTTTTGGGTCAAATTATTTTTTAAATCCAACTGTCAGAAATGAAAATATATGTGTACACAATCATGTTGCAACTATTGTTAACTTTGTAATTCAGAATTTACGTTTGATGATTTCTGATGGGGGGGGGGGTTAAATTACAATGGCCACATTGGTAATCATGTTCACATATATTTTCATTTCTGATAGTTGGATTTAAAAAAATATGCGCTGAAAAAATCTACAATGGCCTATGTAATTTACCCCCCCCCCCATCAGAATAATCATACGTAAAACTTTGAATTACGATGTTAAAAACAGTTGTAACATGATCTTGTACACATATATTTTCATTTCTGATAGTTGGATTTAAAAAAATATTTGACAAAAAAAATTCATGAGTGGGGGTTAATATAGGAATAAACAACATCTTTTTGACGTTTATGACGGTATTACTACATTAGCTTCGCAGGGGGTAAGTTTCGTAAACGCCCAAAGGGCGTTTAAGTTAAACTTACCCCCCGAAGCTAATGAAGTCATACCGTCATGAGCGGCAAAAAGATGTTGTTTATTCCTTATATTTATATTTATATTTTCTGTCTAGTCAATTTAATGTGTTTATTGGCCAGATTTGTTTTTCTGTATAAGAAATTATCATATACCGGTCAAAGAGGTTTGATAGATGTTATGTCGATGTAATAGCCATTCCAGTTTCTAAATATGGTGAGAAAGTAGTCCCAACTACATGTACTGTAACTGTAGTTCAGGATTTTTTCCCCTAAACTTTCTCTCTGTAAATGGAAAAGACTTACAAGGCAAACAAATAAACAGTGCAACTTGAATATCTATTGCCAAGGCACATTCTAAAAATACAGGTCACGGTTGTTTTCTTAACCCATTTACACACATAGCAACGCGATGGTAACGACCTATGGGTCTGTATCACTCCGCTAGCATCATATGACCGTCGACCAATGGGAGCTTAGTGTTAAGTGCCCTATGTAGTCTATTTTAAGACCGCCAATGAAACGTGTAAGTTTGATAGATTAATTGAATCCATTGTCCCAATAGTCCACGAATAGCATGGGGGAAATCCGAACTGGCTGGAACCAGTGTCGATTTGTAGGTTCACCGGCAGATGGACTGCATATTTTTAGCTCACCTGGCACGTAGTGCCAAGGTAAGCTATTTTGATCGTCCTCTGTCCGTCGTCGTTTGTTCGTTCGTCCGTCCGTTCGTCGTCAACAATTTCTTTAAACCACATCTCCTCCGAAACTACTGGATAGATTTTTACCAAACTTGGCCTGAATGATCCTTATATGGTCCTCTTTCAAAGTTGTTCAAATATTTCCTGTCCATTGCATATCTAGGTCACAGGAGCTAAAAATAGATTTTTTCAATGAAAACTTAAAAAATCTTCTTGTCTGAAACCACAGTACCCTGAGCTTAGATATTTGGCACACAGAATCGTCTTCAGGTCCTCTATCAAGATTGTTAAAATTATGTCCCATGGGTAAAAAATGACTCCGCCCTGGGGGTCGTAAATTTACATAGAGTTATATAGTGAAATCTTTAAATATCTTTTTCTCTGAAACTAATATGGCCAGAGCTTTGATATTTGGCATGATGATTCTTCTAGAAGCCCTAAAGTTAACCAATATTGTAAATATGGTTCTGGTCCGTTGAATATCTAGGTCACAGGAGCTAAAAATAGATTTTTTCAATGAAATCTTAAAAAATCTTCTTGTCTGAAACCACAGTACCCTGAGCTTATATATATTTGGCACAAAGCATCGTCTTCAGGTCCTCTATCAAGATTGTTCAAATTATGTCCCTGGGGTAAAAATTGACCACGCCCTGGGGGTTGTAATTTTACATAGAGTTATGTAGTGAAATCTTCAAACATCTTTACCTCTGAAACTAATATGGTCAGAGCTTTGATATTTGGCATGATGACACTTGTAGAAGCCCTAATATGGTTCCGGTCCGTTGCATATCTAGGTCACAGGAGCTAAAAATAGATTTTTTCAATGAAAATTATGTCTCTAGGGTGAAAAGTGATCCCATACCAGGGGTTATGTGACCCTTGTGTTGGTTTTTCCAGGTGAGCGATATTTAGGCCCGCATGGGCCTCTTGTTGATAGGATTACATAAAGACTTTACAGGGTGAATGTAAATATTCTACAATGGCCATTGTAAGTTAACCCCCCCCCCCCCCCCCCCCCCTTTAAGAAATTTTAACGCATAAAATTTTGAGTTACAATGTTAAAAACAGTTGCAACTCAATCATGTACATATATTCATTTCTGATAGTTGGATTTAAAAAAATATACACTGAAAAAAATTTAATGAGGGGGGTTAATCTACAATTTCCTTAGAGCTATAGGTAAACATCTCACACAAAAGTCTACTGAATCATTAGTGCATGGACTGGTTCATTCCCATATTGACTTCTGTAATAGTCTTTTTACTGAAATTCCAGCTTACCAAATCACCAAACTGCAGCGAGTCCAAAATCATGCAGCTAGAGTAGTTTTGAATGCTTCCTATGAACAATCAAGTGCTGAACTTTTAAAACAGCTGCATTGGCTTCCAGTGAAAGCTAGGATCAAGTACAAAGTCTTAGTAACAGTCTTCCATGTCATCAATGGAACAGCTCCATTATATTTGAGGGAAATGTTTGTACCCACTCAAGGTTGGTACAGACTTCGATCTCAAAGTGACACTTGTTTCAACATCCCAAGACGGCCCACAAAATTAGCAGACAGATCTTTGGCCGTCATTGGGCCCAAATGGTGGAACGATCTACCTAGCTACCTGAAAGACATTCAAACTGAGGCCAGCTTTAGAAAAAACTGAAAACATATCTCTATAGTCAAGTCTATGAGCAATAAGTTTGCTACTGTCAACTACAAAATATTGACAAAAAACAGTATTAATATCTATATACAAGTCTAAATCTTAAGTTCTAGATTCCTATATTTTGAATGTATATTCTCTATGTGTGTATATAATTATGCAGTATCATATTCTAATTATGTGTTAAGCACAATAGAATATTTTATAATTTTTGCGCTATATAAATGCCATGTAATTGTAAGTGTAATTAGCTTTGGCATTCTGGACAGTTTCCCAATGCCCTTCTGTGCTGTTCTACTGCTATTAACCTATTCCTCCATAGCTTGTTTCTAGTTTTGAAGACAGGTGACCCCTTCAAGCAGGCTGAAAGTAAAGAAGGCACATTCTGCTTTACTTTCAGCCTGCTTTAACGCTTTGAAGTCTAGTCCCGCATATAGGCGTCCTTTTCAAACAGTGTACATGTGAGTCGTACACTTGTCCTGTGCAAACAGTGAAGACCCAGATCAGAGGGCTCCGAAAGGAGCCCTCTGATCAGGGTCTTCACTGTTTGTCATAATGCCAAACATTAACAAAAACAACCCTTAAAAGTCAGAAATGGACTACACTTAAATGGAAACTGGAATTGTCCATTTAAAGTTTCTGGGAGAAAAGAGTTAAGCTACAGTGGAGAATGTGTTATTCTTTCCCAATAAACGCCTTTACGCTAAAACTATTATTTACAATACAAACAGTTTGGAGCCAGATCAGAGGCCGGGTAACCCAGCGTCTGATCAGGCTCCAAACTGTTTGCCACCAAGATAAACATGAATTATCAGAATTGTCTAAAAGTTGTTCTTTTCTACGTTTTAGTGCTTTGCGTTTGCGTACGTTTGCGTTTAAACGGGAAAGAATAACAGATTCTCCACTGTACCATCTGCTAGAATGAGATGAGACTTTAAACTGAGGTCCCATGTATCAGTGCTATACGCTGGGCAATACAAAAGAACCAGTGCTCTATCGAAAAAAGAGTAGGACATTTCCTAGGTTCCTCTGTATTCGCTTCCCCCTCACTGTCTGCATGAGATGTCCAGTTAGCCCAAAGTTGACTCAAACGGGTGTAAATGACATATGTCATTGAACAACAACAAACTCAATAATACAGTGACAGCTTAATGCTGAGCAAATTTTGATGTAATGCATTTCTTTTTTCCCTGTATAAAAGCCATAAACTGGAATCATTCACTGCCATGTTTCTTAATTCATTCATTGGTCAATTATCACAAGTTTGACTGTAGAGTGATTTGAACAGACATTTCTGGCAGACTCTAAATAGAGTGACCAAACTGTGCCAAAATGTTGTTGGCAGATCATGTAAGCCTTGACATGTTGTTGGCAGATCATGTAAGCCTTGACATGTTGTTGGCAGATCATGTAAGCCTTGACATGTTGTTGGCAGATCATGTAAGCCTTGACATGTTGTTGGCAGATCATGTAAGCCTTGACATGTTGTTGGCAGATCATGTAAGCCTTGACATGTTGTTGGCAGATCATGTAAGCCTTGACATGTTGTTGGCAGATCATGTAAACCTTGACATGTTGTTGGCAGATCATGTAAACCTTGACATGTTGTTGGCATATCATGTAAGCCTTGACATGTTGTTGGCAGATCATGTAAGCCTTGACATGTTGTTGGCAGATCATGTAAGCCTTGACATGTTGTTGGCAGATCATGTAAGCCTTGACATGTTGATGGCAGATCATGTAAGCCTTGACATGTTGATGGCAGATCATGTAAGCCTTGACATGTTGATGGCAGATCATGTAAGCCTTGACATGTTGATGGCAGATCATGTAAGCCTTGACATGTTGTTGGCAGATCATGTAAGCCTTGACATGTTGTTGGCAGATCATGTAAACCTTGACATGTTGTTGGCAGATCATGTAAGCCTTGACATGTTGATGGCAGATCATGTAAGCCTTGACATGTTGATGGCAGATCATGTAAGCCTTGACATGTTGATGGCAGATCATGTAAGCCTTGACATGTTGTTGGCAGATCATGTAAGCCTTGACATGTTGTTGGCAGATCATGTAAGCCTTGACATGTTGTTGGCAGATCATGTAAGCCTTGACATGTTGATGGCAGATCATGTAAGCCTTGACATGTTGATGGCAGATCATGTAAGCCTTGACATGTTGTTGGCAGATCATGTAAGCCTTGACATGTTGTTGGCAGATCATGTAAGCCTTGACATGTTGTTGGCAGATCATGTAAGCCTTGACATGTTGTTGGCAGATCATGTAAGCCTTGACATGTTGTTGGCAGATCATGTAAGCCTTGACATGTTGTTGGCAGATCATGTAAGCCTTGACATGTTGTTGGCAGATCATGTAAGCCTTGACATGTTGTTTTACTGATATTCTCCTGGCAGGTTCTAAACTGAGTGAACATTAGATGGGAGAGAGTTAATTAAACATGTCCAACATTCAACCATCTTTTTGAAGCCTTTCACCCTCAATCATGTCATAAAGCGTGTTTGCAATCAGTTTGCATAACACCGCGTCTGATCAGGATCCAAACTGTTTGACACTATATAATTGTATCAATATTTTTTAAGTCATACTACATTGAATCTTACTTTGAAACGATCTTGCAAGCAACAAAATTGAAACAGACGACAATGAAACGGTGAAGGGGGGAAAATCTGACAATTAATTTGGCAGCAAAAGAGTTAAGCCTGCACCAAATTGTCTGTTTGATACTGCCTCTCTTCATTTGATGATGGGCCAAATTTGAAAGGGTGTATCTAGAGTAGTTAAGCATAACCTCCACACTGACAATAGTGGTTGGCAGATATAAATGGTGCCCAATTATTGATATCTGTGATGAGTTCAGTAAGGAAATGGATGGCCATCGATTGCGAGTTTGCTTAGTATCCCGGTGTCATATCAAAATTGGACCCCCGTAAAAAATGGACCCTGGTCCAAATTTGATAGCGAAATATGGACCCACGGGTCCATATTTCGCTGTCAAATTTGGACCCCCCCTGTAAAAAATGGACCCCCCATGCAAAAATTTAGAATGATAAAAAAACATAATAAAAAGTTAAGAAACAAGAAACCAATGAATATTTTAACCCATTACCCAATAAATATGCCTGTTAACATCTTAAATGTATTCCTACATTGAAGAAAATAATTCCAATTTATTCAGTCACAAACATTTACTGTATAGGAAATATTTTATGTATACTAGAAGATGGTAGCTTAACCAATTACCCAATAAATATGCCTTTTTATGCCCTTAATTTATTCTTCCACTGAAGAAAGTAGTTCCTTTTTGTACAATGTATTCCTACATTGAAGAAAATAATTCCATTTTATACAGTCACAAACATTTACTGTACGGGTTTTTGGTTTGACTCCGTATTTTCAGAGTTACGCCCCTTCACACAATTTTTTTAACAATATATTGTTTCCTGATAATAATTTTACTTACATTTTGTCTATTGTAACCAAATTTCATATTTAGCTATCTCATCATACAGGGAAGGCACCTGTGAATTTTGGTTCCTATTAAATTTCAGACGTTGGCGACTATTTTTAGTAGAGTTATGCCCCCTTTATTGTCAAAATTCCGTGATATATCCAAAGTATGTAAATACGCCCAAAGCATTTGTTTATGAGAAAACAGTTGGTAGAAAAACTATTGTGATAGTATTGCAATAGTTTCTTGATAGTACTTGCTATCGCAATACTACAGCATAGTCTTTTTGAGATCGATAGTAGGGCCTACACTCTGGGCGACTTTTTCCAGTCGGCCTGAGTCCGGACGACTTTGACAGCCGCCGGCCATGACGGGCGTATTTTGCTGCACTGCGGTGCTCTTGTTCTTAGATATGAAGAGCCAGATGCGACACCACCATATTTCATATTCACTTCACAATACTTTTGACATCATTGTCTGAAAAGGAATAGGTGTCGCATGTGGCTCTTCATATTTAATTTTAGGAAAATATTACAAAAAATGCCCTAAAAATGGCCATTTCGCTATTATAGATGGTAAAGATCACATAGAAATAAATATTTTGGTAGTATTACACCTTTTTCGTATAGATAATAGGTCATATTTTATAACAATAGTGGGTTTATGGCAATTATATCAGATTGTGATTTGAAAAATCACAGGGCGGAAATACGCAGTTGGTGAATCTAGCTCTTTAGTATATGACATTATGTTGATGAACTGCACATTGAGTTTATGTGTCGTCAAAATCCGTCAATTAGAACTTTTAGAAGTAAGTGCTGTACTGACCTATGCCCCCTGATGGGCGTATTTTGTGTTGTTTGAAGTTATGGTTCCCAATCAGTTTGTACAACTTGATAGAAAGGTTTATTTCTGTGATAGCTTGGACTTGTTTGATTACTGATATACTGGTGGTGGGGTCATAAATTCTACTCGCTTACTAAAGCAGTTTGAAAGTAAAGCAGAATGCATCTTATGATGCATTCTGCTTTACTTTTGAACTGCTTTAAGTGGTCAGTGTCTTCTGTAAAAAGGTTAAGCCAATTTAAAAGCACTTTAATGCAAGCATTATTATATTATTTCAATTTTTATGAAAAGTTGTAAATATGCACAATATGCATATTCACAAACTTTCCTAAGAATTAAAATAATATATTATGAGAAGAATTTCAATGTCATGTTTTATAGACAGCAAGATTGCACCAAATTAGTATTTGAGTAAAAGCTGAAGTTAAGGAGGTTGGTAGTGGACTCCTTTAGGAGCTGTGTGATCTGAGTCTACATTGTTTTCAATACGCATCAACATATGTTATTAGCAGGAGAAGGGTTGCCAAACCTTTCCCTTACAGCCACAAGTGCAAAAAGTTTAACGGCAAGATGAGATTTGGTGCTTAAATGTAAAGGAAATCTTTTAGATTGAAAATATTTAACTCTTGTCATGCGAGCTTCAAAATTGTGATTACCTTTGTAAACAGCTTTGATCCTGATCATCATGATGCGGCGTCTCATCAGGATCAAAACTGTTTGTCACTCTAACTCTGTTCTGAAATTTTTTGTAAGAAAATTCTAATTTTAGAACAGCAGCATACGACAATTGTTGCAGATGACAATTTTACTTAGCGTCCAAAGAGTTAATTCCTCCTATCTGGTGCCCTGCATACTGCAGTGTGATTGAATTAAAACTTAACTCTAACCGTGCTAGCAGTGGATATGTGTATCAGTGATTACCTTGGCAAACAGTTTGGATCATAATGAGACGCACCATAATTACAGAGTTTCATCAGGATCCAAACTGTTTGACACTGACCCTGTTTTGAAAAGAAATTTAGAAGATTCAATTTTTAAAATAGTAGCAGACCACATTTGTTGCATACGAAAAGTTTACCAAGCATGCAAAGAGTTAATGCGATAGACTCTTGAAAAGATGCATTGTGTATTCAAATTTGATCTCATTTCTGATGAGAATGCAACACTATTGTATGAATCCCACCGGGAAGCCAAATTTTACATCTGTAAAACTTTAAATTTAAACTAACATTTCTTTCAAAACAGAATATGAGTGTCCTAAAGGTAAATGGAAAACTGTTTGCATTGTTTTGAAAAGAAATCTAGAAAATTCTTTTTTAAGAATGATAGCAGACAACAATTGTTGCAGTCGAAAACTTTACCAAGCATGCAAAGGGTTATAGGAAGCAGTGCTGCAAGAAAACACTATTACTCTGCTGGCAACTTATATAAATCTTATCAAAGTTTTGTTGTTAATTAACCATACATTCATCATCATCATCATCATCGGTATTTATATTAACGTGCAGGAGTGGGAGTGTCATCCATTACATTAAGGTGTGTAATCATTTGTATTGATCATGAATATATGTTATTACCATTGCATATCCTTTCCACACCCATAAATCTGCTTTAAGTAACCATCTGCTTGGTTATTATGAAGTAATATTTATGGTGCATTTATCATAACTGAATAAAGTGCAACTTTTTCACATGGTGGAGGAATTTTCATATTAAACTAGCAAAAAGGCATATTAATGGGCTGAGGGGAGTTTTCGTGTAGTTTTTGCCCTAGCTGTCTCTATCTATAAGCCTTAACCCTGCCTTTAACTTCTGCACTACTTTACATATGGCTTCGTGTGATAGTTGGTCTGCGACTTGTATTTTTCTTGTGCTAAGACATACTTTCAACCCATACCAGTGTTTGTTTACCTCATGACATTGACCTTTGACCTATTTAATCAAACTTTTACCATAAACCATAAACCATGCATACTGTTGGCTATAATGCTTGCACTATTGCACATGGGCCTGTAACATTTTAACCGATAGGCCTAGAACTTTCATACTTATATAGTATGTATCTTTCTTGTGCTAAGACCTTTCAAACCATACCACTGTATTTGGTATGTGACCTTGGACCTATTTAATGAAATTTTAATGAAAAGCCTTAACCTTGGCTTTAAGTCTTGCACAGCTATCACACATCGGCATTTTATACTTGGCATGTGTATTCCTTCTATCGAGAGCTTTCAGACCATTCAAATATTTTTGTCCTTGTGACCTTGACCTTTGATCCATTTTTGCAAAAATCATTGAATGCCTATATGATTAGAAACAAAAGGTCAATTAGGGCTTACAAGGGTATGTACAGTCATGGGACATAATTATTCGCCACCCTACGAAATTTTGGCTTTTTTTCTACACATTTTCTACATTTCTAGTGATGCCACAAAAATATCCAACACAAAATTACACCACAGTACAGACCACTTTTAAAGTAAGGGTGTTAACTTTTCAAATATAGATGTATTATTATGCTGTTCGGGCCTGAACCTCTGTTGCTAGGCAACTTTAGAATATACATGGAAAAAGTTGACTCGCTCCAATTAAGTGGTTGCCATGGTAACAAATGGGACAAATAACTACAATTGAAGACAGTTTTAATTTAAAAACATATTCTCCCTTACAATAGTGCGCTTTCAAAAGGAAACTAAAGCTAAATACAGAAATTGTTAATGCTCAAGTTTACTGACATGCGATAACTGCTAAAATTAACATGGGAGTCTATGGGAATTGAATTTTACTGACTGAAGTTTAGGACTGTGTCTTAACATTAAGTAAAAGGGCATGAGAATGATTTTTTCTTATTTTGCTTTTAATCGCATATGTATAGTGTTCGTAAATTTGGTGTAGTTTTACATATATTTCATTTACTGTTACCATGGCAACCGTTAAATGTGAACAAGGTTCAAAATTTACATGTACATTCTAAAATTACCTAGCAATAAGAACAAAAAAATCACAAGATCAGTTTGAGACTAGAAAACATTCAACTTCTCTTTGCTTCAACTCTTGAAACCAAACAGAACTGCAATGAATGTTGTCTTGAGTTTTAATTCTAATAAACAAATGAGAAGAACTGATAAAAATAAGCAACTTTTTCACAGGGTGGGGAATAATTATGTCCTTTGACTACCTTTCTTTATTCTATATAAAAAAATACGGTTATAAAGCATACTCAGTTATAACGAAAACTCCGCTATTGCGTACACCGTTTTCATTAAAATAGCATCAGTTAAAGCCATACATGTGATATCTCCCGATCTCGTCGGGAGCTCCCGAAATTTTAGCACTACTCACGATCTCCCGGTCAGGAGACGAAATCTCCCGATATTTCATTAAATCAGGTTCATTTTTTTCAATATGAACTTTTATATCATTTACCTAGTTCGCCGACTCTAAAAATCTGAAAATTGGCTTCAGCGTTCTCCGGCTAATCCATACACACCTTATCACCAAACGCTACTGATGCGTGTAAACACGTTACGCAATCGTCGATAAGTTTGATAGTGTAGCACTATACATGGCATGTTTATGGCAGGCTGCAAACAATGTTTGATCACCCGCGACGAGTGGAGTTTGACATATTGCTTTTAATGTGTTGTAGATCTAATTGGTTATCAAAAAAGTGATTGACAGGTTTGCCCCGAATCGGAGACCTAGCGACGACAATTTTTAGAAGCGGTGATGCGAAGAATAAAGATCTATGTCGCCGATACGGGTCGGATTAAAATCAGATATAATTCTCCGTAAGTTCTGCACAAGCACACATCTTATATGAAAGCTACATTTATGAATTTATTTCTACCACAAAATACATTGAATGTTCACGTAACAGAAAAATACTCCGAAAATTATACCGTTACAAAATGACGGGGCGCCTTAATATTTGCTACGGGAATCACGTATATTTTGTTAGTCTAAAAAGTTTTCCCCAGCATCGTTTTCTAACAATTAATTAAAATTAAACATTGGACCTAAATTCTTCTGTTTGTTACATACGATTTGTGCAAATGTATAATCATTAAGTTTGATTTTACAACCAATTACGCTCGTAAAATTGATTTGCAATCAGTTTTCGCGGTAGAAATTTCGTGTTAAAACCACGCCCACTAAATGGCGCTAGTAAATGTCGTCTGCAGACTTTGTCGTCTAAAACAATTTCTCTGAGTTAATCTTTGTGCATTTTCTTTCAGAAACTATCATTGTCAAGCAGTTTGTATCTAAAATAGATGATGCAGCGTATCATCTGGATCCATACTGTTTGCAAACTTTAATTAATAACAGATTGTTAAGTTGCTAACTCTTTCTAGATCTACTGACTCCATAGATAGAAATCTAGACCATTGGAACTACTTCATTCATTCTCTCAAGAAAATAGATATAGTTCCACTTTATCTTTACTAGTCATGAATAATATAAGAACCATAATAGGAAATAGTTCTTATATCCTAGCAGATGGTAGATCTAGCTTAAAGCAGGCTTAAACTTTTACTGAAGCAGAATGCTCCTGAAGAGTATTCTGCTTTACTTTCGGTAGATCTAGCTTAAAGCAGGCTTAAACTTTTACTGAAGCAGAATGCTCCTGAAGAGTATTCTGCTTTACTTTCAGCCTAGATGCTAGAATAAAAGGCCCATGTCAGTATTATAAAGACTATATCTCTGGGTGAAAATTGTCTCTGTCATAGTGGTCTATCAGAGACAGTGTAAAGCTTTACACTGTCTCTGGGTCTATAGACTTATCTATTCACTGATTAGAAAAAAAATAAGCAATTAGTGATTAATTTATGAAAATAGATAAATTTGTTGGATTTTCATCGCCAGCGCCTAGTTTTGTCACGAAAAAAGTGTCGCGAAAAAAGCTCCCTATTTGGCACCCCAATCTCCCTATTAAAATTTCCAGATCTCCCTATTTGGGTCCAAGAAAATATCACATGTATGGTTAAAGCGTATTGTCAATTTCGAGTGTTTCAACTGTGTGTCGTCGAGTAGTTATCAATCGATAGTTGTAATCTCACAGGTAAAATGTTTGTCAGCAATTTGTTTTCATGCTTTGTGTGTAGGTGTGAGCGATATTAACAGACACTTATTAAAAAGTTTGATTTAAGTTGAAATGACTTAAGATATGAGTGTCAATCAGTTTGAAGCCTGACCACACACCGCATTGCGCAGCGTCTGATATGGATCCAAACTGTTTACAAAGTCAATATTAGGCGATGAAAGGGTTGAATAAGTCTACAAAATGATCTCTTTGCTTGTTCCTCCTAGTAAAGTGGTTGATTGATTGATTAAAAAAATTGGATTGTCAAGTGTAATATTAGTTATTTGTTGCCCCGTAATGCGGAAATATTAGAGCATCGTTTTCGGTATTTCAGTCACCTACAAGTTAGGGTTTTTCCGAAAGGGTAGGTATTTTTAGCCGACACGAAACTGAGGCATGAATGCAAATGGCGACCCAGTCGTCAAAGTTTTGTCAATAAACAATGAAAATAAGACTACCTTCGCACGAGCTGTCATGTTGAAGGTAAACGAACTTGCTAATAACTGAAATACTATTTCGTTTAAACATAAATATTCTTCTTTGCCAAATTTATAATGTTTCATTTAAACACATAGGTTTACACAAGTACATGTACATGTCTGGTGTTCATTATAAGTCCGATCAGTTCGTAATACTAACCTCGCCTATAGCATTCTAGTTCGCTATACGTTTATAACAAACTTCGGCTATAGCGAACACTTTTTTGAGGTCCCGAGGTGTTCACTATAAGCGAAGTTTACAGTATACATGAAAACTACCCATTAGGTCTCACAGTTATTGCAAGCACCACCATTTTTTTTCCCTGCAACTTTCATTTCGAATTTCTATTAAATCCTCAGGTCTTTATTTTAATACGGACTGTAGAAAAATAGAAATCCAATTTAATTTTGTATATACAAAACACAGACTCTGTGGAAATTACGGATTGCTTGGGTGGTGGGTCTTCTTGGAAGACATTTAGCTTCTTCAAAATATCATCAAAGATTTTGTTTTTATCCAATTTGAATGCACTAAATCGTTACCAATAATATTGGAGTCAGATGATTGAAAAGTCAGACATTATTTTGGGAAAGACGAGACTAACAAATGTACCTCCAACATTCGGATTCATCCCCTCCCCCCCCCCCCCTGCAGTTGCTTAAAATATGGGTTATATTTAGGTACTCTTCATTGTTATTTGGCGAAGTTAGTGTCAATGAGTAAGTTTATATTCACAGGATGCACAGTTAAGTTAGAAGGGGTTGAAAAGTGTTTACCTACCAGATACTGGATTCAATGACTAAGACAAATTTTAACGTCTCTTCCGCTGAAACTAGTATGGCCAGAGCTTTGATATTTGGCATGGTGAGACTTCTAGATGTCCTATACCAAAATTGTTCAAATTGTTCTGGTTGGTTGCATAACTAGGTCACATGAGCTAAAAATAGTGGGGGGTTTTCAATGAAAACTTAAAAAATCTTTTTGTCTGAAACTACAAGGGCCAGAGCTTAGATATTTGGCAAATAGCCTCGCCTACAGGTCCTCTATCAAGTTTGTTCAAATTATGCCCTTGGGGTCAAAATCGGCCCCGCCCCAGGGGTCACAGTTTTACATAGAGTTATATAGAGAAAATTTCAAATGTCTTCTTCTCTGACACTAATATGGCCAGAGCTTTTATATTCGGTATGATGACACTTTTAAATATCCTTAACATATTTTTTTCAAATGGTTCCGGTCTGTTGCAAACAGGTCAGTCCTGGACATAAATCATTATCTCCATTTTTTCAGCCTTTCTCAGGTGTGGGAAATATGCCCCATGGGGCTCTTGTTGATCAACCTAGAAAATGCCATCCTCTTAAAGCATAAATCACTGCAACTAATGTTTTTATTTAATAATCACTTTACCTCAAACATCTTAGTTGCCCCAGACTAGAGGCGGATAATTCTAGATGGTATTTTGGGTGAATTATCTCCCCTGTTGGACTTAGACATCAACGTTAAGATTTTTGACCAACCTAGAACATGCCCTTCGCTTAAGGCATATATATCACTGCAACTAATGTTTTTATTCAATAAAAGCTTTACCTCAAACATCTTACTTGCCCCAGACTAGAGGCGGATAATTCTAGATGGTATTTTGGGTGAATTATCTCCCCTTTTGAACTTAGACATCCATGTTAAGATTTTTTTGATCAACCTAGAAAATGCCATCCTCTTAAACCATATATCACTGCAACTAATGTTTTTATTCAATAATTGCTTCACCTCAAACATATTACTTGTCCTATACTAGATGTGCATAATTCTAGATGGTATTTTGTATGAATTATCTCCCCTTTTCAATTTAGACATCCATGTTAAGATTTTTGATCAACCTAGAAAATGCCCTTCACTTAAGGCATATATCACTACAACTAATATTTTTATTCCATAACTGCTTTTAGTACAAAAGAGCCGATAGTCAAGCTTGCTGTCATATGGACAGCTCTTGTTAACTCACCTGGCACTTTTCGAGCTATTTTGTTCGTCCTGTGTCCATCGTCGTTCGTTCATCGTCCGTCGTCAACAATTTCTTTAAAAGACATCTCCTCCTAAACTACTGGATGGATTTTAACCAAACTTGGCAGGAATGATCCTTATATGGTCCTCTTTGAAAGTTGTTCAAATATTTCTGATTTGTTGCATATCTAGGTCACAGGAGCTAAAAATAGATGGTTTCAATAAAAACTTAAAAACTCTTCTTGTCTGAAACCACAGTACCCTGAGCTTAGATATTTTGCACAAAGCATCATCTACAGGTCCTCTATCAAGATTGTTCAAATTATGCCCCTGGGGTAAAAAATAGCCCGCCCCGGGGGTCACAAATTTACATAGAGTTATATAGTGAAATCTTCAAACGTCTTTTTTGAAACCAATGTGGCCAGAGCTTCGATAATTTGCATGGTGACACATCTAGAGGTACTTTACCAATGTTCAAATGATTCTGGTTCGTTGCATATCTAGGTCACATGAGCTAAAAATAGATATTTTCAATGTAAACTTTAAAAAATCTTCTTCTCATACACCACAGTACCATGAGCTCAGATATTTGGCACAAAGCATCATCCACTCAGCAAATGGCACTATCATTATAATTGTCATAACTTCACAGCTTTTCAAGATATTTTACATTTACATCAATTGTTCCAGGTGAGCGATTTAGGGCAGCATACGGCTCTTGTTTACTTTAGACCAAGGTCTAACAGAGCTATAATTGGTCTTCAGGAGAAGCACACACTAAAGTTTGATAGAGCTACGAGTATGACACACTTTTAGCATCTCTTCAATAGCGCCGCGAAATTCTGAAGCAGTATATAGATTTTATTTTTGAACAGTTGATAATTTATATTTGACTAATACACCGGGTACCCAGATACTAAAAATGGACCCGGTGGACTTAAATTATTTTGACCCGCGGGTCATTTCACCGCTATGGTGAAATGAGCCCCCCTGTGGTATTTGGCCCCCCCTCCCTCCATAATTATTTTTTTAAATGACTAAAAATTAACATTCTACTGCACAATCATTGACAATTAATGAAGGAAACTTCTTGTAAGGTATTGCAGGACTTGACCATTAAAATACTTTTTTTTTTCTGCTATGGTATTTTGATTCACACTGCATGAAGTTCAATCTCCCCTTAAATATCATAGCCAGGACCTGAAATATCTTAACTTCTATACATAATCTAAACAAAAGGGTCATCTTTGATTGAAAAAAGATTAAATCAGCTTCAAAGGGGGGAGGATGGGGTGGGGGAGGGGGGGGGGGGAGGGGTCAAAATACCATGGGTAATCTACCTGCGGTAATTTGACCCCCCCTTCACACCCAACTTCAAAATCATTGTAATGGGCATGGAATTGCTGTTGGTTTTTAGCTCACCTGAGCTAGCTCAGGGTGAGCTATTGCAATCCTTGATTGTCCGGCGTCAACAATTTTAGTGTTTACACTCTAGAGACCACAATTTTTATCCAATCTTTCTCAAACTTGCTCATATGGTATATTGCCATAAGAGTTCGGATGAGTTCGATTATGGTTGAAATCGGACAAATAGGTCATGAGTTATCTACCTTTGAACTGCTGAAAATGCCATATTTAACAGTGTTTACACTCTAGAGGCCACAGTATTTATCCAATCTTTCTAAACCTGCCCAGATTGTATATGACCATAAGAGTTCGGAAGAGTTCGATTTTGGTTGTAATCGGACAAATAGATCAAGAGTTATCTACCTTTGAATTGCTGAAAATGCCATATTTAATGGTGTTTACACTCTAGAGGCCACAGTATTTATCCAATCTTTCTAAAACCTGCCCAGATTGTATATGACCATAAGAGTTCGGATGAGTTTGATTTTGGTTGAAATCGGACAAATAGATCAAGAGTAATCTACCTTTGAATTGCTGAAAATGCCATTTTTTACGGTGTTTACACTCTAGAGTTCACAATTTTTATCAAATCTTTCTTAAACTTGCTCAGATTGTATATTACTATAAGAGTTCAGATGAGTTTGATTATGGTTGAAAGCAGACTTATAGGTCGAGAGTTATGTATACCTTTGAATTGCTGAAAATGCCATATTTAACGATGTTTACACTCTAGAGGCCACAAATTTTATCCAATCTTTCTCAAACTTACTCAGATTGTATATTACCATAAGACTTCGGATGAGTTCAATTTTGGTTGTAATCGGATCAATAGGTCAAGAGTTATCTACCTTTGAATTGCTGAAAATGATATATTTAACAGTGTTTACGCTCTAGAGGCCACAATATTTATTCAAGCTCTTTCAAACTTGCCCATATTGTATATGACCATAAGAGTTGGAAAAAGGGTGATTATGGTTGGAATCAGACAACTAGATCAAGAGATATCTACCTTTGAATGGCTGAAAATGCCATATTTTACAGCGTTTACACTCTTGCAACTACAGTTTTCAATGGATTTTGATTATACTTGTACACAAAGGATGTAGCTATACGTTCTCGAAGGAGTGCAATTATTGTTGAAATGTAATCATTGTGGCAATAGTTACCTGCCCTTGATATACTTTGAAATGCTAGAAAAAGGCTTAATTTCAGTATTGTTTAGGCTCTAGTTATCTGCCTTTGATGTACTCTACTATACTACAGTAGGTCGACAAACTTGAATGGATTTAGAATAAAACGGGTGAAATTCAAAGGTAAAGCTATCAGGCTTCATTACAAATGGTGAGCGATATCAGGGCCTTCAGGCCCTCTTGTATTTATTTGACTTTTACATTATACTATGGTTGAAAGATTTAAGCAGATTTAATCTTTTTTCAAACATCTTTCAACCAAAGAATAATGTAATAGTCATATAAATAAAACCAACAGCAAATCCATGTCCATTACTATGATTTTGAAGTCGAGTGTGAGGGGGGGTAAAAATACCGCAGGTTGATTAGCCATGGTAATTTGACCCCCTCCCCCCCCCCCCCCCCCCTTCCCCCCTCCCCTTGAAGCTGATTTAATCTTTTTATGCCCCCGGCATCGATAGATGCGGACGCATATAGTAATCATCCTGTCAGTCCGTCCGTCCGTCAGTCAGTCCGTACATCCAGGAGGCACATTATGGGGTCATTAACCTGGCAGTTTGGGTCATTTACCTGGCCAGTTAGTGATTGTGGGGTTGAAAGAGAGTATTGTGGGGTTAAAAAAGGCATCTGTGGGGTTAGTTTTAGGGTTAGGGTTTATATAGCATCTAACCCCACAACATTCGCTCTCCTAAGACCGTCAGTCCATCCGTAACAAGGTTAAGTAGATTTTACCGTTTCGTCTAGCATCAACACCCCTTACCAAAATGCTTGAATACTTATACAGTTGTTGCCTTGGACCATTCCCTACCCACCAATATCACCAAATTTTGACCTTGACCTTGACCTAGTTTGGACTTAGAATATTTTAAACAGGCTATTTCTTGGTTAACTAGATTTAACCGTTTCGTCTAGCATCAACACAACTGACTACAATGCTTTGATACTTATACAGTTGTTGCCTTTGACCATTCTCTATCCACTTACATCACCAGACTTTGATTTTAACCTTGACCTTGACCTATTTTGAACTTAGAATATTTTAAATGGGCTCTTTCTCGGTTAACTAGATTTTACCGTTTCATCTAGCATCAACACTGTTAACTACAATTCTTTGATACTTATACAGTTGTTGCCTAGGACCATTACCAACTCACCAAGCTCAGTTTGACCTTGACCTTGACCTAATTTGGACTTAGAAAAGATTTAGAATATATTGTCAAGGATGCCACCGGGGGCATAAGCGTTTATTGAACGCGCAGTCTTGTTTCAAACATCTTTCAACCATAGTATAATGTAAAAGTCATATAAATAAAACCAACAGCAATTCCATGCTAATTACAATGATTTTGAAGTTAGGTGTGAAGGGGGGGGGGGCATTTCACCATAGCGGTCAAATGACCCGCGGGTCAAAATACCACAGGTAGATTAGCAATGGTATTTTGACCCCCCCCCCCTTTAAATTAGATGAAACTCTCTCCTCAAAATGACTTTAAAACATAAATAATTTGAATTGTTTTGTTAATATATAGAAAACAACATTTTCAAGTAATGGGCATGGAATTGCTGTTGGTTGTATTTATATGACTTTTACATTGTAGATTAGCCATGGTATTTTGACCCCCCTCCCCCCTTGAAGCAGATTTAATCTTTTTTCAAACATCTTTCAACCATAGTATAATGTAAAAGTCATATACAGTCAAACCTGTATTAAGAGACTTTCCATGGGAGTTCGCAAAGAAGGTCACATATGACAGGTAGTCTCTTAAAACAGACACACCTTTGATGTAGTGCAATTTATTATGAAACATCTGCATATATGTGATAGCTATTTATTATTCAATAAACAATAAATGGAATAATTCACCATAGCAGTGAAATGACCTGTGGGTCAAAATACCGCAGGTTGATTAGCCATGGTATTTTAATGGTTACAAACAGAATTGCTTTGCAAATCAATCAAAACAGACTTAAAATATGAACATTTCTATGTTGAAGGATGGAAGCCCAATTTTCGGAAAAACATTTAATGACTTTCTTAATGCATTGTTTGTCTTGCCTTTCGTAGCCATATCCTGTCTTTAGCTGCTTCTTGGAAGTTTCTTTGGCTCTTTTTTTAATACATCACGAAATATGTGATGGAGGCAGAGATTACAGGGCGTTTACTGGGTATTTAAATTTTCATTCTCTAATTTAATGGTAGGCTATAATATGTTGTTATATTTCAGGATGGCTTGTTGAGTGCTGGCTATGGAGAACTGATCAACAGAATGCATGCCCAGATACCGAAAGTCACCAACGATGGCAAGAGACTACAGATGGTTGTCTGTTCAGCTACACTACACTCTTTTGATGTGAAGAAAATGGCCGTAAGTATCTCTGGGCATTCATGAGGAAAAAAAGTAAACCCATAACTCCATAGTCTGTTTCTAGTTTATAAGATAGGTGACCACTTAAAGCAGGTTGAAAGTAAAGCAGAATATCTGCTTTACTTTCATTAAATAGTAGTTTATTCATTCCTCCATGCATGGAGATCTATTACATATATACAAGATAACAAATGAACAGTTTAGACATATCTGCAAAATAACATCTTGCCATACAAACAGCGCAAACAGAGTTACTATTGGAGATACCAGTATCTCAGTTAGATTACGGAAATTATTACTATACGAATACCGGTAGTACATCATTGATGATGATATGAATTTATATATACATATTTACATTCCCCTTGCACATTCTTTATATAAACACTATGTTAGAATAGAGTTGTATCAGCTCATGAATGCCGACTAAAAAACTAGTCTAAACTTGTTTTCCTTTACCCAGAATTCCGTGGTGTAGGCGTGGTTTAGCGCGGAATAATACTGACCTAGTTAATCGGCGGTAGTGGCCCAATGGTTAACACCTTGGACTACGGTACCAGGGGTCGTGAGTTCGATCCCCCGCCGGACCAGCGGTCTGACTAGGGGATTTTTCTGAATCCCCGATGATGTACAGGAATGTTCTTGAGCAAGACATATGTACCGCGAATTGCTCCTCTCCACCCAGGGGTTAAAATGGGTACCTGTGAAGGGTTTGAGTCGGTACTGCGGCTGCATTTGACTGCGCCATATGTTAGCAGTGCTCATAGGCAAGATGGCTCGATGATCAGGGGAGTATATGTACAGTCGGCTGAGCGGTCATTCGGACTGAAAGTAGACTTTAACTTGGTATATTACTTTTTTTTTTACCTATTTTCTGATTTATCACTGGAGAATTGATACGTGAATAAACACCCCACACTCAACATGTGGAAAGTTTATGTTGCAATGCACAAATTGAAATAATCAAATTTAATCTAAATCCATGCCCTATGGGATTTAAATAAATACTGAACACATGTATGTTTTTAGCTCACCTGAGCAGAAAGTGCTCAAGGTGAGCTATTGTGATCGGTTGCTGTCTGTCGTACGTCGGTGTCCGTGTCGGTGTCGTCTGTTCACAATTTGTTTCAAATAACTTCTTCTCTGAAACCAATGGCCCAATTTTAACCAAACTTGGTCAGATACATACTGTAGTTATGAGCTTCAAAAACTGTTCAAAAAAGTGGGTGGGGCAATCTGTCTTGTTGCCATGGCAACCATGCACAATATCTAAAAAAAATCTTCTTCTCAAAAATGACCGGTCCGATTTCAATTTGGTTTTCACCAAAATGTTTCTCAATTTATATACTTTCAAAATTGTTCAAAGAATTTTGATCCGTCAAAAAACATGGCCGCCAGAGGGCGTGGTCATTTTCCGTATTTACGTAATATTGACAACTAAAGTCAAAACTTTAAACATCTTCTTGTCAATAACTATAAGTCCTAGGACAACCAAATTTCACATGTAGCATCATGTTGTGACCCTTTAGCAAGATTGTTCAAATAATGACCCCCGGGTCAAAAATGGCCCCGCCCCGGGGCTTATAAGTTTTACATAGACTTATATATAGGAAAACC
This sequence comes from Gari tellinella, assembly GCA_922989275.2. Lineage (NCBI taxonomy): Eukaryota > Metazoa > Mollusca > Bivalvia > Cardiida > Psammobiidae > Gari > Gari tellinella. Next base: position 25,717,122 of record OV277862.1, read on the forward strand.
TTTAAAAATCTTCTTCTGAAACCATAAGGCCCAGACCTTTTATATTTGGCATCTAGCTTTGCCTTATGGTCCTCTACCAAGATTGTTCAAATGATGACCCCAGGGTCAAAAATGGCCCCGCCCCAGGGCTTATCAGTTTAACATAGACTTATATAAGGAATAAACCTTTGAAACTCTTCTTCTCTGAAACCCTAAGACCCAGACCTTTTATATTTGGCATCAAGCTTTGTCTTATGGTCTTCTACCAAGATTGTTCAAATCATGACTCCTGGATCAAAAAATGGCCCGCCCCGGGGCTTATAATAGTCTAGTTGCTTAGGGTGAAAATCGTTACTTGGTGGATTAAAGCATAAAACTTTGTATACGGGTTGCATTTGCAGTATATAATCATAATAATTAGGGGTGCCCGACCTGGCTGTCCTATTTCAGCCAAAATCCAAAATGGCGTCCAAAATGGCCGCCATAAAATAATACGTTTTGAAAAACGCCCTTATTTGGTAAATGTTCCTGTTTAAAAGTGTCTATAAATGTGTAAACTGAACAGAAAGACTGTACTGTGATATAGTTGGACCCATTTATATAATATTATTGTTTATTTTTCTATATAATAACTTAATTTCTTTAATCTGAATAGAACAGAATAGAACATAAATCGTCTAAGGCATAGACTGACACTTCACAAATGTATATTGTTATTATTTACCCGAATAAGATGGTTCTGATGGTAAATTAAATACATAATCACAATCAATTTATTCAACGTGTTCAACATTATTAGAAAATATCATTCTTTCTGTCTAATTAAAATACAATCAAACCTCGATATCACATGTATTTACTGCGTGCTAGAACTGATTTAAATTGAATAGTCTCGTATTTTTTCAGTTGAAAATCGATAATTCATTCATGCTTAAGTCAAAAAATGTCTGTGTTTAAAGTTAGAATGTGACTAAGATACATTTAACTTTGAAATATGGGTATATCGACTAAAGATAGTTTCGGGTTTTCAAGGTTCGATTGTATAACAGTTGTACTAGTATGTCAGTTTTGCAGTACATAACCTACATGCATTTCGTGATCAGGATAATTCATAGTTTCCTTTGCAAACACTTAAACATCAACCTGAGTATTTAGCGTATATTCTTTCTAAAGCATTGTGGCATTGCCTTATAGCCCGTTTAAGCTCTCTGCAGCTTTCTGCTTTTTTGTGAGTGTTCTCCGGGGAAGTGGTAAATTACCATTTAATGCGGTCAAACGAAAGGCGTCTTGATACGGGATATTCTGGTCTGACTATATACTTAAGAACCAAATAATGGTTTGGTAGAGGCTTCTATTGGCGTGTTGTAATAGAGGTGGTCAGGTCCTGCATAGTTTAACATTTTACCCTGAGGAAAAAGTTCCTGCCATAGGTCATTGACTTATTATAGATGTGATATATGATCATAAAGTATTCAAGTGAATATTTCGATGCACTTATATGCTTCACTCTGCACTTACGATGGTATTTATAAATGGATTCCTCAAAGCAACAGAAAATGATGCCATTACTTGAGAACATGATTTTAATGTCTTCCACGATGTCTTGGACATGAAGACTTGTTCTTGTATCCGCTTCCTCGTGGTATGGAGCGGCATTTGTGTACTACAGCCTTTGGCAACAACAGATTGGCATGCAGTGATGTAAATTGCTTTGTTTCCTTGGTTTTCATTGGCAGCCACATCTCCCGTCAAGAGATCAAAAAGCTCTTCTTTAGATATCTAAATTCTAATGAAATAAGTAGAAATTCACCGGTAGTCTTGTCTGATGTGAAACGTCCTTACTTGTGCATTTCCCCTCTTTTTCCTCGGATTGCCCCTTTGTGACTGTATGTATCACTTGTGTGTGGGTCGCACAAAACATCAACCTTTTAGCAACTATGAAACTGTCTGTTTGTCCATGGTATGAAAGCATTTTGACTGTACTATGTCGTATCCAACATGTAGTAGTTCCTGTTTATTACTTGGGTCTAGGTTCTCCAATGGTTCCGACTTGCAGGTCGGATGACTCGGTCTTTCCTGCTGAGAACAAATTTGGTGCCAAGGTTGATTTCCATTGGGAAAGAAGTTATTCTGGGCCTGAGTTTATAAAAATCTAAGTAACATTTCATATACATGTATAACTAGTATTTGCATACATAAGTCTACTGTAAAACTTTATTAAACCTCTGGGCCACATTATCTTCACGTACTTGGGAAACTGTGAACAGTTGACTAAAAAGATTAGTAATGCTTTTTAGTTCATCATTGTCATGTTTCACTTTTTACTTTGCTTTAGTGATTGGTATTTCAAAAAGTGGTATTTTGTTGTTATTTATTGGAACCTGATTTGGTTAGGTCCTGTCTATTACCACTTGTTTCACATATTCTTGCATCACTGTCTAAATTGTGCCTAAAGCATTTCTTGTTGTCATGCGTATGAAATTTCAGAATGAATCACACTGCTCATGTGACTCTTCTAGAAATTGAGTTTTCATACTGTTCATACCTTTTGAAAGTCTCTTGTTTTGAGGATCTAATGGTTATGGCTACACAATGTTTTTTTTATCAAGGTTATTTTTCTGAAATTCATTTAGAATTTTAACATTTCAGGCCAAGATATCACCCAGCCTTTATATTCATCCAGATTCTCTGTCAGTTCAATGTCACCTTGATTGTTCTGCTCATTTGCCCGATGAAGCGATTTGGCAGAAAACTTGTGATTTATTTTTGGAAATACCCAATATTTTTGGATAACATTGTTGCTGGTATCAGATAGTGATTTCATAATTCTTGTATGAACTTGTAACCAGTGTGTATTGTTGGTGTGGTAAAGAATAAAGAAGAATATGGGACGATCTGCTCTAAACACTGACATAAAATGTGCACTTTAATTCACAATGTGCACGTACAAAAAGGAGAACCAACATCTCTTAACGTAGTATAAAGTCCCAGTATTTGAATGTAGAACACTTTCCAGTGTTGTTGTTTATCCAGGCAACACATATTCCGTCATCTGCTTGATCATTCATAATTTGGAATGATTCCTGTTTTAATTTAACTTATACCAAAACTGTCACTTTGTAAGCATATCGTGCTTTGATAAAATAGTCAAATGAGTTGCAAAAATGAATGAATCGGCTGTTCCCGGTGTTGCCACATCAGCTTTTGTTAAGTCTTGTCCATCCAGATTCGCCTCACAGCTACCGACAATCCTACAAATGGCAATCTCAACAGTCGATATGCAGACCTCCAAGCATCATGGCATCACTGAACGTATTTGGCTAAAGTAAAGAGTAAATATCTCTAGGCTATCAAGCTGTCAGTAGGGCACCTACCCCATTACCCACCCACAAACAACACTGTTGTCCTAGTCCATAGTGTAGGAATCAATAGTTGATTTTTTTTCTTGATCTACTAAACTAAACTAATAAGAAATATGCTCAATACCTAATCAAAGTATTGCAAAATACTAGATTTCGATGAGACAAACAGTTTCAACTCAATAATATGGTCGTTATTACCAATTATTTTGGCACGAATGGGCTTCTGTAGTTTACAAAATGAACTTGGAGAGGTCTAATGAAAAAGGAATATTTACTTCTTTTTTTATAATATATTTACATTTTATAGGCAATATATGTTTCATCTAATTGGTTATTGTGCATTTCCACAATTTATTCCATAGGAAAATGCTGATGAAATGTTATAAGCTGCGTGTTTGCAGTAAGTCGCGAAAACTCATGACAATTCCTTTTTCTATACTATGCAATTACATTATTAATTCTCATTTCAGTTAAACGTACTGCATGTATTGGCTATTTATCAGCCATACTTTCAAAAATAGAAACAGACAGACGTATGGTGTCATGGTTATCAGACGCTCAAATCAGAAAAAACATGGTATGGTGACCTCAATGAGACATAACCTAAATTCCGTAATCTATCAAACAAATGTTTTTTCTTTAATAATTTGAAGCAAATAAGTTATCATTTTATATCGACGTTTTTTCTTATAATATTTATGTGATAAAACATGCAATTTTTAGTATCATTCAGATTTATCGGCCCTAGCTTAAAATGGGCCACTTTTTTTATCACATTCTCAATATTTTTCGCGAGCTGCACTGTTTTCAATAGAAAAGACGCACCAAATGTAAATTTATCACACAGATACTACTCAGTTTATGTATATTTTCTATTATTCAGCTCCAAAACATCACATTATATTGCAGTTCCTACTGCTGAAATGGAGCTCTAAAAAGTCAGTGTACGTTGGCCGCCATTTTGAATTTTTCAAAAAGTAGGTCACCTAGCCCGGGCACCTATATGCCATTTGATTCTATAGGTGTCATACTATACATGTGAGAAGTTTGGTGCTTTAATCCACTCTGTAACGATTTGGCCAAAAAATGGACATAAGCAACTAGACTATATCCCTGTGAGGGATCGAAACGTCGGACATAATAAAAGATCGAAAACACCATATTGCCTTGGTCGTGAGTGTCTACTGTCTTTCCTTTTCCACACATAGACTATAAGTTTTACAAAGACTTGTGTAATAAAACCTTTAAAAATCTTCTTCTCTGGAACAGTAAGGCCCATACCTTTTATATTTGGCATCTAGCTTTGCCTTATGGTCCTCTACCAAGATTGTTCAAATCATGACCCTAGGGTCAAAAATGGCCCCGCTCCGGGGCTTATTAGTTTTACATAGACTTCTACAGGAAAACCTAATTCGGAGTTGTTTCAGTTTCATGCATTAGTCCACATACATGCAATTTCAAACTTCATTATGCATCGAGTATAACACAATAGTTCCTCAGGTGAGCGATTTAGGGCCGCTTGCGGCTCTTGTTTGATGATTAGTTTACCCTCGGATCAATAGAAATCATTATAGATTCTACATGTATATCGTTCTTCTCACTATCTGCAATACACGAATGAATGACGCTGAATTTGAGGCACGGCATAATTATAATGTTCATGTCTGACCACAGAGATTAAACTTCAATCCGATCCTTTAGTAGGAACTTATCTTCCGAACAAAAACAGATGCTTGGTAGATCCCTTTGCTCAGTGTCATCTGCAGCAACCGTGTCTGAAAATAAACAAATCAAGCAAGTTTAAGCGTCAAAAAGGCTAATGCAATCAGATTGGCTGTATTCTCTTTAAAAAAAATTTCAAATCAAGTTCCAAACTGTTAGTCACTCAAATAAAAATAAGTCTACAGATTTTTAAGTCATTTTCCAAATTCAAGATCTATTTCATTTGGAATTTATGAAAAATGGGAAAGAATAACCCAACATATTCTTTTCCAGAGCTCCAGATAAGGGGAGTATTTCAAAAACTTAAGTCTATATTTCTGCAATAAACCCTATGGAGTTACTACTCATTAGAATAACCTCATTGAGCGAATGAGTAGTAACAGCATAGGATTTGTTGCTTAAATGAGTGAGAAAATGTTTAATTTGTTCAATTTACTCCCTCTTATCTGGAGTCCTGCTTTTCTGTACATCAATGAGGGAAATTAAGGTCGAATGTCCCTAATGAGATCGAGTCAATGTATGTACCGTTAATAGAAAAAGCGACCATTCTCGCGCCTACTGACCACCGGTACGAAACCAGTTGACAATAATGATTAATCGCTAGATAATTATGTTGATAACCGAACTTGGATGACAGAGATGATCTGATCTCATTAGGGACGTTCAACCTTAATTTCCCCCATTGATGTACAGAAAAGCAGGACTCCAGAATGCATCAAAAGTGGCTTCCGTAGAGTAAATTGTGCAGTCGCCAGTCTGCAACTCATCTTTTACATGTACCCCTTACCCTACATAATGATAATCACATCAAATATATATGCTTATTTCATCATCAATCAAAATTCAACTCAACTATCGTTGTTTCAACTTGGATTGTAGTTTCTTTTCCACAAATGCTAGCCATATCTAAATCAATGATGGATTTGTTTTATACATGACTGTTTAATGACTGCATCATCTGAAATGATACAAAGTGACAAGCAGTTTTAGAACTCTTTCAGATATCATGTATCATATCTATTCCTTTTGAAAATTTCAGTCACCAATAATATATTCTTACTAAAAAGATAATCTACATCACAACTTTAATTGTTTGAAACTCATATTGGTTTCTGAATATGTGTACACCAATGTGTAGATCTATCATGTCTACACAATGACACCAACGTTTTAAAATGGATGTGGGTGGCTGTGCTGGGTGGCCACTTGTTTACAGAGAAATATTGCTTAAATACATAATATTACAAACTTTAAAAACCGTAACGTATCAAATAATTATATCAGGTAATGAGTGAAGCATAAGTAATTAAATGTCCTTACCGTGAGCAAAGGAAAATCCGATAATAATAGCCATCGTATCTGCTTTCGATCAAGCAACATGGCGCGTGCACATGAGTAAATCGGTGTTGACCTATATTTAAGAAGATGCTTATAATACAAATATTTCGTAAATTTATGTGTTTTTAAATGGCTCAGAAGGTTTTTTAAACAAAACGAGAAAGTTTACCGGTTAAAAGTCTAAATTTATCCAATAATTATGATATGAGATTAGGACTATTTTCATACCATATATGGAGATCGTTACTACGATTGGCAACGCATAGCAACGGACAAAGTGTCTATTAGTAGGTTATGTACAGTTCTCGGTTCACAATGGAATATAAATATAAGAAATAAATTGCATACGTCCGTTATTCATGAGGAAATGCAACTTCAATGCTTTTACTAGCAAAGTTAAGCGAGAAGCCCGAAGGGTGTCGGTGGCCCAATGGTAGGACGCTCGACTAGGAAGCGAGAGGTTCCTGGTTCGAGCCCTGTCAGGATCACTGAAATTTTTCTGAGCAAAAAATTAACCCTACATTGCTCCACTTCACCCAGGTGATTTAAATGGGTACCTGAGAGGGAAATAAGTCAATGTGTCATGGCTGCTAGTAGCGCCGAATGTAAATGGCCAACTTGTGACTCGATGAACAGGGAGGTAATTGTAAAAGTCGGAAGAATATGACATATAAATTTCAGACTTGATAAACCTATCACCTTTACCTTTACCTTTTTCCTCATGAATACCGGAAGTACGCAATTCATTTCTTAAAAGGTCATTGCATGTATAGCAATGAACAATTATATATATGTATGTATAATCTGTTCCCATATTCCTAGTTACAATTGATCATAACAGACACCCGCTTAACCCCTCCAACCAAACGAAAGAAGATCAGGTATCCCTTATTCAGATACAACAAATGAGGCAGTTAACCCCTTCCTCCACAATTACGCATTAGTTCACCTTCACCTGCTCCTCAATATATTCTGCAAACAAATATTCATCAAGGCACATTATGCTTTACTTTAAGCTGGGTTTAATGTTGCCGCCTGCTAGAAATTAAGAATATAGAAAATATTCCTCTGTGCACATTCATGACTGTATAAAGTGGAACTATTTTCTGTAGTGGAAGAATAATTAAAAGGTGAAAATGAATACAGTAAAATATCTCTTTTATGACCACTAAACTGTATTAATTACCAGGTGTTTAAGACAGGTGGCTGGTTAAAGCAAGGTGAACAAGAGCCCCAAGGGGCATATTTCGCTCACCTGAGAACAGCTGACAAAATGGAGATAATGATTTATGTCCAGGACGAGGTCATTTTTTTACCCGAGGGGCATTATTAAATTTGAACAATCTTGTTTCAAAGGACCTGTAGATGATGCTATATGCAAAATATCTAAGATCAGGGTACTATGGTTTTAGACAAAAAGATATTTTGCTCATGTGACCTACATATGCATATGCAACAGACTGGAACCATTTGAACAAAAGTGTTAAAGGACATCTAGAAGTGTCACCATGCCTAATATCAAAGCTCTGGCCATATTGGTTTCAGAGGAGAAGACGTTTGAAAATTTCACTATATAACTCTATGTAAAACTGTGAAACCCCCCCCCCCCCGGGGGGCGGGGGCATAATTTGAACAAACTAAATAGAAGACCTATAGATGATGCTATGTGCCACATATCTAAGCTCTGGCTCTTGTAGTTTTTGAAAAGAAGATTTTTTAATTTTTTATAGAAAAAATCTATTTTTAGCTCCTGTAACCTTAGATATGCAATAAACTGGAACCATTTGAACAAATACGTAAAGGATATTTCGAAGTGTCATACTGAATATCAAAGCTTTGGCCATGTTAGTGTCAGAGAAGAAGACTTTTGAAATTTTCAATATATAACTCTATGTAAAACTGTGACCCCCGGGACGGGGCCAATTTTGACCACAGGGGCATAATTTGAACAAACTTGGTCGAGGACCTGTAGATGATGCTATGTGCCAAATATCTAAAATCTGGCCCCTTGTAGTTTAAGACAAGAAGATTTTTTAAGATTTCACTTTGGTTACCATGGCAACCAGAGTTCTACATTGTTTTTAATTCTTTGAACAAGTTTGAAAGAGCTTGACCCAAGGAACATTCCCGTTAAGTTTGTTTGAAATCCGTCAAGGAGGAGATGTCATTTGAATCAATTGTTAACGACTACGACGGTCACAGGGCCATCCCAATAGCTGAGACCTTGAGCCTTTGGCTCAGGTGAGCTAACAAAAAATAGAAAACTCCTTTAGGAGCTTTCTGTTTTACATTCACCTTATACTTTAAGCCCTCGCCTGTATTTTATGCAGTCAATTAGCCTTCTTTTTAGTGGTCGTAATAGAGAGGTTTAACTGTAGGCATATTTATGGAGTAATGAGTCCAATGGTCCGATCTATATTATTTGGGGTTTTATAATGCATCTATGAGCAATTAAGCTGGATTAGTCAAAAGTTGATATAAAATTCCCACTATGTAATTAATGCCTCAGTGTTTTTATTTGCAAAAATTCAATCAGATATACTGTGTCTCTTGTTGTTGCATGCCAGAGCATAATTCTTCCATTAGTTGTTACAAATTGTGTCTTCTAATCGTGATTAATTGACAAGATCCATGTGGTGTGACAACTCAATTACAATAATTTGCATGTTTGTGCAGTATAACTTGTTGAACATCCATTCAAGATACCGGGATATATCAGTGTTTAACCCATTACCCAATAGCATGTTTCTATTTGCGAAGACATGTGACCACTTAAAGCATTCTGCTTTACTTTCAGCCTGCTTTAAGCTACGACCAACTAGAATATAGAAAATATTTCTCATTATACATCTCAAGATTGTATAAATTGGAAGTATTTTCTTTATTGGAGGAGTAAATGAAAGACGTAAAAAATCGTATTTATGAGGTAATGGGTTAACAGCAGCTTAGTGCATAGCAGTAATATACAAATCTTACCTCCCAAAAGGTTAACTTGATTTTACCATTTCGTCTAGCTTCAACACCACTTACTCAAATATTTGAAAACTGATACAGTTGTTACCTTGGACTGTTCCCAATCCAGGAATACCACCCAACCTGGATTTTTACCTTGACCTAAGTTGACCTAATTTGGAATTAAAATATTGTAATCGTGGTATTTGTTGAAATATTGGGCTATTTCTTCGTTAACTAGATTTTAGTGTTTTGTCTAGCATCAACACTACTGAATAGGATGCTTTGATATTTACAGATATTTTCTTGGACCAATACCAATTCACCCATATTACCTAACCTCAATTTGACCTTGACATTGACATATTTTGGATTTAGAAAAGATTCAGAATGTATTGTCAAGGATGCCACCAGGGGCATAAGCGTTATTGAACACAATCTTGTTTATGCCTTAGCACAACTTACTGGAGCTCAATACAAGTTGGGTCATGTCAGACAAAGGTCAATGTCATTTAGAGGTCATGGTCACCTCAGGGCGCATAGTGTTTCACAAACAAATATTCTACGTCTGGAAGGGTTTGGTATTCAGAGGTTTTATTGTACTTTTCAATTAACCTATGATATTTTGTAATGAATCAATAATTTAACTATAAAATTGAGTTTCTCTGCTAATTCAATTAGTAATCGCTGAGAAAAACTTCATGGCTAAATTGAATGTTTGGAACAACTCACAGAAAGACTTGGTTATAGCAGTTTAACACTTAAAGCACCCTTTACCCTTTACCCTATAGAAACGTCTTTTTATGCCTTCAATTTGTTCCTCCACTGAAGAAAATAGTTTCATTATAGTCATGAATATGTGCCATAAGAAACATTTTCTCTATAACCTAGCAGATGGTATATTTAAGCAGGTTGAAAGTAAAGTATAATGTGTCATAAGGGACATTCTGCTTTACTTTCAACCTGCTTTAAATGGTCACCTGTCTCAAAACAAGAAACAGGCTATGGGGTAATGGTTTAATCAAAAGGTCAACATAGATAGATCAATTCAAATCATGTTGCATGTTGATGTTGACAACCACTATAAACCTCCTTGTACAGTCCATTACCCAATAGCCGATTTCTCAGACAGATCAGGCCACTTTACTTTAACCCTTAGCCTGCCAGTCACGACTATAGCTCCATATGCAAACAGCTTGGATCCGGATGAGATGCCGAGTAACTCGGCGTCTCATCCGGATCCAAGCTGTTTGACACTCGGACAACATTTTCAGCAATTTTGAGCAACTTTGAAGCACTTTGAAACTTGAAGCAGACGAGAAATATAGCAGACAACAATTTATTTGGCGGGCTAAGGGTTAAGCCTGTTTTATGATGCCATCTGTTACAATATAGAAACTATTTCTTATGCTGCATCACTGTATAAACTAAAAGTTTTTTCTTCAGTGGAGATATAAATTATAGGTGACCAAATCGAATGAATGTTCACAAAAAGGTGTATTAATTGACAGTAAATAAAATTGCTGACAGCAGTAATTTTCTCTAGTGAAACGAGGGGAAAACTGTAAATTTGTAGAACTACTACTACAGTGCTCCAGGACCCTACAACGGCCCTTTGAACAATGAACAATGATTCCTCCTTACAACAATTGCCCTTTTTCCCCAAACAAAACAGCTGTATAGCCCGCTTTAAATTGTCGTCTGATTTTTTTCTCAAAGAATGATTTTGGAATTTTTGACACATTAAAATTTAAGCCCACGTAATTTCACACAAATGATCCATGGGTGACCCTCTACCAGATTTCTTAAAATAATTTTGATATCTAAAAAAACATGGCCGCCAGTGGGTGGGGCACATTTTTCTTATGTTATGTATAGTGAAAACTTTAAAAATCTTCTTCTGTGAAACTACTGGTCCCGTAAAATAATTTTGTTAACTTAAAAAACATTGCTGCCAGTGGGTGGGGCAAGTTTTCCTTATATTTCTGTGTAGAAAATCTTTAAAAATATTTTTCTCTGAAACTATTGGACAGATTTAAGAATATTTTTACACAAATAATGATTCATGAGTGACCCTTTGCCAGTTATCTTCAAATAATCTTCCGAGCTCAAACATGGCCGCCAGTGGGTTAGGGTGAATTTACTGATGATGGCATATATAGTGAAAACTTAACCATGACTAGTCAATTACCCTAACCCTAACATTGATAGAGAAATCAGGATTTAAATGTATTTTAAAGTGTTGACTTACAACTGTTTTTCTCGAACGAAGTTTTATGAATCCGGCCCCTGAGGTCCAGAAATCAGACAACTGAGACTCTTTGCAAAATGAAACACTTAGCACTCAGAAATAAATATTCTTTTCAGATTTAAAACATATTTGCTATTTTCATTATCTTATGTCTGATATTTGAAAATAAATATCTGCTATTTTTGAAGCCATATAAAAGTTATATTTGGATCTTTTCCAGGAATATAGTATGATTTGTAATAATGAGGAATAGTATACAGGTTCCGCCATTTAAGCCCAATCTTGATCAAACTTGGTCAGAATGACCATGTTGACAAAACCTAAGTCAAGTTTGAATGTGGTTTCAGGCCTTTTTCTGGTGCATCCTCTGGTCCGGTAAACGGACCCATTCCCAATGAGAAACTGTTAAAAAAAACAAAAAACTTTTCTATAAAAGTATCAAATACTGAAAAAGAGAATAAAATAAAAAATATTTCTTTACTTCTTTAACTACAGGTTGTTCCTAATAAAAAAATAATAAAACAAATGTGGAAAACTAGCTAACAGATCTTTTTCTGATGATTTTAAATCTGAGAAAAAGCTTGTGAACTCCTAAAAAGTTTAAACTTTATTTTTTGTACATCGATTATGAAACAAGTTCTAACAACTTAGGTAAATCACTTTCAATGGCGCAGATGTTGGCGTATTTGGTCATTTGTGTGGGAGGAAACCGGAGTACTCTCACATACTGCCCTGACCCGGGATGGAACTGGAGACCGTATTATTGAGAAGCTGGTGCGCTACCACTGTGCTCTCCGAACTCCAAGTAGCCTCAATTTTAGCTAATTTTAAATCTTTATCAGACATGGTCAGAATGATCATTTGGACAGAATCAAGGTCCAATATGAATATGGGCCATATGGGTTAAAAAAATGTCACTTAAGGTTAAATCTTAGAAAAAGCATGTGAACACTCTGCCCAATCTTTATCAAACTTGGTCAGAATGACCATTCTGATCATGTTGACAAAACCATGTGGGGTTAAAAAGTTACTCACTAGACCTATGGAGTAATGGGTTAAATACATTTGGATACAATTATGAGACTTGCGTTATATGCCTTGAAGGAAATAAAGTCTTCTTCCTTGTTGCCATAATAGTGATACCTTATTGTAGTTGTTAACTTGACTTAGAAGATGAGATTAAACTACTTATGGCAAATGGCTGATGGCTTTTTAGCTCACCTGAGCACAAAGTGCTCAAGGTGAGCTTTTGTGGTCAGTCAATGTCCGTCGTCGTGCGTTGTGCGTCATGCGTTGTGCGTCAACAATTTCTTCAAACATCTTCTCCAAAACCACTTGCCTGATTGCAACCAAACTTCACATGAATGTTCCTTGGGTTAAGCTCTTTCAAAGTTGTTCAAAGAATTTGAAACCATGCAGAACTCTGGTTGCTATGGCAACCAAAGTGAAAAAATAAGGAAATCTTAAAAAATCTTCTTGTCACAAACCACAAGAGCCAGAGCTTAGATATTTGGCACATGTCATTACCTATAGGTCCTCTATCAAAGTTGTTCAAATTTTGCCCCTGGGGTCAAAATTGGCCCCGCCCTGGGGGTCAACGTTTTACATAGAGTTATATAGTGAAATGTTCAAACATCTTTTTCTCTGAAACCGATATGTCCAGAGCTTTGATATTTAGCATGGTATTACTTCTAGAGGTATTTGACTTATATTGTTGAATTGGTTCTGGTCTGTTGCATATCTGGGTCACCGGAGCTAAAAATAGATTGTTTTCCATGAGAACTTAAAAAATCTTCTCGTCTGAAACCATAGTACACTGAGCTTAGATATTTTGTACATAGCATCTTCTACAGATCCTCTATCAAATTTGTTCAAATTTTGTCCCTGGGGTCAAAATTGGCCCCGCCCCGGGGATCACAGTTTTACATAGAGTTATATAGTGAAATGTTCAAACATCTTTTTCTCTGGAACCAATATGACCAGAGCTTTGATATTTGGCATGGTATTGCTTCTAGAAGTCCTTCACACATATTGTTGAATTGGTTCTGGTCTGTTGCATATCTGGGTCACCGGAGCTAAAAATAGATTTTTTCAATGAAAACTTCAAAAATCTTCTATTCTGAAACCATAGTACACTGAGCTTAGATATTTTGTACATAGCATCGTCAACAGGCCCTCTATCAAAGTTGTTAAAATTTTGTCCCTGGGGTCAAAATTGGCCCCGCCCCGGAGGTCACCGTTTTACGTAGAGTTACATAGGAAAATGTTCAAACATCTTTTACTCAGAAACCAATATGACCAGAGCTTTGATATTTGGCATGATGTAACTTCTAGAGGTCCTTCATATATATGGATGAATTGGTTCTGGTCTGTTGCATATCTGGGTCACCGGAGCTAAAAATAGATTTTTTCAATGAAAACTTCAAAAATCTTCTTGTCTGAAACCAAAGTACACTGAGTTTAGATATTTTGCACATATCATCGTTTACAGGTCCTCTATCTTACTTGTTCAAAGTTTACCCCTGGGGCCAAAATTGGCCCCGCCCTGGGGGTCACCTTTTACAAATCTTCTTTTCTGAAATCACGTGACCCATCCTAGTGTTACCATGGTCAGGTGAGCGATCAAGGGCCATTCTGGCCCTCTTGTTATAGGAAAATCTTTAAAAATCTTCTTCTCTTAAACCGTAAGGCCCAGATCATTAATATCTGACATGTAGCTTCGCATTGTGGTCCTCTACCAAGATCAATTTATGGCACCTGGGTCATAGCTATATCAAAATGTTGTCTTGCCCAGTCAGATTCTATGGTACAATGTCCTCAGGTGAGCGAAATGTGACCCTCTGGGTCTCTTGTCTTTTATATGAATGCAGAAAGTGATTGGTATTCCTGCCTTGGGGATTTACACGGTAATAATAATAACAGAATCAACAGCATTTCTATCTCTGCCTTCATCTAACTGTAAATGGAAGTCGTGGGCGGATTTTGAAAAATGCTGACCACATAGCAGTTTATCCATTTTTCATAGCATGATGGTATTTGTGACATATTTTTGTGTCACCTGCCGTAGGCAGAGCTAGGTGACACTTAGGGATCACTTTTCAGACTTCTGTCTGTCTGTCCGTCTGTCTGTGTATCTGTCTGTCTGTCTGTCCATCATGCTCTTTGCACCACACTACATACTGAAGCTTTTAAGATGAAACTTTATTTATGGACAGAGCTTAACAATTTCTTCAAATGACATCTCCTTCTATACCACTTGGTCTATTTCAACCAAACTTTACCCAGGAATGTTCTTTGGGTGAAGCTTTACAAAATTTGTTCAAATAATTTGATTCCCTGTAGAACTCTGGTTACCATGGCAACCAAAAACGTAATTATAAAAAAATAAAAAAAATCATCTTGTGCCAGACACAGGCTAAGAACTTTGATATTTAGTATTTTTTGCTGGTCCATTACTCTTAGATAAAAAATGGTAATTAAAGAAATAAGAAAATAAGTGTTAAACAGTTTGATCCAGACCAGACATCAAATTATTTGGCATTTGATTGGGATCAAAACTGTTTAATACTAATCTTTTATCTTCTTTAGGAAGCAAGAGAAGGGTTAGCTCTTTATACTCCGTAGTTTGAGTAGTTTGAGTCTTGTTTTGAAGAAAGGTGACCTCTTAAAGCAGATTGAAAGTAAAGCAGAATACGCCTGAGGCACATTCTGCTTTACTTTCAGCCTGCTTTAAGCTACCATCTGCTAGGATATTGAAAATATTTATAGCTTGTCTGTTTCGAAGAAACTACAAACTCATAATTATCATCAGTCCGGTGCCTGTGTTGTCGTCCGAAATCTTAATGTTGGCCATAACATTAGAACTACATGTGATGCAGACTTTTTATTTGGTATGTGTACTCACCTCAAACAGATCCTGAGCGGAGTCAAATTTGGGTTAATATTCAACAAAGGTCAAGGTCATTTAGAGGTTATTAAGAGTAAAATATTGAGGGTTTTATATTGGCCATAACTTTGGAACAACATGTGATAGAGTCTTTAAATGTGTGTATTCAATTCAAGAAGTTCTTGAGCTCAATAAAACTATGGTCATATCAGACAAAGGTCAATGTCATTTAAGGGTCATATAGGGCTAATTAAACATTTCCTAATAACTCTGAAACAACATGTAATACATGTAGACTTCTACTTTGGCATGTCTGCTCAAGGCAAGAAGCTCTTGAGCTCAGTACAACTTTGGTCATGGCAGACAAAGGTCAAGGTCATTTAGAAGTCAAATAGGGTAAATTGAACTTTTCTCATAACTCTGAAACAAAATTTAATTAAGACTTCTTTTTTGGTACTAAACCCAAGTAGCTCTTGAGCTCAGTACAAGTTTGGTGGTGATGTCAGATAAAGGTCAAGGTCATATAGAGCCCCACAGTAGACAGACAGACAAGTTGTCAAGACAGAGAAAGGCAATACGAATAGCTCACTGTTCCTTCTTAATCTATTAAGATAACAAAACAGACATGCATTGGCACCCGCTTGCTGTGCTCTCGCTTATTATACGTATTCATGACTGTATAAAGTGGAACTATTTTCTTCAGAAGAAGAATAAATTAAAGCTATTAAGTAATGGGTTAACAAAGTTGCCTCGGTTCAAAATTAATTTGTTTCACCTTCCTATCTGTAACATGATCAAATGCAATAGAGTTTTTGTCAAGATCAAAGTGAAAGACTATTCCTATATTTGGAAATACAGTAAAACCCCTTTAAACCAGAACCTCTAAATACGGAATTCTCTCTAAACCGGACTAAAACCTAAGTCCCATTTCTAACCCTTCTTTATTTTAACCCATTACACCATACATATGCCTTTTTATGCCTTCGAAATATTCCTACACTGAAGAAAATACATTCATGGATATTTATCATCAGAAATGTTTTCTATATTCTAGCAGATGATTGCTTAAAGAGGCTCGCAACTGGATTTAGCATTAAAAATAGTAATTTGTAAATATATGTCAAATGCTTATATAAATGGGTAAGATTTAGTTTAGGATAATAAATTCTGTTAAAAAATGCATTTCAAAAAAAAGAAGAGAAGAAGCTCTGGTGGGATTCGAACCCGTGACCCTCCATGTGGAGACAAACATGAAAAATGAGGAAATGCCTTTACCCCCTCGGCTACCAGCGCTCTCTTTATATATGGTAGCGAATTAACGTATGTTCACTGGTAGCGATTGATAGTACTTTATTCGGCTCGGGTTTATGTCTGAGCCCGTGTAGAGAAGCAACAACAACAAATATACTCAGCTGACGCTATAGAAAAAAGATCGAAAATATCTAAAAAACTAAGATTCGGTGACGATTCTTGAGACTTTTTTTGGACTGATCATATTTTTTTTAATGTCAGAAGCCAAATAATGCCACAGGTTTGCTTTTATTTGAGTATTTTATTTTATTTTGACAAGTACACCATCCGGTTGTGAGTCCCTTTAAACCCTTTAAGTGATAAGCTACATGTTTCTTCCATACTAGAAACAAGATACAGGTTAAAACACCTCTAAACCGGAAACCCCTAGAAACCGGGCATTTATGTTGTCCCCACACATGTCCAGTTTAGAGGGGTTTCACTGTACAAAAGTTATTGAATATTTGGTTCCCTTTATAACTACAGTGTCCCCTCTCTACAACAACACACAATGGGAGACAAGGATTTGTGTGGTGCTGGCAGGGAGTTGTCATAGGGAGGGAATATTAAGACTTTGCCTATATTTACAAAAAGCTTGAATCCAGATCAGACGCCATGTAATGTCTGATCTGGATTAAAACTGTTTGTCACTCATCATTATATTTCTTCTGTCAAAATAATATTATGTAACTTTGAGAAAAAACAGCAGACATCAATTTTAAGCAGGTGATATAATGCAGCTTTGACTTGACTTGATCCTGAGTTTATTTTTCAACTGCTGCGGGTGTCCCAGGAACTGGGGTAGGCAGCAGGTGGCTAGAGTGTCTAACACCCTGTCTCCATGCTTCTCTATCCTGTGGATCTATGCATGCAAAGCTGCAGATGTTCAGGTCAGCCCTTACACAGTCTGACCAAGACTTTCTTGGTCTCCCTCTACCTCGTGAGCCTGGAATGGCCATAATCATGATTGAGTTGGTGTGTCCATACCATCTCAGACGTCTGGTTCTCAGAGCTGCTGTCACTTCCTGTATCCCCAATCTTGTATGCAGCGTATCTATGTGGACCTCATCATTAGGTTTGACGCCACAGATCCAGCGTATCATAGACCTGTCGTTCCTGCGGAGCCGCTGTAGGTCCGGGGCAGGGGGTGCCCAGGTTTCACTTCCATGTAACATGGCTGAGCGGACACAAGCGTTGTACACTTTACCACGGATCTTATGTGAGACATGCAGCGGTGAAGACAAAATTGTCTTGTTTGGGGAACAGCGGCAAACATTGTAGTTTAGGAGGGAATTGTTGCTAGGAGGGCCGTTGTGTGGAGGAAGCACTATACAAGATTCTGCAAACAGTGTTACTCATGGTTTGATCATGATTCAAGTACTTTGTCAAAATATTTCACACTTTGTGTTTCGACTTCTTCAGGTAGAAATACTGTAAAACTCATCTTGACCAAATTGCAGGTACTCTCTTTGAATCAATCATTTTCTTTTGCTTTTTAGCTCACCTGAGCCAAAGGCTCAAGGTGAGCTATTGTGACCGCTCACCGTCCGTAGTACGTCTGTCCGTCTGTCCGTTCACATTTACTTAAAACGACATCTCCTCTGAACCCGACGATTGTAGGGAGAGTTCAAACTGCTCATGATGTTCCTTGGATGCTTCTCTACAGAAGTTGTTCAAATGAAAGAGAAAAAGCACAAACTCTGCTTGAAAAAGCAAAAAAGCAAAAAACTTTAAAAAATCTTCTTGCCATAAACTACTAGGCCCTAAGCTTTGATATTTGTACAGTAGTATCTCCTGGTGGATCCCTCTATAGTTTGTTAAAATGAAATCCCTAGGGTCACACTTGACACCACCCTGCGCAGTTTAAGTTCTGCTCTAGGCAGGTTTCACAGTATTTTTTATTTAAGCAGAACTGTATTTACCTGAGTTACCCTTAACCCTTAGCCTGCCACTCACGACTATAGCTCCATATGCAAACAGCTTGGATCTGGATGAGACGCCGAGTAACTCGGGGTCTCATCCAGATCCAAGCTGTTTGACACTCGGACAACATTTTCAGCAATTTTGAGCAACTTTGAAGCACTTTGAAACTTGAAGCAGACGAGAAATATAGCAGACGACAATTTATTTGGCGGGCTAAGGGTTAATATACTACAGGCAAATAGCCAATATTTGCAAACAGTTTGGATCCAGATCAGATTAAACATAATGCTGCATCTAATTTGGATCCTAACTATTTGCCACTCATTTACCTACTTTACATTTTCTAAATTGGTTTTTTGTACATTTTTCACATACAGTAGGTTTTAAGCAGACATCATTTCAGTCTGATAAGGGTTAAGCCAGCTGCCTAGATGCTCTCCCCAACTATTGCATAATATTTGACCTCAGTGTTGAGAACTGCTGGTGGTGTCTGCTGAAAATGTTGTCTGCTAAAGTTTAGAAATGGTTCAGTCTGCTTCATACTTAGAGAAACAGGATCTGGAAGTGATCCATTGACAGTTATGTAATTATGTCTTATGCCATATTTATACATATGTTTAATATTGGTTTTGTCAGAGTTATCTGTATGTCTTGTCATTTTTTCTTGTCCATTATTCAACCCTTTCCCCCCCATCAATACTGACATTTGTTAACCCATTACCCCATAAATGTGCATTTTTAGGCCTTTGATTTATTCCTCTACTTAAGAAAATAATTCCGCTTTAAACAGTCATGAAAATGTAAGATGCGAATTAAGTTTCTATATCCTAGTAGATGGTAGCTTAAAGCAGTTTGAAAGTAAAGCAAAGTGTGCATTAAGACGCATTCTGCTTTACTTTCAACCTGCTTTAGGTGGCCACCTATTTTCAAAACTAGAAACAGGCTATGGGGTAATGGGTAAAATGAAATTGCCTATTTGGAAAGAGCCTAATGAGAGGAAGTGCCATTTGCAAAGGCCATAACTCTGACATCATTGTTTTTTTAGTTATTTCCCTTTGTGATATTTTCTTGTCAAGAAGACAACTCCAGTTCTACTGATGCTATTGTAATGAAATTTTATGTATGGAAAGAAACTGATGAGAGAAAATGCCATGCACAAGGGCAGCAATATTTTGTTTTTCCCCTTTGTCATATTTTATTGTCAGGAAAATAATTCCAGTTCTGCTGACGCTAGTGAAATAATTATCATTTACCGGAAATGGAAATAGCTTGATAAGAGGATGTGTCATGGATAAGGGTCATAAGCTTGGCAACAAAATTCACTTTTGTCATGTTTTCTTGTCCGGAAGATAACTCCATTTATAGTTATATTAAAATGTTGTCTTTCCCAGTCAACTTAGGTACAAACTTCAATGTCCTCAGGTGAGCGAATTTAGGGCCATGGCCCTCTTGTAAATAATAAAGGTTTTCCAATGTGAACAAGTTTTCTCATATTTTAGAAAAAAAACTTGTGTATGTTGCAGGAGCGTCTGATGTACTTCCCGACATGGATCGACTTGAAAGGCCAAGATTCCGTGCCAGAGACAGTGCATCACTGCGTAAGTACACATACACATAATATTTATATATTATTACACCTCGCTTTGAGTTACAATGTTAAATTCCCATAGACCTACAGTTAACATTTTGCATGTCTTTTACATCTATACTGTCACTCTTTATGATATTCTTTTTGTGACGTCATTCTAAAGGACATTACTTTTTTACTACGTCCGAAAACGTACTGTCAGCCTTGACATGTCAATCGCTATTGGATACATTGGAACGTTTTAAAGAGTGGTAACTTATAATCAACTTTTGGCATTTTCTGTACAAGTTGCTTCCTTTTGTCCATTCCTTAACGATTTGCCATAATTTCGGAAGAGGATATTTGCCACCTAGACAATGTAAAGACGCTGTTTCTTCAATTTACTTATCATAACGTACTTCTTTGTTTACTTGTAATATAATTATAAACAATGTGACGTCGTAAGACGGCGACTTCATTTCCCGCGTTATGTACATGTCCGCGCTAAATTGGTGTTCACAACAC
The DNA here is from genome assembly GCA_922989275.2 of Gari tellinella. Classification (NCBI taxonomy): domain Eukaryota; kingdom Metazoa; phylum Mollusca; class Bivalvia; order Cardiida; family Psammobiidae; genus Gari; species Gari tellinella. Next base: position 25,737,917 of record OV277862.1, read on the forward strand.
ATTTTATAAAAGACGAATAAAACGATTCCAAAGCCAGGATTGATAAGCTCGGTGTAATAAAATAAATATTAGATGTCAGTTTGCGTGACATTCAAATTGTCAACCCTCGAAAACAAGAATGTCACCCTCGGCTACGCCTCGGGGTGACATGCTGTTTCTCGGGTTGACAATTTGAATGTCACGCAAACTGCCATCTAATATTTATATAATGTCACGCAAATTGCCATCTAATATTTATTTTATTACACCGAGCTTATCAACCTTGGCTGTGGAATTGTCTTGTTGGTATTTTATAAAATATGTTCTGAATACAAATTTAGAGCCGCCATGCACGTAACGTGGGAAACGACGTCGATGTCTACGACGTCACATTTTTTATATCATTACAAAAAAGAAAGAAGAATAGAGAAAATAATATCATATAGAGTGACAAAAAAAATATCATATAGAGTGACAGTATTTTTTTGATAGATGTAAAAGACATGCAATTGTTTCATTTCGGTCTATAGTGGGAAATTAACATTGTAATAATGTTCGATATTGCCAGTATTTTCAACTTTTTTGGCAAATGGCTGCTGGTCAAGCCCTAGCTCCCCCACATGTCAGTTATGATGTCTTCTGACCATTCTTTGCATGCTGGGTAATTTTTTCATCTGAACAATAATTGTCGTCTGCTACTGTTTTAAAAACAGAATTTTCAAAATTTCTTTTTCAAACATGGTCAGAGTGTCAAAAAGTTTGGATCCTGATGTTACGCCGCGTCTAATCAGGATCCAAACTGTTTGCAAAGGTAATCACTGTGGCACATGATATCTGTGGTACGGCATGGTAAGAGTTAAATTGCATTTGCAAAATGTTCAAGTCCCCCAGAGATCCATTATCACTTTGTTTTCATCAATTGATGTCAAACTCTTTGCATGCTCATGGCTAAACTATGATAAACTGTACAACTTGTTTGGATCCAGATGAGAAGTCTAGTAACCAGGCATCTCTTCAGGATGCAACCTATTTTACACTCTGGCCAAAGTTCAAAACTTATATTTTAGAATTCTTATTTAACCCTTTGTACCCTAGTCCCGCATATAGGCGTCCTTTTCAAACAATGTACATGTGAATAGAACACTTGTCCTGTGCAAACAGTGAAGACCCAGATCAGAGGGCTCCGAAAGGAGCCCTCTGATCAGGGTCTTCACTGTTTGTCATAAGGCCAAAAATGGACAAAAACAACCCTTAAAAGCCAGAAATATACTAGACTAAAATTGAAACTGGCATTGTCCATTTAAAGTTTCAGGGAGAAAAGAGTTAAGAGAAGTTGCAGACATCAATTATTGTTGCAGATAATAACTGATCTTTCAAAGAGTTAAGCGGCTTAAACTCCTCACTGCCCAAATATACTTTTTAAAAATTTGTCATCAGGCAAGGATTTTTATTTGAAATTTAGATATATTAAGCTTGTTGAAAGTAGAAAATGTTAATATTGATATCCCACAGTTTTGATCCAGATCAGACTTCAAGTAACTAGATGTCTAATCTGGATCAAAACTGTTTATAATGCCAGCGTTGTCAAGACTGATAGTGAAAGGGTTAAAATTGGGATTACAGTGTCTGCAAGAAATGGATAGATAGAATTTACACAGGAATCCTGGAGAAATTGGTCTATGAGGACAACAACAATGTCTAATAGATTCCAGAGTGTTACTGAGACGAGACAGCAGTGTTTTTCCTGAAAAAACATTAACTTGCCTAATAGACACTGCAATTGGCTGTTCTGGTACCCATGTTGTGACAGATTGTTTGTTTTTGCAGAGTCTTTGAAAAAAAGGGGAAATTACAGTATTTTAACCTTTATGCTGCTACAGTGCTCCCTCCCTACAACAGCCCTCTGAACTAGGATTCCCTCCTTACAACAACACTTGCCGCTGTTTCCCAAACAAGACTGTTATATCTAACGCTTTCACTGCTACAATATTGTCTGCTTAAAATTTTCATCTGCTGTTTTTCTCAAAGTTATATATTGAACATTCGGCAGAAGTGACATAAAGAGGAGTGACAAACAGGTTAAAACTGTTTGCAAATGTAAGCCAAGTCATATTCAGCACATTTAGAGTATAAATTTTCCTTCCCTATATCAACTCCCTCAGAACAATGCACACAATATACATGTATGTCTCCCATTTGGTGTTGCTGTAAAGAGGGAGCACTGTATATAGTTTTTACTGCAAAAAATGTCATCCACAAAAATTTAGCTCACCTGAACCAAATGTTTAAGGCAAGCGGTGGTGAACACTTGCTCTCCATTGTTAGTCTGACTGTCAGTTAATGTTCTCTTACCTTCATTCATAGACAGATTATATTGAAACTTGCTACAAATATTCCACACCACAATGATTACTCCAATAAGTTAGCCGTTCCGAATACTTTAGTTCTATTTGACTTAATTTATATTATAATTTCATATTTTAGTGTTCTCATCATTCAGGGAAGACTTCTATTGATGTTGGTACTGATTCAATTAATGTTCCTGTAGTTATACATACCTATAGATATTGTAGGTGAGGGAAAAATTATGGCGGAAAGTTAACTCTTTCAACAATAAGTAACTCTTGTGGGTTATTAGGTTCCATTGTTGACCTTTTTAGTTACCAAAACTTGAACCAGTCTACTTGGAATTATGGGTAGTTTAATAAATACTGCTCTAAATTAGCAAACAGTGTAGACCCTGATCAGAGTATAGGAGCCCTCTGATCTGGGTCTAAACTGTTTGCGAATGTAATAAATGTAGGTTAAACAGGTCCATGGTGTTGAAAGAGTTAATATAGGTTTGTCTGTGCATTGGTAATCAAAGCTTCAAAGAGGAACTGTTGAAGCAGAATGGAAATTATCCACGCATTACGTGATTAATTTTGTCTATTTTCTAAGATCTAATAAAGAGATTCCAATTGTAGCTTTGTATTTATTATCTCTTTCAAATTAGAATTATTTTAAACTGTCGTCTGCTTAAATTCCAAATATGATTTGTTCATCTTTTTATACGACCACCTTTGGCGTGGCCCTGTCTATCCGTCTGTGAATATGTTCGTCCGTTCCTTCATTCCTTCGTTCGTTCGTCCGTCCGTCAACATTTTGTTTTTCTCGGAAAGCTATTGAAGGGATATTAATGCAACTTCACACAAATATTACAGTATATGCATTATAAAGATCTGAAGCTGAGTCTAGTTTGAGGTTCATTCAATTTTTCGTTACAGAGTAATGTGCCCTTGATGTACTCAAATATGCTATAAAAAGCTTGTCCGGAGTTTTCTTGTAAAACTATTGAAGGGATATTTTTGCAACTTCACACAAATGTTATATGCATTATAAAGATCTGAAGCTGAGTCTAGTTTGAGGTTCATTCAATTTTTCGTTACAGAGTAATGTGCCCTTGATGTACTCAAATATGCTATAAAAAGCTTGTCCGGAGTTTTTAGCTCACCTGGCGCGAAGTGCCAAGGTGAGCTTTTAGGATCGCTGGATGTCCGTCGTCCGTCGTCTGTCTGTCCGTCCACAATTGGTTGTGAACACTCTAGCCGCTACAAATTTCATCCGATCTTCATGAAACTTGATGACAATGTTTGTCTTGATAAAATCTAGGCCAAGTTCGAATGTGGGTCATGTCGGGTCAAAAACTAGGTCACTAGGTCAAATCATAGAAAAACCTTGTGAACACTCTAGAGGCTACAAATCTCATTGGATCTTAATGAAACTTGGTCAGAATGTTTGCCTCATTGATATCTAGGTCAAGTTTGAATGTGGGTGATGTCCGGTCAAAAACTAGGTCACTAGGTCAAATCATAGAAAAACCTTGTGAACACTCTAGAGGCTACACATCTCATTGGATCTTGATGAAACTTTATCAGAATGTTTGTTTCATTGATATCTAGGTCAAGTTTGAATATGGGTCATTTCCGGTCAAAAACTAGGTCACTAGGTCAAATCATAGAAAAACCTTGTGAACACTCTAGAGGCTTCAAATCTCATTGGATCTTGGTGAAATTTGGTCAGAATGTTTGTCCCATTGATATCTAGGTCAAGTTTGAATATGGGTCATGTTCGGTCAAAAACTAGGTCACTAGGTCAAATCATTGGAAAATCTTGTTTACACTCTAGAGGTTGATTGTGGGTATACATGTCCAGTCATAATCTAGGTCACTATAGGTCAAGTTTGCCAATGTGTACCAGGTGAGCGATTTAGGGCCATAGTGGCCCTTGTCTTGTAAAACTATTAAAGGGATATTTTTGCAACTTCACACAAATGTTATATGAATAAAGGTCTGAAGCTGAGTCGAGTTTGAGGTTCATTCGAATTTTCGTTACAGAGTTATGTGCCCTTGATGTACTCAAATATGCTGTAAAAAGCTTGTCCTGAGTTTTACGTAAAACTATAAGAGGGATATTAATGAAACTTCACACAAATGTTATATGCATTAAGATCTGAAGCTGAGTCGAGTTTGAGGTTCATTAAAGCTTTCGTTACAGAGTTATCCGCCCTTGATGTACTCAAATATGCTATAAAAAGCTTGTCCGGAGTTTTCTCGTAAACTATTGAAGGGATATTTATGCAACTTCACACAAATGTTATATGCATAAAGGTCTGAAGCTGAGTCGAGTTTGAGGTTCATTCGATTTTTCGTTACAGAGTTATGTGCCCTTGATGTACTCAAATATGCTATAAAAAGCTTGTCCTGAGTTTTTTCGTAAAACTATAAGAGGGATATTAATGAAACTTCACACAAATGTTATATGCATTAAGATCTGAAGCTAGGTCGAGTTTGAGGTTCATCAAAGCTTTCGTTACAGAGTTATCCGCCCTTGATGTACTCAAATATGCTATAAAAAGCTTGTCCGGAGTTTTCTCGGAAACCTATTTGAAGAATATTAATGAAACTTCACACAAATGTTATATGCATCAAGATCTGAAGTTGAGATAAGTTTGAGATTTATTTCATTTTTCTGCCCTTGATGTTACCTTATACTCACATATGCTATAATTAAAAGGCTTATTTGACAGTGTTAACACACTAAGCAACCACAGTTTTGAATGGATTTTGATTACATTTGCCCACAGTATAATTATAGAAGTATAAGTTCATGAAAGGGTTGATTATTATTATTGAAATCGGATCATTGTGTCAAGACTTATCTGCCCTTGGTGTACTCAGATATGCTAGAAAAGGCTTTATTTCAGTATTGTTTATGCTCTCAGAGCTCTAAATGTCTACAAATTAGAATAGATTTTGATAAAACTATATATTTCTTTGCCAGTGGGCGTATAATGTACTGTTTGCGGTGCTCTCGTTGATAACTGCGACAGGATCTGAGTGACAAGCAGTTTGGATCCAGATCGCCTAACATGGGATTTAATGTGGATCCAAGCTGTTTGCAGTGGTCTTCAATACAGAGACTTTCAGGGTTAGAAAAGTTAAATTGAAATATGTGGTATATTCTTCAACTCCCACATCATACCGAGATGAATTGAATAGTGAAGTGGCTTAGACTTAATGCTCATGTCTTCAAATCTAGAAACAGTCAAAATGGTTAACCTATTGCCCTATAACCTGTTTGTAGTATTGAAGATGGGGGACCACTTAAAGTAGGTTGAAAGTAATTAAACAGAATGTGCCTTGAGGTGCATTCAGTTTTACTTTTAACCTGCTTCAAGTTATCATCTGCTAGGATATAGAATATATTTCTTATGGTGCACATTCTTGGCTGTATATTTAGGTGGAACTACTTTCTTCAGTGTATGAATAAATTAAAGGTGTAATTATGGGGTAATAGGTTCAGCGCGACCATTAAAACTTGGGTAAATTTATAGCCAATATGACAGCTGTCAGATTAATGCAGGACACAAGTAATGTAGAAAGATGTCATTCTCAATCTTTGATTGGTCAGATTTGAGCATTAATTCTGCTAAAATGTGACCAGTCAAAAGCTTGAGAACAATCTCGGACTCATCTGAAACACTTTATAACCATAGCGCAAGGATAAGCATAGCTTTGAGTTAACCATTTAAATTATAAATCTAAAGCTGAGTTTTATTTATTTTTAAAGAAATCATGTAAGTTTGCAATTTAACCCATTACCTCATAAATACGCCTTTTTACACTTTTAATTTATCCCTCTACCATACAAAACAGTTTCAATTTATATAGTCATAGATATGTGTCATAAGAAATATTTTCTATATCTTAGCAGATTGTAGCTTAAAGCAGGCTGAAAGTAAAGTAGAATGCGCCTTAGGGCACATTCTGCTTTACCTTCAACCTGCTTTAAATGGTCATATCTCTCTCCAATACTAGAAACAGGCTATGGGATAATAGGTTTAGTCAGTAAACATGCTAAAAGCTGTACCGATCTTAACTTTGAAATATAGATAATTGTAATTTATCTGTTGTTTATACTTTTCAGTTCTATCAATAAATGAGACAATTTTCTGCTTTATAACAATCATATTATTGATACTCATCCCTAGAGAACATCACAGGCTTTTGGACAGTAATGGTTGAGGTTTTATACCCTTCCCATTGTGGCTTATATCTCTTTGTACGCTCATGGCAAATACTGGATTTCTTTTGCAAACAGTTTGGATCCTGATGCGGGGCTATTTTGAAAAATAACAGTAGAGAATTTAATTTCAGAACAGTAGCAGACCACAATTGCTGCAGACAACAAATTATTACTGAGCATTCAACGAGTTAAAACAGAACAGCCACCATTACTATCAGATGAAAACTCACAAATAATAACCAATTACTCCATAGCCTGTTTCTAGTTTTTAGCTCACCTGAGCCAAAGGCTCAAGGTGAGCTATTGGGATGGCCCTGTGTCCGGCGTCCGTCGTCGTGCGTCGTTAGTCGTCCGTCGTCGTTAACAATTGCTTCAAATGACATCTCCTCCTATACCCCTTGACAGAATTCAACCAAACTTTACAGAAATGTTCCTTGGGTCAAGCTCTTTCAAATTTGTTCAAAGAATTAAAAACAATGCAGAACTCTGGTTGCCATGGCAACCAAAGTGAAAAAATAAGGAAATCTTAAAAAATCTTCTTGTCAAAAACTGGAAGGGCCAGAGCTTACATATTTGGCACATAGCATCATCTACTGGTCCTCTATCAAGTTTGTTCAAATTATGCCCCTGGGGTCAAAATTGGCCCCGCCCCGGGGGTCACAGATTTACAAAGAGTTATATAGTGAAATTTTCAAACGTCTTCTTCTCTGAAACTAATGTGGCCAGAGCATTGATATTTGGCATGGTGACACTTCTAGATGTCCTATACCAAAATTGTTCAAATGGTTCTGGCCGGTTGCATAACTAGGTCACAGGAGCTAAAAATATATTTTTTTCATTGAAAACTTAAAAAATCTTCTTGTCTGAAACTACAAGGGCCAGAGCTTAGATATTTGGCACATAGAATCGCCTACAGGTCCTCTATCTAGTTTGTTCAAATTATGCCCCTGGGGTTGAAATTGCATGCAGGCCCCGGGGGTCACAGTTTAACATAGAGTTATATAGTGAAATTTTCAAATGTCTTCTTCTCTGAAACTAATATGGCCAGAGCTTTGATATTTGGCATGGTGACACTTATCGATGTCCTATACCAAAATTGTTCAAATGGTTCTGGTCGGTTGCATAACTAGGTCACAGGAGCTAAAAATAGATTTTTTTCAATTATAACTTAAAAAAATCTTCTTTTCTGAAACTACAAGGGCCAGAGCTTAGATATTTGGCACATATCATCGCCTACAGGTCCTCTATCAAGTTTGTTAAGATTATGCACCTGGGGTCAAAATTGGCCCGCCCCTGGGGTCACAGTTTTACATAGAGTTATATATAGAAAATTTCAAACGTCTTCTTCTCTGACACTAATATGGCCAGAGCTTTTATATTCGGTATGGTGACACTTTTAAATATACTTTACATAATTTGTTCAAATTGTTCCGGTCTGTTGCATATCTAGGTCAGTCCTTGACCTAAATTATTATCTCCATTTTTTCAGCTATTTTCTCAGGTGAGCGAAATATGCCCCATGGGGCTCTTGTTAAGACAGGTGACCAGTTAGAGCAGTTTGAAAGTAAAGCAGAATGCGACTTAAGGTGCATTCTGCTTAACTTTCAGCCTGCTTTAAGCTATCATCTGCTAGAATATACATGTAGAAGGTTTTTATGGTACAAATTCATGATTATATAAAGTGGAGCTATTTTCTTCAGTGGAGGAATAAATTAAATGCATTAAAAATTAAAAATGCATATCTATTTTATATGCATCTCTAGGGCTCAGTGGGTTAAAGCAACATGTAGGTAAGGCAGAAACCTCTTGTAGTAGTTTTCTGCTTGACATACACCCTGCTTTAAGCAACAATCAAGGCTTATAATATAACGAAAGCAAGGATATTTGTAATAGTTGAAACTTACTGTAGTTGACTAATACAAGAAAACATGCCTATATTCAACAGTTGATACTCCAGAAGAAATATCATAATGTTGAAATAAATAATTTGATTCTGTATAAAACCTTTTGAAGAATACAAATATGTTCAGTCAAACTTGGTACAAGTGAGACACTATATGCTACTGATATTATATAAATAGTAGATGGTGACATACTTGTTTTCGAGGGTTGACAATTTGAATGTCACGCAAACTGACATCTAATATTTATATATTTTATTACACTGAGCTTATCAACCCTGGCTTTGGAATCGTCTCATTCATATTTGATAAAATGTATTGTGAATACCAATTTAGCGCGGACATGTACGTAACGTGGGAAATGACGTCGCCGTCTTACGACGTCACATTGTTTATAATTATATTACAAGAAAAAAAGAGGAAAGTAAATTGAAGAAACAGCTTCTTTTCATTGTCTAGGTGGCAAATATCCTCTTCCGAAATGGTGGCAAATCGTTAAGGAATGGAAAAAGGGAAGCAACTTGTACAGAAAATGCCAAAAGTTGATTAGGAGTTACCACTCTTTAAAACGTTCTATTGCTTTCCCATAGCAAAAATTATATCATAGCTGACAGTATTTTTAAGAGCGGAGAAAAAAAATAATGTCGTTTAGAGTTAGGTCACAAAAAGAATATCATAAAGAGTGACAGTATATTTTAGATAGATGTAAAAGACATGCAAAATGTTAACTTTAGGTCTATGGGAAATTAACATTGTAACTTAAAGCGAGGTGTAATAAAAAATATATAGTATTTTAAGGCAAGTGGTTTCTCCTCGAAGAGCTTCCTGTTTTACCATATTAATCATTAAGCTGTCATTGATATTAACCCTTTACCCAATAGAAGCGCCTTTTAGCGGATATGATTTATTCATCCGCTGAAGAAAATAGTCCCAATTTAATCAGTAATGAATATGTATTATAGGGAATATTTTCTATATTATAGCACATGATAGCTTAAAGCAGGCTGAAAGTAAAGCAGAATGCGCCCTAAGGCGCATTCTGCTTTACTTTCAACCTGCTTTAAGTAGTCATCTATCTTAAGTACTATAAATAGGCTATCAGGTAAAGGGTTAACTAAGAGAGCCCAAAATTCCTTTTGTTTTGAGTGGCTGCAAGAAACACACAAGTGTTACTGTAATATTTCATGTATTATAGTTATTGTTTTTATGCCCACACAATGATTATTGGGGACTGCATACTGTTTTATTCCTGTCTGTCCATCTGCCTGTTTGTTGTAAGTTGTTTCAATAAATGTAATTATTTTGTCAACTTCTCTTGCCTTTGTGCTGAGTAGTGAATCAGTTGTGATGTTAGTTTACTGAACTTATCAACTGTCATAATTGTCACAATGGCAAGTAAGTTCTGCCTATGTTCCCCCTGTGTACCCTGTGACCATGGTCAGAGTGAAGTCAGGCACATATAGTTCAGTCACCTTTACTCCATAGCCTGTGTTTCTGCTTTTGAAGATGGGTCAGACCGCTTGAAGCAAGTTGAAAGTAAAGCATAATGTGCTTTAAATCCTATGGTGTTACTACTCATTAGAATTGTCTCGAAGAGACGATTCTGATGAGTAGTGACACCATTGGGTTTAATGCAGAAATAAAAAAATCAGTTTTTGAAATACTCCCCTTACTCTGTCCCTACAGTATAAGGCTGCAGTATAAGGGTTAAAGTCATTGATGTTTTGTAAACAAAATCAACCTGATCAGAATGACAAAAACTTAAATTTTGATGTTAACAGACAGTTTGATTCCTGCATAATCTTTTATGATGTTATCAGGATTCTAGTCTCTAGCTGGTTTGATAAAGACAAGATTGAATCACATTTATCTCTTTAAAACTAAGTTATATTGTAGACTGCATCATTTGCATCTCCTTGTCAGCTAAGTCTCAGCACTAATTGGTGTCTGCATCTCTTCTAAAATTAGTATTTTTTAAAATTGTTTTCAATTACGATCAGAATGACATGTCAAACAGTTTAGATTCAGATGAGAGGCTGAGTTACTCAGACTGTCATCAGATCTAACCTGTTTGCAAAGTTAACAAATGTTTGCTGCTAACATTCTAATGAGTAGTAACACCGTAGGCTTTAATGCAGAACTAGAGATTTTAGTTTTTGAAATACTCCCCTTCTCTGGACTAGGAGCCCTGTAAACTGATTGCGCTGTTAACCCTTTACCTCATAGCCTGTTTCTAGTTTTGAAGACAGGTGACCACTTAAAGCAGGTTGAAAGTAAAACAGAATGTGCCTTAAGGCACATTCTGCTTTACTTTCAGCCTGCTTTAAGCTAAAATCTGCTAGGCTGTATAAAATATTTGTAACGGTAATTGTTCATGAGGGTATAAACTGGAACTATTTTCTTCAGCGGAGCAATAAATTTAATACGCTAAAAGTCGCTTCTATGGGGGAAAGGGTTAAGCACAGTCAAATACCAACTATGACCCTCCTTACATTCAGGAGACATTTAGGCCAGATATTGGGAATGCTGCAGTAATTTAGACAGGTGGAAACTATAATGCAGCACAATTTCTATAATTATAGTACTGTAAAACACCTCTAAGATGACCACTTAAAAACAAGGCTAACTGATTGTATCAAACACAGGTGACAGCTTAAAGCAAGGTGAAAGTATAACAAATAAAACTCCTTAAAAAGCTTTCTGTTTTACTTTCGCCATTTAAAAACCATCACTTGTCTTTCATACTGTCTTTCATTCAATTAATTGGCCTGGCGGTTACGCCATGGCCATTGGATCTAATACTGATATTGCCCCCTCAAGGCGAACAAAATAATCACTGCACAAATACCATAATACTTACTTTCCAGAGAAAGTTTGTGGCCGTGTGTTTGCTTCATTCATTAAAAGACTTAACATCCATATGTAATCGATACTTTTCGTGAAGCAAACAACGTTTGTTTTTTATTCAAATGCATCAATCAAGCTGACTATTATTTCGACAGCAGAGTAAGGGCTATTAGAAATAGAAGGATTGAAGTGTGCAAACGTTTCGCACACTTCTATTATGCTTGAGCTGAAAACATAGTCCAGGTAATAAGCGCAGTGATTTCTATGTCAACACCCGAATGGCTTTCCAATTCCACGGAAGTCGGCGGAAATTAACGGCCTCAAGTCGTTACGGAACCCATACGGTCAGCAAAATCATTTTCTCGTTGTTACTATATGGTAAAAGAACGGTTAGAAAACTTACTTATGTAAATCGTTTAAAAGCTTCCAAAACATAGATCTAGTATCACTTTTTTATGAAAACAACAGAACGATTTTCAGATTGATATACAGGAAAGAGAAAATCACCAGAAACATCCAGGATAAGGGTGGCAACCTCGAAGTAGTACTGTACTGTGTGCTACTGCTAGTATCAAGAGATTACGAATGGTTTACAGATTTAATGGCTAGCGTTATGTAACGAGAGATAGTTAACCCAGATTAAATACAGCGGGGAAAGACAGGTGATGCTGGATGCTGTTAGGGAGAATGGTCTAGCATCTGTCCATTCCTGAGAATTAATGGAGACGATTGTCAAGCATCTTAGATCCGGACCCGTGGTCAACTTACTCGGCATCTGATCTGGTTCTTATTTATGTGGTCATGTTATTATGGCCACAATTTACAGGATAACGGTTAAAATTCATATCAGACACTACTTGAACAATTTATACAGTTAACCCCATCTATCACGACTACTTAACAGATCGAAGAAACGGCTACTAAATTGATTGTAGATCTATAAAAGACAGATGGGGATTACAGAAAGATGGACGCAAAACTGAAATATCCAAAAGGTGCTTTCTATTTTACTTCTACCTTGTTTTAAGCAGCTACTTGCATTAAACACAAAACAATTAAAATAGCTTGGTCGAGTTGACGCAATAAAGAGGTATTCTTGTATACCAAACTCCCCGTACTTCATTCTCAGTGTTGTTATACTTTCTGGTCCTTTGGAATCATAGATTTCAGCGCATTTACAGTTGAAAGTTGAATTCCGCTTAAGCCGGTGCTAGGGGGCGTGAGCACTGTTGCATATTTCAGTATTGCTCATGAACAGACTCAATAAAACCGAGTCTGCAATTTTCAGTATTTGCTTTGTTTTCTGTGCTTTCAAAGGATCTCCCCTTATTCAGATTTATATAATTCACAACAGCAGATGTTAAGTGCTTGTGTGGCGGCTGTAAAAAGTCGCCCAATACTTCATTCTCAGTGTTGTTATACTTTCTGGTCCTTTGGAATCATAGATTTCAGCGCATTTACAGTTGAAAGTTGAATTCCGCTTAAGCAGGTGCTAGGGGGCGTGAGCACTGTTGCATATTTCAGTATTGCTCATGAACAGACTCAATAAAACCGAGTCTGCAATTTTCAGTATTTGCTTTGTTTTCTGTGCTTTCAAAGGATCTCCCCTTATTCAGATTTTCATTAATGTCTGCTTAAGTTATTGTTTGCTTCACTCTGAAAGCTTAACCAATATCAGTTACGTGTATACTTGAGGATATGGATATATTTATCAAGTGTAAACCAGTTTGGATCCACATGAGACACCGACGTATTTGGTGACAGGGTTGTATCCAAGCTGTTTGCAAATTATATTATAATTTGATGCAAAATAATTGGATTCTGTTAAGACGCCAAATTTGTCGGCGTCTTATAACATACATTCAAAATTTTCTTGCTGGAGGCGAATACAATACAAGTGACAGCTAAAGCAAGGTGTAAGAAAAGCAGAAAGATTCGAAATGAGTTTTCTGTGTCACTTTCACTTTCCTTTAAATAGATATAGTCATCGGTCTTAGACACCAAATACAGTAAACCTCGCTTATAACGAACACCTCGGGACCTCAAAAAAGTGTTCGCTATAGCCGAAGTTTGTTATAACCGTATAGCGAACTAGTATGCTATAGGCGAGGTTAGTATAACGAACTGATCGGGCTTATAACGAACACCAGACATGAACATGTACTTGTGTATATGTGTAAACCATTGTGTTTAAATGAAACATTATAAATTTGGCAAACCAGAATATTTATGTTTTAACGAAATGGTTTTTCAGTAATTTGCAAGTTCGTTTACCTTCAACATGACAGCTCGTGCGGAGGTAGTCTTATTTTCATTGTTTATCGGACAAAACTTTGACGACTGGTCGCCATTTGAATCCATGCCTCAGTTTCATGCCAGGCTAAAAATTCATTCACTTTCGGAAAACCCCTAACTTGCAGGTGACTGAGATACCAAAAAGAGGCTCTAACATTTCCGCATTACGGGGCAACAAAAAACTAATACATGTATTACTCTTGACAAAACAATATTTTTAATCAATCAATCAACCACTTTACTTGAAGGAACAAACACAGAGATCATTTAACGACTTATTCAACCCGTTTATCGCTTAATGTTGACTTTATTAACAGTTTGGATCCAGACCAGACGCTGCACAATGCGGTGTGTGGTCAGGATTCAAACTGTTTGACACTCATATCTTAAGTCATTGCACCATAATAATTGTATGTTAATATCGCTCACACCTACACACAAAGCATGAAGACGATCGCTGACAAACATTTTACCTGTGAGGTAATTATCGATCGATAATTACTCGGCGACATGCAGTTTAGACACTCGAAATCGACGGTACGCTATAACCGATGATATTTTAATGAAATTTGATGAATCGGGACTGGAAAATGGTGTACGCTTTAGCCGAGTTTTCGTTATAACCGAGTACGCTATAACCGTATTATTTATAATTATAGAATAAAGAAGGGTAAGATTCGGGGATTTTAAAATTGTTCCTTATAACCGAGTGTACGTTATAACCGAGTTCGTTATAAGTGAGGTTTACTGTAGTAAAAAAATAATTAGTTGTAGTAATAGGGAGGTTTTACTGTATGCACACTCAAACCTGTCTTAAGCTACCACTTAAAATCGGTATACATGTATTTGTAGTATTCCATGCATGTTGTGGCTTAATGCAGGACAAAAATAATGCAGAAGGTTAATATAGGAGCCTTCTGCATTTCTTTAGTTCTGCAACCTCTCTTTCAAGATTACACTGCATCTTTGGTAAGTGGTCGCTAGTCTCTTTGTATTCAGGAATGGAGATTTGCCGGGCCATACGTCTCCATTACTTTTCCAACACAAATGTGTACATATTACACACGTGTGTATGGAAAAGTAATGGAGACCTATTGTTCCAAACTCTCCATTCCTCAAAATAATGGACAATTTTTGAATGGGATTATAGAGCAGGTGTATTTTAAAAATAGAGTGTTGTTGACCTGCTACTGAAAAAGTAAATAGCCAGGCCCTTAGCGCTGTTAAGCGCTTTGATCTTTATTTAGTTGTCGTAATAGAGGGCTTTGACTGTAATCAATTCTGAAAAGTGCTGCAGGAAGCTAAATATCCAGTCAATAAATACCTAATGTGTTTAACAATGTCACTGTAATAACTACATTATTATAATATTTACCCATTCAGATCAAATAGTGATTAAGGATGATTTCCATTTGTGGCTTGAAATCGTTTATGAGGCAGAAAAGAGGACATTTTTAATGACATATTATAGCGGATTGAAAGAAATGTATTCTTGCAAAATGGGAGTCTTTCAAATACAGGGCTCCAGATAAGAAACTGTAGATGGACAAAATTACATTTTCTTATTCTTTTTTGCACAAATCCTATGGTGTAACTACTCTTTAGAATCGTATTGATAAGACAATTCTAATGAGTAGTGACACAATAGGGTTTAATGCAGAAATAAAGATTTAATTTCTTAAGATACTCCCCTAATTAATAGCTAGAGCTGTGAAATATTTGTTATACGCCCGTCATCGACGGTCGTATTATGGTATACCCAGCGCTGTACGTCCGTCCGTACGTCCGTCCGTCCGTCCGTCCGTACGTCCGTCCGTCCGTTAACTTTTCTTGTTAGCGCTCTCTCACCTTCATTTATTTACCGATTTTGATTAAACTTCCTACAAATATTCCATACCACAATAGCTCGGACGAGTTCGCGTTTCAGACGTTGGCGGCTATTTTTAGCAGAGTTATGCCCCTTTATTGTCAAAAATGGGCATTTTTAAAAAAAAACAGAACTTTTTTTTTAATTATTCAATTTATTTCAAATTTGATATGGTGATACAATGAATGAAGTTACTTAACATATATTACGGGTTTTTGGTTTGACTTCGTATTTTCAGAGTTATGCCCCTTTACACAATTTTTTAACAATATATTGTTTCCTGATAATAATTTTACTTACATTTTGTCTATTGTAACCAAATTTCATATTTATCTTTCTCATCATGCAGGGAAGGCACCTGTGAATTTTGGTTCCTGTTAAATTATTTTTCTATGAGTTATGCCCCTTTACATCCTTAAAATTTAAAATAAGCCACACTTCGTCCGTTAACTTTTCTTCTTAGCGCTCTCTCACCTTCATTTATTGACCGATTTTGATTAAACTTCCTACAAATATTTCATACCACAATAGTTTGGACGAGTTCGCGTTTCAGACGTTGGCGACTATTTTTAGCAGAGTTATGCCCCTTTATTGTCAAAAATGGGCATTTTTAAAAAAAAAAAAGAACTTTTTTATTTTTGATTCAATTGATTTCAAATTTGATATGGTGATACAATGAATGAAGTGACTTAATATATATTACGGGTTTTTGGTTTGACTCTGTATTTTCAGAGTTATGCCCCTTCACACAATTTTTTTAACAATATATTGGTTCCTGATAATAATTTTACTTACATTTTGTCTATTGTAACCAAATTTCATATTTAGCTTTCTCATCATACAGGGAAGGCACCTGTGAATTTTGGTTCCTGTTAAATTTCAGACGTTGGCGACTATTTTTAGCAGAGTTATGCCCCCTTTATTGTCAAAAATCGGGATAGTACTTGAGCTATCGCAATACTACAGCATAGTCTTTTTGAGATCGATAGTCGGGCCTACTCTCCGGGCGACTTTTTCCAGTAGGCCTGAGTCTGGACGACTTTGACACCCGCCGGCCGTGACGGGCGTATTTTGCCGCACTGCGGTGCTCTTGTTTTTTATGTCATCACTAAACCTTTTCATGTGACTACTCATTGACGTCTCTTCGAAATGATTCTAATGAGTAGTCTCAACAGAGGGTTTGGTTAAGACAAGAAAGCAGAAAATGTTTGAAACTTTTATTGTAATTCTTCAAATCTTGAATATTGACTTGACTGTTGGCAGTTTTATGGCTGAATAAACAGGGCTGCCATTACTACGGATTTTTCCGAAATCTTTGAAAATTTATCCTAGTTGATGGTAGCTTAAAGCAGGCTGAAAGTAAAGCAGAATGCGCCTTAGGGCCTTAAGGTGCATTCTGCTTTACTTTACACATGTTTTAAGTAATCACGCTTGAAAAATAGAAAATTTTGAAATCTTAGGATTTTTCAAGATCAACTTAGGGCAGCACTGGATAAATTTGTCGTGTTGGTGCCAGATCCAACAAAACAGTTTCTAAAGAATTTGCATAAGAGACAGGTTTCTTCAAACGTCATCCTTCATATTTCTTCTGCAACTGCATATTACTTGTAAAGAAGGGGAACTATTTGCCATTTCAAGATTTTAATAATTCTTAATGTGATATTTCATAAGTGATTGATTGAAGCTTAGTATTTATCTGACAAGCATAGCTTATAGCCCTTTATACCATAACCGGTTTCTAGGTTTGCCAAATAAACATGTAGTTTGGATCAAGTTTTTTAGATGCTGAGATCAGGCTCAAAACTTTTTGACACATGCACCTGTTGAATGCTCTTTCAGGTAAAAAGGGGAAAAAAATGATTGTAGATCATAGTTTTAAAGTGGATTATACATGACAGGCAGTTTTTCTTTTTCTAACTGTTAGATCTAATTAAATGCAGGGCTCCAGATAAGGGGAGAATTTCAAAAATAAAATCTTCAGTTCTGTTTTAAACCCTATGGTTTTATTACTCATACTGAGTAGTATATTATAACGCCATAGAATTTGGTGCTGATACAAGTGAGAAAATGTTGGATTTGTTCAATCTGCTCCTTCTTACCACATTTAAGCCCTGAAACGACCAGTTTACATTGACCTGCAAACTTATGAAAAACAGTGCCAACCCTGATCAGAGGGCTCTTGAATGACCCCTCTGATCTGGGTCTACACTGATTACAAATGAAATATCTGCTTCCAGCATTGTTAGGGTTGAAATGAGATTTAAATGAATTATTTTGTTTATTCTATTGGGTAAGCTTAAGTTGTAGGAACCATAATCATGTACACATAAAAGTATAAATAATATTTAAGTGAAAGAATTATTAAATATTGCCAGCTCATTTGATGATATTTATGCCAGAGGTTCAATGACAGTTTGCTGCTCCTTATCAGGCTGGATGGATTAGATAGATAGAATAAAGGAAATATTTTTTTGTCAGATTCATTACTGTATAAGTTGGAAGTATTTTGTTTTCAGTGGAGGAGTAAATTAAATGCATACAAATAGATATCTATAGAGTATGAAGTAATGGGTTAAAGTATAACTGTATTTTAACTTGTTCAGCATGTCTGGGGTGAAATATCTCTGAGGACTTCTTTCCTTTGCTCTCATTTTTACAAGTGTTGTTTCAATTTTGAAAGTGAAACTAAGTAGACTCTATGGACATTTTCAGTTTTCCTAAGATTGTGTATGATAGAATTCCTTTCAATTTAGGGACAAAAACAGATATGTTTTAAGAAACATTCCTTTGTTACCACCACAACTTTTAATGTAAATAAAATAGACTTTATACAGTCATGAATATGCACCATAAGAAACATATTATATATCATAGCAGATAGTAGCTTAAAGCAGGCTGTAAGTAAAGCACAATTTTCCTTTAGGCACATTCTGATTTACTTTAAAAAGCAACCATCTGTCTTCAATACTGAGAAGAGGCTTTACAACTGAATTTGACAAATTTTCCGGCTGACTAAAAACACATTTAAACCAATACAATTTACTGAGAAAACTTTCTATTCTTTATGTTCACTCTGCAATTATCACTTTATATAAATTTATGTCTCTCTTGCTTTAGCAAAGACAGAAGTCATTTGTTATTTTTAAATGGAACGGTGTCAACTATTACATAAAATGCAACATATTTGACCTGGAGATCAGTTTAAGAAATACTTTCACTGTGTCTCCTTGTAATACTGTTGCCTGGCTTCCCTGCTTTGTTAGAGAGACATGTTTAATGCCTAGGAATTCTTGTCAGCTCACCTGGCACGTAGTGTCCGTCGTCGTCCGTCGTTCGTCGTCAACAATTTCTTCAAACAACTTCTCCTCCTAGACTACTAGATGGATTTTCACCAAACTTGGCAGGAATGATCCTTGTATGGTCCTCTTTCAAAGTTGTTCAAACATTTCCGGTCCATTGCATATCTAGGTCACAGGAGCTAAAAATAGATTTTTTCAATGAAAACTTAAAAAATCTTCTTGTCCGAAACCACAGTACCCTGAGCTTAGATATTTGGCACAAAGCATTGTCTTCAGGTCCTCTATCAAGATTGTTCAAATTATGTCCCTGGGGTAAAAAATGACCCCGTCCCGGGGGTCATAATTTTACATAGAGTTATATAGTGAAATCTTCAAACATCTTTTTCTCTGAAACTAATATGGCCATAGCTTTAATATTTGACATGGTGACACTTCTAGAAGCCCTGTACCAATATTGTAAATATGGTTCAGGTCCATTGCATATCTAGGTCACAGGAGCTAAAAATAGATTTTTTCCAATTAAAACTTAACAAATCTTCTTGTCCGAAACCACAATTAAATACGAAAGAAGACTCAAGCAGGAAACGCAACACAAACAATACACCCATCTCTAAAGCAGAACACACACACAGCCATACCATAACAAACAAACACACACACATACACACACACACGCAATCCCACACACCAAACAGAAAACAATACGCAAGACAAACATAAAGCAAAGTGAACATAGGAGCCCGCCTTGGTACGGTCAGCAGCAATCAATAATTAATTATAAATTAACCATTAACAACCACTGGGGGGTTAAACCTGGGTTTAGGGGCGCCCAACCTCACACTTATCTCCTATATTCACCTATAAAGACGAACAGTGTACATAAAATATAAACCCTGTTCCACAACCTTACAATCAAAAAGACCGCCAGCACAGTAAGTAAATACATGTAAAACATCTAACAAAATTCTCTGACAGGATTATTAGTAACACGGGAAAGAATTAAACATTCAAGCCCGTGTTAAAAATAACCCACTATGGCAACGCCGCAACGGTCAAATTGTACTCAAGCGAATAGTCTGTAGTCACGAGTAACTGTAAGACATGGGAGGGTTTAGGGTACGACAGAGAGGGAGAGAAAAACCAAAGCACGAAAATCCGACATAACTCTCCCGGTTAAGGACTGCTTTAGAGATACATCATCATGTAGTGCTAAGCCCTGTCTGTCGTCGCACAACCAAAGAGGAAAGCATATTTATCAATTGTAGATTGATCGATAACCAAACGTGAAGTGCGCAGCAATATAGTTGGATCATAATCTTTTTTGAGGAAAAATCTAATACGTTTCACAAATAGGTTTTGAAAATGCATATGTCCAAGAATCTTACGAAGTCTGTAAATCACATCACCATAAATAAATAAATACCCTGAGTTTAGATATTTGGCATAAAGCATCATCTTTAGGTCCTCTATCAAGATTGTTCAAATTATGTCCCTGGGGTCAAAAATGACCCCGCCCCGGGGGTCATAATTTTACATAGAGTTATATAGTGAAATATTCAAACATCTTTTTCTCTGAAACTAATATGGCCAGAGCTTTGATATTTGGCATGGTGACATTGCTTGAAGCCCTTAACCAATATTGATTATATGGTTCCAGTCGGTTGCATATCTAGGTCACAGGAGCTAAAAATAGATTTTTTCAATGAAAACTCAAAAAAATCTTCTTGTCTGAAACCACAGTACGCTGAGCTTAGATATTTTGCATAAAGCATCATCTACAGGTCGTCTATCTTGATTGTTCAAATTATGTCCCTGGGGTCAAAAATGACCCCGCCACTGGGTCACATTAGCTCAAAATAGATTTTTTTTTTTCAATGAAAAGTCTTCCTGTCTGAAACCATCCATGTACAAAATATTTGACAGAACACTTAATTTTCAAGTTCATCAGCAAGATTTTTGAAATTATGTCTCTGGGGTAAAAAATCTCACCCCAGGGGTCATGTGACCCTTGTGTTGGTTTTTCCAGGTGAGCGATATTTAGGCCCGCATGGGCCTCTTGTTTTTCAAGATGGGCTACAATTAAGTTCAATTTCATTTTAACATCGACTCAAGAAATTCTTAACTGTTATAAACCTATTAGCTTCTTTCTAGTTTTGAAGAGCGGTGACCTCTTAATGGGGGTTGAAAGTCAAGCAGAATGCACTTTAAACCCTTTCTCCCCATAGAAGCCCATTTTAGTGCATTTAGTTTATTCCTTCATTGAAGAAAATAGTTCCAATTTATGCAGCTTATTAACATGTACCATAAGAATTATTGTCCATATCCTAGCAGATGGTAGCTTAAAGTAGGCTGAAAGTAAAGCAGAAAGGTGCATTCTGCTTTACTTTCATCATGCTTAAAGTGGTCACCTCTCTTCCAAGCTAGAAATAGGCTATTGGGCAAAGGGTTAAAGCGCCTTTCACATCAGCCGTACACCAGCCCTGCGACCTGGTTTTTAGCCGTACTTTAATCGCAAAGATTCTTATGACAGCCGAATACATTTCAACACCGCAAACCGGATTTTCAACATGTTCATTTTCCTTGCGATCACTAGAGGTTGTATTCAGGCAGCTGTTCGGCTGCCGTGAGACATTTGCAGTTTGTCTTGCAATACACTGGACCTGCGAAATAGTACGAGAAAAAAATCCTACGGCTAATTTGAAAGATGCTTAAGGCAAATGTTCTGCTTCTACTATCAAATGTTTCTGGATATAAAATGATTGGAACATCTTATTTAATTGGTGGTGGTTTAGATTGATGAAGGCTTAATTTAAAAGCATTACTACTTGCTGCTGCATTAAACTCAGTTCTTGACATACTTGATGGGAACGACCCATCACACTTGCACCATGGGCAAGCAACTTGTAATGTTGTACAGGGAAACAGCCCATCACACTTGCACCACTGGCAAGCAACTTTTAATGTGTTATACTGGGAAACAGCCCATCACACTTGCACCACCGGCACGCAACTTGTAATGTGTTATACAGGGAAACAGCCAATCACACTTGCACCACCGGCAAGCAACTTGTAATGTGTTATACAGGGAATCAGCCCATCAAACTTGCACCACTGGCAAGCAACTTTTAATGTGTTATACTGGGAAACAGCCCATCACACTTGCACCACCGGCACGCAATTTGAAATGTGTTATACAGGGAAACAGCCAATCACACTTGCACCACCGGCAAGCAACTTGTAATGTGTTATACAGGGAAACAGCCCATCACACTTGCACCACCGGCACGCAACTTGTAATGTGTTATACAGGGAAACAGCCCATCACACTTGCACCACTGGCAAGCAACTTGTAATGTGTTATACAGGGAAACAGCCCATCACACTTGCACCACCGGCAAGCAACTTGTAATGTGTTATACAGGGAAACAGCCCATCACACTTGCACCACTGGCAAGCAACTTGTAATGTGTTATACAGGGAAACAGCCCATCACACTTGCACCACCGGCACGCAACTTGTAATGTGTTATACAGGGAAACAGCCCATCACACTTGCACCACCGGCAAGCAACTTGTAATGTGTTATACAGGGAAACAGCCCATCACACTTGCACCACCGGCAAGCAACTTGTAATGTGTTATACAGGGAAACAGCCCATCACACTTGCACCACCGGCAAGCAACTTGTAATGTGTTATACAGGGAAACAGCCCATCACACTTGCACCATGGGCAAGCAAATTGTAATGTGTTATACAGGGAAACAGCCCATCACACTTGCACCACCGGCAAGCAACTTGTAATGTGTTATACAGAGAAACAGCCCATCACACTTGCACCATGGGCAAGCAAATTGTAATGTGTTATACAGGGAAACAGCCCATCACACTTGCACCACTGGCAAGCAACTTGTAATGTGTTATACAGGGAAACAGCCCATCACACTTGCACCACTGGCAAGCAACTTGTAATGTGTTATACTGGGAAACAGCCAATCACACTTGCACCACTGGCAAGCAACTTGTAATGTGTTATACAGGGAAACAGCCCGTCACACTTGCACCACCGTCAAGCAACTTGTAATGTGTATACAGGGAAATAAATTATTTGAGATAAAGTTCACCTGTTGTGTAACTATTAACTCTTACCGTGCTAGCTGCAGATATATGCCACAGTGATTACCTTGGAAAACAGTTTAGATCCTGATGAAACGCCGCAGTACTCAGTCCAAACTGTTTCATACTCTGACCCTGTTTTGAAAAGAAATTCAAAATGATATATTTTTAGAACAATTGTAGTAGATGACAATTGTTGCAGACAAAATTACCCAGCATGCAACGAGTTAACCTTTGAGTACTGTAGCGTGTTCATTTACCACTGTTTGCTCTTTATGTTAGCAGTTTGTGCCCCGTGTGCAGAGTATGGTAGAGAAAACGTTTTCTTTTTAAATAACCGTGTTTACTCATAAACTATTATTTCATTGCATGTTTTTCAGACAGGTAGCCAACTGGCAATCGATGGCCAACGACGGCCATCGATTTCTTTACTGAACTCATCGCTGGAGCTGCATAAATCAGTCCTTTGCAAACAGTGTAGATCCAGACTGTATCTCCTGAAATAGTCTGTCTGATCAGTGTTTGCAGTGTTTGTCACACTTTTCAATATTTTGTAGACAAATCCCTCAAAAGTCAATTTTAACTGGTCGTATATCAGAAAATGAACAAGTCCAATTGAAAATTCAGCATCAGGTTATGGATTAATAAATAATGTACGTACAATCATCATAAATATACTTTTTATCATAAATGTTTGAGATAAGAAATAATGTAATTGCTGTAAGCAAATGAAAAACAATGTTAAGTATGTGATAAAAATATATGTGCCAGCATGTCCATTGAGATAGTGATGATGTCGCAATCATGACGCCAGATAAGAGCACTGTAAACTAAACATTGCCAACATTAACCCTTTCATGATCAAATGTATGGTGATGTAATGACTCAATTTCAAAACAAGTGGCAAACAGTTTTGATCCTGATCAGATGCTGCGTTATGGGAAGTCTGATCAGTATCAAAACTGTTTGCCAATTTGCTTTATGACATCATTAAGAGTGAAAGGGTTAACTCTTATGTTGTTAATTGATAAACCATTGAAACTTATGGAAAATTCCACTTTCCAATTAAGTCTAGTCCATTTATAACTATTACAAGCTGTTTTCAATATTTTGCAAAAGGACAAACAGACCCTGATCAGAGGGCTCCTGTAGGATTTTATGTCTACTAATTTGACTTTTAAAATTGGAGATAATGAGAATTGAATTCTGAGAAACAGAACCTTACGAAAAAATTTAACACAGTTTAATCCAGTATGTTGTCAGTGTAATTCCAGAACTGGCAATAATCTGGCATTAACTGACAACAGACTGAACATACATGGACACAAAAAAAAGACTCGTATCAGGATACATGTATTTTTATAAGTTCTTTAGAAAATAAAATATTTAAGGAGAACGTCAAAATTTAGAACGGAAACATATTAACTGACATTTTACTGAAAACAATATGGTAATACATTGACAGTATAAAACAGCTGACAATAAGCTGGTAATTCACTGGCAATAGGAGGGAGTTCGGACAAACCAGTGTAATGTCAGAGACTTTCCAGACTATTGTCAGATAACTGGCAATAAAATTACATTTCTTATAATACACTGAATTTCATAGGGTAATACACTGACAATACCATTATTACCAGATAGCTGACATCAGTATGGCATATATTTAATTATGGTAATACAGTCTAATCGCGTATACCCATGGGACAAGGTTACGAATCCGAACCATCGTAGCATCCGAACTAACGTATTTCCTACTTTCAAATCAGGTTTTACTTACTGTGCATGAAGGAATGGCACAATGGAACGAAGCCACTGTGTCACTGAATTCTGTCTGTCATACCCGCCAGGCAGTTTTGATTTTCAGGCAGTACATCGTGTAAAGCCCATTAATGGCTTAAAAGCTGAAAATATTCAGCTCAAACACTGTATTACTGGCTGATTACCCTAACTACAGACAGATTATTTAACCATCATCATTGTTTATCACATTGAATTGCATAACGGATAAACTTCCGGTTTACAAAGTAGCATGGTAGCCAGCAATGGCCTTTCTATGAATATTAATTAGATTATTTATAGACGTCTGATTGGTTGAAAGGACGACTGTTTAACATAAATGAATATTGATAACTTCACGCTATGCTACATATGAAACAATTTAGACTGAGTCAATAATTGCGAAGAGGTGGCTACGAAACAAAAAGCCGTGTGATTGTTTGAAAGGACGAAAATGGCTTCTTCATCAAACATTGATTAACTGATTGAGTTAGGTTTTATGACAGCGCGACACATATCGAATTTAAATCATTTGTACCCATTAACAATTTTACGGAGCTCTTTTTACGCATCCAGGTCGAATCGTGCAAAGAATAACACATTCCTTTTTCCGAAACTTCGTTAGATATCCGACCTTTGATGGGTGAAAATCCATTTTAGTTTTGTCACGTATTTTTCGTACACAAATAGATTAAACAAGTCGTTGTAATATATGCTGCGACAATTATCGATCGTGAATGCTTGTGAACACATACATAAGTCCAGTGCCGATAGGTGTGAAAATATAACGATGTGCGAAAACTTTCGGGTTGGACTGTCGGTGCATCCGACCCAACGCGACAAAAACAGTGTAATTATTATTTGAAGGGGACAGGTAAGCATCCGAATCAGCGAATTTTCCGAACTAGCGCAGATCAGAAGAAACACATTTTTTCTACATATAAAATGCATAGAAATAGGACAGGACCGCGAAACCAATCCAAACTAAGCCGTCATTACGAAGCAACAAGATATGAACGATAGTAATTCGACTGTACATTGACAATACTATGGTAGTTACCAGGGTATTGTCAGTGTACTGCCCGGGTATTGTCAGTATACTGACATGGTATTGTCAGTGTACTACCAGGGTATTGTACTACCATGTTATTGTCAGTGTACTACCATGGTATTGTCAGTGTACTTCCAGGGTATTGTCAGTGTACTACCATGTTATTGTCAGTGTACTACCAGGGTATTGTACTACCATGTTATTGTCAGTGTACTACCATGGTATTGTCAGTGTACTTCCAGGGTATTGTCAGTGTACTACCATGTTATTGTCAGTATACTACCAGGGTATTGTCAGTGTACTACCATGTTATTGTCAGTGTACTTCCAGGGTATTGTCAGTGTACTACCAGGGTATTGTCAGTGTACTAACATGGTATTGTCAGTGTACTACCAGGGTATTGTCAGTGTACTTCCAGGGTATTGTCAGTGTACTTCCAGGGTATTGTCAATGTACAACCAGGGTATGGTAATGTACAACCATGGTATTGTCAGTGTACTACCAGGGTATTGTCAGTGTTCTACCAGGGTATTGTCACTGTACTACCAGGGTATTGTCAGTGTTAAACCAGAGTAATGTCAGTGTTCTATCAGTGTATTGTCAGTGTACTACCAGGGTATTGTCAGTGTACTATCATTTTATTGTCAGTGTACAACCATGGTCTTGTCAATGTACTACCAGGGTATTGTCAGTGTTCTACCAGGGTATTGTCACTGTACTACCATGGTATTGTCAGTGTTAAACCAGAGTAGTGTCAGTGTTCTATCAGTGTATTGTCAGTGTACTACCAGGGTATTGTCAGTGTACTATCATTGTATTGTCAGTGTACAACCATGGTCTTGTCAATGTACTACCAGGGTATTGTCAGTGTTCTACCAGGGTATTGTCACTGTACTACCAGGGTATTGTCAGTGTTCTACCAGGGTATTGTCAGTGTACTTACATGGTCTTGTCAATGTACTACCAGGGTATTGTCAGTGTACAACCATGGTATTGTCAATGTACTACCAAGGTATTGTCAGTGTACAACCATGGTCTTGTCAATGTACTACCAGGGTATTGTCAGTGTACAACCATGGTATTGTCAATGTACTACCAGGGTATTGTCAGTGTTCTACCAGGGTATTGTCACTGTACTACCAGGGTATTGTCAGTGTTAAACCAGAGTATTGTCAGTGTACTTACATGGTATTGTCAGTGTACTACCAGGGTTTTGTCAGTGTACTACCAGGGTATTGGCAATGTACAACCATGGTATTGTCAGTGTACTACCTTGTTATTGTCAGTGTACAACCATGGTATTGTCAGTGAACTACCTTGTTATTGTCAGTGTACTACCAGGGTATTGTTAGTGTACTACCAGGGTATTGTCAATGTACAGCCATGGTATTGTCAGTGTACTAACATGGTATTGTCAATGTACAGCCATGGTATTGTCAGTGTACTACCAGGGCATTGTCACTGTACTACCAGGGTATTGTCAGTGTACTACCATGGTATTGTCAGTGTACTACCAGGGTATTGTCAGTGTTCTACCAGGGTATTGTTAGTGTACTACCAGGGTATTGTCAATGTACAACCATGGTATTGTCAGTGTACTACCAGGGTATTGTCAATGTACAACCATGGCATTGTCAGTGTACTACCAGGGTATTGTCAGTGTACTAACATGGTATTGTCAATGTACAGCCATGGTATGGTCAGTGTACTACCAGGGCATTGTCACTGTACTACCAGGGTATTGTCAGTGTACTACCATGGTATTGTCAGTGTACTACCAGGGTATTGTCAGTGTTCTACCAGGGTATTGTTAGTGTACTACCAGGGTATTGTCAATGTACAACCATGGTATTGTCAGTGTACTACCAGGGAATTATCAGTGTACTATCAGGGTTTTGTCAGTGTACTACCTGGGTATTGGCAATGTACAACCATGGTATTGTCAGTGTACTACCAGGGTATTGTCAGTGTACTACTAGGGTATTGTCAGTGTACTACCAGGGTATTGTCAATGTACAACCATGGTATTGTCAGTGTACTACCATGGTATTGTCAGTGTACTATCAGGGTTTTGTCAGTGTACTACCAGGGTATTGACAATGTACAACCATGGTATTGTCAGTGTACTACCAGGGTATTGTCAGTGTACTACCATGGTATTGTCAGTGTACTACCATGGTATTGTCAGTGTACTACCAGGGTATTGTCAGTGTACTAACATGGTATTGTCAGTGTACTACCAGGGTATTGTTAATGTGTTACCATATCTCTGACCTGCAGTAGTGACCTTGACAATTGTGCTTTATACCTTGGTCTGAAACACAACAGGACATGTTGGGATCCTGATTAGATGCTAATGCATTACCTTATAACTATATCTAGTATAGAAGATAGGTGACCACATTTTAACGTGGCGTCTGATCTGGATTCAGGCTGTTTGTCATTTGTCATTATGTTTTCTGTCAAAATGTCCAATATTTAGCTTTTAGAAAAACTTTAGAAAACAGTTTTAAGCAGACAATAAGGTTGGAACAATTGTTTTGTTTTGCTTTGGGGACAGCAGCAAGCCTTGTAAGGAGGGAATCCTTAGTCAGAGGGCCATTGTAGGGAGGGAACACTGTACTTTTAACTATTTGAATGTTAAGTAATATTGCTATCTGTAACACATTTTTTATTTTTATACGCCCACCTCTAAAGGTGGTCGTATATTGGTGTGGCCCTGTCTGTCCGTCCGTGAATACGTTCGTTTGTAATATTTTGTTTGTCCGGAGTTTTCTCCGAAAACTATTGGAGGGATATTAATGAAACTTCACACAAATGTTATATGCATAAAGATCTGAAGCTGAGTAGAGTTTGAGATTCATTCAATTTTTTGTTACAGAGTTATCTGCCATTGATGTACTCAAATATGCTATAAAAGGCTTATTTGACAGTGTTAACACACTTAGCAACTACAGTTTTGAATGGATCATATTTGCCCACAGTATAATCATAGAAGTATAAGTTCATGAAAGGGTTGATTATTATTTAAATCGGATCATTGTATCAAGAGTTATCTGCCCTTGGTGTACTCAGATATGCTAGGAAAGGCTTTATTTCAGTATTGTTTATGCTCTCAGAGCTCTAAATGTCTATAAATTAGAATAGATTTTGATAAAACTATATATTTCTTTGCCAGTGGGCGTATAATGTACCGCTTGCGGTGCTCTCGTCAGAACTGTGTCAGGGATGGAAAATAGTTTGGATCCTGATGAGAAGCCGCATAATGCGGGGTCTCATGTAAAACCAAACTGTTTGCAAAGGTAATGGTTTGTCACTAGCATGAAAAAAGTTAAACAAGATGGAGCTTTCTCAGCATGTGAATGGTTGAGGGTTGCAATTTGGCTGTCTGACAACTTTTTGGAGTAGTAGAGTATGTTTGTGTTTGTTGTAGTGAAAAATGGTACAAATCACTCCATTGTGTGGCTTAACCTTTAAAGTGCTCTCACTGGATATCCTTTATAAGCAGTGTAAACCCAGCTCATAGGGTTGCTGAGGCACGGCCTGCACTGTTTGTTACACTTTTCAATCTTTTGTGGAAAAATACCCCATTGAGTTTGTAAAAGTAAATTAAATATTTTTATTTACAAAAAACAAAATGTTGTGACCATTTGAATTTAAACTACAGTAAAACCTCTCTATTATGACCACTAAAACAAAGGTTAATTGAATGTATAAAAGAGAAGTGACAACTTAAAGCAAGGTGATAGTCGAAGGAGCTTTCTGTTTTACTTTCACCTTGCTTTAAGCAGTTATCTGCCTTAAACACCAACTTTTTAATACCATAAAGTGGTGGTAATTGAGAGGTTCTCCTGTATTATAAGCAATGTAAGGGTTTAAATGGGTTTTGGTTTCTGTTTATCCCAAGCTCAAAGGAAGTATTTCACATCACATTTAGTTAAAAGGAATAAAAAACAGATTTCCATGGAGTCTACTGATTTTGACTTTTAAAATTGGAAGAGATTGTGAGAATTGAGTGCTAAGAAACAGATATCTCTGACATGTTTTAAACTCTTTGCATGCTGGGTAATTTTTCGTATGCACCATTGTCGTCTGCTATTGTTTTAAAAAAAAAAAGACTTTCTAAATTTGTTTTCAAACCAGTGTCAGAGTGTCAAATAGTTTGGATCTTGATGAGACACTGTGTTATGCGGCGTCTCATCTGAATCTAAATTGTTTGCAGAGATAATCACTTTGGCACATAGCCGCCACTAGCATGGTAAGACTTGATCCTTTCAACACTGTAAATTGTATTTATGCAAATAGTTCAGATCCAGATCAGGTCTCACTTGATGATCAGGTCACTGACAGATCAAGTTTGTGTAAATGGTATAGAAGACCAATCCAATTTCAGAATGTTAGCAGACAACATTTCCAGTGGATGACAGTTTCTGACTGTTAAAAGAGTAAACAGACTTTGGATCCATTAGCTGAGCTGGTTAACTGTTTAAGCACGGTAGCGGTGAAATCATGATAAACTTTGCAAACAGTTTGGATCCTGATAACTTGCCCAATAACATGGCTTCTCATCAGGATACAAACTGTTTGACACACTCTGATCTTGTTTTGAAAAGAAGTTTTGAAAATTCTATTTTTAGAACAGGAGCAGAGGAAAAGTAATGCAGACAACAAATTTACCCAGCATGCATTTAGTATTAAGCATGTTTCCAACATGTTGCACTTCTAAAATGGATTTTATCTTGAAAAGTGCATGTACAGAGGGAGGCAAAGGTTATGTGTGTTGTTCGGAGGGAGTTGTTATAGAGAGGGAAATCTGCTTACATTTGTGTTGAGGTTTCAAAAAAATTACCATTTCTTCTATGTCCCTTGAGGTATTGCTTTCATACTTAGTATGTGAGTGTATATGGATAAGACCTTTCCATGCACAGACAAATTTGGACCCCTGTGACCTTGACCTTGAACTTAGGGCTTGCGTTTAATTTTCGAAATCTGTGTTTAGATTTCGAAAAATTTCTTTAACTTCTATGTATTGCTTTCATAGTTGGTATGTGTGTGTATATGGACAAGACCTTTCCATTCATAGAACATTTAGACCCCTGTGACCTTGACCTTGAATTTAGGGCCCATGTTTAGGTTTAAAAATCTGTGTTTAGGTTTCCAAAAATTACCATAACTTCTATGTCCCTTATACCTCGCTCACATTTGCGCGGCGAGTTTTTATTTTTTGGGGTTAAGATACCTGCGGCCACCGTACGGCCTCCATGCGGTCGCCATACGGCAACCGTACAGTGCCTCTGGGGTGACTGTAATTTCTAATAAAACCCACGCCGACCGTACGGCCGCCGTACGGCAGCCGTACGGCAGCCGTGGAAGTCCCACCAGATGCTCGTCAACAAAAATGCTGCTCCTGTTACACAACTTGGTTTTGCTACATGTTCACACAACTCATATCAATCGGTCCAACTACATCCTAAACTCAAAGGAGACATTTGGACAGAATTGAAAAACATCTAAATCCATTTTTAGATAATATACATGTTTAACATATATATATATTATGAAGAAAAGTACAAATGCACTATAGGGAAAGTGATCATTGAGTTCCGGCGGGCGCACGGTGGCCATACAGCGACCGTACGGCAGCGGCAGAACCATTCTGCAGCGTGTGTTTTCTATGGCCGCTGTAGAAATGAAAAAATGTTATAACTCCGCGTTATAATTCTAAGGCGAGCTCTACGGCCTATAAAATATTAGGATACGCCCCGCACGGCAGCCGTAAAAATTCTGCAGCTGCCGGAAGATTCTCCCGATTTCACGTTTCTGCGTCCGCCGTAGAGCAAATGTGAGCGCACTATTAAGGACTGCAAAGAGTTAAGGCACATTCTGCTTTACTTTAAACCTGCTTTAAGTGGTCAGCTTTGTTCAAAACTAGAAATAGGCTATGAAGTAAAGGGTTACATTATATCAGACAGCAGGCTCAGGGTAATACGTCGGAGAGTTACAAACAGTAGCTGACCAATGCAAATTCTGATTTCTTCCTAGTGTAGAAATACTCGTCTCAATTGCTTTTGTAGACCAAAAAATGTACTAGTCACAGGCAATATACCCTGTTTCATTACCAAGTCGTGCAACAGTTGAGCATGCTGTCTCGATCATGACCGTTCTTGTTTAATATTTTCGCTCTACTGTGACTACATAACCTTGTTTGTGTCAACAGGCCATAAACCACTATTCTTGGGTCCATTCAAAATTTCATCCAATTTGGCTGTGCACTAGATCTCTTGGTCTCTATGGTAATAGATATACAGATATAGACATTGGTGCTTGATTATGGTGACTTGTTTGCAGCTGAGATTTGAATATGTCTATTACTGTAGATGAGATATAGTCTCGTTGGTCATCCCCTGAAGTGTGCTTGAGTCCATCATCAATGCCCTCTCATTATCATGCTCCTTGATGGAGAGACAAGAGGCGTGATTATACAGCCATTCAATCAAAAAGTATGGAGAGACCATGAGTCCCCTCCTCCCCCAACTCACCTTCCCAGCTTGTTAGTTTGTAACACAGATGGTTTCTTAACCCATTAACCCATAAAGACGCCTTTTTACGCCTTTATTTAATTCCTCCACTGTAACAAGGAAGAACACTGATTGAGGGAAATCGTATTATTTCACCTTTGCATTACTTTTCAATTAAAAGTTCAAATTTATACCGTCACAAATAAAAATTATAAGAAATATTTTCTATGTTCTAGCAGATAATAGGGTAAAGCAGGCTAAAAGTAAAGCAGAATGCACCTTGAAGGCACATTCTGCTTTACTTTCAACCTGCTTTAAGTGGTCATGTGTATTCAAAACTAAAAACAAGCCATGGGGTAATGGGTTAAAGCAGGTTGAAAGTAAAGTAGAAGGCTCCTTCTATATCTAAAATCTTGAAGCTACGATACTTTAAGTTAGAATCTGATGCAAGCATATGGAAGGCAATGTTTGAAATGTTCAGTGTACTCTTGTCTTATCAGGAGCTTGGCTGAAAAGCATGCTGATTCTGAAAATGGAATGCACACTGCATGTTTGTGTAATTATTTTTAACTCTTAGCCTGCCACTCACGACTTGCTTCATATGCAAACAGCTTGGATCCGGATGAGACGCCGAGTAACTCGGCGTCTCATCCGGATCCAAGCTGTTTGACACTCGGACAACATTTTCAGCAATTTTGAGCAACTTTGAAGCACTTTGAAACTTGAAGCAGACGAGAAATATAGCAGACGACAATTTATTTGGCGGGCTAAGGGTTAATTACTGATCCCTGATAACATTTGATCCAGAGTTTCAGCATAGGAGTGAAGTTGATTGAGATTTATACTTGTATGTTATTCTAATTGTCTTTTTGCCTTATGATTGGATGATTGGTTTTGCGTGCACTCATAGCTGCTAGGTTAATTGGATTCTGACCAAATTAATGCACAATCTTTGATTATAACTCTTTGCAGAGCTCCATTTTCTGCATTAAATCCTATGGTGTCACAGACTCGTTAGAAAGATTCAGCTATTAAAAGTGTCAGATTATGATGAACTTTGGTATTGACAAATGTATGATCACCAATTTGATCTGCAGAACTTGACACATAACATTGATAAGGTACCAGTATTTGATTTTTATGTTATTACAACCTTAAAATGTACTTTCATGTTGGAAAGTGTCAAGGTGAGTTTTATCACCTGAATTTGTGTGCAATTTTATTTTGATTTATTATGGGACTTACCTCAAACTGGGTTATTGATTTCCATATGAACTGCTGGTCTAATTTCAATGAGGTTTGATATGCATATACAGTAGAACTACGATGTGTCGATGTTGAAGGGGCCATCAGAAAAAACTCAACACATCGAAGCCTCACCTCATATTTTATCTGATGCTCCCTCAATTTCTTTTTCTAATGTACTCGATCTCCATTTAAGCAGACATGTCCGTATGTTACTTGTTGATATCGATTATTTGAAATTAAAAAACATTCAAACGCAATGATTTCACGCTAGTATCCCATCTTAGCTGTATGCATATTTAGTCATTTTTAATAAAAACTAATCTTAAACGCGTACTTTGGATGAAAATACGTTTGTCTTATCTCGACTTAATAAACTCATAAAATAACAACATAACGGTAAGGACGGAAGTGACTATTCAGCACACAGGTAATCATTAACCGGAACTATCGGTAGCTTGACACGTTGGCTGTATGGGTGTTAGGTGATAATTGTCAAACAACAGTAAATTATCGCTTAAAGTTTGGTCGTCGCATCCTTAAAATCAGTCTCCTAATAACCGTCATTATCAGTGTTGATTCAATTCATCAAGAGTAGCGCCCTTTGATAAAACGGATGTTGAGGAAAACAGTACTGCGGAGAAGGAAGGAAAATACGAATAATACACGAATAAACAAAACAGAGTGGTAAAAAGCTATACATATTATATTGTTATGAACTGTCCGAAAAATAAATATTGAGCCAAATCGACAGAGATGTCTTGCGGAAACCAGGTCAATGTCTCATGAATATTCAATGAGGTCAAATGCATGAAATGTACACAATTGACCCACATGTCTTAAATATAAGGATTCTTTTACGAATTATGCTTATCGCAATTACTTTTTCTTGACCTAGGGTGGTTTTTCACCAGCTCCAATGAATTTCACTGTGATTTCCTAAGTAAAACGAGGTTTTCGTGAGTATTTGACAGCCGGAAGGAAACCGGTTTGTTGATGCGCAGCTTTACCGGACTTGCCGTACCAAAACAACCCATGTATAATTTCATGTTCGGTGTTTGCAAAATAAATATTTTACGTTCGCAGCTATTCAATATAATCTCCCTGGTCAAGTGCTAAATAAAATGTGAGTTATTGATTGTCTATCTTTAACGTCCATGTTTTGTGTACAAAAAATACAGTAAACGTGTAACATCGAAATCGGCATATAACGTGTTAAAAACGTTACAGCATTTCACAAACACGCGAGAGTACATACGTACAGCTGTTTTATTGTTCACAGGCTTACTTTCTGTTAGTTTTTATTTTTTTACCAGTTTGGTTATCTCGAGCCCATGCTTATCTCGACGCTATTTCGATCGTCCCGAGACCGTCGAGATACTGAAGTTTGACTGTATGTATTTTACATGCACTGATGTGCTAGGTTTTTAAATTCTAATTGTGTTTTAAATACAACCTGTTTAAAAATAAATGTTTAACTTATCAATTCATCATTTTTTAAAGTTTATTTTTTTTATAGATGCTTTTAATAATAGATTCACATGCAGCAGATAGGATTGGTGTATTCCTTTTTCCCTTATGTAGATTTCTTAATTTGTACATCTTTGGTCTGTCTATAGCCTAGGTCTGTATTAAGAGACCCCCTGTCATATGTGACCTTTTTTAAAAGGTCCTGCAAAAAGACACATATGACAGTCTTGACTGTACCTATCTCATTAATTTCTCATGACAAAATTTTTTCTTGCTTTGGGCGAAATTTCATTTGTTAGAGATTTAAAATGCTATTTTGTAAGCAATTATTAAAGATGTGTAACTTCTTGAGGTACTTTACCAATATTGTTCAAATGGTTCCGGTCTGTTGCATAACTAGGTCACAGGAGCTAAATAAAGATTTTTTTTCAATAAAAACTTATTTGACACTCAGCATCATCCAATCAGCAACAGGGCACAATCATATCTTCATAATTTTTCATCTTTCCAAGATATGTTACATTTACATCAATGGCTCCAGGTGAGCGATTTAAGGCTGTATACGGCTCTTGTTTCTACTTTTTTGCTACTTTTCAATCACCTTCCTACTTTTTCCTATTTTTCTACCAAACCAATGTTCATTAGACTTGCAAGGGCTCATCAGGATCCACACTATCTGCAAATATGTCCCAGTTACTCTGGCCTCCAACATTGAACAGGGGGTTAATTGTCCACAATAGTATATATGAGTATGCCTTGTGTCATTAGATGGAGTCTTATCTTTATAAGCCATCTCCCTGGGTGAATTACAGGCTATCATCTATACCTCTCATTATGACAAGATTTCTAGTACAGCCAGAGATAAAATACTTCATTACAATCATCACAAGCAGGCCATTAATGTTGCAGGAATCGCCAAGCTTAATGATGACAAAAAAACAAACCCCCACCGAAATCATGGTAGAGAAGTGTTATTTTTTTCAGTATCAGATAGAAATTTAATCCATCGAGTGAACATCAGACGTTATATTTTCACGAGTGGCGAAGCCAGGAGTTACATGATTTAACCCCTGTGGAGCCCCATGTTTATATCGCACACATTTTCGTGACATATTGCCGTATAATGACGTCACTGATTTATTGATTTGACGTCTTCGCATTGGTTCGTTATTTCCGATCTTGGATTCGTGTTCTTCCATTTAGTGGTTTAGGACAAATCAGGCTGCTGGAATGAAAAGATAGCTGGGACACGATTGACTACGATTTTAGGGGAGCCCTACGGGGAAAATTCATAAAAGAAGCACTCATGAGGATAATCCCACTGCTTGAAACAGTGAAATTATCATGTGATAATCCACTGCTATTTCCTAGTAATCCACCGAATAGCATAAATAAAATATACAATCAAGTTTCACTATAATGATATCAAAACTATATACCTTGTATGCCTATTATTATTCATAGACTTTGGAAAGAAGTAAATACGCCATTTGGGTCTTATTATTTATATACTTAGGTAATTAGTCTCAGTCTTGGAAATCCTGTACAAAAAAACAAAAGCCATTTCCAGTATCTTTCCAGATGGTAACTTAAGGTATTTTCAAAGTAAAGCAGAATGTACCTTAACCCTAAATCCCCCCATAGCCTAAGACTAGTTTTGAAGACAGGTTATCACTAGTTAACCCTTTGAACCCTAGTCCCGCTTATAGGCGTCATTTCAAACAGTGTACATGTGAATAATACACTTGTCCTGTGCAAACAGTGAAGGCCCAGATCAGAGGGCTCCGAAAGGAGCCCTCTGATCAGGGTCTTCACTGTTTGTCAGTAATGCCAAAATTGACAAAAACAACTCTTAAAAGCCAGAAATGGACTAGACAAAAATCGAAACTGGAATGTCCATTTAAAGTTTCAGGGAGGAAAGAGTTAATGCACAAGTTATAATAACTTATTGAAGGTTTAAAGTAAGGCGATATTTTATTCCTGAAGGAGCATTCTGCTTTACCTTCTGCATGCTTTAAACTACCATCTGCTAGGGTACAGAATATGTTCCTTATAGTGCATATTTAGGACTGTATAAAATGGAGCTATTTTCTTGAGTGAAGGAATAAATAAGTCCTAAAAAGGCATATCTATTCAGTAGTATTTTATTGAGCATTCTGCTTTACTTTTAACCTATTTGAAGAAGCTCAACCTAATTTGGACTTAGAAATGATTCAGAATAATATATTATGTTTGAGACGATTCTAATGAGTAGTTACATGGTAGGGTTAAATGGAAAAATAAAGATTTTAGTTTTTAAAATACTACTTTTTTCTGTAGCCCTGTTTATTGTGTACCGATTTATTGTCTTTTTAGCTCACCTGAGCCGAAGGCTCAAGGTGAGCTATTGTGACCGCTCATTGTCCGTAGTACGTCTGTCCGTCTGTCCGTCTGTCCGTCTGTCCGTTCACTTTTACTTCAAACGACATCTCCTCTGAACCCGGGGATTGTAGGGCGGATTCAAACTGCTCATGATGTTCCTTGGATGCTTCTCTACAGAAATTGTTAAAATGAAACTTTCAAGTGGACTACTTATTGTAATTTATTTAAAAAAGTGAAAAACTTTAAACAATCTTCTTGTAAAAAACTGCTAGGCCCACAGCTTTGATATTTGTTTTTTAGTATCTCCTGGTGATTCTCTCTCAAAATTGTTAATATCAAAACTAAAACTGACCATAGGGATTCACCATAGGGATTTTTTCATTGCCGCTTTATGCAGGATTCATTGCCGCTTTATTCAGGTTATACTGTTTTACTGAAGGTTTAAGCAGGGTTTCAAGCACCCTTATACTAAATCACCTATATTTGCAAACAGTTTGGATCCAGGTCAGATGCCACATAATGCAGCATCTAATCTGGATCTAAACTATTTGCCACTCATTTACATATTTTCTTATATTTAGAAAATATAAGTTATTATTTTTTACATATTTCACATACAAACATTTGGAGCAGACAACAGTTCAGCATGATAATAGTCAGTTCTCCCTGAGACGGTCTCTTATTGCATAACTGACCCAAAGCTAGCTCTGAACTCAGGTCACTGAGATACATAGCAGAAATTATGATGTCTGCTATTTTGTGCTCAAGCACAACTTAGTTCAAGGCATATTACTTTTGGTATGTCTGTTTGTTTGTTTGTTTATCTTTCTGTCTATCAGTCCACAATTAATTCTTGGCCATAAACAGTATGGATCCAGGTCAGATGCCACATAATGCTGCATCTAATCTGGATCCAAATTTGCCACTCATTTACATATAGTTTCCTATATTTAGAAAATGTAAATAATGATATTTATTAACCTATTAACGCATACATATTCCTTTTTATGTCTTTAATTTATTCTTCCACAGAAGAAAATAATTTCACTTTATACAGTCATTGTTGTCTTTAACAATTGCTTCAAATGACATCTCCTCATATATTGCTGAAAAGATTTCAACCATGTTCCTTGGGTCAAGTTGTTTCAAAATTGTTCAAAGAATTAAAAACAATGTAGAACTCTGGTTGCCATGGCAACCAAGTGAAAAAATAAGGAAATCTTAAAAAATCTTCTTGTCTGAAACTACAAGGGCCAGATCTTAGACATTTGTCACATAGCATCATCTACAGGTCCTCTATCAAGTTTGTACAAACTATGCCCCTGGGGTCAAAATTGGCCCCGCCCCGGGGGTCACAGTTTTACATAGAGTTATATAGTTAAATTTTTCAACGTCTTCTCCTCTGAAAATAATATGGCCAGAGCTTTGATATCTGGCATGGTGACACTTTTAGATGTCCTATACCAATAAGGTTCAAATGGTTCTGGTCGATTGCATATCATCTACAGGTCCTCTATCAAGTTTGTACAAATTATGCCCCTGGGGTCAAAATTAGCCCCACCCGGGGGTCACAGTTTTCAAACGTCTTCTTTTCTGAAGCTAATATAGCCAGAGCTTTGATATTCGGCATGGTGTTACTTCTAGATGTCCTTTATCTATTTTGTTCAAATGGTTCCAGTCTGTTGCATATGTAGGTCACAGGAGCTAAAAACAGATTTTTTCAATGGAAACTTAAAAAAAATCTTCATGTCTAGAACCCTAGTACCCTGATCTTAGATATTTGGAACATAGCATCATCTACAGGTCCTCTATTAAGATTGTTCAAATTATGCCCCTCGGGTAAAAAACTTTATAACTTGGGTCATGTCGTACAAAGGTCAATGTCAATTTTGAGATATTTCCCAGTGTCATATTTTCTTGTCTTTGAGATAACTCAAGTTCTACTGATGTTAACCCATTACCCCATACATATGCCTTTTTACGCCTTTAATTTATTCCTCCTCTAAAGAAAATAATTCCACTTTATATAGTCATAAACATGTAAGATATAAGAAATAGTAT
This sequence comes from Gari tellinella, assembly GCA_922989275.2. Taxonomy (NCBI): domain Eukaryota; kingdom Metazoa; phylum Mollusca; class Bivalvia; order Cardiida; family Psammobiidae; genus Gari; species Gari tellinella. The sequence goes on from OV277862.1 coordinate 25,777,270, forward strand.
CTATATCTTAGTAGATGATAACTTAAAGCAGGTTGAAAGTAAAGCAGAGTGCGCAATAAATAATCATATGGAAATACATGTAGCTTGATAAGAAGAAGTGTCATGGATAAGGGCCATAACTCTGCCAACAATATTTTTTTAAGTTATTCCAATTTGTCATGTTTTTTTTGTCTGGAAGATAATTCCATTTACAGCTATATTAAAATGTTGTCTTGCCTATTAAGCTAAGGCACAATGACCTCAGGTGAGCGAATTAAGGGCCATGGCCCTCTTGTTAATTATTGTCATAACCTTTTATCACCAGTGCTCACAGTTCTTTGATTTCTTTTGTCTGTAGCTTTTCTGTACTAAAAGGAAACCGTTTAATAGAATCAAAACTTAACCCAATTTGGATTTAGTAGGAAGGTTTTTACAATTAGTGGTTGGAATGAAAAACAAGTCTTTAGCAGTCTTTATTACCTAGTTTAGGCTGTTTTTATAAAACGTCTGGTTCTTTCTGTTGAAGTTGGAAAAAAATGTATGGTCAAATTTATGTTACATGGCATTTCTTCAAATGTGTTTTTGTATACAGGTCTCCAGAAAAAGGGAGTATTTCAAAAACTAAAACCTTATTTCTGCATTCAACCCTATGGTGTCACTACTTTATTAGAATCATCTCGGAGACAATTCTAATGAGTAGTGACATGCAGTGTCCATTGGATTTGGTGCAGAAATTAGTAAGAAAATGTTTGATTTGTTCTGTTTACTCTCTCTTATCTGGAGCCGTAATTGTTTTTAGCTTTTAACATGCATAACAGCAAATTCCAGAAACAATTAAGTTAAGCAGTCATTTAAAGACGATTTCTACAGTTAGTTTCCTTCCAAGAATTTTTTTATGAAATAATGGGTTAAGCTACCACCTGTCTTTAAAACTAGAGACCTGCTATGAAATAATGGGTTAAGCTACCACCTGTCTTTCAAACTAGACACATGCTATGTAGTAACTGGTTAAGCTACCACCTGTCTTTCAAACTAGACACATGCTATGTAGTAACTGGTTAAGCTACCACCTGTCTTTCAAACTAGACACATGCTATGTAGTAACTGGTTAAGCTACCACCTGTCTTCAACACCATCAATAAGTTCTGTCAGTTACTGCAGTCATAATCTTTTACTCAATAACTTTGCCTTTTTATGCAAATCATTTCTACAAACAAGTAGTCCTCATCCAGAAAAACCTGAAAATAAAGCACAGAAAGGATTTTCAGCATATTTCCAGGCAGTAGCTTAAAACAGGCGGAAAGTAAAGTTTTTATTTTCAGCCTTCTTTAAACAACAATCCAGTCTTTAAAATTAAAACCTAGCCAAGTCACAGTAAAGTGATAGTAAGGGTTTATACCATAATTGTTTCCTGGAACAAGCCAGAAATAGGCCTTATTACATTACCGCATTAGAGCCTTCAGAGAAAAAACAAAAATTTAAAAACAATTTGGAGACAGGAAGAAAATAAATTAGAATTTTGACCATGAAATTGCATTCTAATTCAATATTCAAGGTATAATTTCTGAAATAACTTCCCTTTTTATTGTCAAGCTCTGAACTATTTATTGTTTAATTTTCATATTTTAAAGCTTTGAACATGCAATTTGTGACCAGAGAGAAAAACAATAAGAAGATTGAAATAATATCTAGGTTGCAGACACTGATGTTCAAAATTTATAAAAGCAGATAAAAACTGATTTCTTCAGATAAGGGATTGCATATTTCTTTCCTCCTGAGATGGAGGAACTTTGAGGGCATTCTGTTTTTATGTTTGTTTATCAGAGGTCTAAATTCCACAACTTGGCCATAACACACCTGATAGAAACATATTTGGCATGTGTATTCACAAAACCTTTCAGTTCAGTACAACTTGGATCATGTCAGACAAAGGTCAAGGTCATTTAAAGGTCAGATAAATGAATAAGATATAGAAAATATTTCTTATGATGCATAATAATATATTCACAACTGTTTCAAGAGGATCTATTTTCTTCATGCAGTGGAGGAATAAATTAAAGGCATAAAATACATACGTGTAGACATATATATATAAAGTCAATTTAAACAAAAACAATTAAATAAATGTTAATATAAAATAAAATCTATCTGTCCCAATTATGTTTGAACTTAAACGTATAGCAAGACTCGTGCAAAGTACCTACCCTGAATAGCAATGTATTGGCACAGATTCTACTAGTATCACTGTTTAATCAAAAAGAAGATTTAATTTCAGTGTTTAAGGCAAATTTCTGTTTAAAGCAGGACAAAAATAATGCAGAAAGCTAAGTAAGATATTTCTGCTTTCCTTTTGTCCTGCTTTTAAGCTTCCACTTTTGTATGAAGTCATGTATGAGTAATATTCTTTTGAGATTTTAATTGTTATAGAAAAGTTTTATATTATAGAAATCTCTAAACTTTGACTAAATTGGAAGTTTATGATACAGTTTAAAGCAGCCTGGTATCTTGTGTAGGCTGACTTATGATGGCTTTATGGGTCTGAAAAGAGTTATTCTGATATGCTGTTCTTTGACACGGCTGTAATAGAAGTCAGGAAAGAACACAGTAGGTGGAGCTTGTGTATTTTACTGGTACTAGGAGTGATTAGTTGTCTTAACCCATTACCACATTAATACGCCTTTAATTTATTTCTGTACTGCAAAAAAAAGTTCCACTTTTTACAGCCCTGAATAAAGTAGCCTGTTTACCTGTGTTTTCGCCACCCTTAGCTATATTTTTCGCGCATGCGCTTTCTGATGTAACATTTCTTACTTGTTCACGGATTTAATTCTGAACTGAACCTTCAATAACACGAATATATACAAATAAAACTTGTGAAATAAATACAAATGTAAATAACTGTACCGTTTTCGAATGAGGTCGTTGCTCTGGATCACCGGGATGCTTTCTTGTCAATTTGCCACCTCTGATTGGTCGTTCGATAATTAGGTCAATGTAGGCTCTGTCAGTATGTTATAGTTTGTTTCATGAAATTTGAACATTGTTTAATGATTTTGAAATATTTAATTTTTTAAAAGTAAATAATAACTTTTACAACTTTACAATAAAAAAGTAACAACGGGCATATAGAGTTAAAATTACCAATCTATCCTTTGATTTGAAATTTTTTGTGAATTATTGTTATTTCACCTGTTTCTTTCACATTTTCGGCGCTTGAAATCTTCCTTAGTGAAACTGTCCTAGTATTCGGATATCCTCTTTAGTTTTCGGACATCCTCGGTAGCCTGCTCGTGACGGAATTCTAAGTTTTGCTTTGGTGGCGAATTGACAAGAAAGTGGCGAAATGACAAGAAGCAAGGATACATCTTAAGAAATATTTTCTTTATTCTAGCGGATGGTAGCTTAAAGCAGGCTGAAAGTAAAGCAGAAGGTGCCTTAATGCGCATTCTGCTTTACTTTCAACGTGCTTTAAGTGGTCTCATATCTTCAATACTAGAAATAAGCTATGGGGTAATGGGTTAAGGTATACAGTGCTCCCTCCCTGCAACAACCATAGACATCTTAAGAGACTAGATCGGCCACCTAGCGCTGAGCTCCCATTGGTCGACGGTCAGAGAGACGCCATTTTGGTACGTGTATCATACATTTTCCCTCCGGCGACACAATATGATTTACTTTTATTTAAGAACGAATTCGTACTTCATACATCTTGTAACATAAATATGCACCGTAAAACCACAATATAACGATAATAAGCACAAAATGATGGTAATTCTTATGTAACTAATTAAAATCATCGGTATATAGCAACTATGGAACGCTTCTTAGCAACTTCTGTAGTCAATGACGCACCGTCAACGTAGACGGGATTACTGCGCACAGCATGTAACGTCATTAATTTACCGCAATACGACGTGCACCAGACCATTGGAACATGAATAGCTTACACTAACCAAGATGGCTTCTCGGTGACCGTCGCTGATTGGCCTACAGCCGATCTAGGTTATTTTAAGATATCTATGGCAACAACACCCAATGGGAGACAAAGTTTGTGTGTGCTATTCAGAAGGAGTTGTTATAGGAAGGAAAACCAATACCCTTAGAGTGTTGAGCATGACTTAGCTTAATATATGTTTGCAAACAGTTGGAATCCAGGTCAGACACTGTGTAACACAACGTCTGATCTGGGTTCAAACTGTTTGTCACTCATCTTTATTCTTTCTTTTGCCCAAATGTCCAATACATAACTTTGATAAAGAAATAAAACAAACAACCCAGCAAACAACTTAATAAGCTGAAGATATTGCAGAAGTGAAAGGGTTAGACATTATTGTCTTGTTTGGGAACAGCGGTAAGTAATGATGTAAGGAGGGAATCATTGTTTAGAGGGCCGTTGTAGGGAGGGGGCACTGTATATTGTAACCGAAAAAAATGATAAAGCAACTATCTTGGTTCTATATTGTGACATTTTGACACACTTTGTTTATGTGGTGTTTAATGCTCAAATAATATTAGTATCTTGAATAAGATTCTTAAATTTTCGGATATTAGTGACTAATTTGTATTGTACCTCTTGAGGGATTTGTCACTTAAAATATTTTAAACTTGATAAACAGTGAAAACCTTGATCAGAGGGCTCCCTGCAACATCAGCCCTTTGATTGCTGAATAAACTTCTTCACTAAATATCATCAACTTGAATTGTCATTATTATATTAACCATATTTCTGTTCTACATTTGCCTGAGTACAGTCTCAAACAGTTTAGATCATGATCAGATGCCAGATGGCATCTGATCTCATCCACAAGGATTTTTAGCTCACCTGGCACGAAGTGCCAAGGTGAGCTTTTAGGATCGCTGAATGTCTGTCGTCCGTTGTCTGTCTGTCCGTCCGTCCATCCACAATTGTTGGTTAACATCCGATCTTCTTGAAACTTGATGACAATGTTTGTCTTGATAAAATCTAGGTCAAGTTCGAATGTGGGTCATGTCCTGTCAAAAACTAGGTCACTAGGTCAAATCATAGAAAAACATTGTTAACACTCTAGAGGCTAAACATCTCAATGGATCTTTATGAAATTTAATCAAAATGTTTGTCTCATTGATATCTAGGTCAAGTTTGAATGTGGGTCATGTCTGGTCAAAAACTAGGTCACTAGGTCAAATCATAGATAAACCTTGTTAAACCCTATAGAGGCTACAAATCTCTTTGGGCCTTTATGAAACATGGTCAGAATGTTTGCCATATTGATATCGAAGTCATATTTGAATGTGGAATATGTCAGGTCAAAAACTAGTTCACTAGGTCAAATTATAGAAAAACCTTGTTAACACTCTAGAGGCTACAAGTCTCAATGGATCTTAATGAAACTTGGTCAGAAGATTTGCCTTATTGATATTTAGGCCAAGTTCGAATGTGAGTCAAATACAGTCAAAAACTAGGTCTTCAGGTCAAATCATAGAAAAACCTTGTTATTACTTTAGAGGCTACAAATCTCAATAGATCTTTATGAACCTTTGTCAAAATGTATGCCTCATTGATATCTAGATTGAGTTTGAATGTGCGTCATGTCCGGTCAAAAACTAGGTCACAAGGTCAAATCATTGAAATAACCTTGTTAACACTTTAGAGGCTACAAATCTCAATGGATCTTAATGAAACTTAGTCAGAATGTTTGCCTTATTGATATCTAGGTCAAGTTGGAAATTGGGTCATGTCTGGTCAAAAACTAGGTCACTAGGTCAAATCATAGATAAACGTTGTTAAACCCTCTAGAGGCTACAAATCTCAATTGATCTTTATGAAACTTGGTCAAATGTATGCCTCATTGATATCTAGATCGAGTCCAAATGTGGGTTATGTCTGGTCAAAAACTAGGTCACTAGGTCAAATCTAAGAAAAAACTTGTTAACAATCTAGAGGCCACAAATCTAATTAGATTTTAATGCAACTTGGTAAGTATGTTTGCCCAATTGATATCTAGGTAAAGTTCGAATATGGGTCATGTCTGGTCAAAAACTAGGTCACTAGGTCAAATCAAAGAAAAACAGTGTTAACCCTCTAGAGGCTACAAACTTCGTTAGATCTGAATGAAATATTTTCAGAATGTTTGCCTACATCAAATCTCAAAATGAAATGTTGATTGCGTCTGGTCAAAAACTAGGTCACTAGGTCAAATTGTAAAAAAATCTGTTAACACTCTAAAGGTTGATTGTGGGTCATGTCCAGTCATAATCTGGGTCACTATAGGGTAAGTTTACATGGTGTACCAGGTGAGCGATTTAGGGCCATGGTGGCCCTTGTTGCATGTAGCCCAGGACTGAGTGGTCTTTTGAAGTGAGATAAATGAGCAAGGATAGAATTCTATTCTGATAAATGATCAATCAAGCAGTATTTCTGTCTATGTACACAAGCTTTTGTTTGAATCTTAGAGTGCTGTAGGAAATAAGTCTGGCATATGTAAATAATTAGATTCTGTATCAGGGGCCTGGTGTTTTGTAAATCCCCATACAACTCAGTCTTAACCCTTTACTCCATAGATACCCCTTTTTATGCATTTAATTAATTCCTCCTAGATTTGATTTGATTTGATTTGTTTTAATTTTACGTCGCTTTCAACAGTATTTCAGTCATATCGCGACGTCCAGCTAATTATAGGTGGAGAAAGACCCCAGAAGTACTTTATGCACTGTTTCAGGCACAAATCGGCAGCTGAGTAGAACCACCGACCTTCCGCAAGCCAGGCTTCCCCACATGAAAAATCCGAACGACCCTACTGGGATTCGAACTCACGGCGGTGAGGAGCTTAGTGGTGTAAGTCACAGTGACTATACCACTAGGCCACGGAGGCCCCCAATTCCTCCTAGTTACATTTTATACAATAATGAATGTGCAACGTAAGGAATATATTCTATATTCTTACAGGTGGTAGTATAAAGAAGACTGAAAGTTAGCAGAGTGTGCCTAAAGGTGCATTAATTCTGCTTAAACTTTCATCCTTAGGTCAGATTTATAAATGGTTAGCTGTTTCAAACTGAAGAAAGACATGTACTATAATGTGGCAAAGGGTTAAGGTAAAATGACCAATACCTATTACAACCACTCTTAATAACATAAATTCAATTATGATGTTAGATACAGGCGGTTGCTAGAAACAGGATAGAAATAAAGCTCCTATCCTACATGACTTTCTGATTTACTCTCATCTTGACTTTGACTCTTTTCCTGTATATCTTAGTTACAGTGTTTCAGACATGTGGCTGCTGAAAGCAGACCGAAGGTATTTTCAGGAGCTTTTTGCATTTTCTGTCATTCTGCTTTTCAGCAGCTATACCTATCAGGATGACAAAAGGAGCATAGTAGATAATTAGCCAGATAATTAAGGCCCCTCTATGGGGAATGTGTATATCCAAAAAGGCCCTCCTAAAGGAGCTTTCTGCATCGTTGTTTCCGTGCATGAAATTATTACCTGTCTTAAATGGCTGCTCAAACTTTTTTTCTCAATCTGGAAGGGCTCAACTTTTATAGATTATACAAATTACTAGTATCTGATTTAAAAGTCACTTGCACAAAAATGGCACAATTCTTTCTTCTATCCTTGAAAAAGTTTTTTTTTAGGTCAGTTCCCCATCTGATTGTTAGTTTCTTTAAATTGTAGCCTTGACAACCATAATACAGACAATTAGAACTCCTTATTAGCTCACCGGGCACAAAGTGCCAAGGTGAGCTATTCTGATTGTGCTATGTCCGTCGTCCGTCGTCAACAATTTCTTTAAACGACATCTACTCCTAAACTACTAGATGGATTTTTACCAAACTTGGTAGAAATTATCCTTATATGGTCCTCTTTGAAAGTTGTTCAAATATTTCGGGTTGCATATCTAGGTCACAGGAGCTAAAAAAAAAGATTTTTTTCAATAAAAACTTAAAAAATCTTCTTCTCTGAAACCACAGTACCCTGAGCTTAGATATTTGGCACAAAGCATCATCTACAGGTCCTCTATCAAGATTGTTCAAATTATGTCCCTGGGGTCAAAAATGACCCCGCCCCGGGGGTCACAAATTTACATAGAGTTATATAGTGAAATCTTCAAACCTCTTCTTCTCTGAAACGAATAAAGCTAGAGCTTTGATATTTGGCAAGGTGTAACTTCTAGATGTACTTTACCAATATGTTCAAATGATTTTGGTCTGTTGCATATCTAGGTCACAAGAGCTAAAAATAGATTTTTTCAATAAAAACTTAAAAAATCTTCTTGTCTGAAACCACAGTTCCCTGAGCTTAGATATTTTGCATAAAGCATCATCTACAGGTCCTCTATCAAGATTGTTCAAATTATGTCCCTGGGGTCAAAAATGACCCCGCCCGGGGGTCACAAATTTGCATAGAGTTATATTGTGAAATCTACAAACCTCTTCTTCTCTGAAACTAATATAGCGAGAGCTTTTATATTTGGCATGGTGTAACTTCTAGATGTACTTTACCAATATTGTTCAAAAAGTTGGGGTCCGTTGCATATCTAGGTCACAGGAGCTAAAAATAGATTTTTCAATAAAAACTTATAAAATCTTCTTTTCTCAAACCACAGTACCCTGAGCTTAGATATTTTGCACTCAGCATCATCCAATCAGCAATTGGCACAATCGTATTGTCATAATTTCTCCGCTTTTCAAGATATGTTACATTTACATCAACGGTTCCAGGTGAGCGATTTAGGGCCGTATATGGCTCTTGTTTTGTCAATGCCACCTGTAGTGAATCCTCTTTAACTTTATATACCATGCTGGAGGCAGATAATTGACCCATTATGATTACCTTTGCAAACAGTTTGGATCTTGATACACCACATACTTTAAGGTTTAAGCTACCATCTGCAAGGATTTAGGAAATATTTCTTATGTTTATTCATAAATGTATACAATGAAGCTGATTTCTTCAGTGGAGGAATAATTCGAGGTGTAAAAAGGCATGTTTATTGGATATAATGGTTAGCACTACATGATGATGTATCTCTAAAGCCGTCCTTAATCGGGAGAGTTACGTCAGATTTTCGTGCTTTATTTTTTCTCTCCCTCTCTGTCGTACCCTGAACCCATCCATGTCTTACAGTTACTCGTGACTACAGACTAGTCGCTTGAGTACAATTTGACCGTTGCCATAGTGGGTTATTTTTAGCATGGGCTTGAATGTTTAATTCTTTCCAGTGTTACTAATAATCTTGTCATGGAATTTTTGTTCGATGTTTTACATGTATTTACTTACTGTGTTGGCGGTCTTTTTGATTGTAATGTTTTGGAACAGGGTTTATATTTTATGTACACTGTTCGTCTTTATAGGTGAATATAGGAGATAAAAGTGAGGTTGGGCGCCCCTAAACCCAGGTTTAACCCCCCCCCCCCAGTGGTTGTTAATAATTATTTATAATTAATTATTGATTGCTACTGACCGTACCAAGGCGGGCTCCTATATTCACTTTGCTTTATGTTTGTCTTGCATGTTGTTTTCTATTTAGTGTGTAGAAGAAGGAATAGTATTGCGCTCGCGTGTGTGTGTGTGTGTGTGTGTGTGTTTGTTAGCTCACCTGAGCCAAAGGCTCAAGGTGAGCTATTGGGATGGCCCTGTGTCCGGCGTCGTGCGTATGTGAGTCGTGCGTATGTGCGTCGTCGTTAACAATTGCTTCAAATGACATCTCCTCCTATACCCCTTGACAGAATTCAACCAAACTTTACAGAAATGTTCCTTGGGTCAAGCTCTTTCAAATTTGTTCAAAGAATTAAAAACAATGCAGAACTCTGGTTGCCATGGCAACCAAATTGAAAAAATAAGGAAATCTTAAAAAATCTTCTTGTCAAAAACTGCAAGGGCCAGAGCTTAAATATTTGGCACATAGCATCATCTACTGTTCAAATTATGCCCCAGGGGTCAAAATTGGCCCGCCCTGTGGGTCACAGTTTTACATAGAGTTATATAGTGAAATTTTCAAACGTCTTCTTCTCTGAAACCAATGTGGCCAGAGCTTTGATATTTGGCATGGAGACACTTCTAGATGTCCTTTACCAAAATTGTTCAAATGGTTGTGATCGGTTGTATAACTAGGTCACAGGAGCTAAAAATAGATTTTTTCAATGAAAACTTAAAAAATCTTCTTGTCTGAAACTACAAGGGCCAAAGTTTAGATATTTGGCACATAGAATCGCCTACAGGTTCTCTATCAAGTTTGCTCAAATTATGCCCCTGGGGTCAAAATTGGCCCCGCCCCGGGGGTCACGGTTTTACATAGAGTTATATAGTGAAATTTTCATACGTCTTCTTCTCTGAAACTAATATGGCCAGAGCTTTGATATTTGGCATAGTGACACTTCTAGATGTCCTATACCGAAATTGTACAAATGGTTCTGGTCGGTTGCATAACTAGGTCACAGGAGCTAAAAATAGATTTTTTCAGTGAAAACTTAAAAAATCTTCTTGTCTAAAACTACAAGGGCCAGAGCTTAGATATATGGCTAATATCATCGCCTACAGGTCCTCTATTAAGTTTGTTCAAATTATGACCCTAGGGTCAAAATTGGCCCCGCCCCGGGGGTCACTGTTTTACATAGAGTTATATAGTGAAATTTTCAAACATCTTCTTCTCTGAAACTAATATGGCCAGAGCTTTTATATTCTGTATGGTGACACTTTTAAATATACTTTACATATTTTGTTCAAATTGTTCCGGTCTGTTGCATATCTAGGTCAGTCCTGGACATAAATCAATATCTCCATTTTTCCAATTAATCTCAGGTGAGCGAATATGCCCCATGGGGCTCTTGTTTGTTATGGTATGACTGTGTGTGTGTTCTGCTTCAGAGGTGGGTGGTTTTTTTGTGTTGCGTTTCCTGCTTGAGTCTTTCGTATTTATTTAACACTTGAAACAGACTATATATGAGGGAAATTTTCAAATTTTAGGATTTACATGATTAAATAAGGTTGTGAATACAATCTGTTGCAGATTGTATTCACTACCTTATACATGTGTATAATCAGGTAAATCCTAAAATTTGAAAATTTCCCTCATATGCAGCTCACATATGATTGCATTGGCAGTATAAAATAGCAAATTGAAACCCATGGTTGGTAACATTGACTATATTAGAAGATATGATACAGGGTTCAGCTGCCTGTTGTCTTTTGTAGGCTGATTTATAAATATTTGATGGCCTGGAATTAAGTCACTGGGCCCTACTGTGATTCTGTTGAGAACAATAGTAAGGCAAATAGTACAGCAGGTATGGTCACACACAAAGAGCCATTTCTCCTGTTTTTCACCACTTTTGGGATTTTCTTCTTCTCACATAACTACCCTTGTTTTCTATAGTGAACAAGGATCTTGAATATCCTTGCCCGAACATGTGTGAGATCAATATGATTATAATCACTATATAACATCACTGTTTATAACGGCTTTTTGACGTCACCAGGGTTCCAAAAAATGGCTATTGATTTAAAATTAGCTATTAAAATCATTTGTTATGTGAGAAAAAGAATCTGTCACTCGTCAATGTTTAAGAGAAGTTGTTCTTAAACTCGTCTAGGCTCGCTTAATAACATTTCAATGCTAGACTCTTTTGAGATCAGCTTGTCTTAAACATCGACTCATGACAGATCCTATATATTTCTCCAGACCTACGGAATTTTTATTAAAATAAAAGTTCATCAGTAATTTTGTGTGATTATACTGTTTTGAAAAGATGGCTTTAAACACAAAAGCACAATGAAGCGCATTTTAAAAGGTGCAATTAAGTCCTCAAATCATCATTGGAAAATTCAAAAATTTGGAAATCTTCAGATATTTTATAAGCAACTTATGGTTGCCCTGAAGCGCACTACTGCTCAAACAGCCAAAATTGTAAACATGATTTCACATCCTGCATATCCTCTGCTTTCTGGGCGGCGCTTTTTTTTCCACTTTTCATGGCCATTTCTATCCTATGTCCTGTGTCCTGATGTGTTGATGAACTGCACTGTCTTACACAGCTCATCTGCGGCGGGGCTTTAAGTCCTGTGGTTATTTGTACCTTATAGCTTTCCTCTTATGATGAAAGGGGTCTTAAATATTTTGGTATATATAGTCACTGACTTACATCACTAAGTTTCTCAACACTGTGAGTCTGGGCATCCAAATTTTTGTGTCACCTGCTGCAGGCAGAGGTGACACTTAGGGATCACTTTTCTGGCGTCTGTCTGTCTGTCCGTGCTCACAAAATGATAGTTATGTGGCTAAAATTGGCTTCCATAACCAGACACATAATTGAACAAGAGGGCCTGAAAGCCCTGATATCGCTCACCTTTTATAATGAAGCCTGATAGCTTTACCTTTGAATTTCACCTGTTTTATTAGCTCACCTGAGCCGAAGGCTCAAGGTGAGCTGTTGTGATCGCCCGCCGTCCGTCGTCCGTCTGTCCGTCTGTCCGTCCGTCCGTCTGTCCGTCTGTCCGTCTGTCCGTCCGTTCAAATTTACTTCAAGCGACAACTCCTCTGAAACCGCGAGTCTGAGGAAAAAACTAATTTGCTCACGGTGTTCCTTGGATGCTTCTCTACAGAAATTGTTAAAATGAAACTTTAAAGTGGACTGCTTATTGAAATTTATTAAAAAAAGTGAAAAACTTTAAACAAGTTTTTTGTAAAAAAACACTGTTCCCACACCTTAGATATTGCATGAATAGTATCTTCTACTAAATCACTTTCAAAATTGTAAAAAATCAAAACCCTAGGATCAAATTTGACTCAACCCTGGCCATATCAGTGCTTTTTGATGCAGGTCTGACAGTAAAAACTCTCTAATGATCCGTTTTATACAGACGCATTGTATCTTCCAGGCTAAGAAGCTACCCTTATACTAAATGCAACATTTTTGCAAACAGTTTGGATCCAGGTCAGATGCCACATAATGCTGCATCTAATCTGGATCTAAACTATTTGCCACTCATTTACATATTTTCTTATATTTAGAAAATATAAGTTATTATTTTTTACATATTTCACATACAAACATTTGGAGCAGACAACAGTTCAGCATAATAATAGTCAGTTCTCTCAGAGACCGTCTCCAATTGCATAACTGACCCATAGCTAGCTCTGAACTCAGGTCACTGAGATACATAACAGAAATGAAAGTGATGTCTGCTATTTTATGCTCAAGCACAACTTAGTTCGAGGCATATTACTTTTGGTCTGTCTGTTTATTTGTTTGTGTTTTGTTTGTTTGTTTATCTTTCTGTCTATCAGTCCACAATTAATTCTTGGCCATAAACAGTATGGATCCAGGTCAGATGCCACATAATGCTGCTTCTAATCTGGATCCAAACTATTTGCCACTCATTTACATATAGTTTCTTATATTTAGAAAATGTAAATAATGATATTTATTAACCTATTAACCCATACATATTCTTTTTTATGTCTTTAATTTATTCTTCCACAGAAGAAAATATTTCACTTTATACAGTCATTGTTGTCTTTAACAATTGCTTCAAATGACATCTCCTCATATACCGCTGAAAAGATTTCAACCAAACTTTACACGAATGTTCCTTGGGTCAAGTTCTTTCAAAATTGTTCAAAGAATTTAAAACAATGTAGAACTCTGGTTGCCATGGCAACCAAGTGAAAAAATAAGGAAATAAGGAAAATTCTTGTCTGAAACTACAAGGGCCAGATCTTAGACATTTGTCACATAGCATCATCTACAGGTCCTCTATCAAACTACAAACTATGCCCCTGGGGTCAAAATTGGCCCCGCCCAGGGGGTCACAGTTTAACATAGAGTTATATAGTGAAATTTTCAAATGTCTTCTCCTCTGAAACTAATATGGCCAGAGCTTTGATATCTGGCTTGGTGACACTTTTAGATGTCCTATACCAATAAGGTTCAAATGGTTCTGGTCGATTGCATATCATCTACAGGTCCTCTATCAAGTTTGTACAAATTATGCCCCTGGGGTCAAAATTAGCCCCACTCCGGGGGTCACAGTTTTCATACGTCTTCTTTTCTGAAGCTAATATAGCCAGAGCTTTGATATTCGGCATGGTGTTACTTCTAGATGTCCTTTATCTATTTTGTTCAAATGGTTCCAGTCTGTTGCATATGTAGGTCACAGGAGCTAAAAATAGATTTGTTCAATGGAAACTTAAAAAAAATCTTCTTTTCTAGAACTCTAGTACCCTGATCTTAGATATTTGGAACATAGCATCATCTACAGGTCCTCTATCAAGATTGTTCAAATTATGCCCCTCGGGTAAAAAATGACCCCGTCCTGGACTTAAATCATTATCTCCATTTTGATGTACAGCTATTCTCAGGTGAGCGACATATGCCCCATGGGGCTCTTGTTCTAAATCCATTCAAATTTGTAGTATAGCATGTACACAACATTGCAATATGACCCATTCTAGTATGTATAGTAGAGTACATCAAAGGCAGATAACTAGAGCCTAAATAATACTGAAATGAAGCCTTTTCTAGCATTTCAAAGTAAATCAAGGGCAGATAACTCTTGCCACAATGATCAGTTTTCAACAATAATTGCACTCCCTCGAGAACTTATAGCTATATACATTGTGTGCAATTATAATTAAAATCCATTGAAAATTGTGGCCTCCTAAGAGTGCAAACACTGTTAAATATGGCATTTTCAGCAATTCAAAGGTAGATAACTCTTGACCTATAAATCCGATTCCAACCATAAACAAACTCATCTGAACTCTTATAGTCATATACCATCTGATGAAGTTTGAGAAAGATTGGATTAAAATTGTGGCCTCTAGAGTGTAAACAACCTTAAATATGGCATTTTCAGCAATTTAACCCATTACCCCATAGCCTTTTTCTAGTTTTAAAGAAAGATGATCACTTAAAACAGGTTGAAACTTTCAGCCTGCTTTAAGTTATTATCGGCCAGGATACAGAATATCTTTCTTATGTTACATATTAATGACCGTATAAATTGGAACTATTTTCTTTAGTGGAGGAATAAGTTAAAGTCGTAAAAAGGCGTATTTATGGGGTAATAGGTTAAAGGTAGATAACTCTTGACCTATCATTCAAATTCCAACTATAATTGAACTTATTCGAACTCTTGCGGTTATATACAATCTGAGCAAGATTGGGAAAGATTTAATTAAAATTGTGGCCTCTAGAGTGTAAACACTGTTAAATATTAAATTTTCAGCACTTCAAAGGTGGATAACTCTTGACCTATATGTCCAATATCAACTATAATCGAACTCATCCGAACTCTTATGGTAATATACAATCTGAGTAAGTTACAGAAAGATTGGATAAAAATTGTGGCCTCTAGAGTGTAAACACCAAAATTGTTGACGACGGACGAAGAACGACGGACATTCAAGTATTGCAAAAGCTCACCCTGAGCTAGCTCAGGTGAGCTAAAAACATTAACCTGGCTGTTTCTTGGAATATTAACCTGGCCATTTCTTATGACATTAACCTGGCCAGTTATAGGACATAGGGTTAGGGGTCAGGGTTAGCCTCCAGATCAGCCTATAACAAAGTTAGATTTCATTTATGTGGCTAATCACAACCATTTTGACCACATAAAAGAGATACAATAAAGAAGGAAATGGAAGCATATTGCACAAGGGTTATAACACTTGCTACAATAGTGTAAGAGTTATTCCCCTTTTCAACATTTTCTTTTCATGCAGATTTCTTCTGTTATAATGAAATTCTTTTATGGAAAGATCCCAGATGGGTCTTTCGGATTTTTCATGTGGGGAAGCCTTCCAGCTGGCTTGCGGAAGGTTGGTGGTTCTACCCAGTTGCCGATTTGTGTCTTAAATAACGCATAAAGGGCTTCTGGGGTCTTCCTCCACCTGAAATAAGCTGGACGTCGGGATATGACTGAAATACTGTTAAAAGCAACGTAAAATCATAACAATTCAATTCAATTTTTATGGAAAGAGAATGATGAGTGAAATTGTATTGCAAAAGGTTGATAACTCTTGCATCAATACTGTGAGAGTTATTCACCTTTCCACATTTTCTGTTTTCAGCATATAACTTCTGTTCTACTCATGCTTTCCAGATAAAATTTCATTTACTTAGATAACTTGATGAGTGGAAGTGTCTTGCATCAATACCATGAGTTATTCCCCTTTTCTACACTTTCTTTTCTGGCAGATTATTTCTGCTATAACGAAGTTTGTCATTTTAACTTAAACTCTTGTTCGACTGATGATTGCTGGCAGGTGACGCATGTGTTCTGAGGTACCCATCTATTTTTCATGTGGAGAAGCCTTCAAGTTGGCTTGGGAAAGGTCGGTGGTTCTACCTAGTTACCGATTTGTGCCTGTAACAATGCATAAAGGGCTTCTGGGGTACGTCTTCCTCCACCTGTAATTACATGTAGCTGAACGTCGAGATATGACTGAATTGTTTTGTAAGAATTAAGATGTTATTCTCTGCGAGGGAAAGGATTATAGCAAGATGATAGAGAGTCAAGTTATCATGTCCAAATAGTTCACATATAGTTAATAATTAATTCAAGCAAAAGTTATGTTTAAATTTAGTTGTATTTTTAGCTCAACTGGCACGGAGTGCCAAGGTGAGTTATTTTGATCGTCCTGTGTCTGTCGTCGTGCGTCGTTCGTTCGTCGTCAACAATTTCTTTAAACGACATCTTCTCCGAAAGTACTGGATGGATTTATACCAAGCTTGGCCTGAATGATTCTTATATGGTACTCTTTCAAAGTTGTTCAAACATTTCCAGTCCGCTGCATATCTAGGTCACAAGAACTAAAAATAGATCGTTTCAATGTAAACTTCAAAAATCTTCTTGTCAAAAACCACAAGGGCCAGAGCTTAGATATTTGGCACATGGCATCATCTATAGGTCCTCTATCAATATTGTTCAAATTCTGCCCCTGGGGTCAAAATTGGCCCCGCCCTGGGGTCACCATTTTACATAAAGTTATATAGTGAAATCTTCAATCATCTTCTTCTCTGAAACTAATATGGTCAGAGCTTTGATATTTGGCCTGATGACACTTCTAGAGGCCCTTTACTAATATTGTTGAAACTGATTTGGTCGTTGCATATCTAGGTCACAGGAGCAAAAAATAGAATTTTTCATTGAAAACTTCAAAAATCTTCTTGTTAAAAAACCACAAGGGCCAGAGCTTAGATATTTGGCACAAAGCATCATCTACAGGTCCTCCATGAAGATTGTTCAAATTATGTCCATGGGGTAAAAAATGACCCCACCCTGGGTGTCACAGTTTTACATAGAGATATATAGTGAAATTTTCAAACATCTTTTTCTCTGAAACTAATATGCTCAGAGTTTTAATATTTGGCATGGTGACGCTTCTAGTGATCCTTTACCAATGTTGTTGAAATGATTCCCGGCAGTAGCATATCTGGGTCACATTAACTAAAAATAGATTTTTTCAATGAAAAGTCTTACTGTCTGAAACCATGTACAAAGTCATGAGCTAAGATATTTGACAGAACACTTCTTTAAATTTTGCGTGTTCACATCAGCAAGATGTTTGAAATTATGTCATTGGGCGAAAATGATTCCATCCCAGGGGTCATGTGCCCAATGTCTGGGTTTTTACAGGTGAGCGATATTTAGGCCCGCATGGGCCTCATGGTTTTTTTTTAAATTTAATTTTAGGGTTAGAATTCAAAGCATGATTCCAGCAACTGCTCAATAGTTACCTAGTTGACATTGCCCATAGAGTCATTGTAAGACTTCCATCATCATCGGCCTCCATCCGTCTCTGTAGACGATGGATTGCCCTCATTTGTTGTTGATTTAGAACAGCGTCTGCGGTGGCTGTGAAGACCAATCCTTGAGTGACAGTCCCTTGTACAATCCACGCAGATGAATATTGTGTCATGATCTCTGGCATATGATGCCTTCCGGCTTATCCTCTTAAGGTCCCTCTTTTCAGATCGTTTCTCTTCTGACTTCTTTACTCCGCTTTTTATAGTGTGCCGCCATTGGTTGCGTTCTGAAGCAAGTCTTTCCCAGCTGTCAACATTTATCTGGACATACTTAAGGTCCCTCTTGCAGGCGTCTTTGAAGCGAAGAAATGGGCGGCCGGTTGGTCGAGTTCCAGCTTCAAGTTGGCCATATAACAAGTCTTTGGGAATGCGTCCCTTGTCCATGCGGTGCACATGTCCGAGCCATCGAAGACGCCTTTCAGTGAGCATTGCTTGGATTGTTGTTGTGGCAGTCTTCTTGATGCTAATGGTTAGAGCATATTCAATGCATGCATTAGAGAAGCGGTCTAGCAGACGTTGGAGACCTTCTTGGGTGTGACTTGCTAAGGCAGCATCGTCTGCAAAGAGCATCTCTCTGAGAAGTACACGGACGACCTTGGTCTTGGCTCGTAGGCGTGCTAAATTGTACAGCTTTCCATCATGTCTGGTGTTGATGTAGACCCCATCATCTGAAGACTTGAATGCGTAAGAGAGCAGGAGCGAGAAGAAGATGCCAAAGAGTGTTGGTGCAAGCACACATCCTTGCTTAACGCCGCTGAGGATCTTGAAGGGCTTTGATGTATCTATGTCGAAGCTGACTGTTCCTTTCATGTCAGTATGGTAGGATTTGATAATACTGAGAAGCTTTGGAGGACAGCCTATCTTTTGCAAGAGTGTGAAGAGACCAGTATGACTAACGAGGTCAAAGGCTTTGGTCAAGTCAACAAAGGCCAAATATAGGGACTGACGTTGTTTCCTGCATTTTTCTTGGAGTTGGCGGACTGAGAATATCATGTCAGTTGTTGACCTGCCTGCTCTGAGGCCACATTGAGATTCGGGATAAACTCATTCTGCAAGCACTTGGAGTCTGGAGAGTGCAACCTTGGCAAACACTTTGCCAACTATGCTGAGGAGGGAGATGCCGTGGTAGTTATTGCAATCGCTGCGATCTCCCTTGTTCTTATATAGTGTGACAATCTTTGCATCCTGCATGTCGTGAGGGACTTCGCCTTCCTTCCAACATAAGCAGAGGAGTTCGTGCAAGTGTGGCAAAAAAGCGTCTTTTCCCTGCTTCAGGACTTCTGGGGGGATTGCATCACTTCCTGGTGCTTTGCCAGCTTTGAGTGCTTTGATAGCCTTTTCTATTTCTGTCATAGTTGGTTCTGCATCCAGATGTTCTAGGACATCGAAGGTTGGGATATTATCTATAGCCTTTTGAGATACTTGGTTCTCAGTTGAGTATAAGTCGAGATAGTGCTCTACCCACCTTTCCATCTGCTTGCTTCTGTCGATGATAGTTTCCCCATCTTTAGACTTAAGCGATGCTGATTTCTTGACAGCTGGGCCAGTTGCCTGTCTGATTCCCTCATACATTGCTCTTGTGTTGCCACTTAGTGAGGCACTTTGGATTGATGAGCTCAGCTGGAGCCAGTAGTCGTTAGAAGATTTCCTGGCAGTCTCTTGGCTTTTATTTTGGCCTTTCTTAGTCCTTGTAGTGTTTTCTGGCTTGGGTTGCTCTTGTTGTAGTCAAGAAGCGCTTGTCTTTTTGCTTTGGTCACAGGCTCCATCTTGGAAAGGTTTGCTTCATACCAGTCAACACTGTGCCGTTCTTTCTTCCCATATGACCCAATAGCTGACTTGTGTATAGCAGAACTCAGAAAAGACCATCTTGATTCTGCAGTTTCTTCTGGCTTTAGAGGTGGGATGTTGTTGATGGAGGTGAGGAAGACAGTTGTTTTCTCAACATCTCCAGTTGAGCGGTGTTGATTTTTGGTTGACCTTTAGGCTTGGCCCTGTGTAGTCTTTTTGGTTTCACTGCTAGAGTGCTGATTACAAGAGAATGATCTGTAAGTTGCCTCTTCTGGTAAGGACCAGGTCTAGTTGGTACCACTGGCGAGATCTTGGATGCATCCAGGAGACACGATGTGTGGGTTTGTTCTTGAAGTATGTATTGGGGATACAGAGGTCTCTGGTGCAGCATAGTTCAAGCAGCCTCTGTCCATTGTCATTTATACGACCAATTCCATGGTGGCCAATGCACATGGGCCAATCATCGTGGTCTGTACCAACCCGAGCATTGAAGTCTCAACACTAAGTATCTCTTGTGGGTTATTAGGTTTCCATGTGGATATTTTTCGATACAAAAACATGAATCAATCTGGGTAATTTCATAAATACTGCTCCAAATTAGCAAAAAGGTGTAGACCCTAATCAGAGGGCTCCTATAGCTAAACTGTTTGCAAATGTAATGAGTATATGATGATGAAAGAGTAATGGTATTTGCTTTCAGGCATTTTCCATGATTTCCATGAATGTTCATTAGAGTGTGAACTTTATTATTCGACAATATTGACCTGACGTTGAACTTTATGCATGAATAAATTGTAAAAAGATGACGCAGTATAAATCAATATTCGATAGCCTACGTACAACTTCGGGTTGTTTCGGCTGATTACGTAAATCTTGTTACAGTTGTGATCCTCAGTGGATCAACACTCCACATTGAGCAAGTTCAAAAGATTATTGTTGATAAACTATTATTCCCGAGTCTCCTAGTATAATTGCATCTACTAAAACGCATCATGTTGCGCTTTCGAGTGGGCTATAATCCAGCTGAGATCATTGATGTTCTCACCTGCGACTCTTGCCAATATATGCCTAATTTACAACCCCCAGATGTAACTAATCTGCAATAGGTGTGTCGTTAGAGCAAGGGATTTGTAACACCGAGGTTCCGGGTTCGAATCCCGATAGAGGGGAAATATTTTTATTTTATAAAATGTTATTTTATAGACCAAACAGACGCTATGACATAATGTTTTTAAAAATAACAAAAGAACCGTGTTCCAATCGAAATAGATGTTGTATGATTACTTAAAAGAAACAGCATAAATTGATAAAAAAGAATGTGAAAAAATGTGAGAGTATTGCATGGGATTCGAACCATTGACTGTACGGAAAAATAATCTATAGTCATCTTCCTTACCACTTGCGCTAAATACCTGTCGATATTTGTGCAACCGGGCAATGCTATATTTTCTCGGTGCCGATGTGGTTACAATGTGCGTTCACGTATAAATGATAACGAAGTGTTCCGAAGCTATATTTAGAAATGCAACAAAGTGTGTAATTATGCTAATAGAGGTCACCAACGTCAGGTCAATATTGTCGAACAATACCAGGGTACTAAACGTTTCTCGAGGAGGAGAGGGTAAAGACCCCCTAAGGGCTTCTCTGTTGGAAAGTCTCTTCAATTGTCACTTCTATAACAATTGTATCACCCTGCAGTTTCAATCCAGTTTTGCCAGGAGCTTACCCATTAATTCTTAGAATGCTAGCGATGGAACCGTGGTTATCTGTGCAAACAGTTTGGATCCTCATGAGATGCTGCATAATGTGGCGTCTCATCAGAATCCAAACTGTTTGACACTCAGTCTGACCCTGTTTTAAAAAGAAATTTAGATAAATCTACTTTTAGAGCAATAGCAGGCGACAATTGTTGCAGACGAAAAATAATTACCCAGCATGCAAAGAGTTAAATGGTGTTAAATATATAGATGAGATGCCGTGAAAATCTGTTGACGCTTCCAACACTGTTGGCCTGAATTGAAGATCTCTGCATGCAGTTTGGATCCAGATCAGGCCGCACTATCCTGATCTGGATCCAAACTGTTTGGTGTTCTGGTTCTTTTTCTGTATACAGTTAAAAAAGAAATATGAACTAATTTCGTAAATTAAGCAGATAACTTTAATTTTGTAGCAGATGACGAAAATAGCTTAGTTTTTGAAAAACTTGAAACAAATTTTACAAAGTCTATAAAGAACAATTTTAACCCATTTTTAGCTCATTTGTTTATCAAAGAAAAAAAATCAGCTATTGTCATCACTCCGGATTTTATCACATTAGCAGATGACAATTGTTGCAGGGTAATTTAGGGTTCAAATAGTTACACAGTTTTTGCAACCAATTTTATCTGCAGATTTTAGGGCTCCAGATATAAGAGGGAGTAAACTGAATATGATCTAACATTTTCTCAGTTATTGCAGCACAGAATCCTATTGTGTTACTACAGTCAAACCTGTCATAGCGACCGTCCCTATAAAGCGACTATTTGTCTTATGCGACCCTAATAATTCCTCCCAACACATTTCCCTCTATGTTAAGACTGTGTATACCGACAAACCTGTGTTACGTGACTAACGACCGTAATATGCCGCTCCCAAAGTCCCATGTTGCAATTAAACACACCTGTTTGCAGCGACTCGATAATTGCCGATCATTATAAATTTTTCAGTTTTCATTTCCGGGAGGCGAATATTCCTTTGTTTGTATGTAAGATCAAAATTTGGCAAAAAAGAGAGTTACACTTACTTAAATTCTTTCGAGTCCTATCCCGCCAATATGCTTGTTGATATTGGCTTTGAGGTCGGATCACGCCTGTGCATGTGTTTACCTTCGCGATCGGGACTGAATTTGGAGAATTGAGCTACCCAAAAGCAATTAAATATAAAAATTATTATTAGAACTCGACTAATAACGCTTTTCTTACCGCGAAAATAGCTATTCCGATGATGATTTACGGTTAAAAGGGTTAAAAAGTCGTTCCCAATCCAACACTCCATTACGAAAGAATGGGTGGGGGAAATTATGTCGTATAAACTCCGGCGTATTATAATCGTAACTTTCTGCGAAAATACCTGTGTAATGAACATTTTATATGAATGTAAACCGACAGTTAACTTCTTGAATTGATTTTCCAACGATGAAAAATCCCATTAGAAAACAAAGCGATATGCCGAAATTGCTAAGCAGAATTTTTATGCACATTCCTATATGCCGTTGCGAACACTCGGGCATATGTGTATTATGTGTGTTACAAGTAAAAAAGATGGTTCTTAAGCGACTTTTCTTTCGTTGTTTTACAAAGTATTTTTTCTTTTTCTACTTTGTAAGACTGTTTTTAATAGGAGATATTGACAAATAAAACGGCGTTAAAAATAGCACTGTCATATTTTGAAATTGACTTGAACAAAATAGCGGCGCGATAGAATGGTGGACATTATAGACGCGGCACTAAACGTGGACATTTCGGGAAAGATTTTCGTGTGAGAGAGACAACAAAGACAAAAAAAACCTAACACACGCCGGGATCGAATTCTTACTCCATAAGACGTGATTCTGAATATGAATTATACAGTTATTATAATATCCTAAATTGGACACATGTTTATCAGATACAACAGAATAGAAGGAAAATATTGAACTTTTTAGTCGAACCTGTAACGTAATAAAATCTCTACAAACACCAGACCAACGAATATTTCAGGTGATTGGTTGGATCTTTTATAGTATTTGATCATGAATTGGGGGTGAATAGTCAACAAGTTATGTAAGTATTTGTCATAATAACTATGCAATTTTGTCTGAAATATATAGAAAATGATCTTAATTATTGCTTTTGGAAGAAAGGGTTAATGTGTAAGTTTATTCAGAGAAACATGCTTAATGGTGTTCACTTATATACTAATGTACCCCTGAAAACTGATAACCTGACTTATGTGACTACCTGTCTTATGTGACCTTATTGTGTCTCTCCCCTTGAAGGTCACATAAGACAGGTTTGACTGTACTTATTAGAATCGTCTGGAAGAGACGATTTTAAAAGGTATAGTAACACATGAGGGTTTAATGCAGAATAAGGATTTTCAAATACACATACTCCCCTTATCTGGAGCTTTGGATACTGTTGGTATTTTTTATATTTGTCTACAGAACAAGAGACCCAGAGGGTCACATTTCGCTCACCTGAGGACATTGTACCATAGAATCTGACTGGGCAATACAACATTTTGATATAGCTATGACCCAGGTGCCATAATTTGGTCTTGGTAGAGGACCACAATGCGAAGCTACATGTCAGATATTAATGATCTGGGCCTTACGGTTTAAGAGAAGAAGATTTTTTAAGGTTTTCCTATAAAAACTGATAAGCCCCTGGGTGGGGCCAATTTTGGCCCAGGTGTCATAATTTGAACACACTTGGTAGGGAACCACAAGGCAAAGCTATATGTCAAATATTAAATATCTGGGCCTTACAGTTTCAGAGTAGAAGATTCTTAAAGGTTTTCCTATATATGTCTATGTAAAACTGATAAGCACCGGGCGGGGCCAAATTTGGTCAAGGTGTCATCATTTGAACAATCTTGGTAGAGTACCATAGGGCAAAGCTACATGTCAAATATAAATGATCTTGGCCTTACGGTTTCAGAGAAGAAGATTTTTAAAGGTTTTCCTATGAAAAACTAATAGGCCCAAGGGCGTGGCAATTTTTGGCCCGGGGTCATAATTTTAACAGTCTTGGTAGAGGACCACAAGGCAAAGCTATATGTCAAATATTAAAGATCTAGGCCATACGGTTTAAGAGAAGACAATTTTTAAAGGTTTTCCTTTATAAGTCTATGTAAAACTGATAAGTCCAGGGGCGGGGCCAATTTTGACCCAGGGGTTATAATTTGAACAATCTTGGTAGAGGACTATAAGGCACAGCTACATATTAAATATAAATGATCTAGGCCTTACAGTTTCAGAGAAGAAGATTTTTAAAGGTTTTCCTATGAAAAACTGATAAGCCCGAGGGCGGGGCCATTTTTGGCCTGGGGGTCATAATTTGAACAATCTTCGTAGAGGACCACAAGGCAAAGCTATATGTCAAATATTAAAGATCTGGGCCTTACAGTTTCAGAGAAGAAGATTTTTAAAGGTTTTCCTATATAAGTCTATGTAAAACTGATAAGCCACGGGGCGGGGCCAATTTTGACCGGGGGTCATAATTTGAACAATCTTGGTAAAGGACCATATGGCAAAGCTACATGTCAAATATTAATGATCTAGGCCATACAGTTTCTGAGGAGAAGATTTTTAAAGGTTTTCCTAAGAAAAACTGATAAGCCCCAGGGCGGGGCCATTTTTGGCCCCAGGGTCAAATTTTGAACAATCTTGGTAGAGGATCATTAGGTAATGATACATACCAAATATCAAAGGACTTGGCCTTTGGGTTTCTGAGAAGAAGATTTTTTAAGATTTTCTTATGCATTAAAAGTTCCCGTACGAAAATATTAAGCGGAATACGCCTGGAACTTAGACGGAATACGCCCGGAAAATGACAAAATATCAGATTTTCCTGCTACCATAAGGCGGACATGGAATTTTTTGAGAATACGCCTAAGGAATTTGAATTTTCGTCTTAATCTTAGCAGGAAACGATAACATATTAGACGGAAAATGTTACCCAGATTTTTTTCCGTGTAGGTAAGGCGGAAAAAAGAACTTGACTTTAAATGTTAGCAGGAAAAAATGTCTTTGAAAATTTCTGGAGATTTTCCTAGACGGAATTTCAACTTAGCCTCTTGTACTAGACGGACTTTTTATCTTTGATAATTTTGTTAGGAGGAATTTCAGCCTGGTCCCACAATTCAGCTCATCTGCTCTTGTTTTAGTCCAAGCCCTTTTTGAAAACTACAACAACAACAAAATGGCCGAACTAGCAACACATTTGAAACATCTGAAAGAAAAAGGTTTAAACCATGGTAAGTTTTCATTGTTTGATTATTATGGGGGTTGGAAAATGTTTGAGAAGTGTTTTTCTTGCTATTGTGCAAACATTAAATGATATAGTTATGTGTTTTTATTTTAATTAAAGACTTAAGTAATTTTCCTTTGTCTGGCACAATTTCTGTCATAATTGGTAAATTTTAAGATTATTATTCACTTTGAACTCAACATGTTTAGGAAACAACCTTTTAACCTTTCAGATACCAGCAACCACCAAGAGATACTGGAAATTACATAATGACTGAGAGATTTGTCGGGCCAAACATGTAATGGTAAGTTTATTTGTTCATTAATGGAGAGTAAACACACAGCCTAGATCAGAAGATCTAATTGTACATGCAACAAGCAATTACATTTGCTACATTTGTATTTATTAGAGCAAACTTCTGATAGTTTTAAGTAATGGGTACATCAAAATACTCATGTAGATCTATAAGCATATAGATCTAGCAGATACTTAGTTTTAGAGTCAGACTGTCTCTAGGTGGCAGTTTCTAAGTTTCGAATTTTGCACATTGATTATGTATCAATGTACAAAAGTGTAAGCAGATTTGCTAAAAGTTTGACATGATTATGAGGTCAAAGAAAATTAATTTGACTCCTCTAAGTCAAAATGAAGTAAATGCATGTTTAACTCTTTACACCATTGATGTACTTTTTACACATTTAATTCATTTCTCCAATAAAGAAACTAGTTCCAATTTATACAGTTCAATAATAATGAATGTGTGATACAAGAAATATTTCCTATATCAAGTAAACCAGGATGTACTTTTAAACCAATTCCCTCATAAACACACATTTTTTCACAGTAACACACATTCTTAACTCATTAACCCATGAAATGTTTAATAGGCAATTCCAATTTCAAATTAAGTCTAGTCCATTTTTGACTAATAAGGGTTGCTTTTAACAATATACGTGTATTTCAAAATGACAAACAGTGAAGACTCTGATCAGGGTCTACACTGTTTGCATAGGACAAGTGTTATCCTCACAGGTACACTGATTTTAAATGATTATTATTATAACTCATCACTAGGGTTGAATATGTTAAAAATATTCCTCAATGAAGAAAATAGCTCCGATTTATACAGCCATGAATATAAACAATAAGAAACATATTTTCAATATGCTAACAGAATTTGTTAGCTTAAAGCAAGCTGGCAGTTACATATAAAGCAAAATGTGGCTTACGGTGCATTCTGCTCTACTTTCAAGCAGCTTTAAGTAGCCACCTGTCTTCAAATCTAGAAACAGGCTATGGGGTAATGGGTTAAGCCTTTAAGGCACACTCTGCTTTACTTTCAAAAAGTGGAAAGTAAAGCATGAGGATGCAACTTTATACCAAATATCACATGCGTAAAAACGCCTTTTTACACCTTAACCTTTGCCCCAAATAGCCTGTTTTTAGTTTTGAAGACAGCCTAAAATGACCATGCACTTAAAGCAGTAAAGCAAAATGTGCCTTAAGGAACATTCTGCTTTACTTTCAGCCTGCTTTAAGCTACCATTTGCTAGCATATAGAAAATATTTCTTATTGTACAGTTTCATGACTGTATAAATTGAACTATTTTCTTCAGGGTTGGAATAAATTTGATGCACTATAAGACGCTTATATGCATGGGGGAAAGGGTTAACCCATTCCCCATAAAACACCTTTTAACGCCATTAATTAGAGCCTCCCATGGATAAAGTAGTTCTAATTAATGCAGTTATAGATATGTATCATAAGAAATATTTTCTATATACTAGCAGATGACAGCTTAAAGCAGGCTGAAAGTAAAGCAGAATGTGCCTTAAGGCCAATTCTGCTTTACTTTCAATTGGCTTTAAGTGGTCACTTATCTTCCAATCTAGAAACAGGGTTACATTTATATATATAATGGGGTTATCAATTAAATATATTCCTCCAATGAAGGAAATAGTTCCAATTTATACAGCCATGAATATATATCATAAGAAATATTTTCTATATTCTAACAGATGGTAAGTTCAAACAGGCTGAAAGTAAAGCAGAATGAACTTTAAGGCTTAATGCACATTCTGCTTTACTTTCAACCTGCTTTAAGTTGGTACCTGTCTTCAGAACTAGAAATAGGCTATTGGGTAATGGGTTAACATTGCAAGATGTCTTATCTACACACACTTATTTTGCAGGCACATGATGATTTGGACATGGCTAGGGAGATGCTGAAACCATCATGAACAAGTCAACAGCTCCATGGGTTTGGTGCCAGCAGCCTAACTATGTGTTTACGTTCTCAAAAGACAGTTACCCTAAAATTCTTGTCAAAATTTTATGGATGGTGATACTTAAGATTGTAAATGAAAGGATTGAACTGATTAAGCTTATTGGACATTACACCCACACCTTATAAAAAATTATCATAACTTGCAAATTCATTTCAAAGTCAGATTTCAGGAACTCTGACCAAATACATATTGCTACTAGTGCCAAGCAGTTTGGATCCTGATCAGACACCACAATTACGGATCCAAACTGTTTGCAAAGTCGACTTTATCAGGGCTACAGATATTAGAGAGTAAACTGAACAAATCCAACATTTTCTCATTAGAATTGTCTGGAAGAGACGTTTCTAACGAGAAGTAGCACCGTAGGGTTTAATGCAGAAACAAAGATTATAGTTTTTGAAATACTCTCCTTATCTGGAACTCTGTTTGTTTGATAATGATAGGGAAAGTGTTAATTCCAAAAATGTTGACAAAATTTCGTAATTATAGGAAGGTCAAGTTTGAACTTTAGATGATTTCAAATTATTCAGTTGTATTATGACATCATGTTTAAGATTGATTGAACTTGTTTCAAATAAATTAGAAAAAGTAAGTACAGAGTGGTGTTATTCTTAATTTTAAAGGTAATTTTTTCCCAACCTGGCTGCATATGGTCTAATAATTAGACTTGTTTTACTTAGGCCATAAATGTCCCAGGTTTTCCAGCCAAATATTCCTGGCTTTGACATTTAATGTAAACTATATCTTGGAAAGTATACAATAGTAAACTGG
Organism: Gari tellinella; assembly: GCA_922989275.2. Taxonomy (NCBI): domain Eukaryota; kingdom Metazoa; phylum Mollusca; class Bivalvia; order Cardiida; family Psammobiidae; genus Gari; species Gari tellinella. The sequence goes on from OV277862.1 coordinate 25,805,881, forward strand.
AACATTTACATGCAGGCACCCAGTTCATGTATATGAGAAGAGTGTCTAATACTGCTGCAAATGACCACTTCTATTCTGTCTATAAAAAAAAAAAAAATGCAAATTGTCACAAATTTTTCATACAATTAACTTGATTCCTTAAATGGATACTATACAGATATTTTTGTACATTAGGTGAATTTTTTCTAAGGCGGAAAATTTTCCTGTTATTTAGCAGGTTTCCGCTTTGCTAGGCAGGAAATTTGTACATTAGATGGATTGTCTAAGGCGGAAAATTTTCCTGTTATTTACCAGGATTCTGCTTTAGTAGGTGGAAAAAATTTGCATATTTCGAGCCCTATTCTCCCTAAGAGCTCTAAGGCGGGATTTTTTCCGTGAATATTAGGCAGACTTTTTTCCATGTAAGCTAAGTGGGATTTTTTAGGAGGAAAATTGGGTGGTTTCTTGTTTTCCTGCTAGTTACCAGGATTCCGCCTAGCTAGGCGGAAAAAATTTGCATATTTCGAGCCCTATTCTCCCTAAGAGCTCTAAGGCGGAGTATTTTCCGTGAATATTAGGCGGATTTTACTCCATATATGCTTAGTGGGATTTTTTTAGGCGGAAAATTATGTGGACAATTTTCCTGCTAGTTACCAGGATTCCGCCTTACTAGGTGGAAAAAATTTGCATATTTCGAGCCCTATTCTCCCTAAGAGTTGTTCTTGCTCTATTGCAAGTCATAGACGGAAAACGCTTAAGATTCCGGGCGTATTCCTGCTAAGTTCCAGGCGTACTTTTTCGTACAGGTTGTCTATAGGGTCATGTTAGAAAATCTGGTCCCACAGCAAGGGGAATAACTCTAGCCAAAATCTTTGAACAAGATTTTGTTCCCCCTTGTCACTGATGCTTCTGACAAAATTTGGTTGAAATCGGTTCAGTGGTTTCTGAGAAGATGTTGTTTGAAAATGTGAACGGACGACGGACACCAGACACCGGACGACGGACGGAATGGTATCACAATAGCTCATCCTGAGCCTTCGGCTCAGGTGAGCTAAAAACTAATATAGTTATTTGGTTGTAAAATGTTTAAAAAACATGTTAAACAGGGAAAGACATTTCAAGGTTTGATTAAAAAATAAGTATAAAATAAGAGTTTTTTCCCCTGAAGTCAATGACACTGAACACCACACTTCAATGATGAATTGAGTCACATATTGAAACTGAAAGGTCTCTCTTTGGTACAGTAGAGAAGACACTATTCTTTCCCAACAAATCCTAAAATAATAAAACAATGATGTTCATTGTCAACAGTTTTGAACCTCATTAAAAGCCGGGCAACCTATTACTCCATAGTCTGTTTCTAGTTTTGAAGAGAGGTGACTACTTAACTCTTTACCTCATAGCCTGTTTCTAGTTTTGAAAAGAAGTGAATACTTAAAACAGGTTGAAAGTAAAGCAGAATGTGCCTTAAGGCACATTCTGCTTTACTTTCAGCCTGCTTTAAACCATTATCTGTTATAATATAGAAAATATTTCTTATCATACATATTTATTACTGTATAAATTGGAACTTTTTTCCTGAGTTGTGAAATATATCAAAGTCGTATTTATAGGGTAATGGGTTAAAGCAGATTGAAGGTAAAGCAGAATGTGCTTTATAAAGGCTTTCAGTTAAAATCTGCTAGGATACTGAAAATGCTTTTATTTCGTGCATTTGATGTTTCAGGGGCAAATTGAGTAAAAAATGGTCCTTGGCCGAAATTCTAGAATTCATTCATTCTACTGCGTATATCTGAAAAAATATTCAAAATGGCATGCAGTTTGGATCCTGATTAGAAAACCCAGTTACTCAGCCTCAGGTCTTGTACCAAACTGCAAATGGAAATCAAAGTTGCCTTCTAAAAATTAACTTGAAATAAATCTCTGCAGGATTCTTTTGAAAAGGGTGTTTTGAAAAAAATGTTGTTGCTTAACTAGTTTGTATCTTAAATGTTCAATTTGATGGTTAGGATGTAGATGATTTGTTATGAAGATGATTTCCCCCCATAATGCAGTGTTTTGTAGCAAACAAATCTAGCCAGAGGGATTCCAAATGTGCCTTAACGCTTCCACCGATACAATAATTGACTGCTGTAAAATTGTAGTCTGCAAATTGTTTTCACATCTAGATTATTCTCACATAACTACCACTGATTTCAATAGCAAACAACAGTCAAGAATATCCTTGTATCCAACATATATTGGAGATCACTTTGATGATGACTTACTCTTTTCCAAGATGTCACTCTATTCCGATTTGATGATGTCACTTTATTCTAGACAATTCACTTTATTCCATGTTGATGATGTCACTCGATCTTTTCCAAGATGTCACTCTGTTCCACTGATGATGTCACTCTGTTCCAGACATTTCACCTTATTCCACATTGATGATGTCACTCTATTCCAAGATGTCACTCTGTTCCACTGATGATGTCACTCTGTTCCAGACATTTCACCTTATTCCACATTGATGATGTCACTCTATTCCAAGATGTCACTCTGTTCCAAGATGTCACTCTATTCCACTTTAATGATGTCACTTTATTCTAGACAATTCACTTTATTCCATGTTGATGATGTCACTCTTTTCCAAGATGTCACTCAATTTCCAAGATGTCACTCTGTTACACTTTGATGATGTCACTATTTTCCAAGATGTCACTCTGTTCCACTTTGATGATGTCACTCTATTAAAAGAAAATGCCTTTTGCTTAAAATATCTTATAGGTTATTTAAAAAAAAAAAAATCTTTCACTCATCGATCTTTGAGACAAGCTGAACGCAATGTCGTCTAGAATAGAAAAGTTATCAAGCTCGCCAAGGGTTTGCTTAATAACATTTCAATTCTAGACTTGATTGAAATCAGCTTGTCTCAAAAATCGAGGAGAGAGAGATCCTATATATACCTGCATTTTAATACCCCCAATATTGGAGGCATATAGTAATCACACTGTCTAGTGTCTGTCTGAGTGGCTGTCTGTCCCATATCGTAACCTAGATCAGGGTCTGCACTATTCACTGTCATATTTGATAATAATTGTAGAAATAAATCTATAGAGCATCAATATAACCCTTTGAACCCTAGTCCCGCATATAGGCGTCCTTTTCAAACAGTGTACATGTGAATAGTACACTTGTCCTGTGCAAACAGTGAAGACCCAGATCAGAGGGCTCCGAAAGGAGCCCTCTGATCAGGGTCTTCACTGTTTGTCATAATGCAAAACATTGACAAAAACAACCCTTAAAGGTCAGAAATGGACTAGACTTAAATGGAAACTGGAATTGTCCATTTAAAGTTTCAGGGAGGAAAGAGATAAGCTAAGTCAATTATCAGAAATCAGATATTCATTTGAAAAACCTGCTGAGACTGGGAGTTTTCTTGTTGCAATTAGCCTAGTGGAAGGATGGTGGCAGGGCTCCAGATAAGAAGGCCGGAGTTTAAAATTGAACAAATCCATTTTCTCACTTATTTTGAATTAGCACCAAATTCTATGACATTACTACTACATAGAATCGTCTCTAATGAGTAGTAAAACCATTGGATTTTAAATGCAGAAATAAAGATTTTAGTTTTTGAAATACTCCTGTTATGGTGGTTCTCTCCAGTTGCCATTTTTTGCCTGAAACAGTGTATGAAGACCTGGACGTCTGGGGTTGTTCCACAACCTGTTATTCTCTGTTTGTCCTGATATGACAGACATACTATTAAAAGCAATGTAAAATCATATCAAATCATATCAAATTAAAAAAAAACAGCATTATAAGGGTTAGTAGGTTTTTTTGCGACTGGTTGCTGGTTTTTATGGTTTCAGGGTATGATTTTCTGCATCAGCGGAAAAAACAGTTACACAGTCTGGCAATTTTATTGTGTGCCCAAATCTTTATGATAATAATATTGTAGTGCAGTCGGATGATTTAATTGTTTATCCTAATTCTATATGACAATTGGTTTGCCATGAAATATTACAAAGTTGTGAATTTTATTATCCTCATCAGACGGAAGCCATTATCTTTGTGGAATGGCATCAACAAAATTTATTTCCCCAGATACCCCTCTGTATGACAGCAATACAAGATTGCAATAGCCTGTATCCGGATTTAATCCATTAATACATAAGTTTGATGTTAAATTTTGTAAACAGTTTGTATCCAGATTAGGCCCCATGTAAGTGGGACCTGCTCTGGATCCAAACTGTTTGTGGCATTGATAGCATTTATACAAACAGACAGAATGCAGATTTTAATGTTTATGTTGTTTTTGAGGCGGAAATGTTTTTCAACTTTCAGAAGTGTTGCAGGACAATGATGTATTATTACATGTAGAGTTGTAGCGATATATAAAGAGATGCATATACATGTACACTATTCTGGAAGTAGTGATAAAGTAATATGTAGCAACATTAGTATATGAAAACAACTCAAGTTTTGGTTTAGATTAGAAGTAATTTGTCAAATACAAAGGAAACATGCATATACACAGATCCAGATCAGCATGTCAGAGCTGTTTGCTAATCTATAGTTGTCCATAGTGACTCAAAAGAACCAAATAAGCAGTCTAAAGTTAACCCCTAGTACCCCAATCCCCCATAAATATGCCTTTAATTCAATCTTCCACTGAAAAGAATAGTTCCACTTTATACAGTATTGAAAATGCATCATAAGAAGTATTTTCTATATTCTAGCAGATGGTAGCTTCATGCTTCCCAACTTTTTTTAGCTCACCTGAGCACAAAGTGCTCAAGGTGAGCTTTTGTGGTCAGTCAATGTCCGGCGTCCGTCGTTGGCGTCGTGCGTCAACAATTTCTTCAAACATCTTCTTCTCCAAAACCACTTGACTGATTGCAACCAAACTTCACAGGAATGTTCCTTGGGTCAAGCTCTTTCAAAGTTGTTCAAAGAATTTGAAACCATGCAGAACTCTGGTTGCTATGGCAACCAAAGTGAAAAAATAAGGAAATCTTAAAAAATCTTCTTGTCACAAACCACAAGAGCCAGAGCTTAGATATTTGGCACATGTCATTACCTATAGGTCCTCTATCAAAGGTGTTCAAATTTTGCCCCTGGGGTCAAAATTGGCCCCGCCCCCGGGGGTCAACGTTTTACGTAGAGTTATATAGTGAAATGTTCAAACATCTTTTTCTCTGAAACCAATATGTCCAGAGATTCGATATTTAGCATGGTATTACTTCTAGAGGTATTTGACTTATATTGTTGAATTGGTTCTGGTCCGTTGCATATCTGGGTCACCGGAGCTAAAAATAGATTTTTTCCCATGAGAACTTAAAAAATCTTCTCGACTGAAACCATAGTACACTGAGCTTAGATATTTTGCACATAGCATCGTCTACAGATCCTCTATCAAAGTTGTTCAAATTTTGTCCCTGGGGTCGAAATTGGCCCCGCCCCGGGGATCACAGTTTTACATAGAGTTATATAGTGAAATGTTCAAACATCTTATTCTCTGAAACCAATATGACCAGAGCTTTGATATTTGGCATGATATAACTTCTAGAAGTCCTTCATACATATTGTTGAATTGGTTATGGTCTGTTGCATATCTGGGTCACAGGAGCTAAAAATAGATTTTTTCAATGAAAACTTCAAAAATCTTCTTTTCTGAAACCATAGTACACCGAGTTTAGATATTTTGTACATAGCATCGTCTACAGGCCCTCTATCAAAGTTGTTAAAATGTTGTCCCTGGGGTCACCGTTTTACGTAGAGTTACGTAGAGTTACATAGGAAAATGTTCAAACATCTTTTACTCAGAAACCAATATGGCCAGAGCTTTGATATTTGGCATGATGTAACTTTTAGAGGTCCTTCACATATATGGATGAATTGGTTCTGGTCTCTTACATATCTGGGTCACCGGAGCTAAAAATAGATTTTTTCAATGAAAACTTCAAAAATCTTCTTGTCTGAAACCATAGTAAAACTGAGTTTAGATATTTTGCACATATCATCGTTTACAGGTCCTCTATCTTTGTTGTTCAAATTTTGCCCCTGGGGTCAAAATTGGCCCCGTCCTGGGGGTCACCTTTTACAAATCTTCTTTTCTGAAATCACGTGACCCATCCTAGTGTCACCATGGTCAGGTGAGCGACCAAGGGCCATTCTGGCCCTCTTGTTTACTCTCAAGAGGGGTTTTCATGATTTCTAAGAGGGAGATTAATTTTGGGGTCTCGAGAGGGAGATTTTCACGTTGTGGCATATTTCATTAATTTTGGTATCTAGTGCTGTAGTTGAATGATATAGCAAAACTTTTTAGCTCACCTGGCACGAAGTGCCAAGGTGAGCTATTGTGATCACCCTGTGTCCGTCGTCGTCAGTCACTTTCTAACAGGAGGGTGTGGCTATTTTCTATTGTTTTCTTTTGGGTGGCTAGCCACACAAGAGACCATTTCTTTTTACTCTAACTTGGAAAAAAATGATCTGGAAGCTAACCCTACCCCTAATCCATGTCCCACAACTGGCCAGGTTAATGTCACAAGAAATGGCCAGGTTAATGTCACAAAAGACGGCCAGGTTAATGTTTTTCAATTATGGGGTTAAGAGTTTTAGCCATATAAATACTCTCCCATAAGCACCGGACGTCCGTTCGTCAGTCCGTCCGTCGTCAAACTTTTTCTTTAAAGATCTTCTTCTTGGAAACTAATGGGTGGATTTCATTAAAACTTCATAGGATTGTTCCTTGTAGGGTATTCTCTCAGATTTTTAGCTCACGAATTGCCAAGGTGAGCTATTGTGATCGCCCTGTGTCCGTCGTCGTCCGTCTGAGCGCACAAAAGGTCCTTTGTTGGGTAGGGAGAACAATAGATTCCATTCATTCCGTGATTACCCTATTGTTATTGTTGGGTATTTTTGTGTACTGTTGGGTACTTTTGAACAAAGAAAATACCAAACAAATGTGTCCAACTGTGAGAACGTCCGTCCGTCGTCAAACTTTTTCTTTAACGATCTTCTTCTTGGGAACCAATGGGCCAATTTCTTCAAAACTTCATAGGATTGTTCCTTGTAGGGTACTCTCTTAGATTTCTTCAAATATAGGTCATCCAATTGAAATTGTGGTTGCCATTGCAACCTCCCTTACGAAATTCTTTTATAAGTCACTTATAGGCCAAATATGTAAGTAACTTATACCTCACTTACTCATTAGACTTACAAGTCACTTATAGGGATTTTAAATGCAAATGAGATGTAAGTGCAGTATAAGTGACTTACAAGTCACTTATAAGTAAAGCGTAATGCCACTTATAAGTCACTTATAAGTGACTTGTAAGTCCCTTATAAGTGACTTGTAAGTGGTGTGAAATGCAACTTACAAGTCACTTATAAGTGACTTGTAAGTCCCTTATAAGCAACTTATAAGTGACTTGTAAGAGTTTTTATGTCTATAAATAAATTATGAATTTCAAATAAATCCAGTGATGTCAATTTTGCGCCAAAACACAAAGAGCAAACATTAGTCTTTAAATTACAAAAACACCTAAAATACCTAGCAATATCCACACAAGGCTAGAGAAGAACCTTATAAGTGACTTGCAACTGTTTACACTTCTTCAAATAAATAATAAATTTCAAATAAATTCAGTGGTGTTAGAATTGCACCTAAACCACAAAGGGAAAACACTTAATTATTTTAATTACATAAAAAACACATATAAATACCATTTAACATCCATACAAGGATAAAGAAGAATACTTAACAAACCTTTTCCAACCCCCATAATAATCAAGCAATGAAAACTTACCATAATTCAAACAGTTTTCTTCTGCTTGTTTTGATCTATCCTTTTTCAAAACTAACTGACTTGCTATTGGCTTAAACATGAGCAGAATTCTGGGACGAGGCTAAAAATATGACCTAAACATGTGAATAGTGAATAAACTAAGTCTGCACACTGGCACTCTATCCTTTTTGTAAGTTGTTTATAAGTTAAGTATAAGTGACTTGTAAGTAAGTTATAAGTGACTTATTTGAGAAAACTGAAAACAAGTATTTTGTACGTGAGTTGTAAGTCACTTATAAGCCACTTATACTAGAAAAGAGCTGAACACTTACAACTGACTTATAACTGACTTGGACTTATCATTGACTTAGTTGAAGATCTTTGAAACTTATAAGGCACTTATAAGTGCCTTATCGGTTGCCGATAAGTTACTTATACTTCACTTACAAGTGACTTACAAATTTGCCTAAGTCAGTTTCGTAGGGGCAATGGCAACCAATTGAAAAAACTTTAAAAATCTTCTTGTCAAAAAATACTGGTCCGAATTGAAAATAATTTTACCCGAATGTGCCATTGGTGACCCTCTATCAGATTTCTTAAAATAATTTTCCTATCTTAAAAAACATGACCGCTAGTGGGTGGGGCAGATTTTCCTTATATGGCTATATAGTGGAAACTTTAAAAATCTTCTTGTCTGAAACCGCTGGTCCGATTTGAAAGTAATTTCACACAAATGATCCATGGGTGACCCTCTACCACAATTCTTAAAATAACTTTGATATCTAAAAAAACATGGCCGCCAGTGGGTGGGGCACATTTTCCTTATGTTACTGTATAGTAATAACTTTAAAATCTTCTTTTGGGAAACTACTGGTCCAACTTGAAAATAATTTTACACAATTGACCCATTTATGACTCTCTATCAGATGTCTTAAAGTCATTTTTTTATCTTAAAAAGCATAGCTGCCAGTGGGTGGGGCAAGTTTTCCTTATATTTCTGTGTAGAAAATCTTTAAAAATGTTTTTCTCTAAATCTATTGGACTGATTTCAGATTATTTTTACACAAATAATGATTCATGGGTGCATGACCCTTTGCCAGTTATCTTCAAATAATCTTCCTAGCTCAAACATGGCCGCCAGTGGGTTGGGGTGAATTTACTTATGATGATGTCATATAGTGAAAACTTCACCATTACTGGTCAATTACCCAGACCATAACATGGGTACCAGGTGAGGGATTTAGGGCCGCATGTGGCTCTTGTTTCAAATATAGGTCATCCAATTGAAATTGTGGTTCCCATGGCAACCAATTGAAAAAACTTTAAAAAACTACTGGTTAGAATTGAAAATAATTTTACCCAAATGTGCCATTGGTGACATCTATCAGATTTCTTAAAATAATTTTCCTATTGTAACGTGTGCCGGGCTAATAGCCGAGATATATCTAAATTTTCCTTGGGGACTACCTGACCGGTTGATTAGTAACATAAACTATTGTATTAATATATACATGCGAACAAACTAAAACTAAATGAACGAACTAGTGATTAAAACAGACAATTATCAATCAATATATACAAAAGTGTAGTGTGAGCGTGAAGCGACAAGTCTACCTTTGTAAGCAGAGCCAATAAAGCGAGGCTTCCTCGACTCTTTACTCGACGGATCTCGTCTAGGCCTATCTAGCCTAGACCTATCTTGTCTAGGTATGTCTAGCCTAGACCTATCTAGCTCTTCTAGGTATATCTAGCCCAGACCTATCCAGTCCAGGTACATCTAGCCTCGACCTATCTTGCGGGAGACTATATATATACTGCCAGCAATCCGGGCTGCACGACATAGGCTTTATTCCGACCTCTCAATGAAGCGAGGCTCCCGAGAGAGGATAAGGAAATTACCTACGTCTTAGGTACCCAAAGTTCCTAGTCAATACAGTCAATGCCAGATTAGAGAACCCTTTAACTCCAGTGTAAAGCCAATGTTGCACTGACAGAGATATTCAGCATTCTATCAGATTTGAGCGAAACTGCTGCTTATATAGGGACTTGTCACGTGGTTCATAAAGCTACGTCTACTAATGTAAGTGTCCTCTAGCGGACAACGGAATATGCCGATCTTGAACGAAAACTATCGAGTGAAATAAACAACTTCCATTATCAAGGGCAACTGGCAACAATCTCAAGCAAAACAGCAAACTATGCATAGATCTTATCAAATAGGTGTACCGTTATTTGGAAACAAAGTGCATATAGACCATTAAATGTAAACATGTTATCGTGTATCAACTGGTTTACTAACCTGGTTATTCTAAATAAGTGACAAGTTTGCCCACATGCTTTTGATTCCGGAGGTTGACACTTTCACTTTGTAACAAGGGAAGTAACTCTAAAAGTACGCTATAATAATCAAAATTCTGAGGGTGCAGTGATGCATGGTTTTCTTAAAAAACATGGCTGCTAGTGGGTGGGGCAGATTTTCCTTACATGGCTTTATAGTGAAAACTTTTAAAATCTTCTTGTCTGAAACCGCGCTCGTCCGATTTGAAATGAATTTCACACAAATGATCCATGGGTGACCCTCTACCAGATTTCTTAAAACCATTTTGTTATCTTAAAAAGCATGGCTGTCAGTGGGTGGGGCAAGTTTTCCTTATATTTCTGTATAGAAAATCTTTAAAAATATTTTTCTCTGAAAAAATTGGACTGATTTAAGAATATTTTTACACAAATAATGATTCATGGGTGACCCTTTGCCATTTACCTTCAAATAATCTTCCTAGCTCAAACACGGCCACCAGTGGGTTTGGGTGAATTTACTGATGATGGCATATAGTGAAAACTTCACCATTACTGGTCAATTACCCAGACCGTAACATAGGTACCAGTTGAGCGATTTAGGGCCGCATGCGGCTCTTGTTTTAAACTCATTGACTCCTGAAACTTTAAATTTACAATTTCTGTTTCCAATGAAGTCCATTTTTTACTATGAATAGTAGTTATTTATGTTATATTTACTTACTCAATTTATTAGTACTGTTTCGACCTCTCCATGGATCTTGTCAGGAAGATATGAGTAGGATACATGCATTTACTATTTAGTCACTATTAAGTTATTAACATCCTATATACTACCATTTTTTGTCTTTTACTCCCAACTATATTCAATTATTTTTCCATTTTGTGAAGTTCCAGGTGAAGTCTCTGTGATATTCAATTATTTTCTCATTCTGTGAAGTCAAATCTTCTATCACTCCCTTCAATTTTTTCTTTGTTTTCGGTATGAAATTTTAAAAACAAGAGGGCCTGAAGGCCCTGATATCGCTCACCATTTGTAATGAAGCCTGATAGCTTTACCTTTGAATTTCACCCGTTTTATTCTAAATCCATTCAAGTTTGTCGACCTACTGTAGTATAGAAGAGTACATCAAAGATAGATAACTAGAGCCTAAACAATACTGAAATGAAGCCTTTTCTAGCATTTCAAAGTATATCAAGGGCAGATAACTATTGCCACAATGATTAGATTTCAACAACAATTGCACTTCTTCGAGAACGTATAGCTACATCCTTTGTGTACAAGTATAATCAAAATCCATTGAAAACTGTAGTTGCAAGAGTGTAAACGCTGTAAAATATGGCATTTTCAGCAATTCAATGTAGATATCTCTTGATCTATTTGTCCGATTCCAACCATAATCGCCCTTTTTCGAACTCTTGTGGTCACAACCTAGGCAAGTTTGAGAGAGCTTGGATATATATTGTGGCCTCTAGAGGGTAAACACTGTTAAATATATCATTTTCAGCCATTCAAAGGTAGATAACTCTTGACCTATTAATCCGATTACAACCATAATCGAACTCATCCGAAGTCTTATATTAATATACAATCTGAGTAAGTTTGAGAAAGATTGGATAAAATTTGTGGCCTAGAGTGTAAACATTGTTAAATATGGCATTTTCAGCAAACTCTCGACCTATAAGTCCGATTTAAACCATAATCAACCAGAATTGAACTCTTATAGTCATACAATCTGAGCAAGTTTGAGATAGATTGGATAAAAATTGCGAACTCTAGAATGTAAACACTGTTAAATATGACATTTTCAGCAATTCAAAGGTAGATAACTCTTGATTTATTTGTCCGATTTCAACCAAAATCGAACTCATCTGAACTCTTATGGTCATCATACATGTGATATTTTCTTGGACCCAAATAGGGAGATTTGGAAATTTTAATAGGGAGATTGGGGTGCCAAATAGGGAGCTTTTTTCGCGACACTTTTTTCGCGACAAAACTAGGCGCAGACGATGAAATTCCAATAATTTTATATATTTTCATAAGTTAATTACTAGATCTAATTGCTTTTTTTTTTTTTTAAATAAGTGAATAAAGAAGTCTATAGACCACTAAGACAAGAGATAATTTTCACCCAGAGATATAGCTCTTATAATACTGACATGGGCCTATTATTCTAGTATTTTAGTACTGCAGAAGGATGGTTGTGTAAAGCTGGCTGAAAGTAAAGCAGAATACTCTTCAGGAGCATTCTGCTTCAGCAAAAGTTTAAGCCTGCTTTAAGCTAGATCTACAATCTGCTAGGATATAAGAACTATTTCCTATTATGGTTCTTATATTATTCATGACTAGTAAAGATAAAGTGGAACTATATCTATTTTCTTGAGAGAATGAATGAATTAGTTCAAATGGTCTAGATTTCTATCTATGGAGTAGATCAAAAAAGACTTAGCAACTTAACAATTTGTTATTAATTTTGCAAACAGTATGGATCCAGATGAGACGCCGCATCATCTCATCTAGATACAAACTGTTTGACACTGATATTTTCTGAAAGAAAATGCACAAAAATTAATTCAGAGTATTCACTATTGTTGCAGACGACAAAATCTGCAGACGACATTATATTTTTACCAAACTTGGCCTGAATGATCCTTATATGGTGCTCTTTCAAAGTTGTTCAAATATTTCCAGTCCGTTCAGTACCCTGAGCTTAGATATTTGGCACAAAGAATAGTCTTCAGGTCCTCTATCAAGATTGTTCAAATTATGTCCCTGGGGTAAAAAATGACCCCGCCCCGGGGGTCGTAAATTTACATAGAGTTATATAGTGAAATCTTTAAATATCTTTTTCTCTGAAACTAATATGGCCAGAGCTTTGATATTTGGCATGATGATTCTTCTAGAAGCCGAATATCTAGAATATCTTTTTTAAAGATATTTCTTGTTTCAAATCGGGGTTTTTAGTCAAATAATTGGGGTAGTCCGATTTTGTCTTCAGAATCTGGAGACTGCCGACGAGATCAGGAGAGTTGGGAAGCATCTAGCTTTAAGCAGGTTGAAAGTAAAGCAGAATGCGCCTTCAGGTACATTCTGCCTTACTTTCAACCTGCTTTAAATGGTCACCTGTCTTCAAAACTAGAAACAGGCCATGGCGAAAATGGGTTTATATATAGATTATTGCATTAGATTGTTTGTTGTAGTTTCGTCTTCCCCTATACTCTCCTTCAAAATATTTTTCGCTATTAACTTGCAGCTTCCTCTCAGTATTCCTTTGAAAATAATACAATATTACAATGTTTCAGTGACAGGCAGTACAGATCTGTATCAGACTCTGAGTTACTTGGCAAGAGATCTAAGTCCTGTTTGCAAAGTCTCCCTCTCTCATTCGGTATTTTCAAAAGAATTTTGGAAACTCAAAATTGGAATATATTTATAATATAAACTGATTGCAGACATTTGTTGGTAAAAGTATGTTCAAATGCCAGGATAAAAACAGTCTGCATGCAAATGTCAAGTTTGAAATGTAAATGAAATTGACATGCCGGAATATTGTCACACTAATTTGGTTTAATTGTTTAAGAAAGGTGTTATAAACAAAAAGTGTTTTTATGAGACCTATGTGGCTGCTGGTTGATGTCCCAGATTCTTTGTATGCCAGTAAGAATGTTGGCTTAAAGGCATTTCCTGACCTGCTTTCAGTGATAACGCCTATTCAGGCAGTTCCCTTGCAAAAAGCTTGTGCATATTCCTCTAGCAAAGAACCATTGAAGCATCTCATGTGAGGCCCAACTTTTATGTTTGATAGTTTGGTTAGAAATAACCATTGATAAACCTCTAGAGTCTGAGTAAATCTGGGCCTCACCAGGTAAGCTGAGATTGGTATAGCTTATATATGCTGAATGCTTTTACAGTTACTTTCACGCCTATTGAGAACAATGGAGAGGGGGGTCCATCAAAGGACAGAGGAAATGTCTTTAACACTTGGCATTGTAAGTAATGTTCAACTGATATTTTAGTCAGCTTAGGTATTTTAGTAAAAATAATTGTTTTCAACCTAAATTTTACAAAAATTTAACCAGAGTATCGAATAGTTTAGATCGCGATCAGACAAAGGTTATGAAAAGTTGTGATGTCAGCATGCAAAGCACTGAAATATCGGTTTCTTTAATTAGCCAGTGTAATAATTCATATAATAGATTTTAAAAATGGGTTTGTTGTTTGTACAGTCCTCTCCCATAACGTTAACCTCCCTTGTGTCAAATTTCTCGTCGACACAAAGTATTTTGAAAGTCCTAACATTTTCCTCTTCTTTGTGTTTATAAAATTTAATTTTTAAATCAAATTTTGTTATAACAAATTTTTCATTAAGTTGAAGTATTTTTCTGCTACCAAACACAAATATCGTTTTTAGCTCGTCCAGCTATTGTCGTCACCCTGTCATCTGTGTCTGCGTTGGTTAAGTTTTTAGCTCACCTGAGCCAAAGGCTTAAGGTGAGCTATTGGGATGGCCCTGCGTCTGGCGGCGTCCGGCGTGGGTCGTCATGAACAATTACTTCAAATGACATCTCCTCCTATACCGCTTGACAGATTTCAACCAAACTTTACAGGAATGTTCCTTGGGTCAAGCTCTTTCAAATTTGTACAAAGAATTAAAAACAATTTAGAACTCTGGTTGCGTTCTATGGCAACCAAAGTGAAAAAATAAGGAAATCTTAAAAAATCTTCTTGTCTGAAACTACAAGGGCCAGAGCTTAGATATTTGGTACATAGCATCATCTACAGGTCCTCTATTAAGTTTGTTCAAATTATGCCCCTGGGGTCAAAATTGGCCCGCCCGGGGGTCACAGTTTTACATAGAGTTATATAGTGAAATTTTCAAACGTCTCTTCCTCTGAAACTAATATGGCCAGAGCTTTGATATTTGGCATGGTGACACTTCTAGATGTCCTATACCAAAATTGTTCAAATGGTTCTGGTCTGTTGCATAACTAGGTCACAGGAGCTAAAAATAGTTTTTTTTCAATGAAAACTTAAAAAATCTTCTTGTCCGAAACTACAAGGGCAAGAGCTTAGATATTTGGCACATAGCATCGCCTACAGGTCCTCTATCAAGTTTGTTCAAATTATGCCCCTGGGGTCAAAATTGGCGCCGCCCCGGGGGTCACGGTTGTACATAGAATTATGTAGAGAAAATTTCAAACGTCTTCTTCTCTGACACTAATATGGCCAGAGCTTTTATATTCGGTATGGTGACACTTTTAAATATCCTTTACATATTTTTTCCAAATGGTTCTGGTCTATTGCATATCTAGGTCAGTCCTGGACGTAAATCTCCATTTTTTCAGCTATTCTCAGGTGAGCGAAATATGCCCCATGGGGCTCTTGTTTTTGTTGCTATTGGGTACTTTTAAACAAAAGAAAAACCCAACAAGTACCCAAATGGAAGGACGTCCGTCCGCACGCACGAAAGGTCCTTTGTTGGGTAGGGAGAACAATAGATTCCATTCATTCCGTGATTGCCCTATTGTTATTGTTGGGGTTTTTTGTTGCTATTGGGTACTTTTAAACAAAAGAAAAACCCAACAAGTGCCCAAATGGAAGGACGTCCGTCCTTTCCCACAATATGATAGATACGTGGCTAAAATTGTGTCCATAACCTAGACACATAATTGAAAAACATTAACCTGGCACTTTCTTGTAACGTTAACCTGGCCATTTCTTGTGACATTAACCTGGCCAGTTGTGGGACATAGGGTTAGGGGTAGGG
Organism: Gari tellinella; assembly: GCA_922989275.2. Taxonomy (NCBI): domain Eukaryota; kingdom Metazoa; phylum Mollusca; class Bivalvia; order Cardiida; family Psammobiidae; genus Gari; species Gari tellinella. Next base: position 25,821,701 of record OV277862.1, read on the forward strand.
TTAGCCTTCAGATCATTCTATAACAAAGTTAGTATTCATTTATGTGGCTATAACCACATTTATTTTAGCCACATAAAAGAGATACAATAAAGAAGGATATGGCCTCTTAAATGGAGATTGTGGGTAAGTCCGTCTGTCCGTCCGTTCGTTCAAATTTACTTCAAGCTACATCTCCTCTGAAACCAATAATTTGAGGGAAATTTCAACTTGCTCAGGGTGTTCCTTGGATGCTTCTCTACAGAAATAGTTAAAAATGAAATTCAAAAGTGGACTACTTATTGAAATTTATTAAACAAGAATATCTTTAAAAAAGATATTCAGCGGAATGGGTGGTGGAATTCATGCTGTTGATGTGTGTGCAAAATTGTATGAAATTGGAGCTTTTCAAAGAATTGTAATTGAAAAGCAAAAAATACACATTCAAGAAGAAAAAAGTAAATTAGAAGTAAAATGGTGAGCTCTGAAGTGTGTTTAGAGGGATTTGGAGCACTGAACACGATCTATGAGAACTATACAAATGTGTCCAACATATAATAAAATTTTGTGATTAGCGTTTTTTTCTGCTAAAATAATTTGACTTTTAGCCGCACGAGTGGTATATACAAGAAGCACTGTAGTCTTTTATGATGTCGACTTAAATTTGTAGTTGTTGAGATCCTGAGTTTCCGAAACTCGAACTTGAAAAATGCAAGTGGGGGTTCGGGGGTCCTCCCCCGGGAGAAAAATGGAAATAAGAACTGAAATGGTGAGCTCTGAAGTGTGTTTAGAGGGTTATGGAGCACTGAATACGATCAACGTGAACCATACAATTGTGTTCAAAGCTCCGTTATAACTTAACAATAAATTTAGTGATTAACATTTTTTCCACTATAATAATTTGGCTTTGCCGCACGAGAGGTGCATGAAGCACCGTATTTTTTTTCATGATGCTGATTTAAATTTGTAGTTGTTAAGATCCTGAGTTTCCAAAACTCAACCTTGAAAAATGCAAGTGGGGGTCCGGGGGTCCTCCCCCGGGGAGAAAAATGGAAACAAGAACTGAAATGGTGAGCTCTGAAGTGTTTTTGGAGGGAATAGGGACACTGAATAGGATCAACGTGAACCATACAATTGCTTTGAAGGCTCTGTTTTATTAGACACAACCTTATTTTGTGACTAATTTTTCCACTGCTAGAACTATTTGACTTTAAGACTCACGAGAAGTACACGAAACACTGTAGAAGTTTTTCAGGCTGCCAACTTTCTAGTAACTAAGTTCTTTATTTTCTGAAACTTGAACTTGACCGATGAAAGTGGAGAAAAAATCGAAATAAGAACTGAAATGGTGAGTTCTGAAGTGTGTTTGTAGGGATTTTGGACACTGAATACGATCAATGTGACTAACCTATATATTTCCAAGAACTTTCGACTTTTAGACGATTTAGGTATACATTGTACGTACGATCCACATGTATATGAACTATGAAAAATTGTTGGTGGGGGATTTTAGGCACTAAATACGAACTATGTGATTCATACAATTTTCTTCAAAGGTTCGTTATATAAGACATAACATTATATAACTATTTGACTCAAAGTTTAGACGCACTAGAGGTACATGTAGCAGATTACATGTAGCACCGTAGGTTTGAGCTGCCATCTTTGTAGTTACTAAGTTATTGGTTTTCTAAAACTTGAAATTGATCAATGCTGGAGGGGGGTCCGGGGGTTCTCCCCCGGGGAGAAAAAAGGTAATTAGAACTGAAATGGTGAGCTCTGAAGTGTGTTTGAAATATTCGTTTTAGACTTTAAGGTCTAACCCCCCTTAGCCTTTGGTTTTTATGCCATTTTTGGCCATGTTTGATTTTTCATTTTTCAAACTGATGTTACGCACGTGCGTACGTGCGTATCGCTGGCTACGCCCCTGCAAGGATATAGCATAACTCTGACTAAAAAACTATAAATGTACAGAAATGCAAAACAATGATATAACCCATATCCTAGCTATTGGTAGGAGATCCTCAGATTAAACTATATTGTTCTATATATCAAACTTCATTCATGGGGAGTTTCTTGAAACAAACTATAACTAGATAAACTGTGCATGCCCATACACCTTACTCTTGTAAATAAATGATGAAACAACACAATTGTGTTTAACTCACTTGAGGCCATTTATTATATTGCTATCAATGTATGGTAAATTTGTACAAATAGTTAACAATTAAAACAAATTGGGAGTAAACCATTATTAAACAAAACACCTAGCTACCACTGTCTATCTATAAATAGACAGTCACATCTGCTAGCATATCTTAAAATAGAAACATGATGTCATCAGCTCAGTATTACACACTGTCTTACACTCACATCAGTGCATAAACCTGCCAGGCTGCATGCAGTTTCAGGGCTCCAGATAAGAGGGAAGTAAATTGAACAAATCTTACATTTTCTCACTCATTTCAGCACCAAACCCTATGGTGTTACCACTCATTTTTATCGTCTCGAAGAGACAATTCAAATGAGTTGGACATCATAGGGTTTAATGCACAAATAATTCTCTTATCTGGAGCCCTGGCTACTATCCAATCAGACAATTCAGTTTCAACAGGTGCTCTTAATTCTAAATTTCTGATCAAATATGATTGGTTCAAATGTTTGTCTAAATAGAAATTTGTGTCTAAATAGATAATAGACAGCTCCGCTGAAAAAAACGAAAAACTTTATTCTTGTCAAAAACTGCTAGGCCCACAGCTTTGATATTTTTTTTATAGTATCTCCTGGTGATTCTCTCTCAAAATTGTTCATATCAAAGCCAAAACTGACCATAGGGATTCACCATAGGGATTTTTTCATTGCCGCTTTATTCAGGTTTTACTGTTTTACTGCTGGTTTAAGCAGGGTTCAAGCACCCTTATACTAAATCACCTATATTTGCAAACAGTTTGGATCCAGGTCAGATGCTACATTATGCTGCATCTAATATGGCTCCAAACTATTTGCCATTTATTTACATAGTTTTTTAGCTCACCTGGCACGTAGTGCCAAGGTGAGCTATTTTGATAGTTCTGTGTCCGTCGTAGTTCGTCCGTCGTTTGTCCGTCGTTCGTTCGTCCGTTCGTTCGTCGTCAACAATTTCTTTAAACGACATCTTCTCCGAAACTACTGGATGGATTTTTACCAAACTTGGTAGGAATGATCCTTGTATGGTCCTCTTTCAAAGTTGTTCAAATAGTTCCGGTCTGTTGCATATCTAGGTCATAGGAGCTAAAAATAGATTTTTTCTATGAAAACTTAAAAAATCTTCTTGTCTGAACCCACAGTACCTTGAGCTTAGATATTTGACACAAAGCATTGTCTTCAGGTCCTCTATCAAGATTGTTCAAATTATGTCCCTGGGGTAAAAATTGACCCCGCCCCGGGGGGTTGTAATTTTACATAAGAGTTATATAGTGAAATCTTCAAACATCTTTATCTCTGAAACTAATATGGCCAGAGCTTTGATATTTTGCATGGTGACACTTCTAGAGGTACTTTACCAATATTGTAAATATGCTTCTAGTCTGTTGCATAACTAGGTCACAGGAGCTAAAAATAGATTTTTTCAATGAAAACTTTAAAAATCTTCTTGTCTTAAATCTCAATACCCTGAGATTAGATATTTGGCATAAAGCAGCATCTACAGGTCCTCTATCAAGATTGTTCAAATTATGCCCCTTTGGTCAAAACTGCCAAGGCCCTAGGGGTCGCAGTTTTACATAGAGCTATATATTGAAATATTCTTCTCTGAAACTATTATGGTAAGAGCTTTGATATTTAGCATTATGAAGTGACACTTTTAGATGTTCTTTACCAATATTGCTGAAATGGTTCGGGTCTGTTGGATATCTGGGTCACATTAGCTAAAAATAGATTTTTTTTCAATGAAAAAACCACCCATGTACAAAATATTTGGCAGAACACTTAATTTTCAAGTTCATCAGTAAGATATTTGAAATTATGTCTCTGGGGTAAAAAATGATACCACCCCAGGGGTCATGTGACCCTTGTGTTGGTTTTTCCAGGTGAGCGATATTAGGCCCGCATGGGCCTTTTGTTTAATTAAGAAAATGTAAAGTATGATTTGCTTTACAAAATTCACATACAATATGTATCAGCATTATAAGAGTTAAGTTCCCAGCTACATTTTGGTACTGGCAGAATTGCATAACTGACCTTAGGTCAGCTGCTGTACAGCAACAGAACTGGTGGTGTCTGCTGAACATGTTGTCTGCTAAAGTTTAGAAATGGTTCAGTCTGCTTCATGCTTAGAGAAACAGGATCTGGAAATGATCCACTGACAGTTATGTAATTATGTCTTATGCCATATTTATACGTATGTTTAATATTGGTTTTGTCAGAGTTATCTGTATGTTTTGTCATTTTTTCTTGTCCAGGAAAATTCCAATTCAACCCATTCCCCAATAAATACTGATGTTTGTTAACCCATTACCCCATAAATATGCATTTTTAGCTGACCTGGCCAAGGTGAGCTATTTTGATCGTGCTGTGTCCGTTGTTCGTCCGTTCGTCGTCCGTCGTCAACAATTTCTTTAAATGACATCTCCTCCTAAGCTACTGGATGGATTTTAACCAAACTTAGCAGAAATGATCCTTATATGGTCCTCTTTAAAAGCTGTTCAAATATTTCCGGTCCGTTGAATATCTAGGTCACAGGAGCTAAAAATAGATCGTTTCAATAAAAACGTAAAAAATCTTCTTCTCTGAAACCACAATATCCTGAGCTTAGATATTTGGCACAAAGCATCATCTATAGGCCCTCTATCAAGATTGTTCAAATTATGTCCCTGGGGTCAAAAATGGCCCGCCCCGGGGGTCACAAATTTACAATGAGTTATATAGTGAAATCTTCAAACTTCTTCTTCTCTGAAACTAATGCAGCTAGAGCTTTGATATTTGGCATGGTGTAACTTCTAGAGGTACTTTACCAATATTGTTCAAATGTTTTCGGTCCGTTGAATATCTAGGTCACAGGAGCTAAAAATAGATTTTTTCAATTAAAACTTAAAAAATCTTCTTCTCTGAAACCACAGTACCCTGAACTTAGATATTTTGCACAAAGCATCATCTATAGGTCCTCTTTCAAGATTGTTCAAATTATGTCCCTGGAGTTAAAAATGGCCCCTCCCCAGGGGTCACAAATTTACATAGAGTTATATAGTGAAATCTTCAAACCTCTTCTTCTCTGAAACTCATATAGCTAGAGCTTTGATATTTGGCATGGTGTAACTTCTAGAGGTACTTTACCAATGTTGTTCAAATGTTTCCGGTCCGTTGCATATCTAGGTCACAGGAGCTAAAAATAGTTTTTTTCAATTAAAACTTAAAAAATCTTCTACTCTGAAACCACAGTAACCTGAGCTTAGCTATTTGGCACTCAGCATCATCCAATCAGCAAATGGCACAATCATAGTGTCATAATGTCTCAGCTTTCCAAGCTATATTACATTTACATCAATGGCTCCAGGTGAGCGACTTAGGGCCGTATACGGCTCTTTTTAGGCCTTTAATTTATTCCTCCACTGAAGAAAATAATTCCACTTTATACAGTCATGAAAATGTAAGATAAGAAATAAGTTTCTATATCCTAGTAGATGGTAGCTTAAAGCAGTTTGAAAGTAAAGCAGAGTGTGCCTTAAGGCGCATTCTGCTTTACTTTCAACCTGCTTTAGGTGGCCACCTATTTTCAAAACTAGAAACAGGCTATGGGGTAATGGGTAAAATAAAATTGCATATTTGGAAAGAGCCTAATGAGAGGAAGTGCCATTTGCAAAGGCGTTCAAATGGTTCCAGTCTGTTTCATATGTAGGTCACAGGAGCTAAAAATAGATTTTTTCAATGGAAACTTAAAAAAATCTTCTTGTCTAAAACCTTAGTACCCTGATCTTAGATATTTGGCACATAGCATCATCTACAGGTCCTCTATCAAGATTGTTCGAATTATGCCCCTCGGGTAAAAAATGACCCCGTCCTGGACATAAATCATTAACTTCATTTTGATGTACAGCTATTCTCATGTGAGCGAAATATGCCGCATGGGGCTCTTGTTCTTTTAAAAATCTTCTTCTCTGAAACTGTATGGCCTAGATCATTAATATTTGACATGTAGCTTTGCCTTATGGTCCGATACCAAGATTGTTCAAATTATGACCCCAGGGTCAAAAATGGCCCTGCCCCGGGGCTTATCAGTTTTACATAGACTTATATAGGAACACTTTTAAAAATCTTCTTCTCTGAAACTGTAAGGCCCAGATCTTTTATATTTAACATATAGCTTTGACTTGTGGTCCTCTACCAAGATTGTTCAAATTATGACTCCGAGCAAAAATTGGCCCCGCCCTCAGGCTTATCAGTTTTCCTAGGAAAACCTTTAAAAATCTTCATATCTGAAACTGTAAGGCCCAGATCATTTATATTTGACATGTAGCTTTGCCTTATAGTCCTCTACCAAGATTGTTCAAATTATGACCCGCTGGTCAAAATTGGCCCTGCCCCGGGGCTTTTTAGTTTTACATAGACTTGTATAGGAAAACCTTTAAAAATCTTCTTCTCTGAAACTGTTAGACCCAGATCTTCAATATTTGACATATAGCTTTGCCTTATGGTCCTCTACCAAGATTTTTCAAATTATGATCCCCGGGCCAAAAATGGCCCCGCCCTCTGGCTTATTAGTTTTTCATAGGAAAACCTTTAAAAATCTTCTTCTCTGAATCTGTAATGCCCAGATCATTTATATTTGACATGTAGCTTTGCCTTATGGTCCTCTACCAAGATTTTTCAAATTATGACCCCTGGATCAAATTTGGCCCGCCCCGGGGCTTATCAGTTTTACATAGACTTATATAGGAAAACCTTTAAAAATCTTCTTCTCTTAAACTTTAAGGCCCAGATCATTAATATCTGACATGTAGCTTCGCATTGTATAAGTCCTCTACCGAGATCAAATTTTGATACATGGCTCATAGCTATATATCTTGCCCAGTCAGCTTCTATAGTACAATGTCCTCAGGTGAGCGAAATGTGGCCCTCTGGGCCTTTTGTTTTAATACCTTTTTAGCTCACCTGGCACGAAGTGCCAAGGTGAGCTTTTAGGATCGCTGGATGTCCGTCGTCTGTCTGTCTGTCAATCCACAATTGGTTGTGAACACTCTAGCGGCTACAAATTTCATCCGATCTTCATGAAACTTGATGACAATGAATGTCTTGATGAAATCTAGGCCAAGTTTGAAAGTGGGTCATGTCGGGTCAAAAACTAGGTCACTAGGTCAAATCATAGAAAAACCTTGTGAACACTCTAGAGGCTACAAATCTCATTGGATCTTAATGAAACTTGGTCAGAATGTTTGCCTCATTGATATCTAGGTCAAGTTCAAATGTGGGTCATGTCAGGTCAAAAACTAGGTCACTATGTCAAATCTTAGAAAAACCTTGTTAACACTCTAGAGGCTACAAATCTCATTAGATCTTGGTGAAACTTGGTCAGAATGTTTGTTTCATTGATATCTAGGTCAAGTTTGAATATGGGTCATGTCTGGTCAAAAACTAGGTCACTAGGTCAAATCATAGAAAAACCTTGTGAACACTCTTGAGGCTACAAATCTCATTGGATCTTGATGAAACTTGATCAGAATGTTTGTCTCATTGATATCTAGGTCAAGTTTAAATGTGGGTCATGTCAGGTCAAAAACTAGGTCACTAGGTCAAATCTTAGAAAAACCTTGTTAACACTCTAGAGGCTACAAATCTCATTAGATCTTGGTGAAATTTGGTCAGAATGTTTGTCGCATTGATATCTAGGTCAAGTTTGAATATGGGTCATGTCCGGTCAAAAACTAGGTCACTAGGTCAAATCATTGGAAAATCTTGTTTACACTCTAGAGGTTGATTGTGGGTATACATGTCCAGTCATAATCTAGGTCACTATAGGTCAAGTTTGCCCATGTGTACCAGGTGAGCGATTTAGGGCCATAGTGGCCCTTGTTATGGTAGACACATACAAACCATGATATTCATGCAATTGTATAAAATAAAGTACAGTGAACTTGCCTAAGGAAACTTAGAATAGTTTGTATACAGTGGAGAAAGTGTTATTCTCTCCGTTTAAATGCAAATGAAACAAACGCATAGCAATAAATCATAGAGCAGGACAAAGTTTCGATAATTTTTGCTATTCTTGTGATCTGAGTGGCAAACAGTTTGGAGCCTGATCAGACGCCAGGTTACTAGGCGTCTGATCTGGCTCCAAACTGTTTGCTATGGAAATAATAGTTTTAGCGTAAATGCGTTTATTACTCCTCTGTAGCAACATTAGGTTATGCAAAACACTCTCTGGCAAAAAACACTCTTTGTTACCTCTGTATTTTGTTAAGCAGCAAGCGTTTCTTTACCCAAACCTTTACTGTTTTATTTTAGTAAAATATATAATTATCGAAAAAAAAACCTGAAGCCAACGTTAACAAAACAGTGCCTAGAATCGAACCAACGGCCCTAGCACTACAAGTCAATGACACTATCCACTAAGCTATTGCGACAGTGGCGTTAAATCATCGACTGTAGTATACTACCTGAAGTTTTCATTGATCTATAAATAAAGTATACAGAAACTTCCGATGGTACCAACGAAAGTTGACGGAAAATGATGACTGACCTTATGGATAATAGAAAGCATCAAACACCCATACACATTCTTTAAGTTTGGGATATGTATCCATCTCAAGTATGTGAAAGTCAAGTTTCAGCACCTGTTTGCGGTGCTCTCGTTTTATCGAAGTCTTTTGTTACAGTGTGAATGGGATGCGAGGTGCGAAAATGTTTGTTTTGATTGACAGCGACTATGCACATGAAAGTGATATGACATGTATCGCTCGGATGACACAAAGTAGAGAAGTCTCCACCAAGGAAGTCCTGCAGCTTCCCAACAATGTACATGTACCTAAATGTATGTAAAATGCAGAAGGCAAATCCAGTATCTTTTGAGATGGAACCTTCAACTGGTTGAAAGTAAAGCAGAATGCTCATAAAGGAGCATTTGACTTTACTTGCAACTTGCTTTAGATGGTTACCTGTCCTTTATTGTTTGCATGCTAGTGTCGGATATGTGCCACAGTGATTACTTGTGCAAACAGTTTGGATCCAGATGAGACGCCCCCTTAGGCCAAACTGTTTGACACTCTGATCCTGTATTCAAAAATATTTAGAAAATTTTATTTATATACTCGGTAAAAAAAGTCCTGCACACACCTATTAATAAGTTTATTAAAAAGCGCACAACAAAGATCAATATACCAGATAAAATTGTAATTAATTAAAACTTAATACAAAACTGAAAATGAAAACAAAATCCAACAACCCGTTCTTTAGAAATCCATAAATGAATACACTAGGGGTACCAAGTCAAAAGTTGCAAAACTTACTGTTTACCAGTACAATTCAATACTAATAATGTGTATAGCCTCCACGTTGGATATGACACTCTTGAATTCGCCTTCATATAGAAAACACCAAACGGCGTATTTTGGCCTGCGGAAACAATGCCCACTCCTGGTGAAGAACTGCGGGTAGCTGTGCAACTGTTGTTCTGTTTGTAATTAGTGTGTTGATGGCACGATCGAGAATGTCCCAAAACATGTTCAATACAGGCCAAATCTGATGACATTGGAGGTCAGTCCATTCGGTGTATGCCGTTTTGTTGCAGGGAGTTGTTCACGATACGAGCCCAATGTGGCCGTGATTTGTCGTCTTGAAAAACGGATTGGGCACCCAACTACTGTTGCAAGTACGGCAAATACATCTGGTGTCTATACCTCTTTGATGTACCGTTGTCCATTGAGGTTGCTGTTTATAACATGGAGTGTTGTCTTACCAGTAGCACTAATGCCCACCCAAACCATGACATTACCTCCTATGAGCAATTGGCTATTTCATTTTATTTTATTAAATTCATTTTTATTAACAGAGTAATCAAGTAATCAATTTACCAGGTGTTTGATTGATTAACAATAGACTCAAGTACTCTGGACAATTCTGCGTGAATGGTAAGTGCAAAGAGGGAAGAATGTAATCAAGACTATTGTGAGCTCTTTTCAAATTGACACCTTATTTTGCAACTTTTGAAGGCTAACCCCTATTGCATACAAACTGGTATAACTTTAGCATTTACGTATCAATTTTCGTTCTGTTTTTACTTATTTACTTGTTACATATTTCTCTCGACTATGGTAGATTAAAAAATGCATGTGTTGTTTTAAATGGCGATATAATGAAGAAAATATCGAAGTGTGCAGAACTTTTTTTACCGAGTAAAGAAAAAAAACAATTGTTGCAGAAAAAAAACACCACAGTATACAAAGAGTTACAGTAGAACAACGATCGGATGGCGTTGTTTACAAAACAGTGCGAATGTAAACAAAGAAAATTAGTTAAAATACCGATAAGTACAAGTTTGACAACCATACTAGCATATACTGTATTGGCGTAGTGGTTATGCTGTTAGACTTTCACGCAGAAGTATCGAGTTCGAATCCCACATTCGGTGATTTTTTTTTTATTAATTTCTAATTAACGACGTTCTGTTTCACTTCCAACAGATTTTCATTCTCACAGATTCGTTAGTTACATAATTGAGACTGTTTTTCATTATCGTTGCATTTTTACATCGTGCGGTAATAGGGTCAAAATACATCTTTGTAATCAGTACAAAGACAACATGATGTAGCTCTTTATTGTCTGTGATATCACTTGACTTACTCATTCTATCCATGTTTATTTTAAGCTACGTACATTAGCGCATATCAGTGAAATATACAAAAAAGAAAGAAAAAAAGAAAAGTGATGTTCTCTAGGTTCGAACTCACGACCCTCAAAAGCAACTAGTAATAAGTACTACTAGGCAGCATGCTTATCCACTGAACCAAACAGACACAAAAGCCACTTGCTTTGATTTACCAATACAACATGTCGCAGTTGTATTTATCGTTATTTATTTTGTTTACATACACAGTGTTTTGTAAACAACGCCATCCGATCGTTGCACTACTGTAAAACTGAGGTAAAGTGTTTGAGAGTTGAGGCAAAGAAAACGTCTGTAGATTCATGAACTTAAAAATATTGAATAGTTTACAATTTACACAGTGCTGTAAAAAACAATTTTGGAGGCAGAAATAATAACTTCCCTATGAGACAAATCATAAACTACAAGGACTGGAAGGGAAGTGAAGTTTTTGGCTATATTGTTGTTTATAGCCATAAATACAGGTTTTCAGTTGTCTGGCAGCAACTTTCAAAGCTAAATTATTAGATAATTATTAATATTCCCCATGGTATTTAAGTTATGGACCATAGCATTTGCATAGTGCCTTTTGATATTGCCTCTAAGGTTTTGGTTGAATTTTTGTTGTTAATTTGCATGTATTATGATGCTTGTTAAATGATGTAGGTAAATAAATTCTTTTACAATGATCAGCTTATACCCTGGGTAGATCATGACAGTTGAGAAGATATCATACTATACCCCATAGTAGTGCTGAAACGATTACCCAGGTAACCGTTAACAGTTATGAACTGCCGATTAACCGGTTACAAAGTCGGTAACTGGTTACTCAGAAGCCATTTTGTATAAAAACAGTGAAGCCCAATTTGTCGGGAGCAGTACAGCCTTCAGAAATGTTTTCCGTTCTATTGAAGTCCTTTATTCTGAGATATACATCATATTTAAGGTCTTTGGTGTGTAATGCTTGACTGCGTTTCCGTGTTATTTAGACGTCATTTGTTCTTTATCGGTATTCTGATTCGACACGTTTCGGGCTAGTCCGATTTTCAAAAAACTGTGTCTTTCCCGGGATCTGACGTTATTTGTTATTTACCAAAATGGCGGCGAGAAATCGAGCCAAGAGTGGAAAGTTTTGCAAATCGACGAGTAGCCGTTGGAAACAAAAGAAAATCAATGTTTTAGTGGATCATAACTATTGTGCAGACAGTAAATTTTTTGAGTCTGTCAATGAAGAGCTTATTTTACCAGCCATGCGTCCATTAAGGAAACTGATGGCCATCTATTGCAAGTTGGCTACCGGTCAGAAATACATTGGAGAAAACGTTATTCATCCGTTCAAACGCATTGCAATGAAATATAGAAAATGACAACTTTTGAACAATTCTGACTTCCAGTTTTAATTTGAGTGGCAACCAGTTTGGATCCAGATCAGACACCGGGTTACCCGTCTGATCTGGCTCCAAACTGTTTGCAATGAAAATAAAAGTTTAAGTGTAAACGCGGTTATTTGGAAATAAAACGTTTTCTCTACCGTACTCTGCACGCTGCACACGGGGCACAAACTGCTAAACTGATGACATGATGATGATGGGGCCTCCGTGGCCTAGTGGTATAGTCACTGTGACTTACATCACTAAGCTCCTCACCGCTGTGAGTTTGAATCCCAGTAGGGTTGTTCAGATTTTTCATGTGGGGAAGCCTTCCAGCTGGCTTGCGGAAGGTCTGTGGTTCTACCCAGTTGCATGTTTGTGCCTGAAACAGAGCATAAAAGGCTTCTGGGGTCTTCGTCCACCTGTCATTAGCTGGACGTGGGGATATGACTGAAATACTGTTAAAAGCGACATAAAATCAAAACAAAGCAAATCAAATCAAATCATGATGATGATTTCAGAAAGATGATTTCGGCTAATCTCATTTGTTGCAAAGCAGCCTGTTGGAATTAAACCACCAAGTCCGCCTTCCTTTTAGCTCTTAGCAGAGGGTATCATCCCAGTCTAATAAACTGAAAAAATTCCCTATGACAAATAAGCCCCAGAACCACAACAAAGGTAGAGGAACATACTGCCTTTTAAATACAGGTCTGTAAATCAAACCTGTGGTATATGCCAAAATGTTTTCCTACACCAACCCTTTACTCCATAGATACTCATGTTAACACATTTGATTTAAATTCCTTCACTCAAGTAAATAGTTTAACATTATACAGTCATGAATATGCACAATAAAAATACTTAGGTATAAATGCATAAATAAATTTTGATATTTTTATTTATATTTAGATTTATTTATTTTTTCGGAAAGAAAAAAGAGGGATAGTCATTTGAGGACGTTTTTTGAAAGGCAGGGTAACAAGACAAAAATACTCATAATTTCAGTTATAGATGGTGAAAAGTCTTTTAACTCTGGAAAATGATGTAGAATTGAATATTGAATGAGATGTAGTATAGCTTTTGCTGATTGGTTTCAATGAGCATTACACACCTAAGACCTTAGGGTAAGGGCAGTCTGATTTTTGTTAACATGTACACGGAGCGTAATACACAAAACGATGCCCTAAAACGAAATGTTAAATGTGACACAATTCAATATACTTTTCAGGTGTTCCCAGCACTGAATATTCGCTGAATTGTGTCATTTTATTTTAAGTTGAGTTAAAGAACCCCTATTTCACCTGTCTTTACAATACATGTAAATACTGATTGAACAGTTGTCTTCGAAATAATGTTTCCTTTGCTAATTTGACAGTTGCATGAACTTGACACGCTTAATAGACCCTCTGACCTCGAAATATTCGGTTTGCTGTGGATTTCTACCTTATAAGCTATATATGAAGTTCATGTAGGGAATTGTAAACCAGGTTTTCCAAGAATATCCACATGTCAATTTCAAATATATTCTAAGAACATCCAATCAAAAGCGATGAAATGATAAAATCCAATTAGCTTCAATCGGATTGTCTCATATTTTGCCCAGGTTTCAAATAAGAAAAGCATTGGGCCAATCAATTATCTATAACACAATGCAGGATTAGTCTTAATATTCGGCAGCGCACAATTATTCCATGTGTTGGAGTTATCATAATTTTACAAATGCAACATATTTTTAGAGAAGACCTCAAATAGCCACTCTTTTCAACGATTTATTGATTAACAGATTCATGCAGTATACATGTAAGTGCATTTTATGAGATCAATACTTCTTTTCACTTTGCAATTTATTATGGACGTGCGTTGGTATGCATGCATGGTAAAATATTTTGTAAAAAGTATAACATTCATAAACAATTATTTGCATCATTATATTATCGTTTACACATGCAAACGGTCTCCAAAATTGTAAATGTTTATAGGTAAAACAGTTGAACGTAATTGTGTACAAGTTACCCAATTGATATGACTCTTTACGTCGTCTTTAATTTATTCCTCCACCAAGGAATAGGGTTCTCAACCTTCTATATTACAAACAGTGTAGACCCTGATTAGGTTGTAACCAGGGTGTGCACTGTTTGTTGTACTAAATATAGTGTCTCCAAGGGTTTTGTGCAAATCCTGTGATTGTTACCATGTAAACCTATTACCCCATAGCCAGTTTCTTGTTAGCTCACCTGGCACGTAGTGCCAAGGTGAGCTTTTAGGATCGCTGGATGTCCGTCGTCCGTCGTTTGTCTGTCCGTCCGTCCACAATTGTTCGTTAACACTCTAGCAGGTTCAAATCTCATTGGATCTTGATGAAACATGGTCACAATGTTTGCCTCAATGAAATCTAGGTCAAGTTTGAATGTGGGTCATGTCCCGTCAAAAACTAGGTCACTAGGTCAAATTATCGAAAAACCTTGTTAACACTCTAGAGGCTACAAATTTCATTGGATCTTCATGAAACTTCTTCAATATGATTGCCTCAATGAAATCTAGGTCAAGTTCGAATGTGGGTCATGTCCGGTCAAAAACTAGGTCACTAGGTTAAATCTTCGAAAAACCTTGTTGACACTCTAGAGGCTACAAATTTCATTGGATCTTCATGAAACTTCTTCAATATGATTTCCTCAATGAAATCTAGGCCAAGTTCGAATGTGGGTCATGTCCGGTCAAAAACTAGGTCACAAGGTCAAATCTTCAAAAAACCTTGTTAACACTCTAGAGGCTACAAATTCCATTGGATCGTCATGAAACTTCATCAAAATGTTTGCCTTAATTAAATCTAGGTCATTGAGTACGAATGTGGCTTATGTCTTGTAAAAAACAAGGTCACTAGGTCAAATCATCGAAAAACCTCGTTAACACTCTAGAGACTACAAAATTCATTGAATCTTCATGAAACTTGAACAAAATGTTTGTCTCATTGAAATCGAGGTCAAGTTAGAATGAGGGTCATGCCCGGTCAAAAACTAGGTCACACGGTGTACATGGTTACCAGGTGAGCGATTTAGGGCCATAGTGGCCCTTGTTTGAAATACAGGTGACCACTTAAAGCAGGTTGAAAGTAAACCAGAATGCGCTTTAAAACTTAAAAAAAACATATCTAGGTCAAAACATAGAAAAAGGTTCTAATTAAACTCTCTAGGAGCCATAATAGTCCGGCAGAGGGCTGACTTGACCTGGAAATGCCGTCCTAAGTTTTTTTCTCGACTGATTCTACTTCAGCATATGTTACTTATTGAAAAACCACCGGGTGCCACTTTGTCACCCTTGAGCATTTTCGTATATTCAAGATGGCGGCCGAAATGGCTGCCGAAAGGCTTTTAAACAAAATAGCACAAACATAGCATTCATTTTTCCTTTTTTAAATTGATTTGACCTCACCATAATGATAGTTATTATTAAAAAGACGTTTCATGTTATCAAAATGTTACGGGTGACATCTTGTCACCCTTGAGCATTTTCGTATATTCAAGATGGCGGCCGAAATGGCTGCCGAAAGGCTTTTAAACAAAATAGCACAAACATAGCATTCATTTTTCCTTTTTTAAATTGATTTGACCTCACCATAATGATAGTTATTATTAAAAAGACGTTTCATGTTATCAAAATGTTACGGGTGACATCTTGTCACTCTTGAGCATTTCAATATATTCAAAATGGCGGCTAAAATGGCTACCTAAATGCGCTGAAACAAACTACTCTAAATTCAGCATTCAAGGTTTGGTTTTCTTAACTGATTTGACCCCACTTCAATGATAGATAGTACTGAAATGATAATACATATAATTGAACTGTTACGGATAACATCTTGTCAACCTTGAGCATTCTGTATATTCAAGATGGCGGCCAAAATGGCTACCGGATTTGCTTTTCAACAAAATAGTCCAAAAAGCAGCATTCATTGTTTCTTTTCTAAACTGATTTGACTTCACCATAATGAGAGTTATTATTGAAATCCAAATGCGTTAAAAACGTCTCTAAACTTCAGCATTTATAGTTTGGTTTTCTAAACTTATTTGACCTTATCATCATCAAAGTTTTTACTGAAATGATAATACATATTATTGAACTGTAACGGATGATATCTTGTCACCCTTGAGCATATCTGTATATTCAAAAAAGCGGCTAAAATTGCTACCGAAATGCTTTAAAACAAAATGGTCAACAATTCAGCATTGATAATTTCTTTTTATTAATTGATTTGATCTCACCATTATGATATTCGTTATTGAAATGATCAAACTAAATATTGAAATGTTACAGGTGGCATCTTTTTATCATTGAGCATTTCCGTATATTCAAGATGGCGGCCAAATATAGTGACGGAAATTTTGTTTAGCAAAAAAAGTCCAAAAATCAACAATCATACATTTTTTATTCATTACTGACTCGATATCAACGTAAAAATACTTACTATTAGAATTATGATACTTAATGATGAAATGTAACGGATGACATCTCTTCATCCTTGAGTATTTCCGTATATTTTTAAAGATGGTGATGCTTATTATTGAAAACATGTTACTTGTTATGGAACCGTACGTGGATGACATCTTGTCACCCATGAGCATTTCTATATATTCGAGATGGCGACCAAAGCGTTGACCGAACTGCTTTAAATAAAAATAAGTCCAAACAACAACATTTATTATTTCTTATTTTTTAAATGATTTGCCCTCACCAGAATGATACTTATTATTGACAGAATAATACTCATTGTTGAAATACTTCGGGGGGGGGGGGGGCATCTTTCCACCTTCGAGCATTTTCGTATTCAAGAAATCGGCCAACATTGCGATAGAAATGCTTAAAATATTTAAAATGTTCAAAAGTCAAAATAAACAGTTTAGACTAGTTGTTTCTTGACTGGTTCTTTTTAGCACCTGGTATTTGTTTACAAGAGCGCTTTAACATTTATCCCAAGAAACCTTCCTTCCTGAACGTGGTTCTGGGGCTTAATTGTTATAGAAATATTTATATGTATTTGACCGAGATAATGCCCGCTGTCAAGAACTAAAAGGAAGGCAGGTCGGTGGTTTTGATCCCATGCGCTGATTCGCAACGAATGATACTAGTCGAAATCATCTCTCTGAAATCATCATCATCTCATCTCATCTCATCATTTATCGGTGCTATATGATCTATTCTGTGTTGCAGTACCCTAAAACCCAATTCGTCCATGCATGTTTTTACATAATCAATAGTTACGTTCTACAGGGCATGCTACCTTGACAGTCACATTTCTCAGTTTAAAAATTAACTATAGCGTTATGACAAGGCTTTCGGTCTAAGTCGCTGGCTGTGAAGATGTTATCCGTTTTGTCTTCCTCCAGCCAAACCCTGCTTGGTCATGATCAGGTGGATTGTTTCCTCTAATAAATGCCTAAATCAAGGTAGTAAAGTTTTACTGATATTTCATCGCTAAGCTGTGTGGTCTATACTTAAACGCGTGTTTCAGATATGAACTCGAGGAAATACTATCGTTTGTGAAATGTAAGTTTCAATAGAAAAATCAAGTCAACCGATAAGTTAAAACACACAGTTGGACCACAATTCTTTCTTTGCAGCAGTTCACGTTCCAATTCCAAAGCTGTCTGCAACTGTGTTACATCCCGAGAGGGTATATGCAGGAAGAATGTCCTCAACAATGTCCATAGTTTTGTCCCATGCAATATCAATATCAATAATAGATTTGATTAACATTTTATTCGCCCTTCTTGTTTTAGAATATGACTGACAGCTTAGGATTCGAATAATTTCTTGTGCATGAGAATACCTACTACGCAGTGATGTTGTCTATCTCTTAAAATGTTGCTTTCAAACGTTTTCTTTCTGACATAATACACCGGCTTGTTTCAGCTTGTGTTTCATTTTTACCTATTATCACTAGCTTGTTTATGTATGTGTGCTCAATTTGAAAAGTCTCAGCATCTAGACTCTAAGAGATTATCAGCTTCATTAACTCTTTCTTTTCAGTGACATTAAGATACACTGATTTTGGTAATATGCTGTTAGCATGCAACTGATAGTAATCAATTTTAACCTGTATCTCTCGTACACTTATAGAAATGTCAGTGCTATATATATAGGTCAACATTTTTGTTCTCCTCCAACTTAAATGTTGGCAAAGTACTTCTGCATAGAGCCTTTTGTGGGGTATGTCATAAACCCATAATAACAATATCGATCCGTCTATGGTGACTGACTACTGGTCCTATGTTTGTGTCAGAAACTCCTATCTGGACTTTTTTTGAATTGCTTTATCAAATGTTGTAACTGTCATATCATTATGATCACCAAACAGTGCTGTTGGAAAAGGCGTCTATTCATGGGATAGAACATCTCCGATATCAACCTCATAGCTGCTAGCTTGAAGACTTTCCAAGACTATTGAGTAGATTTCACATGATTTGATCAACCATCTCATTCTTTTGGTCACTGTGATTTGTTCTCTGGAATCCTGTTGGTCCAATTCTATTAACAGTCCCTATCCTGGTTTTAAGATGTTATGCACATCATCTGATTCCATTTCTTCAGCAACAATGTTGAAAACACTATCTTTATAAATTTGCTCAATCTAGCAACTACAGTTTTTTTAAATGCACTTTAAACTGACTTGCTCAGAGTGTATATTACTGTAAGTTCTTCCATAAGTTGAAGTTGGGTGCAATACAACCCCTTTGTCAAGAGTTATCCATCCTTGATGCACATTATACAGTCAAACCTGTCTGAACGGTCACCTCCGAACAACGGTCACCTGTCAACAACGGCCAGTCTGAATTCCTCCCGGCCAATTTCCTTCTTAATTGACCTCTGAATAACGGTCTCCTGCCGACCGCGGCCAACGGTCACTTAAACTGGCTCTTTTTGACACCTTTTACCCTAAACAGCGGCCAGGCTGAGACACAGAGGTGTCACCTGCCGATCGTGGCCGGCGGTCACTAATTCGGCTGTTTTTAACACCTCTTACAGCAGCCAAATAACACGATTGAATGGGTGCAATTTCGCCAATGTCGGCCGCCATCTTTGTTATGGATGCGCTTGGTTATATAATTGGAAGCAAATTCTAAGGTGCTAATGACAGTTTGCAACCGACTTTCGGGTTTAAAATAAGCCACATTATGATGAAAGAATTTCAAAAAAAATGTTTGTTTTTATATGTTGGCTGATTAATATTGAAGATGTCCGTTGCTGCTTATGTTTGTATGATTGTTTATAATCACGTTGTCCAGATTAAACAAATGATTGGGCGATTTCTAAAATGGCCTTATCCAGATTAGTCATTGGTGATTAATTGTTTTGTTTTGATGTAAGAAACCTTGGCAGATACGAAATTGTGAATTTCTAGTTTAATCATTACGCTTTAAAAAGTTGTCTCAGTTGCGAAGTTAAGCAACTTTCTGCGCGGTTAATAACTGGATGGGTGACCGGCGAAGTTAAGCAACGTTCTGCGCGGTTAATAACTGGATGGGTGACCGGCCCGGGTACACGTTACAAAGTCAAAGATAAATTGGAAAATTAACAATGCCGTCTACTCTAGTCGATGAAGTTTCCGAGTTATTGTCGCTGAGCGGGTAAAGGTGCTAAAACCAACAGACTGTGCTATAGATTCTAATATTCAACAACTGCCGTCATATCACGTCAACATTTATGTTCGACAATGTCCGTGTTTTAGTCATAACCTCATTATCATAAATGGCGTCCTTTCCAAATAAACTTACACCAGCAATAAATTCACGGTGTATTGTGAGTGTTTCCATCGAAATGAAGAAAACCCCAGTACATTTAAGAATCAGAGCAACAAATTAATCATTCAGACAAGCAAATAATGAAAATATCGGCTTTTGAAAAGTCCTTCGTTCTTATTAAACGAGATGATTTCGAAGCTATTCGTCCTTTGAGTTACCCGCCCTTTTCCGTATTTTCTCGAAAGCGGCTATGGAACATTATTCAAATATCCATATCTACCTGTACCAATCAAAATGCGATCACGTGACCAAAACCCATCAGAGTTTGCTATCTACCGAGACATTTACTTTTAACATGGATATCCGTTCAAAAGAAAGATGATGGTCATGATATTTATTGAAACTTCAAAGACTCTGAATTCTTAAGCAAATAAATATTTTTAATATTTAAATAGATAAATAACTTAGAGTTTAAAGGTATCACATGTTTCTCTTTCATTACTTGCGTACTTGTACTATCCCTTGTAGATATAAAATTCAGTACATGTAGTTGATGAAAACTTAGCCATTTTGCACACCTGCGAACAACAGCCACCTGAGAACAACGGCCAGTTTTGCTAGTTCCCACAGGTGGCTGTTGTTCACAGGTTTGACTGTATGCTCAAAAAGGCTAGACTTTAACAACGTTTGCGCTTTACTGTCTACAAATTTCAATGTATATTTTTTCAAACGTTCACAAGTTTTAAAAGTAAGGCTTTAAGTTTTAGGAAGATTTTGATTTTTGATGAAACTTAAAGATAAAACTACCAGATTCAATTCAGGTGAGACATTTTATGGCCATCATGGTCCTCTTGTCTTACCGTGCCTTCCGTGTCCTTTGCGTTGTTTTCTATTTTCCGTCTCCTTTGTGCCCCTCAAAGTCAATTTCAGGATATCATCGCTGTGAGCCACCATGATATCAAAGTTTGCTTGCAGCTGATTGTACATGTAAATGTCTAAAGCCTATGAGCATGTCTGTTTTATCATACTCTTAATTATGCAATCGGCCACATGCCCATGGCACATAAAGGGATTTCATTGAACATACGACATATTCACTTTTATATACCCCGTCCATGCCTCATCAAATCTTAGTTTTCAAAAATATTCTGAGTACTGCTCTTCGGACAGCCTCAATTTCTTTTCTTTCAGGTAAGCAATACCACATCTGCCATTGTTAGTTTACATAACCTCAATCGGAACTTTAAGGCAGCATTTCAATATATACTACACTCTTTCAAGGTATCAGCAAATGTAAAGGCTAAGCCACTGTCTGCCATCAGACTACCATCATCAGCAACTAAGCTGATACGTAAGTGTATGCCACCAAGCCTATATGCTAAGAAAGAAATACTTTGACTCACAAAAGCATGTGCAGTTACGTGACCTTAGCTGCTGGTACTTAGTCCAATACTGACCAAAAAAGAAATATGATCTAGGCCACAGAGGTCAAGGTTAAAGGTCAATGTTAGTTACTATTGTAACTAGTTTTACTCGTTGAAGTGCACATACACGTGAAGTTATGTGACCGTAATTGAAGTACTTAGTCAAAAATTGACCTTTTAAACGCAAAACAATTTTCAAATGTCACAGAGGTCAAGGGCAAAGGTCAAGGTTATCAAACTGCAATGCAACATGCTACTCACATTAAGGTGTATCTATGGTTTAAGTTTCAGTGATATAATGATTAAACTTTCAAGGAATTTACCCGGTATTCGATGCCGAGGTATAGCATAAAGGGCCTAATTTCGTGAAAATTAGTAAAAAATGGTGGGTGGGGAAAACCGGAAATATATCAAAATGCTCAAGGGTGACAAGGTGGCACCCGGTCAATTCTGAATGACAATGCTTTGAACTATCAATATCAATCAAGAAAAAAACTTAGGACGCAATTTCTAGGTGGACCTCAAAATCGTCATTTCTCTGCCGGACTATAAGAGGTTTGGAACTCATATGCCTTCCTATGATACAGGGCATTTTTGCATGTACAGTAAAACCTCTCTCTTACGACCTCTAAATAGAAGGCTACTTAATTGTGCTATAGACAGCTGACAGTTTAAAGCAAGGTGAACACAAAACAGAAATATAGGAGCTTCTGTTTTACACTCACCTGGCTTTAAGCAGTCACCTGCCTCAAACAACTGATAATTGACCCAATTTTGTGGTTTTAATAGTGAGGTTTTACTGTATCTTCGAAAACTACATTTGTGAAATGCTTGCAGTTTAATTTAGGAATCAGAAATAACTATTCAATAGAGCTGGTGACTTAGGCTAAATTACTAGCCGGAAATACAATCTCTTGGCCAGTGCTAATTCTGCAAACAAGATTCTCTAATCTATTTGTAAAACAGTCAGAGTGTGACAAAGGAACAATGTGCCTGATTGGTGTATCACCAATGTGGGTAATCAAAGGTGCTCTCACTAGACTGAGATCAAAGGATACAGGGGCAGATGACAAAATTGATCACTGTACACTCTTGATTAGACCTGGAGCTATTTTAAGTTTTGAGACCCAAGAAAATAATCTCTTATCCCTTAGTTTTAATTTAGGCTTGAAACTTAATGATACTCACTAACTATATGCTTTGGTTCTCAACTTCTATGAAAATTATAAGACTTGAGACTCAAGAGAAATCTTTTAACTTGAAATATTGCAGGCCACTCCAGTTTTCAATTTTTTTGACTTTATTTATGCTTTTCGGTGGATTACCACGAAATAGCAGTGGATTATCACTTGATAATTTCACTGCTTTAAGCAGTGGGATTATCGCCCCGCGCGCTTTTATTATGAATTTTCCCCCTAGGGCTCCCCAAAAATCGTAGTCAATCGTGTCTTATCGTTAAATTCCGGCAGTCCGATTTGTCGCGGATCACTCAACGGAAGAACACGAATCCAAAATCGGGAGCAACGACGTAATTCGGATGACGTCAAATCAATAAATCAGTGACGTCATCGTACGGGAAACTGTTTCGTTGATGTGTTCGATGTAAACTTGGGGCTCAACATGGGGTAAATCATGTACTTTTGCTTTCACAATTGTCGAACAATTTCGTTTAAAAAGTGGCTTAAAAGCATAAATAAATAGAATAATTGTATTTTGTCAGTATCAGATCGAATTTAATCCATTTCGTGAACATCAGACTGTTATATTTATATAACGTCTGATGTTCACTCAATGGATTAAATTTCTATCTTATACTGAAAAAAGCAATTATCCTCTATATATTTGGTTGTGTTTTACAAGTCATAGCAACATGACAAACAGTGCAGACCCTAAAAGGACAAGTGAACTCTTCACAAGTACACTATTTATAAGTGATGCATATATGCATTACAAGGTATTTAAATTGTGTAAATATTTCGTTGTCAGAATGGCAGAAACTATTTAGTGAGAAGGGGACCATGCAATCAAAGGTTAGATATATATATTAAGTCTTAAGTCTGTGACAGTTGAACCATGTCGGAGTAAGCAACCAACCTTTGATGAATCAGGGTGACCTATCAACACAGGTGACTGATTAATGCACAACCAAAGGAAACAAAAATTGTCCTGGTTAAAGCCACCACCTTTATTAAGCCATTGCTCCATACACTGTTTCTAGTTATGAAAACAGATTACATATCTGCTTTATACTTAGAGAAACAGGAACTGAAAGTGATCAATTGACAGTTTTGTAATTATGTCTTATCCCATATTTATACATATGTTTAATATTGGTTTTGTCAGAGTTATCTGTATGTCTTGTCATTTTTTCTTGTCCAGGATATAATTCCAATTCAACCCATTCACCCATAAATACTGATGTTTGTTAACCCATTACCCTATAAATATGCATGTTTACGCCTTTAATTTATTCCTCCACTGAAGAATATAATTCCACTTTATACAGTTATGGAAATGTAAGATAAGAAATAAGTTTATATAACCTAGTAGATGGTAGCTTAAAGCAGTTTGAAAGTTAAGCAGAGTGTGCCTTAAGGCTCATTCTGCTTTACTTTCAACCTGCTTTAGGTGGTCACCTATTTTCAAAACTAGAAACAGGCTATGGGATAATGGGTAAAATGAAATTGCATATTTGGAAAGAGCCTAATGAGAGGAAGTGCCATTTACAACGACCATAACTCTGACATCATTATTTTTGGCGTTATTTCCCTTTGTGATATTATTTTGTTCGGAAGACAACTCCAGTTCTACTGATGCTATTGTAATGAAATTCCATGTATGGAAAGAAACTGAGGAGAGAAAATGCCATGCACAAGGGCAGCAATATTTTGTTTTTCCCCTTTGTCATATTTTATTGTCAGGAAAATAACTCCAGTTCTGCTGACGCTAGTGAAATAAATATCATATACCGGTGTCAGATCAAATTTGGACCCCCGTATTTATTATTTTGGTTGGAGAAGGGGGGGGGGGGGGGGTCCAAATTTGATGGCGTAGAAATTGGACCCCCCCCCCCCCCCCCCCCTCCCTTTTCAACACCCAACCATAAGATTTTCACATCAACTTTAATTCTTTTCAATTAGTTATTTTGTTGAAGTAATGTTTTACTCCTATCCTGAGGTTACTATGCGCTGCAAATTATTTCAGTTGGAGAGGGGGGTCCAAATTTGATGGCGTTAAAATTGCCCCCCCACTCCCTTGTCAACACCCAACCATAAGTCATTTGATTTTCACATCAACTTTAATTCTTTTCCATTAGTTGTTTTGTTTAAGTAATGTTTTACTCCTTTCCTGAGGTTACTATGCCCTGCAAATTATTTTGTTTGGAGAAAGGGGGGGGGGGGGGGTCCAAATTTGATGGCGTAAAAATTGGACCCCCCTCCCTTGTCAACACCCAACCATAAGTCATTTGATATTCACATCAACTTTAACTTGAACAAAGTGATTCTAATCTATACTGTCATTAATAAGTGTCATAAGAAATATTTTTATGCCCCCAGAATCTACGATTCGGGGGCATATAGTTTTTGTCATGTCTGTCCGTCCGTCTGTCTGTGCCAAAAACCTTAACCTTGGCTATAACTCTTGCATTTTTGTACCTAGGCCTTTTATACTTGGCATGTGTCTTCCCTGTATCAAGACCTTTCCAACCATACAAAACTTTTTTGACCTTGTGACCTTGACCTTGACATTTGACCTACTTTTGTAAAAATCTTAAAATGGCTATAACATTTGCACCAGTTGGCCCAGGGCTTTCATATTTTGTATGTAAATTTCTTGTGTCAAGACCTTTCCAACCATACCAACATCTTTGACCATGTGACCTTGACCTTCACCGTTGACCTATTTAATCAAACTTTAACCAAAAACCTTAACCTTGGCTATAACTTTTGCACTTTTGAACCTCGGCCTTTTATACTTGTCATGTGTATTCCTCATGGCAAGACCTTGCCAACCATATAAAACTTTTTGACCTTTTGACCTTGACCTTGACATTTGACCTACTTTTGTAAAATTCTTTAAATGGCTTTAACATTTGCACCAGTTGGCCCAGGGCTTTCATATTTTGTATGTATATTTCTTGTGTCAAGACCTTTTCCAACCATACCAACATCTTTGACCTTGCGACCTTCACTTTTACCTTTGACCTATTTAATCAAACTTTAACCAAAAACCTTAACCTTGGCTATAACTTTGCATTTTTGCACCTAGGCATTTTATACTTGGCATGTGTATTCCTCATGGCAAGACCTTTCCAACCATACAAAACTCCTTGACCTTGACATTTGACCTTCTTTTGTAAAAATCTTTAAATTGCTATAACATTTGCACCAGTTAGCATAGGGCTTTAATATTTTGTATGTATATGTTTTGTGTCAAGACCTTTCCTACCATACCAATATCTTTGACCATGTGACCTTGACCTTCACCTTTGACCTATTTAATCAAACTTTAACCAAAAACCTTAACATTGGCTATAACTTTTGCATTTTTGAACCTGGGCCTTTTATACTTGGCATGTGTATTCTTCATGGCAAGACCTTTCTAACCATACAAAACTTTTTGACTTTGTGACCTTGACATTTGACCTACTTTTGTAAAAATCTTTAAATGGCTATAACATTTGCACCAGTTAGCCCAGGGCTTTAATATTTTGTATGTATATTTCTTGTGTCAAGACCTTTCCAACCATACCAACATCTTTGACCATGTGACCTTGACCTCGATCTTTGACCTATTTAATCAAACTTTAACCAAAAACCTTAACCTTGGATATAACTTTTGCATTTTTGCACCTTGGCCTTTTATACTTGACATGTGTTTTCCCTTTCTAACCATACAAAACTTTTTGACCTTGTGACCTTGACATTTGACCTACTTTTGTTGAAATCTTTAAATGGCTATAACATTTGCACCAGTAGGCCTACGGCTTTCATATTTTGTTTATATATTTCTTGTGTCAAGACCTTTCCAACCATACCTACGTTTTAGTCCTTGTGACCTTGACCTTTGACCTTTAATTTGTATAAATCTTTATACGCCTATAACATTTGAACCAGTAGGCCTAGAGCTTCCATACTTTATATGTTTCTTGTGTTAAGACTTCTCCAACCATGCCAATGTTTCATTTACCCTACGACCATGACTTTTGACCTACTTTTGCAAATAAGCATTACATTACAGAACATGATGCTGGCTGGGGGCATTTGTGTTTCACAAACACATTGCTTTTCATCTGATCATCACCAAACTTTCTGAAACTGTTTGTTGACATAAAATGGAGACCAATTTGGATAACCAGCTGCACCAATTTATGCTAGGCCCTTTGGAGTAATGGCCCTTGAAGTCCTCAAAATGGCGCTCCACTACAGTTTCAGCTCTCTAACTTTTACGTTTGATAGTCTGGATTCCCCTCCCTGTATCATCGGGGGCATTCGTGTAACTGGGACACGCTCTTGTTCTAGATTTTAGCTTACGGCATGTTAAAGCAGGTTGGAAGTAAAGCAGAAGTCACTTGAACAAACATTCTGCCTTACTTTCAAACTGCTTTATGTGGTCACCTGTCTTTAAAACTAGAAACAGGCTATTGGGTTATGGGTTAAACTACAATCTGATAGGATATATAATATATTTCTTAATGTGCATATGCATGATTGTACAAAATGGAACTACTTTCTTCAGTGGAAGAATAAATTAAGGGCGTAAAAGGCATATTTATGGGGTAATGGGTTAAGCTACCATTTTCTAGGATACATAAAATATTTCCTATACAGTAAAATAATGTTTGTAATTGTATAAAATGGAATTATTTTCTTCAATGTAGGAATACATTGTACAAAATGGAACTACTTTCTTCAGTTGAAGAATAAATTAAGGGCGTAAAAAGGCATATTTTGGGGTAATGGGTTAAGCTACCATCTTCTAGGATACATAAAATATTTCCTACAGTAAATGTTTGTGACTGTATAAAATGGAATTATTTTCTTCAATGTAGGAATACATTTAAGATGTTAACAGGCATATTTATTGGGTAATGGGTTAAAATATTCATTGGTTTCTTGCAATTAACTTTTTATTACGTTTTCTTACCATTCTAAATTTTTACATGGGGGGTCCATTTTTTACAGGGGGGGGGTCCAAATTTGATAGCGTAAATTGGACCCGGGGGTCCATATTTCGCTATCAAAATTGGACCGGGTCCATTTTTTACGGGGGTCCAATTTTGATATGACACCGGAAATGCAAATAGCTTAATAAGAGGAGGTGCCATGGATAAGGGTCATAAGCTTGGCAACGAAATTCACTTTTGTCATGTTTTCTTGTCCGGAAGATAACTCCATTTATAGGTATATTAAAATGTTGTCTTGCCCAGTCAACTTAGGTACAATGTCTTCAGGTGAGCAAATTTTGGGCCATGGCCCTCTTGTTTACTTTCGCTCAAATCTAACCAGTAAAATGCTTGAGAATGATCTCAGACTCAACTCAAACTCTTTATAATCTTGGACCTAGGCTTTCATTATTTTGGTAAGAGTTGTTTTGTTTGAGTTTGTAAATTGCTACGTTCTGAAATTTTAGCTCACCTGGCATGAAGTGCCAAGCTGAGCTTTTAGGATCCCTGGATGGCCATAGTCCGCCATCTGTCTGTATGTCTGTCCGTTCACAATTGGTTTGTGAACACTCTAGCAGCTACAAATTTCATCCGATCTTCATGAAACTTGATGACAATGTTTACCTTGAAAAGTTCTAAGTCAAGTTTGACTGTGGGTCATATCTAGTCAAAAACAAGGTCATATCATAGAAAAACCTTGTATAACACCCTAGAGGCTACAAATCTCATTGAATCTTAATAAAACTTGGTCAAAATGTTTGCCCCATTAATAAATAGGTAAAGTATAAATATGGGTCATGTCCGGTCAAAAACTAGCTCACTAGGTCAAACTATATATATACTGAAAAACATAAGTAATGCATAATGTGTTCAACTTATGTATCAGTTGTATGGGAGTACAACCAAGATAATCAATACACAGTGTTTTGATAAAATTGATCCACGATTGTCCAACAAAAACTTGTGCATATCCTGCGTGATATTTGGATTCTACACCGACATCTTTTGACGTAAGCCATCCGACCAACTTCTGGTGAAACAAATTCAAAAGCACTCAACCGGTTGAAATGTACAGTGCGCTTACTGTCTTTAAATCAGCTTTGCAGATAAGCACAACTTTCAATGCGATGCCTAGGCTGAACGTTAATGATCATGGCCGAGCTATTGGTCTTCTAATGCAAGGGCATTCACAGAAAACTGCCGCTAGACAACTGGGAGTTGTACAATCAACGATTTTTCGATTCCGTAATCGTTTACTGGAGACAAGTACCGTAAATGATCAACCGAGAGGTGGACGCACCAAAGAAACAACGCAACGTCAGGACCGTCAGATACGCCTTGCGTTTTTAAGAATCCGGTTCCTAACGGCGGTAGAGACGGCTAATAACACACAAGGGCATCACTTGGACAGGATACATTCCCTCACTGTTATCAGGCATATTAGAGAATGCGGACTTAAGGTGTACATACCGTACGTTTGGTTTTGACTAACACATCAACGTTGTGCTTTTCGCATGGACTGGTTGCAACATCGCTTATTCTCTCTTCAACCTTGGCAACCTTACAGTCCAAATCTGTCGCCAATTGAGCACCTTTGCAACCAGTTAGACCACAATGTCAGACGTCGACGTAACGTCACAAACAATGTCAATGACCTTGCAGCTTTACTGGAGGAATGGGATGCTTTAAGAGAATCACCAGGTTGATTAAATCTACTAGAGGCAATAAATGCAATATGCGATACTAAAGATGCTGTTTTTTCACTCTTCTTGATGGGGATGGGTTTAGAAATCGTAATTACGCAATCAAAAGAAATTGAATTAAAGCGGTTTTGTTGTTTGTTGATTGCAAAAAATAATGCATTAGTAATTTCTCTCGGAAGAAGCTCCAGTACAAGGCCCACCTATTAAGATCAGTACTGAAATGATCAGCAAGGCTCTTGAGAAGATGAAGAACGGCAAAGCAGCCGGACCTTCAGGCATCCTCGCTGAAATGCTGAAGGCTTCGGGTAAGGCAGGTGCTCAGATCATGTCGGACCTTGCAAACGCCATCATAAGGGAAAATTGTGTGCCAGAGAGCTGGGAAGAAAGCTACATCATTAATTGCTATAAAGGCAAGGGTGACGCTTTGACTAGAGGCCTGAAGCTCCTGGAACAGTCAATGAAGGTATAATTGAAAGAGTTTTGGACAACATCATTAGACAGCAGATTGACATTGATGGCATGCAGTTTGGCTTTGTACCCGGGCGAGGAACAACAGATGCTATCTTCATACTACGCCAAATTCAAGAGAAGTACATCGGGGCAGACAGAAGGCTCTACTTGGCATTCGTCGACCTAGAAAAGGCATTCAACAGGGTCCCCAGACAGGTACTATGGTGGTCAATGAGGAAGCTAGGTGTAGAGGAGTGGCTTATCCGGCTAGTACAGAGTATGTACACTAATGCCAGAAGCAAGGTGCGGGTGGATGACAGCTACAGCGATGATTTCAGCGTTAACGTCGGTGTCCATCAAAGATCCATACATCTAGAGCAATCCCTGTTGCCACCAGAGGGAAAGTCTATGACAGCTGCGTCAGAAGTGTCATGTTGTATGGAAGCGAATGTTGGGCACTCACCCAGTCCTCTGTCACTAGACTCCGCCGGAATGATAGGGCCATGATCAGATGGATCTGCCACATTAAATCAGACCAGACCCAGTATGTTAGGTCAGAGACCTTGCTAGAGACATTGGCCATCCAACCGCTGGACGTTATTCTTAGAGCAAACAGACTACGTTGGTTTGGACATGTGGAATGAAGCAGTGGACCAATCAACACATGTAAAGATCTGAAAGTGGCCAGTCAGAAGAAAACCGGACGTCCAAAGAAGACCTGGAGAGAAACCATCAGACAAGACCGCATAACATGGCAGATGGTGAAGGTGGACCCCCACAATCGTGACAACTGGAGACGATGTATAAAGACCGCCAGACAACGTCGAACCCCTGATGAAGGGAACACAGAGGCTAAACTAGGAAAGTGAGTGAGTGAGTGAATTTCGTATACCAAATTTTTGTTACAATTTCTATAGTACATTCCCTTTCTACAATGAATCCCATTATGCGTTACCTTATGTTTTTCAGTATATTTACCTTTTAAAGGCCTAGAAGCTACAAATCTCTTTGGATTTTAACGCAACTTGGTCAGAATGTTTGTCTAATTAATATCTAGGTCAAATTCTAATATGAGTCATGTTGGGTCCAAAACTGGGTCAAATCATAGGAAAACCTTGTTAACACTCTAGTGGCTAGAAATCTCATTCAATTTTAATGAAACTTAGTCAAAATGTTCGCCTTTTTTATATCTAGGTCAAGAGTAAATGTGGGTCATGTCCAGTCAAAAACTATACTGAGCAAAAATAGAAACGTCCCACCCTATTACAGGGAAATTTTCTTGAAAGTTATAGGGTTGATGGTAGTAAAACCTATACAGAAAATGAAGATTATTCATTTTTGAATCCATATCAGTTGATCTCATATTGCTGAGATAAAAACTTTTCGAGTGATGTAATGAAGAAGTAGGTAGGGATCAAAATAAAAAATCTGAATAAATGTTTGTTTTTTAAAAAATGTTTAGTTGATTACTGCATTCTCATAAAAAGCTCCAAGTTGTATTCAGTAAGATTAATATCGTGTACGGCCACCGTTTGCACCAATATACGCTCCATTTCTACGGCGTAACGTAACGTTTAATGAGAACGTCAGACATTCACTCTTGCTGTGAGGTCTGTGTCAAATATTGAATGCTGAATCTTAAATGTAATCAATTTGC
The DNA here is from genome assembly GCA_922989275.2 of Gari tellinella. Classification (NCBI taxonomy): domain Eukaryota; kingdom Metazoa; phylum Mollusca; class Bivalvia; order Cardiida; family Psammobiidae; genus Gari; species Gari tellinella. The sequence goes on from OV277862.1 coordinate 25,853,014, forward strand.
GTAGTCTACCATCTGCATTGCTAAGTGTGAATCGAGATTCATCAGTAAAAAGAACTTGGTACCAGTCAGTTTGCCTCCAATTCAAATGACATCGTGATGACATACAACGGTGACGTGTTGTCCAAATTTGATCGCAATATGGGCGTCATGCTCTGATTGATTTAGCGTTGGATTACAAAGGGTCTGTGATGACTCATCGTGTTCACTAGCCGTTCCGGTGGCTGGAAAATGACGTAGACATAAGTGCGTTAATGTGCCGTAGTGGTCAGTTCTGACGGAGGAAAAACGGGGTGACCAAGGCGAAAACGATTGTGAACAGTCCCAGCCTGATGGTACCGGTTTGGTCTTTCGACAGCAGCCGAACCAACAGGCAACGTCAATGACCGTCATTGCCTGATTTCTTTCAACTTCAGACTAGCATGGCATGATGCATGGATTGAATTCATATGGTGTTTTTCAATTTTTAGCTCACCTGGCATGTAGTGCCAAGGTGATCTTTTAGGATCGCTGGATGTCTGTCGTCTGTCTGTCTGTCTGTCTGTCCGTTCACAATTTTTCGTTAACACTCTAGCAGTTTCAAATCTCATTGGATCTTGATGAAACTTGGTCACAATGTTTGCCTCAATGAAATCTAGGTCAAGTTCGAATGAGGGTCATGTCCGGTCAAAAACTAGGTCACTAGGTCAAATTATCGAAAAACCTTGTTAACACTCTAGAGGCTACAAATTTCATTGGATCTTCATGAAACTTCATCAATATGATTGCCTCAATGAAATCTAGGCCAAGTTGGAATGTGGGTCATGTCTGGTCAAAAACTAGGTCACTAGGTCAAATCTTCGAAAAACCTTGTTAACACTCTAGAGACTACAAATTTCATTGGATCTTCATGAAACTTCATCAAAATGTTTGCCTTAATGAAATCTAGGTCAAGTTCGAATGTGGGTCATGTCCGGTCAAAAACTATGTCACTAGGTCAAATTATCGAAAAACCTTGTTAACACTCTAGAGGCTACAAATTTCATTGGATCTTCATGAAACTTCATCAAAATGTTTGCCTCAATGAAATCTAAGTCAAGCTAAAATGTGGGTCATGTCCGGTCAAAAACTAGGTCACTAGGTTGAATCATTGAAAAACCTTGTTAACACTCTAGAGACTACAAATTTCATTTGATCTTCATAAAACTTGATGAAAAGGTTTGCCTCAATAAAATCTAGGTCAAGTTCAAATGTGGCTTATGTCTTGTCAAAAACTAGGTCACTAGGTCAAATCATCGAAAAACCTCGTTAACACTCTAGAGACTACAAAATTCATTGAATCTTCATGAAACTTGAACAAAATGTTTGTCTCATTGAAATCGAGGTCAAGTTAGAATGAGGGTCATGCCCGGTCAAAAACTAGGTTACACGGTGTACATGGTTACCAGGTGAGCGATTTAGGGCCATAGTGGCCCTTGTTTTATTAGCATGTGTCGTGTGTATTGTACGACGGTGACAGAATTACTTTATTGAAACGTGTGTACCGTGCAAGTGCAAAACATGATTCCATTACGTTAAAGGTTTTTATCTGTGTTATTTTGTGAAAACTTTGCACATGTGTAACTCCAACTAACCAGTATCCCACAAGTACATTCAATTGATGTATAACTTTAATAACGTCAGAAATATGTCCGTTCAAAATGTGGGACGTTTCTATTTTTGCTGAGTATAGGTCACTAGGTCAAATCATAGAAAAATCTTGTTAACACTCAAGAGGCTACAAATCTCATTGGATTTTAATGCAACTTTGTCAGAATTTAAATCTCATAAGATCTGAATGAAATTGCCTAAATCAAATCTAGGTCAAAATCAAATGTGGGTTGTGTCTTGTCAAAAACTAGGTCACTAGGTCCAGTTATAGAAAATTTTGTAAAAACTCTATAGGTTGATTGTGGGTCATGTCCAGTTGTAATCTAGGTCACTATAGGTCAAGTTTAACATGGTGTACCAGGTGAGCGATTTAAGGCCATGGTGGCCCTTGTTAGTTTTGTTATACCCCCTTAATAGCGTCATTAAGGAGCATGCTGCTTTGCTTTCAGCTTGCTTTTAGCAGCAAAGAAGCACTCTGCTTTGCTTTCAGCCTTCATTAAGCAATCATCTGTCTTCTTAACTAAAAACAAGCTATGTGAGGGTATGGGTTAACTCCATAACCTATTTCTAGTATTGTAAAAAGATGACCACTTAAAGCATGTTGAAAGTAAAACAGAATGTACCTACATTCTACTTTACTTTCAGTCTGCTTTTAAAGCTGCCATATGCTAGAATATGGAAAACATTTCCTATGATGCATTTTACTGACTGTATAAATTGGAACTTTTTTCTTCAGTGTGGGGTAAATTGAAGGCGTTAAAATGTGTATCTATAGAGTAATGGGTTAACTTAATACAAGGTTGACTGTTCTTTATCACCATCTAATGTGAGTGGCTGCTTGACACAAGCTGGACTGTATAGACATCGTAGAAAAAGCTATTTCTTACGGTATTCCCTCTTGCTTCCGTGTTTTAAATCTGGTCTCTAATGGCAACAGAATCAGCGCTATTATCTGTCACCAACTTCCAAATATAACTGCTTCCAGCAAACAGATTTGTCAAAATTTGCATACTTTGCCTCAAGAGACTTGAATAAAATATTTTCCATAAACTCCATCATTAAATGTGTGTTAAGCCACAATTTTAATGTAGATACATAAGTTGCCTTCATCAGGCATTGTTAAAAAAGTGAAAGAACACAGCATTGTTCAATGTGAAATAACATATACAGTAAAACCTCTCTATTGCCACCACTAAAATGTGTAAATTATTAGATGTTTAAGACAGGGGACTGCTTAAAGCAATCTGACAGTAAAACAGATATCTCCTATAGGATATTTCTGTTTTACTATCCGCTTGTTTTAAGCTAACACCTGTCTTTTATACAATCAATTAGCCTTCATTTGAGTGGTCGTTATAGAGTGGTTTATCTGTTCTCCCGGAAATAGGCCTACTCATTTCTTTATCTATTCCTCATTATAGAAAATCTCCTCTCCATGCTTCCTACCCTCTTCTTATGAAATCCCCAAAGTATGCTGAGGTCGCTCCAAGCAGGCAGAAGTAAAGCAGAAACTTCCTGTCTAAATGGAGATTTCTCTTATATGTTTATCTGCTTTAATCAGTCACTTGTAAAAAATCTAGAAACAAAAATGGAAAGGGTTATAAACCTCTTAACCCTTTCAACCCTACAGCCCTCTGCAGAGATTACTGATTGCATATGCAAACAGTGCGGACCCTGAACAGTCAAGGCTCCTATAGGAGCCCTCTGATCAGGGTCTGCACTGTTACATATTTTTAGCTCACCTGAGCCAAAGGCTCAAGGTGAGCTATTGTGACCGCTCACCGTCCGTAGTACGTCTGTCCGTCTGTCCGTTCACATTTACTTAAAACGACATCTCCTCTGAACCCGCCGATTGTAGGGCGAGTTCAAACTGCTCATGATGTTCCTTGGATGCTTCTCTACAGAAGTTGTTCAAATGAAAGAGAAAAAGCAAAAACTCAGCTTGAAAAAGCAAAAAAGCAAAAAACTTTAAAAAATCTTCTTCCCCAAAACTACTAGGCCCTAAGCTTTGATATTTGTACAGTAGAATCTCCTGGTGGATCCCTCTATAGTTTGTTAAAATGAAATCCCTAGGGTCACACTTGACGCCACCCTGCGCAGTTGAAGTGCTGCTCTAGGCAGGTTTCACAGTATTTTTGATGAAGCAGAACGGTATTTTACCTGAGTTACCCTTAATATACTAAGGGCAAATAGCCAATATTTGCAAACATTTTGGATCCAGATCAGATGCAACATAATCATAATGCTACATCTAATCTGGATCCAACCTATTTGCCACTCATTTACCAACTTAACATTTTCTAAATTGTTTTTTTGTACACTTTTCACATACAGTAGGTTTTAAGCAGACATCATTTCAGTCTGGTAAGGGTAAGCCCCACAGCTCTACCCACTGAGGTCAAATATTATGCAACAGTTGTAGGGGAGTATCGCAGAACTGGTCATGATCAGCTGAACATGTTGTCTGCTAAAGTTTAGATATGGTTCAGTCTGCTTCATACTTAGAGAGACAGGATCTGGAAGTGATCCACTGACAGTTATGTAATTATGTCTTATGCCATATTTATACATATGTTTAATATTGGTTTTGTCAGAGTTATCTGTATGTCTTGTCATTTTTTCTTGTCCAGGATTCAACCCTTTCCCCCCATATACTGACGTTTGTTAACCCATTACCCCATAAATGTGCATTTTAGGCCTTTGATTTATTCCTCTACTTAAGAAAATAATTCCACTTTAAACAGTCATGAAAATGTAAGATGCGAAAGTAAAGCAAAGTGTGCATTAAGACACATTCTGCTTTACTTTCAACCTGCTTTAGGTGGCCACCTATTTTCAAAACTAGAAACATGCTATGGGGTAATGGGTAAAATGAAATTGCCTATTTGGAAAGAGCCTGATGAGAGGAAGTGCCATTTGCAAAGGCCATAACTCTGACATCATTGTTTTTTGAGTTATTTCCCTTTGTGATATTTTCTTGTCAAGAAGACAACTTCAGTTCTACTGATGCTATTGTAATGAAATTTTATGTATGGAAAGAAACTGATGAGAGAAAATGCCATGCACAAGGGCAGCAATATTTAGTTTTTCCCCTTTGTCATATTTTATTGTCTGGAAAATAATTCCAGTTCTGCTGAAGCTAGTGAAATAATTATCATTTATTGGAAATGGAAATAGCTTGATAAGAGGATGTGTCATGGATAAGGGTCATAAGCTTGGCAACAAAATTCACTTTTGTCATGTTTTCTTGTCTGGAAGATAACTCCATTTATAGTTATATTAAAATGTTGTCTTGCCCAGTCAACTTAGGTACAAACTTCAATGTCCTCATGTGAGCGAATTTAGGGCCATGGCCCTCTTGTTATTGGTTTTTGCTGTCACACCAAAAATGCAACAGTAGACTGGTTCAAAATTTCTGTACTAGAAGAGTCCTAAAGGATGATAAATACCCATAAGAGATATTTAGGGATGAAAGGGTTAAGAACCTTTGATCGGATTTCAAATTTCCAATAGTATATAATTTTTACCTCGCCTATTCAGAGAATGGGGGGGCTTATGGAATCATCCCGGCGTCAGCGTCGGCGTTGGTTTTTCATGGTTACAATTTTGGGGTAAGTGTTGTAATGTTCTAATACTTCATGAAATATTTGCATTAGGAAGCTGATATTTGGAATGGAGGTGCCCTGTGGGTTGAATATTGATTTTGCATAGTTAAAAGTTTAAAAAAAGTTAAAATTTAGTCAAAATTTTACCTTTTGTGGACTTAGGTTTTTTGACTGATTTCTCATGGTAAAAGTTTTGGGGTAAGTGTTGTAATGCACTAATACTACATGAAATATTTTTATTAGGAAGCTGATATTTGTTATGGAGGTGCCCTGTGGGTTAAACATTGATGTTGCGTAGTTAAATGTTAAAAAAAAATTAAATTTAGTCAAAAGCTTACCTTTTTCGGCTGATTTCTCATGGTCAAAGTTTTAGGCCGTGAGCCAGGCACCTGAAATTTGAGGTACGGGTACCATTCGTGTGAATAAGGTTCACTATGATTTTCAGGAAGCCCAAACCCTCTGCTTTTAGGAAATGTATGATAGCAGTAAATTCATGGGAGCTTTGTTGGCTTTTGAGGCATTTTTGTTACCCCACCCACCGAGTTAACGTTGTAAAAGGATCATTGTTGTCACAATCATACTTTTTGTACTGCATGCATTTTTATTGGTGCCTAATATCAAAACAGGTATTGAAACATGCCATTAAATGTTATTGACATTATTAAAGGTTTTAACTTTGGTAAAAACCAAGTTTCCATCACCTTTTTTGACGAAAAAATCACCTTTTTATGCCTTTAGACAAATGTCTTTTGATGTGGATGGCATATAGTGATCCTACTGGCGGTGCGTACGAGTTAAACAGATTTTACCGATTCTTGTAGCAATAACACCGTGTAATAAAATGCTTTGGTACTTAAACAGTTGTTGGTTAGGGTAATTCCCAATCCAACCATATCATCCAACCTCAGTTTGACATTGACCTTGACTGAATTTTGTCTACGAATATGTTATTAGGGTTGTTTATTGGTTAACTAGATTTTACTGTTTCGTCTAGCATCAATAACGCATATAAGAATGATTTGATCATTGCCAATTCACCCATATCACCTTACCTCAGTTTTGACCTTGACCTTCACCGAATTTGGAACTAAAATGTTATAAGGGCTGTTTTATTGGTTAACTAGATTTTACCGCATCGTCTAGCATTATTACCGCTTACTAGAATGCTATGAAACTTTCACAGTTATGGCTTAGAATCATTCTCAGTTCACCCATATCACCCAACCTCCATTTTGACCTTGACCGTGACTGAATTCGGACTTAGAATATGTTATAAGGGATGTTTATTGGTTAACTAGATTTTACCGTTTCATCTAGCATTAACAACTTTTATTAGAATGCTTTGAGACTTGCACAATTGTTACATTCGATGATAATTCCCAATCAACGAGTATCAACAAAACTTAATTTGGCATTGACCTTGACCTTATTGTGGACTAAGAATATGTTTTATGTGCTATGTCAAGGTTAAATAGATTTTATCTTTTCGTCTAGCACCGCTTACTCAAATACTTGGATACATATACAGTTGTCGCCTTGTACCATTCATAATCTATCCATATCACCCAACCTTGTGTTTACCTTGATAATACCACAGAGATCACTGTCAATGAGGACACACAAACTCGCATTGGGACCATACACTTCCGCTTGAACACTTGTGCCACCAAGCGTTACTATATAACAGTGCATCTATCAGCCAATTTAGAGACATTCTTGAAGATACGAAACACGAGAACTCTCACACACAGCTGAAAAGGTCACAAATGCAGAAATACGAGGAAAATGTTACTAAAGTACCATATCTAATAAGAGGCTGGTTCAACCCATTTGAAATAAATCAAGATCTGATTAGCATATCCACCGTTAATGCAGTACCTTGAGACATCGCAAAAGACCTTCTGAGTGCGCATGCGATTGGTCAATGATGCGATTGGTCAATGCTCATATGCACAATTTAAAGGAGAACAACCATGATGGAATGAACGTCCAGCTAATTATAGGTGGAGGAAAACCCCAGAAGTCCTTTATGCACTGTTTCAGGCACAAATCGACAACTGGGTAGAACCATCAACCTTCCGTAAGCCAGCTGGAAGGCTTCCCCACATGAGAAATCCGAACGACCCTACTGGGATTCGAACTCACAGCGGTGAGGAGCTTAGTGATGTAAGTCACAGTGACTATACCACTTGGCCACGGAGGCCCCTAGGTTACAGAGGAAAATATCGCACCTTACGTTGAAATCAAATGCTTCAAAATAAAATACAATGGATGCGAGCAGGTACAGGGTCTTTGAAGCAGCCAAGAAGAAGCAAATGAACGCATTTAAGAAATGCTGGACAAGGACACGCACAAGTTATATATGATATCCTGAAAATTGAGAACGCGATTGACACTGATGTTTACAAGTCACTGAATTGAATGTACAGTATGTTTTAACATGTTGTGACACGGTCAGCAATGATTTGCTGGTAAGAATAAAACACGCGCACTGAAATTGATGAATGGTAATGCTGAAGCTCAAAAATGTTCCCAGAATTTGAATAGGAAAGGGGTACCCCTCCTGCTTTGATATACAGACTTGAGATATAAACGTCAGCTCTATGCCCTGTAAGCGTCATCAGCAAAAGTGAATGATCAGCGGTACGGCTTATTATGTACCACATAGGGTAAGATAGAGCGCCACCAGCTACACCTCATGCCTGGATGGATGGATAAATTATTTACGGCACTGCGCCACAAAATGGGTCATAAAGCGCCAGTGAATGATTGGGAAATGATGAGACGCGATGATGACGATGACTTTGCGCAGATGATTTTGACTAATTTCGTCCTTTGCAAAACAGCAAATAAGATCAAAACCAACTACCTGTCTTCCTTAATTTTAGTTCCTAGAAGAGGGGGTAATCTCGTTCTAACAAAGAGAAACAATTCCGTATGACAATTAACCCACAAAAATATGTCTGGACTGTTTAGTTAAGCACACTTTAAGAGCTAACCTCAAGGCTACTATTTGGAGTCGATGATATTCCAAGTCCTGTAGGAAGAGGATGGAAAGTTGTGAAAGAGGGTGAGATTGATCAGCTATTAGACGACTTGCTGGATAGAAAACAGCTCCGACGTAGATGCTTGACCTACTAGCGGGGAGCTGTGCTAGTAAATGTACTTTGCCTAAATGTGTATACATTTCTTATGGTTTGAATAGTACGAACATGTGCAAACTCCCTAACTGTGATAATCAGGCAACTAGTACAGAATCAGATGATGAAGAACATCCACTGGAAGAGGCCGAATACAGTGAGAGTGAAGGAGATGTGAGAATTGGTATTCTTACATAAGAATTACGACCTACACGTCAGTGGTTGTAATGCATTGATTATTCGTCAATGCCGACTAGATGTTTAGACATTTTCATAACACTGTTGTCAATGGTTTGTAAGTTAACGCCAATAGATTGCCTTTAAACTTAACTCCTTTGACCCGAAATATATGTTTTTCATCTGTTATGTGCTAGCAGGTGTATTTGAAAATTGCAGAGTCAAGGATTTGTACAATATTAGCCTTAGCATAAGAAGAAAGTAACAATGTCTTAGAACATTACTGCTTTAAGTGAACCCCGGAGGCACCCTTAGCAGTACTGTTTATTCTGATTTTTTTTCAAGGTCCAAATTAGGTCAAGTCCAAGGCCAAACCGAGCTTTGGTGATATTCCTGGATTTCGAAAGGTTCAATGTATTCAGTATGCAATGATCAAATCATTCCAGAAAGAAGTAATAACTCTGGAGAAACGCTCAAAAATAGCTGGGAATGGTTCAAGGCAACAACTGTAGAAGTGTAAAATCATTCTAGTGAGCTGTTTTCATGCTAGATAAAATGTTAAGATATGGTTGACTTCGTACGAACGAACAGGGCGATTACTTTAATTATGCATCAATAGATTCCAGGAGCCAAAACAGGGATTTGTCGTTATGAAAAGGATGACGTAATTTATTGTTTTCGCTTAAGTAAATTACTTAAACAATTCCAATAATGCCTAATGGCATGTTACAATACTTTTTTAATGTGATGCTTCAAAAAAACGTATGCATGACCAAATGTATGATTGTGATAATGATGGTCCTTTTACAATGTTAAACTTGATGGGTGGGGTAACAAAAATGCCTTTTTTGCTAGAGTAAATTACTTCAACAATTCCAATGATGTCTAATTGCATGTTGCAATACATTTTTATAATGATGCTTCAATAAAAATGCATGCGCTACCAAGAGTATGATTGTGATAATGATGGTCCTTTCACAATATTAAACTTGTTGGGTGGGGTAACAAATATGCCTTTTTTGCTAGAGTAAATTACTTCAACAATTCCAATAATGTCTAATGACATGTTTCAATACTTTTTTAATGTGATGCTTCAAAAAAACGTATGCATGACCAAATGTATGATTGTGATAATGATGGTCCTTTTACAATGTTAAACTTGATGGGTGGGGTAACAAAAATGCCTTTTTTGCTAGAGTAAATTACTTCAACAATTCCAATGATGACTAATTGCATGTTGCAATACATTTTTATAATGATGCTTCAATAAAAATGCATGCGCTACCAAGAGTATGATTGTGATAATGATGGTCCTTTCACAATATTAAACTTGTTGGGTGGGGTAACAAATATGCCTTTTTTGCTAGAGTAAATTACTTCAACAATTCCAATAATGTCTAATGACATGTTTCAAAACATTTTCAATATGATACTTCAATAAAATGCATGCATTACCAAAAGTATGATTGTTATAATGATGGTCCTTTTACAATGTTAAACTTGGTGGGTGGGGTAACAAATATGCCTTTTTTGCCAAAGTAAATTACTTAAACAATTCCAATAATGTCAAGTGGCATTTTACAATACATTTTCAATATGATGTTTCAATAAAAATTCATGCATTACCAAAAGTATGATTGTGATAATGATGGTCCTTTTGCAATGTTAAACTTGGTGGGTGGGGTAACAAAAATGCCTAAAAAGTCAACAAAGCTCCCATGATTTTACTGCTATCATACATTTCTTAATTAGTCACACATTGATCTTTCCGAAAATCATAGTGAACCTTATTCACCCTATTGGTACCAACCAACCCCTCCGGCTCACGTCAAGATTTCACCTGTTGTGGACCTATAGAGTTTTGGGACTGAAATAAGTGTTGGAATGCACTTATACTACATGACCTATTTGCATTAGTAAGCTGATATTTGGAATGGAGGTTCCCTGTGGCTTGAATATCAATGTACTGATACACTTTTTTATTGATAGTTACCTATTTAAGAAAGGTTTAATTAGGCGAGCTTTGCTGTTCTCTGACAGCTCTTGTTTGACATGCTATTGTGTCGGTCCAAGACTAGTGTTTTGTGTTGCTTGACAATTGTAAATCCATTACTTCATTGCACAAAACCCCAATCTCAAGGGTAACAAAAATATCAGCAAAGCAGATTTTAAACATGCCTGAACTCTCTCAACACTCACTTACTGTCACCTGCCAAACATCTTGTCTACTCCATAGATTAATGCCTTTTATGCTTTTAACTTATTCCTGAAATTTACTGCAATAAATAGTTCTGCTTTATACAGCTTAAGGTGCATTCTTCTTTACTTTCAGCCAGGTTTAACCCATTACCCCATAAAGACACTTTTTATACGCCCACCTCTTGAGGTGGTCGTATATTGGCGTGGCCCTGTCCGTCCGTCCGTCCGTGCTTACGGGAGGGTACTCTCTGTGGCTAAAATTCTTAGCCCCATAATTGAAAAACATTAACCTGGCCGTCTCTTGTGACATTAACCTGGCCTTTTTTTGTGACATCAACCTGGCCAGTTGTGGGACATAGGGTTAGGGGTAGGGTTAGCCTCCAGATCATTTTTTTCCAAGTTAGAGCAAAAGAAATTGTCTGTTGTGTGGCTAGCCACCCAAAAAAACAATAGAAAATAGCCACATAAGTATCCTCCCGTAAGAACGTCCGTCAGTGCTCACAAAATGATAGTTGCGTGGCTAAAATTGGCTTCCATTTTGTTTGTCCGGAGTTTTTCTTGAAAACTATTACAGGGATATTAATGAAACATCACACAAATGTTATATGCATCAAGATCTAAAGCTGAGTTGAGATTGGGTTCATATTAATTTTCATTACAGAGTTATCTGCCCTTGATGTACTCAAATACGCTATAAAAAGCTTGTCCGGAGTTTTCTGGGTAAACTATTGGAGGGATATTAATGAAACTAAACACAAATGTTATATGCATCAAGATCTAAATCTGAGTAGAGTTTGAGGTTCATTTGAATTTTTATTACAGAGTTATCTGCCCTTGATGTACTCACATATGCTATAAAAAGCTTGTCCGGAGCTTTTAGGATCGCTGGATGTCCGTCGTCCGTCCTTCTGTCTGTCCGTCCGTCTGTTCACAATTGGTTCGTTAACACTCTAGCGGCTACAAATTTCATCCAATCTTCATGAAACTTGATGACAATGTTTGTCTTGAAGAAATCTAGGTCAAGGTTGAATGTGGGTCATGTCGGGTCAAAAACTAGGTCACTAGGTCAAATCATAGAAAAAACTTGTTAACACTCTAGAGGCTACAAATCTTATTGGATCTTATTGAAACTTGGTTTAAATGTTTGCCTCATTGATATTTAGGTCAAGTTCGAATATAGGTCATGCCTGGTCAAAAACTAGGTAACTAGGTCAAATCAGAGAAAAACCTTGTTAACACTCTAGAGGCTACAAATCTCATTGGATATTAATGCATCATGGTCAGAATGTTTGCCTAATTGATATCTAGGTCAAGTTCGAATATGGGTCATGTCGGGTTGAAAACTAGGTCACTAGGTCAAATCATAGAAAAAACTTGTTAACACTCTAGAGGCTACAAATCTTATTGGATCTTATTGAAACTTGGTCCAAATGTTTGCCTCATTGATATCTAGGTCAAGTTCGAATATAGGTCATGCCCGGTCAAAAACTAGGTCTCTAGGTCAAATCAGAGAAAAACCTTGTTAACACTCTAGAGGCTCCAAATCTCATTGGATATTAATGCATCATGGTCAGAATGTGTGCCTAATTGATATCTAGGTCAAGTTCGAAAATGGGTCATGTCGGGTTAAAAACTAGGTCACTAGGTTAAATCATAGGAAAACCTTGTTAACACTCTATAGGCTATAAATTTCATCTTATCTTCATGAAACTTGGTCAAAATGTTTGCCACATTGATATCTAGGCCAAGTTCGAATATGGGTCATGTCTGGTCAAAAACTAGGTCACTAGGTCAAATCATAGAAAAATCTTGTTAGCACTCTAGAGGCTTCAAATCTCATTGGATTTTAATGCAACTTAATCAGAATGTTTGCTTAAGTGATATCTAGGTCAAGTGTGAATATGGGTCATGTCGGAATCTAGGTCACTAGTTCAAATCAAAGAAAAAGATTGTTAACCCTCAGGCTTCAAATCTCATTAGATCTGAATGAAATATTGCCAGAATGTTTGCCTACATCAAATCTAGGTCAAAATCAAATGTGGATTGTGTCTGGTCAGAACAAATCATAGAGAAATCTTGTTAACACTCTAAAGGTTGATTGTGGGTCATGTCCAGTCGTAATCTAGGTCACTATAGGTCATGTTTTACATGGTGTACCAGGTTAGTGATTTAGGGCCATGGTGGCCCTTGTTTAAGATGCTATTACAGGGATATTAATGAAACTTTCCACAAATGTTATATGCATCAAGATCTAAAGCTGAGTCGAGTTTGAGGTTCATTTGAATTTTCGTTACAGAGTTATCTGCCCTTGATGTACTCAAATATGCTATAAAAATCTTGTCCGCAGTTTTTTTGGAAAACTATTACAGGGATATTAATGAAACTTCACACAAATGTTATATGCATCAAGATCTAAAGCTGAGTAGAGTTCGAGGTTCTTTCGAATTTTAGTTACAGAGTTATCTGCCCTTGATGTACTCAAATATGCTATAAAAAGCTTGTCCAGAGTTTTTTTAGCTCACCTGGCACGTAGTGCCAAGGTGAGCTTTTAGGATCGCTGGATGTCCGTCGTCTGTCTGTCTGTCTGTCCGTCCGTCTGTCCGTCCACAATTGTTCGTTAACACTCTAGCAGGTTCAAATCTCATTGGATCTTGATAAAACTTGGTCACAATGTTTGCCTCAATGAAATCTAGGTCAAGTTCGAATGTGGGTCATGTCCGGTCAAAAACTAGGTCACTAGGTCAAATTATCGAAAAACCTTGTTAACACTCTAGAGGCTACAAATTTCATTGGATCTTCATGAAACTTCATCAATATGATTGCCTCAATAAAATCTAGGCCAAGTTCGAATGTGGGTCATGTCCGGTCAAAAACTAGGTCACTAGGTCAAATCTTCGAAAAACCTTGTTAACAATCTAGAGACTACAAATTTCATTGGATCTTCATGAAACTTCATCAAAATGTTTGCCTAAATAAAATCTAGCTCAAGTTCGAATGTGGGTTATGTCCGGTCAAAAACTAGGTCAAAAGGTCAAATTATCGAAAAACCTTGTTAACACTCTAGAGGCTACAAATTTCATTTGATCTTCATGAAACTTCATCAATATGATTGCCTCAATGAAATCTAGGCCAAGTTCGAATGTGGGTCATGTCCGGTCAAAAACTAGGTCACTAGGTCAAATCTTCTGAAAACCTTTCTAACACTCTAGAGACTACAAATTTCATTGGATCTTCATGAAACTTCATCAAAATGTTTGCCTCAATAAAATATAGGTCAAGTTCAAATGTGGGTCATGTCTAGTCAAAAACTAGGTCACTAGGTCGAATCATCGAAAAACCTTATTAACACTCTAGAGACTACAAATTTCATTTGATCTTCATAAAACTTGATGAAAAGGTTTGCCTCAATGAAATATAGGTCAAGTTCAAATGTGGCTTATGTCTTGTCAAAAACTAGGTCACTAGGTCAAATCATCCAAAAACCTCGTTAACACTCTAGAGACTACAAAATTCATTGAATCTTCATGAAACTTGAACAAAATGTTTGTCTCATTGAAATGGAGGTCAAGTTAGAATGAGGGTCATGCCCGGTCAAAAACTATGTCACACGGTGTACATGGTTACATGGTTACCAGGTGAGCGATTTAGGGCCATAGTGGCCCTTGTTATTTATTGGAACTATTAATTGCTTCAATGGAGGAATAAATCAAATGTGTTTAAATGGGTATCTATGGAGTAATGGGTTAAAGAATAGGCAGAAATTAAGGCTGTTAATACAATCATGGTAACTCTGAAAACAAAGGATAGGTCCATGTCTTATACTGTAAAGCAATTTCCTGTTATTCTCTTTATGATTGAAGTCTCAATTTTCTGGTAATTTTCATCATGGGACCAGACAAGTTAACAGGCTGTATATTTCAAGTTCATATTGAGGAAAATTTGTCTGGTTTTTAACCCATTCCCCCCCCCATAGATACACCTTTTTACGTCGTTAATTTGTTCCTCAACAAAAGAAATCAATACCACTTTGTACAAACATGAAAATGCACTATAAGCAATATTTTGTATATCCTTTAACGTGTTTTAAGTTGGCCTCTGTTTTCAAATGTACTGGAATAAATATTGTCACACTTATCAGGCTGTTGCTTTAAGAAGAAAGGACATCTTTTAGAATATATACTTCTTATTGTGTAAAACCTTTTTTAATCTCACCTGACCAAGGGGGGCTATTTTGATCATCCTGTGTCCATTGTTATCAGTTCCTCGGTCTGTTTGTAAATCAGCAACAATTTCTTAAAACGACATTTCCTCCTAACCAAATATTTTGCTTTACTTTTCAGCCTGCTTTAGGTATTCGCCTATATGTATTGCTAGAAACAGGCAATGGGGTAATGGGTTAATGCAAAATAAAAGTAATGCAGAAAGCTCCTTAACCCAATAATTGTACCCTAGCCACTCATATTTATATGCATACACTTGTCCTATGCAACTAGTGAAGACCCAGATCAAAAGGAGCCCTCTGATCAGGGTCAGCGCTGTTGATCATATTTCAATAGACTATAAGATTCCCCAATAGAACCCTTAAAGTAAAAAATTGACGAAACTATATTGGAAACTGGAAATATTCATATGAAGTTTAGCAGAGGCAAAAGTTTTAAGAAGCTCCATTTAGCGCTCCACTGAAGGAAATTTATACAGTCATGAACATATTTTCCATATCTTACCAGCCTAAAACAGGCTGAAAACTTAGAAACAGGCTATGGAGTAAAAGGTTAAATGTTGGCTAAATTCTTACAGGTTCGATTGTACAATTACGAGAAGCGAGAGGCTACAGACATGCTTCCTGGCGTGTTGTTGGCCTTGGTGTGGAAATGAGAGATATGAAAAGAACCAAATTCCAACTTCATTATGTAAATTTAGGAAATTTAATGGCATTTCAAATGAACTTCAAGACAGATTTATATCAATTGTTTCCGTAAAACACTTTGCATTTTTTTTTAGCTAGATTAAAATTCATTCAACGGTTGGAATTGACATTTCACTCCGACATGCGAGAGATTTCATCAACAACTTCTCCAACTGTGTAGAGATGCTGTTTGCTTCACCTGTAGTCAAATTCTTGCAAGTTGGTGCAACAAGTTTTCCTTATATTACTGTATAGTAAAAACGTTCAAAATCTTCTTCTCTCAAACTACTGGTCTGAATTGAAAGTAATTTTACACAAAGGATTCAGAAATCACCCTCTCCCAGATTTCTCAAAAAAGTCCTAGCTCAAAAAACATGACTGCCAGTGAGTGGGTGGGGCAAGTTAATCTATGATGGCTTATAGTGAAAACTAAAACAATTCTTGTCTGAAAGCACTGGCTGATTGGAAAATTACAGCACACAAATGATCCATAGATGACCCCTACAGGATTTGCAAATTTAATTTATCTAGCTTGAAAAACAATGCCGCCCGTTGGTGGTTAAGGCTTTGCTTAATATGGCCAACATGAAAGCTAAATACAAATCTTCATTTTCCTTAACTACTTGCCCAATTTTAATGTCAACACGACCATAACAATCATACCAAGTGAGAGATTTAGGGCATCATGATCCTCTTTGTCTGTACGTATATGATATATGGGAATCTTGTGAATAGTTTACAATGCCTTCACTATTAGAAGGTTTTGCTCCAGTTTTTCACAGACTAACTGTTTGTATGCGAAATTGTTGTTTGAACATTTGGCTGTGACAATTTTGGAGGTTATAGGGGTATACGACAGAGACAGGTTTGTCTCAAAAGCAATTTCTAGTTGCATTATTTTTTGGTTGATTTTATTTAGAGGGCATGTTTAACTCTTGCAACACTAAGTAACTCTTGTGGGTTATTATAGGTTCCCTTGTGGATCATTTTAGTTACCAAACATGAACCAGTCAACTTGAAATTCTGGGTTGTTTAATAAATACTGCTTTAATTAAATGAGCAAACAGTGTTGACCCTGATCAGAGGGCTCCTATAGGAGTCCTCTGATCTAGGTCTACACTGTTTGCAATTATTGTAATATAAATATTTTAAACAAGTCCATGGTGTTGAAAGAGTATGACTAATCAGTGAGAGAAGGGTTAAAATTAGGGCTGTAACAAATACACCATGTAGCGAATACGAATACACATCACGATATAGGGTGACAAATTTGAATAATTATTCACAAATATGAATGCAATAGTTTCTTTGTAGATCTTTATGTTAAATCTCTTCTAACAATACTTTATTACTACTGATGTGTAGATCTATAGTGTATTGTTGCAGGTGTATCTTAAAAATAAAACAGAAATTTGTGATGGTTAATTAATCATTTTATCTACATAATTGACTGTTGTTGTTTTTTAAGTTGATAGTTTTACAGATTGATACTTCAAACAGGACTGTAACATTTTTATATAGTCAGTAGGCCCTGATGAGACAGTTCTAGTATGAGCAGTTTCATCTTAGTATATTGACTTCAGCTTGATAGGCTTTGACTTTTGAACTTATACCAAATTAATAACTTTCTATTTCATAATTAATTAATTATAGATTTAGTGTGCTTTGGAGAACACATCCAACAATTACAGCCTATTAAAAATATTAACAGCAGGCAATAGGCAGTGGCACACCCCATGTAAAAATATTGATTAGATTTGATTAATAGGGATCCAATTTAACACTAGCTAACTCATAATTAAATAAATAGAACAGGTGTTCCCTCTAGTAAAGTAAAAAAAAAACTGGTCAAAATTGGAAAAAAAATGGGCATGGGTTCCCCCTAAGGCCGTGTCACCAATCAGACATTCCTTGTAAAAGACCCTCCTAAGATGGTTGGAGAAGACAGAGATTGATATTGCGAGTAGGCTGGGACAGACTCCATTTATAGTGATGATTACAATTAATATGGAATCATACCTACTCACAGAATGAGAAAGATGGTACATAGCAAAATATCACTTGATGTTAAAGTTACATAAGTTGTAGAAAGCCATTTATATTCTTAAATTTACACACGGCTTGTAAATTCACACATGAAAATATGAAAGAATGTTGTATGCAATTAGCTGTTATATATGTGGGTGCGGTTTCCAAAATACTTGATTTCGTGCTTGCATATTTTACACACAGTGTTTCATCGATCTCCGTCCTTTTTCTTTGGGAATCCAAAGTATTCCAACACGGATGACTTGAATTTGGATGGTGCATCGACCTACAGTTCGTCCGACATTGTTCGAGAAAGTAGTAGAGATTTGACTACGGTAACGATTGTCGTAATATGTTTGTGAGAAAGTTTAAGTATAATAACTGATTTGTGTTGTGAAATTGCTGATAAATGTTTAAATTAAACGTCTTATTTCGCTTTTTAGCTCGCCTATTCGGAGAATGGGGGGGGCTTATGGAATCACCCCGGCGTCGGCGTTGGTTTTTCATGGTTAAAGTTTTGGGGAAAGTGTTGTAATGCACTAATACTACATGAAATATTTGTATAAGAAAGCTGATATTTGGAATGGAGGTGCCCTTTGGGCTGAACATTGATGTTGCATAGTTAAAATTTTAAAAAAACGTTCAAATTTAGTCAAAATTTCACCTGTTGTGGACTTAGAGTTTTTGGACTGAATTTTCAAAGTTAGTTATGGACTAAGTGTTGGAATGCACTTATACTACATGACATATTTGCATTAGTAAGCTGATATTTGGAATGGAGATTCCCTGTGGCTTGAATATCAATGTATTGATACACTTTTTAGCTCACCTGGCACGAAGTGCCAAGGTGAGCTTTTAGGATTGCTGGATGTCCGTCGTCCGTCCGTCCACAATTGGTTCGTTAACACTCTAGCAGCTACAAATATCATCCAATCTTCATGAAACTTGATCACAATGTTTGTCTAGTAGAAATCTAGGCCAAGTTCGAATGTGGGTCATGTTGGGTCAAAAACTAGGTCACTAGGTCAAATCATAGAAAAACCTTGTTAACACTCTAGAGACTACAAATCTCATTGGATCTTGATGAAACTTTGTCAGAATGTTTGCCTCAATGATATCTAGACCAAGTTCGAATATGGGTCATGTCCGGTCAAAACTAGGTCACTAGGTCAAATCATAGAAAAACCTTGTTAACACTCTAGAGGCTACAAATCTCATTGGATCTTAATGAAACTTGGTCAGAATGTTTGTCTCATTGATATCTAGGTCAAGTTCGAATAAGGGTTATGTCAGGTCAAAAACTAGGTCACTAGGTCAAATCATAGAAAAACCTTGTTAACACTCTAGAGGCTACAAATATCATTGGATCTTGATGAAACTGGGTCAGAATGTTTGTCTCATTGATATCTAGGTCAAGTTTGAATATGGGTTATGTCCGGTCAAAAACTAGGTCACTAGGTCAAATCATAGAAAAACCTTGTTAACACTCTAGAGGCTACAAATCTCTTTGGATCTTGATGACACTTGGTCAGCATGTTTGTCTTTTTGATATCTAGGTCAAGTTTGAATATGGGTCATGTCCGGTCAAAAACTAGGTCACTAGGTCAAATCATAGAAAAACATTGTTAACACTCTTGAGGCTTTAAATTTCATCTGATATTTATGCAACTTGGTCAGAATGTTTGCCTAATTGATACCTAGGCCAAGTTTGAATATGGGTCATTAAGGGTCAAAAACTAGGTCACTAGGTCAAATCATAGGGGAAACTTGTTAACACTCTAGATGCTACAACTCTCATTGGATTTTAGTGAATTTTGCTCAACATGTTTGCCTCATTGATATCTAGCTCAGTTAATATTGAATGATGTCTGGTTGAAAACTAGGTCACTAGGTCAAATCAAAGAAAAACAGTGTTAACCTTTTCGAAGCTACAAATCTCACTTGATCTGCATGAAATATTGTCAGAATGTTTGCCTACATCAAATCTAGGTCAAAATATAATATGGATTGTGTTCGTTCAAAAACTAGGTCAAATCATAGGAAAATCTTGTTTACACTCTAGAAGTTGATTGTGGGTCATGGCCAGTCATAATCTAGGTCACTATAGGTCAAGTTTGCCATGGTGTACCAGGTGAGCGATTTAGGGCCATAGTGGCCCTTGTCTATTGATAGTTACCTATTTAAGAAAGGTTTAATTAGGCGAGCTTTGCTGTTCTCTGACAGCTCTTGTTTGATTTTATAATTTAATGTATCTTGCACTATGAGATGTTGTAATATCTTTGTTATACCCAACTACAGCAGTAAACAAACACTACATGGCATATGTGTAGAGCGCTGTGTGTTTTTCTAGGCCAGAAATTGTACTGGCGAGTGTTGTTAAGGGGGTAGGTGCACCTTTGGAAAGTAATTACCAAATTCTTCAAACTTTGCATACAGACAGTAAAATTAGTTTCAATGACAAAACTGGTGAAAAAAATGGGGGTACCGGACCTTTCTTTTTCACAATTTGAGATTTTTTAAGGCTACCCCCCTAAAATGGAAGCTTCACAAAAACTCCTACTTTTTTGTACTACGGTTTTTCAATCTTTATTTAAACAAACTATTTTTACAAAAAGTATCCTAATTTATATTTCCATAGCAAGAATAAACCCTGAAAATAATGTTTTGTCAAGATCCAAAATAAAAATGTTTGATTTCACTGGAAAGAAATCAAATTTACCCCACCCAAGGTGAGCTATTGGGATGGCCCTGTGGCCGTCGTCCGTCGCGCGTTGTGCGTCATCGTTAACAATTGCTTCAAATGACATCTCCTCCTATACCGCTTGATTTCAACCAAACTTTAGAGGAATGTTCCTTGGGTCAAATTCTTTCAAATTTGTTCAAAGAATTAAAAACAATGTAGAACCCTGGTTGCCATGCCCCCCTGGGTTCAAAATTGGCCCCGCCCTGGGGGTCACAGATTTACATAGAGTTATATAGTGAAATTTTCAAACTTCTTCTTCTCTGAAACTAATGTGGCCGGAGCTTTGATTTTTGGCATCATGACACTTCTAGATGTCCTATACCAAAATTGTTCAAATACTTCTGATCGGTTGCATAACTAGGTCACAGGAGCTAAAAATAGATTTTTTTCATTGAAAACTTAAAAAATCTTCTTGTCTGAAACTACAAGGGCCAGAGCTTAGATATTTGGCACATAGCATCCCCTACAGGTCCTCTATCAAGTTTGTTCAAATTATGCCCCTGGGGTCGAAATTAGCCCCGCCCCGGGGGTCACCGTTTTACATAGAGTTATATAGTGAAATTTTCAAACGTCTTCTTCTCTGAAACTAATATGGCCAGAGCTTTGATATTTGGCATGGTGACCCTTCTAGATGTCCTATACCAAAATTGTTCAAATGGTTCTGGTCGGTTGCATAACTAGGTCACAGGAGCTAAAAATAGATTTTTTTCAATGAAAACTTAAAAAAATCTTCTTGCCTAAAACTATATACAAGGGCCAGAGCTTAGATATTTTGCAAATAGCCTCGCCTACAGGTCCTCTATCAAGTTTGTTCAAATTATGCCCTTGGGGTCAAAATTGGCCCGCCCCTGGGGTCACAGTTTTACATAGAGTTATATAGAGAAATTTTCAAACGTCTTCTTCTCTGAAACTAATATGGCCAGAGCTTTTTTATTCGGTATGGTGACACTTTTAAATATACTTTACATAATTTTTTCAAATTGTTCCAGTCTGTTGCATATCTAGGTCAGTCCTGGACATAAATTATTATCGCCATTTTTTCAGCTATTCTCAGGTGAGCGAAATATGCCCCATGGGGCTCTTGTCATATACTTGGTACAAAATCAAAATTATGATCCAGTCTATGATGAACAATTTCGTTCTGATTTGCAGAATGCATCAAGTCATAGCCGAACTTGAGACAATATGTCATATCTTAAAATAGAAACACTATGTCATTCAATTCACTACCTAACGGTCGGGACACGTAAAATGTATCGGTTATAACTCACTAGCAGTAGCTGAAAGTCGTATTTACTACTGGTGCCGCTACATAGCAAATCAGCCTACAACAGTCTGTGTCTCTTATTTTACAAATTTGTAAAAGTGAGTAGACAAGTCTGGCCGCTACCCAATCAGACTATTCAATTTTAAGCACGTGTCTGTAAGCTTACATTTCTGGTCATTCACCATTGGTTGGGCCTTGTAAGGAATTGTGCTGAATAAGAAACTATTCAGCTCCGCCGAAAAAAAGAGTTTGTAGTTTCCCTAACTACATAACAGCAGATCAATTTTTTATTATATTTTCAGTACGTGTTTAGAATTAGCTCTATTTTTAATATTTTATGTAATTATAACTTTTAAAACTGTGTAGCTTTTGCATAATTGTCTTATTGTATTTTACAGCAAATTTCATAAACTTATTCAAAATAATAAAGCCGTAATAATAACTATAGTATCAAATTGTGTTTAGAAAATTAACTCAAGTATACACAAAAAAGGTCCAGTGTCCTCGAGGAGGGGTCATGTTGGGGCTGATCGAGTAATGCGATCTTATCGTGCATGATATCACCGTATCGGCAAAGAATGGATCTTTAAAATGATATATCACACATGCATTTTGCACTTATAGATCCAGTATCAAAACTTTTTTAACTACCCTCTTATATGAGGTCATTGTATATAGATGGTGTCATTACTTCGTTTTCTACTTGTTCAGTTCAATGGAAACTTTGAAACAGTGTTCTATAACTACTCAATGTAAAACTCATAAAGAACATACATGCCTAAGTAGACTGCACTGTTTTTATTATATGACCTGTCTGGCCTGAAGGTACTCTATCCTAGGAAATATTTCCTTATTTTATAAACCAATGTAAGAGTTAAATAATAAATGTTGATAGTTGGCATGATTTTAGATATGAATATTCAGTGGGAGAAGGGTTGTTAGCCCATGACTAAGCCTTTAATTTATTTCTCCACTGAAGAAAATAGTTTTATACTGTGATGAACATGTACAATAAAGAATATTTTGTATATTCTAGCAGATTTTAGCTTAAAGCAGGTTGAAAGTAAAGCAGAATGCGCCTTAATGCGCATTCTGCTTTACTTTCAACCTGCTTTAAGTGAGCACCTGTCTTCAAAACTTGAAACATGCTATGGAGTAATGGGTTAACCCATACATAATCGAAGTTTCAAATAGACTCACCCATTTTCTAATAAATGGTCAATATAACTCTTTGAAATGCTGGGTAATATTTTCTTCTGCAACATTGTCGTCTGCTACTGTTCTAGAAATAGAATTTTCTTTATCTCCTTTCAAACGGGGTCAGAGTGTTAAACAGTTTGGATTACACGGCGTCTCATCAGGATCCGAACTGTTTGCACATATATCTGCTAGCATGGTAAGAGTTTTAAAGTATTTAGATCCCGATGTCAGATCAAATGTGGAACCCCCCCTACAGTAAATGTTTGTGACTGTATAAATTGAATTATTTTCTTCAATGTAGGAATAAATTTAAGGCGTTAACTGGCATATTTATTGGGTAAAGGGTTAAAATATTCATTGGTTTCATTGCGATTAGCTTTTTATTAAGTTTTCTTACCATTCTAAATTTTAACCGGGGGTTGGGTGTTCAAAATTCAATAGCGAAAATTTGACCTGGGGCAATTCACCAATTCCAAGGTTTATTTCAACTTCTCAACTATTGAAGTCTATAACTTGAGCTAAAAAATGCCATCTATTTCAGGGAAACTACTGATGTAAATCAGTCATGAACTCTTTTTGAATCACCATTAATTCTCTCTACACGTTGCATAATGAAACTGGAAGTTGGTACTTATCATTTCTCTCAATTCCATTCTTCTCAAAAAGAGGAAACTATCCCATTGCAAGGAAAGGGTTCTCAACCTTCTATTTTACAAACAGTGTAGACCCTGATTATGTTCTAACCAGGGTGTGCACTGTTTTTTGGCTGGGACGAGCCTATATCGAATCCTAAAGTATAAAATGTGTGCGAGTCTAGCTCCCCCTACAAACAAATCCTGTCAAACGGGGTTTACATATGCTATCTAACGGAGCTTCAGTTGCTGGGCACGTCACTATCAGATAAACCGTGTAGCAGCACTGAGTTAAACTCAGGATCCTGAGTCTGTACCTGTGGTGATTTAAACACCGTATTTACTCCCTTGTAATAAACATTCACCTAGTAGTCATAGCAGACGATGCATTATAAGACATGCACATTACAAAATTCTTTAGGGTCTTTAAGCGCTGCAGGTTTCTGCATGCATGGCAATGGTAATGCAGAAACTCTTTAATTAGCTTTCTGCATTACTTTGTTCTACATTAAACTGAAAGTCCGAGCCTGCAGTACTACAGTACAGTGTTCCCAAGGGTTTTGTGGTAGTCCAATGATTGTTACCATGTAAATTACGTCCCTTAACAAATTTGGTAAGTTAGAATTAGAACATAATTATTGAGTGAAATGTTAGTGGTTAAGAAGAGGCAGAGCGAGTGAGCCTCTTCTTAGCCACTAAGTTTTCACTGAATATGTTCTAACTAACTTAGAATATAACCTATATTTTGATTATCCCAGGATAAATTGTTCCCATGTTTCTAGTAAACAAACCTTGCTTATTCTGGTTGTAAGAATGCCAAACATGGCAGTTTTTAGCTCGCCTATTCGGAGAAATGGGGGGGGGCTTATGGAATCACCCCGGCGTCGGCGTTTGTTTTTCCATGGTTAAAGTTTTTGGGGTAAGTGTTGTAATGCACTAACACTACATGAAATATTTGCATTAGGAAGCTGATATCTGGAATGGAGGTGCCCTGTGGGTTGAACATTGATGTTGTATATTTAAATTAAAAAAAGAGAGTTAAATTTAGTCAAAATTTCACCTTTTGTGGACTTGGGTTTTTCGGCTGATTTCTCATGGTTAAAGTTTTGGGGTAAAGTGTTGTAATGCATTAATACTACATGAAATATATGTATTAGGATGCTGATATTTGGAATGGAGGTGCCCTGTGGGTTGAACATTGAGGTTGTGTAGTTAAAATTTAATAAATAAAAAAACTTTAGTCAAAATTTTACCTTTTGTGGACTTAGGTTTTTCGGCTGATTTCTCATGGTTAAAGTTTTGGGGTAAGTGTTGTAATGCACTAATACTACATGAAATATTTGTATTAGGAAGCTGATATTTGAAATGGAGGTGACCTGTGGGTTGAACAATGATGTTTCGTTATTAAAATTAAAAAAAAAGGTTTATTTAATCAAAATTGTACCTATTGTGGACTTAAGAGTTTTGGGACTGAAATTTCAAAGTTAGTTATGGAGTAAGTGTTGGAATGCACTTATACTACATGACATATTTGCATTAATAAGCTGATATTTGGAATGGAGGTTCCCTGCGTGGCTTGAATATCAATGTACTGATACACTTTTTAGCTCACCTGAGCGGAAGGCTCAAGGTGAGCTGTTGTGATCGCCCGTCGTCCGTCTGTCCGTCCGTTCAAATTTATTTCAAGCGACATCTCCTCTGAAACCGCGAGTTTGAGGGAAAAACTAACATGCTCACGGTGTTCCTTGGATGCTTATCTACAGAAATTGTTAAAAAAAAACTCAAATGTGGACTACTAATTGAAATTTATTAAAAAAAGTGAAAAACTTTAAACAAGTTTTTTGTAAAAAACCACTGTTCCCACACCTTAGATATTGCATGAATAGTATCTTCTACTAAATCACTTTCAAAATTGTAAAAAATCAAAACCCTAGGGTCAAATTTGACTCAACCCTTGTCATATCAGTGCAATTTGATGCAGGTCTGACAGTAAAAACTCTCTAATGATCCGTTTTTACACAGACCCATTGTATCTTACAGGCTAAGAAGCTACCCTTATACTAAATGCAACATTTTTGCAAACATTTTGGATCCAGGTCAGATGCCACATAATGCTGCATCTAATCTGGATCTAAACTATTTGCCACTCATTTACATATTTTCTTATATTTAGAAAATATAAGTTATTATTTTTTACATATTTCACATACAAACATTTGGAGCAGACAACAGTTCAGCATGATAATAGCAATTTCTCTGAGAGACCGTCTGTTATTGCATAATTGACCCATAGCTAGCTCTGAACTCAGGTCACTGAGATACATAATAGAAATTATGATGTCTGCTATTTTATGCTCAAGTACAACTTAGTTCGAGGCATATTGCTTTTGGTCTGTCTGTTTGTTTGTTTGTATTTTGTTTGTTTGTTTATCTTTCTGTCTATCAGTCCACGATTAATTCTTGGCCATAAACAGTATGGATCCAGGTCAGATGCCACATAATGCTGCATCTAATCTGGATCCAAACTATTTGCCACTCATTTACATATAGTTTCTTATATTTAGAAAATGTAAATAATGATATTTATTAACCTATTAACCCATACATATTCCTTTTTATGTCTTTCATTTATTCTTCCACAGAAGAAAATAATTTCACTTTATACAGTCATTGTTGTCTTTAACAATTGCTTCAAATGACATCTCCTCATATACAGCTGAAAAGATTTCAACCAAACTTTACACGAATGTTCCTTGGGTCAGGTCAAGTTCTTTCAAAATTGTTCAAAGAATTAAAAACAATGTAGAACTCTGGTTGCCATGGCAACCAAGTGAAAAAATAAGGAAATCTTAAAAAATCTTCTTGTCTGAAACTACAAGGGCCAGATCTTAGACATTTGTCACATAGCATCATCTACAGGTCTTCTATCAAGTTTGTATAAACTATGCCCCTGGGGTCAAAATTGGCCCCACCCGGGGGGGGGGGGGGGGGGGGGGGGGGGGGGGGGGGGGGACGGGGGGGAGGTTTTACATAGAGTTATATAGTGAAATTTTCAAACGTCTTCTCCTCTGAAACTAATATGGCCAGAGCTTTGATATCTGGCATGGTGACACTTTTAGATGTCCTATACCAATAAGGTTAAAATGGTTCTGGTCGATTGCATATCATCTACAGGTCCTCTATCAAGTTTGTATAAACTATGCCCCTGAGGTCAAAATTGGCCCCGACCGGGGGGGGGGGGGGGGGGGGGGGGGGGGGGGGGGGGGGGGGGTTTTACATAGAGTTATATAGTGAAATTTTCAAACGTCTTCTCCTCTGAAACTAATATGGCCAGAGCTTTGATATCTGGCATGGTGACACTTTTAGATGTCCTATACCAATAAGGTTCAAATGGTTCTGGTCGATTGCATATCATCTACAGGTCCTCTATCAAGTTTGTACAAATTATGCCCCTGGGGTCAAAATTAGCCCCATGCACCCCAGGGGTCACAGTTTTCAAACATCTTCTTTTCTGAAGCTAATATAGCCAGAGCTTTGATATTCGGCATGGTGTTACTTCTAGATGTCCTTTATCTATTTTGTTCAAATGGTTCCAGTCTGTTGCATATGTAGGTCACAGGAGCTAAAAATAGATTTTTTCCATTGAAACTTAAAAAAAGTCTTCTTGTCTAGAACCCTAGTACCATGATCTTAGATATTTGGAACATAGCATCATCTACAGGTCCTCTATCAAGAGTGTTCAAATTATGCCCCTCGGGTAAAAAATGACCCCGTCCTGGACATAAATCATTATCTCCATTTTGATGTACAGCTATTTTCAGGTGAGCGACATATGCCCCATGGGGCTCTTGTTTATTGATAGTTACCTATTTAAGAAAGGTTTAATTAGGTGAGCTTTTCTGTTCTCCGACAGCTCTTGTTACAACTGGTTGCTAGGAGGCAGAGTTATCTATACTGCGTGTTGACACCACATCACTTGGAAAAACAACAAAGCTCTGAATGATTAAGTGCCATACTTAATGGAGTGCAAAAGGCTGCAGTTTGATTCGTTAAAGATGTGATTATATTCTATGATTATACCCCCACAAACAGAGTTTGAGGGGGGTATACTGGAATCAGCCTGTCGGTCAGTTGGCCGTCGGTCTGTCTGCAAAATCTTGTACTTTCAACTTCTCCTTCAGTTTTATCCCAATTCATTTGATACTTGGCATAAACGTTACTCAGGTATAGTAGATGTGCAAGACACAAATTTTAGGTCTCTATGACCTTGACCTTGACCTTTGGCCTTGAAATTGGTCTTGAAATTTGCAGGTAAAATCTTGTACTTTTAACTCCTCCTTCACTTTCAATCCGATTCACTTGATACTTGGCATACATGTTACTCAGGAGTAGTAGATGTGCGAGGCTCACATTTCAAATCTCTGTGACCTTGACCTTTGGCCTTAAAAATGGCAGGCAAAATCTTGTACGGCGAACTCCTCCTTCACTTTCAACCTGATTTACTTGATACTTGCCATAAATGTTACTCAGGAGTTGCAGAGTGTCATATACCATTTTTAAGTCAGTTTGACTTTGACTTACACCTTTGACCTTACTGTAAAACCTTATTGAAAACGTTTGCAGAGTGTGACAGAGTGCTGTATAGTGGGGGTATTTATCACCTTTAGTGATAGCCGTTCTAGTTATATTCTAAACAATTAGTCACAAAAGACTCACAATAATATCCATTTGAACTCTACGGCTATGCAGATTATCATAAAATTGCTCTAAAATGCTTAGAGTGAGCCATTGTGCAACAACAACTGACCTTGTGTCTTCAAGCAGGCAATACAGGGCTCCAGATAAGAGGGAGTGATTAAGTCAAACATTTTCTCACTCATCTCAGCACCAAATCCTATGGTGTAACTACTCATTAGAATTGTCTCAAAGAGACTCTTCTAATGAGTAGTAATACCATAGGGTTTAATGCAGAAATAAAGATTTTAGTTAGCTCACCTGAGTCAAAGGCTTAGGATGAGCTATTGTGACCGCTCTTTGTCCGTCATCCTTTGTTCGGCCACATTTTCAAACAAGGGGGAAGGAAAAGTTGATAAAAATCTTCCCCGAAACTACTTGTTTGATTTCAATTTGGCTTTCACCAAAATGTTTCTCAAAGTTGAAACTTTCAAACTTGTTCAAGGAATTTTGATCAATAAAAAGACATGGCCACTAGAAGGCCTGGTCATTTTCTGTGTTTTATTATATCAAATGAAAAGTTAATAACCTTCTAGAAGTTGTATTTTGGGCTTTCTCTTTTTGAGATTTTTCAGTGTCATCTCTTTAATCAAATTTAGTTCATACTTAAATATAGGTCATATCGGGTCATAAAGTAGGTCAGAAGGTCAAATCTCAGGAAAGCTATTGGCCATCCCAAGGACCATATTTTTAGGCCAATCTTTTTTATGCCCACTGCATCTGAAGAAGCAGAGGTATATAGGGAGTGTCCTGTCTGTACGGTTAACTAGATTTTACCCTTTCGTCTAGCTTCAACACTGCTGACTCAAATGCTTGTTATACAGTTGTTTCCTTGGACCATTCCCAATCCATCAATATCACCATACCGTGATTTTGACCTTGAACTAATTTGGACTTGGAATATTGTAAATTGGCTATTTCTTGGTTAACTAGATTTTACCGTTTCTTCTAGCATCAACACAACTGACTACAATGCTGTAATACTTATACAGTTGTTGCCTTGGACCACTACCAATCCACCCAAATTACCTAACCTTGATTTTAACCTTGGCCTTATTATTTGGACTTAGAAGATTTTAAATTGGTCATTACTAGGTTAACTAGATTTTACTGTTTCGTCTAGCATCAACACTATTTACTACAAAACTTGGATACTTAAACAGTTGCTGCATTGGACCATGATTACAAATTCACACATATTACCTAACCTCAATTTGACCTTGACCATGACCTAAAAGATTCAGAATACATTGTCAAGGATGAACGTGCATATTGGTTTCTTGCTTAAAAGGACCATCTTTACAAAAGCAAGGCAATGTATGAATATGGGTAATCATGTTTATTCAAAAAGTAGGTCAGTAGGTCAAAACATAGAAAAAGCTTCTAAAGACTCGAGGATACATTTTTTAGCAATCAATGTATAAAACTTGTTCAGAATTGTCACCTTTTTGAAATAAAAGCAATGTAGTAGTATGGGTTACTTGAAATCAAAATGTGGGTCAGTAGGTCATATCATTAGAAAAGCTTCAGAATACTTTAGGGCCCATATTTTCAGCCCTAATTTCATGAAAATAGCTAAGAATAATCACCTTGACAAAGTCTAGGTCAAGTGTGAAGATGGGTTGCATAATGATGGACTAGGTAGTAGGTCAGTATAGGTCAAATCAAGGAAATAAGTTTTTGAACACTTTACATGCCATATTTTTAGCCCCAAATTAATTTAAATGTTGCTCAGAATAATCACATAAACAAAATTTAGGTATTGTTTTAATATGAGTTATGTCAGGTCAAAAAATAGGTCATTAGGTCAAATCATATGAAAAGCTTTTGAGCATTATTTGGTGGATTCCTGATTTTCTGAATATTTAACTGGATTTTGTGATAAAAAGTATATTTGGTACTGAATAAAGGCCTGATTGTAGTATTTTCACACATTTCTCTTTGTATAGAAAAAGAGGAGTGATTCGGTGAAGGTGAATGTGGCATAAAATACATCAAAGTTAAAGTAGAAAGCTTCTTTAGGAATTTTCTGCTTTATTTACATTTTTCTTAAAACCAACTGCTTTTGAGCTCACCTGGCACGTAGTGCCAAGGTGAGCTATTTTGATCGTCCTCTGTCCGTCGTCGTTCGTCCGTTCGTTCGTCGTCAACAATTTCTTTAAACGACATCTCCTCCGAAACTACTGGATAGATTTTTACCAAACTTGGCCTGAATGATCCTTATATGGTCCTCTTTCAAAGTTTTTCAAACATTTTCGGTCCGTTGCATATCTAGGTCACAGGAGCTAAAAATAGATTTTTTCAATGAAATCTTAAAAAATCTTCTTGTCTGAAACCACAGTACCCGGAGCTTAGGTATTTGGCACAAAGCATCGTCTTCAGGTCCTCTATCAAGATTGTTCAAATTATGTCCCTGGGGTAAAAAATGACCACGCCCTGGGGGTCGTAATTTTACATAGAGTTATGTAGTGAAATCTTCAAACATCTTTACCTCTGAAACTAATATGGTCAGAGCTTTGATATTTGGCATGATGACACTTGTAGAAGCCCTTAACCAATATTGTAAATATGGTTCCGGTCCGTTGCATATCTAGGTCACAGGAGCTAAAAATGAAAATTATGTCTCGGGTGAAAAGTGATCCCATACCAGGGGTTATGTGACCCTTGTGTTGGTTTTTCCAGGTGAGCGATATTTAGGCCCGCATGGGCCTCTTGTTAAGACACATGCCTTAACCAATTACCCCATAGCCTGTTTCTAATTTTGAAGTCAAGTGACCAGTAAAAGCAGGTTGAAAGAAAAGCAGCATGTGCCTTATTGCACATACTGCTTTACTTTCAGCCTGCTTTAAGCTATTATAATGTATTTCTCATAATGCATGACTGCATGTATAAAGTGAACTATTTTCTTCAATAAAGGAATAAATAAAAGGCATAAAAATGCATTTATGTAGTATTGGGTCAAACAACAAATAACCAATTATGCCAATTTAGCTGGATGACTAGGTGATTCAATCCTCTGTAGACAATGGCAAAAGGGATTGAGAACATAACAAATAATTCCAGTAAGACTGTAAATTCTTTTAACAATCTCTGCAGGGATTTAAAACCATGTCAACGTTTTGTGTTTCAGGAAAAAGAAAATCCAACTATTATGTAATTAAGGAGTTTTGCAGAAATAATTATCTTGTTTTCCTAAAACAGCATTCTGTAACCTAGTTTAGCAAAATGTGTCAGTCTAGTGTCCTTACAATTGCACCTACACTTTCCTCTAGACTTTAGTAATATAGTCTTCATCAAACTTTGTTAGCTCACCTGAGCCAAAGGCTCAAGGTGAGCTATTGGGATGGCCCTGTGTCCAGCGTCGTCGGGCGTCGTTAACAATTGCTTCAAATGACATCTCCTCCTATACCGCTTGACAGAATTCAAACAAACTGTACAGAAATGTTCCTTGGGTCAAGCTCTTTCAAATTTGTTCAAAGAATTAAAAACAATGCAGAACTCAACCAAAGTGAAAAAATAAGGAAATCTTAAAAAATCTTCTTGTCAAAATCTGCAAGGGCCAGAGCTTAGATATTTGGCACATAGCATCAACTTCAGGTCCTCTATTAAGTTTGTTCAAATTATGCCCCTGGGGTCAAAATTGGCCCCGCCCTGGGGGTCACAGTTTTACATTGAGTTATATAGTGAAATTTTCAAACGTCTTCTTCTCTGAAACTAATATGGCCAGAGCTTTGATATTTGGCATGGTGACACTTCTAGATGTCCTTTACCAAATGGTTCTGGTTGGTTGGATAACTAGGTCACAGGAGCTAAAAATAGATTTTTTTCAATGAAAACTTAAAAAATCTTCACGTCTGAAACTACAAGGGCCAGAGCTGAGATATTTAGCACATAGCATCATCTACAGGTCCTCTATCAAGTTTGTTCAAATTATGCCCCTGGGGTCAGAATTGGCCCCGCCCTGTGGGTCACAGTTTTACATAGAGTTATATAGTGAAATTTTCAAACGTCTTCTTCTCTGAAACTAAAATGGCCAGAGCTTTGATATTTGGCATGGTGACACTTCTAGATGTCCTTTACCAAAAATGTTCAAATTTTTTTGGTCGGTTGCATAACTAGGTCACAGGAGCTAAAAATAGATTTTTTTCAATGAAAACTTAAAAAATCTTCACGTCTGAAACTACAAGGGCCAGAGCTGAGATATTTAGCACATAGCATCATCTACAGGTCCTCTATCAAGTTTGTTCAAATTATGCCCCTGGGGTCAGAATTGGCCCCGCCCTGTGGGTCACAGTTTTACATAGAGTTATATAGTGAAATTTTCAAACGTCTTCTTCTCTGAAACTAATATGGCCAGAGCTTTGATATTTGGCATGGTGACACTTCTAGATGTCCTTTACCAAAATTGTTCAAATGGTTCTGGTCGGTTGCATAACTAGGTCACAGGAGCTAAAAATAGATTTTTTTCAATGAAAACTTAAAAAATCTTCTTGTCTGAAACTACAAGGGCCAGAGTTAAGATATTTGGCACATAGCATAGCCTACATGTCCTCTATCAAGTTTGTTCAAAATATGCCCCTCGGGTCAAAATTGGCCCTCCCCTGGGGGTCACCGTTTTACATAGAGTTATATAGTGAAAATTTCAAACGTCTTCTTCTCTGACACTAATATGTATTTAGGCTTTGCCTATGGACGGAAAAAAAGCAAAATTGTACTAATAAGTAAAACTCAATGCTTCCTGATTTTGACAATATAGTGGTACTTTTACCTAGAGTCTTTATAAGTATTATCTAAGATATGACATTGTGACCTGCTTTTTGACCCCATATGACCCATATTCAAAGTGAAGCTACAACTCTTCAAGATGAAAATCCTGAGCAAATATGAACTTGATAGGGGTAGATCTATGGTCGCTAGCGTGTACCAAACCAAATGTTGACGGACAACAGACATCTACTGATCACTATAGATCTAGTTCACTTTAAAAGTCTCGGATGAACTAACAAGAGCCCCATGGGGCATATTTCGCTCACCTGAGAAAAGCTGACAAAACAGAGATAATGATTTATGTCCAGGACGGGGTCATATTTAACCAGGGCATAATTTGAACAATATTGATAGAGGACTTGAAGATGATGCTATGTGCCAAATATCTAAGATAAGAGTACTAGGCTTTTAGATAAGAAGATTTTTTTAAGTTTCCATTGAAAAATCTATGTATAGCTCATGTGACCTAATTATGCAACAGACTGGAACAATTTGTACAAAATAGGTAAAGGACATCTAGAACTGTCACCATGCCGAATATCAAAGCTCTGGCCATATTAGTGTCAGAGAAGAAGGCGTTTGAACTTTTCACTATATAACACTATGCAAAACTGTGACCCCCGGGGCGGGGCCAATTTTGACCCCAGGGGCATAATTTGAACAAACTTGATAAAGGATCTGTAGATCATGCTATGTGCCAAATATCTAAGCTCTGGCCCTTGCAGATTTTGACAAGAAGATTTTTAAAGAGTTCCTTATTTTTTCACTTTGTTTGCCATCTGCATTGTTTTTAATTCTTTGAACAAATTTGAAAGAGCTTGACCCAAGGAACATTTCTGTAAAGTTTGGTTGAAATCTGAGGAGGAGATGTCATTTGAAGCAATTGTTAACGACGACGGACGAAGACGGACACAGGGCCATCCCAATAGCTCACCTTGAGCCTTTGGCTCAGGTGAGCTAATAAAACAATTGATGACAACAAGAATAGTGTCACAGAAAGTGAGAAATGCCCCTGAGGTTTTCTGCAATGTATTCATTTGGTTTCCAAGTAAAATCATACAGCAGGTTATAATTGTACTCCTTGTTGTTGTTGTGTTAAAATGTACAAAGAAACAAGCTTTTTCTAGCTTATTCAAATGCATCATCACCGTAAGATCATTACATTATATTGATGTCATGACGTCATCGTCATAACAAGGTTTGTCAAATGTCCTATTGAGGACTTATTTCTAAATTAAGAAATGATCACATGATCAAAGAGTTATGGCCAGCTAGGATGAGTTATCTCCCTTCCTATTCACATGAAGTAATACAGGATGAGTTATCTCCCTTTTCACCCGATTTTACCTCTAAATGACGTTGACCTTTGCCAGACATGACCCGAGTTGTACTGACCTCAAAAGCTTCTTGAGGTGAGTACACACAACAGATATAAAGTCTCTATTCCATGTTGTTCAAAAGTTACGGCCAAGGTTAAAGTTGTGCACAGACAAACAGACAGACAGACCAAAAACGATATGCCCCCGACTAAGTTGTGCGGGGGCATAAAAATGAAACCGAAATACAGTAATACTGTGTGGGCAAAACTTGCATTCTGTTGCAGTACAATTAATTTAATTAATTGTAATGAGATGTCAGTGATGCAAATATAGCCTATCATAGTCTATCAAATTGTCAGATTATCAGAGACTAGAACACTAGTCCAATCCGGTGACATAAATCGGCCTCGTTATTTAATTACTACGCATCTCAAATCCTGCACGTGTTTTAATGCCAAGATAAAACACAGGTATAAATTCATCATTTCTCAGTTTTGATGCAAATATCACCTGCCCAAATCAAAAACCACTTGTCCCTGTATTAAACTGTGTAATGCAGTGTATTGCTAAAGGCAAAATCAAAAGTAAATCAGAATGCTCAGGTAAGACATTTCTGTTTTACTTTCATTTTGCTTTAACGATGCAACTTGTATTGAATACCATAAAAGACTGTTCATTTGGATAAATCAATAACACCAAAACAGCTCTTATTTCAAGCACTTATGATCTAACTATTTGCTGTGTTTTAAAGACAGGCAAAAGTTTTACCCTTTCCTCCACAGAAGTGCCTCCAGCACCTCTACCTACACCTCAGTATAAGGATTTCAAATGAGTACCTGCTACCCAGTGACTATTTTAAACACATTTTCAAAGCAAGATAAAAGTAAAGCAAAAAGCTCTGGCAGGAGCTCCCTGCAAAAAGTTACTTTCATCTTACTTGAAGCAGTCAGTGTTTTTGACATAGTTGGATATAGGAGATTTGCACTTTTTGCTATAGAGGAAAGGAGTAAAGCAAGGTGAAAGTATTCAGAAAGCACCTAAGGGGCTTTCTGCTTTACTTTTATCTAAATAATCTTGCATAATGCAGCCACTTGACAAGTTGTCTTGCAAACCAACAATTGGACCTCATGTAGTGGTTTTAATAGATATGCTTTACTGTAACTGAAACAATTGTTGGCATCAATATTCAAAATAAGTGTCATAGAGTGAAATATCACATACAAAAAGAAAAACATGATCTTTTTAAAATTAAGGTTCTCTTGGGCTTTCAATTCTGTTTTTTTTTACTGGCACTTATACTGCACCAAGATTTTAGGAATTATTTAAAAACACAACAGGAAAAATATTTAATTTATATTTAATTTGCTTTTTTTTCTATTTCATCAGTTCTGATAATACACAGCAGTAAAAAACAAGAGCCCCATGGGGCATATTTCGCTCACCTGAGAATAGCTGACAAAATGGAGATAATGGTTTATGTCCAGGAGGAGTCATTTTTTACCCGAGGGGCATTATTAAATTTGAACAATCTTGATAGAGGACCTGTATATGATGCTATGTGCCAAATATCTAAGATCAGGGTACTAGGGTTTAATTAAGACAAGAAGATTTTTCCATTGAAAAAATCTATTTTTAGCTCCTGTGACCTAGTTATGCAACCGACCAGGACCATTTGAACAATTTTGGTATAGGTCATCTAGAAGTGCAACCATGCCAAATATCAAAGCTCTGGCCATATTAGTTTCAGAGAAGAAGACGTTTGAAAATTTCACTATATAACTCTATGTATAACTGTGACCCCCGGGGCAGGGCCAATTTTGACCCCAGGGGCATAATTTGAACAAACTTGATAGAGGACCTGTAGATGATGCTATGTGCCAAATATCTAAGCTCTGACCATTGCAGTTTTTGACAAGAAGATTTTTTAAGATTTCCTTATTTTTTCACTTTGGTTGCCATGGCAACCAGAGTTCTGCATTGTTTTTTATTCTTTGAACAAATTTGAAAGAGCTTGACCCAAGGAACATTTCTGTAAAGTTTGGTTGAATTCTGTCAAGCGGTATAGGAGAAGATGTCATTTAAAGCACAACGCACAACGGACACAGGGCCATCCCAATAGCTCACCTTGAGCCTTTGGCTCAGGTGAGCTAAAAATCACACAACATAATTTTTCTTTAAAATAACTAACATGGACACAGGGCTCCAAATAAGGGGAGTACTTCAAGAACTTAAATCTTTATGTCTGCATTAAACCATATGGTGTGACTACTCATTTAGTGATTAGAATTGGTGAGGCAATGCCTGTTGTCCAATCCATTTCATTATTTGAATAAAGTATTGTTTAAACCAGAATTGGTTAAAAGAGACAATTCTAATAATAAGTTAAATTACACCATAGGATTTGGTGCTGACATGGAATTTCCATCCATTTCAACTTATCCACCGCTCTAATCAGTTCATATATTTATTACTCAAATTCAGCACATAATTATGTTGTTCTCCCTTGAAAAAAGTCAGTTTTAATTTGCATCATAGTCACTGACTCTCTGTTTGAAAGTCTATCTTGGATAGGATACTCATGGTTAATGCTTGGCCTTCATTGTTTACCACTTCAGGTAGGGAAACATTCCAAACATTGCACTGGTTGTGATGATTCTGCAATAGATAGTACATAAATAATTGATTGTTATGTATAAGGCACTCTACAGGTCTGAAACATTGCAGGACTTTTTGTGTTGTTGTTTTCTTTTATTATTGTTGTACAACTTAACATATTGACCAAAAAGCAGATTTTATTCCACACAGTGACACTAGTGGTCCCTCACAATTTCCTGCTTTAGCAAAGTTACTTGTGCGAAAGCAGGAGGTTATGTTGAAGATTCTTTAACTATTCTTTATAAAGCATAAGCTGAATTTTGGAGGCAATGTTAAGTACTATTTGGCTTTATGGAAACATGTGAATAAGGCATGGTTTTGGCTAATTTGTACTGTCCCATGAATTTTTCAGCATGTCTGGTATGAATTCAATCAATGGAGTTAAAGTTCCAAATCAACATGATGATAAATTAATGTTGAATAGTTCTACTAACACAGGGTTTCAGATAACTGAAAA
Source organism: Gari tellinella (assembly GCA_922989275.2). Taxonomy (NCBI): domain Eukaryota; kingdom Metazoa; phylum Mollusca; class Bivalvia; order Cardiida; family Psammobiidae; genus Gari; species Gari tellinella. The sequence goes on from OV277862.1 coordinate 25,890,469, forward strand.
GTAAATTCTTTATGTCTACATTAAACCCAGTGGTGTGACTACTTATTAGAATCCTGTTTTCAAGACAATTCTAATAAAGGGGAACACCATAGGCATTGGTGCTGACATAAAGAAAAGCTACATTTGGTCTGATTACTTCAACTTATGTGGAGCCCTGACTCGTAATAATAAATCCGATTTCATGGACTGAAATGAAAATAATTTTACTGTCAGGACTGTACACATTACTATCTTATTTTTTCAATCTAATGACCCACACACATTGCCTTTAACTTGTCTTTCAAATGTTTTCTTTCAATTATTTACTATTTGTAGGCGCTTTAAGTTATAACATAATGTAAGAAAATATTTTGCATTTTAAGGAGACTCAGCTTTTAAAGGCCAAATAGGCAGAACTTAACATTGGTCACATGACTACATGTGATAGACTTCATTTTGGCATGTGCACCAAAGAATCTCTTGAGAAAAGTACAACTTGGGTTAAGTCAGACAAATGTCAAGGCCATGTAGATGTCATCTAAAGGTCAGTCTACGCTGTTTGCCAAGGTAGTTTTTATCTGGTTCAAGTACTTGATTCTTAAATCAGACCAATAGTTTCAGAGAAAAAGATTTTTAAAGATTTTCTATACAGAAATATAAGGAAAACTTGCCCCACCCACTGGCGGCCATGATTTTAAAGATAACAAAATGATTTTAAGAAATCAGGTAGAGAGTCATGAATGGATCATTTGTGTAAAATTATTTTCAATTTGGACCAGTAGTTTCACAGAAGAAGATTTTTAAAGTTTTTACTAAATAGTAACATAAGGAAAATGTGCCCCACCCACTGGCGGCCATGTTTTTTAGATATCAAAATTATTTTAAGAAATCTGGTAGAGGGTCGACACCCATGGATCGTTTGTGTGAAATTACTTTCAAATCGTACCAGCGGTTTCAGACAAGAAGATTTTTAAAGTTTTTTCAATTGGTTGCCATGGCAACCACAATTTCAATTGGATGACCTATATTTGAAAAATCTGAGAGAGTACCCTACAAGGAACAATCCTATGAAGTTTTGAAGAAATTGGCCCAGTGGTTTCTAAGAAGAAGATCTTTAAAGAAAAAGTTTGACGACGGACAGACGGACGGACGACGACGGACACAGGGCGATCACAATAGCTCACCTTGGCACTTCGTGCCAGGTGAGCTAAAAAAAAAAAAAATTTACCTAACAGAATAAGAATCTGAGTGTCAAACATATAGTATATCCAGATCAGGCCCCGCATCAGTGATGCCTTATCTGTATCAAACCGTTTGCAAGTCCCAGATGAGTAGCATGTTTTTTCACCATGTTGCAATTTCAATAAAGGCTAACCTCAGCTGACTGGTGTAGAAGTTTTAACTTTTTCTAAATTTATGTATTTTTTAATGAAAGAAGCAATAATTTACCTATTGTATGGCTGTTGAATTCCACTTGAAAGGTCTGGTACCATGTTAGTGTGATGTTACCATGCCCTTCATCACAATCAACGAGATTAGATGAAATCAGCTGTCCTGAAAGCATCTTCATCTCTTCATCCCTCATCATCTATCGGTGCTATATGATCCATTTTGTGTTGTGGTGCCATACAATCTGACGCATCCATGGGATCAATCCATACCATTTTACCATTGCCCCTGTTGAAATAATTTAAAAATATGTGTAAGTTTTCACAATAAACAACCAACATAAATCAAAGAGTGAAGGTCTTGAGAGTTGCCAAGGATGAGGTTTTGCAATTCAGTAAACAACTCTGTAGCCACAACTGAGGCTACAGTAATCATTTATTGTATAAGGCAGGTGGTCACTTAAAGAAAGATGAAAGTAAAGCAGATAGCATTTAAAGATGTTTTCTGCTTTTAATTGTTTCACTGTGCTGTAAGTTGTCAGCTATTTTTATTCCATCAATAAGTATTGTTTAGTCCTGGTTACAGATGGGTATATCCTTGCTTCTTGTCAAATCACCACTTTCTTGTCAATTCGCCACCTAAGCAAAACTTAGAATTCCGTCACGAGCAGGCTACCGAGGATGTCCGAAAACTACAGATGATCCCCGAATACTAGGATAGTTTCACTCAGGTAGATTTCAAGCGCCAAAAATGCGAAAGAAACAGATAAAATAACAATAATTCACAAAAAGTTTCCAATCAAAATACATGTTCTAGTTGTCCGTTGTTACTTTTATATTGTTAAGTTGTAAAAGTTAAATTAAATATTTCAAAATCATTAAAAAATGTTCAAGTTTCATGAAACAACCTATAACATACTGCCAGAGCCTACATTGACCTAATTATCGAACGACCAATCAGAGGTGACGATTTGACAAGAAAGCATCCCGGTGATCCAGAGCAATGACCTCGTTCGAAAACGGTAGTTATTTACACTTTGTATTTATTTCACAAGTTTTATTTGTATATATGCGTGTTATTGAAGGTTCAGTTCAGAATTAGATCCGTGAACAAGTAAGAAATGTTACATCAGATAGGCGCATGCGCGATAAATATAGCTAAGGGTGGCGAAAACACAGGTAACCAGGCTACATCAAATGATTAAGCAGAAGGTACATTTTGCACGAGATGGATCTACTGCTTGATTCACACGGGTAAAGAATTTTAAATGTAGCCAGTGTCAAATTCCATCTTAAAAGGCAGTTGAATTGCATTAACTTCTTTCATGAGAATGATGATAATATTTCAGATAGATCTTTTTTTTTTTATTTTGTAATTTGTTGAACTTGCTTACATGTACCTGCATGTGTACTCAACTGAAAAAGCTTTTGAGCTTGAGTACAAGTTGGGTAATGTCAGACAAAGGCCATGGTTATTTAGAGACCTGTCACATAAGGGGGCATAGAATTTTGCAAACAAATCCTGTTTTCATTTAATTTACTATACTTAACAAAAATAGAGCAAGCTACTGCGGGGAGGGTGTCGACGGCCGTCTTCCGCAGATAGCGCTGGCCCAGGGGAACCAAGCGATGCACGCCGTACCAGCCTGGCGAGCTACTGCAGGAGTCGAAGGCCGTCGACGGCAGATAGCGCTGGCCCAGGGGAACGGAGCACGGATGCTCGCCGTACCATCTCTGCGGGCTGGGATCGACGGCCGTCTTCCGCAGATAGAACATGTATAGGGTAAAGTTAGCGACGGGTGCGGAAAATTAATACCAGATTGACACGACCAACGACCTCAGATATGCTCGATTACGAAAATGGCATGGCATTCCACGTTATTCTTCCGTTCAAACGCAATGCAATATAGAAAATGACAACTTTTTGACAACTACCAGTTTTAATTTGAGTGGCAAACAGTTTGGAGGCTGATCAGACCTCAGGTTTTCGGCGCGTAAGCTATGACCCCCCCCCCCCCCCCCCCCCCCCCCCCCCCCCCCCTCTCTTTTTTTGACTATCATGTATGTATACAATGAAAAGGTGGATGTGTATTCAGGGCCATGAACTTCCCAACCTTGTCATTTTGTCATTTTTGGGCCGATTTTGACAAATGATGGCTTATTATTTACATTTAACAGTTCTGTTCAAAGAAAGTTAGCTCACCGCCCAAGCAAGACACGATCACAAGTGAAGAAATAAAAAGTTCAATATCGGAATCCTTCTGTCACCTTAATTTTTGGACTTGTTCGTCAGTCATTCACTGATTCAGTGATTAACAAGTGCATTTGCGACCATGCATTACACCATGGTACGGGTAATTAATAGAAAATGAAATATATAATAAATACCTTTTGAATTATCGGTAAATGAGCATTTCTGTTACGAAATAAATTTCTAGATAACTTTCGTTTAGTTTCGGTTGACAAACGGATATGATATCATTGGTCGTATTCGAATCATTCAATTTGTTGTCAAAGAAAACTAGGCGGAGCAAATGCTCGAAGATTTACTGATGACAACGTTTTTGACCCGACTCGAATCGAAATTGTGGTCAACGATTTGATGGTTTGACAACATTTTGTCAACGAAAAACATCAAGTGGTGATTCGAATAGAACCTGTTGACAACACGTCCAACTAACGCTAAATTGTCCTGATTCGAATACGACCAATTGAGGCGCTTGACTTTTGCGTCATTTCCTGCTTTGAAGCTGGTTCTCGGGTTCGCTAGAATGATAATAGTTTGACTGGGCAACCAGTCGTTTGTTTGGGAAAATTTTGCGTGACAGATGGTTTCCGAATAAGGGGTCACCCCACCCTTCGAGTCCCCATGCGCGTGTTCGCCGATTGCTTTGAATTTTTTACCAATTATCGTCAAAGAAAACTGTTTGCTGTAAACAATGAGCCATCATCTGTCCAGATCGTCCAAGATTTGACAAAATGACAGGGTTGGGAACTTGAGGGTTGCTTCTGCAAGGCGATTTTTCATGGCAGCCTTTACTATTTTACTTATAAATTAGCAAAAAAAAATTTTTTTTTAAATGTCACGAAACTTCAGGAAATGTTCTTTTATGATGATTATTGAATGTATGGATAGATTTTAGGGTATTTTATCCACGTTTGGTGGTGGTGGAGGGGGGTTATAGCAGCTAGGGGTAGTGTCATAGCCAACGGGCCGAATGCCTATGGATCAGACGACGGGTTACCCGGCGTCTGATCTGACTCCAAACTGTTTGCAATGAAAATAAAAGTGCAACCGGGGTTATTTGGAAAGAAAATGCTTTCTCTACTGTAATGCACTCTGCACAAACTGCTAACCTAAACAGCTGTTACAGCAACAGTCGGTGGGTAATTGATCAATTGAACACGCTACAATTACTCTCCGCAAATTTGGATCAAACAATTCCATTTATTTCACAGAAGCCTTGGCGCTTATACACACCTTTAACGACTGGTGGTCTCTAGCTCCTCATTCTTTCAGACATTTCTTATTTATGTCGAGTTTACATATCAAAACATAGGTTTGTGTACAATCCAAAGTTCAGTTTCAGTTTTTATTTACAACTAGGCCCAATAGTACCGCGTCTTGTCAACCATCTTGGTGCAGTATAATTCGACAGCCCACAAAGTGTTAAATCGGGGCTTTATTCGGTTCCAATGTAACGTGACTTGTTCAAGAGTACAGTAACTAAGTAAATTGACTCACCCACTCTATGGCAATGAACTCACCCAAAATGGTGCGAAGGGCCAGGTTATTACCTCCCTGACCCGCGCATGTACATAAAGTAGTACCGGTACTTCGGCGAAGTAGTTCCTAGATGGTCAATCACAACAACGTAAATAACGTCTTTCTTCATCAATTATTGCTTCATTACATCATAAGTTGATTTAACAAAACGAAAATTTGAATCGAGAGCTTAAAACCAGGGGCTATCTGCATTTGTTGGATTCCCTAGGCCTAACTATTTCCAACATGTCAGCCCCCATGTCGCATCGTTGCTTAGTTTTAGGGAAGTTATGCACGCGCAAATCAAACACTTTTCAATGTCTGTCAGTGAATGTGAATTGAATAGGAATACCTTTGTTTTATTCATGCATTACTTAAGAACGGAAAAAAAGCAAAGCTTTTTTTCCGTAATATGGCCAGAGCTTTTATATTAGGTATGGTGACATTTTTAAATATCTTTTACATATTTTGTTCAAATGGTTCCGGTCTGTTGCATATCTAGGTCAGTCCTGGACATAAATCATTATCTCCATTTTTTCAGCTATTCTCAGGTGAGCGAAATATGCCCCATGGGGCTCTTGTTAAAATATCTATGGTCACAATTAACTCTAGTAAAGAAGGGCATTACATATAAACATTAATTTTTGTGTCGCTTTGAGATGAATAGAGTGAGTTGAGTCACAATATCATGTTTTTATCTTGTTTAATGCTTTCCAACATAGAAGCGCCTTTTTTACCAGGAACATAATTATGTGTTGCCCATATGAAGAGGTATATGAATAAGCAGGTTTTGGGCATGTTTAGCTCAAAGGTCAAGGTCAAATATGTGAAATGGCAATAACCTATGACCCTCAAGTGGTAGGGACATCATATTAGGTATATATATTGCTATATTTATATAGAAGAGAAAGAAACTTATACATACAGTGCGAAATAAATATTCGCTAAATACTGCAAATGTTTCTCGAGTGCTTTCGACAGTTACGTCTTCATCAGGGGATATGCAATAATGCTATACATATTTAATTGAGCGCGGATCTGACAAAAGGGGGCTTATGGCTTTCGACGTCATCGTCGATAAATAACGCTTGAAAGTTACGTTCTTTCTTTGTGTTGTAAATCCATGTCTGTTTGATCTGAGCGATCTGTTTTGACTTTTCAACTCAACTTTTCACCGGTTGGACACAGAGGATGGAATAAACATTCAACATAGATGGATACAGGGATGTGTGTATACTAGATATGACGATAAGAACAATATTTTATCTAGCAGTGTTGATTCCAACTTAAAATTCAATGACCTATTCAAAGTGAGTCAAGATTGTCGATTTGCTCGAGAGCCATTTCATCATCAATCAAACTTGCCTGAAAACCTGTGTGCGAACGAAGGAATAAAGACATAGCTTCTAGATCCAGTTGTCTCTCTTAATAAAAAACCAATTTGCAACATGTAGAGTAGACCTAGATCTAATAAATTTGTACATGTATAAACTAGATCTAGATCTACCGTGAACTCAAAACATTGTTCGGTTGATTCTTTTTCTCGGTTCATAGAGATTCTAAAAATAGAATTCCACAGAAAATTAATAACTTGTAATGGCAATATTTTAGCCTAGATCTAGATTTACTAATATAAATCATTGTAATAATCTAGTCATCTATAGTCACTTGTGTGTTAGTAACCACAGACATTCATTGTACACGAGCAAAAAATATATTTTCATACGTCTATTATGTATTGGTAAGATTGGCGACTCGTAAACTGTGATCATGTTCAGGAATCAGGGGCGAGATCGAATCTTGTAGGCCTAGACGAAGTTTTCTTTTTTTTCAAAACTCATTGAAAACACCTTTTTAGCTCACCTGGCACGTAGTGCCAAGGTGAGCTTTTAAGATCGCTGGATGTCCGTCGTCTGTCTGTCCGTCCGTTCACAATTGTTCGTTAACACTCTAGCAGGTTCAAATCTCATTGGATCTTGATGAAACTTGGTCACAATGTTTGCCTAAATGAAATCTAGGCCAAGTTCGAATGTGGGTCATGTCCGGTTAAAAACTAGGTCACTAGGTCAAATCTTCGAAAAACCTTGTTATCACTCTAGAGACTACAAATTTCATTGGATCTTCACGAAACTTCATCAATATGATTGCCTCAATGAAATCTAGGCCAAGTTCGAATGTAGTTCATGTCCGGTCAAAAACTAGGTCACTAGGTCAAATCTTCGAAAAACCTTGTTAACACTCTAGAGACTACAAATTTAATTGGATCTTCATGAAACTTCATCAAAATGTTTGCCTCAATAAAATCTAGGTCAAGTTCGAATGTGGATCATGTCCGGTCAAAAACTAGGTCACTAGGTCAAATTATCGAAAAACCATGTTAACACTCTAGAGGTATAAATTTCATTGGATCTTCATGAAACTTCATCAATATGATTGCCTCAATGAAATCTAGGCCAAGTTCGAATGTGGATCATGTCCGATCAAAAACTAGGTCACTAGGTCAAATCATCGAAAAACCTTGTTAACACTCTAGAGACTACAAATTTCATTGGATCTTCATGAAGCTTCATCAAAATGTTTGCCCTAATGAAATCTAGGTCAAGTTAAAATGTGGGTCATGTCTAGTCAAAAACTAAGTCACTAGGTCGAATCATCGAAAAACCTTGTTAACACTCTAGAGACTACAAATTTCATTTGATCTTCATAAAACTTGATGAAAAGGTTTGCCTCAATGAAATATAGGTCAAGTTCAAATGTGGCTTATGTCTTGTCAAAAACTAGGTCACTAGGTCAAATCATCGAAAAACCTTGTTAACACTCTAGAGATTTCAAAATTCATTGATTCTTCATTAAACTTGAACAAAATGTTTGTCCCATTAAAATCGAGGTCAAGTTAGAATGAGGGTCATGCCCGGTCAAAAACTAGGTCACAAGGTGTACATGGTTACATGGTTACCAGGTGAGCGATTTAGGGCCATAGTGGCCCTTGTTTAAATATCTTGAAACGCGTATATAATAAAGTGTATCTAGATGTTGGTTTGTTAAAACAAAAATGTAAATAAAAAAATAAAATCCAGAAAGCAAACCCATTAGACCTAGATCTATGATTATATACTCAGCAAAAATAGAAATGTCCCACGTTTTGAACCGACATATCTCTAACATTATTAAGTTATACATCAAGTGAATGTACTTGTGGGATACTGGTTAGTTGGAGTTACACATGTGTAAAGTTTTCACAAAATAACACAGATAAAAACTGTTAACGTAACGGAATCATGATTTGCACGTTTTGCACGTGCACGGTACACACGTTTCAATAAAGTAATTCTGACACCGTCATACAATACACACGACACATGCTAATAAAAAAATTGAAAGAAATCAGGCAATGACGGCCATTGACGTCGCTTGCTGGTTCGGCTGCTGTCGAAAGACCAAACAGAGGCTTGGGACCGGTACCATCAGGCTGGGACTGTTCACAATCGTTTTCGCCTTGGTCACCCCGTTTTTCCTCCGTCAGAATTGACCACTACGGCACGTTAACACACGTCTACGTAATTTTCCAGCCACCGGACCAGCTAGTGAACACGGCGAGTCATCACAGACCTTTGTAATCCAACGCTAAACCAATCAGAGCATGACGCCCATATTCCGGTCAACTTTGGACGACACGTCACCGTGGTGCTAAGTTATCTGTCGTCACGACGTCATTTGAATTGGAGGCAAACTGACTGGTACCAAGTTCTTTTTACTGATGAATCTCGATTCACACTTAGCAATGCAGATGGTAGACTACGCAAATTGATTACATTTAAGATTCAGCATTCAATATTTGACACAGACCTCACAGCAAGAGTGAATGTCTGACGTTCTCATTAAACGTTACGTTACGCCGTAGAAATGGAGCGTATATTGGTGCAAACGGTGGCCTGACACGATATTAATCTTACTGAATACAACTTGGGGCTTTTTATGAGAATGCAGTAATCAACTAAACATTTTTTAAAAAACAAACATTTATTCAGATTTTTTATTTTGACCCCTACCAACTTCTTCATTACATCACTCGAAAAGTTTTTATCTCAGCAATATGAGGTCAACTGATATGGATTCAAAAATGAATAAATTTTATTTTCTGTTTAGGTTTCTCCCCTTATTAAGATTTTCACTACCATCAACCTTATAACTTTCAAGAAAATTTCCCTGTAATAGGGTGGGACGTTTCTATTTTTGCTCAGTATATATTAAAGTAACCCATACTGTACCCTGCCGATCCTGAACATAGTCCCATAAGTAAGCTTTTTGGGGTGTAAGTGAAGCTAAAACTTCTACATTCCCCAGTTAAATGTCATTTTGTAGTGTAAGTGAAGTTGAAACACCTACATTCCCCTATGAACTGTCATTTTGTAGTGTTAGTGAAGCTAAAACACCTACTTTCCCCTGTGAACTGTCATTTTGGGATGTTAGTGAAGCTAAAACTTCTACATTCCCCAGTGAAATGTCATTTTGTAGTGTTAGTGAAGCTAAAACATCTACATTCCCATGTGAACTGTCATTTTGGGGTGTAAGTGAAGCTAAAACACCTACATTCCCCAGTGAACTGTCATTTTGTAGTGTTAGTGAAGCTAAAACACCTACATTCCCCTGTGAACTGTCATTTGGGGTGTTAGTGAAGCTAAAATTTCTACATTCCCCAGTGAAATGTCATTTTGTAGTGTAAGTGAAGTTGAAAAACCTACATTCCCCTATGATCTGTAGTTTTGTAGTGTTAGTGAAGCTAAAACTTCTACATTTCTCTGTGAACTGTCATTTTGGGGTGTTAGTGAAGCTAAAACACCTACATTCCCCTGTGAAATGTCATTTTGTAGTGTAAGTGAAGCTAAAACACCTACATTCCCCGGTGAAATGTCATTTTGGGATGTTAGTGAAGTTGAAACACCTACATTCCCCTATGAACTGTCATTTTGTAGTGTAAGTGAAGCTAAAACACCTACATTCCCTTGTGAACTGTCATTTTTATAGGGTAAGTGAAGCTAAAACACCTACATTCCCCAGTGAAATGTCATTTTAGGGTGTAAGTGAAGCTTAAACATCTACATTCCCCAGTGAAGTGTCATTTTGTAGTGTAAGTGAAGCTTAAAAACCTACATTCCCATGTGAACTGTCATTTTGAGGTGTTAGTGAAGCTAAAACACCTACATTCCCCTGTGAAATGTCATTTTGTAGTGTTAGTGAAGCTAAAACACCTACATTCCCCTGTGAACTGTCATTTTGTAGTGTAAGTAAAGCTAAAACTTCTACATTCCCCAGTAAAATGTCATTTTGTAGTGTAAGTGAAACTAAAACATCTACATTCCCCTCTGAACTGTCATTTTGGGGTGTTAGTGAAGCAAAAACTTCTACATTCCCCAGTGAAATGTCATTTTGTAGTGTAAGTGAAGCTAAAACACCTACATTCCCCAGTGAAATGTCCATTTGTAGTGTTAGTGAAGCTAAAACACCTACATTCCCCTGTGAACTGTCATTATGTAGTGTTAGTGAAGCTGAAACACCTACATTCCCCAGTGAAATGTAATTTTGGGGTTTAAGTGAAGCTAAAACACCTACATTCCCCAGTCAACTGTAGTTTTGTAGTGTAAGTGAAGTTGAAACACCTACATTACCCTGTGAACTGTCATATTCGGATGTTAGTGAAGCTAATACACCTACATTCCCCAGTGAAATGTCATTTTGTAGTGTTAGTGAAGCTAAAACATCTACGTGAACTGTCATTTTGGGGTGTTAGTGAAGCTAAAACTTCTATATTCCCCAGTGAAATGTCATTTTGTAGTGTAAGTGAAGTTGAAACACCTTCATTCCCCTATGAACTGTCATTTTGTAGTGTTAGTGAAGCTAAAACACCTACATTGCCCTGTGAAATGTCCATTTGTAGTGTTAGTGAAGCTAAAACACCTACATTCCCCTGTGAAATGTCATTTTGTAGTGTTAGTGAAGCTAAAACACCTACATTCCCCTCTGAACTGTCATTTTGGGATGTTAGTGAAGCTAAAACTTCTACATTCCCCAGTGAAATGTCATTTTGTAGTGTAAGTGAAGTTGGAACACCTATATTCCCCAGTGAACTGTAGTTTTGTAGTGTTAGTGAAGCTAAAACACCTACATTCCCCGGTGAACTGTCATTTTGAGGTGTTAGTGAAGCTAAAACACCTACATTCCCCTATGAACTGTCATTTTGTAGTGTTAGTGAAGCTAAAACACCTACATTCCCCAGTGAAATGTCCATTTGTAGTGTAAGTGAAGCTAAAACACCTTCATTCCCCAGTGAAATGTCATTTTGTAGTGTTAGTGAAGCTAAAACACCTACATTCCCCAGTGAACTGTCATTTTGTAGTGTAAGTGAAGCTAAAACATCTACATTCCCCCAGTGAACTGTCATTTTGTAGTGTAAGTGAAGCTAAAACACCTACATTCCCCTGTGAAATGTCATTTTGTAGTGTTAGTGAAGCTAAAACACCTACATTCTACAGTGAAATGTCATTTTGGGGTGTAAGTGAAGTTGAAACACCTACATTCCCCAGTGAACTGTCATTTTGTAGTGTTAGTGAAGCTACAACACCTACATTCCCCAGTGAAATGTCCATTTGTAGTGTAAGTGAAGCTAAAACACCTTCATTCCCCAGTGAAATGTCATTTTGTAGTGTTAGTGAAGCTAAAACACCTACATTCCCCTGTGAACTGTTATTTTGTAGTGTAAGTGAAGCTAAAACATCTACATTCCCCCAGTGAACTGTCATTTTGTAGTGTAAGTGAAGCTAAAACACCTACATTCCCCTGTGAAATGTCATTTTGTAGTGTTAGTGAAGCTAAAACACCTACATTCCCCAGTGAAATGTCATTTTGGGGTGTAAGTGAAGTTGAAACACCTACATTCCCCAGTGAAATGTCATTTTGGGGTGTAAGTGAAGCTAAAACACCTACATTCCCCTGTGAAATGTCATTTTGTAGAGTTAGTGAAGCTAAAACACCTACATTCCCCAGTCAACTGTAGTTTTGTAGTGTAAGTGAAGTTGAAACACCTACGATCCCCAATGAACTGTCGTTTTGTAGTGTTTGTGAAGCTACATTCCCCAATGAACTGTCGTTTTGTAGTGTTTGTGAAGCTACATTCCTAAATGAACTATCGTTTTGCAGTGTCAGTGAAGCTGACTCTTACATTCCCCAATTGATTCTTCCACTTTTGAAAACAGATCAGTTTATGTTGGTTTTTTGGGCTTTTATAAGAAAGATATTTCAGAAAATAAATTATAAAACAAACAGTGCAGACCCTGATTAGAGGTTTGCTTATTAAGAATCCCTCTGATCAGGTTCTAAACAGTTTTCTGACATATTCAGTTCCAGAAAAGATTTCATGCATTTACTTCAGTCAACAACTCATTCAACTGTTTGTCAAGATTATATGCAATATGGTCCCCAAAGAATTAAGATCATGAATTAATTGCAACTTATGTTTTAGTTACCATGGAAATAACTCCCAACGGAATGTTGATAGTTTGTTATTAACACTGTTTCTTGGAAGATGACAGTGCAGTTGCACTCTTGTATTTAGGGTCATTTCAATGAAGAATATTAAGTGGGTAGATCTCTAAAGACAAGTGAAGAGCTTTCTAGTGACTATCCGGTTTCCTGTATTAACTCTTAACCCTTTCCCCAATGGAAGCGACTTTTTTCGTATCTATGTTATTCCTCCGCTGAAGAAAATAGTTCCAATTTAATTAATCAGTCATGAATATAGAGTATAGGGAATAGTTTCTATATTCTAGCACATGGAAGCTTAAAGCTCATTCTGCTTTACTTTCAACCTGCTTTAAGTGGTCACCTATCTTCAATACTAGAAATAGGCTATCAGGTAAAGGGTTAAACACCACAGATCTGTTTAAAATAAACTCATTACAATAGCAAACAGTGTAGACCCAGATCAGAGAGCTCCTATAGGAGCCCTCTGATCAGGGTCTTCACTGTTTGCATTATTTAGTGAACTTCCTAGAATTGCAAGTAGACTGGTTCATGTTTTGGTAACTAAAAAGATCCACATAGGAAGTTAGGAACATAATAACCCACAAGAGTTACCTAGTATTGAAAGAGTTAACCAGTCAAATGTCATCATCAGAATTGCCTATAACTACCTGTTTCTACCACATCTTTGCATAAATACAATTTAACCCATTGTCCCATAGCCTATTTCTAGTATTTGAAGATATGTACCACTTACCCTTATTGTGCTATGCATGACTTGGCTAATATTTATAAATAGTTTGGTCCAGAATATATGCAGTGTAACATAGTGTCTGATCTGGATTCAATCTGTTTGCCACTCATATGTATAGTTTCTTCAATTCCGAAAACTATAAATTATGAATTTTTACATTCTGCACAGAATATATTTGAAGCAGATTACAATTCAGCTTGATAAGGGTTAAAGCCAGTTGAAAGTAAAGCAAAATGCGTCTTCATGCCAATTCTACCTTACTTTCAGCCTGCTTTTAGCTACCGTCTGCTAGCATATACAAACTATTTCTTATGGTTTATATTCTTTCCTGTATAATGTGGAACTATTTTCTTTTGTTGTGGAATAAATTAAATGCATACAAAGGTGTATTTATTGGATTGTGGGCTAATATGTGAAGCAGTCCTGAGCTTGGTCAGACATAGTATCACATGGTTTGTGGGTGATGATGTTTTGATCTTAGCAGACAAATATTGCAAAAGGCTGCAATACTTGAGTACATTCCAGCATTTGAAGGGCTTAGATACTTATGGCAACATGTGAGAGAGTGATCAGGTAGGCTGATGATAAATCATATGACAGACACTAATGAAGGTGTATATCGTTTATTGGTCGAGATATTCTTGCCAACTCAGATTATAGGGCTCCAGATAAGGGGGAGTAAACTGTACAAATCCAACATTTTCTCACTCAATTTAGCACCAAATCCTATGGTGTCTCTTCGAGACAATTCTAATGAGTAGTAACACCATAGGGTTTTCAGCTGAAATAAAAATTTCAGTTTTCGAAATACTTCCCTTATGTGGAGCTCTGATGAGTCCACCATGTGTTACATGGTCACTCTTTGAAAATGCATTAACCAGACATTATTCAGAAACTGCAGGAGCTGCTTGAAGAAGTCCCTCCATCTTCAAAACTAGAAACAGACTATGGGGTAAAGGGTTAACTGTATATATTTTACAGTCAATCTGTGTAATCAGTCATTTCATTAAATGGCTAAAAATTTCAGTCATTACATGAAATGCCTAAAATTTTCAGTCAATTCCTTAAAAATAATTTCATAGGAATTTTCAAACTTTGTGGTTTTGACATGAATATAAATGGATAGTGGGCTGGGAAAAAGATTCTACAGAAATGTTTTGTATTACTTTGAACATGAAAGTATGCAATTTAATGTAAAATACTGTTGGTGAAATGAGCTGCAAAGATATAGGATTGCCAAGAATTGCATACCATTTTCAGGTTAATTTGACCTTATCCTTGATAATTGAAAAACTTGTCCCGACCATAACTCCTATACTATGTCATCTAGGACTACCAAAAATGGTGTGCCAACAACTATCAGGACTCCAATTAATGACCAAATATGCCAACATCATCAAAAGTTAGTTAGCTCTCCTTGATTAGATATTTCTAAGATTTCGTCACTTGATAAGATAGTTAGCTGTTCTCAGTTGATTAGATGGTTGGTAAGCGGTTCTCAGTTGATTAGATAGTAAGCTGTCCTCACTTAATGAGATAGATAGTTAGCTGTCCTCACTTGATTAGATAGATAGTTAGCTGTCCTCGCTTAATTAGATAAATAGTTAGCTGTCCTCACTTGATTAGATAGATAGTTAGCTGTCCTCATTTGATTAGATAGATAGTTAGCTGTCCTCACTTAATTAGATAAATAGTTAGCTGTCCTCTCTTGTATAAGACACGTGACAGAGTATACAGCACATATGTGAGGAGTGTGATGCTTCACGCCAGCGAGACATGGCCACTGTCCAAGCCAAACCTCCAGTGTGTCATGCGAAATGATAGAGCAATGGTCAGCCAAATCTGCAACGTCAAACCACAGGACATAGCCACCACCAGGTCGCAAGAGCTTCTTGTACAGCTTGGTCTGGATGATCTGGACCTCATCCTGAGGGAAAGAAGGCTGTGTTGGTACGGCCTTGTAGAGAGATCTAGCGGTGCGTTGAAGGCAGCCTGCAACACACAGGTTACTGGAAAGCCCAAGTTGACATGGAAACAGTTAACAGAGAGGGATCGCAGAGATTGGAACCTAGCTGTAATCGACCCGAGAGAGAGAGAGAGACACCTGGAGATCAGGTGTAAGAACTGCCATCCGTGCAGAAAGCCAGATACCTGGAAAGGGGCCGGTGATGTGAATAATTGCCCCTGAACCTGCACGTTAATCAAAAATCCGTTGATGCTGATGATGATGATGTCCTCACTTTAGAAGATAGATAGTAAGCTGTCCTCACTTAATTAGATAGATAACTAGCTGTCCTCACTTGATTAGAAAAATAGTTAGCTGTCCTCACTTTATTAGATAAATAGTTAGCTGTCCTCACTTAATTAGGTAGATAATTAGCTGTCCTCATTTAATTAGATAAATATTTAGCTGTCCTCACTTAATTAGATAGTTAGCTGTCCTCACTTAATTAGATAAATACCCCTACGAAACTGACTTAGGCAAATTTGTAAGTCACTTATAAGTGAAGTGTAAGTAACTTATCGGCAACCGATAAGGTACTTATAAGTGCCTTATAAGTTTCAAAGATCTTCAACTAAGTCAGTGATAAGTCCAAGTCAGTTATAAGTCAATTGTAAGTGTTCAGCTCTTTTCTAGTATAAGTGGCTTATAAGTGACTTACAACTCACTTACAAAATACTTGTTTTCAGTTTTCTCAAATAAGTCACTTATAACTAACTTACAAGTCACTTATACTTAACTTACAAACAACTTACAAAAAGGATAGAGTGCCAGTGTGCAGACTTAGTTGATTCACTGTTCGCATGTCTAGGTCATATTTTTAGCCTCGTCCCAGAATTCTGCTCATGTTTAAGCCAATAGCAAGTCAGTTAGTTTTGAAAAAGGATAGATCAAAACAAGCAGAAGAAAACTGTTTGAATTATGGTAAGTTTTCATTGCTTGATTATAATGGGGGGTTGGAAAAGGTTTGTTAAGTATTCTTCTTTATCCTTGTATGGATGTTAAATGGTATTTATATCTGTTTTTTATGTAGTTAAAAGAATTTAGTGTTTTCCCTTTGTGGTTTAGGTGCAATTCTAACACCACTGAATTTATTTGAAATTTATTATTTATTTGTAGAAGTGTAAACAGTTGCAAGTCACTTATAAGGTTCTTCTATAGCCTTGTGTGGATATTGCAAGGTATTTTAGGTGTTTTTGTATTTAAAGACTAATGTTTTCTCTTTGTGTTTTTGGCGCAATTTTGACATCACTGGATTAATTTGAAATTCATAATTAATTTATAGACATAAAAACTCTTACAAGTCACTTATAAGTGACTTATAAGGGACTTACAAGACACTTATAAGTGACTTGTAAGTGGCATTTCACACCACTTATAAGGGACTTATAAGGGACTTACAAGTCACTTATAAGTGACTTGTAAGTGGCATTACACTTTACTTATAAGTCACTTATAAGTCACTTATACTGCACTTACATCTCATTTGCATTTAAAATCCCTATAAGTGACTTGTAAGTCTAATGAGTAAGTGAAGTATAAGTTACTTACATATTTGGCTTATAAGTGACTTATAAAAGAATTTCGTAAGGGTAGTTAGCTGTCCTCACTTAATTAGAAAGATTGATAGCTGTCCTCACTTAATTAGATAAATAGTTAGCTGTCCTCACTTTTAAGATTGATATTTAGCTGTCCTCACTTAATTAGATAAACAGTTAGCTGTCCTCACTTATTTAGATAGATAGTTATCTGTTCTCACTTAATTAGATAGATAGTTAGCTGTCCTCACTTGATCAGATAGTAAGCTGTCTCAACGGATTAGATAGTTAGTTAGCTGTCCTCAATTGATTGGAAAGTTAACTGTCCTCGGTGCAGCTAGTCTTTTGCATCTGTTACCAAACAGCATATTTCATTGAGCTATGAGAAACATTGGTATACCAAGACTTCAGATAATGAGAGTATGTCAAAAGCTTAAATCCTTATGTCTGCATTAAACCCTAGTGTGTGACTACTTGTTAGAATTATCTCGAAGAGACAATTCTAATAAGTAGTCACACAATAGGGTTTGTTCAGATATAAGAGAAAACAAAGAAAAACCTTTAGTTTACCTTGTCTTATCTGGAGCGCTGGACTTGCAAATCTCAGCCAAATATACAGGAAGAATAAATCTTGGCTGTGATATATATTGTGTATCCTCTGCTGTCAGCCCTCATCTATCATAGGGTATAAACTCAGAAAGAATAAGACGTATGCAATATCTCCTTTCAAGCTATTTATGGACAGAGGGATAATTGTGATCAATTACATTGTTACTATGTATAACCCATTACCCTATAGCCTGTATCTAGTTTTGAAGACAGGTGACCACTTAAAGCAGGCTAAAAGTAAAGCAGAATGTGCTTAACGGAGAATTCTGTTTAAATTTTAGCCTGCTTTAAGCTACCATCTGCTAGAAAAAGTGCTGCTTATATATTTTGTTTACAATTAGAGACTGAGTCTGACTTAACTCATATTATCTTAGTGGGGGATATGTTTTAAGTGATTACCTCTGCAAACAGAAATGCGGCATCTCATCAGGATTCAAACTGTTTGACACTCTGACCTTGTTTTGATAATAAATTTAGAAGATTCTTATTTTAGAAAAGCAGCAGATGATATTTGTTGCAGCCAAAGAACATTAACCATCATGAAAAGAGTTTGTGTAGCATTCTTGTGATTTCAGGTGTGTATGATTGACCCGACCAAAGATACAAGATGGAAGACCTTGCAGAACCACGTAGCCACTGATGGAGTACATTATGAAGACAGGATACAGCCGCATGGCACCTCACAAGGTACGCACCTCAACACTCCTTGGCTTTAACCCTAGTCCACCATAAAACACCACTTGACACATTTGTTTAAGAAAGTCTTGATTTGTCAAGCTTCTTTGCAGATGAATTCTTAAAGCAGACTGAAAGTAAAGCAGAATTAAAGCTTCTGCAGGAAATTTCTAGTAGCTTGAAAACATCTGATGACAGGGGACTGCTTTTCCCTTTGCTCCACAGTATGTTCCTAGTATTGAAGAAAGATAACCACTTAAAGCAGGTTGAAAATAAAGCAGAATAGGCCTTAAGGCGCATTCTACTTTACTTTCAGCCTGCTTTAAGCTTAGTCTAGGAATGTAGAAAATATTTCTGACAATTCATATTTATGACTGTATACATTGGAACTATATTTCCTTCAGTGGAGGAAAAAGTTAAATGCCTAAACATGTGTATCTATAGATTAA
The DNA here is from genome assembly GCA_922989275.2 of Gari tellinella. NCBI lineage: Eukaryota > Metazoa > Mollusca > Bivalvia > Cardiida > Psammobiidae > Gari > Gari tellinella. The sequence continues at coordinate 25,909,144 of OV277862.1, forward strand.
TTGGTTTATAAATAATAAATTCATATCATTGTATTATCATGCAATAGAACACAGGTAGGAGTTGAGATGCATGATACAGTAAAGTCCCACTTAAAGACCGGTGTCCTATGGTATTTTGACTCCATTGTAATTTAACCCCGGGGTTAATCTACAATATAGTGGATTAACCCCGGGGGTTAATCTACAATATAGTGGATTAACCCCGGGGTTAGATTTCAACCATTGTAGATTAACCCCCCCTATTGTAGATTAACCCCCCCCCCCCCCCCCCCCCTCATGAAATTTTTTGTCTAATATTTTTTTAAATCAAACTATCAGAAATGAAAATACATGTGTACACGACCATGTTGCAACTGTTGTTAACATTGTAACTCAAATGAAAATACATGTGTACACGACCATGTTGCAACTGTTGTTAACATTGTAACTCAAAATTTTACGTTTGATAATTTCTTAATGGGGGGGGGGGGTTAAATTACAATGGCCATTTTTTTTAGTTACAATGTTAACAACAGTTGCAACATGATTGTGTATGTCTGGATTCAATAATTTGAACTCGATCTAAGTTTGCATATACATGTACCCATATTTCAAAGTTAAAACTTGGCTTTAAGCCATGTTTTAACTTTGAAAATTAATATGTGCATTGTTGACTTAAGAAGATAGAGTTATTATACCCCCACAAACAGAGCTTGAGGGGGGTATTCTGGAATCAGCCTGTCCATTGGTTGGTTGATTGGACGGTCAGTTGATCGGTCTGCAGGGCTACCATAAGCTGACATGAAAAATCCTAAGATTTCCAAATTTGCATTTTTCGAGTGCGATTTTACGAACCATACCTTTACCCCATAGCCTGTTTCTAGTTTGTTTTTTTACACCTGGCTGCTTAAAGTAGGCTGGAAGTAAAGCAGAATGCGCCTTAAGGCGCATTCTGCGTTACTTACAGCCTGCTTTAAGCTATCATGTACTAGAAAAAAAAATCTGAAGATTTAGGAAAAATCCGGAGACATGGCAGCCCTGGGTCTGTCTGCAAAATCTTGTACTTTCAACTCCGGCTTCAGTTTCAACCTGATTCATTTGATACTTGGCATAAATGTTACTCAAGTGTAGCAGATGTGCAAGACACAAATTAATTTTAGGTCTCTGTGACCTTGACCATGACCTTTGGCCTTGAAATTGGTCTTGAAACTGGCAGGCAAAATCTTGTATTTTGAACTCCTCCTTCACTTTCAACCTGATTCACTTGATACTTGGCATAAATGTTACTCAGGAGTAGTATAATATGTGCAAGACACAAATTTCAGGTCTCTGTGACCTTGACCTTTGTCCTTGAAATTGGCAGGCAAAATCTTGTACTTTTAACCCCTCCTTCACTTGATACTTGATTCACTTGATACTTGGCATAAATGATACTCAGGAGTAGTATTATGTGCAAGACATAAATTTCAGGTCTCTGTGACCTTGACCTTTGTCCTTGAAATTGGCAGGCAAAATCTTGTACTTTTAACCCCTCCTTCACTTTCAACTTGATTCACTTGATACTTGGCATAAATGATACTCCGGAGAAGTAGATGTGCAAGACACAAATTTCAAATCTCTGTGACCTTGATCTTTGGCCTTGAAATTGGTCCTAAAATTGGCAGATCTTGTATGGCAAACTGCTCCTTCACTTTCAACCTGATTTACTTGATACTTGGCATAAATGTTACTCAGGAGTAGTACATGTGCAAGACACAAATTTCAGGTCTTGTCCGGAGCATATATCCTATACTCTATTATCTAGCATTACCAAACCTGTTGTGTCAATACATATTGGGTAGTAGATATTCAGGTCTCTGTGACCTTGAACTTAATATCTGGCCTTGAAATGGAAAAAACCCAGTGTCATTCTGCAAAATTGGACAGAGTGCTGTACAGTAGGGGTATTTATCACCTTTAGTGATAGCAGTTCTATACTCAGCAAAAATAGAAACTTTACATTGGATTCAAATGTGTATAATTCTGTCTACAAACACAATTTTGCAGAAAGCTTAGTGTTTTTCAAAACTTTGGATCAATGTCTGTAAGTTTTTGACAATGGTGATGAAAAAAATCCAAAATACACGTCGTGATTTGACGTCAAAATGCATAGGGGTCGATTTCAAAATTATCAGAGATGTGAACATGTACGCAAGATGTGTTTTATTCATTTTACGGTTTCATTTTAAATGACTTTTTTGCATAAAGACAGTTCAGTAGCGCGAATGCTCACCATCGCGCCTCAGGCAAGCAACACTCCATCTCTGATGCATCGTATAATGACGTCATCTTGGATGCCATGCCATTTTCGTAATCAAGCATTTCTGAGGTTGTTGGTCGTGTAAATCTGGTATTTGTTCCGCATCCGTCGCCAACTTTACCCTTTACATACTCTATTGGTTTCAAATCTTTTGATACCGCAGGCCATGGCATGACGTTGACGTTATTCTGGACTTTGTAAGTGCAGTTAAGATCTGCCCTGAATGCGGTCTACGGGTACGGATAGGGCCGTGTAATTGCTTCAGACGATTCCTGATTGTCTCTGCAGCGATCCCAAACCGCCGAGCAGTGACCGTTGCTGGGATTGAACAGTTACGTCGATACGTTAACGTAAGAGTGCGGTCGTCTCTATGTGACGTCAACGATCTCAGACGATCCTGGACTTACCCCGTAACTCTGTAACGAGTAGTTAGGATATGAATTTTCTATCGTATGCCTCCAAAATGACACCCAGCATCAGTTGCTGACGCACCCGCCGTAAGCATGCCAAATGGCCTGATTTCTGTTATTTTCAGAAAGCTGTGACATCTCAGTTTTGAAACACAGGTGTTTACAATTTTGTTTTTTCGGTGTTTGGCTCAAGCTTGCGTGTGTCTGTTGCATTAAATAAACTTGAAATAAACCTGACTAGGTCAACTCGCCGTCAGAGTTAAAATCCGGAAGTGGAAAGCGTGCTACATCGTGCGCGGTACAAATTAGCGAGAGTGTGGCTCTGTATGGTCTTTATCGATAACCCCATTATGAAATGTACGTATATTTTATGAAACGTCATTAAACATCGCTCAAACCGGCTTTAAAGTATGTAAAGTTTCTATTTTTGTTAAGTATAGTTACATTTAAACTTACGAAATACTGGCAAGGTCAATTTAAGCGTTTTCAAAGGATCGAGTTTCAACTGTATTATGTTGTAGTTTTCCCAGTAGGACTATTTATTTCACCTTTTGTTTTAGTTGGAGGACTGTGTGGAACTTCAATCAATTTTCTGTCATTTACAAAAGTGGAATTTCTGAAGTAATTCTGTTTACAAATACATGCTGAAACATTTAAGAAGCTTCATTAAGCCTCTATTTAACTTTATAATTGAATTTCTGTATGTCCTGAAAATTCTACACTGGAATAAATGACTTGATTTTTCCACAAGACCAACAAAGCTATCTAATTTACTCTTGTCTTGATTGGCAATCCAGATTACTGTAACTGAAATATTATAAGGGAAATATTGATTCTTTTACCAACACCAAGTTTCTATGTATTTAACCCTTTACCCCATAGCCTTTTGAAAACAGCTAGCTGGCCGACTACTTAGGTTGAAAGTCACAAAGCAGTAAAACTTCCATAGTACGACCACCAAAAAGAATATTAATTGATTATAGAAAAGAATGCCAAGCAAGGTGAAAGTAAGAACAGAAAGCTCTTAAAGGAGCTTTCTGTTTTACTTTCACTTTGCTTTAAGCAGCCACCTGCCTTAAACATGAAATGCTTTCTGTAATTTAGTGATGGTAATAGCGAGGTTTTACTGTATGCAGAGGATTATGGGGATAGGTATTTGGGTAAACACATTTGACTGAACTCTATTTCAGCTTACATTTTTTTTGCACAACAGATTTTGTCACTTTAAGTGAATTTGAATTGCTTTGAAATATCTTTATTGCTTTGAATTGAAGTTTTAAGCTAGCTCTATAAACATTGAAAACCTATATTGAAGATGAGTATTTATGTTCTATTACTCAGAGCAATAAAGATTTTCCTTTTTTGGAGTTTTGGGAGAATTGTCACATCCCCTCCATCAGCAAGACTGTGCGGGCAAAAAATCATGTGACCCGTGAGTGGTCACGTGATATGAGGAGACAGTCATAGATCAAAGGCATAAAAGCGCTTATTATACCCCCACCACTAGTGGTGGGGGCTATATAGGAAACGGCTTGTCCGTCCGTCCGTGCTCACAAAATGATAGTTATGTTGCTAAAATTGACCAAAATAACCATTGAAAAACATTAACCTGGCAGTTTCTTGTAACATTAACCTGGCCATTTCTTGTGACATTAAACTGGCAAGTTGTGGGACATAGGGTTAGGGTAGGGTTATAGCCTCCAGATCATTCTATAACAAAGTTACATTTCATTTATGTGGATTAAAGACATACGCTTGCAAATCAAAAATGTTGAAAAATAAACTTCTTAAATACCTTGATTACTATATATTTTCTGGTCTGCAATGCATTTATAACCACAAAAATGAATTTTGAAAAGTTCCTGTATGTAAATTATGTGAAATATAGTCTTTTCCATACAGGCACTGTTTCAAGATTTGAAAAAACTGTCCCGAGTGGCATTTCTTGTAGAAAACATGTTTTTGTTTTTATAAGCAGCACTGTCAATTCTTGAAGTAATTAAAACATTACTGAATGCTGTTGTACTAACATACACTCATATATTTACCAATTTAAGCAAATATTGGATGAATATTTCTCATTTTTAGGTCAACAGAGACCTAATTTGGCTAGTGGGGGAGGTAATTTTTCTGCATAAAATCTAGGGGGTAGGGTTAGAATTTTGACCATATTCCATAAATAAGCATGATGACACCTAGGTTTCTTTACATTTTCTGATGGGTATTGGAGTAATCATCGTTTCTGTCAAGTGAACAAAAATTATTATGGGTGATTATAAAAATTTAGTAATTTTTTGAACATTTTTATTTTGAAAATGGAAAAAGTTTGTATAAAAGAGAGTGTCAGTGTAAATTTTGTTTCCTAGTTATTCTCTAAATTGTTACATTTTACCAGTAGAATCACTTTGATATTTTTATTTATATCAATTTGATGAAATGACACTTGACTCAACATAAAATATCACCAAATTAGCAAAGAGAGAAACTTAAAGATAATCAGCTGCAGTTTTAAAATTTATTTATCAGCGGTGTTCAAAAATGATCAAGGGTCATATTTGTAAAAGCCTATATTTGAAAATTAAGCACGATAACCCAATACTTTCTTTTTATTTTATTTTTTAAAATGGTTGAGTGACATGTTAACAAAGTATGAAGACATTTTTATGGAAATTTCATTTGCACATGTATGTCTTTAACCACATAAATTTAACCACATAAAAGAGATAAAATAAAGAAGGAGATGGCCACTTAAATGGAGATTGTGGGTACTTCCGTCTGTCCCGTCCGGCAGTCCGTCTGGCACGTTTTTTCAGGACATTTGCCTTTTTCTTGAAAACCTTTTATGATACAATCTTCAAACATGGTATACATTATCAGTGTTATGTGGGGACACTCATTGACAGGTTTCATAACTCTTGTACTAAATTTAACAGAATTATGCCCCTTTTTAGCTCACCTGGCACGTAGTGCTAAGGTGAGCTATTTTGATCGTCCTCTGTCCGTCGTCGTTAATTCGTGCGTCGTTCGTCCATCAGTTCGTCGTCAACAATTTCTTTAAACGACATCTCCTCCGAAACTACTGGATAGATTTTTACCAAACTTGGCCTGAATGATCCTTATATGGTCCTCTTTCAAAGTTGTTCAAAAATTTCCGGTCCGTTGCATATCTAGGTCACAGGAGCTAAAAATAGATTTTTTCAATGAAAACTTAAAAAATCTTTTCGTCTGAAACCACAGTACCCTGAGCTTAGATATTTGGCACAAAGCATCGTCTTCAGGTCCTCTATCAAGATTGTTCAAATTATGTCCCTTGGGTAAAAAATGACCCTGCCCTGGGGGTCGTAAATTTACAAAGAGTTATATACTGAAATCTTCAAACATCTTTTTCTGTTAAACTAATATGGCCAGAGCTTTGATATTTAGCATGATGACTCTTCTAGAAGCCCTTAACCAATATTGTAAATATGCTTTAGATCCGTTGCATATCTAGGTAACAGGAGCTAAAAATAGATTTTTTCAATGAAATCTTAAAAAATCTTCTTGTCTGAAACCATAGTACCCTGAGCTTAGATATTTGGCACAAAACATCATCTTTAGGTCCTCTATCAAGATTGTACAAATTATGCCCCTGGGGTTAAAATAGCCAAGGCCCTAGGGGTCGCAGTTTTACATAAAGTTATGTAGTGAAATATTATTCTCTGAATTTACTGTGGCAAGAACTTTGATATTTAGCATAGTGACACTTTTAGATGTTCTTTACCAATATTGCTGAAATGGTTCGGGTGTGTTGCATATCTGGGTCATATTAGCTAAAAATAGATTTTTTTCAATGAAAAGTATTCCTGTCTGAAACCATCCATGTACAAAATATTTTTACAGTACACTTTATTTTCAAGTTCATCAACAAGATTTTTGAAGTTATGTCTCTGGGTGAAAAGTGATCCCACCCCAGGGGTCATGTGACCCTTGTGTTGGTTTTTCCAGGTGAGTGATATTTAGGCCCGCATGGGCCTCTTGTTAACTTGATTTTTTGTCTCTTAAAGACATACGTGGGTAAATGAAATTACCATAAGAATGTCTTTATACTTTGTTAACATATACACTTAACAATTCTAAGACAGAAAAAAAAAGAAACTATCGGGTTATTGACCTAAATATTCAAATATAGGCTTTTACAAATATGACCCTTGATTATTTTTTGAACACTGCTGAGAACTGCAGCTGATTACCTTTATGTTTCTCTCTTTGTTTATATTTGGTGATATTAAATGTTAGCTAATTAAAGTGTTGTTTCATCAAATTGATATAAATAAAGGATATCATAATGATTCTACAGGTAAAATGAAACAGTGAAAAGAATAATTAGGAAGCAAAATGTACACTGGCACCCTCTTTTGTAAGAACTTTTTCAATTTTCGAAATAAAAATGTCATAAAAACTAATAAATTTTTATAATCACCCATAATAAAAAAATTTAACTTGGCAGAAATAATGACTAGCCCAATACCAATCAGAAAATGTAAAGAAACCTAGGTGTCATCATGCTCTTTTATGAAATATGGTCAAAGTTCTACACCCCCCCTAGATTTTATGCAGAAAAAACACCTCCCCCACTAACCAATTGGGTCTCTGTTGGCCTAAGAATGAGAAATATTCATCCAATATTTTCTTAAATTGGTAAATATATGAGTGTATGTGAATACAACAGCATTTACAGTGCTGCTGATAAAAACATAAACATAATTTCTACGAGAACAGCTACTCGGGACAGTTTTTTATACGCCCACCTCTAAAGGTGGTTGTATATTGGCTTGGCCCTGTCCGTCGGTCGGTTTGTTTGTTTGTCAGTTCAGTCGTTGGTTCGTCCGTCAACATTTTGTTTGTCCAGATTTTTTCTGGAAAACTATTAGATATTGATGAAACTTCACACAAATGTTATATGCATCAAGATTTAAAGCTGAGTTGAGTTCGAGATTCATTTGATTTTTCGTTACAGAGTTATCTGCCCTTGATGTACTCAAATGTGCTATAAAAAGCTTGTCCGGAGTTTTGTGGGAAAACTATTTGAGGGATATTTAATAAAACTTCACACAAATGTTATATGCATCAAGATCTAAAGCTGAGTTGAGTTTGAGGTTCATTTGAATTTTTGTTACAGAGTATAATCTGCCCTTGATGTACTCAAATGTGCTATAAAAAGCTTGTTCAGAGTTTTCTGGGAAAAACTATTTGAGGGATATTAATGAAACTTCAAAGAAAGGTTATGTGCATCAAGATCTGAAGCTGAGTTAAGTTTGAGATTTATTTGATATTTGGTTACATAGTTATCTGCCCTTGGTGCACTCAAATATGCTATAAAAGGCTTATTTGACAGTGTTAACACACTTAGCAACTACAGTTTTGAATGGATTTTAATTATGTTTTCCCACAGTATAATTATAGAAGTATAGCTTTTAAGTTCATGAAAGGGTTGATTATTATTGAAATCAGATCATTTTGTTACTTTATCTGCCCTTGGTGTACTCAGATATGCTAGAAAAGGCTTTATTTCAGTATTGTTTATGCTCTCAGAGCTCTAAGTGTCTACTGATTAGAATAAATTTTGATAAAACTATATATTTCTTTGCCAGTGGGCGTATAATGTACCGCTTGCGGTGCTCTTGTTCAAATCTTGAAACAGTGCCTGTACCGAAAGGACTATATTTTACATAACTTACCAATGAGAACTTTTCTTGAAACAGTGCCTGTACTGAAAGGACTATATTTTACATAACTTACCAATGAGAACTTTTCTTGAAACAGTGCCTGTACCGAAAGGACTATACTTTACATAACTTACCAATGAGAACTTTTCTTGAAACAGTGCCTGTACCGAAAGGACTATATTTTACATAACTTACCAATGAGAACTTTTCTTGAAACAGTGCCTGTACCGAAAGGACTATATTTTACATAACTTACCAATGAGAACTTTTCTTGAAACAGTGCCTGGTGTACCGAAAGGACTATATTTTACATAACTTACCAATGAGAACTTTTCATTTTTGTGGTAATAAATGTATTGCAAACCAGAAAATATATTGTAATCAATGTACAGGGTGTTAAGAAAGTTCGTTCCTGTTTTTTATTACCTTGATTCCACCCAAAAACCTTTCCGATCGACGTAATATTTTCACTGAGTGTGGTACTATCATTTTTTCACACTGAGTACTATCATGTTCAAATACTTGAAAAAGAACTTAAACCTGCACTCATGAGATCTGCTACTGACGGTAAAATAAGCAGTAGGAAACTTGTCCCAGATTCCAATCGAGCCATTTTTCAACAAGATGGTGCTCCAAACCACACACAGCCACCAGCACACATCAATGGTGTCGAGGCAATCTAGAGAACTCTATCGGCAAAGAAGAATGGCCAGGGAACTCCTCAGATTTAAATGTTATAGACAATCTCTGGAGAATTCTGGACACCGAGGCGTACAATAACCCACCCCCTTAGACAATGAAAGCCCTTCGACGTCGTCTACGTCACACCTGGGACAGTTTGTCTCCAGATCACCTTACGTCATTAATCCATTATATGCCTAAGCGTCTTAAAAATGTGCTTAAAAGCAAAAGAGGACCCTCTGGGTATTGAGTAAAAAGTTTCAGTCGCATCCATTTTGTAGTTTTCTTTTTAGACATGGGTGCAAAAATAGGAACGAAATTTCTTAACACCCTGTATTTAAGAAGTTTATTTTTCAACATTTTTAATTTAGGCGAGTGACATAATTGAGACATTTTTCTTGCAACATGCCATTTTCTTGAAAACTATTCATGATATTGTCTTCAAACTTGGCACACATTATAAGTGTTGTATTGTGAGACATTTCATTAAGTTTGACAACTCTTGCACTAAATTTGACAGACAAATGCCCCTGTATAACTTGAAATTTAGTTCCTTAATATGCACATTATTCTTCGGACACAATATAAGTGTGATGTTTGCAGACTCTACTTTAAGTTGCATACCTCTTGCAAAAAAAGGACAGAATTATGCCCCTTTTAAACTTGAAAATTCGCTCTCTTTTTTTCTTAGAACATGCAATTTTCTTGAAAACTTTTCATGATATTGTCTTCAAACGTGGTCCACATTATAAGGGTTGTATTTTAAGACTTTTCTTCAAGTGTGACAACTCTTGCATAAAGTTTGACAGAATTATGCCCCTTTTCAACTTGAAATTTAGTTCCTTAATATGCATGTATTATTCTTTCTAGTCATGTCATTGTGAAGTTTGTTACAGGTCAGTTTTGAGTGGGGGTATTTATCACCTTTAGTGATAGCAGTTCTAGTTTATGGAGTAATGGGTTAAAAGTGTATAGATGTACAACACTTCTTTAAGTAAATTGTCGAAAACCAAATATTTTGATATTGCAGATCCACTTTTCCTACCAGACTGTAATAACCCATTTGTGCTAATTGTCCGATAATAGGGCCATATATTGGTAAACAGTGTAGACTATGATCAGATGCTGTGTCTGAACAGAGTCTAAACTGTTTGTTGATTGGAATTTTGGAACAAATCGAAAATGAAAATTTAGACCAAACACCCCAAAAAATAGACTAATCAAATATTTAAGCATAGAAGAATCCTATTGGCATTAATGAGGTAAAAAGAGTTTGTTAAATGACAGTCCAAATGGTGTTATTAATGTTTTCTTCTGACATGGCGGAGTTATTTTTAGATTGGAACATTCTAAAACTTTAAAAGAGATGAGTATCGTACTTGATGATTTCCCTACAGCCAGCAAGAGATACGGATAGCTGTATTAATTCTGCGCAATGTACAGTAGAGAAGACATTATTCTTTCCTGTTTAAACGCAAACGCAATGCACTAAACTGTGGAAATTTACTTTTAGACATTTGTAAATATCTTTTTAATCTGACTGGCAAAAAGGTTGGAGCCTGATCAGACGCCGGGTTACCTGTTGGTAATTGAAATAATAATTTTAGCGTAAATTCGTTTATTGGAAAAGAATAACATATCAGTAAAGTTAGCGCATCGGTCTCTTGCTGCACAAGGATCATGCTTATCTCAAGTAGGAAAATGTACAAATATATATCTGATGGTACCTTGCTTACCTATTTACCATCAAAAACTATTCTGTTCTAAAAAATAACCCGGCCATGTCAGAAAAATTGGATAATTACAGTCCTCATTCAGTCCTCATAGTTTTGTGGAAGAGTTGTTAAAATGACAAAACGTAACTTCAATTATTATGAAAATTGTGAAAGTAACTGGGATGATTGTAACACTGGGTTTTCAAACCAATATGATATATATTGGTATCACACAATGTTTGTGAAAATGTAAATGTAGAATTCTCAACAACAACGCACTGGAAGTTTGAAGTTTTATTTTCTAATTATGTCCGGTGTACTTATGGAATATTGAAGTGATACACTAGAACAGTCAGACTTGTATTAACTCTTTTCATGCTCGCTATTTTTTTTGTCTGCAACAATAATTGTCGTCTGCTATTTTTCTGAAAAATAGAATTTTCAAATATTTTTTCAAAACAGGATCAGAGTGCCAAACAGTTTGGATCCTGATGAGATGCCACGTTACGTGGCATCTCATCAGGATCCAAACTGTTTGCAAATGTAATCACTATGTGGGACATATCAACCACAAGCATGCAGAGTTAACTCATTACCCCATAGCCTATTTCTCATTTACTTAAGACAGGTTGAAAGTAAAGCAGAATGTGCATTCTGCTTTACTTATATCCTGCTTTAAGCTATCATGTGTGTGAGGATGGTGAAAATATTTCTGATGGTACATTATATTAATCTTGGGTAGATCTGTGGCTACACTGTTTGCATAGGACATGTGTACTTATCACTGAGGTACACTGTTTGTAAATATTATCCTCCTCCCTAGGGCTTGATGGGTTAAATGTAAAATTGTCCAACATCTTGAGATGTGACTCATACAATAGTCTGTCTGCTATGTAATTGTCCAAACACTTAGACTTGTGATAAGAATTATCATATGGCTTCACAATGTGAATATCAATGTTTCATCATGAATGTGTAATTACACAAAGTTTGCCCAACTTAAATGAAAATGTTTGACTACAGTCAATATTGTTTAGGGCGAAATAGCAAGAATATCTCTGAAGATAGGGTTCTCAAATGCTTAAGAAAGATCTCAGTAGTAGCAAGAATCTCTGAAAACAGTGTCCAAGGTTCTCAAGCACTTGATTGGTCAGATTTGAGCTTTTGCTCAGCAAATGCTCAAATCTGACCAATCAAATGCTTGAGAATGATAATTAAGTTGCAAGAATATCTCTGAAGACAGTGTCCAATGTTCTGGATCAAGCATTTGATTGGTCAGATTTGAGCTTTTGCTGATCTCACACTCAATTCAAAAGCTTTATAACCTTGGGTCTGGTAACTACTTGAAGCATTATTTTTATGCTCCCCTTTAGTGGGGGAGCATATAGTCGCCGCTTTGTCCGTGTTTCCGTCTGTCTGTCCGTCTGTCACGCTTTTCTGTCATCTCCAAATATTGAATTGCCTCCCTTTTTCATAATAAATTCATTTTTGTCTGAAGCATATCTCCTGAACGTTACATCGTAAGTTGATGAAACTTGATGCTGTGTTCACCTACTAAACGTGCTATACCTTGAACTTTTTCTTTGTGGGGAGCATCCATCGTTGGGAACGATATTTTTGTTTATCCTATATTTAATGTGATATTATGACTTATATTATCAGCGCTATCTGTGATAAAAGATTTGTGATGATTTTATGGATTGAATCATCGAGTATGTATATTATGTGATATTGACATGATGAGTGTTTTAAACTGAATAAAAAGAGCAATCACATGTATTTAAAATAACCTTTAAAGCATCTTTGATTTTGTGGATGCATACGGTATACACAATTGTTAGTATAAAGATATAGGAGCTTTCCTCTTGTCACTTTCATCTTGCTTTGACTTATATGTTTATATATACGTACTGGCAGAGTATTTTGTCAAAATTGTTGATAACTTCTATCAGCAATGTGAATACAGATCAGGGACCTGTTTCATAAAAATTTGTACGACAAAAACGGTTGTAACTTTAAAGTCAAAACTTTAAAATACATATAATTTCTGGAATTGTCTTCTTTACGATTCCAAAGAGATGCCACAAAACAGGATTAGAAGGAGAATTAAATAATAATTGAGACTTTCATAATCTGACTTACAACAACATTTGTCTTACAAAGTTTTATGAAATGGGCACCAGGCCTCACAAATATAGGGCCTGATCTTAGTCCAAACTGTTTGTCATCCAGATCACCAAATCATAGGGTGGAAAAAAACAACATCTAAGAAGACATTGAAGCTGAATAATAACACTGGCCATTTACTTACTACTGTATGCAAAGAGTTGCGCTTACTACCTGTATTTAACTCCAAATAAATGCCCATTTGGACTCTATGAATATGTTTATCAGGACAGGTTGAATGGGTAATGTTTTGGATGAAAGATTTGATTATGTCGGCATGAGATTTTGACTCGGCATAATGACTGTAACCATATTCTCCATAAAATGCCTTTTTAGCTCATCGGAGGAATTTAAAATGTCCAGGAGAGCTTATGTCATAGGCCACCCAGTAGCGCAATCAGTGACCGTATCGATGGCCATGGATTGCATCATCAACTTAACAATTTAACTAAAACGACCTGTTTGCACGATATTGATTGTGAACGGCGCGAACCGCCTCAGAGGTAGTTAGCCAACGCCAACAAGGGAAACAAGATGGTGACCAAATGAGTTTACAAAAAACCGCAAACAGTCCTGGGTTAATTTCTCATCAATAAACCAACATTTTCCAATACTTAATGTATCAAACAAAGCAGGTTACATGTATCAAAGCAGCTAAATCTTATTTTTATATGCGGTATAATTGATGCATTTCAGTTGATTAGTGCGTGTGTTATTCTGATTCGTACATAAATCGTTCATACCCTTGAAAAGTAAATAAACATGGGGGCGCAATGAGTTATTATTGGAAAGCAGTGGAGAAAGTTAGATGTCGTACAATAAGGGTTGTTATCCCCTGCCGAAAGGCAGAGGGATACTGTTTTAGGTCCGTCAGTCCGCTGTCCATCCTTCCGTCCATCCGTCATGTTGTCCATCCGCAACTGTATCTCTGAAACCGATTAACAGATTTGGATGAAACTTGGTATAGTTATTTGTCATCATAGGAGCACCGTGGGAAATTTTAGGAATATATGAGTTATCTGCCCTTTTTGTGTTAAAAATGCCATATTTAATAGTTTTTGCACTCTAGCAACTACAGTATTCAACATATTTTGTTTATACTTGCACACAATGTCTATAAGTACAAGTTCTTGAATTATTGTCAAAAAAGGATACTTGTGACAAGAGTTATCTGCCCTTGATGTACTTAGAAATGCTAGAAAATGCTTTATTTTGATATTGTTTACATACTAGTGTCTATAAATATGCATGGATTTTGATAAAAACTTTCTTGAACTATGTATGGCTATTAGTTTTTAAATGAATTTGATTATTGTCGAAAACCGAGAAATTAGTCATGAGTTATCTGCCCTTGATAAGTAAAAAAAAGCCATATTTAACAGTTTTTACTCTCTAGCAACTACAGTTTTGAATGGATTTGAATTATACTTGCACACAATGTCTATTATGTAATGTGCAATTATTGTCAAAAAAAAGGATACTTGTGGCAAGAATTATCTGCCCTTGATGTACTTAGAAATGCTAGAAAATGTTTTATTTTAATATCTTTTACATACTAGTATCTATAAATATGCATGGATTTTGATAAAATAAAATTCTTAAACTATGTATTGCTATTAGATTTCAAATGAATTTGATTATTGTTGAAAACCGAGAAACTAGTCAACAGTTATCTGCCCTTGATGAGTCGAAAAAACCCATATTTAACAGTTTTTACCATCAAGAAACTACAGTTTTGAATGGATTTTGATTTAATTTACACACAATGTATATAAATATAAGTTCTTGAAGGGGTGCAATTATTGTCAAAAAAGGATACTTTGTGGCAAGAGTTATCTGCCCTTTATGTACTTAGTAATGCTACACAATGCTTTATTGTTTACATGCAAGTGTGTACAAATTTGAATGGATTTGGAAAAAAATTTATTAAACCATATATGGCTATTATTTATAGAATGAGTTAAATTATTGTCGAAAATGTGCAAATTAGTCTAGAGTAATCTGCCCTTGATGAGTTGAAAATGTCATATTTAACAGTGTTTAAACTCTAGTAGCTCCAGTTTTAAACAGAGTTTTATTAATACTTTTATAGAATGTATATAATAAGTATAACTTCTTGAAAGGATGGAATTATTTTCAAAACAAGATACTTGTGACAAGAGTTATCTGCCCTGTATGTACATATGAACTTTGAAATGCTAGAAAGAAAAGGCTTTATTTTAGTACAGTTTACACGCTAGTATGGACAAATGTATAAATTTTTATAAAAACTTTTTATTATAGATCTGCATAGCAATTAATTTTCAAATGCGTTCATTTATTGTTGAAAACGGACAAAATTGTCAAGAGTGTTACACCCTTGATGAGTTGAAAATGCCATGTTTAACAGTGTTTGCACTTTAGTAAATTCTACAGCTCTGAATTTATTTTGATAATACTTGCACATAATTATAAGTTCTTGAAAGTATTTTATTAATGTTGAAATTGAATCTAGGGTTACCTGCCCCTGTCATACTCAGATTTGCTACAAACGGCTTTATTTTAGTATTGTTTAGGCTTTAGCATGTACAAAATTGAATGGATTTTTATAAAACTTTGTAAAAAGCTTTTGAATGTTGATCTTTAAAGACAGGTGATCACCATTTGCCCTTTCCTCCCACAATAATGTTTGCCATTTTCTTCTCGACAATCGCTGCGGCAGGGGATATCAGCTCTAAGGTGCCTGTTTGCATCTGTTATCCTTATTGTTTTCTGATAAGGTACTTGAAGGCGCTATAGTTATAGGTTTTCCCATGGTTGCCGTTCCTGTTTGTATTCGCAGTTTCAAGAAAGTGTTCACAACCTCTTTGCACTATTGATTTGACCTACAGCATTCAGATTTGGATAACACATACCTGAGACTAGACCAAGTTCTTTCTGTCCAAAGGAAAATTTGACCCCTGGTTTTAAGTTTTGGAAAGTGCTCACAATTAACTACTACACTCTATGACCTAGAGCATTCATGCATGCAACACGCATACCTTTAGACCACTCATACTTTTCCAAGTTAAAGTTTTGACCCCTGTGACCTTGACCTCAGTTTCTGCTTTTAAGTTTAAATGTTGACAGACAAGCTTTGTTGTCTTTTGAAACTTTTTAAAACTCCTTTTATTCCTTCACAGTTTCATTTCATACAGTCATGAATATACATCATAAGAAATATTGTCTATATTCTAGTAGCTTAAAGAGGGTGAAAGTAAAGCAGCATGCACCTAGAGGCACCTTCTGCTTTACATTCAACCTGCTTTAAGTGGTCACCTCTCTTAAAAAAAAAACCCCAGGCTATGGGGTAAAGGGTAGAATAACTTACTTGGCGCTCAAAAAGATACATAATTTGAAATATAATTGGATTTCCCATTTTTCGCTCACCTGGCACTCCAAGGTGAGCTATTTTGATCGTTCTGTGTCCGTCTTCCATCCGTCTGTTCGATCCGTCTGTCGTCAACAATTTAAAAGACATCTTCTCCTAAACTACTGGATGTATTTTAACCAAACTTGGCAGGAATGATTCTTGTATAGTCCTCTTTGAAAGTTGTTAAAATATATCCGATCCGTTGCATATCTAGGTCACAGGAGCTAAAAATAGATTTTTAGCTCACCTGGCATGAAGTGCCAAGGTGAGCTTTTAGGATCGCTGGATGTCCGTCGTCCGTCATCCGTCCGTCCGTCTGTTCACAATTGTTCGTTAACACTCTACCGGCTACAAATCTCATTGGATCTTCATGAAACTTGATCACAATGTTTGTCTAGTAGAAATCTAGGTCAAGTTCGAATGTGGGTCATGTTGGGTCAAAAACTTAAGGTCACTAGGTCAAACCATAGAAAAACCTTGTTAACACTCTAGAGGCTACAAATCTCATTGGATCTTCATGAAACTTGGTCAGAATGTTTGTCTCATTGATATCTAGGTCAAGCTCGAATGTGGGTCATGGCCGGTCAAAAACTAGGTCACTAGGTCAAATCATAGAAAAATCTTGTTAACACTCTAGAGGCTACACATCTCATTGGATCTTTATGAAACATGGTCAGAATGTTTGTCTCATTGATATTTAGGTCAAGTTTGAATGTGGGTCATGTCCGGTCAAAAACTAGGTCACTAGGTCAAATCATAGTTAAACCTTGTTAACACTCTAGAGGCTACAAATCTCATTGGATCTTGATGAAACTTGATGACAATGTTTGTCTCATTGATATCTAGGACAAGTTTTAAATATGGGCCATGTCCGGTCAAAAACTAGGTCACGAGATAAAATCATAGAAAAATCTTGTTAACACTCTAGAGGCTACAAATCTCATTGGATCTTGATGAAACTTGGTCAGAATGTTTGTCTCATTGATATATAGGTCAAGTTTTAATATGGGTCATGTCCGGTCAAAAACTAGGTCACTAGGTTAAATCATAGAAAAATCTTGTTAACACTCTAGAGGCTACAGATCTCATTGGATCTTGATGAAACTTGGTCAGAATGTTTGTCTCATTGATTATAGGTCAAGTTTTAAATATGGGTCATGTTAGGTCAAAAACTAGGTCACTAGGTCAAATCATAGGCAAATCTTGTTTACACTCTAAAGGTTGATTGTGGGTCATGTCCAGTCATAATCTAGGTCACTATAGGTCAAGTTTGCCATGGTGTACCAGGTGAGCGATTTAGGGCCATAGTGGCCCTTGTTTCAATAAAATCTTAAAAAATCTTCTCGTCTGAAATCACAGTACCCTGAGCTTAGATATTTTGCACAAAGCATCATCTACAGGTCCTATATCAAGATTGTTCAAATTATGTCCCTGGGGTAAAAAATGGCCTCACCTCGGGGGTCACAAATTTACAAAGAGTTATATAGTGAAATCTTCAAACCTCTTCTTCTCTGAAATTAATATACGGTAGCTAGAGCTTTGATTTTTGGCATGGTGTAACTTCTAGAAGTACTTTACCAATAATGTTCAAATGTTTCCAGTCTGTTGCATATCTAGGTCACAGGAGCTAAAAATAGATTTTTTTAATAAAAACTTAAAAAATCTTCTTCTCTGAAATCACAGTACCCTGAGCTTAGATATTGTGCACAAAGCATCATCTACAGACCTTCTATCAAGATTGTTCAAATTACGCCCCTTGGGTAAAAAATGGCCTCACCCCGGGGGTCACAAATTTACATACATTACATCATCAAACCTCTTCTACGCCGAAACTTATATGGCTAGATCTTAAATATTTAGCATGGTGTACTTTACCAATATTGTTCAAATGTTTCCCGTCTGTTGCATATCTAGGTCACAGGAGCTAAAGATAGTATTTTCAGGGACTAATTATATTCTAACAACTACACCACAAGGTGAATGAAAGTCATTAAAGGACATTGAACCATATTAATATGTAAGGTGTGAACAACCTGAAGCAGTGTAAAAACTATGTTGTTGTTTTAACTTTCAAGGCTATGCTTTGAGCAATTATCTGATGAATGTCGTATAGTTTTTTAGTTATTGTCAAATGCTATTTTTCCTAGTTCTATTGCATTAAGCGGCCTGCATTGGGCGCTCTTCTATTATTTCTATTGGTCGGCAATCCAGACAGTCGGTTTATTGCTGATTGATGGGGCTATTGTGTTCATACATGTGATATCTCCCGATCTGGTCGGGAGCTCCCGAAAATAGACCTCTATTCACGATTTCCCGATCGGGAGACAATATCTCCCGATGTTTCATTTAACCAGGTTCATATTTTTCAATATATCATTTGCCTCGTTCACCCCCATTCTAATAGTCTTAAAATTGGCTTCGGAGTTCTCTGGCTAATCCCTACACACCCTTAATTATCACCAAACGCTAATGATGTGTGTAAACATGTTACACAATCGTCGATAAATTTGATTGTGTAGCAGCACTATTATGGCAGGCTGCGTCATAACATTAACAATGTTGGGTAAAAGTTTGACCACACACGCTGAGTAGATCTAATTGGTTATCAAGAAGTGATTGACAGGTTTGCCCGGAATCAGAGACCTTAACAACGACAATTTTCAGAAGAGGTGATGCGAAGGATAAAGATCTAATAAATAATATGTCCCCGATACGGATTGGATTAAAATCAGATAATTCTTCGTAAGTTCTGGACAAACACACATTTTAGATGAAAATTAATCAGAATTTAACATTTATGAATTAATTTCCACGTCAAAATACTTTGAATATTCACGTAACAGAAAAATATTTAAAAAACTATACCGTTACAAAATGATGGGGCACCTTAAAATTTGTCAAGAGATCTACGTATGTTTTGTTAGTCTCAAAAGTATTCCCCTGCGTCGTTTTCTAACAATCAATTAAAATGAAAAGTTGGACCTAAATTCTTCTGTTTGTTACATACGATTAGTGTAACTGTATAATTATTAAGTTAGATTTTACAACAAATGACGCTTGTAAAATTGATTTGCAATCAGTTTTCTCGGTAGAAAATTTAGACACATTTAAACCACACCCATTTTATGGCGCTAGTAATTGTCGTCTGCAGACTTTGTCGTCTGCAACAATTCTATGAGTTAATTTTTGTGCATTTTCTTTCAGAAAATATCAGTGTCAAACAGTTTGAATCTAGATGAGATGATGCGACGTCTCATCTGGATCCATACTGTTTGCAAAATTAATAACAGATTAATAAGTTGCTAACTTTTCCTGATCTACTCCAGAGATAGAAATCTAGACTATTTGAACTAATTCATTCATTCTCTTAAGAAAATAGATATAGTTCGACTTTATCTTTACTAGTCATGAATAATAATATTTTTAAGAACCATAAGAAAAAGTTCTTATATCCTAGCAGATGGTAGATCTAGCTTAAAGCAGGCTTAAACTTTTACTAAAGCAGAATGCTCCTGAAGAGTAGTCTTCTTTACTTTCAGCCTGCTGAGATTTACACAACCATCCTTCTGCAGTACTACAATACTAGAATAATATAATAATATAAGGCCCCTGTCAGTATTATAAGAACTATATCTCTGGGTGAAAATTGTCTCTGTCTTAGTGGTCTATATAGACTAATCTATTCACTTATTTTAAAAAATTAAGCATTTAGTGATTAACTTATGAAAATATATAAATGTATTGGATTTTCATCGCCTGCACCTAGTTTTGTCGCGAAAAAAGTGTCGCGAAAAAAGCTCCCTATTTGGCACCCCATTCTCCCTATTAAAATGTCCAGATCTCCCTATTTGGGTCCAAGAAAATATCATGTATGCTTGTGTTTGCCGTTCTGGGGGCTGTCTTTTGTATGTTTTTCTAGACCATGTATATCCATAAGGTATCATGTCTATTTTAGATCTAATTGTAATTATTTGTCTTTTTTCGCTTTGAAGGTACATGTTCATTTATGTAATTTCATGTGAAGCGCTTTTGAAGGCATAACCCCTGTGTGAAAAGAGCGCTATATAAGTCTGTGTAATAATAATAATAAATAATAATAATAAGAATCTCTTAGACAGCTACCTGCAGGAAAAAGTACTCAGCCTTTCCAGAGCAACAGATAAGAGTAGTTTTTCAAAACTTAAAATCTTTATTTCTGAATTAAACCCTATGGTGTCACTAATCATTAGAATCGTCTCTTCGAGACGATTCTAATGAGTAGTAACACCATAGGATTTGGTGCTGAAATGAGTGATAAAATGTTTGATTTGTTGAAATAACTACCTCTTATCTGGAGCCCTGGCCTTTCCCTTCATAGTCATCACCACAGTATTCTAACACACTTCGTGCACGCCTACAAAGAAGGAACTTATCAGTGTTTGAATTCTCAATAAAACACTCACACACTGTAACGTTCTAACGTCATGTGGCTTCGAAAATGCGTACGCTAAGAAATGTAGCACTGTTGCTTCGGTGCAAATTTAGGTTTTATTATTTGTTAGAATCGAAATAATAAATTAATACCAGTGTTTTATCTAACAATCAAACACGGGTAGTCGTTGAGATGCTTGTAATTAAACCACTTGGCCTAAATTGGTGGTTAAATTACTACCCATCTCAACTCCTACTAGTGTTCGATTGCATGATGAAACACTGGTATGAATTTATTATTTTTTAAATAAAGTACCAATATCCCACTGAAATATAGTATATAGTATATAAACTTCTGTGCATAGGGTACTGTGACTGCTTAAACTATTACTTCTGTGCATAGGGTACTGTGACTGCTTAAACTATTACTTCTGTGCATAGGGTACTGTGACTGCTTAAACTATTACTTCTGTGCATAGGGTACTGTGACTGCTTAAACTATTACTTCTGTGCATAGGGTACTGTGACTGCTTAAACTATTACTCCATTAATACACCATTTTTGCTCCCCAAAGGTGTTATACTTTCTCTCCATCACATGGTCTTCTTTTTTTTGTCTTTTAATTTATTCCTCCCTAGAGAAAAATATCAACTTATTTGTAACTGTCTTGAAAATGTACCATAAGAAATATATACACATTACCAGTTGACAGTGCGATACAGAGTGATGTATTTGGCTCGAGACGTTTTTTGGCGGAAGTAGCCGATCTGACGAGCCCCTTGGCGCGAGTCTGATCGGTTGTTTCCGCAAAAAACGTCGAGAGCTAAATGCAACACTCTGTAGCGCACTGTCAACTGGTGATGTGTTTATTATATGCCTTGAATATAATCCAGAAACAACTAAAGAGTTGTTTAAATCATTTTATATCCAAAATTTATTAGTTATTTGAAGCAGAAAAAGATGTTTTGCATGCCACAAAGAATAACGCGGCACTTATACATGTACGTAAATGACGTCACGTCAAATCGAAAGCGATGTCAGAGTAAAATACAAAGTGGCTGATACAAGGTGGCTGATACAGACTCTTGTATTTTACTCTGCAGATACACGCGGAAACGCTCGATATCATACGAAGGCATATAATAAAATTATATCCTAGTAGATGGTAGCTTAAAGCAGGCTGAAAGTAAAGCAGAAAGTGCCTGAAGGCACATTCTGATTTACTACGAAGGCATATAATAAAATTATATCCTAGTAGATGGTAGCTTAAAGCAGGCTGAAAGTAAAGCAGAAAGTGCCTGAAGGCACATTCTGATTTACTTTCAACCTGCTTTAAGTGACCACCAGTCTTCAAAATATGGAGTAAAGGGTTTAAAGTACCCAAGCATCTTCATGTGTGTGGATTGACATGCAAATTAACACATCTTTAAACCTTTCACTGCCAAATGCGCCAAAAGGTGACTTTGCAAACAGTTTGGATCCTGATCAGACGCTGTGTAACGCGGTGTCTGATCTTGATCCAAACTGTTTGACACTTGTATCAACATTTCTTCCGTCAAAACAGCCCTAAAGCTGACTTTAAAAATATTGCAGACAACGCTATCAATGCAGAGGATATTTTGACGATAAGGGGGTTGTAGTGAAAAAGTTAATGTCATTTTGATGCCTGCAGTAATAATGCATTACTGGAATTGAAAGTTTAAAATACTCTTCAGTAACGAGGACAAGTTATCATAATGATGAGCAAAAGCACCTGCTTTACGCTCTACATACTAGCAGCGGATATGTCCCAAAGTTATTACCTTTGCAACAGTTTAGATCCTGATGTGACTCAGTATAACCGGTTGTCTCATCAGGATCTAAACTGTTTGATACTCTGATCCTGTTTTGAAAACAATTTTTTTAATAATTATTTTTAGAACAATTTTTTTTTTTTTTCACATGCAAAGGGTTAATGTGTATGACACGAGATCGTGCATCTACTCACCAGGTATTGGCAACTGAAATGTAATTGCTGTGATAGCCCTAAATCATTCTGTTTGTCTTTGCCCCATTACCGAATAAATATGCCTTTTTATGCCACTGAAGGAAATAGTTTTAATTCATACAATCAGGAATATGTAGCAAAAGAAATGTTTTCTAGACTAACAGACTTTAGAAACGCATCACGGATATATACACCGCAATCTGTACACTGCTGTATGCTCTATGATCATTATAATATATCATAATGAATTTCAAGTATCTCTATTTTATATGTGTTTTCAAAATTGATATTTCTTGGACTTGGGAAGATCTAGTCAAATAAAGGCAGTGTCCTGATTTAGCGTTTTTGGAAATCAATGACGCTGCGTTAAGATCTGTCCCGTATGCGGTCTTCTGTAGCGGATTCCATAATCTCTCAACCATGTTATCACTGTCCTTGCATGTATAGTCCAACGGCGATGTCCTGGTATCAAATTTGCCGTTGAAACTGCTATTGTGAAAGGATCTCTGAGATTACGTTGAGGTCAGACATGGGGTAATTGAAATTGATAATTTAATTAATTAATAATTAATTAACAAAAGTGAATTAATTGGAGTTAATTGTTTATTGAGCAATATCTCAATTACTTTAATTGTAATCTAATCATTACTTTTCAAAAAAGTGGGTAATTGTTAATTGAATTTCAATTACTTTTCAATTAACCCTGCATAATATGTACATGATTTGGAACAATAACATTCTGAACTCATATTGAAAACAAGATAAGCCTATAAAATTGATACATTTTCTAAGCATGTTCATGTTAGTTTTAAAGATTGACATCATCTTAGTTTAAACAATTTACAAACTGACATGATTGAAAACACATAAAATAATGAAAAAGATTAGATTAAAAGCTTATTGTGGTCTTCTCCATGTTGTCAATAACCTGCAAGTATAAATGCTACAAATGTGGTAGTGCTTAAACAGCTTTAATTCTCAGGTCAATAAAACATGATTTGTTTAAAAAGTGTTAAAATACATGTATGTTGTTGTTGTAGCTTCATTATGAATGGACATAAATCCTTATTAGCTGCAACAATACATGCACCATGAGGCAATACCCAATATTTTAGCAAGGTCTTATTCTCAATTTGCAAAATCGAATTGCTCAACCCTTACTGGAGTTGCTCATTGACCAAATAGATTTTGGAAATATACTATGCATTCATTTCAATTGGAAAGTTAGTTTGAATCCAGATCAAGTCACACAAAGATCCAAACAGTTTAAACTTCATTTGATATATTTGTGAAAGTATTAGACAGAAATGCAAGTGTTTTCTTAAAGACTACAAATGACAACATTGCTGTCAAAATTCTCTAAAGGTGCATTGGGTTAAAGGTCATTCATCAAGCCTTACATTACCTGGTTAAACGCCTAGAAACAATAACATACGGTTAAGAACAGAGGAAACGTACATACATTTATTCAAATCAAGACACCCTCTGGACTGAACTTAGTACAGTAAGCAATTTTAAATATGGGAAGAAAGAAGGAAAATCCTGAGTTGTACAGGAGGATCGGAGACACTCTATTACAATGCCTACTATGCAAAACAATATTAAGAGGATCTGACGCACATTTTAAGAGACATCAACTAACGCACGAAACAGCCAAGAAGAAATACCAATGCCCGGACTGTGATAAACTTTACTGCCAGAAAGCATACCTCAGGAAACATGTAGTATAAAGGTACATTTCCATGAAATACGAGACTTCAAAACTGTAAACATACCTGCACCTGAAATCGACCCCATAAAACCCTGGATTCCCCCATTTGAGGCCACAACCAAACCACCTAAATTCAGGATAGTCAACAACGGACCAACTGGACCAGACATCACTAAAATGCTGAACGAATTAAGACGACTACCAAGACCCATCTCACCCCTACCCGAAGACAAGATGGACACTACCACCGACTATGGGCCTCAGAGTCAGAGAGTGACACAACAATTTACATGGACGAAAAGACAATAAACCAAGACTGTAAGATCTTCATTTATTCCATTTATGGAATCTTTGACAGTAATTGAACATTTATTGATTTTAGATTATGTATACATGTATTCTCTCCATCAAGATACTCAAAATCACGCCAAATTATCTGGTTTCGAAAGTAAGAAATATATTTCCAAAAATGTACAGTATAAACAGGGGTTGACGTAGGAATTATTTTTTTCTTTCCTAAATCAACCCTTGTTCTACATCCCGAACGTCTCCATAACAACACTAGAACAATACCTACTACTATATTTAGCACAAAGTCACGTGACCGATCATACTTAATTTTGAGTACCTTAGGAGCTCTGGTTTTGTACTTAAACTTTGTAAACCCTTAGGAAGACTATTGAATAGTTGAAAACGTTAGGTTTGAAAATTAAAGTTTAAAAAATCTGAAGGGATCGTTCGTTCTACTTACTCTTCCGCTGTTTACATTACCTGGTTAAGAAAGGTGACAGTTGTATTCTATACACAAAGCTATTTTTCACACATTGGCCACTGGGCAGTCCAAATGCTTCATTAATGCTGTCATCTGCTGATTGTGTCAGGGATCCAGATAAGGGGAGTATTTTGGAGACTAAAATCTTTATGCCTGCTCTAGTGAAAACCCTATGGTGCAAAGTAAATTCCATTGGAATTATTTCCTTGAGATGATTCTAATGCATTGTCTCACCATTGGGTTTGGTTTAAACATAAATAGAAAATGTTGGAAATATTTAGTTTACACCCCCTTATGTGTGGCGCTGCCATGATGTGTCATCTGCTTTGAAAACTAAATACTTAAATTTTGACAATTTCGTAACAAACCTTAGCTCGGCTTAAACAGCTTCGATCCTGATCCGCTTCAAAATAACTCTAAGTCTGATCTGTTTCCACGCTGGTTTCATAATTCTACATGGTTGTAATTGGCAGTGACATATTCCAATGCATAGGATTGTGCTAAATAGTGAATAGAGCAGACACTGATCAGAGGGCACCTTCAAAATCCTCAGATCTGGGTCTATATTGTTTGCAATGAACTTGGATTATGTAGTGTAACGGTGAAAAGTAATTGTTAATTTAATTAATTAATCAGGTAAACTAATTTAATTTAATCATTACTTTTGGGAAAATAGAGTAATTTAATTGGTAATTTAATTGCATTTTATCCAACTAATTGGTAATTTAATTAATTACTTTGCTAAGTAATTGACCCCATGCCTGGTTGAGGTATGAAATTGTCTTGACGTCAGGTAGTTACAAGGGGTTTATCCAGTCTAGGTCGACCAGCAACACTAATTGTAGCCAGAAAACGCTGATAAGGTGAAACATGTCAATGTTTGTACACCAAAAGGCCTTATACACTACCTAGGACTGGAGTCTGCTTGCAACAAGCAAACAATTAGATAACGTAAATCTTGTCTTAGTCTTGGCATTGTTTTAATGACCAATAGAAAGCCAGAATTCCAATGGTAAAAGTAAGTGTGTCTATATAATTATCTAAAGTAAAAATTAAAACAAACCCAGTGACCTTGGTTGTGGTTATTTAGCATGTTTTCCATTTGTTGCACGTGCACACCGTACAGGATATCACGTGGACCAAATGTACAAAACTTTGCTGGCAACGACAATTTCTGGGTTATAATGTTACCTAATAGGGTATTTTTCTTACTGATTACCATTTAAAAGAAAATATTTGAAAAATAAGTGATGCGTTTCTAAAGTCGTTCAGTATAATATTCTACCAGATGGTAGCTTAAAGCAGGCTGAAAGTAAAGCAGAATGTGCCTTAAGGCGCATTCTGCTTTACTTTCAACGTGCTTTTTGTAGTCACCTATTTTCAAAATTAAAAAACAGGCTATGGGGTAATCGGTTAACACACGATAACTTATGTCACTCACGTAATATTCAATAAAGGACTACCTAATTAGAGGGGTAAAAATCAGTATCTATAAAGTTATCCGTTGAAAAAAACTTGACTTAGGTAGAAAAACCTTGTTAAAATTCTAAAGTCTACAAATCTCTTTTGTTCTTAATGAAACTTTGTCAAAATGTTGGCCACATTGATATCTAGGCTAAGTTTAAATGTGGGTTATGTCTGGTCAAAAAATAGGTCACCAGGTCAAATCACTGAAAAATCTTATTAACAACACTCTAGATGCTATAAATCTCATTGGATTTTAATGCAACCTGGTCAGAATGTTTGCCTAATTGATATCTAGTTCAAGTTTGAATATGGGTCATGTTGGGTCAAAAACTAGTTCACTGGGTCAAATCATAGGAAAACCTTGTTAACACTGAAGAGGCTACCAATCTCATTGGATCTTAATGAAACTTGGTCAAAATGTTTGCCTTATTGACATCTAGGTCAAAATCAAATGTGGATTGTGTCTGGTTAAAACTAGGTAACTAAGTCAAATCATAGAAAAGTCTTGTTAAAACTCTAAAGGTTGTTTGTGGGTCATGTCCAGTCATAATCTAGGTCACGATAGTTCAAGTTTAACATGGTGTACCAGGTGAGCGATTTAGGGCCATGGTGACTCTTGTTTGGTATAGGTAATATTTCTTATGATGCATATTCATAGTTGTATAAAAAGAAACTATTTTCAAAACTGGAGGAATAAATTGAATGCGTATAAAGTCAATCTATGAAGTAATGGGTGAACTCTTTGCTCACTAGCCTGGAAACCCTGCAGTCAAATTGGAGCTAAATTGTTTGACACTATGACCCTAGTATGAAATTTAAAAAAAATTCATTAAAAACAGAAACAGCTCACAGTAGTTGCAGACAGCAGTATTATTTCGTTTTCAAAGAGTTAATCGGCTTAAGCTAAAGATTTACAGACTAATAAGCCAGAATGATTATCCCAGTACCTTAGACTTTTCAAAAGACTTCGCCTGTAAATAGCTTTTGTTATAGCTCAACAATAGTTCTGCCTAATACAGTCTGAGAGAAGACATTTGGTTCATAAAGGCCAACTACCTATTAGCATCAACACAATCAACCCTAGCAACAAGTATACTCATTATTTAGAAACAGTGTACCTGTGAGGATTACACTTGTCCCATGCAAACAGTGTAGAACCTAATCAGAGGACTCCTTAAGGAACCCTCTGATCAGGGTCTACACTGTTTGTCATAATGAAATATTTTGGTAAAATCAACCCTTAAAGTAGTCAAAATTTGACTAGACTTATTTTAAAATTGGAACTGTCCATTAAAAGTTTTAGTGGTGCAGTGTTTAGGCTAGAATCCTACTTTTATGTGTCATTTTGACCCATTACCACTCAAAACAGTGGGCCATTTTCAAAATCTATAGGTCAAGATAAACTTGAACGAAAATGGTCTGTTCTCAGTGTAAATCCATTAGATTTCTTTGTGTTGATGCACAATTTACAAAACATTTTATTTCTTTAATCTTCTTAACAAGCCAAGATGCGTAAATAGGGAGCCATTTCTGTTGAAATTTTCTAAGATTCTCACTGGTTGGCGAAGAAGGCACATCTTTGGAGCGCTCGTCATTTGGTTTTGGTTTCTTTGCTACTGATTAGCTGGTAGGGAAAAGGAAAGAATAGACTTTTGCTGTTTTTTCAGCAGACATTTTCAGACATGATTCAGAGAAGTTTTGATTCATTGCGCCGCAAGGACTCGTAGAGCGTGGTTCGTTTATCGTATGGGAGCTGTATTAAAATTGTTAAAGAGTCTAGTTCGAATCAAGCGCCTTATGTACCGGTGTATACACCGGAATAGACTTCAGGAAATATTGGGCTAAAACACGGACCTGAGATGCGGACTTTAGCCATTTTTCCAGGCCGATATACGATGCGCCAAAATGACCCATTAATTTTATTTTTCATGCACCATTTTCAAAAATTCCACGTCAATGGCCTTGCCTAAACACTGGTGGTGAATGAGTAAACACATTGACCCTGATACCTTATTAGGACAATTCCAGTTTCCAATTAAGTCTGTACCATTAAAATGTTTTAATTCTGCAATAGGATTCATGTTTTTAGCTGGCTTTCAGTTTCACTATGCTCTTTCACCTACATCTTTCATTGGGGCAAGACCTTTCCAACCATGTGACAGCTATTACCTCAGTGAAGTTGACTTTAATTGATCTTAGCCACTGCAAAATGTGTGTTGAACTTGGGACGTGCATTTAGGTTTCAAGATGTGCGCTTAGGTTTGGAAAATTGCTAATAACTCCTATGTCCCTTGAGATACTGCTTTCATAAAAAATTATTTGGTACCCATTTGTATATGGACAAAACTTTTCCATAAACGCAAAAAGTCTGATCCCTGTGACCTTGACCTTAGTTTAAATTTTCTAAATGTGGTGCCGGCTAGCTGTGTTGTTTCTCTGACAACTCTTGTTTAGAGTCCATGTATTCCAGGTTTCAATGAACTCCGGCTAGCTGTGTTGTTTCTCTGACAACTCTTGTTTAGAGTCCATGTATTCCAGGTTTCAATGAACTGCAGCTGAACACACTGGTGTGGCTGAAATAGTACTGCAGAAATGTGGAAACCGCTTTTTAACCGTTTTCATAATTATGAAACATTTCATTTTTCGCTCGACTTTTTCGAAAAGTCAAGCTATTTTCATCACCCTGTCGTCTGCATCTGCGTCTGCGTCGGTTAAGTTATTAGAATAAGGTTTTAGTAAGAGTTCATTTCTCAATAACTATCAAATTTGAAATTTCGAAAAAATGTTCAGTATCAAAAGGGCAACTCATTACAACAAGGCCGATAACCCTGGGATTTGTCATTCCAGAGTTATTGCCCTTGTTTTATTTACTTAAAACCTGTAAATTAACATATCTAAATAACTGCGAAAGATATAACTTGAAACTTTGAATACTTGTTAAGTTTCAAAAGGGCAACTCATTACACTAAGGTAGGTTACTCTGTAATTTGTGATTCCAGAGTTATTGCCCTTCTTTTATTAGCTCACCTGAGCCAAAGGCTCAAGGTGAGCTATTGGGATGGCCCTGTGTCCGTTGTCCGTCGTCGTTAACAATTGATTCAAATGACATCTTCTCCTATACCCCTTGACATATTTCAACCAAACTTTACAGGAATGTTCCTTGGGTCAAGCTCTTTCAAATTTGTTCAACGAATTGAAAACAATGTAGAACTCTGGTTGCCATGGCAACCAAAGTGAAAAAATAAGGAAATCTTAAAAAATCTTCTTGTCTGAAACTACAAGGGCCAGAGCTTAGATATTTGGCACATAGCATTATCTACAGGTCCTCTATCAAGTTTGTTCAAATTATGCCCCTGGGTCAAAATAAGCCCCGCCCCGGGGGTCACAGTTTTACATAGAGTTATATAGTGAAAATTTCAAACGTCTTCTCCACTGAAACTAATATGGCCAGAGCTTTGATATTTGGCATGGTGACACTTCTAAATGTCCTTTACTTATTTTGTTCAAATGGTTCTGGTCGGTTGAATATCTAGGTCATAATTCACATTCAATATATGTATAGCAGACAGCAATTCAGCATTATAAGAGTTAGACCCTAGCCACATTTCCTACTGGCAGAGTTACATAACTGAACTTGTACTTGTTAAGTATTGAAAGGGCAACTCATTTCAACAAGGTAGGTTACTCTGTGATTTGTGATTCCAGAGTTATTGCCCTTCTTTTATTTACTTAAAACCTGTAAATTAACATATCTTAATAACTACGAAAGATATAACTTGAAACTTTGAATACTTGTTAAGTATCAAAAGGGCAACTCATTACAACAAGGCAGGTAACCCTGAGATTTGTGATTCCAGAGTTATTGCCCTTGTTTTATTTACTTAAAACCTGTAAATTAACATATCTAAATAACTATGAAAGATATTAAATTGAAAGTTTTAATACTTGTTAAGTATCAAAAGGACAACTCATTACAACAAGGCAGGTAACCCTGAGATTTGTAATTCCAGAGTAACTGTCATTGTTTTATCAAAAGGGCAACTCATTAAAACAAAAAAAGTGACTGGGAATGTGCAATTCCAGAGTTATTGCCCTGGTTTGACTCAGAATTTGTATATGAAATTATTCAGTAACTGTAGAAAGTTATTAATTTCAAACTTCCAATATATTTGAATACTTGTTTAGTTTCAAAAGGGCAACTCATTACAACAAGGCAGGTAAAGCAGGCAAAGATATTGTCCTTGTTTTGACTTATAGTTTACTTTAATGGAATGTAGACTGTCCAAGTATGTTTGAGTTGTTGTTGCTTACAAATGATCAATAGGGCATTAAACACCCTTACACATTCTTTAAGTTTGGAAAATGTAGCCATCTCAAGTATATGAAAGTCTAGGGTCCAGCACCTGTTTGCGGTGCTCTCGTTGAAAATTATTATATTGATTTTTTAGGGCTATTTTTAGATAAAAATTTCAGAAAAATAAATGTGAAACAAACAGTATAGACCCTGATCAGAGGGCTGACCTTATGAGTCCTCTGATCAGGGTATACACTGTTTGCAAAATATACATAATGGTTTCCAGCATAGATGAGGTTAACCCATTCCCCCATAGAATCCCTATTTAGCACATTTAATTTATTCTTCCATTGAAGAAAATAGTCCTTGCATATATTTAATCAGTAATGAATATGTTTTATAATAAATGTTGTCCACATTCTAGAAGATGGAAGCATAACCCTTTCCCCCATAGAAGCGCCTTTTAGCGGATATGATATATTCATCCGCTGAAGAAAATAGTTCCAATTTAATCAGTAATGAATATGTATTATAAGGAATATTTTCTATATTATAGCACATGATAGCTTAAAACAGGCTGAAAGTAAAGCAGAATGCGCCCTCAGGCGCATTCTACTTTACTTTCAACCTGCTTTAAGTAGTCACCTATCTTTAATACTATAAATAGGCTATCAGGTAAAGGGTTAAAGCAGGCTGAAAGAAAAGCAGTATGTGCCTTAAAGCACATACTGCTTTAGTTTCAACCTGCTTTAATTAAGTGGTCACCTATCTTCAAAACTAGAAACAGGCTATGGGGTAGAGTGTTAATCAGCATAGAGGGTTAATTGTCAAGATGACCTTTGAAATTGCCATGTTTCTATATATAATAAGAAATTGCTGCCACGGTAACCTTACATTATCTCTCCTGTGTAGGAAGTTCCTTCTTATAGTCTTCTTGATGATTAACACCATTAATGGACAAAAGCCAGAAGTAAGGCAGAAGCAGAGGTTAACTATTCAAACCTTAACAACGCATATTGACATCCTTTGCAAAAGGTTTACCTGTGAAGAATACACTTGTCCTTTGCAAAAAGTGAAGACTCAGATCAGAGGGTTCCTTACAGAGCCCTCTGATCAAGGTCTGCACTGTTTGTCATATTGCAGTCATTTACCAAAGATTAGCCTAAATAGTTTAAAATTGGAAACAGGAATTGTCAATTTGAAGTTTTTAGGGAAAAAGGGGTTAAAGGATTAATCTGTCTGGACAAAATATGTATAATAATTGTTAGACTTGAAAACAGTTTGGAGACAGTTGAGAGTCGAGACACAGCTGCATCCCTTTGACACTTGGAATAGAACAAATTGTCAATATTTTATTTCCATAATTATGATCATTTTGTACATTGATTTTAATATAACTCATTAAGGCGCATTCAGCTTTATACTTTCAACCTGCTTTAAGTAAGGTCACCCTTGTTTTCAAAACTGGAAACAGGCAATTGAGTAAATGGATAATAATGAGATTAAGAGCTTCAGATATGGAGAGTATTCCAAATACTAGAATCCTTATTTCTCACTTACACCATATTAGAGAGGTTTCCGTGTCTTACTTGTACCTACATGTACGTGCGAGACTATATGTACACGTTCACGCATTTTCAAAATTTGGTTTCGAAAAAACATAACATGTACGCATATGTGTAATTAACCAAAATGTAAAATCAGTTAATTTACGCCATACCATAATGTATTTTGAGGATCATACAACAGCCAACACTGGTTTGTAAGGACAGCTATGTATCCAATAAATAAACGGAGAGAATGTGGAGCTAGCAGACTGATAGGACAGACAAGGACAGAAAGAGAGACAGGAAGACAGACATACAATAAATAGGCTGAGAAAGAAACATGGACAGAGAGACAGAGAGACACATACACAGGCATGCCTATATCTAGACAGAGAGACAGACAGAGACGGAGGAGCGACAGGAAACCAAGACAGAGAGAGGGGCACACACAGAGACAAAAACACAAAGACACATCCACATAAAGAGGAAGAGAGATACAGACAGATGAAGAGGGATGGGAGAGAGAGAGCGTGGGCAGACAGACAGACAGACAAACATGTACCTACAAAGTGAAAAATACAAATACAGTCCAAACTCGTTAATCCGAATTTCATGGGACCAAGAAAAATAATTCGGATTAAAGGGAGTACGAATTAAGCGATTGGATCGATTACAGTCATCTTGTCTCAACTTTGTCATCTCCGCTCATCATTTTTTGATAGGGTGTCCTTCCCGTAATATTTCTTTTCAGTTAATGCATATAAAATACGTAAAAAAAGTATATTATGTTTTGGTTTAATACCTTTGCAATAATAATGATGTGCTTTAAATTTGATAACTTTAAAAAATCACATAAACCAGTTAATGAAACCAACTAAACACAAACCTCTGTTTACTCTCTGCTACTTACGGACATACGCGTCGGTACCCAAATGTGTATTCATAAAGACATAACACACATGCATACATAAACAAAACGGCACGTTTTACGACAACGGTTTTGATAACACAAATCATGAAATACTTTATAGTTAATAGAATACATTTATGTCATAAATATTAAATCGTAACAAAAGCTTGAAACTTCGAAAAATGGCGATAATACTTTTTTCGCATTAGTAAACGATTTACATACGTGCATGTACTCACAACGTTCAAAGTGAAGTAGCGATCTCAATATCGCAAAGAAGAATATGGTTACAAACATTTGAGAAACGTATGTCAACACCTTCAGCTTGTGTTTTTAAAGATCTCTACAGTTACTATTGGATATAAATGTGTTTAATTGGCCAATACTGCAAACATTGTGTACAGTCTTTAGGCGGTGTAATTAGTTTCCGCGAGGGTATGGTCTCAAGTAATTATGACCAGTCTGACACCCGATCGAGGTGTGAAAACTGCACTTCGGATTAAGCGTGTCAATTTGAGGGTAAGTCTTTTCAAAGGGACCAGATTAATACTTCGGATTAACGGAAAATTCGGAAAAACGAAATTTGGATAAAGCGGAGTTTATTTATATAGAATAAGAAGGGGAAAAATAGGGACTGGGAGAAAAAATTGGTTTAACGAGAATTTTGGTTTAAGCGAGTTTGGATTAACGAGTTTGGACTGTATATATAATTACAATTAACTTTATTAAATGAAGGGGGAGGGGCGGGGAGTTAGTCCTGAAAAAGGGAAATTTTTTCAAAGGGAAATTTTTTCGGAACGCCTATTGTATCTGGTTATAATGTAATATGCTGTAGAATTAGGAGCTCGCACCACTAACATGTGGCCTCCCGGGCCATATCGATGCTTGCACATGACGAGTTCAAAACAGTGACTGTGCTAACTATTGTTGCTTGTGTATTACTCATGAAATGCAGTGGCATGTGATTGCTCTAGTAGGCCTCTCACCTTTGTCGATACAATCGAGCTTGGGGTGGAGATAGGTGGGTGGGTGTGTTCTCCACTATTTGTGTCAGTGTAACGCACTGGTTAGCGTATCTTGGTATATAAAGTCTCATCCAAAGGCATTGGTCTGGCGGATGATCGAATTCACTATCCCGAGTATCGTATTCAAGCACGTTACTACTGGACCACGTTCACCCGTTGGGTGAAGCATCAAGCCCGGATTTTCTCTATCCTCCATGGGACATGAAGCCCATAAATGGTAAAAATTAACGTTATCAAACAAACCAAAACATCTAAATGAATTTGGTCTGTTGCGGCCGGGGATCAAACCTGCAACACACGTATCCAAAGCCGACGCTAGAAATCAGTGAGCGGAACCCAACAGAAAGACATTATTTTTCTAACAAAGGTTATCACACCGTCAAGACACTTGGAATCGACCGTTGCTGACTGTCGCCGCAAGGGATGATAGTGTCGAAGAAGCAAATTTAAGTGCTGGGAGGGACCTAACATCTTATTAGCTACAACAAAAATAAATCAGGACAGGTCTATTTATGCCCAGATCAACGTTTGTAAATGGTTTAATACGACTGTGCGCTCACTTGTTTATAACGTGTAACTGTGTCATGTAATAGGCTATTAAACATATTTATTTCAAAGTTCTCAAATAAATCAACACCCACGGCAAGATTAGCAAGGTTGGTTCTTACATCCTGTCCAAAAATATTATAACAAATGATATGAAAAGTAGGAATATAACGATGATAAACCTGCACGTTTTACTGTTACGTCTAGACTGGCATCTACACGTTTACCATCAGACATCAGATATGCGAGCTCAATTGCAGCCTTCAAACAACGTCTGAAAACACACTTCTTTAATAAAAGTAGGTAACCAATGACTGCTACCTCTGGGCTGTGGATGCTGTGGGTCTAAATGGCAGTTCTGGAGTTGTACCATTGACCTTGTGCCTGTATGGTGGATCTTGCTGGTAGGGATTGCTGTATCGCCTTGAAACCTTTTGGCTAGGGGTCTATGGTGTAATTCTTGGACAGCTTTATGTTTATGAACTAAGGGTGTACCACGGCCATAGATTATACAATACTCAACCAAACAACATGGAGAGTATTGTTTTAAACATTCGTTTTACGACTTGTGAACTACTCTCCGGCTCTACACTGAAACAAACAAACAAACAAATTCAACCAAACAACACAGAGAGTATTGTTTTAAACATTCGTTTTACGATTTGTGAACTACTCTCCGACTCTACACTGAAACAAACAAACTAACAAACAAACAAAAAACCACACTATTTTTAATCCTGCCATTGATCTTTTAATTATTTGACTCATTTTAAAAATGATTTTACAAACTTACTATAACAATTTTATAATCTTGGTAACAATATTGAAAGAATTTCCATGTTTCCCTGCATCTCAATATTGTATCATGTTTATTGTGAATGTAGTTATTTGTCTTTCTCGCTTTGTAGGTACATTTATATAATTTCATGTGAAGCGCTTTTGAACGCACAACTCCTGTGTGAAAAGAGCGCTATATAAATCGGGTATAATAATAATAATAATAATAATACAACATGAAACTTCCAAGATATGTACCCACATACACTGATGACGTCATGATGACGTTCTGCACTGAAAGCTTACCTATATGTACCCGTATACGTACACGTAAGAAATTGAAACCTCTCTATTGTCACATGATAGAGTGTTAGCTGGACTTCCTTCAAGGAGAAAATTCATGTTTAAAAGGTTGAGTTTTACTCCATATCTGGAGCCATACAGTTACTGGTAATTATGTCAAGTCAAACGGGACAACTGCCTTAATGAGGAGCTGCACTGTTTCCTTATAGGATCTGTCTGACATGAGTCACTGTACACTTTCCTAGAGATATTTTACCTTATTTTATTAACCCATGAAATACTTTACTTGATAGATATTTGTAGTAATCAGAGTTTTATATTCAGTTGAAACTCGATTAATTCCAACTTGTTTTAGTTCTAACAAACCCATCTTTTAATGTTAAAATGTGCCTTAATTTAACTTTGAAATACGGGTATGATCAACCCAAGCGATGTCGAGTTATAACAAAATTAAACTTTGAAATACGGGTATGATCAACCCAAGCGATGTCGAGTTATAACATAATTAAACTTATGAAATACTGGTAATGTTGATTTAAACAAGTCCCAAGTATCAAATTTTGACGGTATTAACCCTTAGCCCGCCAAATAAATTGTCGTCTGCTATATTTCTCGTCTGCTTCAAGTTTCAAAGTGCTTCAAAATTGCTCAAATTTGCTGAAAATGTTGTCCGAGTGTCAAACAGCTTGGATCCGGATGAGACGCCGAGTTACTCGGCGTCTCATCCGGATCCAAGCTGTTTGCATATGGAGCTATAGTCGTGAGTGGCAGGCTAAGGGTTAATATTCAGCAGGAGAAGAGCAGTTGAACTGATCATTCACCCCTGAAACTTTAAATGGACAATTCCAATTTCAAAATATGTCTAGTCCATTTTTGACTATTTAGGGTTGATTTCAAAATGACAAACAGTGTAGACCCTGATCAGAGAGCTCTTTAAGGAGCCCTCTGATCAGGGTCTACAATGTTTGCATGGGACAATAATCCTCTCAAGTACATTGTTTGTAAATGACAAGTATACTGGATCCTTGGGTTGAATGGGTTAACCCTTTACCTGATAGAAGCGCCTTTTAGCGCATTTGATATATTCCTCCACACAAGAAGATAGTTCCAATTTATAGAGTCATAAACATGTTCCAACAGAAATATTTTCTATATCCTGATAGATGATAGCTTAAAGCAGGCTGAAAGTAAAGCAGAATGCGCCCTCAGGCGCATTCTGCTTTACTTTCAACCTGCTTTCAGTGGCCACCTTTTTTTTAAACTAAAAATAGGCTATGGGGTAAAGGGTTAAGACAGATTTTTTAGCACTTTAATTGCGTAATTTAAAAAAGTTACCTCTGCATGAAACAGTGCTACCACATGTCTTTAAGAGATCTGCATGTTCTGAGGAAATGGGCCGTTAACACAAGACTGACTAACTATAGCTGTATATAACAAGCGGTGTGGTGTCAGCAGCATATGCAATGCTATATTGGCTGGTTGTTAATCTTTTCTGACAACTTCTTTCTATTGTTGCCTAATCGATTTAGCCCCAAAATCAGGCTGAAAAACTATCTTATACAAGGTTGTTGTCAGCATTAGATAAGATGCTGGACTTTTTTTTAACCCTTTTCCCCATAGAAGAGCCTTTTAACACATTTATTAGCTCACCTGGTACGTAGTGCCAAGGTGAGCTATTTTGATCGTCCTCTGTCCGTCGTCGTTCGTTCGTTCGTCCGTCCGTCCGTCCGTTCGTCGTCAACAATTTCTTTAAACGACATCTCCTCCGAAACTACTGGATAGATTTTTACCAAACTTGGCCTGATTGATCCTTATATGGTCCTCTTTCAAAGTTGTTCAAACATTTTCGCTCCGTTGCATATCTAGGTCACAGGAGCTAAAAATAGATTTTTTCAATGAAAACTTAAAAAATCTTCTTGTCTGAAACCACAGTACCCTGAGCTTAGATATTTGGCACAAAGCATCGTCTTCTGGTCCTCTATCAAGATTGTTCAAATTATGTCCCTGGGGTAAAAAATGACCCTGCCCCAGGGGTCGTAAATTTACATAGATTTATATAGTGAAATCTTTAAACATCTTTTTCTCTGAAACTAATATGGCCAGAGCTTTGATATTTGGCATGATGATTCTTCTAGAAGCCTTCAACCAATATTGTTAATATGGTTATGGTCAGTTGCATATCTAGGTCACAGGAGCTAAAAATAGGTTTTTTCAATGAAATCTTAAAAAATCTTCTTGTCTGAAACCACAGTACCTTGAGCTTAGATATTTGGCACAGAGCATCATCTACAAGTCCTCTATCAAGATTGTTCAAATTATGTCCCTGGGGTAAAAAATGACCACGCCCTGGGGGTCGTAATTTTACATAGAGTTATATAGTGAAATCTTCAAACATCTTTACCTCTGAAACTAGTATGGTCAGAGCTTTGATATTTGGCATGATGTCACTTCTAGAAGCCCTTAACCAATATTGTAAATATGGTTCCGGTCCGTTGCATATCTAGGTCACAGGAGCTAAAATAGATTTTTTCAATGAAAATTATGTCTCTGGGGTGAAAAGTGATCCCATACCAGGGGTTATGTGACCCTTGTGTTTGTTTTTCCAGGTGAGCGATATTTAGGCCCGAATGGGCCTCTTGTTCCTTCATTAAAGACATATGTTCCACTGTATACAGTCTGAATATGTATTATAAGAAACACTTTTGTTATAAATTTAGAATTGTTTAAGATTTCCTTTCAAAATGGTTTAAGAGTGTCAACAGTGTAGATCATGGCATACTGCCTACCCCTATGAAAAGTGTTCAACAGTTTTAGAATATTCATGAACGTTAGATTTCCAAAATTGACTTTTATACAGTAAAGTCTATAAAAGGAGTTCAAGAACTTTTGTAATTCTAGAACAATGGTTCTAAACAATCAAAAGTTTTTTTTGCAAGTATTGTTCATGAATATTCTAGAAATTATTCTGGATAGTTTTAGAATTATTAAACAGGGGTTGTTAACTCTTCACATACCCCATTATAAGTCTGTTTATAGTTTTGAAGACAGAAAGTAAAGCAGAATGCATCTTAAGGCATATTCTGCTTAATTTCAGCCTGCTTTAAGCTACCATTAGCTATGATATAGGAAATATTTCTTATGGTACATGTTCATGCCTTTATAAATTGGAAATGTAATTTTCTCACATAACTACCCTTGTTTTCTATAGCGAACAGCGATCACGAATATCCTTGTCTCCAACATGTGTGAGATCAATATGATGATGTCACTATTTTTAACGGCGTTTTGACGTCACCGGGGTTCCGAAAAATGCCCAAATCGTTGGTTATGTGAGAAAAAGAATCTGTCACTCGTCGATGTTTAAGACAAGTTGATCTCAAACTCGTCTAGAATAGAAAAGTTATTAAGATGCCAAGGCTGGCTTAATAACATTTCAATTCTAGACTCGTTTGAGATCAGTTTGTCTTAATCATCGACTCATGACAGATCCTATATTTCTCATGTTCATGACTGTATAAATTAGAACTATTTTGCTCAGTGGAAGAATGGAATAAATGCACCAAACATTGCTTCTATTGGGGGAAAGTTTCTCCTGGATTTCTCTGTCCTCCTATACCAGACACAAATCACAGGTTTTGCTGTTAGCGTGCAAAGAGTTGATTGTTGTAACTCAGCAATAAACATAGTTTGGAATGGAATGGTAAATGTTCAGTTTGACATAATAAACTCATTATATCCTGCTTATTATATTGCCATGAAATAACTCGTTTATCATATGGAATGTATTGATAATTATCTAGAATATGTGCTAAATATAGGCAGTGCATATAGACATTCCATATACAATATATTTCCTATCCTTATTGGTACTGTAATGTTAATCATAACCCTCCTCTGCTTAGCATTCATAAATAAAACTCTGCCCACTATGAACATTAATCATCTTAACCCATTACCACATAAATACGTCTTTAATTTATTCCTCCACTGAAGAAAATGGGTCCACTTTATGCAGCCATGAATACACTCCATGAGAATTATTTTCTATATCCTAGCAGATGGTAACTTTATATAGGCTGAAAGTAAAGCAGAATGGGCCTTAAGGCACATTCTGCTCTACTTTCAGCCTGCTTCAACTTGTCATCTGTCTTCAAGACTATAGAAAAAGGCAATTGGGTAATGGGTAAACTGTTACATTTGCTAATAAAATAAGGAAAACAATTCACCAGTAAAGAGTGCAGACTCATATCAGACAGATCTTATAAGTAAACAGTGCAGACCCTGATTGGACACCTCCTTCAGGAGCTGTCTGATCTGGGTCTACACTGTTTTAAAAAGGCGTCAACATGTGGCTACAGTGCAGTTGTCATGCATCATAGTCCAACTAGGTCTATAACAGTAGAGTGTTTAAAGTAGTAAAATCTTTATGTCTGAATCAAACCCACTGTAATCTGACTACATCTACTCATTATGTCTTTCCCCATGTTAGTGCTTTAAATTACTGTCTTTAATTCTCCCATAGATGTGCCTTTTAGCGCATTCAGTTTATTCTCCACTAAAGAAAATAGTTCCAATTTATACAGCCATGAACATGTACCTTAAGAAATATTTTCTATATCCTAGCAGACAATAGCTAAAGCAGGCTGAAAGTAAAGCAGAATATGCCTTAAAGCACATTCTGCTCTTCTTTCAAAGTGTTTTAAGTGATCACCTTTCTTCAAAATTAGAAGCAGGCTATGGAGGTACAAGGTTAGAGTGCTTTAATAATATAATAACCATGCAATATTTTATTAATGGCTCATTTAACTAGATGTTTGCCTGTAGTATGTAGGCAGATAGACCAGCTTTTGATAAAATGAGATTAAATTATGTGGGCTGTACTAAAGCAGTAGTGCTAACCTATAATAAACCTGTCTTCTAGAGCACTACTTTTTGTCTCATTAACGGAGAGATCAAACGTGTAATTGACATGACATTTCATAAACCGGTTACTCTCAATATAAAGCTTGAAGCCTGGGGTCCATTTTGTAAATGATCATGAACCATTGTATTGTAAATATTGTTGTAAGATGCAGTAAAACCTACATGCTTATTAAGACATACTCAATTATTGTGGGGATAAGTGGAGATGACATCAAAAGGGTAAAAGTACAGCAGAACACTTAAGGAACTTTTTGCTTTACTTCCGACCTTCTTTAACCCTTTACCCAATTAGCTTTTTATAGCATTAAAGACACCTTAAGGCACATTCTGCTATACTTTCAGCCTGCTTTAAACTACCATCTGCTAGGCTATATAAAAATATTTGCTATTGTAATTGTTAAGTAGGGTATAAACTGGAACTATTTTCTTCAGCGGAGTAATAAATAAAAAACGCTAAAAGTCGCTTCTATGGGGTTAAGCAATCACATGCAGCATTTTTATCATTTTCTAAAATGACAAGTTTGATAAATCCAGTAAGATATGTTATAACTACGTATATGACTTAATATACTTTATAACATAAGCTAAAGTATAGTTGTTACCCTGGATGCAAAATGAATCAAAGACTGAAGGTCTTGAGAGTCGCCAAGAACATTTTGCATTTCAGAAAACAACTGGATCCGAAGTTAATAATGCATTTGTTAAGACAGGTGGTCTCTTAAAGAAATGTGAAAGTACAGTCAGGAAAGTACATTATATAGGTTATGCGTTACTGGTGCAGTAGAGAGCCTTTTCTGCTGTAGCTTCATTTTGCTGCACGCTGTCAGCTATTTTTTATTCCATCATTAACCCTTAGCCCGCCAAATAAATTATCGTCTGCTATATTTCTCTTTTGCTTCAAGTTTCAAAGTGCTTCAAAGTTGCTAAAAATTGCTGAAAATGTTGTTCCGAGTGTCAAACAGCTTGGATCCGGATGAGACGCCGAGTTACTCGGCGTCTCATCCGGATCCAAGCTGTTTGAATATGGAGCTATAGTCGTGAGTGGCAGGCTAAGGGTTAAGTGGTTTTTAGAATGTCGGGACAACTTTCTTTTGAAATAGGATAAGCTACTTTCCAAGGTAGTGCTTCTTCAGACTTGCAGGTTTAACTATTTCAGATCAATGCGCCAGATGCGTATCCACACACAAACAATATTGAGTGGAGCAATATAGTGGTTAGGATCTACATGTAGAAACACCACTTACATTTTGGCCTTTTACTCACATTTTATTTTTGAGACGAATTTGGAAGTTATTTACTGAAAAAAATAACTAAAACACGCATAGCGTTTGCAGAATGCGTATTTGATTCAGTGAAGGAGTTGCTGATCCGCCCTTGGGCTTATTACAAGCTGGCGCGCATAATTCTGGTGAGTCAGCGGGTGTAGGCTTACACAGTGAAAAATAGTGCGCGTGATAAAAGTTTTAAAGCAATATTTTAAGAAAATTCTTGCAGTTTTTGCTAACTTCTTTGTAGTAAAACCTAATTATTTAAATAAAGCAGTGAGTGTTGCCTTACACAGTATATCCTGTGTTAAAATACCAAAAGCAAACCAAGATTATGTGAGGTCAACATATGTTTATTTCACGCTGGTACCCAAATCGACCCGGGGTCTGTTAATAAGCCTGGTACCGGATACCTGGCACATGTCAATCCTTATGCTACGGTGATGTCGTCTGCTTCGAAATTGTCGTCTGCAAAGTTTGTTTAATTTAGATTTATACATTTTTTATACATTTTTAGCTCACCTGGCACGTAGTGCCAAGGTGAGCTATTTTGATTGTGCTGTGTCCGTCGTCGTCTGGTGTTCGTTCTTCGTCAACGATTTCTTCAAACGACTTCTAATAATACGTCGACAGTCTTGAAGCGCCTTCAGCGCTTTGATTACATCTATTAGACAAGGCTCAATGTATAATAATCCCTATGGGGAATAAACAACATAACTAACCGTACCAAACATACATCACCTTGGTCCAAGTCTACAGAGCCCTTAAGTCGAGCAAGAGACCGCCCCTAAGCATCCGACCGACCAGACCCGAGCAAAAGCTCAAATCTGACCAATCAAACACCCGAGAACGATCCCAGACCCAACTCAAACGCCCCACAACCCTGGACCCTGAAAAACTTATTTACAATGCATTTAGTTTATCGCTTCTAAGCTGAAAACTTTTGATGCAATAGAGTGCCAGTTTGTTTAAAACTGTTTTGTTTTCTGAATTTAACAAATTTATAAATTTATACATGCTCGGACGAGTTGAATAAAACATTGGAATATATATATTTCTAATATGGTTATATAAAGGGCATT
The DNA here is from genome assembly GCA_922989275.2 of Gari tellinella. Taxonomy (NCBI): domain Eukaryota; kingdom Metazoa; phylum Mollusca; class Bivalvia; order Cardiida; family Psammobiidae; genus Gari; species Gari tellinella. The sequence goes on from OV277862.1 coordinate 25,952,509, forward strand.
TCAGTATAAAATGATACTCGTCTTCTAAATCATTCAAATGACATAAAGTACATAACCTTTGGTTCCTTAAAATATTCCTGTGACGGCCAGTTTCAATATTTAAATCATGAGAATTCAACCGTATTCTTGCTAGAACACATCTATATTTTGGATTTTCAATAATATGTAGATAACAAGCTCGACTTATATTAGTATGAAGTTGTCTGTAAAGTGACATAGATGTGCATGCTTCCACACCCATGTGCCATTCTATTTGGTATATATCTCTGAGGCGTTTACTTAATAAAGGAATAAAAGCTTTCATGTTAATTGATTCTGGAAACAGCCACACCTCTGCAAAACCACATGTTTGTAAAAGATTTTTCACTTTTGATGACCAGTTTGTAACCGTGTTATCATTTAGAATTTCTAGTCTTTGTTCATCTACTATGGTCCGTATTATGCAATGTTTTTGCTTACATCCATACAGCTTTAACCAGTATTTAACAATTCTCGTGTATCGATTGATATAAAGTGGGAATCTACCTAGTTCTGCATAAAGAGACAAAGTATTCGTGGACATTTTAACATGTAATATCCATTTGCAGAATTTTCTGTGAATACGTTCAATGTTTTCTGCTTTCAAAAATCCCCATATTTCACACGAATAATTTAGTACAGATAACACATATGAATCAAACAAATTAAACATTACATTAATAGGAACTTCCATGTTTCTAGTAATACTAAATAAAGCATTCATAGCACGTAGGCCTTTTCCTGCTAACGTTCTTGTTGCATGAGCAAAAGACCCCCCGCTTGAAAACACAACACCTAGATAATTAAATGTGCTAACTATTTCTATTTCGTTGCCCGCATAATACCATCTACAGTGTTCACCCAATCTGCCACCCTTTTTAAAAACAACAATTTTAGTTTTATTCACATTAACAGTTAGAGTCCATCTTTTACAATAGGTTTCCAAATTGTTCAGTGAACACTGCAGATCTGCTTTAGTATACGAGAACAAAACTGCATCGTCTGCAAATAAGAGCAAATATATAGATAACTGATCAATAGTAATACCTGAATCTAGATTCTGCTGTAAGTGCATTTCAATATCATTAAGAAACAGGGAGAAGAGCATCGGTGAGGTTATTTCCCCTTGCAATAAACCCAGGTTACAATTGAAAAAGTCTGATAATGAATTCATGTGGCGTACGCATAGTTTAATATTTGCATATATTGATAAATTAAACCGAAAATCTCCAAATTAAGTCTACATACAGAAGTGATAATTCATGTCTTTGCATAATTATACCACTATAATTATATAGGAGCAATGAAGAGTGGGCATCATGTCATGGTATATTTCAGTGTATAAAAGTCCCCTGGTTTCTCTGGGGTTTTAGCCTGTACCTGGGGCATTCTGCTTTGCTTTAACCCATAACCCCATGAATACACAGTTTTACGTCTTTGATTTATTTCTTCACACTTTTTACAGTCATGAATATTCACCATACTAAATATTTCCTATACATGTATCCTATAAACTTGTAGCTTAAAGCAGGCTGGACATAAAGCAGAATGCTTTACTTTTAACCTGCTTTAAGTGGTCACCTATCTTCAATACTTGAAAAATGCTATGGGTTAAAGGATTAAGTGATAACATCACTAGGTAAAGGGTTGATTATAACTCTTCCAACATGTAACTCTTGTGGGTTATAAGGTTACCTTGTGGATCTTTTTAGTTTCCAAAACATGAACCAGTCTACTTGGAATTCTTGGTCTAAATTAGAAAGTCTAAATTAGAAAACAGTGCAGACCCTGATCAGAGAGCTCCTATAGGAACCCTCTGATTTGGGTATACACTGTTTTTAAATGTATTTCAAAAAGGTCCATGGTGTTGAAAGAGTTAATCACTGTTATGATGTAATAAAAGTTTCCCATTGCTATCAAAACATGGAAACCCCCGCTCCCACTCCACAACAACACCAAATTGGAGACCAAGATACTGTGTGTTGTTCGAAGGGAGTTGTTATAGGGAGGGAAGATTAACACCCTTAGAGTACATTTGAAAACAGTTTGAACCCAAATCAGATGCAACGTTATGTGGCATCTGATCTGGTTCAAACTGTTTGTCACTCGTGTTTATGTTTCTTCTGTCAAAATGTCCATTACAAAACTGTGAGATATAAAAGCAAATGACAATTTTAAGCAGACGTCATCATACTGCAAAGCATTAGACACAACAGTCTTGTTTTGAGAACAGCTGAAAGTGTTTGTTGTAAGGAGGGAATTGTTGTTCCCAGGGCTGTTGTAGGGAGGGAGCACTGTACAAGTATCCGGAAAGGTCTTGACAGCTCTATTATGGCCTGAAATAGTGCTTCTATCCATGGGGCACAATTGGAACAATTATTGACAATCCTTTTTAGCTCACCTGGCACGAAGTGCCAAGGTGAGCTATTGTGATCGCCCTGTGTCCGTCGTCATCCATCAGTCTGTCCGAGCGCACGAAAGGTCCTTTGTTGGGTAGGGAGAACAATAGATTCCATTCATTCCGTGATTGCCCTTTTGTTATTGTTGGGTATTTTTGTGTACTGTTGGGTACTTTTAAACAAAAAAAATACCCAACAAATGTCCAACTGTGAGAACGTCAGTCCGTCGTCAAACTTTTTGTTTAACGATCTTCTTCTTGGAAACCACTGGGCCAATTTCTTCAAAACATCATAGGATTGTTCCTTGTAGGGTACTTTCTCAGATTTCTTCAAATATAGATTTCTAAAAATAATTTTCCTATCTTAAACAAGAGGGCCATGGCCCACAAGTCGCTCACCTGAGAACATTGCACCTAAGCTGACTGGGCAAAACAATATCGTGATATATATAGCTATAAAAAGAGTTTTAAAGGTTTTTCCTATATAAGTCTATATAAAACTGATAAGCCTTGGGGCAGGATCAAATTTGATCAAAGGGTCATAATTTTAACAATCTTGGTAGAGGACCATAATGCAAAGTTACAGGTCAAATATAAATGATCTGGGCCTTACAGGTTCAGAGAAGAAGGTTTTCCTATGAAAAACTAATAAGTCAAGGGTGGGGCCATTTTTGGCACGGGGGTCATTATTTGAACAATCTTGGTAGAGGATCGCAAGGCAAAGCTATGTGACAAATATTAAAGAACTGGGCCTTACAGTTTCAGAGAAGAAGAAATTTAAAGGTTTTCCTATATAAGTCTATGTAAAACTGATAAGCACCGGGGCGAGGCCAATTTTGATCCGGGGGTCATAATTTGAACAAACTTGGTAGAGGACTATAAGGCAAAGCTACATTTCAAATATAAATGATCTGGGCCTTACAGTTTCAGAGAAGAAGATTTTTAAAGATTTTCCTATGAAAAACTGATAAGCCCAAGGGCGGGGCCATTTTTGGCCCAGGGGTCATAAGCTGAACAGTCTTGGTAGAAGACCATAAGGCAAAGCTACATGTCAAATTCGAAAGATCTGGGCCTTACAGTTTCAGATAAGAAGATTTTTAAAGATTTTCCTATATAACTCTATGTAAAACTGATAAGCCCCTGGGCGGGGCCAATTTTGACCCGGGGGTCATAATTTGAACAATCATGGAAGAGGACTATAAGGCAAAGCTATATTTCAAATATAAATGATCTGGGCCATACAGTTTCAGAGAAGAAGAATTTTAAAGGTTTTCTGAAGAAAAACTGATAAGCCCAAGGGCGGGCCATTTTTGGCCCAGGGGTCATAATTTGAACAATCTTGGTAGAGGGCCATTAGGCAAAGCTATATGTCAAATTTTAAAGATCTAGGCCTCACAGTTTCAGAGAAGAAGATTTTTAAAGGTTTTCCTAAATAACTCTATGTAAAACTGATAAGCCCGGGGCGGGGCCAATTTTGACCCGGGGGTCATAATTTGAACAATCTAGGTAGAGGATCATAAGGCAAAGCTACATGTCAAATATTAATGATCTAGGCCATACAGTTTCAGAGAAGAAGATTTTCAAAGGTTTTCCTAAGAAAAACTGATAAGCCCTGGGGCGGGGCCATTTTTGGCCCCAGGGTCAAATTTTGAACAATCTTGGTAGAATATCATTAGGTCATGATACAAACCAAATATCAAAGGTCTGGGCCTTTTGGTTTCTGAGAAGAAGATTTTTAAAGATTTTCTTATGCATTAAAAATTGTCTATACGGTCATGTTAGAAAATCTGGTCCCAAAGCAAGGGGAATAACTCTAGCCAAAATCTTTGAACAACATTTCGCTCCCCCTTGTCACTGATGCTTCTGACAAAGTTTGGTTGAAATCGGGTCAGTGGTTTCTGAGAAGATGTTGTTTGAAAGTGTGGACGGACGACGGACGGAATGGTATCACAATAGCTGAGCCGATAGTGAAAACTTTAAAAATCTTCTTGTCTAAAACCGCTGGTCTTATTTGAAAGTAATTTCACACAAATGATCCAAGGGTGACCCTCTACCAGATTTCTTAAAATAATTTTGATATCTAAAAAAACATGGCCGCCAGTGGGTGGGGCACATTTTCCTTATGTTACTGTATAGTAAAAACTTTAAAAATCTTCTTCTGTGAAACTACTGCTCCACATTGAAAATAATTTTACACAAACGATCCATTTATGACTCTCTACCAGATTTCTTAAAATCAATTTGTTATCTTTAAAAGCATGGCGCCCAGTGGGTGTGGCAAGTTTGCCTTATATTTCTGTATAGACGATTCTATTTTCGATAATTAGACGGCCGCTATTATGAGTCACGTGACATAGCCGCCATTACTACGCTGCACATAAAGCAATCGGAGAGTGAATCAGTTAATACATATGGTGTCACACCACAACGGAAGTGCTTCCGGGTCGTAGGGTGCCTAAGAAGTGCCTAGTGAAACATTGATGTGTGTGTTTCATGGTCATATTTTTTAGCTCACCTGAGCCAAAGGCTCAGGATGAGCTATTGTGATACCATTCCATCTGTCGTCCGGTGTCTGGCGTCCGGTGTCCGTCGCACGTCCACATTTTCAAACAACATCTCCTCAGTAACCACTGACCGGATTTCAACCAAACTTTGTCAGAAGCATCAGTGGCAAGGGGGAACGAAATCTTGTTCAAAGTTTTTGGCTAGAGTTATTCCCCTTGCTGTGGGACCAGATTTTCTAACATGACCATATAGACAACTTTTAATGCATAAGAAAATCTTAAAAAATCTTCTTCTCAGAAACCCAAAGGCCCTGACCTTTGATATTTGGTATGTATCATTGTAGTTTCAGACAAGAAGATTTTTTAAGTTTTCATTGAAATGATGAAATGAAAAAGACTGACCGAAATTGTTAAAAAATAATCAATTACATAGCCTTATTCCCGGTATTGTCGTAGATCTAGTTCTTTATTCAACATCTCAGGAATCGTCGAATTACATAATGTCTTTTAGGTCGGTATTTCTGACTGAGCTCCAAAGATGTTGTTTGTAAAGTACACATTCGTTTCAAAATCAAGCGGTAGCTATAAATTCAGGTCAATTTTGGCTCGGTGACCAAAGTTACATCACTGTGCATGTAGGTCATTTAATTACCAACAGGTGCTGCAATATTTCCGGTTGATTGGTTTATCCTTTGAGCAGGGGGTAGATTGCGTAAGACCAGACATGGGGTCAATTACTTAGCAAAGTAATTAATTAAATTACCAATTAGTTGGATAAAATGCAATTAAATTACCAATTAAATTACTCTGGTTTTTTTTTCAATAGTAATGATTAAATTTAATTACTTTACCCCTCAATTAAATTAAATTAACAATTACTTTTCACCGTTACACTACATGATACAAGTTTATTAGTTCTTTGCAAACAATATAGACCCAGATCGGAGGATTTTGAAGGTGCCCTCTGTCTGCTCTATGTACTATTTAGCACAATCCTATGCATTGGAAAATGTCACTGCCAATCACAACTATGTAGAATTATTAAACCAGTGTGGAAACAGATCAGACTTATTTTGAAGCTGATCAGCATCGAAGCTGTTTATGTCGGGCTAAGGTTTGTTATGAAATTGTCAAAATTTAAGTGTTTAGTTTTCAAAGCAGATGACACATCATGACAGGGCCACACACAAGGGGGTATAAAATAAATATTTCCAACATTTTCCATTTCTGTTTAAACCAAACCCAATGGTGAGACTATGCATTAGAATCATCTCAATGAAACAATTCCAATGCAAATTCCTATGCATCATAGGGTTTTGAGCTGAGGCATAAAGATTTTAGTCTTCAAATTATTGCCCTAATCTGGATCCCTGACACTGACTATCAGCAGATGACAACATTAAAACTTAATGAATCACTTGGATTGCCCAGTGCCCAATGTGTGAAAAATAGCTTTGTGTATTATAAGAATGCTAATGTCACCTTTCTTAAACAGGCGATGAATGATGAATGACCTTTAACCCAATTTAACCCAATGCACCTTAAGTGAATGTTGACAGCAAAGTTGTTGTCTTTGTCTTAAGAAAACACTTGTATTTCTGTCTAATACTTTCTCAAATATATAAAATGAAGTTTAAACTGTTGGGATCTTTGTGTGACTTGATCTGTATTCAAACTAATATAACTTTTCAAGTGAAATGAATTCATAGTATATTTCCAAAGTCTATTTGGTCAATGAGCAACTCCAGTAAGGGTTAAGCAATTCGATTTTGCAAATTGAGAATTGAGAATAATTAAGAGCTAGCTAAACATATTGGGTATTGTCTCATGGTGCATGTATTGTTGCAGCTAATAAGGATTTATGTCCATCCATGATGAAGCTACATTATCAACATGCATGTGTTTTAACACCTTTTTAACAAATCATGTTTTAGTGACCTGAGAATTAAAACTGTTTAAGCATTAGCACATTTGTATCATTTATACTTGTAGGTTATTGACAGGTTATTGACAAAATAGAGAGGACCCAAATAAGCTTTTAATCTAACCCTTTTCATAATTATATGTGTTTCAATCATGTCAGTTTGTAAATAATTATATAATGGAATTAAATGTTTTAACTAAGATGAGGTCAATCTTAAAAACTAACATGAACATGCTTAGAAAATGTATAAAAAGGTTTATCTTGTTTTCAATATGAGTTCAGAATGTTATTGTTCCAAATCATGTACATATTGTGCAGGGTTAATTGAAAAGTAATTGAAATTCAATTAACAATTACCCACTTTTTTCAAAAGTAATGATTAAATTACAATTAAAGTAATTGAAATATTGCTCAATTAGCAATTATCTCCAATTACTTCACTTTTGTTAATTAATTATTAATTAATTAAATTATCAATTTCAATTACCCCATGTCTGCGTAAGACACCCGCAGTTTTATTACCCACTAGTAAAACACCGACATATCCCATGGATACTAGATAAGCTTTGTCGGCTAAAAGTCAAAAACTTAAATATTTTAAAAGAAAATATCACATTAGGATTTCAATTTAATTTTTTCACAGTTTGGATTCAGATCGACTCCGATAACATGGGCGTCTGATTTGGTTAAATACTGCGCTTGACACTTGTATTAGTGTTGCTTTCCTATTCACCCTTAAAGTGTTAATAGCCACATGAGTAACACGTGCAGTGTTAATCCAGATCAATCGGATGCAAAGTAACTGGAGTCTTGTCTGGATACAGACTTCAAATAATTTTTTAAATGTTCATGATAATAATAATAATTAACCAAAAGAGTGTTGTTCGCCACTGGTATATCATTCACCAGCATTGTAGATCCAGATCAAAAACCTGACAAAGTTATTTAGCATATGATCTGAATCTCCCATTCAATCTTGTGTCTCAGGAAGGTTGCCCCATGCCACATCAGAATATGTAGTGCACATCTGTGTCTAATTAAGTAATTAAAGATTTTACACGACCCATATCAAGTGTGTAAGCCATCAGAGATGTATTTTAGCAAACCATATAGATCTTATTTTAATGAGTGATTCGGCTGATGTTTGCTTATTGTCACCTAACTTTCATTCATGTTTACATTCAACAGCAAATTGTGGAGTTATTTTATTATTTTGCCTGCCGATCCCGACTCCACTTATATTTGCAAACAGCTTGGAACAAAATCAGACGCCACGTAACGCGGCGTCGGATCTGGATCCAAACTGTTTGACACTCATATTCAGATTTTTCTTCTGTTTAAAAAAGATTAAAAACTTATTTTGATTTTTTTCTTCCGCAGACGATATGTTTGAAGCAAACGACAATTCACAATGGTGAGGCTTAAGATCTGCTTAAAGTTTTTCGTATGAGTTAATATATAAAATTAAAAAAGTATTCAATATATATTATTAAACTTATTAAATAGATCACCCCTGAATCTTCAAATGAGCATTTTCAGTTTCCAATCAAGTACAGTTAGCTGTCCCTGTTTGATAATTTCTGGGGTTTTTGTGTGTGTTTTTTTGTGGTGGTTGTTTTAGGGTTTTTCTTTTGTGTTTTTTATTCGTAAATATTGTTATCAGTGCAGACCTTGCACTGATGCCTGTATTCAGCTTGATTGTTGTTAATAAGATGAAAGCAAAGCAGAATATTTATATAAGAGCTTATAGCTGCACTTTCATTTTGCTTTAAAAAACATGTGTAAACAAGACCATTACAAGATAGCCTTACAAATTGTCAAGCGTACCAGACCCTAGAACAATAGACAGAACGAGTTTGGACACGATCAACGCCTTCACTCTGTCATTCCGTCATCTGCTTTAACCCTTTTCTCCATCCTAATCTACCAAATTTTATGCATTTACGAAATACTAGATCTATTTCACAGCAGACAATCAGGCTTAATGTTAGACAGAATGCGCCTTTAAGCGCATTACCCCAAACTAAATGCTTTAAGTGGTCGTCTGTCTTCAAACTAGAAGCAGGCTATGAGTATAGGGTTATAACAGCTGTCGTCTGCTTCTAATTTTTAAATTTGAATGTTCTAAGTAAGTTTACTTAAATAGAGCTTAATATCGTTATGAGTGTTAAATAGTTCGGTTCCTGATCAGAAGCCGAATTATGCGTCTGATCAGGATTCAAACTGTTTGCAAATAACCTTTGTATAGATCTATTCAGGGTAAAGCGGTTAGCATTGACTCTTTATGGATATCGTTCGTTGCGCAGCGTTGTAATGGCGGACGGAGATATCGAAGAGTAGTTATCAGGGGAGATAAATCATGCAAAACTTTTAAATAGAATCGTCTATAGAAAATCTTTAAAAATCTTTTTCTCTGAAACTATTGGTCTGATTTAATGATATTTTTACACAAATAATGATTCATGGGTGACCTTTTGCCAGTTTTTAGCTCACCTGAGCACAAAGTGCTCAAGCTGAGCTATTGTGATCGGTTGCCGTACGTCGGTGTCCGTGTCTGTGTCGGTGTCCGTGTCGTCTGTTCACAATTTGTTTCACATAACTTCTTCTCTGAAACCAATTGCCCAATTTTTACCAAACTTGGTCAGATACATACTGTAGTTGTGAGCTTCAAAATTTGCTGAAAAAAAGTGGGTGGGGCAATCGGTCTTGTTGCCATCGCAACCATGCACAATATCTAAAAAAAATCTTCTTCTCAAAAACGACTGGTCCAATTTCAATTTGGTTTTCACCAAAATGTTTCTCAATTAATATACTTTCAAAATTGTTCAAAGAATTTTGATCCGTCAAAAAACATGGCCGCCAGAGGGCGTGGTCATTTTCCGTATTTACGTAATATTGACAACTATTTTAAAGTCAAAACTTTAAATATTTTCTTGTCAATAACTATAAGTCCTAGGACAACCAAATTTCACATGTAGCATCATGTTGTGAACCTTTAGCAAGATTGTTCAAATAATGACCCCCGAGTCAAAAATGGCCCCGTTCTGGGCTTATCAGATTTTTAGCTCACCTGAGCCATAGGCTCAGTATGAGCTATTGTGATCCCATTCCGTCCGTCCTCCAGCATCCGTAGTACGTCGTCCGTCCACATTTTCAAACAACATCTCCTCTGAAACCACTAACCCGATTTCATCAGTGACAAGGGGGAACGAAATCTTGTTCAAAGTTTTTGGCTAGAGTTATTCCCCTTGCTGTGGGACTAGATTTTCTAACATGACCGTATAGACAACTTTTAATGAATAAGAAAATCTTAAAAAATCTTCTTCTCAGAAACCCAAAGGCCCATACCTTTGATATTTGGTATGTATCATAACCTAATGATCTTCTACCAAGATTGTTCAAAGTTTGACCCTGGGGCAAAAATGGCCCCGCCCTGGGGCTTATCAGTTTTTCTGAGGAAAACCTTTAAAAATCTTCTCCTTAGAAACTGTATGGCCTAGATCATTAATATTTGACATGTAGCTTTGCCATATGGTCCTCGTCCAAGATTGTTCAAATTATGACCCCGTGTCAAAATTGGCCCCGCCCCGGGGCTTATCAGTTTTACATAGACTTATATGGGAAAACCTTTAAAAATTGTCTTCCCTTAAACTGTATGGCCTAGATCCTAAATATTTGACATATAGCTTTGCCTTGTGGTCCTCTACCAAGACGGTTCAAATTATGACCCCCGGGCCAAAAATTGCCACGCCCTCGGGCCTATTAGTTTTTAATAGGAAAACCTTTAAAAATCTTCTTCTCTGAAACCGTAAGGCCAAGATCATTTATATTTGACATGTAGCTTTGCCCTATGGTACTCTACCAAGATTGTTCAAATTATGACCCCTTGATCAAATTTGGCCCCGCCCCGGGACTTATCAGTTTTACATAGACATATATAGGAAAACCTTTGAGAATCTTCAACTCTGAAACTGTAAGGCCCAGATCTTTAATATTTGACATATAGCTTTGCCTTGACCAAGTGTGTTCAAATTATGACACCTGGGTCAAAATTGGCCCCACCCAGGGGCTTATCAGTTTTTATAGGAAAACCTTAAAAAATCTTCTTCTCTTAAACCGTAAGGCCCAGGTCATTAATATCTGACATGTAGCTTCGCATTGTGGTCCTCTACCAAGATCAAATTATGGCACCTGGGTCATAGCTTTATCAAAATGTTGTCTTGCCCAGTCAGATTCTATGGTACAATGTCCTCAGGTGAGCGAAATGTGACCCTCTGGGTCTCTTGTCTTAGGAAAACCTTTAAAACTTTTCTTCCCTAAAACTATATGGCCTAGGCCTTTTATATTTGGCATGTAGCTTTGCCTTATGGACCTCTACTAAGATTGTTCAAATCATGACCCCAGGGTAAAAAATAGCCCCGCCCCGGGGCTTATCAGTTTTACATAGACTTATATAGGAAAACCTTTAAAAATCTTCTTCTCTGGAACCGTATGGCCCATACCTTTTATATTTGGCATCTAGCTTCGCCTTATGGTCCTCTACCAAGATTGTTCAAATCATGACCCCAGGGTCAAAAATGGCTCCGCCCCGGGGCTTATCAGTTTTACATTGACATATATAGAGGAAAACCTTTAAAAATCTTCTTCTCTGAAGCCATAAGGCCCAGACCTTTTATATTTGGCATCTAGCTTTGCCTTATGGTCCAAGATTGGTAAAAATGGCCCCGCCCCGAGGCTTATCAGTTTTACATAGACTTATATAGGACTAAACCTTTAAAACTCTTCTTCTCTGAAACCCTAAGACCCAGACCTTTTATATTTGGGATATAGCTTTGCCTTATGGTCCTCTACCTAGATTGTTCAAATCATGACCCCCGGATCAAAAATGGCCCTGCCCCGGGGCTTATAAGATTTACAAAGACTTATGTAGTAAAACTTTTACAAATATTCTTGTCTGAAGCCCCATACCTTATATATTTGGCATCTAGCTTTTCCTTATGGTTCTCTACCAAGATTGTTCAAATCATAACCCCAGGGTAAAAAATAGCCCATTCTGAGTTGTTTCAGTTTCATGTAACAGTCCACATACATGCAATTATGCATTGAGTATAACACAATAGTTCCTCAGGTGAGCGATTTAGGGCCGCATGCGGCTCTTGTCTTCAAATAATCTTCCTAGCTCAAACATGGCTGCCAGTGGGTGGGGTGAATTTTCCGATGATGGCTTATAGTGAAATCTAAACCATTACTAGTTCATTACCATGACTGTAACCATGGCTACTAGGTGAGCGATTAGGGCCACATGTGGCTCTTGTTACACAATATAGACATTCCCAGAATCTGTGACACTGTTACCAGCATGTTACCAGATGTTTATACTACCTTGCTTAAACAATTGAACCCAATTAGTCTGGCACTATCTTCAGTCAAGTACTAGTAACACTGCTAAATTAACCCTCACAGTGTTGGGTATGCCATCAAGTACAAACCTACTTTTGCAATCAGAGAACCAGATAAGAGGGACTAAACTAAATAGTTTTGACAATTTCTCCTTTATGTTTAAACCAAACCCTTTGGTGTGACTACTCATTAGAATTTTATATGATCCAGGAATAAGGATTTTAGTTTTTGAAATACTCCCTTTATCTGGAGCTGTGGGGCTGTTGAATGCTGGGTATAAGTATAAACAGTGTATGGACTCTGTGATGAGAGAAGACAATGTTTGCCATACTTTTAAATAGATCTGTGACTTCACTGTCAATTGATGTCAACATTAAGTCAGGCATTAGAAAATAGGTAAGAGTCTATTTAGAAATTCAGCATTGTAAACTCACAAAATTAATGTGTAAAAAGTTAACGCAACAATTATATTACCCCATAGCCAATGTTTCTAGTTTTGAAGATAGATGACCACTAAAAGCAGTTTGAAAAAAAATTCGCTAGGGTAAATAAAATACTTCTTATGTTACATATTCATGACTGTATAATCCTTATGTGGATGAATTAATTAAAAGCTTGAAAAGAGGTTATAATTTATGGGGTAATGGGTTTAAGCATATTACAGATTAATCCAATATTACATATATTGCCGATTAATCCACATAAAAGGTAAAGCAGAAAGCTCCTGCGAGAGCTTTCTGGCTTACTTATGTCCAACATAAAGCTATCACCATTCTTCAGAGATCTCTATACTTTTGCAAGAAAAGGTTACATCAGTGCAAAGCTTGGCATTCTAGTGAGAATGACAGCAAGTTTCATGACACAATTAGATGTCAGATCAGTAAAATATCAATAGGTAATCATAGCCTGCACGTTTTTTGTGTCAAACGTGATTAGCATGATCTTAAAAATCAGGTCAGATTGATTTTGTACTGTCAAACTGTGTCCCTTTACCGCTTACACTGCTGACTTTAAAACTGAACTCTTCCATTTCCTAAATAATGACAGATTTACATTGATTTTAAGGGGTTTATCTCTAAAAACCATAACATAGCAGACAGTGTAGACCATGATGGGTCTTTATCTGGGTTTGCACTGTTTTTAAATGATGTTTAACCCATTATCCCATATATAAGCCTTTTCACGCCTATAATTTATTGGTTTACTGATGAAAATAGTTCCAATTTATACTGATATAGATGAGATTCATAAGAAATATTTTCTATATTCTAGCAGATAATAGTTTAAAGCAGGCTGAAAGTACATTCTGCTTTACTTTCAACCTGCTTTAAGTGGTCACCTGTCTTCAAAACCAGAAATAGGCTATGGGGTATTGTTAATACAATTTTTCCTCCACAGTAAGGATTAGTGCCTCTTAATGAATATGCATTATTCTACTGTAGAAGTAAACTTTTGGAACATTTTGACAAGTTGAAACCCTGAGCAGGTTGAAAATAAAGCCCTTTGGAAGACTTCTGCTTTACTTTCACGCTGGCTTAACCCTTTACTCCATAAATATGCATCTTAACCTTTAATATATTCCTCCACTGAAGGAAAAGTATTGATACAATCATGAATAATAAAAAAAAATTATGTATCATAAGAAATATTTTCAATATGCTTGCAGGTAGTTGCTTAAAGCAGGCTGAAAGTTAAGCACCTAAAGGCTATGGAGTAAAAGGTTTACTGTCCTACAAAGTAACAAGAAATATCTTTAAAAAAGATATTCGGCAGAATGGGTGGTGAAGGTAATGATGTATATGGAATTGATTTTATTCAAGAATTGCAATAAATAGGATGGTAAATCAGGATATTAAGCTCAATATTTATCTAATAAAATATGGGCAGTAATCTACGACCACATACATATAATCAAAGACTGAAGGTCTTGAGAGTCGCCAAGAATGAATTTATGCGATCATTAAACTACTGGATCTGAGGTTAATCATTAGTTTGTTAAGGCAGTTTGTCTCTCAAAGACTTAAGGTGAAAGTACAGCAGAGAGCATTTACAAACGTTTATGCTTTAGATCGGGCTACATTTTGCTGCAAGTTGTTAGCTGTTTGTCAGCTGTTTTTATTCCATCAATAAGTTCTTTTTCAGAGGTGGTTGTAGAGAGATTTACTTGAAAATTATTGACAGAAGGTACAGTTTGCACATGGATCTACTGCTTGGTGCACAGGGGACAAAATTCAACTTTCCACTCCCATCTTTAAAAGCCAATTGAATTGCACTTATTTCTTCCTAGGATGTAACTGAAAGTGATGAGATTTTTTAAAGACAGGTCTCGATCACGGAATTATACTTCCATGTCTAGATCTATATGTATCATTTTTATTTTGTAATTTGTAGATACCATAAATTACTACAATCCGTATGTGTGTGCTCTTTTGTTAGTTGTTTATACTTTTAAATATGGTTTGATTGTTTAAATATTCTCAATATTTTGATTTGAGATTTTTGGAAAGCACCCCCGAAATATGCCGAATGTGAATTGTTTGAAACGACCCCTCAAATGAGAAATTCATGTTGCCACCGGTATACAAAGCAAGTGTCCGCTTCAAGAATTTGTGTGTGGAATTTGTCTTGTAGAGTTAGTTCTATGTTCTGATTTATTATAAGAATATCTGCAAAGTGTAGCAATGTACGTTTTAGGTATCTGCGTGTTGTTGATTTTTTGCATTTAACCAAAGGATTCGATCGCTGTTGAAAAAAAATGCACGGTTTGTTTACATTTGAGGTCACAGAGTTGCGCATGCGTTCGAGGAAAACGGTGTTAACACAAAATAATATACCCATCATGCCCAAAATCTTTTCGATATCCAGGTTAAATTAAAACACCAGTTTTCTCGTAATCTCACTGAATTGTTACTGAAATTCGTTCTTTTTCATATACTTGGTATAAAATCAAAATTATGATCCAGTCTATGATGAACAATTTCGTTCTGATTTGCAGAATGCATCAAGTCATAGCCGAACTTGAGACAATATGTCATATCTTAAAATAGAAACACTATGTCATTCAATTCACTACCTAACGGTCGGGACATGTAAAATGTATCGGTTATAACTCACTAGCAGTAGTGGAAAGTCGTATTTACTACTGGTGCCGCTACATAGCAAATCAGCCTACAACAGTCTGTGTCTCTTATTTTACAAATTTGTAAAAGTGAGTAGACAAGTCTGGCCACTACCCAATCAGACTATTAGATTTTAAGCACGTGTCTGTAAGCTTACATTTCTGGTCATTCACCATTGGTTGGGCCTTATAAGGAATTGTGCTGAATAAGAAACTATTCAGCTCCGCCAAAAAACAATCTATTAGGGGAATACAGGCAAAAGCAGAATAAAAAAAAAGTCCCGAATGAATCCCAGTTTCCCGTACTTTATTTTTATATCCCAACAAACAAAGTTTGAATTGGGGGGGGAGGGGGGGGGGGGGGGGGAGTTTTACTGGGATCAGTTTGACGGTCATTGGGCGTCAATGTAAAATCTTAAGGCATAGTCCTCCTTCAGTTTCAACTTGATTCATTTAAAGACATGTCCTGACGACCTTTTGATCATAACACTTTGCAAAACAACTTCCTTGCAAAAAAATGGGTCTTATGGACATGTCATTAAAAAATAATCACTGAAGCTTCTCTTGTGAAAGCCGACCTTTATATTTGATAGTTTGGTTAGAAATAACCATTGAAAATCACTAGAGCATGAGTATAATCTGGGCTTCACCAGGTAAATTGAGATTTTTATAACATGTGGTTCATGCTTTGACAGTTAAATTTCACACCTATCCAGACAAATATGGGGGGGGGGGGGGGGGGTAGTCCATCAAAGGACTGAGGAAAAGTCTTTAAAATTGGTACTTGGTATAAATGTTAATAAGGAGTATTAGATATGAAAGAAGTAAATTTCACGTCTCTGTGACCTTTACCTTGACTTCTGACCTTGATTATTGAGAAACCTTGTCCAGAACATAAGTCCTTGACTAATAATATTGCCATCTAGGATACCTATACCTGGTATGTGTATACATATTTGGATTGCCCAGTGTAACATACCATGTTCAGGTCAATTTGACCTTGACATTTGACCTTAGTAATTGAAAACCTTGTCAGGAGCATAACTCCAATACCATATCTTCTATGATTACCAAACCTTGTGTATTATTGAAAAACCTTGTCCAGAGAAATAAATTTATCTCCTATACTATGCCATCTAGGATTACCAAACTTGGTGTATGGATACATACTGGGGCTCAGTGTTGAGTACCACTTTCAGGTCACCTTGACCTGACCTTGGTAATAAAAAAACTGGTCTGGAACATAACTCCTATACTATATCATCTACAATTACCAAACCTTGTTTGTGCATACATCTTGAGATGGAAGAGGATTGTGTACCCCGGTCTCTTTGACCTTGATTAGTGAAAAACTTTGTCAGCAAGATATCTCCTATACTACATGCCATTTAGGATTACCAAATCTAGTGTGTAAATACATCTTAGGATTGCTAAGTGTAACATACCATTTTCAGGTCACCTTGACCTTTACCGCTGACCTTGATTTTTGTAAAACCTTGTCCAGAACATGTGACAGGGAGCTGTAGTGGGTGTATGTGTCACCTTTAGTGATAGTTCTATAGTTCTTGTCTATCTAGATACTGTTACTGATTGGTTGGGAATGAGAGATTCTGCTGTATCAGACATGATTCCTCTCTCTCTAGACACACTGTTACTGATTGGTTGGGAATGAGAGGTTCTTCTGTATAAGACATGATTCTTGTCTCTCTAGACACACTGTTACTGATTGGTTGAGAACAAGAGATTCTGCTGTATCAGACATGATTCTTGTCTCTCTAGACACACTGTTACTGATCGGTTGAGAACAAGAGATTCTGCTGTATCAGACATGATTCTTCTCTCTCTAGACACACTGTTACTTATTGGTTGAGAACAAGAGATTATGCTGTAAAAGACATGATTCTTGTCTCTCTGGACACACTGTTACTGATTGGTTGGGAATGAGAGGTTCTGCTGTATCAGACATGATTCTTCTCTCTCTAGACACACTGTTACTGATTGGTTGAGAACAAGAGATTCTGCTGTATCAGTCATGATTCTTGTCTCTCTAGACACACTGTTACTGATTGGTTGAGAACAAGAGATTCTGCTGTATCAGACATGATTCTTCTCTCTCTAGACACACTGTGACTGATTGGTTGAGAACAAGAGATTCTGCTGTATAAGACATGATTCTTGTCTCTCTAGACTGGTTGGGAATGAGAGGTTCTGCTGTATCAGACATGATTCCTCTCTCTAGACACACTGTTACTGATTGGTTGAGAACAAGAGATTCTGCTGTATAAGACATGATTCTTGTCTCTCTGGACACACTGTTACTGATTGGTTGAGAACAAGAGATTCTGCTGTATCAGACATGATTCTTCTCTCTCTAGACACACTGTTACTGATTGGTTGAGAACAAGAGATTCTGCTGTATAAGACATGATTCTTGTCTCTCTGGACACACTGTTACTGATTGGTTGGGAATGAGAGAGTCTTTTCTACACTTATAAAACAAACAACATAAGACTATAATATTATGCAATACCAGACGGGCGTTTTATTTGTGCCACGTGCCACGTGAAATGCAATGTAGGCTGACAAGTGCCTGAACAGAATCAAACATTTAGCAGTACCAATAGCTATATCAGCAACATTTACAATGGGTTTGCAACCATTGAAAAACCATTCACCGACCATATATCTACAAAAATGGATTTAAATCCCAGCTATTTGCTAAAGCAAAACTGGATTATCCAAAATGAAATTTTCGAATAAACGACAAAACGTTAATAGTATTCAAAAAAGAGTTCTGAAATACTAACAAAATAAAACATTTATGAAAACTCTGGAAACCTGTGTCTGAACGTCTCTATCACATGTAATCAAATGAACTATTCACTTGATCCTTTAGATAGCTGTCAGATCACAAGAATGCCGGACCTCATTCTTTGTAGATACAGTCGAGCACCAGTATCTCGAACGTCAGAATCTCGATTGCAATGCCTATCTCGACGATTGTCTAAAGTCCCGGAAATATTTGTTCTTATTCTAATGTAATCTTACATGCCCTATTTCGACTATGGCTAATCTCGATTGCCCCCGGTATTTCGACTATAGATTTTGGCCATATCCATTTAATTGTTCTCAATTAACACCCAGTATCTCGACGACTGTAAGTCATCATGCACTGAAACGCTCGCCGACTTTGATCGCGAGTATCGGACTGTGGAAATCACACGTAAAATCATTAACCGGAACTATCGGTAGCTTTACACGTTGGCTGAATGATTGTTAGGTGATAATTGTCGAACAACAGTAAATTATCGCTTAAAGTTTGGTCGCCGTATCCTTAAAATCAGTCTTCTTATAACCGTCATTATAGGTGTTGATTCAACTCATCAAGAGTAACGCCCCTTGATAAAACGGATGTTAAGGAAAATAGTACCGTGCAGAAGGAAGGAAAATACGAATAGTACACGAAATTCCGCGATAAACAAAACAGAGTGGTAAAAAGCTATACATAGCTTATGTTTTATTGTTATGACCTGTCCGACAAATATATATTGAGCCGAATCGACCGAGATGTCTTGCGGGATCCAGGTCAATGTCTCATGAATATTTAATGAGGTCAAATGTGCATGAAATGTACACAATTGACCCACGTGTCTTTAAATACTAAATGTAAGGATTTTTTACGAATCATGCTCATCGCAATTACTTTTTCTAAACCTAGGGTTGGTTTTTACCAGCTCTAATGAATTTCACTGTGATGTCCTTAGTAAAAAGAGGTTTTCGTGAGTATTTGACAGCCGGAAGTAAACCGGTCTGTTGATGCGCAGCTTTACCGGGCGCGCAGACTTACCGTACGCGACTGTAATAAACAAAACAACCCATGTATAATTCCATGTTTGGTGTTTGCAAAAAAAACATATTACGTTCGCAGCTATTCAATATAATCTCCCTGGTCAAGTACTAAATAAAATGTGAGTTAATGATTGTCTATCTTTATCGTCCATGTTTTGTTTACAAAAAATACAGTAAACGTGTAACATCGAAATCGGCATATAACGTGTTAAAAACGTTACGGCATTTCACAAACACGCGAGAGTACATACGTACAGCGGTTTTATTGTTCACAGGCTTACTTCCTGTAAGTTTTGAATTTTTTTATCAGTTTGGTTATCTTGAGCCCATGCTTATCTCGACGCTATTTCGATCGTCCCGAGACCGTCGAGATACTGAAGTTCGACTGTATATGGTTTTACATGTAAAGAAACATCAAAGCATGTAGACATTCAAAAAATGCAGTTATCAATACCGCAAAATACTCATTAAAATTTCTTTAAACATTTAAAGTTTGCTTTAACAGTGTCGTCTGGTAGAATGAGCTAGTCAATCCACATACCCTATCTATGTACTCTTTACACACACGATACACTCGTGCATACTCCACCAACTGTGAACCCTGTACGTGGCTTTTCAAACATACTGTTGAAAGAACGTTCCGCATAAGACATATATTTCACGCTATACTGACGAAACGCGTGAAATAAACATTCTGCTGTATCAGACATGATTCTTGTCTCTCTAGACACACTGTTACTGATTGGTTGAGAACAAGAGATTCTGCTGTATCAGACATGATTCTTGTCTCTCTAGACACACTGTTACTGATTGGTTTAGAACCAGAGATTCTGCTGTATCAGACATGATTCTTCTCTCTCTAGGCACACTGTTACTGATTGGTTGGGAATGAGAGGTTCTTCTGTATCAGACATGATTCCTCTATCTAGACACACTGTTACTGATTGGCTGGGAATAAGAGGTTCTTCTGTATCAGACATGATTCCTCTCTCTCTAGACACACTGTTACTGATTGGTTGGGAATGAGAGGTTCTTCTGTATCAGACATGATTCCTCTCTCTCTAGACACACTGTTACTGATTGGTTGGGAATGAGAGGTTATTCTGTATCAGACATGATTCCTCTCTCTCTAGACACACTGTTACTGATTGGTTGGGAATGAGAGGTTCTTCTGTATGAGACATGATTCTTGTCTCTCTAGACACACTGTTACTGATTGGTTGGGAATGAGAGGTTCTTCTGTATCAGACATGATTCCTCTCTCTCTAGACACACTGTTACTGATTGGTTGGGAATGAGAGGTTCTTCTGTATCAGACATGATTCCTCTCTCTCTAGACACACTGTTACTGATTGGTTGGGAATGAGAGGTTCTTCTGTATCAGACATGATTCTTGTCTCTCTAGACACACTGTTACTGATTGGTTGGGAATGAGAGGTTCTTCTGTATCAGACATGATTCCTCTCTCTCTAGACACACTGTTACTGATTGGTTGGGAATGAGAGGTTCTTCTGTATCAGACATAATTAGGTGGCATTTGTAATGATACTGCCATTTCATTTCTTTTGGTAAGATGGTTTGAAAGATTGACTAATGTTGCATTATTATCATTCGTATCAGAGAAAAAACTGTATAGGTGAGGCCATTACTGGTGTTGTGAAACACAGATCAATTATAAGTCTAAGGTGGCTTAATTAACCCCTGGGTCCAAGGTTATAAAGCGTTTGACCTGAGTCTGAGTTTGTTCTCAAGCATTTGATTGCTCATATTTGAGCCTAGGCTCAAATCTGACCAATCAAATGCTTGAAAATGACTTAAAATTTAGACTCTACTCTAAAGGTTTATAACCTAGGACCCTGCACTGCCCTGGTCCCAGTACGCTGGCTTGCATAATGCAAACAGTTTGGTTCCAATTCTGATGATGAGTAACTCTGTGTCTGATCTTGAACCAAAATGATTGACACACATATCAATGTTTCAACAGTCAAAATAACTTGGCACAAATCTTTACCAGACAAAGAAGATGTGTTTTGATCAACTCCCGTGTCCATGGGTCAAAGGTCAAGGTCACAAGGTATGATTAAGCTGTCACAAATTTTGTGTCTGATCTGTAAGCTTTTTATCAGTAAATGCATTTCAAAATAATTTGGCACATTAACTGTCATTGTCATGGGCTAAAGGTCAAGGTCATGGGTTACGATTCGGTTATCACAAATTTTGTGCCTGGTCTGTGATTTCTTTATCTATGAATGGATTTCAAAATAATTTGGCAAAAACGTTTGTTCACCAGTTGTAAACAACATTTTCCCTTCAACTCTCATGTCCATGTGTCAAAGGTCATGGTCACATGGCATGAATTTCATGTCTGGCAATGTAGTCAAATTGTCTCCATATAACTTTTGGTTTAATATTTAACTCCCTTATCCATCTGTCAAAAGTCAAGGACAAGTGTACAATTCTGTGGAACAAGAAGGTAGTTTGTTGGCATTTGTCACTGTACTTTGACATTTATTTTTTAAATAAAAAAAAGAAAAAAAAAGGAAAAGCTATTATAGCCACAGAATTATTTCCCTTCGGACACCATCGTAGTAAGGTAAAATGGGGATTTAACAGACAGATTGCAGCTTAACCATTTACCCCATAGCCTGTTTCTAGTTCTAATAGCAGGTGGTCACTTAAAACAGGTTGAAAGTAAAGCAGGATGTGCTTTAAGGCTCATTTTGCTTTACTTTCAGCCTGCTTTAAGCTTAGATCTGCTAGGATTTAGAAAATATTTGTAATGGTACATTATTCATGACTGTATAAATTGGAACTATTTTCTCGATTGTAGGAATGAATTAAAGGAGTAAAAAGGTGTATTTATGAAGAAATGGGTTAAATATGAAAATGTAAAAGTTATACCACAATATCACTTCCCTTAACCAATAACCCCATAAATATGCCCTTTTATGCCTTTAATTTATTTCTCTACTACAACAAAATAATAGTCATGAATATACACCATTATAAGAAATGTTTTCTGCATCCTAATAGATGGTAGCTTAAAGCAGGTTGACAGTAAAGAAGAATGTGCTTTAAGGTGCATTCTTCTTTACTGTCAACCTGCTTTAAGCTTCTACCTTATTAGATGGTAGCTTATAATAGGTTGTCAGTAAGGAAGAATGTGCTTTAAGGTGCATTCTGCTTTAATTTCAGCCTCCTTTAAGCTTCTACCTACTAGAACATAAAAATACTTTTTATGGTGCTTATACATTACATTATAGATCTACTTTAACTATTTTCTTTAGTGGAGGAAAAAGTTGAAGGTATAAAAAGGTGTATTTATGGGGTAAAGGGTTAAAACTGGTTTTGAGATTCGTATGTGGAGATGTAAATCAGACTGAAAAGCTAAGTGTATATGGGGAAATGCTGATTGGATATAAATATTAATGCACACTGGACTTTCACTTATTCCTTAAATTCCTACATAATCCATGGCACCAGTTTGTTTGCTTGTTATACAGTACAGCAAAGTAGATTTGATGTGCAAATTTTGTTTTTATGTTAAGAAATTTGACTACTTTCTAATCAAATAATTCTAGGACAGCATAAAGAGATAATATTGTTCAGAAACGTGATTTTGTATGAAAATGGATTTTGAAAAATGAAATGCAATTATATGTTGAAAGTTTTAGTCATGGTTTAAAGCGACTCGCAACCAGATGGTGTATTTGCAATAATAAAAGAAAATACTCAAATAAAACCAAATGTGTAGCATTATCGTGCATCTGGCATTAGAAAAATATGATCAGTCTAAAAACATCCTTAAGAAATTAAGGTCTTCAAATCTTAATTTCTTAGATAGTTTCCATTGCTTTATCCGTTGCGTCAAAAGACACTATAGAAATTGATCAGGGCTCAGACATAAACCCGAGCTGAATTTATGTACTCCCCATCGCTACACACTGAAGTATGTTAAATCAATCCCAAAGATATTAATAGGCCTGTAGTCGAGTGGTCTAAGGGGTTGACTTATTTTTAGCTCACCTGGCCAAGGTGAGCTTTTCTGATCGTGCTATGTCCGTCGTCCGTCCGTCTTCAACAATTTCTTTAAACAACATCTCCTCCTAAACTACTTGATGGATTTTAACCAAACTTGGCAGGAATGATCCTTATATGGTCCTCTTTAAAAGTTGTTCAAATGGCTCCAGTCCGTTGCATATCTAGGTCACAGGAGCTAAAAATAGATCGTTTCAATAAAAACTTAAAAAATCTTCTTCTCTGAAACCACAGTACCCTGAGCTTATATATTTGGCACAAAGCATCATCTTCAGGTCCTCTATCAAGATTGTTCAAATTATATCCCTGTCAGTATTTACGTAATATTGACAACTAAAGTTGTTCTGTTGGCCTGATCAGTGATCACTGAGGTCAAATATTATGCAATCTTTTGGGACTATAGTAGCATTAGCAGCTACTGGGGGCTTACCCTTACCAGACTGAAATGATGTCTGCTAAATACCTACTGTATGTGAACTAGGTCACTAGGTCAAATTGTCGAAACACCTTGTTAACACTCTAGAGGCTACAAATTTCATCAATATGATTGCCTCAATGAAATCTAGGCCAAGTTCGAATGTGGGTCATGTCCGGTCAAAAACTAGGTCACTAGGTCAAATCTTCGAAAAACCTTGTTAACACTCTAGAGACTACAAACTTCATTGGATCTTCATGAAACTTCATCAAAATGATTGCCTCAATGAAATCTAGGTCAAGTTCGAATGTGGGTCATGTCCGGTCAAAAACTAGGTCACTAGGTCAAATTATCGAAAAACATTGTTAACACTCTAGAGGCTACAAATTTCATTGGATCTTCATGAAACTTCATCAATATGATTGCCTCAATGAAATCTAGGCCAAGTTCGAATGTGGGTTATGTCCGGTCAAAAACTAGGTCACTAGGTCAAATCTTCGAAAAACCTTGTTAACACTCTAGAGACCACAAACTTCATTGGATCTTCATGAAACTTCATCAAAATGATTGCCTCAATGAAATCTAGGTCAAGTTCGAATGTGGGTCATGTCCGGTCAAAAACTAGGTCACTAGGTCAAATTATCGAAAAACATTGTTAACACTCTAGAGGCTACAAATTTCATTGGATCTTCATAAAAACTTCATCAATATGATTGCCTCAATGAAATCTAGGCCAAGTTTGAATGTGGGTCATGTCTGGTCAAAAACTAGGTCACTAGGTGAAATCATCCAAAAACCTCGTTAACACTCTAGAGACTACAAAATTCATTGAATCTTCATGAAACTTGAACAAAATGTTTGTCTCATTGAAATCGAGGTCAAGTTAGAATGAGGGTCATACCCGGTCAAAAACTAGGTCACAAGGTGTACATGGTTACATGGTTACCAGGTGAGCGATTTAGGGCCATAGTGGCCCTTGTTCAAATTATGACCCCCGGGCCAAAAATGGCACCGCCCTCGGGCTTATTAGTTTTTCGTAGGAAAACCTTTAAAAATCATCTTCTCTGAATCTGTAAGGCCCAGATCATTAATATTTGACATGTAGCTTTGCCTTATGGTCCTCTACCAAGATTGTTCAAATTATGACCCCTGGATCAAATTTGGCCCCACCCCAGGGCTTATCAGTTTTACATAGACTTATATAGGAAAACCTTTAAAATTCTTCTTCTCTTAAACTGTAAGGCCCAGATCATTAATATCTGACATGTAGCTTCACATTGTAGTCCTCTACCGAGATAAAATTTTGATACATGGCTCGTAGCTATATCAAAATGTTGTCTTGCCCAGTCAGCTTCTATGGGACAATGTCCTCAGGTGAGTGAAATGTGGCCCTCTTGGCCTCTTGTTTGTCTCTGTTTTGTGTCGTTGTAGAAAGGGAGTGCTGCATTATAGGGTATATAAAATTATATACAGTCATGTATATTATATAAAAAAAAAACTGTATTAGGTGAGCTTTGATGTTCTCATGCAGCTCTTGTGGCTATAACTATGGGAAAAGGGTTTATTGTGGGAAAGAAGAAATTACTTTCTCCCACATCATCTTAGGATATTGAAAATCAGGAGTGTGTTTGGTTTGTTTTTATTTTGGATTGTGCAGTGTTAGATTGGACTAGACATGATCTATCTGATGTCAGTTTTCCTGTGATTGTTTGAAATACTCATCTAATTAGTGTCATCTAATGATTTATATGTCTCTTCCTTAACACTGCCTTTCATAGTTTGCTTTCAATTTTTAACCCCTTACCTCATGGCCTGTTTCTTAAGTATTAAAGATAGGCGACTACTTTCAGCAGGTTAAAGGGCACATTCTGCATAAAACTTCCACCCTGCTTTAAACTACAATCTGCTAGGATATAGAAAATATTTTTGATTGTCCATATTTATGACTGTTTTACTTCAAACATATAACATGGAACTATTTTGTACAATGTATGAATAAATTAAAGGTGTAAAAAGAGAGACTTCTGCTTTAATTATTGCCAGATTTTAAAGCAGCCATTTGTCTGAACTGAAGCTTCAAAAAATTCTATGAGGAATAGGTCAAGGTTTGAAAGTTTCTCTGAAGTGAAAGGATTATAAAACACATAGAAATCAAAAGGAACTTAATACAGTAAGCCTTTTTTAGGCAGCCAAAGTTAGTTAATAAAACATGGATATATATGTAAAGTAAGATGGTTGCTTAATGGAGAACAAATAAATGCAGAATACTCCTTAGAAGTTACCTATAAGTAATGAGCATGAATGTGAGATTCTATTTATCACATAACCATTTTAAACACCTATTAAATCAATTGAAGTCGTAGTTTATAGTCTTTCTGCTATATAGATTTTCCACCAAAATTGACGTTATCTATGGTAATGTCACCGCAAATAACGTCATTTGGTCTCCCGCTACATGAAGGGCTGATATTGAACGAAAAGTAGAGCCCAAAACATGATATTTCACTAGTGGATTACGATATTTTTATATTGGCTTCATTCCACTCCCAGATTGCAAGTTATGTGATAAATTTAATATGCTAAAAGGCTCTTCTATTTGGGAAAGGGTCGTCGGCTTATCAGGAAAGCACTGTTTGTGTATTTCAATTTTATATCTAACAGAGTTTTCTTCAACTCTTTGAGCGTTATTTAGTAATATTGTCATCTATAACAATTATAATCTGCTACTATTCTTAACCCTTTCCCTTATAGAAGCGACTTTTAGCACTTGCATTTTATTCATCCGCTTAAGTAAATAGTTCCAATATATACCGTAATGAATATGTGTCATATTTAATACTTTCCTTATTCTAGCAGTTAATAGCTTAAAGCAGGCTGAAAGTAAAGCAGAATGCGCCATATGGCGCATTCTGCTTTACTTTCAACCTGCTTTAAGTAGTCACCTATTTTCAAAACAAGAAACAGGCTATTGGGTAAAGGGTTATATAAAAAAAATTCTAAATTTTACTTTCAAAATTGGGTTAGAGTGACAAACAGTTTAGATCCTGATGAGACACCTCATAGGGGCATCTCATCTGGATCCAAGTGTTTGCAAAAGTAATCACCATTAGTAGTATACAGAGTTAATACCATCAGTTTTGGTGAGAAAATAACTTAAAAGATGGGCGCCCAATGCATTGAAATCAATTTAGCTTTCTTTTAATTGATGTTGAATTCCAAGAAATTAGCTCCCAATTGGCTGGCAAGGAATGATTAATGCTGGGAAATAAAATATGGCAGGCAGCGTTTACTATAAGAATTTTTTCAAACTTTAGTGTGTTATGTATGGTAATGCAGTTATCTTGACTTTGTAAATGGTTTGGATTCTGATCAGACATAAGAGAGAAGAAAGCAAATTTCATTATTAAAGCAGACTGCATTCTATAATTAGTGTATTTTAAAGCACTGAAAGTGTTAAAATTGTCTTATACCATCAACTTCAAAATATTGCTATTTGTCTTAAATCTTTCAACACAATGAACCTGTT
This sequence comes from Gari tellinella, assembly GCA_922989275.2. Taxonomy (NCBI): domain Eukaryota; kingdom Metazoa; phylum Mollusca; class Bivalvia; order Cardiida; family Psammobiidae; genus Gari; species Gari tellinella. The sequence continues at coordinate 25,979,699 of OV277862.1, forward strand.
TAAAATATACTCTAAACTTTTGAAAACAGTGTAGACCCAGATCATGATCTGGTTCTGCTCTGTTTTCTAATTTAATAGACCAATATTTATTTAACTGGCCAGAATTCCAAGTAGACTTGTTTATGTTTTGGTAATTCAAAAGACCCACAAGGGAACCTACCCACCAGAGTTTGTTTTCAAACCTTGTTGATCCAGATTAGCTTCTAAATTCAAACTGCAAACTTGGTCATTAATCAGACCGTTTGTCATTTAGATAATACTTCTTGAAATCTGCAGAGGAATTTAGTTTTGTTTGAGAATTCTCAGCAGAGAACATTTTTGATGCAGATAGTGTTTTTTAGCTCACCTGAGCCGAAGGCTCAAGGTGAGCTGTTGTGATCGCCCGCCGTCCATCCATCTGTCCGTCCGTTCAAATTTACTTAAGCAACATCTCCTCTGAAACTAAAAGTTTGAGGAAAAAACTAAATTGCTCACGGTGTTCCTTGGATGCTTCTCTACAGAAATTGTTAAAATGAAACTTTAAAGTGGACTACTTATTGAAATTTATTAAAAAATGCGAAAAACTTTAAACAATCTTCTTGTCAAAACTACTAGGCCCTCTCTGAAACCAATGTGGCCAGAGCTTTGATATTTGGCATGGAGACACTTCTAGATGTCCTTTACCAAAATTGTTCAAATGGTTGTGATCGGTTGCATAACTAGGTCACAGGAGCTAAAAATAGATTTTTTCAATGAAAACTTAAAAAATCTTCTTGTCTGAAACTACAAGGGCCAAAGCTTAGATATTTGGCACATAGAATCGCCTACAGGTTCTCTATCAAGTTTGCTCAAATTATGCCCCTGGGGTCAAAATTGGCCTGGCCCAGGGGGTCACGGTTTTACATAGAGTTATATAGTGAAATTTTCATACGTCTTCTTCTCTGAAACTAATATGGCCAGAGCTTTGATATTTGGCATAGTGACACTTCTAGATGTCCTATACCGAAATTGTACAAATGGTTCTGGTCGGTTGCATAACTAGGTCACAGGAGCTAAAAATAGATTTTTTCAGTGAAAACTTAAAAAATCTTCTTGTCTAAAACTACAAGGGCCAGAGCTTAGATATATGGCTAATATCATCGCCTACAGGTCCTCTATTAAGTTTGTTCAAATTATGACCCTAGGGTCAAAATTGGCCCCGCCCCGGGGGTCACTGTTTTACATAGAGTTATATAGTGAAATTTTCAAACATCTTCTTCTCTGAAACTAATATGGCCAGAGCTTTTATATTCTGTATGGTGACACTTTTAAATATCCTTTACATATTTTGTTCAAATTGTTCTGGTCTGTTGCATATCTAGGTCAGTCCTGGACATAAATCATTATCTCCATTTTTTTCAGCTATTCTCAGGTGAGCGAAATATGCCCCATGGGGCTCTTGTTTAGTAATAAAATAAAATACAGTAAACATTTCAACACTCCAGTTTTGTGACGTATAAACACAGCTAAAGTCCTGGAGTTCCGTTTCCTGCACTGTAAAAATGCATCCGAAGATAATTGGTTCAGAGAAATTCTTTTAATTGGAAGAAAAAAGAAAATGCATTAAATGAGAATCTATTTCATCGTAAAACAAACAGTTGTGACAAAAAATAATTTAAATTTCAAAGACAATTTTCCTATTCCAGGGTGAGATTTCAATAAAGGTAGAATCATAGACCATCCCTATATAGAAAGGTGATGTTGAGTGCTAATGCACTGAAAGGATTAGGTAATGCAGAAAGCTTCAGTAAGAGTTTTCTGCATTACTTTATGTTCTTTATTAGCTTATTACCCCCATAGCCTTCCTCACTATTGAAAATTGGTGATCACTTAAAGCAGGTTAAGGCACATTCTGCTTTACTTTCAGTCTGCTTTAAGCTACCATCTGCTAGAATATATAAAATAGTTCTTATCATACATATTCATAACTGTATAAATTTGAACTATTTGCCTTAGTGGAGAAATAAATTAAAGGAGTAAAAAGGTGCATTTATTGGGTAATGGGTTAAGCATTCATCAGTCTGAATGCGATTCCACATGTGTGGCACCTCGTCTTGGTCTGCACTGTTTCCCAACTTCTTGTCCTGCTGGAACTAGATATTGATTGGTTATTTAATAATATTTATATCTGGCATTGATCATGATATGATCAGCTGGCTTTTTAATAGTTTGATATTTTCAGCAGCAGAGTTATTAAAGCACTTATTAACAAACTATACAGACTTTGATCATCTGAGATAATATAATCACACTGAAATAGCCTTTAATGATTTGATCCTAATAACATACACACGCAATTGTCTGCTTAACTCTTCCCTTTGCCCAGTGTTTAAGACAGATGGCTGCTTAAAGCAGGTTGAAAATAAAGCAGAAATGTCCCGCTAGGGAGATTTCTGCTTTACTTTCAACCTGCTTTAACCCATTATCCCATAGGGTGTTTCTAGTTTTGAAGAAAAGTGGCCATTTAAAGCAGGCACATTCTGCTTTACTTGCAGCCTGCTTTAAGCTACCATCTGCAAGGGTATAAGAATTTTTCTTGTGGGGTATATTCATAAGTGTATAAAGTGGAACTAATTTCTTCAGTAGAGAAGTATGAAAGGCGTATAAAGGTGTATTTATGAGATAATGTGTCAAGCAATCATTGCTGTCAGGATGTAGGAATGATCTCCTATAGCTGTGTATGTGTTATCAGGACAGGTTAGACTGTCAGGATGTAGGAATAATCTCCTGTAGCTGTGTATGTGTTATCAGGCCAGGTTAGACTGTCAGGATGTAGGAATAATCTCCTATAGCTGTGTATGTGTTATCAGGCCAGGTTAGACAGTCAGGATGTAGGAATAATCTCCTATAGCTGTGTATGTGTTATCAGGCCAGGTTAGACTGTCAGGATGTAGGAATATCTCCTATAGCTGTGTATGTGTTATCAGGCCAGGTTAGACTGTCAGGATGTATAGGAATAATCTCCTGTAGCTGTGTATGTGTTATCAGGCCAGGTTAGACTGTCAGGATGTAGGAATAATCTCATATAGCTGTGTATGTGTTATCAGGCCAGGTTAGACTGTCAGGATGTAGGAATAATCTCCTGTAGCTGTGTATGTGTTATCAGGCCAGGTTATACTGTCAGGATGTAGGAATAATCTCCTATAGCTGTGTATGTGTTATCAGGTCAGGAAGCAGAATTAAGGCATTTCTAGGTGGGATAAATAAACAGGTGTAAAAAAGCATTTCTAAGAGAAAATGGGTTAATCAACAGATGGTTATGTTGTTATTCATGTTCCCAATTAAATCCTTGTTACAAGAATAATGACTTGCTTAAGTGGGGCGTGCAGCTCAGAGAATAGCTGGGATCCCTTCTGGTCACATTCTTTATACATTTAACACTCCATGGTGGTTATAAGTTCCCTATACGAGGGCGATTTAAAAGATAATGCAACTTGATCAATAACTTCAATATAATTAGTGCAAAATTCATAATATTATGCTATAAAACATTCTAAAGAGCCGTTCTTTGCCTACACGATGGTATAATGTATAATTAGATCACATAACTTGATAACGTGACAACATGAAAATGTAACTGACACAACGATTTGATTACTTTTTCTTATTCGTCTACAGGCAGGAAATGACATTGATTTGGTAAATATCAGATGTATTCCAATTAATAGTTTTCGCAGTAACAGATTTAAAAAAAAATCATTTTGAAAAGGAACATATTGGTGACATTCTATTATACATTTACATGAGAACAGAAAGAAAAGATTCTTATATAACACATACAAGTGCACATATGCTTCCAGATCAAACAGAGTTTAATCAAACCGTACGATTATACCATTTTGATTATACCGTAGCGTGTTGATACATTACGTCATTAAGGATCAATTCACAAGTCAACCAAATCTTTTTGTGTGTTGTCATTAACTTCTTTTGCGTCACACAATTACATAGGTTACTGATCCTCGCTTTAAGGAAGGTATTTTAAAGTTGTTTTCTGAATAATAAGGCACTTGAAAATCAGTGTGCCCCAAGTAAAAATTTGCTCTAACCGAATTCGCAATTTGAAATTTAGTTTGATGTAAGCCAAAACTGGCTTTATCAGAGTTTGTTATAAGAAAGTTTTTTCTGTGTAATATTTTGGATTGGATGATACATGTTCATTATGAGTAGGTGTAGTTTTATACTTCAATCTAGAGCCTGAGAGGAGTTTGATGTTTTATTGAAATAGTGTTCCCCAGAGATTAAAGTCCAGACAAATACAAAACTTGTTGATGCATGATTACACATGCTGTGTGTTTTTTCTTCCAATGTGAGATAAAAATGAAGTGAAGACTTGTTTTTGTTTGATTGATTAAATCTGGTGGAGAAACCAAATCATTAGATTCAACAGGCCTAGTCATCTATCTTTATACTAGAGACAGAGTATGGGGGAAAGGGTTAAACATTATATATACTAAGCTAGATATTGGTGGTTTGCCTCCTGTACTTTCCTACCATTCCAAAACAAAGGGAAGGGGGAAGGGAGGGGAGCATTTATTAGAGAGGGGACAGCTTAACCCTTTCAACGCTAAGTAACTCTTGTGGGTTATAATATTCCCATGTGGACCCTTTTAACTACCAAACTGTGAACTACTGAGTACTCTACTTGGAATTAAGGGTAGTTTAACAGACACTGATCTAAATTAGAAAACAGTGCAGACCCTGATCAGAGGGCTCCTATAGGAGTCTATAGGAGTTTCAAATGTAGTGAGTATATTTTAAACAGGTCTATGGTGTTTAAAGAGTTCAACAGGTACTGAGGAAAGTGATAAGTTTTCTGAGTGTGATGATACCTCTATGTTTCTCCATAGACTGGTCATACAAGATGGGATACAAGTGTGTACTGTTCTGATATCCTATCAATTTCCCCCCTTCTTGTTAGAAAGATGAAAGGGTGCGGCAAATGATCTAATCAAGGGGAACAATAGTTGACCCACAGCAAACTCCATGACATATTGTATGATAAAAACAACATATTGATCCTCCAAATAGTCCTGCAGTGCTCAAAACTCTGTAAGCTGGTCGTGAAACCATGATAACCTTTACAAACAGTTCGGATCTAGATAAGTCACACTGCATTAGACAACCTCTCATCAGGATCTAAACTGTATGAAGCAATACCCTATTTTGAAAAGAAATTTTGAAAAATCTATTCTATGAACAGTAGCAGATAACAATATTATAATGTTGCATGCAAAAAAGAGCAAAACTTTTGGAAACTGGGAAATTAGTTTGTTAACCTTTGCAAACAGTTTGAATCCTGGTCAGATACCATTTATTTTGAGTAGCTGCTTATAAATACAAATTTAACAGTTGGTCACTATTAAAATAAAATTGTTGAAGTTGTTGCAAAATTAATTATATGACAGAAACAGATCTAAAATGTCTACAAAAGTATGCAATACAATAATTACCTTTCTTGTGACTTTAAAGGAAGAATAGGAATTCAAAAAGGTAGAGGGCTGCTTTAATTTAAGGCCTTCACCATGATAGCCTAGTGTTTCTAACTTTGAAGACAGGTGATAACTCAAAGCATGTTGAGCAGTCTGCTTCTCTTTAAGCCTGCTTTAAGCTACCATGCAGGGCTGCCTTAAGTTGACATGAAAAATCCTAAGATTTCTAAATTTGCATTTTTCAAGTGCGATTTTACGAATCGTGCCTTTTTCCATAGCCTTTTTCTTGTTTTGTTGACATGCGACTACTTAAAGCAGGCTGTAAGTAAAGCAGAATGCGCCTTAGGGCCCATTCTGCTTTACTTTCAGCCTGCTTTAAGCTACCATGTACTGGGAAAAAATCCGGAGATTTAGGAAAAATCCGGAGAAATGGTAGCCCTGACCATGCCATAGCTAGTAGCTACCATTCTCCCATTCATGATTGTATAAAGTGTAACTATTTTTGTCATTTGAGGAGTACATGTAAGGTGTAAAATGTGCAATTATGAAGTAATGAGTTAATTGACACCGGATCAAACATGGAAAGTGGAAACAGGTTTTGGGTAAAATTAAAAGGTTAAAACTGTCCTGTGTCTGCTGAAAAACAAACATAACCTGTACAGATGTTTAATTCATGAAAAGAAAGTTGATTAATGGTGTTGGGATTAAACTTTAATTCAGAATTGGGACTTTCAGATAGAAGATAAATTTACAGTTAAGTGTCTTGTTATAACAGTGATTAATCATGCCTTCAGTAAAGGTGGTAACACTATATACTGGCAGCCACTAGGAGGCACCACTGTCATGAGCTGGAATACAATGTAACCTGGGCGTTGAGCTGCTTGGCCAATACCCAGTGTTTCTAGTTTTGAAGACAAGAGACTACTTAAAGCCAATTGAAAGTAAAGCAGAATGCGCCTTAAGGCACATTCTGCTTTACCTTCAGCCATCTTTAAGCTACCACCTGCTTGAATAATTATAGAACAATTTTTTATGGTATATATTCATGACTGCATAAATTGGAACTAGTGTTTTCAGTGAAGGAATAAATTAAATGCGTAAAAATGTGTAACTATGGAGTAAAGGGTTAATTAATACAGAACAAAAGTTACATCAATCAAAAAGCTCATTTAAGAGATGAAACAGCAGTCTTTTCATAGGTCAAACAGTTTGGAGCCAGTGCTGTTTGCCACTGATATCAATATTATTCAAAGAGTTATTTGCAGGCTGGCATATTAAGTTGCTCATAAAAACCTAAGATTTCCAAATTTTCAAGTGTTATTTTAGGAATCGTACCTTTAACCCTTTTTGCTGCCAGGTTCTATAACACTATCATAATTATGCAAACAGTTTGGATCCAGATTATACCTCACCTAATGTGACATCTGATCTTGATCTAAACTGTTTGACATTCATTTCAATGTTTCCTCAGTAAAAGTAAGAGCAGAAGCCGGAAAATTTGGAAAAATTCCAAAGTCTAGAGAATTTTTATACAAGATATATCTTTAAAAAAGATAATCAGCGGAATGGGTGGTGGAATTCATGCTGTAGATGGGTGTGCAAAATTGTATGAAATTGGGGTTTTTCAAAGAATTGTAATATCTTGGATTGAAAAGCAAAAAATACACATTCAAGGATATAGCATATAAATTACTCTGACTAAAAAACTATAAATGTACAGAAATGCAAAACAATAATATAACCCATATCCTAGCAACTGGTAGGAGATCCTCAGATTAAACTACAGTATAACCTGTCCTAGCGGTCACCTGGTATAAGCGGTCACCTGGCTTTAACGGCCAGTTCGATCTCCCCCCGATTGAATTCATTCTATATTGCCCCTTGACTAAGCGGTCACCTGTATAACGCAGCCAGCGGCCAGTAAAGTTCACCCCAAACACTGTTTCCACACTGTATTAAACGGCCAAGTGGTCGGCCGCTGAAGTGTGATATGCCTGAATACCTGTGTCATTGAACAAATCCACGCGTCGATCCGTCTGTAACCTCAACTTGTCTAATTACGTGCTCGGCGGGGCGTGTTATTATCAACAAGTTTGTCTGGGAGATTAGCGATTACGTAATCAACATTTTCCATATCAAACCCACTGCAATGAACGGTCAGGCAACTTGAATACACGTGATATGATTTCTGTCGAACTTGTCACTCTAAATAACCGCCTTAATAACACAGCATTAAGCTACTGGTATCAAACTCTTTAATTAATCGTCAATAACACGGCCCGAGTCGTTCTTATGTGTACAGTACATCACTAAAATTAGATTTAGTAACTTCGGAGAAAATCTCGCGTGATTATGCAAATGACTACTATCCACCAATCAAAACTAGCGTAATTCGAGGATGCTGGGGGTGATTCCCCAGTGTAAAAATAGCCGGTGTTAAATTTCCCATCCTGCAATTAATTTCCTCGACAACAATCAGAACTGAACAAAATGGTCGACCGATATTTGACTTATTTAATCTCTTTGTCAAAAATCCTTAATGCTGACTTTGAAAGTACGTTTGTGAAGTTTAAATGAGCTCCTGAAAATCCGTAGACACGCATGTGGATTCTGCCTCCGTGGCACAGAAAAATATGTGTACAAACGTAAGTGTAATGAAATAACCTATAGATTCTACTGTACTCCATTTTCTGAAAATGAACATTATGTTACCAGCACATGTTGATATGGAGATTAGACGCGGAGTAACTGATGCTCGTGTCAATGTTTCTATAATCAAAAAGTGTACTGTTCATACACTTCAGTATGAGTTTGAGGACTTTTAATATGTTGTTGACTTTTAAATAGGAATGAATAGTGAAACAAAACCGTGACCGGGCGTTTTCAAAATAGTTTTCTTGCACCTGGATTAAACGGTCACCTGTCTTAAGCAGCCAAATTGGCTGCTTCCCTTCACTGGCCGCTTAAGACAGGTTTTACTGTATTGTTCTATATATCAAACTTCATCCATGGGGAGTTTCTTGAAACAAACTATCACTAAATAAACTGTGCATGTCCATCATAACAGAACAGCATCTGCTGTACAAGTTCTATAACACCTCACTCTTGTACATAACTGATGAAACAACACAATTGTGTTTAACTCACTTGAGGCCATTTATTATATTGCTATCAATGTATGGTAAATTTGTACAAATAGTTAACAATTAAAATAAATTGGTAGTAAACCAAAACACCTAGCTACCACTGTCTATCTATAGATTCTATAAAAAGACATCTGCTATCATATCTTAAAATAGAAGCATGATGTCATCAGCTCAGTAGTACACACACTGGTAAAACTGTAGTTCATAGAGTTTCAGGGCTCTAGATAAGAGGGGAGTAAACTGAACAAATCTAACATTTTCTCACTCATTTCAGCACCAAACCCTATGATGTTACCACTCATTTTTATCGACTCAAAGAGACAATTCAAATGAGTAGTGACACCATAGGGTTTAATGCACAAATAAAGATTTTAAGTTTTGAAATAATTCCCTTATCTGGAGCCCTGGCTACTATCCAATCAGACAATTCAGTTTCAACAGGTGCTCTTAATTCTAAATTTCTGATCAAATATAATTGGTTGAAATGTGTGGCCAAATAGAAAGTGTGGCTAAATAGAAACCAGACAGCTCCGCTGAAAAAAAACCCAGAAACATCTAGAGAACTGGCAGCCCTGCATTTAGTCAGAGTGTCTTAGTTTAAACTTTGATAAAACTATTGCAGACAGCCTTATAATTAATGCAGGAGATATTAGTCCACCAGGAATGTACTTTGAAATTCCATTCTCGAGGTTGAGATATTCAATGACAGAAGCAGGGAGCCAAACCACAGTGTTAGGGATTAGTCTTTAACCTCAAGACTAATATTGTGTTAGTTAATGCCATTCTTGTACAAGCTGGGAGCCAAAAGCCTTAGACTATGTCGGGGAATGCAAGTTTTGAACAAGTACGAGGGGTGTTTCATAATTAATGCAACTCGATCAAAAGATTCAATACTGTAAGTGCAAAATGCATGTGTGATATATCATTCTAAAGAGCAATTTTTCACCAACACAATGGTATAATGTACGATAAGATCACATGACTAATTAAGGCACAACACAAACCTAAATGACCCCAAGTTTAGGGCACTTGACAGTTTTTGTGTATTTTTGAGGTAATTTTTCGAACAAAGTTAGATAGTAAAATTATTATAGCGGCTTTATTATTTGGAATACTTTTATGAAACTTTCTGTCAAATACAATCGGATAATTATACACATATGACATAGTTTAAGATATAATTATTTTATAAGATAATACCCTTTCATCTCCTTTAAACCGCATGAAAATCGGACCCCAACTGCGAACACAATGGTTGTTCAAACATACCGCGTGTCTGAAAATAAGGAGGTGCCGAAAACGTCAATTAACTGATAAGCGTGTCATTTTGACTGTCTGACACAGTGCGAATATATATTACCCCGGGGTCCAACTTTTGTCCTTATTGTTTCAACCAATAAGAAGACACATATTTCGTATGCGATTTTCTATAGCTCCACCCTTAATTCTAAAAACCAATTATATTTCAATAATGACTTTAACATGGGAAACCCATAAATCACGCAACAGCAACTGGAGAACGCCTCTAGCTGGTCACGTGGCTGGACTACGGAGTGCTTAATGAGGTGTGATTTATTGATCAGATAGCCGTGAAATGCGTTTCGTTTGGTTTTGGAGATTCTGACAATTTGTAGAACAGAATGTTGGCTATCAAAATCGGAAAAAAAAGTTAAAAACACCAATTTTGCAGTTTTAAATATATCAAGACACCTTAAAGCAGATTGAAAGCAATGCAGAATGTGCCTTACTTTCAGTCTGCTTTAATCTTTATTTGCTAGAAAATAGAAAATACATCTTATGATACATATTCATAACTGTATCAATTAAATCTATTTTCTTCAGTGGAGAAAAAATTAAAATGAATAAAAATGTAGTTAAAGGCATAAAAAGGCATATTTATGGAGTAATGGGCTAATTGAGCATTAGAAATTGAAGCTCTGCTGTAGAAACACAGATATATAAGTTTGACTTCAGCTTGCTATTGAGGTTTGACTGTATATCATTATACGTTATAAATATGTCTTTTTACGCCTCTAATTTATTCCTCCAGTTTAACTCTTTCCTCCCTGAAACTTTAAATGGACAACTCCAGTTTCAATTTTTGTCTAGTCCATTTCTGACATTTAAGAGATGTTTTGTCAATTTTGGCATTACTAACAAACAGTGAAGACCCTGATCAGAGGGCTCCTTTCGGAGCCCTCTGATCTGGGCCTTCACTGTTTGCACAGGACAAGTGTACTATTCACATGTACACTGTTTGAAAAGACGCCTATATGTGGGACTAGGGTTCAAAGGGTTAAAAAATAGTTCCACTTTATATTGTCATGAATATGATTGTACCATGAATTTTTTTTACCATATACTAGCAGAGTGTAACTTGCAGCAGGTTGAAAGTAAAGCAGTATGTGCCCTAAGGCACACACTGCTTTACTTTCAACCTGCTTTAAGTATGGACATTTGTCTTCAAAACTACAAACAGACTATGAGGTAATGGGTTAAATAAAAAAATCTTATAACTTGGACACAGCTGTTGCCTGTATTTCCTGGAATATATAAAGATTTCACAGATGAAATATTAAATCATATATTAATATGCAGGAATGTTGCTTTACAGTTGTGAGCACTGAACTTGGTGTTCCAGAGTTTTAATGCTGTCTTCTGTATAAGCACAATGATAACTGAGCACATTATAAGCCTTTCCTCTGTAAATGCACCAAGGGACACCTTTCATTCTGCATTATTTCAAAGCACCATTGGACACTTTAATGACTAGGCATTTAGTATAACATTGTCTTGATATTTGTACTCGAACTAGGATTCACTCTCTAACTCCAATAGCTTTTATTGGATCTTGCTGAAAATGTTTATGAAAATGTTTATTGGTATAAAATCTAGGTCAAGTTCCATAACTACCCAAATCCCAAAACGCATGTCAGAGTTATCACCCTTAAATTTTTAAAAATGGCTATTTCAGCCTTGTCCACTCTTACTCAAATAGTTTTTATTGAATCTTCACCAAAGTTGCTGAAAAAGTTTATTTGTAAACCCAAATTGCATAACGCTTGTCAAGAGTTATAACCCTTGAATTATTGAAAAATGGCTTTCCAGCATTGTCTGCCCTTTAGCTCAAACAGTTTTTATTGGATCTTCACCAAATTTTCTGAAATTGTATATTAGTGTTAAATCTAGGTCAAGCTTGATAACTACCGAAATTGCTCAAGGCATGTCAGAGTTATCACCCTTGAATTTTTAGCTCACCTGGCACGAAGTGCCAAGGTGAGCTATTGTGATCGCCCTGTGTCCATCGTCGTTGTCGTCCGTTGTGTGTCGTTAACTTTTTCTGTAAAGAATATTTTATCAAGAGTATAACGATGGGTGATTTCTTCAAAGAATCTTCCTAGTTCAAACAACATGGCTGCCTGTGGGTGGGGGTTAATTAACCGGTGATGGCTTATAGAGGAATTTTATCATTACTGGTCCATTACCATGACCGTACAAGGTGAGCGATTTAGGGCCGCATGCGGCTCTTGTTTATAAATTGCTATTTCAGCCTTGTTCACTCTTACTCAAATTCAAATAGTTTTTGTTAATCTTCACCAAGTTGCTGAAAATATTTATTGGTCTAAAATCTAGGTCCAGTTGAATAACTACACAAATCCCATAAGGTATGTCAAAGTAACCGCCCTTGAATTATTAAAAAATGGCTGTTTCAGCCTTGTCCGCTCTCTAACATTAGGAGGTTTTGTTGGATCTTCACCAAACTTGCTGAAAATGTTTATCTGTATAAAATTTAGGTCAAGCTTGATAACTATCCAAATCACACTAGGCATGTTGGAGTTATTGCCCTTGAATTATTGAAAAATGGCTGTCTCAGCTTTGTCCGCTCATGCAGTTTTAATTGGATCTTCACCAAATATTCTGAAATGAATATTGGAGTAAAATCTAGGTCAAGATTGATAACTACCAAAATCTCACAAGGCATGCCAGAGTTATCACCCTTGAATTTATTAAAAATTGCCTTTTTAGCTCACCTGGCACAACGTGCCAAGGTGAGCTATTGTGATCACCCTGTGTCCGTCGTCGTCCGTCCGTCCATCGTCACTTTTTCTTCAAAGATCTTCTTCTTGGAAACCAATGGGCAACCATGGCAACCAATTGAAAAAACTTTAAAAACCTTCTTGTCAAAAACTACAGGTTGGAATTGTAAATAATTTTACTCAAATGTGCCATTGATGACCCTCTATCAGAATTCTTAAAATAATTTTCCTTTCGTAAAAATCATGGCCCCTAGTGGGTGGGGCAGAAATTCCTTATATGGCTATATAGTGAAAACTTTAAAAAATATCTTCTCTGAAACTACTGGTCCAATTTTAGAAAGTAATTTTATGCAAATGATCCATGGGTGACCCTCTACCAGAATTCTTAAAATAATTTTGATATCTGAAAAAACATGGCCGCTAGTAGGTGGGACACATTTTCCTTATCTTACTCTATAGTAGAAACCATAAAAATCTTCATCTCTGAAACTATACTGGTCCAAATAAAAAATAGTTTTTCACAAATGGTCAATTGATAATCCTCTACCAGATTAATTTTGTTATCATAAAAATCATGGCCGCCAGTGGGTGGGGCACGTTTTCCTTATGTTACTGTATTGTAACAACTTTAAAAATCTTCTCTTCTGAAACAACTGGTCCAAATTCAAAATAATTTTATACAAATGGTCAATTGATGACCGATTTACCAGATTTCTTGTTATCATTTTGTTATCTTAAAAAACATGGCCGCCAGTGGGTGGGGCGTGTTTTCCTTATATTTCTGTAAATAAAAAAATTCTCTGAAACTATTGGTCTGATATAAGAATGATTTTACACAAATAATGATTCATGGGTGACCCTTTGCCAGTTTTCTTCAAATAATCTTCCTAGCTCAAACAACATGGCAACCAGTTGGTGGGGGTGAATAAGTGAAAACCTATCATTACTGGTCCATTATTTTACATGACCGTAATCATGCGTACCAGGTGAGCGATTTATGGGCCCATGCGGCTCTTGTTCAGCCTTGTCTGCTCTCAAACAGTTTTAATTGGATCTTCACTTGAATGAAAACGTTTATTTGTGTAAAATCTTGGTACAGTTTGAATACCCTAGCCCACAAGGCTTTCCTAGTTTGGTGTTGCAAGACTAGCTGTGATTGTTTTATGGATGCAGACAGCACTGTTTGTCTTCCAAAGGCAATAGATGTTATCTTAGTGATCATTGCTTCATGGACTACTGCCTCCCATGTTATCGGAGGAATAGCAATAATTACAAACAATAATATTACCCTCAGTATTACCGTCAAACATAGGTTTAGCCATCAGTCAATCCACGCCTCCTGGGATATATGAGGGAGCTAACTGAACAGATCCAACATTTTCTCACTCAATTCAGCACCAAATCCTATGGTGTTAATACTCATTAGAATCGTCTTCAAGACAATTCTAATGAGTAGTAACACCAGAGGGTTTAATGCAGAAATAAAGATTTTATTATTTGAAATACTCTTCTGAAATGGAGCCCTTTACGAGCCAACATTATGATACAGCAATGAGATCTCTTAGATAGCTGATTGCTTAGTGCAGAGTAACACTAATTAAGAAAGCTCCCATTAGTTTTGTCCTGCATTAAACAGCTATCTGTCGGAAAGACTTTTCATATAATATGTTTGGTTGTGTTGTCAGTGAAAAACCAGTTCAGTTTTGACGGTACATGTTTAGCTGATGTTTGAGGGGAGATATAACGTCAACAGTGCCTGCTCCATATTTATCACAAATAATTATGATGGGTATTGTCGATAAGGTTTGACCTGACGGTTCATGCATATTCCGTCTTTTTCCGTAAGTTATTCGTTAGCTTCCGAAAACAACTACAGTGTATTGAGAATAGACAATTCAACGGTGACTCGAACTGGAATAGTTTTATCGGTTATAGATAAATACAGTCGGTGATGGCTCAGTGGTAAGGTCGCCGCGCTACCAAGGTAAGGGTATTGGGTTCGATCCCCGGTAGAGTTTTGTATTATTTATTGAATATGTACATGTATTTTTTTTTAAAATGCGGATAGACGCATGCAAACCATGACATTCATGCAATTGCATGTACATGTATATGAAATAGAGTACAGTGATACTTGCCTAGGAAAAACTTGGCTAGAAAAATGGTCCAAAGAACACCACGTTATGCAAAACACTCCCAGAGAGCACTATGCGTTACTTTTGTATTTCGTCAAGCATCAAAAGGCATCAGACAGCAGGCCGTTTTTCAAAAAAATTGCTGACTGATTTATTTTAGTATCGTTTAAGGCATACTAAACTTTTAATTTTTTACTATTTAAAAAATATTTACAGCCGAAGTTTACAAAACAGTACCGAGAATCGAACCCATGACCCTTCCACAACGAGTCATTAACGCTATCCATTCAGCTATTGCAACACAGTGACTTTTGGTATCGGCTAAGGTATATATCAATAAAGTATCCGAAAACTCCCGATTGTACCACCGATTGTACCAACGAAAGCTGACGGAAAGTGATGACCGTCAGGTCAAACCTTATTGATAATATCTGTCATGTTTTTCTGCTGTTTTGCTGATCGAGGACAGCCGTGATTACTATTGTATTTATAATCACTGTGAAGGACATGTTAGTCCTCAAGCACTGAGGCTCAAGTACCCATCTTCCATTACAATAACTGTACAATAATGCAGGGCTCCAGATAAGAGGAAGTAAACTGAACAATCCAAGTTTATCTAACTCATTTCAGCACCAAATCTTATGATGTTACTATTCATTAGAATCGTCTCAAAGAGACGATTCAAATGAGTTGTGACACTTTAGGGTTTGATGCAAAAATAAGGGTTTCAGTTTTTGAAAATACTCCCCTTATCTGGAGCTTCTTTTTATAGCTCCTGTAAAGCCAATGTCTGCTTCAAAATCAGTGAAACCTGTCTTAGCCCATTACTCCATAATTTAATACAACTTTTTATGCCTCTAATTATTTCTACACTAACAGCTCCTGAAAACGCCTCTATTGATGTTGTTGAACACGAGTAGCAGCTTAAATCAAGATTGAAATTAAGCAAAAAGCTTGTCAAGCTCCAATACTTCAATCTTGCTTGTAGCAATCACCTGCCTTATACAGAGTCTGATATAGGATATCAGAGCTCTAGATAAGTACATGTGCAGTATTTCAAAAACTAAAATCTTTATATCTACTTTGAACCTTATGCAACAACTCATTATAATAGTGTCTCTTCGAAACGATTCTAATGATCTCAGTAGTGACACCATAGGATTTGGTACTGAAATGAGTGAGAAAATGTTGGATTTGTTCAGTTTACTTCCTTAGGAGATTAGCGCTTTTGGCTATGGAGGGAAAGTTTTAAAGTGATATGCAAAATATGCCACATTGTTGGTCTTTGAAACAGGATGCAGCAAAATGGAAGATTTGTTTAATTTAAAGCAGAAAGCTCAATGAGAGCTGTTTCTATTACATTTGTTTTGTGTTTTAAGAGCATTGTGTACTATATTTATTTTGCATTAAGCTGTCACCTACCAAGGAACTTCAG
Organism: Gari tellinella; assembly: GCA_922989275.2. Taxonomy (NCBI): domain Eukaryota; kingdom Metazoa; phylum Mollusca; class Bivalvia; order Cardiida; family Psammobiidae; genus Gari; species Gari tellinella. The sequence goes on from OV277862.1 coordinate 25,995,902, forward strand.
TTACCATCTGCCACTGTCTTTACATGAGCATCTTCTTAACTCTTTCAACACCATGGAACTGGTTAAAATTTACTAATGACATTTGCAAACAGTGTAGACCCAGATCCTACAGGAGCTCTCTGATCTGAGGGTCTACACTGTTTGCTAATTTAGACCAATATTTATTAGACTACCCAGAATTGCAAGCAGATTGATTCATGTTTTGGTAACTAAATATATAAACAAGGGAACTTTACAACCCACAAGAGTTACTTAGTGATTAAAATTTCAAATTGTCTAACAGCTTTGATCATGATGTGATGCCAATAGAAGCACCTTTTAGCAGATTTAATTTATTCATCGACTGAAGAAAATAGATCTAATTCATGCAGTCATAAATATGTTTCATAAGAAATATTTTGTATATTCTAGCAGATGGTAGCTTAAAGCAGGCTGAAAGAAAAGCAGAATGTACCTTTATAAGGCATATTCTGCTTAAACTTTCAACCTGCTTTAAGTGATCACTTATATTCAGTACTAGAAACAGGCTATGGAGTAAAGGGTTACCTGGTGTCTGATCATGATTCAAATTAACTGTATGTGAAAAACAATTGTACCCTGGCTAAGGCAGTTAAGGGGGATAATATTGTGTCTTCAGACTGTGGTGATATTATAGACCAAGCAGACCAATTATGAACACTAGCTGTTAGAGAGTTGATGCTTTACATGTAGGATGGTGATTTATAAGTTGTCATTTTATGCTCAGTAGTTTATGCTATAGTTTAGCTGTTAATCATACACACCCTTCACTAGACTGTCAGGGGAATATCTCACCAGTTATTGTAGCTGAATGTGTTCTCACAGTGCATGAGATAGAGTAATGGATATTATGTGATGCCCTTTGCAAACATTTTTCATTCAAACTACAGTCAAAACTTGATAACACGAACTCCCTTAAATCACCTTTCCGCTATTTCATAAGTTTAATTTTTATAACTGGATCTCGCTTAAGTTGTACATACCCATATTTTAAAATCAAAACGTGGCTAAGCCGTGTTTTAACTTTGAAATACAGGTATGTTCGAACTAACGCGAGTTCGAATTACCGAGTTTTGACTGTATTTATTATTGTGCCTTTATTATTCCTTGGCAAAGAAAGTTGCAGGAGAAATACTATTCAGTGTGTATGTATTATGTATGTACATACTTCCATATTAAGTATAGATGTGCATGACACAAAATTTAGCTCCCTCAAATGTCATGTCCATTTGACCATGACTTTGACCTCTGGCCCAGATCTTGTACGGCAAACCCTTCTTTCAGATTTAATCTCAGATGCTTGATACTTGGCATACATAAAAGAAGATGTGCAAGTCAAATAATTTAGATCACTAAAATTTCATGTCCATGTGACCCTGACCTTGACCTTTGGCCTTGAAATTGTGAAAATCTTTTCTAAATCTGGTACGGCAACCCCGGCTTTCAGCTTTAATCTCACACTTGAAACTTGGCGTGCATTTTAGTGAGGAGTTGTAGACTTGCAAAGGTCATACATTGGTGACTTCTTACATAATACTTATAGTCTTTCTGGCAGGTGAGGAAGTTTTCATATATGGCTTCAGTGAAAGCTTGCAAAAACTTCTTTTCTGGCTAATGTTGTCTAGTGGTAGCACATTCGTCTGTTGTACCAGGGATCATGAGCTATAATGCCCACCGAACCAAATCCTTCAGATGAGACTTTATAAACCGAGGGCATTCAAAAGAACTCGCCCAGGTTGATTATAAGTGTAGGGCATTACGCTCGGTTTTTCTCTATCCTCTCCTCTCTCTCTTGGGCATCCAATTAGACGGCAGAAAGGATGTTAACAAACAAACCAAACACATATTCTTTTCTGAGAAGTTGAACTGCACTTATCCAATTTTAATGTCAACTTAATTATAACTATGGGCCACAAGGTGAGGGCCCTGTTGTTTTACTTTTTGTCCTATAAAAAGTTTGTCCTATATAATTCACATGTGTTGTTTCTGTAAAACATTGATATATACTTAATGAATTTTCATGAGGTTTGTGCCTAATGAGGTGAGTCTAGAAATGGGGAGTCATTCTTTGTCAGACTATTGTCATTGTATATTCATTTCCTTTGGTATTAAACAGTGGGCCTTTGAGGTACGGAAACCATCAATAGAAAACTACACAGTTCCACCTTTACAATGCCCATGGCACTTTAAAAACATTCAACCCTAATGACCAGCATACTAGTATTTGAAAAATAAAGTGCTCCGTGTCTACAACAAAATCCAATGGGAGACATAGATTGTGTGTGATGTTACGAGAGGAGTTGTTGTAGGGAGGAAAATAGGCTTATTTTTGCAAGTAGCTTGAAACGGCGTCTGATCTGGATTCAAGCTGTTTGTCAATTGTCGTCATGATTTTTTTTTCTGTAAAAATGTACTATATGCAATCATGAGAAAAACAGCAGGTGCCTATTTTAAGCATCCTCAAAAAGGTTGGACATAATTACAGTAAAACCTCTGTCGATCGACACCTCTCTTAACCAGAAACCTCTGTTATCCGACCCTGCTGTTTGGTCCCAGCAGTTGCCCTATTTGTTTTAAGTAACCAAACCCTCTCTTGATCAGAACCTCTCTTAACCCTTATCCCACATTTTACAGGCCGATAAAGACAAATTAAAGGTTTTTCACATCTCTTTTTCCAACAGTATGCTGACCTTTGATCATTGACAGCGACTATGCATGTGCAGGTGATAATGACACATATTGTTTGGGTGGCCGTGTAAAACTAAGTGTGTTGTTTTAACAATGAGTGAATGATGTGAAGATTAATAAGATAACTTAAGCCAACACGCAACCTATACAGTGTAGACGTGCTGAAAACCCAACTCATTCACCCTATCAAACAATGGCTAACCTTTTTTACCTGTTTAAATTGGGCAGCTGTCTGCCAATTGTCCCCAATGTCAACATGAGAAGTACGAAACATTGAGAGAAAATAAATACATTCACAGGTTTGAAGTTCTTCATAATTACCCGGAGTTTGACATAAGGAGAGTGGACTGTACTTTATAGCTCACCTCAGCTAGTTCAGGGTGAGCTTTTGCAATCCTTGAATGTCCGGCCTCATATTTCTCAAACTTTCTCGGATTGTATGTTACCATAAGAGTTTGAATGAGTCGGACTACAGTAGTGCAACGATCGGATGGCGTTGTTTACAAAACATTTTGTATGTAAACAAAGAAAAATAACGATAAATACAACTGCGACATGTTGTATTGGTAAATCAAAGCAAGTGGCTTGTGTGACTGTATGGTGTAGTGGATAAGCGTGCTGCCTAGTAGTACTTATTACATTTTGTACTAGTTACTTTTGAGGGTCGTGAGTTCGAACCTAGAAAACACCACTTTTCTTTTTTTTTCTTTTTCTTTTTATATAACACTGATATGCGCTGATATACGTAGTTTAAAATAAACATGGATAAAATGAGTAAGTCAAGTGATATCAAAGACAATAAAGAGCTACATAATGGTGTCTTTTTACTGATTACAAAGATGTGTTTTGATCCTATTACTGCACGATGTAAAAATGCAAAGATAATGACAAACAGACTCAATAATATAACTAACGAATCCGTGAGAATGAAAATCTGTGGGAAGTGAACCAGAACGTCGTTAATTTAAAATTAATAAAAGAAAATTACCGAATGTGGGATTCGAACTCGAGACTTCTGCGTGAAAGTCTAACAGCATAACCACTACGCCAATACAGCATATATTAGTATGGTTGTCAAACTTGTACTTATCGGCAATTTAACTATTTTTCTTTGTTTACATTCGCACTGTTTTGTAAACAACGCCATCCGATCGTTGCACTACTGTAATAGGTCAAGAGTTTGTTATTTAACCTTTGAATCACTGAAAATGCCATATTTAACAGTGTTAACACTCTAGAGGCCACAGATTTTATCCAATCTTTTTCAAACTTGCTCAGATTGTATATGACTATAAGAGTTCAGATGAGTTCGATTATGATTGAAATCATACAAAAAGGTAATGAGTTATCGGCCCTTGCATTGCTGAAAATATCTTATATAGTATTACCATAAGAGTTCAGATTAGTTCAATAATGGTCTAAATTGGACAAATCGGTTAAGAGTTATCTACCTTTGAATTGCTTAAAATGCCATATTTAACAGTGCTTACACTCTAGAGGCCACAGTTTTTATCCAATCTTCCCCAAACTTGCTAAGATTGTATATGACTATAAGAGTTCAGATGAGTTCGATTATGATTGAAATCATACAAAAAGGTAATGAGTTATCGGCCCTTGCATTGCTGAAAATATCTTATATAGTTGAGTACATCAACGGCAGATAACTAGAGCCTAAATAATACTGCAATGAAGCCTTTTCTAGCATTTCAAAGAATCTCAAGGGCAGATAACTCATGCCACAACAATCAGATTTCAATAATAATTGCACTCCTTCGAGCTATATATAAATTGTATGCAAGTATAATTAAAATCCATTGAAAACTGTAGTTGCAAAGTGTAAACACTGTTAGATCTCAAGAAATATCTTTAAAAAAGAGATTCAGCGGAATGGGTGGTGGAAGTCATGCTGTAGATCGGTGTGCAAAATTGTATGAAATTGGGGGGTTTCAAAGATTTGTAATATCTTGGATTGAAAAGTGTACACAAGTTCTACCACCTCGCTTTTGTAAATAAATGATGAAACAGCAAAATTGTGTTTAACTCACTTGAGGCCATTTATTATATTGCTATCAATGTATGGTACATTTGTACAAATAGTTAACAATTAAAATAAATTGGTAGTAAACCATAACAAAACACCTAGCTACCACTGTTTATCTATAAAAATACATCTTAGCTTCCTCTGTATGTCTATAAAAGATCTCAGATGTCATATCTTAAAATAGAAGCATGATGTCATCAGCTCAGTAGTAAACAGTCTGCAATATTCAGTCTGTGTCTTTTAATTTAATACTCACAATTCATATCTGGTAAAACTGTAATAGTACCAGCCTGGCTACAGTTTCAGGGCTCCAGATAAGAGGGAGTAAACTGAACAAATCTAACATTTTTTCACTCATTTCAGCACCAAACTCTATGGTGTTACCACTCATTTGGATCGTTTGAAGAGACAATTCAAATGGGTAGTGATACTATAGGGTTTAATGCAGAAATAAAGATTTCATGTTTTGAAATACTCCCCTTATCTGGAGCCCAGGCTGCTATCCAATCAGACAATTCAGTTTTCAACAGGTGCTCTTAATTCTAAATTTCTGATCAAAGTAAAGTTGGTCTAAATAGAAACCATGCAGCTCCGCTGAAAAACAACCTTAAATTGTCAAAAATAGACTAGATTTTATTAGAAACTGAAATTGTTGATTGAAAGTTTCAGGGGTAAATGTGTTAAAATTAACTTTTTAACTTTTAAAAAAATGACTTTTGAGGAATGTCTTCTGACAAAACTACTTCGACTTTTGAGGAATGTCTTCTGACAAAACTACTTCGACTTTTGAGGAATGTCTTCTGACAAAACTACTTTGACTTTTGAGGAATGTCTTCTGACAAAACTTCAAAGTATGAGGAACAATGATCAGAGTCTATGTTGTTTGCAAAGGATGTATGTCCCTGAACTGTTAAGGGAAATCACTTGAATGCAAAATTCAGAGTTCGGTTTCATTATTAAATTATTTTATACTGAAAATCTGTTATGTGTCGTTTCATTCAGAGGTTTGATATTTTAACTCTTTGCATGCTGGATATTTTTCTCATCTGCAACAGTTGTCATCTGCTATTGTTCTAATTATAGATATTTAAAATTCATGTTCACTAAACGGAGTCAGTGTGCAAAACAGTTTGCAGCTCAGTTTGGATCCAGCTAGCATGGTAAGAGTTAACACTAAATATCCAATTTTCTTTCCAAATCATTTTCATCTTAATTTGTCAAGAAATGAAACTCAATTGACAAACAGTTTAGATCCCATCAAAAGCTAAGTGCTAACATATCCTACTTGTATTCAAACGATTTAAAAAAAAAGCACTGACTTTCCTGTTTGTGTTTTAAGAGTAAATAAAAATACTGTAAAATCTTTCTATTATGACCACTAAATCGTGTTACTTATTAGATGGTTAAAACAGGTGACTGCTTAAAGCAAGATATCAGTAAGAATAGCTCCTTCAAGGAGCTTTCCGTTTTACTGTCACCTTGGCTAAAGCTGTCACCTGTCCTTTAAAACAACCAGTTGGCCTTTTTAGCTCACCTGGCACGAAGTGCCAAGGTGAGCTATTGTGATCGCCCTGTGTCCGTCGTGTGTCGTCAACTTTTTCTTTTAAGATATTCTTCTTTGAAACTACTGGGTCAATTTCATTAAAACTTCATAGGATTGATCCTTGTAGGGTACTATCTCAGATTTCTTCAAATAAAGGTCATCCAATTGAAATTGTGGTTGCCATGGCAACCAATTGAAAAAACTTTAAAAATCTTCTTGTCAAAAACTACATGTCTGAATTGAAAATAATTTTACCCAAATGTGCCATTGGTGACCCTCCATCAGATTTCTTAAATAATGTTCCTATTTTAAAAAACATGACAACCAGTGGGTGGGGCAGATTTTCCTTATATGGCTATATTGTGAAAACTTTAAAAATCTTCTTGTCTGAAATAGCTGATCAAATTTGGTAATAATTTTACAAAAATGATCCATTGGTGACTCTCTACCAGATTTCTTAAAATAATTTTGATATCTAAAAAACATGGCCGCCAGTGGGTGGGGCACGTTTCCCTTATGATACTGTATAGTAAAAACTTTAAAAATCTTCTTCTGTGAAACTACTGGTCCAAATTAAAAATAACTGTACACAAATGATTCATGGGAAACTCTCTACCAGATTTCTTAAAATAATTTTGATATCTTAAAAATCATGGCCGCCAGTGGGTGGGGCACATTTTCTTATGATACTGTATAGTAAAAACTTTAAAAATCTTCTTCTGTGAAAAAACTTGTCCAAATTGAAAATAATTTCACATAAATGATCCATGGGTGATCCTCTACCAGATTTCTTAAAATAATTTTGATATCTAAAAAAACATGGCCGCCAGTGGGTGGGACATGTTTTCCTTATGATACTGTATAGTAAAAACTTTAAAAATCTTCTTCTGTGAACTTACTGGTCCAAATTGAAAATAATTGTAAACAAATAATCAATAGGTGATCCTCTACCAGATTTCTTAAAATAATTTTGATATCTAAAAAAACATGACCGGCAGTGGGTGGGGCACGTTTTCTTTATGATACTGTATAGTAAAAACTTTAAAAATCTTAACCTGTGAAACTATTGGTCCAAATTAAAAATAATTGTAAACAAATAATCAATGGGTGACTCTCTACCAGATTTGTTCAAATAATTTTGAAGTGTGTGGGGCACGTTTTCCTTATGATACTGTATAGTAAAAACTTTAACAAGAAATATCTTTAAAAAAGATATTCGGCGGAATGAGTGGTTGAACTAAGGCTATATAGATGGGTGTGCAAAATTGAATTAAATTGAGGTTTTCAAAAAGAATATATATCTTGGATTGAAAAGCAAAAAATACAAGTATTCAATTGAAACAGTAACTTTTATTTAAAATGCAAAACTATCATGTACAGAAATGCAAAACAAAACAATAATTTAACTCATATCCTAGCTACTGGTAGGAGATCCTCACATTAATCTATTGTTCCATTCATAGAGTTTCTTGAAACAAACTATAGCATACACCAAATGTACAGATACAACAATCTACTGTACTTCACTCTTGTAAATAATGATGAAACAACACAATTGTGTTTAACTCACTTGAGGCTATTCATATATAAAATATTGCTTTTAATGTATGGCAAATGTGTACAAATAGTTAACAATTAAAACAAATTGGTTGTAAACAATTACGAAACAAATAATTTTACCCAAATGTGCCATTGGTGACCCTCTATCAGATTTCTTAATATAATTTTCCTATCTTAAAAAACATGGTGGCTAGTGGGTGGGGCAGATTTTCCTTAATGGCTATATAGTGACAACTTAAAAAAAATCTTCTTGTCAAAAACTACTGCTCCGATTTGAAATTTATTTTATGCGATTGATCAATTGATGACCCTCTACCAGATTTTTAGCTCACCTGGCACGAAGTGCCAAGGTGAGCTATTGTGATCGCACTGTGTCCGTCGTCCGTCAGTCCGCACGCACGAAAGGTCCTTTGTTTGGTAGGGAGAACAATAGATTCCATTCATTCCGTGATTGCCCTATTGTTATTGTTGTTTTGGTTTTTAGCTCACCTGGCACGTAGTGCCAAGGTGAGCTTTTAGGATCGCTGGATGTCCGTCGTCTGTCTGTCTGTCCGTCCGTCCACAATTGTTCGTTAACACTCTAGCAGGTTCAAATCTCATTGGATCTTAATGAAACTTGGTCACAATGTTTGCCTCAATGAAATCTAGGTCAAGTTCGAATGTGGGTCATGTCCGGTCAAGAACTAGGTCACTAGGTCAAATCCTCGAAAAACCTTGTTAACACTCTAGAGACGACAAATTTCATTGGATCTTCATGAAACTTCATCAAAATGTTTGCCTTAATGAAATCTAGGTCAAGTTCGAATGTTGGTCATGTCGGGTCAAAAACTAGGTCACAAGGTCAAATTATCGAAAAACCTTGTTAACACTCTAGAGGCTACAAATTTCATTGGATCTTCATGAAACTTCATCAATATGATTGCCTCAATGAAATATAGGCCAAGTTTGAATGTGGGTCATGTTAGGTCAAAAACTAGGTCACTAGGTCAAATCTTCGAAAAACCTCGTTAACACTCTAGAGACTACAAATTTCATTGGATCTTCATGAAACTTCATCAAAATGTTTGCCTCATTGAAATCTAGGTCAATTTCAAATGTGGCTTATGTTTTGTCAAAAACTAGGTCACTAGGTCAAATCATCGAAAAACCTTGTTAACACTCTAGAGACTACAAAATTCATTGAATCTTCATGAAACTTGAACAAAATGTTTGTCTCATTGAAATCAAGGTCAAGTAAAAATGAGGGTCATGCCCGGTCAAAAACTAGGTCACACGGTGTACATGGTTACATGGTTACCAGGTGAGCGATTTAGGGCCATAGTGGCCCTTGTTTTTGCTATTGGGTACTTTTAAACAAAAGAAAAACCCAACAAGTGCCCAAATGGAAGGACGTCCGTCCGTCCTTGCCTACGCTACGATACTTATGTGGCTTAAATTCTTAGCCCCATAATAGAAAAACATTAACCTGGCCGTCTCTTGTGACATTAACCTGGCCATTTCTTGTGACATTAACCTGGCCAGTTGTGGGACATAGGGTTAGGGGTAGGGTTAGCCTCCAGATCATTCTATTCCAAGTTAGAGCAAAAAGAAATTGTCTCTTATGTGGCTAGCCACGCAAGAGAAAACAATAGAAAATAGCCACATAAGTATCGTAGCGTAAGAACGTCCGTCCGTCCGTCGTCAAACTTTTTCTTTAAAGATCTTCTTCTTGGAAACCACTGGGCCAATTTCTTCAAAACTTCATATGATTGTTCCTTGTAGGGTACTCTCTCAGATTTCTTCAAATATAGATCATCCAATTGAAATTGTGGTTGCCATGGCAACCAATTGAAAAAACTTTAAAAATCTTCTTGTCAAAAACTACATGTCCGAATTGAAAATAATTTTACCCAAATGTGCCATTGGTGACCCTCTATCAGAATTCTTAAAATAATTTTCCTATCTTAAAAAACATGGCCGCTAGTGGGTGGGGCAGATTTTCCTTATATGGCTATATAGTGAAAACTTTAAAAATCTTCTTGTCTGAAACTGCTGGTCCTATTTGAAAGTAATTTCACACAAATGATCCATGGGTGACCCTCTACCAGATTTCTTAAAATAATTTTGATATCTATAAAAACATGGTGGGTGGGGCACATTTTCCTTATGTTACTGTATAGTAAAAACTTTAAAAATCTTCTTCTGTGAAACTACTGGTCCAAATTGAAAATAATTTTACACAAATGTGCCATTGGTGACCCTCTATCAGATTTCTTATAACAATTTTCCTATTTTAAAAAACATGGCCGATAGTGGGTGGGGCACATTTTTCTTTTGTTACTGTATAGTAAAAACCTTTAAAAATCTTCTTCTGTGAAACTACTGGTCCAAATTGAAAATAATTTTACACATATGATCCATTTATGACTCTCCTCCAGAAAACTTAAAATCATTTTGTGATCTTTAAAATCATGGTCGCAAGTGGGTGGGGCAAGTTTTCCTTATATTTCTGTATAGAAAATCTTTAACAATCTTTTTCTCTGAACCTATGGCCGCCAGAGGGTGGGGATGAATTAACTAATGATGGCTTATAGTGAAAACTTTACCATTACTGGTTCATTACCATGACCGTAACCATGGGTACCAGGTGAGCGATTTAGGGCCGCATGCGGCTCTTGTTTAAAAAAAAATTGATATCTAAAAAAAGGTTCAGCCAGTGGGCTGGGCACGTTTTCCTGATGTTTCTGTATAGTTAAAACTTTAAAAATCTTCTTCCCTGAAACTACTGGTCCAAATTGAAAATAATTGTACACAAATGGTCAATTGATAACCCTCTACCAGATTTCTTAAAATCATTTTGTTATCTTAAAAAACATGGCCAGTGGTAGGGGCACCTTTTCCCTATTATGTTACTGTATTGTAACAACTTTAAAAATCTTCTTCTCTGAAACTATTTGTCCAAATTGAAAAAAATAATTTTACTCAAATGGTCAATTGATGACCCTCTACCAGATTTCTTAAAATCATTTCTTAAAAAAATGGCCGCCAGTGAGTGGAGCAAGTTTTCCTTATATTTCTGTATAGAACGTTAACAACTTTAAAAATCTTTTTCTCTGAAACTATTGGTCTGATTTGAGAATGATTTTACACAAATGATGATTCATGGGTGACCCTTTGCCAGTTTTCTTCAAATAATCTTCCTAGCTCAAACAACAAGGCCACCAGTGGGTGGGGATGAATAAGTGAAAACTTAATCATTACTGGTCCAGTACCATGACCGTTATCATGGGTACCAGGGGAGCGATTTATGGCCGCATGCAGCTCTTGTTTAGCATTTGTGATGAAGAGGTTTTATTCTATATACTAGAAAACGTGAATATGGGTGTGAAGATTATATTGTAATTATTGTTTCCTAATGCAATATTCTACTTCATGCTGGTTTCATTGCTTAATCAATTTCTAAATAGTCAGATAAAATGTTCAAAACTTGATTAAATTAACATTTGTTTTGGATGGGCAATTTTGGGAAATATAGTTTGAGTCAGGAAATTAATACATTAAATTTTTATTTTAACTCTTACCATGCTAGCGGCAGATATATCCTACAGCGATAACCTATGCAAACAGTTTGGATCCTGATGAGACACTGCATCACCCGGAGTCACATCAGGATCCAAACTGCTAGACACTCTGACCAGTCTGTTTTGAAAAGAAATTTTGAAAATTCTACCTTTAGAACAGTGTCGGACGATAATTTTTGCAGACGAAAAAGTTTCCCAGCATTTAATGAGTACGGTTAGGTTGATTGAACTGGTATTTGTTATTAGTTTGGATTTAAATCAGATACTTTTAAAGTGAATGTGTGTCTGATCAAGAACAATACGGTTTGACATTTGTATGGGTGTTTTTCAGGCAAATTCTTCAATTCTTTATTATCCCTTTAATTACCCCACAGCCTGTTTCTATTTTTAAGGACAGGTATACACTTTAAGCAGGTTGTAAGTAAAACAGAATGCACCTTGAGGCACGTTCTGATATATTTTCAGCCTGCTTTAAGCTACCGTCTGCTAGGATATAGAAAATATTTTGTTTGGTACATGTGTATGACATATTTCCTTCAGTGGATGATACTAAAAGCGCTAAAAGGTGCTTTCGTTGGGGTAAGAGTTCTGTCTCTCTCTCCTCCCCCCCCCACTAAAGTGGACTGCACTGTCCATCTGTCTATCTGTTTAGGATATGCCTTGTCTGTCATACTTATAGTTATTTAAGAACCAAATCTCTCGAGACATAATGTAAATAGCTGGTATACTTTTTAGCTCACCTGAGCCAAAGGCTCAAGGTGAGCTATTGGGATGGCCCTGTGTCCGGCGTCGTCGTTAACAATTGCTTCAAATCACATCTCCTCCTGTACCGCTTAACAGAATTGAACCAAACTTTACAGAAATGTTCCTTTGGTCAAGTTCTTTCAAATTTGTTCAAAGAATTAAAACAATGTAGAACTCTGGTTGCCATGGCAACCAAAGTGAAAAAATAAGGAAATCTTAAAAAATCTTCTTGTCAGAAACTGCAAGGGCCAGAGCTTAGATATTTGGCACATAGCATCATCTACAGGTCCTCTATCAAGTTTGTTCAAAATTGGCCCCGCCCCAGGGTTCACAGTTTTACAGAGTTATATAGTGAAATGTTCAAACTTCTTCTCCTCTGACACTAATATGGCTAGAGCTTTGATATTTGGCATGGTGACACTTCCAGATGTCCTATACCAATTTTGTTCAAATGGTTCTGGTCCGTTGCATACCTAGGTCACCGGAGCTAAAAATAGATTTTTTCCATGAAAACTTTCAAAAAATCTTCTTGTCTGAAACTACAAGGGCCATACTTTAGATATATGGCTCATAGCATCATCTACAGGTCCTCTATCAAGTTTGTTTAAATTATGCACTTGGGGTCAAAATTGGCCCAAACCCGGGGGGTCAAAGTTTTACATTGAGTTATATATTGAAATTTTCCAACGTCTTCTTCTCTGAAACCGATATGGCCAGAGCTTTGATATTTGGCATGGTGACACTTATAGATGTCCTTTACCTATTTTTAGCTCACCTGAGCCAAAGGCTCAAGGTGAGCTATTGGGATGGCCCTGTGTCCGGCGTCGTGCGGTGTGGGTTGTCCGTCGTGCGTCGTCGTTAACAATTGCTTCAAATGACATCTCCTCCTATACCGCTGAACAGATTTCAACCAAACTTTACAGAAATGTTCCTTGGGTCAAGCTCTTTCAAATTTATTCAAAGAATTAAAAACAATGCAGAAAAAATAATGAAATCTTAAAAAATCTTCTTGTCAAAATCTGCAAAGGCCAGAGCTTAGATATTTGGCACATAGCATCACCTACAAGTCGTTTTACATAGAGTTATATAGTGAAATTTTCAAACGTCTTCTTCTCTGAAACTTATATGGCCAGAGCTTTAATATTTGGCATGGTGACACTTTTAGATGTCCTTTACCTATTTTGTTCAAATGGTTCTGGTCGGTTGCATATCTAGGTCACAGAAGCTAAAAATAGATTTTTTTCAATGAAAACTTAAAAAATCTTCTTGTCTGAAACTACAAGGGCCAGAGCTTAGATATTTGGCACATAGCATTGCCTACAGGTCCTCTATCAAGTTTGTTGAAATTATGCCCCTGGGGTCAAAATTGGCCCCGCCCCGGGGGTCAGAGTTTTACATAGAGTTATATAGTGAAAATTTCAAACGTCTTCTTCTCCAACACTAATATGGCCATAGCTTTGACAATTGGTATGGTGACACTTCTGAATATCTTTTACGTATTTTGTTCAAATGGTTCTGGTCTGTTGCATATCTAGGTCACAGGAGCTAAAAATAGATTTTTTCTATAAAAATTAAAAAATCTTTTTGTCAAAAACTACAACGGCCAGAGCTTAGATATTTGGCACATACATGTAGCATCACCTACAGGTCCTTTATCAAGTTTCTTCAAATTATGCCCCTGGGGTCAAAATTGGCCCCACCCCGATGGGTCACTGTTTTACATAGAGTTATATAGTGACATTTTCAAATGTCTTCTCCTCTGAAACTGATATGGCCATAGCTTTGATATTCGCATGGTGACACTTTTAGATGTCCTTTACCTATTTTGTTTAAATGTTTCCTGTCTGTTGCATATGAAGGTTACAGGAGCTAAAAATAGATTGTTTCAATGGAAACTTAAAAAAATCTTTTTGTCTAAAACCCTAGTACCCTGATCTTAGATATTTGGCACATAGCATCATCTACAGGTCCTCTTTCAAGGTTGTTCAAATTATGCCAATTGGGTAAAATATGATCTTCTCCTGGACATAAATCTTTTTCTTCATTTTGTCAGTTATTCTCAGGTGAGCGAAATATGCCCCATGGGGCTCGTGTTTTCAAATGGTTCCAGTCTGATGCATATGTAGGTCACAGGAGCTAAAAATAGATTTTTTCAATTGAAACTTATAAAAAAAATATTTTCTAAAACTCTAGTACCCTGATCTTAGATATTTGGCATAAAGCATCATCTACAGGTCCTCTATCAAGATTGTTCAATTTTAATAATGCTCCTCGGGTAAAAATGACCCCGCCCTGGACATAAATCATGATCTCAATTGTTCAACTATTTTCAGATGAGCAAAATATGCCCCATGGGGCTCTTGTTTAAACCATTGAATGAGCATTGAAAAAATAATGGAAACCCATTTTCCAATATGCTTCTTCAGTTATACAAACCATTGAAACAGCAATTAAACAGCATTTAACGAGCATTGAAACAGCATTGAAAGAGCATTTAAAAAGCTGAATTATGTAAATTAGCATTGAAAATTTGGACCAAAAACTGGTGTTTAAATGGTTTACTAGCATTTAAATTTGGGCAAAAACATGTTGATTAAATGTTGTTTCAATGGTTTACTAGCATTAAATTTGGGCAAAAAACTGTTTAATTCAATGTTGTTTCAATGGTTTACTAAATGCTTTAACCCATTTCTCCATATAAATGACTTCTAACACTTTATTAGTACATATATTAGGGAAAGTAGTCCCCATGAAGTCCTGTAAATGTCATTTAGAATATTTCCATAGTGTAGCTAAAAGCAGGGTGAAAGTAAAGCAGAATGCTTTTAAATGAATATTGTGCTTTACTTTCAACCTGCTTTTAATGGACACTTGCCTTCAAAACACAAGCTATGGAGTGATGGGCTAAGCATCAAACCCTAGCAATGAATATACTTCACAAGTATACCAGTGAATAGTACACTTGTCCTATACATAGAGTGTAGAATCAGATACAAATAATGCAGACCAAGGAGCCTTCTGATCAATGTGACCTTCACCAGAACTTTTCTGCAATGCCTTTCTGTGCTTATCTGCATAAAATATTACTCATTACTTTGAAATGCTTAATTAAGCATTTGAACACCTTCTCATAAACCCTGGAACAAACAGTGATCATTTACCTCATTAATTGTATCAAAAACACACAGATGAAGACTAGTGAATCCACAACAATAAAACCATGTGCCAGATTCAAATTCAGGGCGGTGGACATCTTGGTTATAATGGTTCAGACTAAAACACTGACTTCTCTAAATTAAATGGTAAATCATTGTTTTTTCAATGGCTTTCAATGGTCTTGTATGCACATTCCCAGACAAGAAAATGGTTGAGGAGAATAAATGCTACATCAATGCTGTTTAACTGGTCTGTCCTCACTCAGACCATTTATTCTACCATTTAAAGACCATTTTTATTTCAATGGTGCGCTAAAACCTTTAAATCAGTTTGTTTAAAGGCTGTTTCAATGGTTTTCTCTTGAAAAATGGTCTTTCAATGCTAAGTCAAGGCTCTTTAAATGGCTTTTATACCATTTCATTTTGCTAACCTTGATCTTAGATATTTGGCACATAGCATCATCTATAGGTCCTCTAACAAGATTGTTCAAATTATGCCCCTCGGGTAAAAAATGACCCCTTCCTGGACATAAATAATTATCTCCATTTTGTCATTTATACTCATACTCAGGAGAGCGAAATATGCCCCATGGGGCTCTTGTTAGAATTGAGTCTCCATTGGAAGTCAGAAGTTTAATGGTTAGCTCTTTGTGTAGTTACATATTAGTAGCTTAATCAAGATTACCTGTGCGTCAGTTCGGATCCAGATCAGATGCCGAGTAACCTGGTGTTTGATCACGATCCGATACTGTTTGACTCTCTGATCTTAAATTGCTTTTTTTTTTAAATTCTATTTCTAGAACAGTAGCAGACAACAATTCTAGCAGGTAACAGTATTACACAGCATGCAAAGAGTTAACCCTTAGCCCGCCAAATAAATTGTCGTCTGCTATATTTCTCGTCTGCTTCAAGTTTCAAAGTGCTTCAAAGTTGCTCAAAATTGCTGAAAATGTTGTCCAAGTGTCAAACAGCTTGGATCCGGATGAGACGCCGAGTTACTCGGCGTCTCATCCGGATCCAAGCTGTTTGCATATGGAGCTATAGTCGTGAGTGGCAGGCTAAGGGTTAATGTGATTTTCTAAAAGATGATTAGAAAGATCTAGTTTATATGTGTGGGTTTGTGTCTTAACAAGGCTTTTATGAACCAAATTAACTCCTTCAACACTTAGTAAATCTTGTCTGCTGCAAATCTCATCTGCTTTGGTCTTCATTATACTTACATGGTGACAATTTAATTCTGATCGGTGTGGCCTGATTTCTCCATAAATACACCTTTTACTTATTCCTTAAGTGGGCATTCTGCTTTTCTTTCACCCTGCTTTAAGTGATCACAAGGATCTTCAATACTAGAAAAAGGCTATAGGGTAATGGGTTAATTCTTAACTTATAAGTACATGAACACGCCTTTTTTAGGCCCTCAACTTTTTCCTCATCTGGAGAAAAGATTTCTACTTTAAACAATCATTGATAATGCACCATACTTATAAGAAGTAACAATTTCAATGCTGAATTAAACTCTTTGCATGCTGGGTAATATTTTGGTCTGTACAATCGTAGTCTGCAACAGTTTTCTAAATTTCTTTTCAAAACAGTGTCATACAGTTTGGATCGGAATGTCTCATCTGGATCCCAACTGTTTGCAGCTGTATTCACTGTGGCACATACATACACTAGTCTACCACTAGCATGGTAAGAGTTAACCCTTTATCACATAACCTGTTTCTAGTTTTGAAAGAAGGTGACTACTTAAAGCAGGTTAAATGTAAAGCAGAATATGCCTTAAGGCACATTCTGCTTTACTTTCAGCCTGCTTTAAGCTACCAGCTGCTAGAATAATAAATTTTACTATTCCTTATGATACATATTTCATGATTGTATAAGTTGGAATTGTTTTCTTCAGCAGAGGAATAAACTGAATCTGCTAAAAGGCTTTTCTATTGGGAAAGGGTTAAATGAACCCTTTCATCTTCAGATAAATGACCAGTATAAAATGTACATTGAGGTACATAAGGTATATCCTCAAAATATTTAGAGCTATGATAAACAGTGCAGACCCTGATCAGAGGGTAAAAGATGTATACTTGATTCTCACATTGTAAAAGGTATATATTTCTAAGATGATCACTGTTTACCTGAGTTACAAAATTAATGAGCTGCCAAGAGAATTTCAGACTTGATGTATTCTAAACAGTATAGAACCAGACCAACAGAACTTGCATCACACACACAGTCTACACTGATTGTAACTCTTCAGCATGATTAGATGTTGTAAGCTAACTAATGGTTGTTGGTGTAGACCTTACTCAGACATCAAACCTGAGATAACCAATGACAAGATTTGTTCTTCACTGTTTTCAATTCTAGCAATCTAGTTTTCTCCTGATATGGCTCCATTGTTACTGAGCCTGTATAGCAATTACACATTGTACTTTACCATACAATGATTGGCCAGATATTTGCTGACAATTAATACCATAGAATTGTTGGACAGATATTGGCCACAAATGCCATACAAATATTGGCAAAATATTGGCCAAAGATACCATACAGTCATTTTCCAGATACTGGCTGACAATACCATACAATTATTGGCAAGATATTGGCCAACAATACCATATAATCATTGGCAAGATATTTGCTGATAATGCCATACAATTGTTGGCAAGATATTGGCAGACTATGCCATCTTATTATTGCCAAGATATTGGCTCACAATACTGTACAATTATTTAACAGATTAGTTGACAATACCATACAAACATTGGCAGACAATACCATAGAATTGTTAGAAAGATATTGACAGACAATGCCATGCAATTTTAAGTTATTGACCACTAATACCATACAATTATTGACAAGATATTGGCCAACACTACCATACACTTATTGGCAAGATATTGGCCAACAATGCCAAACAAATATTGGCAATTAAGACATTGGCAGACAGTACAATGCAACTGTTGGCAAGATATTGGTCATAATATAATACCATTTTTGGCAAGATATTGGCCAAAGTATCATACAATTATTAGCAAGATATTGGAAAAAAATACCAGATATTGGCCAACAAAACCATTCAGCTATGGCAAGATATTGGCCATACAATTATTGGCAAAGTATTTGCTGGCAATGCAATACAATCATTGGCAAGATATTGGCCAAAAATACCATACAATTATTTGGCAAGATATTGGTGGTTAATACCATACACTTACTGGCCGACAATACCATACAATTATTGGCAAGATGTTGGTGGTTAATACCATACACTTATTTGCAAGATATTGGCTGAAATACCATACAATTATTGGCAAGATATTGGCTGACAATGTCGTACAATTATTTGAAAGATATTTGTTGACAATGCCATACAATTCTTGGCAAGATATTGGTTGATAATACCATACAATTATTGGCAAGATATTGGCCAACAGTACCATACAATTAGCGGCAAGATATTGGCCAAAAATACCATACAGTTTTGACAAGATATTGGCCATACAATTATTGGCAAGATATTGGCAATTAATACCATACAGTTATGACAAATAGACAACTATGTTTAAATTAGAATTAATTTTTAGCTCGCCTATTCGGAGAATGGGGGGGCTTATGGAATCACCCTGGCGTCGGCATTGGTTTTTCATTGTTAAAGTTTTGGGGTAAGTGTTGTAATGCACTAATACATCATGAAATATTTGCATTAGGAAGCTGATATTTGGATTGGAGGTGGGTCGAACATTGATGTTGTGTAGTTAAAATTAAAAAAAAAGTTTAAATTTAGTCAAAATTTAACCTTTTGTGGACTTAGGTTTTTCGGCTGATTTCTCATGGTTAAAGTTTTGGGGTAAGTGTTGTTATGCACTAATACTACATGAAATATTTGTATTAGAAAGCTGATATTTGGATTCAAGGTGCCCTGTGGGTTGGACATTGATGTTGCTTAGTTTAAATTTAAAAAAAAGTTAAAATTTTGTCAAAAATTTACCTTTTGTGGACTTAGGTTTTTCGGCTGATTTCTCATGGTTAAAGTGTTGGGGTAAGTGCATGCTGTTATGCACTAATACTACATGAAATATTTGTATTAGAAAGCTGATATTTGGATTGGAGGTGCCCTGTGGGTTGAACATTGATGTTGCGTAGTTTAAATTTAATTTTTTTTTTAAATTTAGCCAATTTTTTTCTTAAGGATTCGATATAGGCTCTCCGAGCCAAAAACTGTACCATTACTGGTCCATTACCATGACCGTAACCATGGGTACCAGGTGAGCGATTTAGGGCTGCATGCGGCTCTTGTTAGCTATAGCCTTGTGAGATTTTGTCAATGTCATGTCCTTGATGAAGGTTAGCAAATACTGGAATATAGGTCATGTTGAGCCATAAAGTAAAGCTAGAATTTATACAGTTGTTCAAATCATGTAGATCTAGATCTTATAGCTTTTCATTCAGCCATGTACAATTCAGGAACTAGATCTGTCTTAAATAGAGAGTCCGGTAATAAATCACTTGTTTCATATTTACTTCGGGAACATTCAAATCATTGTCCCTCGGTAGCAGGGAAGACCTTGAGAACTGTTGCCCTCGGCCGTTGGCCTCGGGCAACAGTTCTCAAGGTCTTCCCTGCTACCTCGGGTCAATGATTTGACTGTTCCCTCAGTACCTATGAAACAAGTGTATACTGTTGCCCCCTGGCCTCAGTCTGAGAAATATTTGCGGAAAACAGTCAAAAATGCTTAATATTCACTTAAATAGAGAGTCATAGGAACTATTTACTATCCGTTGCAGACAGTAGCTTAAAGCAGACCAAAAGTAAAGCAGAATGCACAATAAGGTGGATTCTGCTATACTTTAAACCTGCTTTAAGTGGTCACCTGTTTCCTAAACCAGATTGAAACAGGCTATTGGGTAACCGGTTAGACTGTCACCTATCACTAAACACAATCTGTATGTGTATTGTGATGCAGATATTCTAACGGTCTTTTAGGGTAGAGTAAGTAAAAGATGTCGTGGAGCACATTCCATGGAGGAAATGGTTTGTGCTTACACGAACAATCGCAATAAACAGAGGAGAAAGGGAAGTAAAAAACCATTAATCAACTGAGATTATCACTGTGCCCAACATTCATGAATAATTCAATAACCAGTTGATCATAAATTCATTTCTACTGAAATCATTAACAATTTCATAAAGGTTCTAAAAGGGAGCAGTGACATATTTATCCATAAGAGACCCCCGTGATGTCACTCATTTGCATAGTAGCTCTTTGAACACTTAAGTTATTTTCCCATCTGCTACAGATGTTGTCTGCTTCTGTTCTAAAATTAGAACTTTCATACACATAAGAAAAAATAGAATCAGAATGTGAAACAGTTAGAACTGTAGATGAGACTCAGAATTTCTTTGGATCTTATCTCGATCAAAACTGTCTGCATTTAGGTAATCATAGGTTTCCCTTTAAACGTGTTAATAGTTAAGTGATCACTTGCATCTGTTTTAATCTCTGCACGCACATATTGTGGCAAAAAGTAATGTCTTTCATGTGCAGTATAAAAGCTTGGCACACGAATTCACTTCCTCTTGTCAGACTTTTGGCAGCTGTAATTGTTTGTCGTCTTGTTAAAGTGGCGCCCCCTTCATACAGTTTGATAATACAGTCAATTTTGTATTAACTCTTTGCATGCTGGGTATTTTATTTTCGTCTACAACAATTGTGGAATTTTAAACATTTCTTTTCAAAACAGTATCAGAGTGTTAAACAGTTTGGATCCTGATGAGACACCGCATCACCCTGCATCTCATCTGAGTTCAAACTGTTTGCAAAGGTAATCACTGTTAAACATATCCGCCATTTGCAATGAGTTGGACTAATTAAACTACCATGAAGTAGCATTAGTTATTGCTTAATTAATGCAGGATAGAAAAAATGCAGAAAGCTCCTTTTTAAAATCTTGAATTGTACCAATTACGGTTATAGTATTTCTAGAGCACGTACTGCCTACGGTTCCATTTCAATTTGTTGTTTAAATGCCTTTACCTGCCAAGCCCACTGGCAAATACAAATATAGAATTATTTTAAATATTCAATTGCGCTTTACATATAACCCTAGACTGGTATTTACAAACAAAACCTGTCTGATCTCAGTCTGTTTTCTGTTTTCAAAAAGCCTTGATACACACTACAGCAGAATTAGAGTTGAAACATTGGACGGGTTGTGTACAAACATCAATGCGAATTTTACAAAATGTTACGTTTAGCAAGTTTAACTCTTATTTAAGGTACTGCATATTGTTTTGTTTAATTTCACAATAAACAGGCTTATCAGAAAAATAGGGTTAAGATCGCGAGTCAAGCTTGTGTAATTTCTGATTGTCTTTGAAGTTGTATAATCTATTATGCCTTTTGACTTGGAATCTTATCAGAAAACCTGATTTTGTAGATTTAGGAAATTGCATTAATCCCCAATTATCTTGGAACAGATGCACATTGATAATTCTAAATTAAATTGCTGATTTGATTGAAGTGTTTGAGACTACTGATGACCTTCATTTTAATGCATTGTGTTTGTGTTTAGTTTGATAACCCTTTGAACCCTAGTCCCACATATTGGCGTCCTTTTCAAACAGTATACATGTGAACAATGCACTTGTCCAATGCAAATAGTGAATACCCAGATCAGAGGGCTCCTTACTGTTTGTCATAATGCAAAACATTGACAAAAAACCCCTGAAAAGTCAGAAATGGACTGGACTAAAATGGAAACTTGGATTGTCCAATTGAAGTTTCAGGGAGGAAAGAGTTAATGAACTGGTAGAATGACGGTCTTCTCTACTGTAACACAGATCAATAGTATCTCACATTCTGCTGCAGGTGGTGAAGACTTTGTTTTATGGTCAGAGCACATTTTGCATGCCAGGTCACATCTTGCATGCCAGGTCACATCATGCATGAGGCACCATGTAAGGGAAGTATTTCAAACACTCCATATTTATGTCTCCAATAAACTGAAAGCTGTGACTTCTCATTACAAGACATTTTGAGATGATTAAAATCAGCAGTTTTGACTTAGAGACTTTAGCATTTAGTGCTTGTTTGCACCCGAATGCGGGCATATAGTTATCCCATTGTTCATGGGTCCGGCCAAAATTTCTTGTCTGGTCTTTGACATTTTTATCCTAGGATGTATTTCATAACTTTCCACAATTTTTTCTCAGAAAAAGGTGATGCATCACATCAATATCCATTGTACACGTGTCAAAGGTCAAGGTCACAGGGTACACTATTATGATGTCACAAACTTCCTGTCTGGTCTGTTTAATCTTATTTCTTTTCCATAAATGGATTTTAAAAAAACTTGGGATGTTTGCAAAGGTTTAACCCAGGGCTCCAGATAAGTATAGTTACTTTCTGAAAACTAAAATATTTATTTTGCACTAAACCCAGTATGGTGTTTCTACTCATTAGAAACATCTCTTAGATTGTTTCTAATGAGTAGTAACACCATAGGATTTAGTGCTAAAATGAGTGAGAAAATGTTGGATTTGTTTAGTTTATAAATACTCCCTCTTATCTCAGGGGCCCTGGTTTTAACACAAGCATGGTACATACGCCTTTTTAAGACTATATTTTATTACCTCATTGAAGAAAATTGTTCCACTTTATACAGTCATGAATATTCACAACAAGAAATATTTTCTATAAATATTATGTAGTTCAAATGTAGCTGGTAGATTAAAGCAATGCTGAAAGTAAATCAGAATGTGCCTTAAGGCGCATTCTGCTTTTCTTTCAACCTGCTTTAAGTGGTAAACTATCTTCAAAATTAGAATCAGGCTATTAGGTAAACACTGAATAGCTCTTGTCTGATGAAAATTTTATCTACTGAAATTAGTTGTAGTATTCTTTAAAGTTGCAGAACAATGATCTGTGCCTCATAACAGTTTGGAACCTGCTATGACCTGATCTGGATCCAAATAGTGTTTGCAAAAGGTCACATGCATAACCCTTTCCCCCATAGAAGCGCCTTTTAGCACTTTTACTTTACTTCCACTGAAGAAATAGTTCCAATTATGCAGTCATAAACATATTCTAGCAGATGGTATCTTTAACAGGCTGAAAGTAAAGCAGAATGCCCCTATATAAGGCCCATTCTGCTTTACTTTCAACCTGCTTTAAGTGGTTACCTGTGCTCAAAACTAGAGGCAGGCTACTGGGTAAAGGGATAAGCAATAAAGTGTTTGTGTTAACCTTTTCAAAACTAAGTAACACATACTTGTAGGTGATTAGGTTCCCTTGTGGATCTTTTTAATTACCAAACATGAACCAGTCTACCCTCTGATCTGGGTCTTCACTGTTTGCAAATGTCATGAATATATTTTAAACTGAGGTCCATGGTGTTGAAAGAGTTAATAGGCAGACTTGAACCTGAATATTTATTCAATGTTGATAGTAATGTTAAACTTTGTTTTATGGAAGTCTCACTGTAAGCATTAGATTTCTTAATTTGCAATTCTGCTGTAATAGTGTCAACAGCTTCAAAACTGTCATTTTAAAATTATTTGTCTCCCTGCGACAATGGACGGAAAGTGAAACTTAAATATAGCTTTTCCGTTGGCGGTGGTTGAGAAACTCTACCATTAAATTTTCTTGCCCTGAATATTTCTCTGCAACAGCTAGTTGGAATTTTAAGAAACTGGCTATGATGCATCACTACTACATCATAGGTTTTTAGCTCACCTTAGCTAGCTCAGGGTGAGCTTTTGCAATCCTTGAATGTCCGGCGCATGTAGTGCGTCGTACTCAATCAACAATTTAATTGTTTACACTCTAGAGGCCACAATATTTATCCAATCTTTCTCAAACTTGCTCAGATTGAAAATTACAATAAGAAATCGGATGAGTTCGATTATGGTTGAAATCAGACCAATAGGTGAAAATGCTGAAAATGCCATATTTAACAGTGTTCACACTCTAGAGGCCACACTATATATCCAATCTTTCTTAAACTTACACAGATTGTATATTACCATTAGAGTTCAGATGAGTTTGATTATGGTTGAAATCCAACGAATAGGTCGAGAGTTTATCTACCTTTGAATTGCTGAAAATGTCATATTTAACAGTGTTTACACTCTAGAGGCCACAATTTTTATCCAGTCTTTTTCAAACTTGCTCAGATTGTATATGACCACAAGAGTTCGAATAAGTGTGTTTATGGTTGTAATCAGACCAATTGGTCAAGAGTTGTCTGCCCTTGAATTGCTGAAAATGCCATATCTAACAGCTAGTGTGTACACTCTTGCAACTACAGTTTTCAATTGATTTTTATTATGCTCCCCTTTAGGGGGGGAGCATATAGTCGCCGCTTTGTCCGTCCGTCCGTGTTTCCGTCCGTCCGTCTGTCCGTGCCTACGCTAGGATACTTATGTGGCTAAAATTCTTAGCCCCATAATAGAAAAACATTAACCTGGCCGTCTCTTGTGACATTAACATGGCCATTTCTTGTGACATTAACCTGGCCAGTTTTGAGACATAGGGTTAGGGGTAGGGTTAGCCTCCAGATCATTCTATTCCAAGTTAGAGCAAAAAGAAATTGTCTCTTGTGTGGCTAGCCACGCAAGAGAAAACAATAGAAAATAGCCACATAAGTATCGTAGTGTAAGAACGTCCGTCTGTCTATCCATCCGTCACGCTTTTTTGTCCGGAGCATATCTCTTGAACGGTACACTGTAGGTTGATGAAACTTGATACAGTGATAGAGAATGACAGGAGGAGGTGCAGTACACAAGAACCGTAACTATCTCATCTCCCAATTTTGAATTATCTCCCTTTTTCTGATAAAAAAAATCAATTTTGTCCGGAGCATATCTCTGGACCGTTACACTGAAAGTTGATGAAACTTGTAACAGTGATAGAGGATGACTAAAAGAAGTGCAGTACACAAGAACAGTAACTCTGTCATATCCCAATATTGAATTATCTTGGGATGGCGGAGTGTCGCGTACCACTTTCAGGTCACTGTGACCTTGACCTTTGACCTCGATTTAACATAAAGCTTGTCCGGAGCATAATTATCTCCTATACCTTACCAGCTAGGGATTCCAAATTTGGTGTGTGAGTACATCTTGGGATGGTGGAGTGTCACGTATCACTTTCTTGTCACTGTGACCTTGACCTTTGACCTCGATTTAACAAAAAGCTTGTCCGGAGCATTTCTCCTATACCTTACCAGCTAGGGATTCCAAATTTGGTGTGTGAGTACATCTTGGGATGGCGGAGTGTCGTGTACCACTTTCAGGTCACTGTGACCTTGACCTTTGACCTCGATTTAACAAAAAGCTTGTCCGGAGCATATCTACTATACCTTACCAGCTAGGGACTCCAAATTTGGTGTGTGAGTACATCTTGGGATGACGCAGTGTCATGTACCACTTTCAGATCACTGTTACCTTGATCTTGACCTTTGACCTCGATTTAACAAAAAGCTTGTCCAGAACATATCTCCTTAACCTACGGATACGAAACTTGGTTTGTGAGTTCATCTTGGGATGGCGGAGTTTCGCATAGCATTTTTAGGTCACTCAGATCTTGACATTTGACCTCAATTTACAAAAAGCTTGTCCGAAGCATATCTCTATTGAGGAGTGTCTCAAGCCGTTCTGTTTTTAGCTCACCTGAGCCGAAGGCTCAAGGTGAGCTATTGGGATGGCCCTGTGTCCGGTGTCGTCCGTCGTGCGTCGTCGTTAACAATTGCTTCTAATGACATCTCCTCCTATACCGCTTGACAGAATTCAACCAAACTTTACAGAAATGTTCCTTGGGTCAAGCTCTTTCAAATTTGTTCAAAGAATTAAAAACAATGCAGAACTCTGGTTGCCATGGCAACCAAAGAGAAAAAATAAGGAAATCTTAAAAAATCTTCTTGTCAAAAACTGCAAGGGCCAGAGCTTAGATATTTGGCAAATAGCATCATCTACAGGTCCTCTATCAAGTTTGTTCAAATTAGGCTCCTGGGGTCAAAATTGGCCCCGCCCTGGGGGTCACAGTTTTACATAGAGTTATATAGTGAAATTTTCAAACGTCTTCTTCTCTGAAACCAATATGGCCAGAGCTTTGATATTTGGCATGGTGACACTTCTAGATGTCCTATACCAAAAGTGTACAAATGGTTCTGGTCGGTTGCATACATAGGTCACAGCAGCTAAAAATAGATTTTTTTCAATGAAAACTTAAAAAATCTTCTTGTCTGAAACTACAAGGGCCAGAGCTTAGATATTTGGCACATAGCATCGCCTACAGGTCCTCTTTCAAGTTTGTTCAAATTATGCCCCTGGGGTCAAAATTGGCCCTGCCCCGGGGGTCACAGTTTTACATAGAGTTATATAGTGAAATTTTCAAACGTCTTTTTCTCTGAAACTAATATGGCCAGAGCTTTGATATTTGGCATGGTGACACTTCTAGATGTCCTTTACCAAAATTGTACAAATGGTTCTGGTCCGTTGCATAACTAGGTCACAGCAGCTAAAAATAGATTTTTTCAATGAAAACTTAAAAAATCTTCTTGTCTGAAACTACAAGGGCCAGAGCTTAGACATATGGCACATATCATCGACTACAGGTCCTCTATCAAGTTTGTTCAAATTATGCCCCTAGGGTCAAAATTGGCCCTGCCCCGGGGGTCACAGTTTTATATAGAGTTATATAGAGAAAATTTCAAACGTCCTCTTCTCTGACTCTAATATGGCCAGAGCTTTTATATTCTGTATGGTGACACTTTTATATATACTTTACATATTTTGTTCAAATTGTTCCGGTCTGTTGCATATCTAGGTCAGTCCTGGACATAAATCAATATCTCCGTTTTTCCAGCTATTCTCAGGTGAGCGAATATGCCGCGTGGGGCTCTTATAATGTTAAGAATTGACTCCTGGGTCATTTTTAACAGTATAAAAACTTTATGTTACACCTCCATTACATTGTCTGTAAATTTTTATCGCCAAAATGCATTTGGGTGTCAAACGCTTTGGGGGCATATGTCACGCGTGACGACTGTACTTGTTCATAATAAATTCATTTTTGTCGGAAGCATATCTCCTGAATGTTACATCGTAAGTTGATCACGAAATTTGATACTGTGTTCACCTACTAAACATGCTATACCTTGGGCTTTTTAGCTCACCTGAGCCTTCGGCTCAGGATGAGCTATTGTGATACCATTCCGTCCGTCGTCCGACGTCCGTCGTCCGTCCACACTTTCAAACAACATCTCCTCAGAAACCACTGATCCGATTTCAACCAAACTTTGTCAGAAGCATCAGTGACAAGGGGGAGCGAAATGTTGTTCAAAGATTTTGGCTAGAGTTATTCCCCTTGCTTTGGGACCAGATTTTCTAACATGACCGTATAGACAACTTTTAATGCATAAGAAAATCTTTAAAAATCTTCTTCTCAGAAACCAAAAGGCCCAGACCTTTGATATTTGGTTTGTATCATGACCTAATGATATTCTACCAAGATTGTTCAAATTTTGACCCTGGGGCCAAAAATGGCCCCGCCCCAGGGCTTATCAGTTTTTTAGCTCACCTGAGCCGAAGGCTCAAGGTGAGCTATTGTGACCGCTCATTGTCCGTAGTACGTCTGTCCGTCTGTCCGTCTGTCCGTCTGTCCGTTCACTTTTACTTCAAACGACATCTCCTCTGAACCCGGGGATTGTAGGGCGGATTCAAACTGCTCATGATGTTCCTTGGATGCTTCTCTACAGAAGTTGTCTAAATGAAAGAGAAAAAGCAAAAACTCTGCTTGAAAAAGCAAAAAAGCAAAAAATTTTAAAAAATCTTCTTGCTAAAAACTACTAGGCCCTAAGCTTTGATATTTTTACAGTAGAATCTCCTGGTCGATCCCTCTATAGTTTGTTAAAATGAAATCCCAAGGGTCACACTTGACACCACCCTGCGCAGTTTAAGTGCTGCTCTAGGCAGGTTTTACAGTATTTTTGATGAAGCAAAAGCAGAACTGTATTTTACCTGAGTTACTCTTAATATACTAAGGGCAAATAGCCAATATTTGCAAACATTTTGGATCCAGATCAGATGCAACATAATGCTGCATCTAATTTGGATCCAAACTATTGGTACTCATTTACCAACTGAACATGTTCTAAATTCTTTTTTTTGTCACTTTTCGCATACAGTAGGTTTTAAGCAGATATCATTTCAGTCTGGTAAGGGTAAGCCTTCAGAGCAGTTGCTAATTCTACCATACTACCCAGTATTTGACCTCAGCCACTGAACTGATGGTCTTAGCTGAACATGTTGTCTGCTAAAGTTTATAAATGGTTTAGTCTTTTTCATACTTAGAGAAACAGGGTCTGGAAGTGATCCACTGACAGTTATGTAATTATGTCTTTTGCCATATTTATACATATGTTTAATATTCAAAATATGTATAGCAGACAGCAATTCAGCATAATAAGAGTTAGACCCTAGCCAAATTTCCTACTGGCAGAGTTACATAACTGAACTCAGGTCAGCTGGTCAGCTGATGAGGTTGCATATGGTGGTGTCTGCTATATATTTATGCCCTGCAGTTGGGGGCATATTGTTTTTGTCTGTCTGCTTTTTTGTCTGTTTGTCCATTTGTTTGTCTGTCAGTCCACAACTTTAATCTTAGCCATAACTTTGTTAAAGTTAGAAACTTTATAACTTGGGTCATGTCGTACAAAGGTCAATGTCAATTTTGAGATATTTCCCAGTGTCATATTTTCTTGTCTTTGAGATAACTCCAGTTCTACTGATGTTAACCCATTACCCCATACATATGCCTTTTTACGCCTTTAATTTATTCCTCCTCTAAAGAAAATAATTCCACTTTATATAGTCATAAACATGTAAGATATAAGAAATAGTATCTATATCTTAGTAGATGATAACTTAAAGCAGGTTGAAAGTAAAGCAGAGTGCGCAATAAATAATCATATGGAAATACATGTAGCTTGATAAGAAGAAGTGTCATGGATAAGGGCCATAACTCTGCCAACAATATTTTTTTAAGTTATTCCAATTTGTCATGTTTTTTTTTGTCTGGAAGATAATTCCATTTACAGCTATATTAAAATGTTGTCTTGCCTATTAAGCTAAGGCACAATGACCTCAGGTGAGCGAATTAAGGGCCATGGCCCTCTTGTCTTAGGAAAACCTTTGAAAATCTTCTTCTCTGAAACTGTATGGCCTAGATCATTAATATTTAACATGTAGCTTTGCCTTATGGTCCTCTACCTAGATTGTTCAAATTATGACCCCCGGGTCAAAATTGGCCCCGCCCCCGGGCTTATCAGTTTTACATAGAGTTATATAGGAAAACCTTTAAAAATCTTCTTCTCTGAAACTGTGAGGCCTAGATCTTTAAAATTTGACATGTAGCTTTGCCTTATGGTCTTCTACCAAGACTGTTCAGCTTATGACCCCTGGGCCAAAAATGGCCCCGCCCTTGGGCTTATCAGTTTTTCATAGGAAAATCTTTAAAAATCTTCTTCTCTGAAACTGTAAGGCCCAGATCATTTATATTTGAAATGTAGCTTTGCCTTATAGTCCTCTACCAAGTTTGTTCAAATTATGACCCCCAGGTCAAAATTGGCCTCGCCCCGGTGCTTATCAGTTTTACATAGACTTATATAGGAAAACCTTTAAATTTCTTCTTCTCTGAAACTGTAAGGCCCAGTTCTTTAATATTTGTCACATAGCTTTGCCTTGTGATCCTCTACCAAGATTGTTCAAATAATGACCCCGTGCCAAAAATGGCCCCACCCTCGACTTATTAGTTTTTCATAGGAAAACCTTTAAAAAAACTTCTTCTCTGAAACTGTAAGGCCCAGATCATTTATATTTGACCTGTAACTTTGCATTATGGTCCTCTACCAAGATTGTTAAAATTATGACCCTTTGATCAAATTTGGTCCTGCCCCAAGGCTTATCAGTTTTATATAGACTTATATAGGAAAAACCTTTAAAACTCTTTATATAGCTATATATATCACGATATTGTTTTGCCCAGTCAGCTTAGGTGCAATGTTCTCAGGTGAGCGACTTGTGGGCCATGGCCCTCTTGTTCTTTGTGGGGATCATATATGGTTGGGAATGAAATTCTTGTTATACTTGCACACAAAGTATATAGCTATAAGTTCTCGAAGGAATGCAATTGTTGTTGAAATCTATTCATTTAGGCAATAGTTATCTGCACTTGACATACTTTGAAATGCTAGAAAAGGCTTCATTTCATTAATATTGTTTTGGCTCTAGTTATCTGCCCTTGTAGATGTACTCTATTGTACTAGAATTATGAATGTTTACATGCTATACTAAAAATTTGAATGGATTTAGAATAAAACGGCTGAAACAGAAAGGTAAAGCTATCAGGCTTCAGGTCAACAGGTGAGCAATATCAGGGCCTTCAGGCCCTCTTGTTTTTCTGTTTCTTGGTTCGAAACCTGGTCAGGGCACTTTCCATTTTAAATGTGCTGAAGCCTGGCTTGGGGAAAGTCTGTTAATGGTTCTACCCTTTGCTGATTTGTGCCAGAAACAGTGCATAAAGGTCCTCTTGGGTCTTCCTCCACCTGTAATTAGCTGAAACTTGGGATATGACTGAAATACTGTTAAAGCTACATAAAATCATAACAAATCCAGATTGCGCTTTGGTTTCACTTTGGTAATCACTACAATAAAATCTCTCTTTTTTTCGGCGTAGCTGTCTGATTTCTCATTGAGCCTCAAACCTTATATGGCACAACCAATCGTGAATGACCAGAAATGAAAGCTTAAGGACACGTGCTTAAAATCGAATAGTCTGATTGGGTAGCGGTTAGACTTGACTACTGACTTTTACAAATTTGTAAAATAAGAGACACAGACTGTTATATGCTGATTTGCTATGTAGCGGTACCAGTAGTAAACACGCCTTTCCGCTACTGCTAGTGAGTTATAACCGAGAAATTTTACGTGTCCCGACCGTTAGGTAGTGATTTGAATGACATAGTGTTTCTATTTTAAGATATGACATATTGTCTCAAGTTCGGCAATGATTTGATGCGTTCTGCAAATCAGAACGAAATTGTTCATAATAGAATTGATCATAATTTTAATCTAGTACCAAGTATATGAAAAAGAAAGAATAGCAGTAACAATTCAGTGAGATTACGAGAAAACTGGCGTTTGAATTTAACCTAGATATCGAAAAGATTTCGATGGGTATTTTTTGTGTTAACACCGTTTTCCTCCAGCACATGCGCAACTCTGTGACCTCAAATGTAAACAAACCGTGATTTTTTTTAACGCGATCGCAATCTCTACCCAACAACACGTAGATACCTAAAACGTACATTGCTACACTTTGTAGATATTATAATAAATCAGAACATAGAACTAACTCTACAAGACAAATTCCATACACGAATTCTTGAAGTTTATTTACCGGTGGCAACATGAATTTCTCATTTGAGGGGTCGTTTCAAACAATTCATATTCGGCATATTTCGGGGGTGCTTTCCAAAAATCTCAAATCAAAATCAGGTGATTGAGAATATTTAAACAATCAAACCATATTTAAAGTATAAACAACTAACAAAAGAGCACACACATACGAATTTTAGTAATTTATGGTATCTACAAATTACAAAATAAAAATTATACACGTAGATCTAGACATGGAAGTATAATTCCGTGATCTAGATCTGTCTTTAAAAATTCTCATCACTTTCAGTCACATCCTAGGAAGAAGTAAGTGCAATTCAATTGGCTTATAAAGATGGAAGTGGAAATTTGCAAAAACTCATTCTTGGCGACTCTCAAGACCTTCAGTCTTTGATTATATGTATGTGGTCGTAGATTATAGGGCTGAAACGATTAAAAAAAATTCGGTTCGATTCGATTTCGATTTTTTATAACACGATTCGATTATTTTCGATTCGATTCGATTTTACATTGCAATAAATGAATGTACTAAGTAGATGACATCCTGCAATAACAGTTAATACTAAAAAACAATATACATGAACATTCAGGGCCAAAAAGTAGGGGTTAATAAAGTTTGGAAAACTGCATGGAAGGGTTTAATACATGTATATTTCTGACTTATAAGATTTTGATCATAACAATACACCTTATTTATTATGTGGATGGTTTGCAGTATTGACATACCAATTCTTCTATGTTATTATGATTTTCTATGCGCAAGCAGCAGTGTAGACCATTGCCATCAACCATTTACAGCTGCCTGGTAACGGTCTACTCTGTTAGCAAGGTACAAAAGGGTGTAAAGGAGTGGATAGTTATTAATCTTAAATGAAGATTATAATAATCGATACATCTGAATATTACTGTTCCTGAATTTCACTCACCGGTTTAAGTTCGTTAACAATGCTGTCAGTCGCCTGCTTTCGATTACGGAGCGGACTTTGATTGTTACTTGACATATCGCGGGAATTCACCATACATTCTTACACCTATTATCCGGGTGTTGAAACGTATGTCGGGCTGTATATTCGGTATCAAAAATAAATCACAAGAGTTTATGATTTAATTTTCTTACCTGGATTGTACGTCTTTATTGTTTAAAGTAATGAGCGTATTAGGTTGAAGATAATAAAATATCCAACGTTTACAGAATTATTAATTTATTTGAAATAGTCGAAGCAGTACCGAGATACGTAATGTGAACGAAGAATTACATCACAATTGAGACAAGCAATTGCTCACGCATGCGTAGAATGACACAGGAAACCGGCAAAGTAAACATAGACGTACTCGTAACGGGTGAAAAAGCCTGTGCGGATCTCTAATCTTTCGAACTAATACTTTACCGTATATAATAGAGGTACATTTTAATTCGCTATTTATCACACAGAAGCGCAGCTGGGCGTAATACTCATAATGATATGATGGTGTTGTAGTATGAAAAGATAGATAGATAGATAGTAGGGATAGAAGCGAGTTTTCTACATATAAATCGAATCGAAAATGACATTTCCTAAATCGAATTGAATCAGATCGAATCGAGGGCATAAAATCGCGGTTCAATCCAGATCGCGATTAATCGTTTCACCCTTAGTAGATTACTGCGCGTGTCTTATTAGATAAATATTAAGCTTAATATCCTGATTTACCATCCTATTTATTGCAACTTGGATAAAATCAATTCCATATACAGCATTACCTTCACCACCCATTTCGCCGAATATCTTTTTTAAAGATATTTCTTGTTACCCCTTAATTATTTTTATTTTCTGTATAAAAGGCAGGTGGCTGCTTAAAGCAAGTTGAAAGTCTAACAGAAAGCACTTTGGTTTGAGCTCCCCCTGTCTTTTATACAATCAATAAGCCTCCTACTCTAAGTGATTCGTAAAAGTGAGATTTTACTGTACTTTATTTACTTTATCGCTTTTGTTGCAGCCAGAGGTTTGTCATTGGTGCCTTATTCCGGCTACAGAGTCAAGCACTATCCTGGCTAGGAAAAGACAATCCAGTATAAATAAAAGGGAAATAATGATTAAAGATTACATGGACTATCGCCAGTCTACCAGACATCTAAAATTTCTTTTTAATTCAGAGTCAGAATAGCAAACAGTTTTGATCCTGATGAGATGTGACGTCTCATCTGGATCCAAACTGTTTGCAAAGGTAATCACTGCGGCAGATATGTCCGCCGCTAGTATGCAAAGAGTTGAGGACTGCCCCACCTATTCATCTTACCATGCTATGCCACAGTGATTACCTTTGCAAACAGTTTGGATCCAGATGAGACGCTGTGTAATGCAGCAACTCATCTGGATCCAAACTGTTTGACAGTCTGACCTTGTTTTAAAAATTATTATGAAAATTCTATTTTTAGAACAGTAGCAGATGACAATATTTCAGATGAAAAATTACCCAGCATGCACAGAGTTATGGAAATTTAATGATAATTGAAGATAATTGTGAGTTTTCAGGTGTTTATTTGAGACAGACTTGAATACAGAGAAAAGATTACAAACACAGTTATAACATTGATGGGCTCAATGAAGCTTTGAAATAGAAGACAGCAAATCACAGCATACAATAGTCTCATTTAACACGAAGCTATATAAGCTAAGGGGAGTATTAAAAAAAAAAAAAATCTTTATTTCTTCATGAAATCCTATGGTATTACTACTCATCAATATCATCTCTGTGAGACGATTTTAATGAGTAGTAACACTATGTAGGATTTGGTAGTGAAATGAGTGAGAAAATGTTGAATTTGTTCAGTTTACTCCCTCTTATCTGGAGCCCTGTAACCCTTTTACTGCCATATACGTAACTAAAGAGAACTTTGCAAACAGATCGGATTAAGTTCAGGTGTCACATATTGCAGTGGCTGATCCAGATCCATACTGTTTGGCATTCTTATCAACATTTCCTCAGTCACAACTTCCAAATTTTGAACTTTGCATTAACCTGCTGACAATAAGTTTTATTTAAAGATATTTTGTCTGCAAAATTTAGGTTAAATCAAACAACTAAAGCGCAACTCCTGTGTAAAAGAGGGGCTATATATAATATCCTGTATAATAAATAAATTGATATAGAGAATATGTTTGAAATGATCAGTTTGTAACTCTCTCATATCTGGAGTCCTGCTTGAATACATCAAGTTCTTGTAAAGAAGCCTGAAGTCATCCTTGTGAACAGCAATCATTAATTTTATTGAAGAAGTATGATGCCATTGCTGCATCAACGCTTTCTGCACTACTTTTGTACTGCATCATGCATCTATCAATGCATCTTTTTTTTTGCAGCAGCAGCAGCTGCTTTACCTAATAATTACTCCATAAATACCATTGAATTAATTAATTCTGAAGGAAAAAGTTCCACTTTACACATAAATACACCTTAAGAAATATTTTCTATATCCTAGCAGATGGTAGCTTAAAGTAGGCTGAAAGTAAAGTAGAATGCACAGTATTCTGCATTACTTTCAACCTGTTTTAAGTGGAAATATGTCTTCAAAACTAAAAACAGGCTATGGAGTAAAAGGTAAAGCTGTTACCCCATAGTTTGTTTTTAGTTTTGAAGACAAGCAACCACTTAGAGCAGGTTTAAAATAAAGCAGAATGCTTTACTTTCAGCTTGCTTTAAGCTGCCAGCTGCTAGGATATTGAACTGTTTTCTTAAGAAACATATTCATGACTGTATAAAGTTGAACTTTTCTCTTCAATGGCAGAATAAATTATCAGTATTAAAATGTGTATCTATGGAATAAAGCGTTAAGTGTCCTATATTTATAGTACCTGTGGTATAACAGGATTTATACACTATCTGTACTTACTTACTTACTGGCGTTCACATATATATATATAATAAACTGTCTGTACCTAGGAATATTTACTTTTATGGAATTCCCTTCGGGAACTACAATATGCCAATCATCTTAGTTGTCATCAACTCTCAGCATGCTAGCGGTGAAACCATAACAAACAGTTTGGATCCTAATGAGACGCAGAATAACCCGCCGTCTCATCAGCATCCAAACTGGTTGACTGGCTCACCTTGTTTTGAAAAGAAAGTTGTTTTTTTAGAACAGAAGCAGACAACAGTAACTGTTGTTGCAGATGGAAAATATTACCCAGCATGCAAAGAGTTAAAGGTCACAAGAAGTAGTGATTTATTGGCTTGGTGACGTTTGTATATTACCAGACGTTGTCTTCAATTAGAGAAAAATTTGTAATATGTCTAACACGAGGGTTCGTAATGCAAATAAGGCAAAGCATTATGGCAGTCTTTAGGATCCAATATTGCTCGGAAAAATCTTCATTTTGTCTGTTTTCAGTAATAAAGTCTGGGAACGATATCATCTGTGTATAGAGTAGCAAGTAGCACTTTGACGAAATGAGATCTTGGTCAGATACATAATAATATTCTGTCTGAAATTGATGAAAACATTTGCAGAAAAGTATTTTTACAGCTTCTGTGACCATATCATAGAAAAATATTTTAGCACAGAGAGTGCAATTAATAGGGTCTGCTGTTCTGCCCATTCCGAACAAGGCTAGCTTGATTTTGCTTAGCCCTTTTCCCCATAGAAGTGCCTTTTGGCACATTTAATTCCTCCTCTGAAGAAAATTAATCTGATTTATATAGTCATGCACATGACGTACCATAGGAAATATTTTCAATATCCTACCAGATGGAAGCCTAATGAAAGCAGGCTGGAAGTAAAGCAGACTGTGCCTTGAGGCACATTTTGCTTTACTTTCAACCTGCATTAAGTGTCTTAACTCTTTGCAACTTGAAATAGGCAATGGAGTAAAGGGTTAACCAATAGAACCCTAGTCACACATACCGGTATATGACATTGTGTCCTTTATCAGTAGTGTACCTGTAAAGAGTACTCTTGTCCTATATGCCAGCATTGTTAAACAATAGAACCCTAGTCACACATACCGGTATATGACATTGTGTCCTTTATCAGTAGTGTACCTGTAAAGAGTACTCTTGTCCTATATGCCAGCATTGTTAAACAATAGAACCCTAGTCACACATACCGGTATATGACATTGTGTCCTTTATCAGTAGTGTACCTGTAAAGAGTACTCTTGTCCTATATGCCAGCATTGTTAACCAATAGAACCCTAGTCACACATACCGGTATATGACATTGTGTCCTTTATCAGTAGTGTACCTGTAAACAGTACTCTTGTCCTATATGCCAGCATTGCAAATCAACGATCTCCATGGTTTGTCATTTTGCAATTTAAATCCTTCTATATAGTCAAACACAATTAAACCAGGCTTAATTAGAAACTTGTTTTGTGCCTTGGAAGTTTCAAGGCTTATGAGTTACGTATAATAATTACAAGGCAAATAATGACTGCTTAAAGCCAGATGAAAGTAAAGCACAAAGCTCTTAAAGGAACTTTCTTTACTTAAACATATCATTATAGTCCATATTGAACTGGTGATAAGGTGTCTGAACTAGATTTTAACCTATTCCTAGTTCTGAAGAAAGGTGGCCACTTAAAGCTGGTTAAAAAGTAAAGCAGAATGTGCCTTAAAGAGACTCACAACCAGATTTAGCATTAAAAATAGTTACTGTTAAATACATGTCGAAAGCTTATATAAACAGGTAAGAATTAGTTAAGGATAGCACGATAATGCTACACATTTGCTTTTATTTAAGTATTTTCTTATACACCATCCGGTTGCGAGTCGCTTTAAGGCACATTCTGTTTTACTTTAAGCCTGCTTTAAGCTACCATCTGCTAGAATATAGAAAATAGTTCTTATATTCTGTATTTATGCCTGTATTAATTATAAATATTTTCTTCAGTGTAGGAATAAATTAAACATAAATGTGTGTATTTATGGAGTAATGGTTTATGGTGTTATTTGTTGTATTATTATGGATTGGTTATTTAACACAGAATTTGAGGTGTTAATGAGAACATTCAATTTGGACATATATACTTAAATTACACACAGTTAAACAACCATTTAAAAGGAAATACATGGGGTCAGTCTTTAAGGTTAAGAACTTCTTATGTCAAATCGGGCCAATATTAGTAAAACTATATATTGGTACTCTACGAGAGCGATCGGCCATTCTCTTCATTTGTTCTCTGGCTCTGAACCATGCTAAAGCATGTTTTGGAATGGACCATCAGTTGAGGAAAATGGCCAATCACTGCATACTACATAGAGTACTTATATTTTGGTCCTATCTCATAAGGAACTCTCAACCTTAAGACAGGAGGAGGCTTCTTAACTCTTTCACCACCATAGATAACAAATAATGCACCATCTGATCACGATCTACTGTTGGACTCTCGTTTTCATATTTCTTCAGTCAAAGTGTCTTGCATATCAGAAAGATTGCAGACAAAAGTATCGATGCAGACTATACTTTTGCAGAGAAAATGTTTAACCCGTTACTCCTTAAATATGCCTTTTGTACCTTTAATTTATTCCTCCACTGAAGAAAATAGTTCTAGTTTATGCAGTCATGTATATGAACCATAAGAAATAGATTCTCTATTCTAGCAGATGGTAGCTTAAAGCAGGCTGAAAGTAGAGCAGAATGTGTCTTTATGCACATTCTGCTTTACTTTCAACCTGCTTTAAGTGGTCACTTATCTTCAATACTAGAAACAGGCTTTGAAACTTTAGAGAGAGACCCTTGTCAATGCAGAACTATGTTAGATTTATTATGTTGTATGCAGATTTTTGTAAGGTGTGCAGGAGGATGCGGATCCCCAACCCCAGCAAATCTATGACGGGGAAAATAAACGAGGTTCTGCATTTGACAAGGCCTGGAAAAAAACCCACCAAAAACCCCTGGCTTTCTGATTGAATCAATTGGTTAAACAGACAATAAAATTTGGCAGTGAAAAAGTGAATGCAGAAAGATTTTTTTTTTTGCCCAATATAAGGTTATTATCCGTCTCAACCCTTACGGTGCTGGTACCTAATATATCTATCCCTGCAAACAGTATAGACCCAGATCAGAGGACTCCTAAGTGAAAACTGAAAAGTCCTTTGAAAATTCAGCATTTTAAAAGTCAGAACCTGTATGCTTCTTGACTGAGTGGTTGTTTAACCCTTTACCTGATAGCTTATTTCTAGTTTTGAAGATAGGTGACCACTAAAAGCAGGTTGAAAGTAAAGCAGAATGCACCTGAAGGTGCATGAGACTGCTTTACTTTCAGCCTGCTTAAGCTTCCATGTGCTAGGATATAGAAAATATTCCCTTTACTATTATATTCATGACTGATTAAACTATTTTCTTCAGCGGAGAAATAAATCATATCCGCTAAAAGGCGCTTCTATGGGGGGAAGGGTAAATACAGGTTCAATTTCACAGGTATTAGGGCCCACCATCGATAGTAGACAAATGGTTGTAACACAGAAAATGGTTTTATTTCTCTGAACTTCTATTGATTTGCATCTTAATTGTAAAACCCCAACCTTACATTTCTATACTGTAAAACCTGTCTTCCATTATCATTTTTAGCCTTTCCCACCCATAAGACCAGTTGAGACATTTTATTAGTTCATCATAGAAATGCCTATTGACACATTTACTTGTTCAACATAGAAATTGCCCTGTCATGCTTCTTAAACAGGTCTTGATAAGAGTCATAGGAAACCTCTCCAGCATCCTGCAGACACATTGATTCTTAAAGCAAACTGAAATTAAAACAACAAACTGATGCTCAAAGGAGCTATCTGCTTTACTTTCTGTTTGCTTTAAGCAACTTTAAGTACCCCCTCCCCTCAACATCCCTCTGCTAACTGTGTATCCCCTCCCCTCAACATCCCTCTGCTAACTGTTTCACTGTACTGCAATATTGTCTGCTTCAAATTTTGTTCTGCTGTTTTTCTCAAAGTAACATAATGGACATTTTGACAGAAAAAAACATAATGACGAGTGACAAACAGATTGAATCCAGATGAGATACGGCATGACACGGCGTCTGATCTGTATAAAGCTGTTTGGAAATGAAAGCCAGTTATCCTCCCTATAACAAGTCCCTCCAAACAACACCCACAATCTGTGTCTCCCAATGGAGCATATATTATGTATTAAACCATGGGTAAAAGGGTCATTAAAGAAGCTTATACACCACCAAAAGAGTTTATTGATTAACCCT
The DNA here is from genome assembly GCA_922989275.2 of Gari tellinella. Classification (NCBI taxonomy): domain Eukaryota; kingdom Metazoa; phylum Mollusca; class Bivalvia; order Cardiida; family Psammobiidae; genus Gari; species Gari tellinella. Next base: position 26,035,862 of record OV277862.1, read on the forward strand.
TAGCCCGCCAAATAAATTGTCGTCTGCTATATTTCTCGTCTGCTTCAAGTTTCAAAGTGCTTCAAAGTTGCTCAAAATTGCTGAAAATGTTGTCCGAGTGTCAAACAGCTTGGATACGGATGAGACGCCGAGTTACTCGGCGTCTCATCCGGATCCAAGCTGTTTGCATATGGAGCTATAGTCGTGAGTGGCAGGCTAAGGGTTAATACAGGTATTTTGTATTGCAGAAAGTGCCTAACTTTCTGCATTATTTGTGTTCTGCATTAACTCTTTCCTCCCTGAAACTTTAAATGGACAATTCCAGTTTCCATTTTAGTCTAGTCCATTTCTGACTTTAAAGGATTGTTTTTTGTCAATGTTTGGCATTGTGACAAACAGTGAAGACCCTGATCAGAGGGCTCCTTTTGGAGCCCTCTGATCTGGGTCTTCACTGTTTGCACAGGACAAGTATACTATTCACATGTACACTGTTTGAACAGGACGCCTATAGGCGTGACTAGGGTGCAAAGGGTTAATACAGGTATTTTGTATTGCAGAAAGTGCCTAACTCTCTGCATTATTTGTGTTCTGCATTAAGGTGTCACCTTTCATTAAGATAACAAATTCATCACTTTTAGCCAGATAGAATGTAAAGTTTATACATGAGCCATGTTAACCCTGACTTCATTGAACACAAATATATACATTCTTTGCCAACAGTGTATACTCAGAACAGATTGTTACAAGTGGCAGATTCATAGAAATTTGTTACAAGGGGCCATTTTGGGGTGTGGCTTAACCCATTACCCCATAGCCTGTATTATAGTATTGATGATAATTGACCACTTATAGCAAGTTGAAAGTAAAGCAGAATGCACCTTAACCCTTTCCCACATAGCATATCTCTAGTATTGAATATAGGTGTCTACTTAAAGCAGGTTGAAAGTAAAGCAGAATGCGCTTTAAGCGCATTCTGCTTTACTTTCAGCCTGCTTAAAGCTATCATCTGCTAGAATATAGAAAATATTTTGTATTATACATATTTATGACTGTATAATTTGGAATTATTTTCTTCAGGGCAAGAATAAACTGAATGCGCTAAAAGGCGCTTTTATGGGGGAAAGGGTTAAGGTGCATTCTGCTTTACTTTCAGCCTGCTTTAAACTATGCATCTGCTAAAATATAAAAAAGGTTTCTTATGATACATTTTCACTACTGTATAAGATGGAGTTATTTTCTTCAGAATAGGAATAATTTCAAAGCATAAAAGGCATATTTATAGGGTAATGGGTTAACTCTTTCCTCCCTGAAACTTTAAATGGACAATGCCAGTTTCCATTTTAGACAAGTCCATTTCTGACTTTTAAAGTTTTTTTTGGTCAATGTTTGGCATTGTGACAAACAGTGAAGACCCTGATCAGAGGGCTCCTTTCGGAGCCCTCTGATCTGGGTCTTCACTGTTTGCATAGGACATGTGTACTATTTATAGGGTAATGGGTTAAACCATTTCAACCGTGAAAATCTGTATAAGAGTCCTGTACATTAGTTTGGGTCCCAATCAGGCCACATGAATATAGGGCTTGATCATAATCCAAACTAGTTGTTAAATAGATACTGTGTCTGGAAATATTGTTGTACAGAAGACGCCAATTTCAACAAAGTGGCCATATGTTACATTTATCATAGCTCCAGATATGGGGAGTATTTCAAACACTAAAATCTTTATCTTGCTCTAAACCCTATTGTGTTGTATATACTGCTCATTAGAATCATCTCTAAGCCAGAATTATAAGGAGTAGTAAGTTAATAACATCTCAGGATTTGGTGCTGAAATGTGTTGAATGTGTTCAGTTTACTCCCTCTTATCTGGAGCCCTGGTTACTTGTTAGAATTGTTTCACATGGCAGGTTGTGAAGGTCTTAGTAAGTTTACAGGGGAGTTGTTTCTGAACAGTTTTCATACTCATTGTTGCCGCTGCAGTTGGAGTTGACTTGCATCTCATAAACTCGGATAACATGCTTACAGCACAGGTTGCGCAATGTTTCCTTCAGTTCTCCTCGAAATGTGCTCGAAAACGAAACACACAGAAAGAAAGCTAATGTTGGATTCATGTAAGTTAAGAGATCACTGACGTTGGCAGCGATTTCCAATTTGCGATAAAAGTCCAAATCATGCAACCAGGCGTTAGGCAGATTTATACGAATGATATGGATCACTGACGAAGGTGTGACAAAAATCACAAAGAAAACCGAGAGTGCAATTGTCATTATTGTGATGTCTATTGGTACTTGATAGTTGCTGGAGGTTTTCTTCCATGTATTCTTGGTTAACATTCCAAACACTAGAATGACAATGAAGATAATAATTAAACACAGCGGAATGATACAGTAGCAGCTGAGTGACACCCAGGGCCATATCAGGGTGAGCAGGTCATTGGGGTGGTGGTATAGATAGCAGCCATTGGGGAACAACTCGTATGTCCAGATAGTGTGGATACTCACCACCACAAGGCCTACCAGAATTATCACGATGGCAAACTTAGCCATGAATATGGTACACATGGTCTGTGCCTTCAGTGGCAGCCATATTGTAATGTACTGATCCACAAGCATGGCAAACACAAACCAGATGCCGGAGTATATTATCACTCCCATAAGGAATTGCCAGAGCTTGCAGGTCCAGTCACTGATGTTTGTTATATATTTAGTGTCTGTAACACGACATAGCCATTCAAATCCAGACATAGGAACCAGAATAAAGATGTTTACTACAGCATAAGCAGCTAGATAAAAACAAATGGACCAGTTACTCAGGTTCCTCTGTCGTACTGTTAGTAATATGAGGCTGTTTCCAACAGTTCCAATAAATACAAGAACGGGAACCATATACAGGTGGAAAAGCTCACTGAAGTCCTGTGATGAGCCAGTTGAGGTGTTTATGCTTGTTTCTCCGTATGGTGTCATATTAGTCTTATTGTAGTTGTCTTCAACAGAGGAAAAGTTTGAGCTATCATACACTTGGGTATAGCTTGTTTGGATATACTCCATTACTGGCACTGGCTTTCTTGGAGACTGATACGACAAACTCTCAACCACATTCTCTCAACTGAAATCAGACAAAAAATAGTACATAAATTACAATCACAGCTATTAAATGTACACCTAAAATAAGACTAATTGGTGACAATAAACTCCATTACTATGCCTTTTCACATATTCTATTTATTCCTCCACTTTGATTTATACAGTGAAGTCTAAGTACACAAAGTCTTGTCCTGTACGTAAAGTGCATGTAAACACTTTAATTGGAGGGCTACTTTAGGTAAGGAGCTCTCTGATCAAGGGCTGCACTGTTTGTCATTTTGAAATATATTGAAAATGCACCGTTAGAAATATTTCCTATATCTTAGCAGATGGAAGCTTGAACCAGGCTGAAATTGAAGCAATTATGGTTGCTTAAAGCATGCTGAAGGAGCATCCTGCTTTAATCACTTTCAGCCTGGTTCAAGCTTCCATCTGCTAAGATATAGGAACTATTTCTTACCACCCATATTTCTGACTGTATAAAGTAGAACTATATTATCTGTAGTGAGGGAATGAATTCAAGGCATAAAGATGCATATCTATTGGACAATATTATCCATTAGATATGCATCTTTATGCCTTTAACTATATGGGTCAACTGAAGAAAATAAAGTAGGAAAACAAGCTCTCTGGTGTGAAAGATGAAGTAGTGAAGCCGTAATGGACTTGTAATGGAGATTTACATTAACCTTGAGTGATTGATAAGCTTTCCCTGCCTTATCTTTTCATATTAGTCTTGCTGTAGTTGAGTATTTCAAATATTTAAATCAAAATGTCTTCCATATCACTGTGAAAACCCTTCAGAATCATAGAGGACATTAGCAAACAGTGTCAACCCTGACGAGACATGTCTTATCAAGTTCTGTACCATTTGCTATTTCATAGTGTTCTGCCATATGGACAAACACTGCAGTTTAGATGACCTTTGTATATCTACAATGGAATCGCCCAGCAAGCACCCAGGAAGAGTCCATTACAATATACCGAGGTATAAATTAGTAAAACCCCAATAATCAAATGTGTCAGTCACTAAATAGAAGTAACATTCACTATTGCAAGTCTTCACCATACCCATTAATCCGGAGAATAAATCACCGTGGGTTTTGAGAAAGCCATTTGTAGAACACACAAGCTTTATTCAGAATAATGTTTATGTCTGTAAAATTAACATGCCTTAAACACGGCTTCGCATGCCAGTTGCACAATGTGTCAAACCTGTCTGCTGAGTAGCCAATGATAAATTGTGGGAGCAGTTAGATTAGAGAGATGTATAATGGAGACATTATATCTTTCCAAATGAACATGTACATGTATATGATGAAAAACAGTTTTGAGCCAGTTCAGACACTGGTTCTACACTGTTTGCAGGTGATGTAATATTTTCCTGCATAGTTAATGCAAAAAGCTATAAATGTAATGGCAAGAATTTCAAAGCGTTCCTAGCTGTGTAAAAACACTGAAGAGAGTCACAAATGAGACGTACTTAGTCATTTGGCATTACCCAGATTGCACGCGCATTTTCAACTGCTCACATTGCACTCCAACTTGGGAGCAGGAAAAACCCCAGAATTCTCACACTCCAACTTGGGAGCAGGAAAAACCCCCAGAATTCTCACACTCCAACTTGGGAGCAGGAAAACCCCCAAAATTCTTACACTCCAACTTGGGAGCAGGAAAAAAACCCAGAATTCTCACACTCCAACTTGGGAGCAGGAAAACCCCCAGAATTCTCACACTCCAACTTGGGAGCAGGAAAACCCCCAGAATTCTCAGGCAGTACAGTTGTCTTCTTCCAAAGTTATAGTTCACTTTCACCCTTGGCACTCAAGCGGTGAAACCGTTATAACCTTTTCAAACAGTTTGGATTCTTATGAGACGCTGCATATGTGGCGTCTCATCAGGATCCAGACAGTTTGACACTCTGACCTTTGTTTTAAAAAAAGTTTGAAAAATCTATTTCTAGAACAGTAGCAAACTACACAAAGTGTTGCAGATTAAAAAAAATGTGCAGCATGCAAAGATTTAAACCAATTATCACATGTAAAAGACTGTCTGGAAATAATTTTCCTGTCCCTTTATCTGTATCGGTATAATCTGAGTGTGAAACAGATTGGATCCAGATGTGATAACACATTTACTTGGCATCTCATCTGAATCAGCATTGTTCGAAAAAGTCACCAATCTATGCTGTTAGCATGAACAGATTTAATAAGAATGCCTATTGAAAAACTCGGTACAATTAAATTTTAATGTTTCACCAATTTCCCATGGTTTTCCTTAGAAAATTATTCAAGAAAACCAAATTAGCAGAGTATAAAATTTTGAACAGTGAATTTGTCAGATACACATTGATTTCTGCATACATGTACAAATTTTATAGGAATTATTGTTTATACAAGAGCCGCATGCGGCTCTAAATCGCTCACCTGAGGAACTATTGTGTTATACTCAATGCATAATTGCATGTATGTGGACTGTTGCATGAAACTGAAACAACTCGGAATGGGCCATTTTTGACCCTGGGGTTATGGTTTGAACAATCTTGGTAACGGACCATAAGGCAAAGCTAGATGCCAAATATATAAGGTATGGACCTTATGGTTTCAGACAAGAAGAGATTTAAAGGTTTTACTACATAAGTCTTTGTAAATCTTATAAGCCCCGGGGCAGGGCCATTTTTGATCCGGAGGTCATGATTTGAACAATCTTGGTAGAGGACCATAAGGCAAAGCTAGATCCCAAATATAAAAGGTCTGGGTCTTAGGGTTTCAGAGAAGAAGAGTTTTAAAGCTTTATTCCTATATAAGTCTATGTAATACTGATAAGCCTGGGGGCGGGGCCATTTTTGACCTGGAGGTCATAATTTGAACAATCTTGGTAGAGGACCGACCATAAGGCAAAGCTAGATGCCAAATATAAAAGGTCTGGGCCTTACGGCTTCAGAGAAGAAGATTTTTAAAGGTTTCCCTATATAAGTCTATGTAAAACTGATAAGCCCCGGGGCGGGGCCATTTTTTACCCTGGGGTCATGATTTGAACAATCTTTGTAGAGGACCATAAGGCAAAGCTACATGCCAAATATAAAAGGTATGGGCCTTACAGTTCCAGAGAAGAAGATTTTTAAAGGTTTTCCTATATAAGTCTATCTAAAACTGATAAGCCCGGGGCGGGGCTATTTTGTACCCTGGGGTCATGATTTGAACAATCTTAGTAGAGGTCCATAAGGCAAAGCTACATGCCAAATATAAAAGGCCTATAGGCCATACAGTTTTAGGGAAGAAGAGTTTTGAAGGTTTTCCTATGAAAAACTGATAAGCCCGGGGACGGGGCCATTTTTGACCCGGGGGTAATTATTTGAACAATCTTGCTAAAGGTTCACAACATGATGCTACATGTGAAATTTGGTTGTCCTAGGACTTATAGTTATTGACAAGAAAATATTTAAAGTTTTGACTTTAGTTGTCAATATTACGTAAATACGGAAAATGACCACGCCCTCTGGCGGCCATGTTTTTTTACGGATCAAAATTTTTTGAACAATTTTGAAAGTATATTAATTGAGAAACATTTGGGTGAAAACCAAATTGAAATCGGACCAGTTGTTTTGGAGAAGAAGATTTTTTAGATATTGTGCATGGTTGCCATGGCAACAAGACCGATTGCCCCACCCTCTTTTTTTGAACAATTTTTGAAGCTCACAACTACAATAATATTTTGTTTTTTTTATGTATCTGACCAAGTTTGGTTAAAATTGGGCAATTGGTTTCAGAAATGAAGTTATTTGAAACAAATTGTGAACAGACGACACCGACACCGACGTACGACGGACGGCAACCGATCACAATAGCTCACCTTGAGCACTTTGTGCTCAGGTGAGCTAAAAACCCTGGCAAACAAAACATTAGGATTTTTGGAAGTGTTCTCTGTAGTAGCATTTTTAATGTAAAACACTGTGGATTAAGATTAGCTGCAGATTATCCCTTTAATCCATAGCCCATTTCTAGTTCTGAAGACAGGTAACCATGCACTTAAAACATGTTAAAGTACAGCAGAATGCTTTAAGCATCATCTGCTAGAATATAGAAAATATTTCTTTTGGTACATGTTTATGACTACATAAATTGGTACAGTTATTTTCAGTGGAGGAAATAAATCAAATGGGTAAAAATGTGGAGTAAAGGGTTAAGACACCCTTCATTTTATACGCCCTTCAACAGACAGGATGTACAATTTTATACGCCCTTCAACAGACAGGATGTACAATTTTATACGCCCTTCAACAGACAGGATGTACAATTTTATACGCCCTTCAACAGACAGGATGTACAATTTTATACGCCCTTCAACAGACAGGATGTACAATTTTATACGCCCTTCAACAGACAGGATGTACAATTTTATACGCCCTTCAACAGACAGGATGTACAATTTTATACGCCCTTCAACAGACAGGATGTACAATTTTATACGCCCTTCAACAGACAGGATGTACAATTTTTCTAGGATTCTAAACTTCAAAGGAAAGTTTATAACATGACAGCTCGGACAAGTTAAATAACCATAATAATTATCCACCCATTATTTCTGGAATCACGGCCCTTTGTAGAGTGGCCGAAAAACGTTTAATCGAAATTGGTCTAATTATGTTTTCCATGAGTTAAGCCCCTTTTAACTCAAAATATTAGAAATATGTTGTTTACCACTTTCTTCTTATACATGCTTTCACATATTAAGCTGAAATTCTGTATATGAGATTGTTTTGATAAACTGCATAATAATCGAGTTTGCATTTCATCAAAATTTGTCAAGATTTCCACGAGTAATGCCCCCTGAAGGGCGTATTATATACTGTTTGCAGTTCTGGTTTGACCTGAAAGATGGCCGTATTATGTACCCCGTTGTGGGATTCTTCGTTTCCAAAACAACCTGATACTGTGAGTTAGGACCTGGGTCCATGCTTATAAAGCGTTTGAGTTGAGTCTTAAATCATTCTCAAGCATTTGATTGGTCAGATTTGAGCCTAAACTCAAAACTGACCAATCAAAATTGTTTAATGCTTGAATGACTTAAGACTCATCACAAACACTTTATAAGCATGAACCCAGGACTGGATTTTGAGCAGTGATTTTTTCCTGATGCTCTCATTAGCAAGAAGACAAAAATCATTTGCCTCGAATAATCATGATCTAGTAGGTTGATTTTTTCTCAGGTTTCCAATGTTGCCAAAGTCAAGGGAGTGTGATGGATGGGCCCTTGTCATTAAGTCCCTAATCATTACCACCATGTGTGCCTAAGCAGATCATTTTCTCTTTTTCCCAACATGTTTTTATTACAAATTGGTGCTATTATCCCTTATTGTGCAAAATTAAGGCTTGTTTGGCATTTCTAAACACTTTGGATTCAGATTAGACACACAGTGCCGGGGCCGTCTGATTAGGATTCAAACGGTTTGATTTTCCTATTTATGTTTCTTCATAAAAAACTACCTTATGGCTAAATTTAAGCGTTTTTCCCTTTTGTAAATTTTTACTAAAACAACAACAACAAGGCAGGATCAGGCTTTTATCACCATGCGATACGGAGCTGGATAAAATATAAAATATAACCATATAGCAATTCTAACGGTGCTAAATTTCCCAATGGACCCTTCCGTTTCCTGATTAATGACCAGTCTATGTTGCCTTTTGAGGTTTTTATACCACCATTTTTAGCTCACCTGGCACGAAGTGCCAAGGTGAGCTTTTAGGATCGCTGAATGTCCGTCGTACATCGTCCATCGTCTGTCTGTCCACAAATCATAGAAAAATCTTGTTAACACTCTAGAAGCTACAAATCTCAATGGATTTTAATGAAACTTGGTCAGAATGTTTGCCTTATTAATATCTAGGTCAAGGTTGAATGTGGGTCATGTCCGGTCAAAAACTAGGTCACTAGGTCAAATCATAGAAAAACCTTGTTAACACTCTAGAGGCTACCGATCTCAATGGATCTTAATGAAACTTGGTCAGAATGTTTGCTTTATTAATATCTAGATCAAGTTGGAATGTGGGTCATGTCCGTCAAAAACTAGGTCACTAGGTCAAATCATAGAAAAACCTTGATAACACTCTAGAGGCTACAAATCTTATTGGAATTTAATGCAACTTAGTTAGAATGTTTGCCTAATTGATATCTAGGTCAAGTTCGAATATAGGTCATGTTGGGTCAAAAACAAGGTCACTAGGCCAAATCTTAGAAAAACAGTGTTAAGCCTCTAGAGGCTACAAATCTCGTTAGATCTGAATGAAATATTTTCAGAATGTTTGCCTACATCAAATCTAGGTCAAAATTAAATGTGGATTGTGTCTGGTCAAAAACTAGGTCACTAGGTCAAATTATAGAAAAATCTTGTTAACACTCTAAAGGTTGATTGTGGGTCATGTCCAGACATAATCTAGGTCACTTTTGGTTAATTTTACACGGTGAACCAGGTGAGCGATTTAGGGCCATGGTGGCCCTTGTTTAAATTTTGACAAACTCTGCAGATCTGGATGGAAACGCTTTTTTTTTTTATTTGTTTTGTTAAATGATTAAAGACTGCAAGTAGTTTCTAGTTAATAGTTAACTCAGTTAATAGGACTGCATGGCAACCAGATTTTACCTTATATATGCAATGTATTATCTAAATGGATTTGAGGTGCTTTTATGTACTTGGGTATAAAAAAGTTGTTTTAAAAGAAAGATTTTTTTTTTTACTTGTCTGAGAGTTTAAGGAATTGAAATATGTGGCCCTATGGAAATAAAATCCAATTAAAACAACATTCCCAGACTAGCTTGCCACTTCTCTTTTTCTTTAAATGTCTGGATAAAGGTGAATGTATTAATCTTAATTAGGAATTTAGGAAAATATTGACATTGCTATTTTATAACTTAGTCTACCATGATGATGTAATACACAATGGCACTAATTTCCACTAAATACTACTTAACTCATAAAGCCATGTAGTGCTCAGTAAATGAACGTGATCTCATGATGATGAGTGACAATACAGTCAAAGTTAGATATCTCAAACTTGGGTAAGTCAGGCAGTTCAAGGCTCAAGATAAGAGTGGTTAAACTGAAAATAAACAAGACAATTTCTCCTCTATATCTCCTACAAACCCTATAGTGTTTGGTTTGGTGGAGAAACAAGGAAGACTACCTGTGACCTTATCTCGAGTCCTGCAAACTTATTGGTAATCTAGAGGGATGGCTTTGTCTGTATGACAATATGATGCCCCCCCCCCCCGCCGAAATTTGACTAAGTTCAACTGCTTGTAACTTTGTGAAAATTAAAGCAGATCAAAATCCTGGTCCTATGCAGATCTATGGTGTATGTACAAACGCTCTGTCAGGTTATAAGGTTGTAGCTTGAGTATAAGTATATGTACTGTATGTTGGACGGACATACACGGGTAAAACAGTCGATTGATAAGTATAACTATAGAGATACAGCCATTTCTCATAATAATATTAAATGATTGTTTTTAACCAATTACTCCACAAATACTTTTTTAAACACCTCTTATAAATGAATCATGTACTAAAAAGAGAATTCCTTAGTTAGGAAATTCCAGAAATAATTCCTAGATGTCATTTCAAGTATTTTTAAAGATACAGTGCTACCTCCCTACAACGATTCCCTCCTCACTACGAAGTTTGTCGAAATTCCCTAAACAAGACAATTATGTCTAAGGCTTAAACTGCTGCTATATTGCTGGCTGAAAATTGTCCCCTGTTGTTTTTTCAAAAGTTACATAACTTAATGATGAGTGACAAAAACAGCTTGAATCCAGATCAGACGCGTCTGGTCTGGGTTCAAGCTGTTTGCAATTGTAGTCAATTTCCCTCGCTATAGGCCCAGTCACACCTTACCGGAAAGTGTAAACGGACGTCTAACGGAGAACAAAATTTCCAATCCGTTCGTCTCCGTTCGCATTAGTTTCTTGTCTGTTTCCTATTCGGTATATTCGCTCATTGTCCGGCCATGTCCGGTGATGTCCATTCAATCCGATGGAAAGTTTTAAACATGTTGAAAACTTGGGAACGGATGCCACCGGACGTAAATAACCGGTAGATGTATGGTAATTTGCGGTTGCAAACGTTTTGTTCGGAATGCATGCGTTCATTGTCCTGTACGTGTTTTTTGATGTCCGGTGAACCGACGGGGCCAAAACCTGACATCCAACCGATCAACCGGAAGGGTTCCGGCAACTAACCGCGGGTTAAACGGATCAACCAGAGGTGTTCCGGCAACTAACCACAGGTTCAACGGACAATTACTCGAAATTCATGAGATTTGCTCCTTGTTGAACTTGAATTTTGTTTGTTTTTTCTTTGCACATGCTTTCAAATATTAAGCTGAAATGTTCTATATGATTCTGTCTTTATAAACCAGATGTCGACTATTGAGTTCGTGTGTCATCAAACTTTGTCCAGTTTTCGATGAGTTATGCCTCCTAAAGGGCGTATTATGTACTGTCTGCATTTCATGTTCGGTCCATTTATACCAGTTTTATCGTGACACGAACAAGAACGTTTCTCAAACGTTCCAAGAATGTTGCATCAGTTTCTCATGCGTCCAACTTTCGTTTTATCCGGTATTCCTCCGTTGCCCTTACGGCTATGTCCATTATTTAACCGTTAGTTTACCGTAATTGTCCGTTCATCATGCGTTTTATTCGTTCCATGCCCCTAATGCGAAGCGTGGACGATTTTCGTCACTGGATTTCTTCCTAAGACAAATTTTCTTTCCGTTTGACGTCTGTTTATGCCATCCGGTAAGGTGTGACAGCACCTTTTAACAACTCCCTCTGAACAACGCACACAATGGTTGTCTCCCATTGGATGTTGTTGTAGAGAGGGAGCACTGTAGCTGCTTAAAGCAGGCTGAAAGTTGCCTTTAACCTGCTTTAAGTGATAACATGTCTATGATTCAAAACCAGATCATTTAAATCTAGATACTGGGTAAAGGGTTAGAAAGGTGACGGCTGGCTGGATTTAGGACGAAAGTGAAGTAGAAAGCTTCTTCAGGTACTTTTTGCTTTATCTTCATCTTGCGTTAATCCTTTTCCAATAGAAAGGCCTTTTTGTGCTTCTTCCCTGACCATGTAAAGAGTCATGGAAACCTGTTATGTTAAGGGAAAGAGTTTAGCATTCTCCTGATTTCTTTGCACCCTAGTGGTGGATAGATCTGCCACAGTGATTGCCTTTTGCAAACAGTTTAGGTCCAGACGAGACATCGCAAAATTGGCGTCTCATCTGTATCCAAGCTGTTTGACACATAATGACCATGTTTTGAAAAGAAATTTAGAAAATTTATTTTTAGAACAATAATTTTATTATAGCAGACGACAAAATGTTGCAGACAAAAAAATTACCCAGCATGCAAAGAGATAAGCTTCCTCAAGCCAGGTTTTACTGTTCTTCAGTGTTCCTTTAATTATCATAATTTTGTTTTAATAAAAAAAAACACAATAAAATGTTGAAAATGACAATTTAAAAAAAAATCTGACAATTTATTTCTGAATTGCAAAAAGTTTGTAACCTGATCAGATGCTGGGTGAGCCGGTGTGTGATCTGGCTCCAAACTGTTTGCAATCAACATAATTGTTGCAGCACAAGCATATTATGTAAATCAGGCCGGTTACATTAAACTTGTACAACAAATGTGGTTGTATGTCTGATTATAAATCTCTCAATTATTATTTATTTCCCTATCTTATCCTGTCTTGTGACATCTCTTTGTAATCGTCTTGAAAATCATCCTGTCTTGTCTTGTGACATCTCTTTGAAATCGTCTTGAAAAGACGATCCCAAAGAGATGTCACAAGACAGGATTCGATAGAGAAATCAGAAATTAAATGTATTTTTAAAGTTTTGACTTACGATCTTTTTATGACAGACCCCTTCGCAAGAAAAAATTGTGTTTTCTCCACTCAAACCAGTTTTCTCAAGAATTCTTCCTAGCCTAACTGTATTTCTATTATTGCAGATGTCGATTGTTTTTGCTGTATTGGAAGAGAAAAAGTAATCAAGCTATTTGGCAATTAATTTTCTTTTTATGATTATTTCAAGAAGCCCTGGTTATTCTCATCCCAGCATTCTATTTGGATTCTTGAAACAGTATTATACTGTAAACCTTAAAACTGTTGTTTTGGGGGGATTTCAAAATTTAGTCATTCCATTGTATATACAGAAATATTATAATTGACAAAGAACACGGTGTTCTAACTAATAAAGCTTGGCTTGGCCTTAGATAAGGAGTGAACTGGAGTTTTCAACATTTTCTCCTAGCTAGTATTTAATACCACTATATTTATGTAAACTATAAGGGGTTTAAGACAGGTGATTACTTAAAGCAAGATGGCAGCAAAAGAGAAAGCTGTTCTACTGTCACATTGCTTTATGCAACATTTTCTATTTTAAATCATTAACTCTGCTTGCCAAGTAATTTTTTTCATCTGCAACAATTGTTGTATAATTCTAAAAGTAGAATTTTCGAAACGGGGTTAGAGTGTCAAACTGTTTGGATCCTCAGTAGATGAGATGCTGCATTATGCAGAATCTCATCTGGATCCAAACTGTGCACAGATTATCCGGATTCGGCAGTTGGCTTGCAGGGAGTTAAATAATGTCTAGTACAACAAAGCAATTGTAAAATTATCATCTGAATACCAAAAACTCTCTATTTAAGTACTTTACTGAAATCCTGAATTTTTTTTTAAAAAATATTTTATTTCATTTATAAAACCTTCTGAGTGGCAAAGTGTATGGATCTAGATATTTTAGACTTGATCTTGATAAAAAATATTTGCAAAATTCTCCCAATTCTGGAATTAAATGCTAAAATAAATCGGGTATTCCCAACAAAAATCCACAAAGATTTTAAAACTTGTACCTTTCATCCCTTAATTTCTGGAAACCATTTTGTAATAACTGTGATGAATATCCTTTCACATCATGGTAGACTGAATTTCACTTTTCTCAAACCTTCCCACTTAAAACTATTTCATCAATTGATTTATAGACAACTTGAAGACTTGGGCAATGAGGAATTAGTATTCACCTGATTCCACCAGTGTTCAACCACAACTGTTGCTAGTAATGGATATAATAGTGTTTATATCACCTCAATCATACGTTAGCATCCCTTCACATGTGACCTGTCTTCCATACAGAGAATATACCAGCGAACATAATTCTAATCCAATATGATAGTTCATGCCTTCTTGCCATTAACCCTAAACATTGTGACTTGACTTCACTTTGGAGAATAACAGTCTATAGCATTTTCTATACTGTAAAGAGCAGCTATATCGGCCACCCAATAGAAGGTTGGCTTTTAACGTTTAAAGATTGGTTGCTGCTTAAAGCAGGATGACAGTACAGCAGAAAGCTCCTTAGGGAGCTTTGTGCTTTACTGTCATCCTGCTTTAAGCAATCACTTGTCTTAAACATAAACATTGATTCTTCTTTTGAGAGCTTGTAAAAGAAAGGTTTAATAGTATATTGTCAGTATCTGTATTAAATCTCTAAGACATACTTATTCCTTATTTAGCAAATCCTGATGCATTTAGTTAAGGTTGATGACTTTTTTGCATGCAGATTAGATGTGCCAAGTAATTTGCCTGATACACTTTAGGATCTCGAAATGTTTTTGGGGTTTAGAATGTTCTGAAACTTTAAGTAGGGAACTAAATGCTTTATATATTTAAGTGACAGGTTTTAAGTTGGTAATCGTGCAATTTGTGAACATGTTAAAGTGTTAATGCCTGGTGTTAAGAATGTATGTGTCAAAATGCACGCTTAGTTATTTCAGATAATCAGTAGTGTTGGAGGTTTATAATTGAATGATGGTATGCAGGGCTACAGTTAACCCTTTCTCATCATATAAACTCATATTGACTCTGTTTGGAAAGAGTGTAGACCCAGAGCAGACAGCTCCTCTGATCAGGTTCTAAACTGTTTTCTTATCGATATAGGATCTGTCTGACTTGAGTCTAGACTCTTTACTGGAGAAAAGTTTCCTTATTTTAACAGTCGATGTAATATTTCAGATATTCAGATATTAAACTCCTATATATGAAGACAGTGTGGGGAGTTTTATGTATAACTAATTAGCATTGAAAGAGTGTACCCATTCACCCATAAATACGCCTTTTCTCCACTTCATACAATTATGAATATGTACCATAATAAATATTTAGGAGCTTTCTGCTTTATTTTAAGCCTGCTTTAAGCAACCACCTGTCATAAGCATTGCAAACTCATCTTTGTAGAGAAAGAATTATAGAGACAATTATTATGCACAACAGAATAGATAATATTTCTTGTGGTACATAATTCATGACAGTATAAATTAACTTTTTCTTGTGGTACATAATTCATGACAGTATAAATTAGAACTTTTTCTTTGGTGGAGGAATAATTTAAAGGCATAACAAGGTGTATTTATAGTGTAATGGGTTAAAGCACCCATAGGAAGTGTAGAAGGGTCTACTGTATCAGATTTCTCTTCTCAGCAGTGTCCTGATCTGACCTGATTATTAAATGACTGTAAAGAGTAACAACAAACAATCAAAGAAACAAACCAAGCCTTATTACACTGACAAACAGAGAATGCACCACATCTCTGGAGGTGATCAGCTCAAGATCATACAAGTAGAACTGGAACATAGAGATAGTCAAGGGCTCATATAATTCTTAACTCTTTGCATGCCTTAAGTTACAGGCAGATACTAAATAAGGCGGATATGCCTCCCACTGTGATTACCTTTGCAAACAGTTTGGATCCTGATGAGACATCGCATAATGCGGCATCTCATCAGGATCCAAACGGTTTGACACTCTGATCCTGTTTTGAAAAGAAATTTAGAAAATTCTGTTTTTAGAACAATAGCAGATGAGAATTGTTGCAGACGAACAAAATACCCAGCATGCAGAGTTAAAGAAGCTAAAGAAAACCTTTGTCCATATGAATTCTGTGCTCATGATAGCTCCAGTACTTATAAGGTCTCTGCACTGATTCATTTTCAGCCTGACTTAGTGTTTAGCAAACACTCAATTTGTGCCTAGTCCTAGTGTCCTATAAAAGGGTAAACAGTCTTTTGCCCATTCGGCCTTTTGCCTCTTCCTCAAAAACAACAACACGGAACTTTGCCCCTTCTTGATTTTACGTACACAGCCTTTTGCCCCTTCCTGTTTTTTCATACACGGAACTTTGCCCCTTCCATAGCAGAATTCTGCCCCTTCCATATCGAAATATTGCCCCTTCTATATTGAAATGTTGATTTATGAAGTAATATTGTCTTTTAAATTTCTTACATTTGAATTAAGATTTCAGGGCTGCCATTTCTCCGGATTTTTCCTAAATCTTCGGATTTTTTTCTCTAGTACATGGTAGCTTAAAGCAGGCTGAAAGTAAAGCAGAATGCGCCTGCTTTAAACAGCCACGTGTCAACATAACTAGAAACAGGCGATGGGGAAAAGGTACGATTGGTAAAATCGCACTTGAAAAATGCAAATTTGGAAATCTTAGGATTTTTTATGTCAACTTATGGCAGCCCTGAGATTTCAGTAATCCCTTCCCGATTTTGTGTTGAGGTGAACTTAAAATTTATGTAATCATCATTATCGTTTATCACACATCATTTTCGCGTGAAATTTATGCAAACATATTTTTCACTTCACGCTTTGTTGATAATTATACCGAGAGTCTCTGTTGTAAAAGATAGAGGACAATTTAAACGTTAAGGAACTAAAAGGACACTGACAAAACCGTATCACTCTTTATCACATAATTTGCGGTCTGGGAGTTGCATAAAGCGATTGTATAAATATCGTAATCCACTAGTGGAATATCGTTTTTTGGGCTCCGGCCTAACTTGTTCGTCCATAAGCGCTGCATGTAGCGGGGTGCCAAATGACGTCATTTACTATGACGTTAACGTAAACAACGTAACGTTTGGTG
Source organism: Gari tellinella (assembly GCA_922989275.2). Classification (NCBI taxonomy): domain Eukaryota; kingdom Metazoa; phylum Mollusca; class Bivalvia; order Cardiida; family Psammobiidae; genus Gari; species Gari tellinella. The sequence continues at coordinate 26,052,915 of OV277862.1, forward strand.
GAAAATCTATATAGCGTAGGGTCTACAAACTACGGCTTCAAATCAATTTAATATATGCTTGAACTTGTAATGTGATAAATAGAATATCACATTCGTGTTCATTATTTATCATTTTTAATAAACTCGTTGACTAAAATGAATATGACGCTCGCCAAGGCTCGCGTCATATTATTTTAGTCAACTCGTTTATTAAAAATGATAAATAATGAACACTCATACAATATCCTCTATTTATTCTTTAATTAGCAATTGACACATATGTAGTTAACATCAAAGCAGCGACTGCTGTAAAGCAGTGTTCGATTTCAGTTAAAGTTGATTGATAATGATTGATAATAAGGTTGTTTGATAATTACTATGTCTTTTTGACCAAATTAACAAGATGAAAAGAATAATTAATTTCATATTATTAGCCTTTCGTCGGATACTGTTAAAGTTGGACAGATCAGAATAGAAAACATGTTTTAATCACCCAGGGTTTTAAATACATAACAAGAGGATGTATTAATATTTGTAAGTAACAATAACTTTATGCTTCCGTTTTTAAAACAAGAAAAAAATAGTGTTCAGACCTAAAACTAAATATGTACACGGAACACATTAACGGACTTAACAAGAAATGACTCCGTAAAATCAGTTTGATATAGGAATTAGCTATATATAGTAGGGGCAGATTGGACAAACTTCCGTCCATGCGAAAATAGGGAAGTGGCAAAAGTCCGCCCCTTTAAAAAGTGAAAGGGGCAAAAGTCCGTGTTGGAAGGGGCAAAAGTCTGTGTTGGAAGAAGCAAAGTTCCGTGTTGTGATTTTTGACGAAGGGGCAAAGGCCGGAGGGGCAAAGTTCCGGTATTCTATAAAAGGGACACATAGGCAAACAGGGTAGACTGCGTTTGATTAGAGTCTACACTGTTTGCTGATATGAATTCCAATATAAAGTAAAATGAAAATGAAAATTCTTATATAAAAAATGGACTTATCCAAAATATAAGCATGTAAAAATCCACTTGGCATAAAAAGGTTAACTAACTATCAAAATGGAGACCAATGTGCATATTTTTAACTGTACATGTTCATGACAGTATAAATTGTAACTGTTTTCTTTAGTGGAGGAATAAATTGAATGCACTCAAGTGTGAGTTCTATAGAGGAAGGGTTAGTAGTGCCATGGTCAGCTGCAAGTGTTTGGAATAGAAAGAATGTTACAACTAAAAAGGTTGTTTCCATGCTCTGGATAATTCATTCTAATATGTTTTCCATTACTCAGAGCGAATTTGAATTACCTGTGTAATTTTCGGAAGTGTCTCACTTCCTTCGTCCGCACTGACTGTTCGACTAGTGCTCTGTCTACACGCCTCTCCTCGAGTCAGGTGACCACACCAGGTCACGTGACCAGCACTAGTCGAACAGTCAGTACCGACGAAGGAAGTGAGACACTTCCGAAAATTACACAGGTAATTCAAATTCGCTCTGAGTAATGGAAAACAAATTAGAAAGAAAGTATGTTGTACAGTGAAACCTCCGAAAACCGTACCCCCGAAAACCGGAATTCTCCCTTAACTGAACAAATATTTTGGTCCCGAATTTATTGTTCTTTAATCTATATAAGAAAAACCTCCGAATTCTGGAAACCGAATGATTTTTTTTGAAAATTCAGACTATTTCTATACAAATCTACCTTTGAAAACGGAATACCTGGGGCAATAATACACAGGCATGTTTGACACTGATTTCCCTGGATCAGTTGAAAAGACAGCAATTTGTGGGGGCCATGTGTAATCATAAAACGTGGGATAATATAACCAGCAGTAAACACGATGTGCATGCAAACAGTATCTGAGATTGCAGGCTAGACTATAGGCTTGAAATATTTTTCACACTGCTTTTGCTCCAGGACCACTGTCCAGAGTGATCTGGATCTGCACTCAGTCTGGGGTTTTCTGGTTTTTTTTAGCTCACCTGGCACGTAGTGCCAAGGTGAGCTTTTAGTATCGCTGGATGTCCGTCGTCCGTCGTCTGTCCGTCCGAGCGCACGAAAGGTCCTTTGTTGGGTAGGGAGAACAATAGATTCCATTCATTCCGTGATTGCCCTATTGTTATTGTTGGGTATTTTAGTGTACTGTTGGGTACTTTTAAAGGGACTCGCAACCGGATGGTGTACTTGTCAAAATAAAATAAAATACTCAAATAAAAGCAAATTTGTGGCATTAATTGGCTTCTGACATTAAAAAAATATGATCAGTCCAAAAAAGTCTCAAGAATCGTCACCGAATCTTAGATTTTTAGATATTTTCCATCGTTTTTCTATACCGACTAGTAGACGGTATAGTTGTTGTTGTTGCTTCTCTACACGGGCTCAGACATAAACACGAGCCGAATTACGAAGTTGTATGCACTTTCGATCGCTACACATTGAAATACGTTAAATCGATCCGAGATAAACGGATAGTTCCGTGGTCCATTGGTCTAAGCGGTTTCCCCTATTTTGCCTTCTGTCCGCCAATGCCGGGCACCGGGTTCGAATCCCACCAGAGACCAATATTTTTTTTTATTGAAATACATTTTTTTAAACAGAATTTCTTATCCTAAACTAATTCTTTACCATTTATATAAGCATTTGACACATATTTACAAATTACTATTTTTAATGCACCATCTGGTTGCGAGTCGCTTTAAACAAAAAATATACCCAACAAATGTCCAACTGTGAGAACGTCCGTCCGTCCGTCCACAATTGTTCGTTAACACTCTACCAGGTTCAAATCTCATTGGATCTTGATGAAACTTGGTCACAATGTTTGCCTCAATGAAATCTAGGTCTAGTTCGAATGTGGGTCATGTCCGGTCAAAAAATAGGTCACTAGGTCAAATTATCGAAAAACCTTGTTAACACTCTAGAGGCTACAAATTTCATTGGATCTTCATGAAACTTCATCAATATGATTGCCCCAATGAAATCTAGGCCAAGTTCGAATGTGGGCCATGTCCGGTTAAAAACTAGGTCACCAGGTCAAATCTTCGAAAAACCTTGTTAACACTCTAGAGACTACAAATTTCATTGGATCTTCATGAAACTTCATCAAAATGTTTTCCTCAATGAAATCTAGGTCAAGTTCGAATGTGGGTCATGTCCGGTCAAAAACTAGGTCACTAGGTCAAACTATCGAAAAACCTTGTTAACACTCTAGAGGCTATAAATTCCATTTGATCATCATGAAACTTCATCAATATGATTGCCTCAATGAAATCTAGGCCAAGTTCGAATATGGGTCATGTTAGGTCAAAAACTAGGTCACTAGGTCAAATTATCGAAAAACCTTGTTAACACTCTAGAGACTACAAATTTCATTTGATCTTCATGAAACTTCATCAAAATGTTTGCCTCAATGAAATCTAGATCAAGTTCGAATGTGGGTCTTGTCTGGTCAAAAACTAGGTTACTAGGTCAAATTATCGAAAAACCTTGTTAACACTCTAGAGGCTACAAATTTCATTTGATCTTCATGAAACTTCATCAGTATGATTGCCTCAATGAAATCTAGGCCAAGTTCGAATTTGGGTCATGTCAGGTCAAAAACTAGGTCACTAGGTCAAATCATCGAAAAACCTCGTTAACACTCTATAGAGACAACACAATTCATTGAATCTTCATGAAACTTGAACAAAATGTTTGTCTCATTGAAATCGAGGTGAAGTTAGAATGAGGGTCATGCCCGGTCAAAAACTAGGTCACACGGTGTACATGGTTACCAGGTGAGCGATTTAGGGCCATAGTGGCCCTTGTCTTTTTGTTTTTTTGTGTTTCAAATGCAAAAAATGTCAATATATGCTAATAGCTGGAGAAGGGTAAAAAATCATGGAACACACTTAAACCAAAAAAGAAAACTGTCAGAAAGCAAACTTTCCATAAATGATGATTGGGAAAATAAACATTAGTTCCCTGAAACATTAATTACTTATGCATTTCCATGTTTGTTCAATAAAATATTTATTTGAAATTAAATATTTTATAAAAAACTTAGTTTCATTATCTCTACTACAGTACCTGATATATCATCAATGCTATTTAATAGTAAATTCATGCTTTAAGAACGATTGGAGGACATGAGCCCCCCTGGACACGAGCCCCCCCCCCCCCCGGCCGATTTTGCGCGGGTGGACATTGATATTGTGAACTTGATTACACAATAGTGACAAAATAAGATAATCGTTGCCTATTAGCGAATCAAACTGTCGGTAATACTTTGATGATACCTGGAATAAATTGTTTAATTTACTGAAGAAACACCGCCAGTGAAACGTGTTAGTTTGATTGAATCCATTGTCCTTATAATCTTAAGTTAAAGGTGTTGTTTGTGTCTCATAATTCTCAAACATATCAAAGTTCTTAAACATTTGGGGTTAAAAGCATATACATGTACAGATGAGTGAATACCATTAAAGTGAATTAATGATCAAAAAACACGTTTTGAAGTTTTAAATCTACAATTTTAGCCAATAAAACATGTATTTTATCATAGGGTGGGTAGGGGGCTCATGTCCGCACGCGCAAAACAGGCGGGGGGCTCGTGTCCGCCCGCGCAAAATCGGCCGGGGGTCTCGTGTCCGGGGGGGCTCATGTCCGCCTACCTGTTTAAGAACACAGATAGTCCATATACATATAGATCAATTTTTGTTCATTTGAAAAAACCTCCCTAAACCGGAAACTTCTGAAAACCGAACTTTTTCCTCAGTCCAGAGAGGTTTGGTATTCGGAGGGTATGTGGAAAAAATGCCAGAGGAAAAAATGCCAGAGGTAAATATGCCATAAGAAAACGGAAAATATGCCATAGGTAAAAATGCCAGAGGAAAAAATGCCATAAGTTCATAAATAAAATATGAACTATAATAAATTATGTTTTATGAAGTTATAAGAACTTCTGAAGCATGATATTGATATTTTAATTTGATAATTGAGTGAAACTTTCAAAACAGTTTGATAAAAGAACATAAAATTGAACTTATTGGTATTAGTTTATGGATCATCCAAATTTTCTTAAAATGAATGAAACATTGTTTTAAAATAAAAATAACTTTAAAAATGACATGCTCATAGTAAACTGTCAGTGTCGGATCAGGATCCAAACTGTTTGGCATGAATACATGTGGTTTTTTATCATTTCAAAAATCAGTTAGCAATTTAGAACAAAATTCAACAAGTCTACACTGTTTTCAGAGTGTATGAAATAAATAGGCAAGAAAGTATTGCAATCAGTGTAGAACCTGATTATGTACAAAGCAGCTTTGTTGAATTTTTCATTATTGGGAGAGACAGAGAGAGAGAGAGAGAGAGGGGGAAACATACATAAGTGTTCTATTTGCAAACAGTTTGGATTCAGATCAGACCCTTGGGAGAGACAGAAAGAGAGAAAGAGAGAGAGAGGGGGAGTCTGAGAGAAACATACATAAGAGTTCTATTTGCAAACAGTGTGGATTTAGATCACACTCTATTCTATATGGAGATGTCTTTCCTATCTACCATTGCTTTGCTTATAGAAAGCAACTCTGGAATAACATTTGCAAACAGTGTAGATTCAGATCAAACACCAAATAAATTGGCATCTGACATGAATTTAGACTGTTTCAGAATAGCAGTCAGGTTCTGCACTGTTTTTCAGCGGAGCTGCCTATTATCTATTTAGACCTACATTTTTATTTAGACAAACATTTCAACCAATCATATTTGATCAGAAATTTAGAATTAAGAGCTCGAGCACCTGTTGAAACTGAATTGTCTGATTGGATAGTAGCCAGGGCTCCAGATAAGAGAATTATTTCAAAACTTAAAAACTTTATTTGTGCATTAAATCCTATGGTGTCCTACTCATTTGAATTGTCTCTTCGAGACGATAAAAATGAGTGGTAACACCATAGGGTTTGGTGCTGCAATGAGTGAGAAAATGTTAGATTTGTTCAGTTTACTCCCTCTTATCTGGAGCCCTGATAAACTGTAGCCAGTGCTACTGGTCTAATTGTGAGACACAGTGCAGTGTTTACTAATACTGAGCTGATGACATCATGCTTCTATTTTAAGATTATGACAATTTGTCTTTCTATAGATAGACAGTGGTACCTCTACGGTGTTTTGTTACGGTTTACTACCAATTTATTTAATTGTTAACTATTTGTACAAATTTACCATACATTGATAGCAATATAATAAATAGCCTCGAGTGAGTTAAACACAATTGTGTTGTTTCATCATTTATTCACAAGAGTGAGGTGTTATAGAACTGTTGTTCTGTAAGGGCATGCACAGTTTATTTAGTTATAGTTTGTTTCAAGAAACTCCCCATGAATGAAGTTTGCTATATAGAACAGTAGTTTAATCTGAGGATCTCCTACCAGTAGCTAGGATATGGGTTATATTATTGTTTTGCATTTCTGTACATTTATAGTTTTTTAGTCAGAGTTATAGTTATCCTTGAATGTGTATTTTTTGCTTTTCAATCCAAGATATTACAATTCTTTGAAAAAACCAAATTTCATACAATTTTGCACACCCATCTACAGCATGAATTCCACCACCCATTCCGCTGAATATCTTTTTTAAAGATATTTCTTGTTCATTCTGCAATATATTGCCAGTTTCATGATTGAATGAGTTATGTGTTAAGTGTCACAATTAAGTGGGGATTAACACCTGTAGTCACTTAGTATAATCTGACCATAACTTGCTGACTGGCTTTGTAACATGATCAAAAAACGTGTTATATAGATCTCGTTTGGATCATGATCTGACATTGATAGTCTAATATGAGACAATGTTTATGTTATTGAGCCCATTTCCATTTTTTTATAGAACCAAAGTTTCAGTCAACATTTAGTAAATAAGAAAATTTAACCCATTAATAAGTCTAATCATGTACAAAGTACATGTATTACACTAGTCCTTCTTTTTTGTTTTAGAAATTTCAGTCAATTTCATATCAAAATATTATATACTCTACAATATAATTTAAACAAATATAATTATATATTATACAAAACTTTTCTAGGCACTCTCTTCTGAATATAAATATTATTCTCTAATAAATAAATACCCATTTTGATTAAATCTATAAGACCACTTCTACCACTTCATTAGTACCCTTTATATGTCGTTGATAAGTACTTATAACTTTATAAATCATATTAAAATACATAATAATTAAAAAAAAGTATAGACCTATGGCATTTTTTCCTCTGGCATTTTTAGCTCATGGCATATTTTCTGTTCTCTTATGGCATTTTTTCCTCTGGCATATTTTCCTCTGGCATTTTTTCCTCTGGCATATTTTCCATTGGCATTTTTTCCTCTGGCATATTTTCCTCTGGCATTTTTTCCTACAATCATTCGGAGGTTTCACTGTACATGGTTAATACAAGATTGACTGTAGTAATTTTAGGGGGCTTATTCCTAATAGGAAACTAAATGAGTATGTTAGTGTTAAAGTGATCTTACTTCAATCTCATTCTATTACAGCACCTTTCCGTTCTAAAGTGATAAAGTTTTTTGCCTAATTTGATTTACCATATTTTCTGCTATTTAGAAATTACCCCTTTTGTTCATTAGCCATTTCAATCCATTTTAATCGGATCTTTCCAAGGAAAATTATCTGAGCCTCTATGAATCAAGATATACCGTTATTTAAACAAAAGTCTCATTTGCTTCAAAATTGTTGTCGGCAAAGTTGTTAAAATTTAGTTTTTTTGATTGGTTTTAACATGAGGTAACAACTGAAAATATCAAACATTTCTGATACTGATCACATACCAAGAGACTGCGCATCTGGTCTGTGTCCAAACTGTATGCAGATACCAGTCTGGACTTTAATTCAAGCTTCACAGAAAAAAAGAATAAAAACCACTGAAATACAGTAAAACCCCTATAATTTATAATGATAACTAAATCATATTTATTAATAGGTGTTTTATAGGATAGGTGACTGCTTTAAGAGCAAGGTGATAGTAAAACAGAAAGCTCCATTAGAATACATCTGTTCTACTTTCACCTTACTTATTTAAGCTGTCTTTTATACAATCAATTAACTTAGCCTTATTTTTAGTGGTTGCAATATAGAGGTTTTACTGTATTGTGTTTTCTGTGGTGCAGAATTTTTTTTTTTGTTGGAGACAGGATTTTACAGTGCCTGATTTTGGTAATGAAAAATGATGACAAAAGATTCTCAGGATGGAGAAAAAAGGCTCGCTGCCTTTCAATAACGGGAGGGTTGAAGCAGGATAGTGCTGAGCTAGTTTTTTGATAATGAAGAATGATTGCAAAGGATTTTCTCTGAACAAATGCCTTCATTTCGCATTCCATAGCTGAAGATATTTACCTTAGTGTTTCCTCTCAACATCACAAACCTCTGTATTGAATATGTTTGCAAACAGTTAGGATCCAGATCAGGCCCAACTTAACATGGGGCCTGATCAGGATCCCAAACTGTTTGTTGCTTGGATTATGTTTCTGTGAATAAAAAGAAGACCGAACCAATATATATCAGACTTTGAGCTATCAACATTTTCAGCAGACTGGTTCACTCAGTCTTGTAAGAGTTAACATGGAAGGCTGAATTTCCAAATGGATTCTTGTAAACTCTGATAAATGAGGACCAGTTTACGTTACCTTTCAGATTAGCGTTGTTTGTCAACCATAACCTAGCTATTCCCCCATGTTAGTGCATATTTACTTATAGAAAATGTGTTTTCCGACCTTTGTAACCTTATAATGCCCAGTCTAAGAGCCATATAGATATTTGTTCCTTTACCCTGACAAGTGGATGCTGAAAGTAAAGCAGAAAGCTCCTATAGGATCTTTCTGCTTTACTTTCAGTTGGATCTTTCTGCTTTACTTTCAGTCTGCTTTAAGCAACCACTTGTCTGAAAAATTGAAAACAAGCTATGAGGGAAAAATATCCAAAATATATTCAAAAATATAACAAACGGCACCGACCCTGATCAGAGGGCTCCAGATTCGTTCATCATGGCAATAAATTGAGATAAGCACACACTCTACTTTCACACTGAGATATTAGTAAATAGTCCTTGCATCATATACTTGTAAATATTAACACTTTATTCCTCCACTGAAGAGAAGAGTTCCAATTTATACAACCATATACATAAACAATATGAAATATTATATATATCCTATAGATAGTAGCTTAAAAGGCATTCTGCTTTACCTTCAACTTGCTTTAAATGGTCACCTGTCTTCAAAACTCTAAGGAACAGACTATGGCGCCAAAGGGTCAAAGAATGGATGTAAAAGAGGTAACATTCTGCACATAAAGAACAATACACAGTCTAAGAATATGCACTGAAAATAAATGTCATACAGTGAACTTTTCATGCTCCCCTCGAAGATTACTTGGGCATACTAGCTGTTTTAATCCTGTTTGTCTGTTCATACATCTGCCTGTCAAGTTATTCATTTGCCTGTTTATCCACACATAAAATACATATGAGGCATGCCATGACAAAACCAGCCTTGTTGCATTACCTAAACTGCCGAATACCGTATATAATACAGGTACATGAAACGCTTTAGTTGCATGTTGGTATCAAACAGTGTAGATGTTTGATGCGGTGGCTGGCCTTGATCTACACTGTTTGCAATGCATTAAGTCAGGTGTTCTCATGGCACGCCTCATGTGTTTGTCTATTCCTCCTACTGTTTTTTAGCAATTCATCATTTGACTGTCTGTTTCTTTAAAGAGATAATATCCCAATCTATGTCAGAAGAAATCAACCTAGGTGACATTTACAATCAGTTTTTGACAAGTAAGCTTACGTGCTGTCTGAAGGTTAGAGATTAAGTTAGTGTCTGTATTGATAGTCTGAGTCTACGTACAGTCAAACCAGAGCTCCAGATAATGAGAGTATCTAAGAAATTAAAATCTCTATTTCCGCATTAAATCCTATGGTGTTACTACTCATTAGAATCGTCTCTTTGAAACGATTCTAATGAGTAGTAACAAATAGGATTTGATGCTGGGTTGATTGTCCGTTCATTCATCTATCCTCAACAATTTCTAAAAACCTGGCAGGATTGATCCTTATGATGATTCATTTTCAAAGTTGTTCAAAGAGTTGAACTCCATATTTTTGTCATAGGAGCTAAAATTAGATTATTTCAATGAAAACTTCAAAAACAACTTCTTGTCTGAAACCATCCTGAGCTTAGATATTTGGTACATTTAATCTAGGCATTGTAGTAATATGGTTTACATGAATATAAAAAGTATTTCAGTCAGCTAAATTTTAGAGTCCACAATTCCTGCCCAGTTTTCATGGATTTTCATGACCCTCTTGTCTAAAATAGAAACAGCTAGCTCAGGTAAAGGGTTTTAAGTAGCAAAGTTATTTAGTATTGAGACAACTAGGATTGCAAAGGGCAACGTTATGAAGTTGTATTAAGTATACAGCAGAAATGCTTAAGGGTGCATCAATGTCATAAGCCAATTTTTAAAAGTATTAAACTTTTTTTCTAACATTGATTTTTTGGAAGAGCTGTTTATGATGAATGAAAAAATGAAAAAAAAATATATATGGTGGTGTCCTTTTTTTTGAGCTACAGCGATTTGAAAAAGGTATGTCAAATTTTGACGGTTTTTTTCTCAAATTTTACCCATTCAGAGTACAAGCTTCAGTAAAATTTATTTCAAAACAAAACAAACATGATAATTTGGGTTTTCATTATTTATTTCATGTCTATGGTGGTATTTTCACATATAGAAACCAAATTTAGACAAAGCAGGCACCAGGTTTGAACAATATGGATCCTTGAATATCAAAAATATGCTTTGTATAGGGCATGATTTTATTAGATTTTTTATTTTATGAAAAAAATTAAAAAAGTTTGAAAATGAAATAGTTCTAGTATTTAACTTTTTTTTATATTCTACCAGATGAAAGCCCATGCTAAGGCAGTTCAAAATATGAAAAGAAATTGAAAGGTTAGTGTTGAAAATTTTGAGTTATTAAAGTAAAAAGAGTTCTCTCCCCTTACAAAATTTACTAAAAAGTACCATATCGATGTTATTTAGAGCTTTATAAATTTCACATTTGGTGCCATTTTTTTCTTAAATTAGTTTTTGTATGAAGAAATACTACCATAGATAGGAAATAAATAACATAAAACCAAATTATCATATTTGTTTTCATTTAAAATGGATTTTATTGAAGCAGGCTGTTTGAAAAGGACAAAATAGGAGGAAGTGGGTGGGGTAAATTTTACATGGCCGTAGAGCCAACTGTTGTTCACCAAAATGTACACTTTTACTATTTTTTCATTCATCTTAAATAGCTCTTCAATACAAAACCATCATAGAGTGTTTTCATATACTTTGAACATTTCCCAAAGTCATGACATTGATACACCCTTAACATCCAGTCCCATAACCAGGCCAGATTCTTGTCTGTTCTGAATTTTAACTCCTGGAACTTTTTCCATTATTATCTGTTGGCGTGGCAGTCATTAGTCAGTCTTTATTTGAAATCAGACTTAAAAATAAAATGTTCTAGCTCTATCTCTGAAATTGCCCTTATCAACTTTATATTTGTAGACAATAAGTACTATCTGACAATGACAACCAGTTTGGATCTTGATCAGGTTCTAAATGACGTTTGCTCTGATCTGGATCCACTCTGTTTGCAAGGGTCTATTCTAAAGAACTTGTTTCCAGCATGCAAAGGCTCAACTCTTAGAATGCAAACTATTTTTTTGTCTGCTGTTTGATTTTGTTATAAAATAAAAAAATTCAAAAAATTTCTTTTAAAATAGAATCAGAGTGTGAAACAGCTTTTGACCCTAGAGCTATTTGGTGTCTCATCTAGATGGAAACTGTTTACAACCATAATCATTGTTTTGCTGGTAGCATGCAAAGAGTTAAATTGTCAGAGCTTCTCAATCAATCCTTTTTCAGCCTAGAAGCTAAAAGTTTAACCCTTTATATGCTGAATTTTCATATGGATTATTCAAATTTTAAAAGTTGGTCAATTTATGCTGATTTCTAGGGGTTTTTTTTGAGAGATTTTTTTCAAAGATTAAAGTAAAGCAAACAATGCAGACTGGCCAGAGGGCTCTCTAAGGAGTCCTCATCTGATCAGGGTCTACTCTGTTTGCAAAAATATACATGTACTGTTTTCCTGCACAGCAATAGCTTACTTTGAATGCTAAGTTATATATTGTCATCTGCAACGATTGTCATTTGCCACTACCACTGTTCTTAAAATAGAATTTTCATAAATTTCTTTTCAAATAGAGTCAGTGTGTGTTTACAAAAGGTACTGACAGTTTAGAGGCTAACATGCAAAGAGTTAAACTCTTAGCAGGCTAGCGGTTAAATCATGATACCCTTTGCAAACAGTTTGGATCCAGATGAGACGCTGCATCTCATCAGCATCTAAATTGTTTAACACTGACCCTGTTTTGGAGAAATTTTAAACATTCTATTTTTAGAATAGTAGCAGACAACAAATGTTGCAGACAAATTATTACCCAGCATGCAAGCAGTTAAGCCAGCTAATTTCAGCAGCAAATGGATGCATGAGGTATTTGATTATTTTGTAAGGGCATGCAATTGAATCTTGTTCCTACAATCTGATATGAATTCAATCAACAGAATTGTTATGCCTATCATGTCAGCACTTACTGCTTCACTGCATTTCTCATCCACTTTTATTTCTCAAACCTAGATTGAAGGACAGTTACTACTACTTAAGACTGAAAAAAGAATGTACACTGTATATGTGGTGCAAACAGTTTTGATCCTGATCAGATGCTGACAGCCAATCACCAACAGCCTAGATCCTGATGAGATGACAAGTAAGTTGTGATCTGATGAGGATGTAGGCTGTTGGTGATTGACAATGCACTGTGGATAAGGCAGTGAAAGAGTTTAACCTTTTGTGTGCTTAGAAAGTTTCCTCTGCTGCATTCCTCAACTGTTCAAAAAACAGGGCTCCAGATACGGCGAGTATTTCAAAACAGGGCTCCAGATACGGCGAGTATTTCAAAACAGGGCTCCAGATACGGGGAGTATTTCAAAAACTAAAATCTGGAGTTCTACTTAAAACCCTGTGATATCACTACTCATTAGAATCGTCTCTTCGAGACGATTCTAATGAGTAGTATTTAACACCATAGGATTTGATGCTGCAATGAGTGAGAAAATGTTTAAACTTGTTCACCTTCTTATCTGGATCCCTTCTTATCTGGATCCCTGTTAAATCATTTCTTTCGCTATTTCAAGTAATACTATAATTATCCATGTTAGGAAGAGTTTGGATTTTGATGAAATGGTGAGTTTCTTGGCATCTCCAGATCTAGATACAAACTGTTTGCAAATGCTAATCACGTCAGTATTGGCACTGTAAGAGTCAACTCTTTGCATGCTGATTACCTTTGCAAACAGATTGGAACCAGATCAGGTGCCAAGTAACTTGGTGTCTCATCAAAGTAACCTGCTTGACACACTCACCCTATTTTGTAACAAAATTTTAGTAAATTACAATTTTCGATCAGATGCAGATGAAAGTTATTGCAGATGTAAAGATTACATACCATTCAAAGTGTTAAAGATGTGTAAGGAAAGACAGACTTGACAGGCATTGGGAAAATGGAGCGGTTTTTACAGGGTTTTACGAAGAAAGGATGCCAGATATAACACTCAGCTTCTGATAAATTGGTTTAAGAAATTGGTTTAAACTTCCAAAGGTTGCTTACACGTCTGATTTATGTGTTTCAGAACTGGCATTAAAATGTCAGGCAATGGAAAGCCGCAGTCAAACCTTAGTTTTCACTGACTATACCCCGGTATTGAGTGAAACATGATATTCGTTATTATGAAAAACCAAAGAAATCTGCGAAATTAATGCAGAACAAAAGTCACGCAGAAAGCTCCTAAAGGAGCTTTGTGCATAAGTTTTGTTCTACATTAAGCTGCCTGCTGGATAAGGTATGTCCTTACAGCATGTTATTTTGACATAGTGTTAACTGTATGTCTATCATTGTATTGATTCTTTATAAGACCCTTGTTCTACATGAGCCCCTATATTTAAATACAACACCATTTATCAACTCAAATAGCCATAATAAATGGTTGGGAAGAATCAAGAAGCTGTTTAAATGGCGGCATATTTGTTACTGTCCTAGACGGAAATTGGATTGAAGGTCAGAATTAAACATTTCAGTAACCAGCAATGAAAGGGAAAAAGCAATTGTAGGGGAAAATAAACAAGGTGACTTTTGATGGAGGAACAGATTGTTAACAATACTTCATACAATGTAAAACTCTAATAGAAGGCTCAACTTTAGTGAAAACAAACAGGTGACAGCTGAACACATCGACTCCAAGACTTTTAGAGTACAAAAAGTACATTAAGTCTTGTCATATGCAATCAGAGTCTGCTCTGATTTAAGATGGCTCCTAATTAGGACTTAATTTGTCATTTTACAATATATTACAGCACACCCTCTCTACAATGGCCCTCCCAACAATGACTCGCTCCTTACAACTACCCTTGCCACTTTTCTCAAAACAGTACATTTATGTCCAACCTTTTCATGGCTGCAATACCGTCTGCTCAAATTTGTCGTCTGCTGTTTTTCTCAAAGTTACATATAAGTGGACATTTTGATAGAATATATAAAATGATGTGTGACAAACAGCTTGGATCCAGATCAGACACTGGGTTACGCAGTGTCTGAGCTGGATTCAAGCTGTTTGCAAAGTCTAAATTAATCTTCCCTCCCTATAACGACTCCCTCCAAACAACACACGCAATATATGTCTCCCATTGGGTGTCCTTGTAGAGAATGAACACTGTACACAAAAAACAACCCTAGATAGTCTGAAAATGTCCATTAAAACATCCTTATGTCAATGAGGTGCTTTTGCAGTGCTCCCTCTCTACAACAACTAGTGCAATTGTTGTTGAAATCAGGTCATTGTGTCAAGAGTAATATGCCTTTGATGTGCTCAAGTATACTAGAATATTCAGTTTTCCAGTACTTTTACACTCTATAGTCTACAAAGTTAAATGGATTTAGATTATATAATATTGGTAAAACTCAAAGGTAAAGCTATCAGGCTTCATTACAACAGGTGAGCGATAACAGGGCCTTCAAGGCCCTCTTGTTAAGTGTGTGTATAACTGAGGTAGCATTAGCGTATGCGCCCCCTGGCATCCTTGACAATTTATTCTGAATCTTTGCTTCATCCAAATTAGATCTAGGTCAAGGTGAAATTGAGGTTGGATGATATGGGTGAATTGAGAATGATCCAGGGGCCTCCGTGGCCTAGTGGTATAGTCACTGTGACTTACATCACTAAGCTCCTCACCGCTGTGAGTTCGAATCCCAGTAGGGTCGTTCGAATTGTTCATGTTGGGAAGCCTTCCAGCTGGCTTGTGGAAGGTCGGTGGTTCTACCCAGTTGTCGATTTGTGCCTGAAACAGTGCATAAAAGACTTCTAGGGTCTTCCTCCACCTGTTATTAGCTGGACATCGCGATATGACTGAAATACTGTTGAAAGTGACGTAAAATCAAAACAAATAAATAAATAATGAGAATGATCCAAGGCAACAAGTGTATTCAATTTGAAGGCAGTGTTGTAATGGTAGCTTTCATTGTTCTATCCCATTGACTTAATATATCATTTCCACGCCCATAACGTATTAAAACGTTTTGACGTTTATGGCACATTTTGGCTTCCGTAGAATGAAAAGTTATGATTCGCACATCACGTTGGAAGACTTTTCTGAAAGGCCAGGTTCGGCACTGCCTATTTCTAGAATATCAATGGTCTCCTGCAAAATGTGACACTTTCAGGCAGCATCCAAAATGGATCCAGACACAAATTTGCAATATTGGAAAAAGGCGAATGCCAGAGGGGCCGAAACGGTCCATCTTTCTACTTTCGGTTTAAAATGTACTCGACCTTTTTGTCAAAACCCGTTATAATAGCACTCATGCTGGAATTCAGTAACACTGACATGTCAACACAAAGCTCACAAAGCTCAAACTGAGCTCAGGATCCACTTTTTTTTCTTTCTTTTTTTTAAGTCGTTTGGGTATTGCGTGAACGCGATTTAAATATAGCGCTTCTAAAAATAGATAGTCACTTTCGGTTTCGTGTTTACACGTCAGAGTAGTTTTGAGATGTCAGAGTGTAGTGTTTATTCAGAAAATGAGCTCAAAAGTAGTCCGGTAGTGTCTGTGTTATGTGTACAAAATCGTCCGGGCTTGCTAAGGATATCTAAGAGACCCACCCAAAGTCTTCAATCAGTGTCTATAAGGTCAACAATTACTGCAGGCAGCACATATGTTGCTTCACACGCCTACCTCAAGGTGGGCAACAACAACTTATATTGTTTGTGTTAATTATTGGGTGTTTACGACAGGTGACTGCTTAAAGCAAGGTGACAGTAAAACAGAAAAAATCTGAAGGAGCTTCCTGTTTTACTGTCACTTGCTTTAAGCTGTCACCTTTCTTTTATACAGTCAAATAGCCTTTGTTTTATTGGTCGTAAAAGAGAGGTTTTTACTGCATCTGGAAAAGTCATGGAAACTAAACCATGGTGCTCCCCCACTGTACTCTGTCCATTATGAACCAATGCAGTCACAATTGCTGTTGGATTAGACCTTGCAGATTAGCCAGTCAGAGGGAGTAAACTGACCAAATACAACATTTTCTCGCTCATTTCAGCACCAAATCCTATGGTGTTACTACTCATTAGAATTGTCTCGAAAAGACGTTTATGCAGAAATAAAGATTGATGTTTTTTAGGATCACAGTTGGATGTCTGTTGTCCATCGTCTGTCCATTCGCAATTGGTTTGTTAACACTCTAGCGACTACAAATTTCATCCGATCTTCATGAAACTTGATGACAATGTTCGTCTTGATGAACAAGTTTGAGTAAGTCATGTCGGATCAAAAACTAGGTCACAAGGTCTAATCATAGGAAAATCTTGTTAACACTCTAGAGGCTACAAATCTCATTGGTTCTTAATGAAACTTATTCAAAATGTTTGCCTCATAGATATCTAGGTCAAGTTTCAATGTTGGTCATGTCGGGTTAAGAACAAGGTCACTAGGTCAAAACATAGAAAAACCTTATTAACACTCTAGAGGTTAAAAATTTCATTGGATTTTAATGCAATTTGCCTCATTGATATCTAGGCCAAGTTTGAATATGGGTAATGTCGGGTCAAGAACTAGGTCAAATTAAAGGAAAACAGTGTTAACCCTCTAGAGGCTACAAATCTCATTAGATATGAATGAAATATTGTCAGAATGTTTGCCTACATCAAATCTAGATCAAAATCAAATATGGCTTGTGTCTGGTCAAAAACTAGTTCAAATCACAAAAAAATCTTGTTAACACTCTAGAGGTTGAGTGTGGGTCATGTCCAGTAATAATCTAGGTCACTATAGGTCAAGTTTTACATGGTGTACCAGGTGAGCTATTTAGGGCCATGGTTGCCCTTGTTTAAAATACTCCCCATAACTGTTGTTAATAAGAGTAGGACATAGCGCCTAGGTTTTCTGTATCCACTCCCCACTCTCTGAGGTGTCCAATTCGCCCATAGATGGCAGAAATGGACATTAGCAAACAAAACAAAACAAATCCATATCTGACATTTTTAAATAGTTCAGATCAGAATGAGACACTGACTAATTCATGATCAAACTTTTTTGACAGTTATGCTGATGTTTCCTCTTCAAAGTAAAAACCTCAGACTGAATTTGAAACTCATTACCGGCGACACTTTTGAAGTAGAAGATAATTGAACTTGATGTTACCATTCTTCTGCCATGTATTTTTTAGCTCACCTGAGCCAAATGCTCAAGGTGAGCTATTGGGATGGCCCTGTGTCCGTCGTGCGTCGTCGTTAACAATTGCTTCAAATGACATCTCCTCCTATACCGCTGAACAGAATTCAACCAAACTTTACAGAAATGTTGCTTGGGTCAAGCTCTTTCAAATTTGTTCAAAGAATTAAAAACAATGTAGAACTCTGGTTGCCATGGCTACCAAAGTGAAAAAATAAGGAAATCTTAAAAAATCTTCTTGTCAAAAACTGCAAGGGCCAGAGCTTAGATATTTGGCACATCTACAGGTCCTCTATCAAGTTTGTTCAAATTATGTCCCTGGGGTCAAAATTGGCCACGCCCCGGGGGTCACATTTTTACATAGAGTTATATAGTAAAATTTTCAAACGTCTTCTTCTCTGAAACTAATATGGCCAGAGCTTTGATATTCAGCATGGTGACACTTCTAGATGTCCTTTACCTATTTTGTTCAAATAGTTTCAGTCTGTTACACATGTAGGTCACAGGAGCTAAAAATAGATTTTTTTCAATGGAAAGTTACAAAAATCTTCTTGTCTAAAACCCTACTACCCTGATCTTAGATATTTGGAACATAGCATCATCTACAGGTTCTCTAATAAGATTGTTCAAATTATGCCCCTCGGGTAAAAAATGACCCCTTCCTGGACATAAATAATTATCTCCATTTTGTCAGTTATTCTCAGGTGAGCGAAATATGCCCCATGGGGCTCTTGTTTCTATATTCTAGCAGATGGTGGCTTAACCCTTTCCCCAATAGAAGCGCCTTTTAGCGGATATGATTTATTCATCCGCTGAAGAAAATAGTTCCAATTTAATCAGTAATGAATATGTATTATGGGGAATATTGTCTATATTATAACACATGATAGCTTACAGCAGGCTGAAAGTAAAGCAGAATGTGCCCTAAGGCACATTCTGCTTTACTTTCAACCTGCTTTATGTAGTCACCTATCTTAAGTACTAGAAATAGGCCATCAGGTAAAGGGTTAAAGCAGGCTAAAATAAAGCAGAATGCGCTTTACTTTCAACCTGCTTTAAATGGTCACATGTTTCAAAGCTAGAAACAGGCTATGGGGTAATGGGTTAAAGAAGTCTAAACATGAGTGTCACAGTTTGGATCCAGATCAGATGCCGAGTAACTCTTAGTGTCTAATCTGGATCCAAACTGTTTGCAAATACTAAACCAGTGCAGTGGTGACCAGCAGGACAAGGGTTTAGAGATATGTGAATACACGGCTCCAGATAAGAAGGGGTAAATTGAACAAATCAAGCATTTTCTCACCCATTTCACCATCAAATCCTATGGTGTGACTACTCATTAGAATCGTCTCGAAGAGAGGATTCTAATGAGTAGAGAATGTCTCAAAGAGAAGATTCTAATGAGTAGTGTTTACTTCAAAAATAAAGATTTTAGTTTTTGCAATACTCTCCTTATGTGGAGCCCTGTCAGAATAGTTAAGTCATATTCTATATTGGCAGACAGTCTGCATTTCTTGAGTATCATTGATAGATTTGGCTGTCTGAGATGCCCGTTTCTATCCAGTCAGTAATGTAAAGCATACAATCATAGAATACAGTAAATACCTTGTCTAATGATGATGCTTTATGGTGTCAAAGACTACTTGTAATTTAAAACAGGATAAAAGTAAAGCAGAAAGCTCCTTTTGGAGCTTTCTGCTTTACTTTAATTCTGTTTTAAGCACACCAACGTGCATTAAGATTGGGAAAATGCCCCCTATGTTATTGTTTGTATTATGGGGTTTGTAAGCTAGCCAGACAAAGTCATATGTAAGAGGTGTAGGGAATCAGAGTTGATATTTTTTATGTCACCTTTGGTACATCTCTATAGCCACAAAGGGTAGTGAATTAGTCTGGTATATGACCATTGTGTGTAACCACACCTTTTAATATATCTGCAGGGAGTAAGTCTGTCTATGGAAAAGCTTCCTTTAATGAAGCCTGCAGATGAACAGCCTTCGTTGACCTAAACATTGTTTTTATGACACCACAACCATAATTATGTTTAGTGCATTACCCCCGGCTGTCCATCTGTATATCCATAGATAGTTCCAATTTATACAGTCATAAACTGTATAATGTACCAAGAGAAATAGTTTCTATATCCTTGCAGATGGTAGCTTAAAGCAGGCTGACAGTAAACCTTTCAATCTGATTTAAGTGCTGGGCACCTATCTGGTCTCAAAACTAGAAACAGGCCATGAGGTAAAAGGTTAAAACTACAACTCTTGTTTGGCATGCAAAGGGTCACAACAAGAATGAGTTGCCAAGGCAGTTTTGCATTTTAATCATCTTGGCAAAAAGCATTCACGACAGCCAGTCAATTGCTGCTATGAAAATAAAGGAGAAGCTGTTCATCTAGTAAATTGATTTATCTTGAGACAGTACTTTGACCTCCAACTCTGACAATGCTGTTGTTTCAAAGAGATTCTTTCAATGTCTCATGCATGGTGCAGTTAACAATGCTTCTCCATTGATTTGTCCAAAGAATATATAGAAGTATAACAAACAGCAGAGGGCTCCTTCAGGAACTCTCTGATCTGGGTCTACACTGTTTGCAAGCGGTATATATGATTGGTCAATATAATGACCAATGCATGCCCTTCATTATAAAGGTGAGGATGGTGTGAGTTTGATTGAACCATAGGAAGAATTGTTAGTGATTGCGGCTGATTGTTCCCTAGTGTTGACTGTAATATTGTTAGGCCATCAATTACTTAATTAGTTATCATAGCGGCCAGTGACAGGTCAGTGGCATCATGTCCTGAAGTCGTGGGTGATGCAGGAACCTGTAACAGCATGTTGCTCATTAGCAGTCTGTAAATCCTTATACACAGCTACAGTAGAGAAGATGGTATTCTTTCCGTTCAAAACGCAAACGCATTACAGTAAAATGCCGAAAATTATAAGTTTTTGAAATTTTTGCTATTTTTTTTAATTTGAGTGTTAAACAGATGGGGGCCAGATCAGATGTTGGGTTACCCATCTGATCTTGCTCCAAATTATTTGCAATGGAAATATAAATAGTTTTAGCGTAAACATATTAACTGGGAAAGAATAATGTGATTGCAAGTCCACTGTATGGCAAGTAAACCAGCTTCTTCCGATGCTCTCTCCTACTGCCATCACCAAACTAAATGCCTTATCTACTCATTAAACCCAATGCCCTGCCCCTTTCCCTCGCAAGGATTGTTTATACCCCAACAAACATAGTTTTAGGGGGAATTATACTGGAATCAGCCTGTCCATGATTGGACTTCATTCTTATTGTTTTTGGTCACAAAATCTTGTTTGAAGCAATATTCATTTGTAGTATTTTCCCTTTTGACCATTGTTAATCATTGCAGGCCATGGCCAACCAAGCTGACCATTGCTGACCATGTGGATATCTCTGGTGGTAATGACATCCCTAGTTAAAGATACAGGAAAAACTAGACATATTCAAACTGTTTTATCTGACTGCTATTAAGGAGAGACACTGGGACCAAGATATTTTTTACCATGGATGGCAGAGTGTTTTTTAATTTAGATCAAACAGTTAACCTTTGTTTTACACTAGTCTTCTGCTCATTCCATTTTCCACTTTATTCCTTTGTGAGATATGTGCTGTACTTTGATGTGCTTTAAGAAGTCTGTACCAATCTTGAACACTGGAAATACGCTGTGAGAAAAATTATTTAACAAAGGGCTGTTGTAGCAATGGCCACACTTCATCATTATAAACAAGATTGACTGTACCTGAATATCACAAAGTCACGAGCACTCATGTAGGAACATCATTGTTTGTTTAATCTTGCCCTAATCTAATATTACATCTTGGAAAATGTCTCCTCTCGAAATTGCCAAACATCTTGGCAGGTTTTTGATTGAATCGTCTAGTGTATTTGCTTTAGGGTAAACGTTATTGAAACAAAATGTCTTTCGATAATGATGCTCTTCACATAGAAGGCTGACATTGCCATGGCCTTGTATATAACACCCATCATATTGGCTACAGTTAAACCCAAATGCATTTTTGTCCGTCCACATTTTCAAACAACATCTCCTCTGAAACCACTGACCCGATTTCAAACAAACTTTATCAGAACCTTCAGTGACAACGGGGGAACGAAATCTTGTTCAAAGTTTTTGGCTAGAGTTATTCCCCTTGCTGTGGGACTAGATTTTCTAACATGACCGTATAGACAACTTTTAATGCATTTATAAGAAAATCTTTAATAATCTTCTTCTCAGAAACCAAAAGACCCAGACCTTTGATATTTGGTATGTATCATAACCTAATGATCTTCTATCAAGATTGTTCAAAATTTGACCCTGGGGCCAAAAATGGCCCCGCCCTGGGGCTTATCAGTTTTTCTTAGGAAAACCTTTGAAAATCTTCTTCTCTGAAACTGTTTGGCCTAGATCATTAATATTTGACATGTAGCTTTGCCTTATGGTCCTCTACCTAGCTTGTTCAAATTATGACCCCTGGGTCAAAAATGGCCCCGCCCTCGAGCTTATCAGTTTTACATAGACTTATATAGGAAAACCTTTAAAAATCTTCTTCTCTGAAACTGTAAGGCCCAGATTTTTAATATTTGACATATAGCTTTGCCTTGTGGTTCTCTACCAAGATTGTTCAAATTATGACCCCTGGGCCAAAAATGGCCCCGCCCTCGAGCTTATCAGTTTTTCATAGGAAAACCTTTAAAAATCTTCTTCTCTGAAACTGTTAGGCCTAGATCATTTATATTTAATATGTAGCTTTGCCTGATAGTCCTCTACAAAAGTTGTTCAAATTATAACCCCTGGGTCAAAAATGGCCCCGCCCCGGGGCTTATCAGTTTTACATAGACTTGTATAGGAAAACCTTTAAAAATCGTCTTCTCTTAAACTGTATGGCCTAGATCTTTAATATTTGACATAAAGCTTTGCCTTGTGGTCTTCTACCAAGACTGTTCAAATTATGACCCCCGGCCAAAAATTGCCACACCCTCGGACCTATTAGTTTTTCATAGGAAAACCTTTAAAAATCTTCTTCTCTGAAACCGTAAGGCCAAGATCATTTATATTTGACATGTAGCTTTGCCCTATGGTACTCTACCAAGATTGTTCAAATTATGACCCCTTGATCAAATTTGGCCCCGCCCCGGGGCTTATCAGTTTTACATAGACATATATAGGAAAACCTTTAAGAATCTTTTACTCTGAAACTGTAAGGTCCAGATCTTTAATATTTGACATATAGCTTTGCCTTGTGGTTCCCTACCAAGTGTGTTCAAATTATGACACCTGAGCCAAAATTGGCCCCACCCAGGGGCTTATCAGTTTTTATAGGAAAACCTTAAAAAGTCTTCTTCTGTTAAACTGTAAAGCCCAGATCATTAATATCTGACATGTAGCTTCGCATTGTGGTCCTCTACCAAGATCAAATTATGGCACCTGGGTCATAGCTATATCAAAATGTTGTCTTGCCCAGTCAGATTCTATGGTACAATGTCCTCAGGTGAGCGAAATGTGACCCTCTGGGTCTCTTGTTTAAACAGAATTTGTTATCTTACCCATTTATTTAAGTGTTTTACATAATTGTATTTACAAATTACTATTTTTAATGCTAAATCTAGTTGCGAGTCGGTTTAAAAGGAAAATTACAACAGCAATTCAACAGAATTTAGGCAA
This sequence comes from Gari tellinella, assembly GCA_922989275.2. Lineage (NCBI taxonomy): Eukaryota > Metazoa > Mollusca > Bivalvia > Cardiida > Psammobiidae > Gari > Gari tellinella. The sequence continues at coordinate 26,076,478 of OV277862.1, forward strand.
TGATTGATTATAACCTAGGTGTCTATAATTTGACACTTCTAGAAGCCCTTAACCAATATTGTAAATATGGTTCCGGTCCGTTGCATATCTAGGTCACAGGAGCTAAAAATAGATTTGTTCAATGAAAATTATGTCTCTGGGGTGAAAAGTGATCCCATACCAGGGGTTATGTGACCCTTGTGTTGGTTTTTCCAGGTGAGCGATATTTAGGCCCGCATGGGCCTCTTGTTTTGAAAACAACAATTTAAGATTTCTAAGCAGATTAGCAGGCAACATTGTATGATTTATGTATTGTCCATGACTGACTATGATTCACAACCAAGAATCTTTGTCTGATTATGATTCAGGCTCAACGGTAATAACTGTAGACCCTGATTCACAGTCAAGCATAAATCTTTCAGGTAATTAATATAAACAAAGCATTAAACAACTTCTTTTGTTGTTAGCTCACCTGAGCCAAAGGCTCAAGGTGAGCTATTGCGATGGCCCTGTGTCCGTCGTTGTCCGTCGTTCGTCGTCCGTCGTCGTTAACAATTGCTTCAAATGACATCTCCTCTTATACCGCTTGACAGATTTCAACCAAACTTTACAGAAATGTTCCTTGGGTCAAGTTCTTTCAAATTTGTTCAAAGAATTAAAAACAATGTAGAACTCTGGTTGCCATAGCAACCAAAGTGAAAAAATAAGGAAATCTTTAAAAATCTTCTTGTCAAAAACTGCAAGGGCCAGAGCTTAGATATTTGGCACATAGCATCATCTACAGGTCCTCTATCAAGTTTGTTCAAATTATGCCCCTAGGGTCAAAATTGGCCCCGCCCCGGGGGTCACAGTTTTACATAGAGTTATATAGTGAAATTTTCAAATGTCTTATCCTCTGAAACTAATATGGCTAGAGCTTTGATATTTCGCATGGTGACAGTTCTAAATATCCTTTACGTAATATGCCCTATGGGGCTCTTGTTTCATTAGTGGAAGAACAAACATTTATGGGGTAAAGTGTTGATTGTAACATGTAAAAACTATACTCAACAAAATAATTAAAGGGGCAAAGGTATAAGTTCATATATCTTTTTCAAAAATGCAAACATTTTCAAGTTAAAAGAGTGAATGGGTGTTTAGATGCTTTAGAATAAAAAAAAAATTAAGAAACAAACGTCACTATGTGCAAAAATGGTCATGGTTGAATGAATTGAAGCGGACAAGTATCAAAAACACGGTTTTTAACGTCTACTGGATTTTTGCACGATGTGTCTGCCTATTCTTCAACGATTAGTTTTCTAGCTGTTTTCATTATAACGAGTGCATATTTGCATCTTAAGCAAAAATAGATTGCATATTGGTACAAAATTTGAAAACTATGCCCCTAAAGACGTCATTTGTCGTTTTCCAACGTCATGTTGCGACGGAGTTTAACGTTAGCAAGGGTGTCGTCGACAGGTTGTGGTAGTTGTACCTGGACACTGGGATGGTTAATTGGAGATCAGGTCGTTTGCAGGTCATATTTGAAGTAAAGGACCGATGTTGTCACTTATGGCATGACGTCAACGGCTCAATTCCCTCGTTACGCTTAATAGTGTTTATAAACAGACGTGTGGTTACAGGATTTCTGTTCAGATCGTCGGGAATAGACTTCATGCTGCAAACGTATGGGATAGAAGACCTGTCGTGTGACCGGCCTTGACCCCATACCACCGAAAACGTCATCTAGCGTTTTGCTAGAAATCATGCCATTTGAACGTTTACGTTTTCGCAACGTATTGTGGACTAGTGCGTCAAACTTCATTTTGGATTTAAATGACGACTGTAGAGGAATGTAAAGACAGCGAAACGAATGTTTCTTCGACTGTTATGTGGCAGAGCTTGACGGACTCTGAAAGGGGCAGGGTTCCTATGGGTGGGCATATCCTACAACGGTTGCACGGACCTTTACGTCATTAGGAACTGGACTCTGACTAGTTTGCGGTACAGGGACGAGACCCTAGACGCTATTACACGCGCTGAATCTGGAGCTAAGGGTTCAGGCTTCATCCCGACAGACGACAAAGCTCGTCCGTACCGAGCACGTATGGTAGACCAGTACTTGGAACACGAGGGCATAGGGCAGATAGACTGGCCAGAAAGGTCAACACTCTTCGGTCACATTGAGGATGCTTAGGACATGCGGCAACGCCGGATGTCCGGTCGAGATTGTCACCTTAGAGGCTAACAGACATGCTTATTGAAGAATGGCACAGAATGTGCATTGCAAACATCCTTAAGCTAATTCTCCGATTTCGATGTAGATGCAAGGAAGTGATTAATGCACGTTGTGAACACATATGATACTAACTGTAATTTAAGAGAAGAACCTAAAAGGTGTGGCTCTTGGTCAAGTTGTTTGTTACCCCACCCACCTAGTCTCGCACACGGTAATTTTAGGGTGGTTGTGTTTGAAGGGGAACTGCGATATATATTTCTACTTTTCGAAATACAGTTATACTCTATAACGAAGTTAACATGTCATTTTACATGAAACTGTTAAAAAAATATTGTATTAACTTATTTTTATATATTTGGCCTACTCAATATATTTGCCCCTTTAATTGTTTTGTTGAGTATATTAAGAAATGTTATAGAGTACAAAAACTCCATATAAGAGAAGGATATTACAAATATCAAAATCCTGATAGTGTCATCATACTGTATACTGATTATAGTCATTCTCTTCCAGGCATATTATCAGTATGTGACTCAATTTTGGGTTTGATGTCACCATAAGAACATAAAAACTATTGGAAATACAAGAACATAAAAACTATTGGAAATACGTTTTTAGCTCACCTGGCATGAGGTGCCAAGGTTAGCTTCTACAGATTGCTTGATGTCCGTCCGTCCGCACAAAGTTTTACATGGTGTCCCAGGTGAGATATTCAGAGCCATCTTGGTTTGCTTTGAGTTGTCTAAAGATACCATATAAAATAGGCTCATTTGTAGATACTGTCCACATCAAAATCATTTCATTTTGAGAAGAGCCATATTATACACGGTGTATAAACCTGTACGTGGTGTTTGAGCTCCGTACTGGTAGCTGCTGAGCACTGAATCGAGAAATGTCACAATGGCGGACTTGCGAGACCGCTAAGGGGTGAGTAAATCCCATTCTGCAGACATTCAAACATTGATTTCAATGCTGAACCTATGACATACCTGTTTAGATATGTTGCAGGTGTGAAATTTTGAACGTATTGAGTTGGTGTCTTGAATTCATCTTGTTGAAATTTCTCGGATACTGGCGAAGGCTCACCGTGTTTTCGATAGCGTTGTCAAAAAGACCCAGTAGATTTTGCCATCTAAACGACCGTTTCTACATCTTAAACTACACATTCTATTATCAAAATATATTTTATATCTACTGATACGATTCTATGGAAATGATATATTTGAATGTGCAGTTTAAACGCCAGAAAGCATGTAAACAATGCGATGCAAATTGTACGGTCAGCTCTAGAGGAAATGTATCATCAGCTGTGAAAATGAATATAAACGTTTGTACGGTCAGCTGAAGAGCGTTGTCTTTCTTTTTATGCGAAGCTAGATTTAGCTGTTATTACTGCGACCAAGTTTTCGACGTTTTCTCTGCAGCCGTCAGTCGCCGTGCCAAGAACCATAAAGCAAAAACTCTTTAGGTAAAAATACTTAATTTAGAACATTACCAGGGCAAACAATACACAAAAAACTGCTAAATTTATCCATCTGAATTCGAAAAAGAAAACCAAAAGTGATTCCAAACAACCAAACAGTAACAGTAAAAGTTTCAGGAAAACCATAAATAACACCAAGTCCAGTAAACTACAAAAAAGAATAAAGCTCCACGTCACCCAAATAGCACTATATTTCTTGGCTGCAGACAATTACGGAGATGGTGATAAAGAAGAAGAACTTTCGAAACTTAGTTCGCAAACACCCACAGGCAAATTACTCGGAAGAGGAGAATCATTGAGAAGTAAGAAATGATAGTAGTACGACTAAAACATTACTTGACTTGTTGCCAATGGTTGTAGAGAACATTTACGAGTGCAGGTATCTAGAAAATAGTCATCCGTCCTTTTTTGAAAACTAAAAACTAAAACAAAAGTTAAGAATTATCATAATATTATAGGGCTAACAAACGCCTAACTGCGCTTTTTAGTACAGAAGTCCAATAAAGGACAATAACTTTGTACTTTTTGGAACCACTCGTATGAAAAATATAACACCCACATATCTGTTTAATAATTAATCACCTTCACCTATCCCGTGGACATGTCGGACCGTTGGGGCACCATATATTTCTTGACAACCAGCTATCTCCATTCCCCTCTGTTTTGTGCCATCCGCACCCTTTCCTTTAGACTTAAATCTGTCCACTCTGTTATGTTATCTTTCCATCGCTTGCTCTGTCTGCCTCTCCTTCTTCCTCCCTGAATTGTGCCTGGTAATATTGTCTTTGAAAGCCCTGTTGATCTCGTCACATGCCCGTACCATTTAATTTTACGTTGCTTGACAATTGTTAATAAATCTTCGAGAGGTCCAATGGCTTCTTTGATCCTGTTTCGAACTACTTCATTTGAGATGTGTTCTTTGTATGATATGCAAAATGTTTTTTCTGAAACACCTCCCTAACGAACTAATTCTTCGCTCCAAGTCTGCATTTAAGGTCCAAGTCTCGCTGGCATATAGGAATATGGACATGACAAGTGAACGCATCAACCTTATTTTCGAGCTGAGGCTTATATTTCGATCATTCCATATTAATTTTACTTTGCGAGTGCTGCTGTGGTCTGAGCGGCTCTTGCAAGTATCTCGGATTTCGACCCCTTGTCAGAAACTGTCGCACCCATGCAGGTACTTAAAACTATCTACGCAATCAAGCTTCTTCAATGATGTTGTTGGTCAGCAGTTTTGTCTTTTTTGCGCTGATTTGTTGCCAAATTCGGTAGATGTCTTGTAAAGGCTTTCAACTAGATTGGATAGCTCCTCTTCCTTCCCTGCTATACCATCTTTGTCATCTGCAAAGCGCAAGTTCGTGATTGTCCTCCCACCGATGCTAACCGTTCCTTCGTGGTATGCCAAAGCATCCGACATAATTCTCGCTAGGAATATGCTGAAGAGTGTTGGGGAGAGTAACCAACCCTGTCTCACCCCCACTATTATGCAAAGTTTGACGTCAATCGGTAAAGAAATGTAAAAGAAGTTGCATAAAAATTATGTGTCAAGGGCAGACCGATGAACGAATTAACCAACAAACTGGCTCCTCTACCCTTCTAGAAGTTCGTTTATTGGGCATTAAACCGAGATAATTACAGTATACATAACATCTCTCAATTTCAAAATTGAGAGCTTCTGTATAGCAGAAGTTATCCACCGGAAAGAAAGTGCTGCACTGGGGAATGACTGAATGGTATTGATGCATTTCAGTAAATTATGTGCAAGACACTTTTAATGATAACACTTTTCATAAATGAAAATTAATCCTGAACAATGTCAGTCAAACATGGGTTTTATGCAGAACAATAGAAAATGTTTTAAAGGGGGATAACTCTCAAAATATTAACTCAAAGCTATTAACATTGTGCAAGGCACTTTCATTCATCAGTCGCTTTCCATTAATATAGGTATATTTCATATATGGCTATTCAAACTCTGACAAGAATGGATGGGTCCAATGATTTTTAAAATATCTTAGATTTACAGTGATTAATACAGCTGCAAGTTCCGAGACCTATACTCATTAAAATTGTCAAAGACTCACTTGTCAAGACTCATAATAGTTTGGCCATTATATAATATTTAAATCTGAAAAACTAAATGTTTTGCCCAAGGGACTCATTGTTTTACAAATTGTGCACCCCAGGAGGTATTTTTAATATTTTTAATTGCAAACGACTTAAATTACCACAGAATTAGAAATATTCTTGAAAAACACTTTAATGTCGGCTACGGAATAATGGATGGTTTTTGACAGTAGACCAATGTATATCTGTTCGAAATAGAATGAAGTGGGAAAAGATTATTTATACGCAATATCTGTGTTTTAATAAATGTATATAATAGTTTGGTACATTTTCTTTATAATGACTTCATGATTTGATTTAAGGCATTTTTAACAGAAGAACACATAAACAGAAAAATTCTGATTTTGAGCTGACGGTACACATATGCTCGCAGCTGATGATACAGTGTCAGCCGTGTTTGAAATAGCTGACCGTACAAAACAGCATCAATTCTTCTGATCAAAAATGCAAATTGCGACCATGCTTTCAAAATACAAATAAATCTATGACATCGCATCAATTGGATTTACTCTGGAAAGCATATTTGTTTTGATAAAACAGTATAAACAAGGATAGATGTTGTATAAAATGCAATGTTTTGACGACATCCAAAAGAATTCCGAGTGAGCCACCAGTTGATTTATGCCTCGAAATAGATATGTAGATGTATAGATTGTACCAAAGATGGTCGCGATTGGTTTATCATTCTCTCCGGTATTTGAAAATCATGCTTACCGACAAGACTTTTCATTTAATGAGAGGAAAATAAATAGGAACTCATGTCACATACCTGTTGTTTTCCTCCGTTGCGTCGCTTCGAGGCTCAAAAACAACCAGTACAGAGCTCAAAGTATCCGTACAAAGCTCAAAGTATGCATACAGGTTTATACACCGTGTTATATATAGTAACAAATAACTCTTTGTTACTAGGATACAGTAACCTACCATTGGTAATGAAATATGAAATAGCCACGCTTTAACTTTGAAATATTGGTATGTTCAACTTAACCGAACATTAAATAATGCAGTTCATGTGTGGAACTATAGGATAGTTGTAGTAAATTAAGTGAGTTCAATATATCGAAGTTTGACTGTACACTGTTTGTAAAGAGAGTGCATGCTTTTCACCTGGGTTCAATGAGATAAAGACAGTTGAACCATCATACAGAAATAACCTATAACTACCATTCTAACATGACACGTGAATTCGTCTCTATAAACAAAGAACAGGTCTATCGTGGTATACCTGAGACGTTTTACAACGCTCTTCTCTACCCCGCTCCTCCCGCAGTTATATGACATGACGTGACCGCGTGGGTTCATACGTTATGATTTTTAGCTCACCTGTCAGCTAGCTCAGGGTGAGCTTTTGCAATACTTGAATGTCCGTCATCCGTCGTCCGTCGTGCGTGTCAACAATTTTAGTGTTTACACTCTAGAGGCCACAATATTTATCCAATCTTTCTCAAACTTGCTCAGATTGTATATTACCATAAGAGTGTAGATGAGTTCGATTATGGTTGAAATCGGACCAATAGATCAAGAGTAATCTACCTTTGAATTTCTGAAAATGCCATATTTAAGTGTGTTTACACTCTAGAGGCCACAATATTTATCCAATCTTTCTCAAACTTGCTCAGATAGTATATTACCATAAGAGTTCGGATGAGTTAGATTATGGTTGAAATCGGACCAATAGGTCAAGAGTAATCTACCTTTGAATTGCTGAAAATGCCATATTTAAGGGTGTTTACACTCCAGAGGTCACACTTTTTATCCAATCTATCTCAAACTTGCTCAGGTTGTATAAGACCATAAGAGTTCAAATGAGTTTGATTATGGTTGAAATCGGTCCAATAGGTTGAATTGCTGAAAATGCCATATTTAAGTGTGTTTACACTCTAGAGGCCACAATTTTTATTCAATCTATCTCAAACTTGCTCAGATTGTATAAGACCATAAGAGTTCAGATGAATTCGATTTTGGTTGAAATCAGACTAATAGGTCGAGAGGTATCTACCTTTGAACTGCTGAAAATGCCATATTTAAGGGTGTTTACACTCTAGAGGCAACAATTTTTATCCAGTCTTTTTCAAACTTGCTCAGATTGTATATGACCATAAGAGTTCAATTAAATGTGATTATGGTTGAAATCGGACCAATAGGTCAAGAGTGGTCTGCCCTTGAATTGCTGAAAATGCCATATTGAACAGCGTTTACACTCTTGCAACTACAGTTTTCAATGGATTTTTATTTTACTTTCACACAGTATATTTATTATAAGCTCTCAAAGGAGTGCAATTTTTGTTGAAATCTAATCATTGTGGCAATAGTTATCTGCCCTTGATATACTTTGAAATGATAGAAAAGGCTTCATTTCAGTATTGTTTAGGCTCTTGTTATCTGCCTTTGATGTACTCTACTATACTAGAATTATGAGGTTGTATTCCAAAATTGTTTACATGCTATAGTACAAATTTGAATGGATTTAGATTAAAACGGATGAAACAGAAAGGTAAAGCTATCAAGCTTCAGTACAACAGGTGAGCGATATCAGGGCCTTCAGGCCCTCTTGTTAAATTTCTTACGTTATTCATATATCCCGTAAAGACCATTTACTTTTAACTAGTCATGTTACTTTAATTTTCGCATTCTTCTGTCTTGTTTCATGTAATGTTTATTCTATGCCAGATTATGGATTGGTAAATGTAAATTTGCTGTTAGGTGTTAGATTCTTGTAATGCAGCGGATGCAGTTATTCGGTCGAAAAACTGAAGTAAGTATGGAACATTTGATTTCCTTTCTAATGAATTTCTTTAAATCTGGCCCTGTTAGATCGTTGTGGTGCGCAGGAATTGACCACTCAGGCCTTCGGCCTTCGTGGTCAATTCCTGCGCACCACAACTCCCAACCGTTGTAAAATACCGTTTCACAACGGTAGAACATAGATTATTTCTTAATTATATTGTACTAATTATTTTGTGTTTAAGACAGGTGACTGCTTAAAGCATGGTGACAGAAAAACAGAAAGTGCATACAGGAGCTTTCTGTTTTCCTGTCACCTTGTATTAAGCTGTCACCTGTCTTTTATACAATCGTTTAGAGAGGTTTTACTGGATGTTGGATAAAACATTCCTATAAATCATTGGAATGAAAAAGTTATGTATAACTTTATTTTTGAGGAGTAACATTTGAAAACTACAATAGTGGGTAGATAAACGTAATGACAAATTGCTTGAGGCCGACATGCTCACATATAAATACTAGTTATAAGCTTTTCATCGTAGACAGCCTGCCAGCTATTCTATCACTCACATTACATGGTACAGTCAAAACTTCCATGTCTCAAACTCACTTAACTTTGCACAGCTCCAGATAATATAAGGGAAGTATTTCAAAAACTAAAAATCTTTATATCTGCATTAAACCCTATGGTGAATCTACTAGATCATTAATATTTGACATGTAGCTTTGCCTTATTGTCCTCTACCAAGATTGTTCAAATTATGACCCCGGGTCAAAATTGGCCCCACCCAGGGGCTTATAAGTTTTACATAGACTTATATAGGAAAACCTTTTAAAATCTTCTCTGAAAGGCCCAGATCATTTATATTTGAGATGTAGTTTTGACTTGTGGTCCTCTACCAAGATTGTTCAAATTATGACCCCAGTGATTTTTTTACCTGCGAGTCCCGAGTCCTAGACTCACTAAAATATTGTGGGACTCATAAATTTAAAACCTGTGAGTCCATTTTGGTAATAAAGATATAGCTGAGACTCATAGTTTTGAAGGCCAGCGAGTCCTAGGGACTCATAGTTTTGAATTTGTAAAAAAAATCACTGTGACCCCCAGTCCAAAAATGGCCCGCCCTTGGGCTTATTAGTTTTTCATACGTAAACCTTTTAAAATCTTCTTCTCTTAAACCGTAAGGCCCAGATCATTTATATTTGACATGTAGCTTTGCCTTTTGGTCCTCTACCAAGATTGTTCAAATTATGACCCCCTGGCCAAAATTGGCCCCGCCCCGGGCTTATCAGTTTTTTTTATAGGAAAACCTTTAAAAATCTTCTTCTCTGAAAACTGTAAGGCCCAGATCATTAATATCTGGCATGTAGCTTTGCATGGTTGGTGGTCCTCTACCGAGATTTAATTATGACACCTGGGTCATAGCTATATCAAAATGTTGTCTAGCCCAGTCAGTTTCTATATAATCGGTACAATGTCTGAGGTGAGCGAAATTTGGCCCTATGGGCCTCTTGTTCAAAGTTTAAATGTGGTTAAATTGAAATACGGATATGTTCAACTTAAGTGAGTTGGATGAACCTCATGTAGTTAAAAGAAAGTCTTTTAATCGTACTGTCAAACTGAGGGTTACATGAACAATTCTCCTACCCACTCGCACCAATGATCAAGGCTAAAACAACAACCATAATGATAATCACATATAAATTGCTGCATTTCCAAATGGCCTTTTCAATGATGGAGGGATTTGCCACCAAAATATATAAAAGTATGTCAATCGTTTAATGCCCTGCAGCTCAGAAATAAGCTTCCTTGTAGTCAGAAGTCACTTACTGATGAAGCATATATAGACATACAAGACAAATAGAAGTGAGGTTCAATTAAGGATTGCCTAGTGCAGAAACAGTGACATATATGACCTACTTAATCTGTAAAATGTTAAGGTAGAGTCTGAACTGCCTTCAAAGTGTTTGCCCTAAATTACTCCATAGCCTTTTTCTAGTGTTTTACAGGTGATCATTTACAGCAAGTTGAATGTAAAGCAGAACTTAAGGTGCTTTCTGCTTTACCTTAAATCAGCCTGTTAAGGGTCAAGACAAGCACCATATATTGAGCGCTCCAAGGGTAGAAGGAATGTTTTATTTTTCTGTCTTATATACTTTTAATCATGATCAGAATAAGTTCTGTAATCTGATCAGCTCGAAGGCTCTTAATCTTTTAACTGCTAAGACATTGTCTCTTCCAAAATTGTCTACTGCTCTCATTTCATCAATTTTGACTATATAGGCATCCTTGGAAAAAGACACATTCAATATATGTGTCAAAATAGTTTTGATCCTGATGAGGTATGGAGTAATTTGCAGTCTGATCAGGAAGCAGACTGTTTGTGTATGCTTAGTGTGCTTGGAGTAAGGCAGTGTATCTTCTCAATTACCCAGTGGCAGGGCTGCCATTTCTCCGGATTTTTCCTAAATCTTCGGATTTTTTTCCTGTACGTGGTAGCTTAAAGCAGGCTGAAAGTAAAGCAGAATGCGCCTTAAGGCGCATTCTGCTTTACTTACAGCCTGCTTTAAGTAGTCGCATGTCAACAAAACAAGTAACAGGCTATGGGGTAAAGGTACGATTCGTAAAATCGCACTTGAAAAATGCACATTTGGAAATCTTAGGATTTTTTATGTCAACTTATGGCAGCCCTGCAGTGGTATCAGGGAAATAGGACAAAGCAAAATAATTACAGTACTTCCAAGGGTATCTGTCAACCAATGTAATATAGTTGCTGTATCAGATTTCATCGAAACCTAATTAACCCGCTGACTTGCCGAAAGGGTAAAATATTGAGACATTTCCCCCTAAACTCTATACTGTGAATCTTGTACTATACCATCACAGAATGAAGAACACAATCCGTCATTATAGTGACCTTTAAAAACAGATCACTGCTTAATGTATGACAAAAGTAACGCAGAAAACTAATGTAGGAGCATTACATTACTTTTGTCCTGCATTAAAATGCCAGCTCTTTGAAAGACTACCATTCTGTTTACTTTTCACGGATTGTCTTAGCTCCTTGCATGCTTACATTACTGTTAACTCATTATCCCCTGAAACTTCCAATGAACAATTCCAGTTTACATTAAAGGCTGGTCTATTTTAGACTATTTAGGGTTGTTTTTAATAATATATTGCAAAATAACAAACAGTGAAGTCCCTGATTAGAGGGCTCCTGCAGGAGCCCTCTAATCAGGGACTTCACTGTTTGCTTTAGACAAGTGTACTCTTCACAGGTACACTTTTGGTAAATGACGCATATATGCGTCACTAGGGCACAATGAGTTAAATGCAAGCTATTTGGATCATGATGAGATGCAGAGTAACTCAACGTTTCATCAGGATTCATCAATCTGTTTGACACTCTGACCCTGTTTTGAAATCAGTTTTAGAAAGTTGTGATATATTAGAACAGTAGCAGTTTAGCAGAGCACAATTAACTGCTGCAGACAATATCTGTAACTTAGTGCACAATAAGTTTATGCAAGATACACTGTTCCTCAAGATTGAACTTATCAACAATATAATAGTGTTTGCCTGGGAGCTGTAGGGAGAGTCATATTGTTACAGCTTCCAATTTAGCTGTGATTAAAACAAGGAAATGAACATGACAATTTATGGTACACCAGACCACAGTTCTACAGGAATCAGAAACTTGATGATGAAACGAGACGCCAACACATGTTTCGAAGAAAATGACAAGCTATTGTCGTCACTGCGGCGTCTGCATCGCCGTTGTTGTCTAATTGTAGTCGTCGATAGTCGTTGTTGTCCGAAATCTTAACAATGGCCATAACTTAATTTGAAACTAAATATGATACAGACTTTATATTTGGACGGTGTATTTATCTCAAGAAGCTCTTGAGCTCATTATTACTTGGGTCATGTCTGACAAAGGTCAAGGTCATTCAGAGGTAAAATACGGTAAATTTAACATTGGCCATAACTCTAAAACATGTAATAGAGATTTCATATTTTGTGTGTGTCACCCAGTGCAAGAAACTCTTGAGCTAGTTATAAGTTGAGGTATGTTTGACAAAGGTCAAGGTCATAAAGGGGGTCGAATAGGGTCAATTAACATCCGTCATAACTTTTGAATTGCATGTTATAGAAACTTTATATTGTGCATGTGTGCTTTACTTAAGAAGCTCTTCAGTTTAGTACAACTTGTATCATGTCCGGTAAAGGTCAAGGTCATTTAAAGGTCAAATAGGGTTAGTTAAACAATGGCCATGACTCTAAAACAACAAGTGATACAGAATTCATATTTGGCATGTTTACTCATCACAAAGAAGCTCTTGAGCTCAGTACAAGTTAAGTCTTGTCCGACAAAGGTCATGATCATTTAGAAAACTTACACTAGACAAACTGACAAATAGTCAAGACAGAAGAAAGCAATACAAATATCTGGCTGTTCTTTCTAAATCTATTATGATAACAAAACAGATGAGCATTGGCACCTGCATGCGGTGCTCTTGTTACAACATAATTTTACGCTGCAAACAAAGTTTGAGAGGAGGTATATAATTATAAGGAGTCAGTGTGTTGGTTTGTCCGTCAGTAACTGCTGGTCCATCCGTCTGTCTGTCTGTTGCACAACAGATCTTGTGACACAAGCTACTTCTACATTTCTATACCAATTAACATCAAACTTGGCATAATGAAGTGCACATGTGCGAAACATATTTTCAACAGGAGTTGTCTCGAGTTATTGCCCTTGATTGGACTTGTTTTGACTGAATAAAGCTCTGTTACAGATTGACATCAACATTTTGCCCAATAAAAGTTACAACTCAGCATCTAATCTATGTTCACAAAATGATCATGGTTCTGTTGCTAGCATGTAAAGAGTTAATATAAAATAAAATGTACTCAATCATATTTGTCAACGGTTTCTCATTACGTGTTTTGAAGACATGTTTTGCAGGAACCGTGACAAACATGGAAGAAATTTTAATCTGGGCCATTGACCTGCTGAATATTCATATATAAAACTCCGTCTATCATCAGAACAATTAACCCTTTACCCCATAGCCTGTTTATAGTATTGAAGATAGGTGACCACTTATTAAGCAGGTTGAAAGTAAAGCAGAATACACCTTAAGGTGCATACTGCTGTACTTTCAGCCTGCTTTAAGCTACCACCTGCTAGAATAAAGAAAATACTTCTAGTGAATCACAAGTTGTGATACATATTCATGATGGTATAAATTGGAACTATTTTCTCAGCAGAGGAATAAACTGAATGCGCTATAAAAGGTTCTTCAGAGGGGGAAAGGTTTCAACGAGCTTATTGACCTAAGCAAGTTTTTCTAGTGAAAAGTGTAAATTCATTTCAGACAAATCCTTTAAGAGAACTGAAGGTCCTGATCAGACTACTTTTAGGAACTGTCTGATCTTGGTCACCACTGCTTTAAAAAAAGCTTTAACTCTTTACCCCATAGCCTAGCTGTTTCCAGTTTTGACGAGAAGTGACCACTTAAAGCAAATTGAAAGTAAAACAGAATGTGCCTTAAAGCGCATTCTGCTTTTCTTTCAGCCTGCTTTAAAATTACATCTGCTAAAATATAGAAAGTACTTTCTATCCTACATATTTATGACTGTATAAAGTGGAACTATTATCTTCAGTGGAGGAAACAGTTAAAGGCGTAAAAAGGTTTGTTTTTATGGGGGAATGGGTTAATATAATGCTGATAGCGGGGAGAGCTGGGTTAGGGGTGACTGTACCCAAATACATGGTGAGGTATTTACAGTGTACAGTAAACTCTTGGCATTATGGCAACTCAAGCATAAAATCATAAGTGATATTAAAGAAAGATGGTACTGCCAGAATAATTTGGCAGAGCATTGACCCGTTACTATAACATCTCGCTATTTCGTCAACTTGAGCCAAAAACCATACGCTACATTAAAGAAAGTTGGAAGCTTAAATCAGGATGAAAGTAAAAGTATAAAGCTTCTTCAAGAGCTTTCTGCTTTATTTTCATACAGCGTTAGGCATTATAAGTCCTGAAATGCTAAAAATCAGATTTTATTTGTGTGCTCAAAAAGTGGGACTTAGCGAATGATTTCCCCAGAGACCGTCCTGTGGTGCCATTAGGACCGTGGCCGATATTATGTTCATAGATTGCATATTATGTGAAGGAATTGATTTGGAAAAAACAGACTGATCGAGTTCTGGTGATTTGGGCTATGGTGTTATAACTCTTGATGTATAGTAATACTAAATTATTCAGGGCTCCAGACAAGAATAAAGTGAACAAATTTAACATTTTCTCACTCATTTCATCACCATATTCTTTGATGTTACTACTCATTAGAATCATCTCGAAGAGACGATTCTAATGAGTAGTGACACCACAGGGTTTAATGCAGAAACAAAGATTTTAGTTTTTGAAATACTCCCCTTATCTGGAGCCCTATAGCTAGCTATGATGTATAGTAAAATATAGAAGCTGCCACTTCGTCTTTCACTCTTTCAACACTAGGTAACTTATGTGGGTTATTTGGTTCTCTTGTGGATCATTTTAGTCTCCAAAACATGAACCAGTCCTCTTGGAATTCCAGGTAGTTTAATAAATACTGATCTAAATTAGCAAACAGTGCAGACCCTGATCAGAGGGCTTCCATAGGAGCCCTCTGATCTAGTTCTATAACTGTTTACAAAATTAATGTAATGATTACATTTTAAACAGGTCAGTGGTGTTGACAGAGTTAACTTCTAGTGTTTGGAAAAATGCACACATATCCTTTGCAAATAATGTAGCTCTTATGGGCTATTTGTTTAACTTGTAAATGTTGTTTTCAGCTGCAAACTCAAACTTACCCTGTCATTGAAACAAAAATTGTATAGTCCATTTTAAAGTTTAGGAATTGTGAAGTTTTACTTTTATTTATCTTTAGTCCTTTACTCCCTAAATCAGCCTTTTCATTACACTTTCAATTTATCCCTCCACTGAAGAAAATTGTCCCACCTTGTACAGTCGTGAATGACCTTAAGAAATGTTTTCTTTATCCTAGTAGATCCTGAAGGTGCACTCTGCTTTACTTTCAGCCTGCTTTAAGCTACCATCTGCTAGAATAATAAAAATAGTTACATAACTGAATAAATTGAAACCATATTCCTCAGTGGAGAAATTAATTTAAGGAGTAAAAAGGCATATTTAAGAGAAATTGGTTAAGATCTATTTATACTTTACTAAAAATTCAACCTGCTTTAACTGGTCACTTGTCTACAAAACTAGAAACAGACTATTGGGAAATGGGTTGAGCCAGTCCTCTTCTATGAATTTGTCACAGGCTAGCAAGACTTTGTGGGGGTTTAATTTTGAGAGACTTAATATAGAGACAGTAACCTACATCAGAGTTTTTATGAGTTAATCATTTTATGTCAACACCATGAATCTTGCTGCCAACTACCAATTCCTGTATTTCCTATCAATGCCTTTATCATTTTCAGTCTTAAGATGAAGCTTCAACCAATGCATTGCTGGGTTTAACATCAACACTCAAAATTAATACTTTAATAATTCTGAGTTTTCTTTACTTCACCTTTAAGTATGTGTGGAAATATTTGCAAACAGTTTGGATCCAGATGGAGAGGCCATGTAACTCGGAAGGTATTTATAAATTCTTTAAAGGAATGGTGCATAAATTTTCCTTAAGAATTTCTGCAGATCTGTTCTGTAGAGGGAAAATGCTAGGAGAGCAGCTAGACTAGGTTAATGAGTTTTTGCAGGAGTAATTAAAACAAGACACATGCCACCATGGCTAAATATCCCATAGCATTAGGCTTATAGCCTTATAGTCCAGCTCCCATACAAATGTATTAACAGAAGAGACATGTTGTCCATTTTGCTGCAAAGTATTCCTATATCAAACTACCAGTAATCATCACACAATGTCATGAATATTCATTGAGGTTTTTGAATACAGATGACAGCTTAATGCAAGATGACAGTAAAACAGAAAGCTCCTACAGGATTTTCTGTTTTACTGTCATCTTGTGTTTAGCACTAAATAGTATTGTACAATTAAATACAGATGATCTGCACTATCAGTGGAGGAAATGGTTCAACCTTTATCCCATAGCCTGTTTCTAGTGTTGAAAATAGGTGACTACTTGAAGCAGGTTGAAAATAAAGCAGAATGCGCCTTTAAGGCACACTCTGCTTTTAATGCACTGAAATTTCAGCCTGCTCTAAGCTACCACCTGCTAGAATAAAGAAGCTATTCCTTATGATACATATTCATGACTGTACAAGTTGGAACCATTTTCTTCAGTGGATGAATAAACTGAATGCACTAAAAGACGCTTATATGGGGGAAGCTTAGGGTTAAGGAATATATAAAGTCTATGTGTTCGGTAAGTTCCTAGTGATGGGTTGGAATTGTTCATGACAAACTGTAATTCAGCATTACTCAGTGATACAAGATGTTTGTCTACTAGAATATTGAATGCGATCTTGTACTCAAGTCATTTTTGGAACCTCACAAAAACACTTAAGGAATAATTCGAATATTTATTGTATTCATGGAGGTATGAAAAAAAAACCTGGTCACACTGTAGCGAAGCGGTTTCATACAAAAGTGTGACCAGGTTTTTTTTTCATACTTCCATGAATACAATAAATATTCCGAATTATTCCTTATAATTTAATATCACTTCTGAATTTAAGAAAGTTGTTAAATAGAGAATCTGACGCGAATGTTCTTTTTTTACGCTTTTAAAACGTAGGTTGTAGTCCCTCCGCCATATATATTTTCCGCCAAAACGCGACGTTGTTATGTAGCAACGCCGACGTCAATGACGTCATTTGGCATCCTGCTTCATGCAGCGCTTGTGAAGAGCAGTTGGACTAAGGGAAAGTAGTCCTGACAAGGCGTGGCCTGAATTTTATTTTTTTCATGAAGTTATGAAACAAAAATTAAAGCCAATCACAGCTAACCAAATGTAATGAAAACAAACAATATTAAATTATAACTTCATAAACCAAGTGTTAGACCCATTATTGTCTAGTGTCCGAGAGTAAGGGCTTGGACTACAGTTGGGGCAGGCAAAATGGACTTGGACTACAGCTGGGGCAGGCAAAATTGTATAAGCTGGGCTCCAGATAAGGGGAGTATTTCGAAAAAATAAAATCTCTATTTCCATGTTAAACCCTATGGTGTCACTACTCAACAAGACGATTCTAATGAGAAGTATAACACCATAGGATTTGATGCAGAAATAGTGAGAAATTGTTTGGATTTGTTCAGTTTACCCCCTCTCATACATCCTTTCCACGCCCATAACGTATAAAAACGTTTTGACGTTTATGGCACATTTTGGCTTCTGTAGAATGAAAAAATAATCATTCGCACATCGCGTTGGGAAGTCTTTTCTGAAAGGCCAGGTTGGGCACTTCCTAATTATTGAATATCAATGATCTCCTGCATCATGTGACACTTTCAGGCAGCATTGAAAATGGATCCAGACATAAATTTGCAAGATAAAAAAATGTGAATGCCAGAGGGGCTGAAACTGTCCATCTTTCTACTTTCGGTTTAAAATGTACGTGATCTTTTTGTCAAAAACTGTTAAAATAGCTCTCATGCTGGAATTCAGTATTACTGACATGTCAACTTTAAGCTCAAACTGAGCTCAGAATCATAAACTTAATCGCGCAATGTGCAAAATTTTCTTAATGTAGTGCTTCCTAAAAATAGATTGTTATTTTTTGTTTCGTTTTGACACATCAGAGTAGTTTTGAGATGTCAGAGTGTAGCGGTTATTCAGAAAATGAGCTTCAGATAAGTCTGGTAGCGTCTGGTTTATGTGTACAAAATGGGCCAGGCTTCCTAAGGATATGGGACCCGTCTTACAACAAATCATAGTCATACAACAAATATTGTCGTAAGCCAGATTCTTAAAGTCCCACTTGACATTTATTTCTCCATCTAATCCTGGCTTGTAATATTTCTTTGGAATTGTCTTGAAAAGACGATAGAATCCAAAGAGGTGTCACAAGACAGGATTAGTTGGAGGAATAAGATATTAGACTATTTTAAAGTTTTTGACTTACAAACCTATTTTGTCGTACGACGTTTTGTAAATTGTGCCCATGGAATCCAGTGTAAAGCGTCCATTTAGTAATTAAAGAAGCTTGGTAACGCCTCTAAATATAATACAGGAAAAAAATAAATTAGTAAATGTCCATTATGTAAGAAAAAAAGCAGAGAACAATTTTAATGAGACGATATTGCAGTGAAAGCATTATTCATAATTGTCTCGGGAACAGTGCATGGCAAGGGCTGTTGTAAGGAGGGATTCATTGTAAGGAGGGACATTGTAGAGAAGGAGCACGGTAGAACAATATCAAAATGAGAACAACAGCTCTTACTGTAAACAATGCTTTTTATTGCTCCCTACATTTGTTTCCATGTTCAAGTATCTGGAGCCCTGAGAGTATTCATTTGGAAATTCAGCAATGTAACACTTAAAAAGGCAAAATTACCTAATTTGCCAACCAATGAATTTTCCTTGATTAGATACTGAAAAAAGCTATAATTATGGAGATTTAACTCTTTGCATGCTAGCTACGGATGTATCTGCCACAGTGATTATCTTTGCAAACGGTTTGAATCCAGATGAGATGCCGCGTAATGCGACTTCTCATCAGGATCCAAACTGTTTGCCATTCTGACCCTGAATTTAAATGAAATTTCGAAAATTCTATTTTTAGAACAGTTGCAGACGACAATTATTGCAGACAAAAAATATTACCCTGCATGCAAAGAGTTAATGGTCTGTTCTAAAATTCATTGCCAGCATAAATCTCCATTACCTTGGCTGTGTGAACCATGCCTTCTTGAGATGTGTTTGAAATGGAAACAATTACATAGTTATTCATTTTTTTATTTTAAAAAACTTGGTTCTTATAATCTAAATAGGCAGAACATGAAAGCACAGCTGTCAACGTGAAAGGAATTTAAGAAGTCGGAAATTTTAGTTTTTTATTAATCGCTACATTATATTCACTCATTTAACGCAGAAACTTTTAATGGACAATTCTAGAAGGAACTCACTGATTAGGGTCTGCAATGTTTTACACTTATTAATATTGAGAGAACACATTCCTCAAGAGTCCACATAAAATACTATACTTTTCTTTTTAGCTCACCTGGCACGTAGTGCCAAGGTGAGCTATTTTGATCGTCCTGTGTCCGTCGTGCGTCGTTCGTCGTCAACAATTTCTTTGAACAACATCTCCTCTGAAACCACTGGATGGATTTTTACCAAACTTGGCAGGAATGATCCTTGTATTGTCCTCTTTCAAAGTTGTTCAAATATATCCGGTCCGTTGCATATCTAGGTCACAGGAGCTAAAAATAGATTTTTTCAATGAAAACTTAAAATATCTTCTTGTCTGAAACCACAGTACCCTGAGCTTAGATATTTGGCACAAAGCATCGTCTTCAGGTCTTCTATTAGGATTGTTCAAATTATGTCCCTGGGGTCAAGAATGACCCCGCCACGGGGGTCGTAATTTTACATAAAGTTATATATAGCGAAATCTTCATACATCTTTATCTCTGAAACTAATATGGCCAGAGTTTTGATATTTGGTATGATGACACTTCTAGAAGCCCTTAAACAACATTGTAAATATGGTTCCGGTCTGTTGCATATCTAGGTCACCGGAGCTAAAAATAGATTTTTTCAATGAAAACTTAAAAAATCCTCTTGTCTGAAACCACAGTGCCCTGAGCTTAGAAATTTGCACAAATCATCTTCTTTAGGTTTTCTTTCAAGAATGTTCAAAATTTGTCCCAGGGATAAAAAATGATCCCGCCCTGGGGGTCATGTGACCCTTGTGTTGGTTTTTCCAGGTGAGCGATATTTAGGCCCGCATGGGCCTCTTGTTTTTTAAAAATGGAAGTTTATTAAAGAATGTAGTATTGGTAGCCATAGAAGGGTTAGAAGAAATCTTCCAGAAGTAATGAAGTGCTTATTTTGGTACGGTAAATGACATGACCCCTTGAAGGTTACCGGTGTATATTAATCAGAAAATGAAAATTCTGCGTGTGACACTTGGCATGCTAAGAGCAGAGTAATGGAATTACAATTCCCCTTCTGCAAGCTGTACGTGACAGCTCCGATTGCTTTATCTACAGAAGGATTTATAGACTAAGGAAGCTAGCCAGCATATTCTAAGAAGTTTCTGGTTTAAAACCTTGAATGTTACAA
The DNA here is from genome assembly GCA_922989275.2 of Gari tellinella. Lineage (NCBI taxonomy): Eukaryota > Metazoa > Mollusca > Bivalvia > Cardiida > Psammobiidae > Gari > Gari tellinella. The sequence goes on from OV277862.1 coordinate 26,097,290, forward strand.
AGTATCTAGTATTGATGACCTTTGCAAATAATGTGGATCCAGATCTAAGGCCCCACTAATCGTGGGGCCTGATCAGAATCCAAAGTATTTGTTAACAAGATTCTGTACTGAACACTTGTGAAGAAATTATTGAATTGGATATTTTGAGCGGATGACAGAAGAGAACATTTATTGAGCATTCAAAGGGTTAAGTCTTCTTTATCCTCTAGGCTAAGCTTAGTAAAAATGACTTCAGCAAAAAATAGAGCTAGATTGACATTAGCTTGTCTGCTTAAGATGTTTAACCTTTTTCCCTTGATAGATTTTACAGCCATGCTTTTTTTTTTTTTATCGTTGTACAATTTCTTTTCCTGCGAAATTTAAAACTAGGATGAGATTACATTTTTGTAATGTTTTTGCAGTAAAGGTTAAGTTTTTTTATCATGTCAATATGAAAGCCGTTATACTGTCACTCATGAAGTCATCCTGAAAAAGAGAAGGATTTAAACAGTGCGAAAAAAGCTGTATTTATTTCAAAAGATGCTGCGAAACATTGCCTTAAATCTTGTTTTGTACAATATCTCCTTTTATTTGTCTGTCCACAATACAATATAGTACATGTACATACTTTGCCTGTCTAAATCCACCTACAGTCTCCAACCTACAGCCTTATAGTTTTAAAGGATGATTTCACAGATGTGCATGTGGTCAGGAATTTTATATATTTTAATTTTTCAAAGAATTAGAGATGGTTGAACTTAGTTATTTTTTGCATATATGGTTAGTTTAGACATATTTTATTCAGCAAATATACACCACAACAGAAAGAAACGAAAGACATTAAAGTCTTATAGGGTTTGTCTCTGTGAACATGTCATTATGTACAAATAATATATGGTTGATGCAGCAGCCGTGCATCCTAATTGTCTTACAGACACAACCACATCTCTATTTGAATGTTAATTGAACATTCTGTAAGTAAGACCATAATTATAGAGGAATGTACAAGTCTAAATAAGCTGAGTATATTTATGGATGCTACCATTTCTTGACTGTCACAAACAGGAAACCATTCAGTCCCTACCCTATTTCCCTAACACAAAACAACCAAACCAGTCCAAGATAACAATGGAACCAGTCTTCGGTTACAGTGGAACAATCTAAAACTTGAAATGGAACCTTATAACCAATATACAGTTTCAGTTTCATAATTTGGTTTTGCTAAAATGCTTAATGATGAATGCTCCTGTGAACTTTAAACTTATAATTGTTGAGATTTTCTGTAGTGACACTTTTCACTTTTTTCAGGAATCATTGTCTTGGAAAGGGTCAGATGGAAAATACCATGATATATGATACATGGCACCATTGACCTTGCTATCAGTGTTGACCCTAATCAGAAGGAGCCCGTCTGCAGTTAGTCATACTAAAACATATTTTAGGTCAAGCCTCTTAGGAGTTGATATAAACTGGAAATTTATCAGAAAATGGGAGAGTCTATTTGATAACGGAGCATGGTGTCAGGCTAAATAGCCAGTAAGAGCATTAGGAGTGGAAACTGTGTCATTCACACAGTGACAGGGAAGCCATTTGTGGCTTCCAATCAGGGCTCACCTGACAGCCACATAAATGGTTCACAGAGTTAAGCTCTGGAATTGCTCCCCCAAACAAGTCACTGCCTAGGAGCATTCCAATCACTTAGCAGATAAATTGGTTGTTAATGATGATAACAAAAACGTCTTATAAAGACATCACAGTCAATCAAGTGTTCTGTGGCATTCATTGATGATTAAATAATTCACCCCTAAAACTTGAAATGAACAACTACGAGTTTCCTATTAAGAAAGATCTCGAGACTTGTGATTGCTTAATGCAACATGCCTAATGCAGAAAGCTCCCTTTAGGACAGAGCACCAGATAAGGGTAGTTTTTCAAAAACTAAAATCTTTATTTCTGAATTAAACCCTATGGTGTCACTACTCATTAGAATCGTCTCTTTGAGACGATTCTAATGAGTAGTAATACCATAGGATTTGGTGCTAAAAAGAGTGAGAAAATGTTGGATTTGTTGAAAAAACTACCTCTTATCTGGAGCCCTGCCCTTTAGGAGAGTCCAATTAGATCATATATGGCAGAAACAGACGTTTACAAATGAACCAAACCCTTCAGGAGGCATTCACTGGAGATGAAGGATAATACAAAACATAATATTACATGCAACTGTTTCACATGCATTTAAGTTGTAGCAACCAGTATACTCGTCATATACAAACAGTGTACCTGTGAAGATTAAACTTGTCCTTTTTAAACAGTGTAGACCCTAATAAAACAGCCAAAACGAGTTAAGTTAAGCAATTAATAGAGAATTTTGTCCCGCGACTTTTATACTCAAGAAAATTATGTTTTACTTTATAATATCAAAGTACCATATCTCTTATGTAGATTTTACACAAAATTGGTAAAAACATCCAACTGCTTTGCGATTTGCATGCATTTCAAAACATACACTTAAATTCTGATGTGACTTATGAGACCTACACCTTACATATTTTTAATTTGGGAATTGGACATGTTTAGATGGACAGACATACGTTTTGACACTACAGTCAATTTTATTGAACGTGAAACTGAACAAAAAACCAACAACATGTAAACAAAACAAGACATCAATCTCTCAGTATTTCTTCTAAACATGAATGCCTAAAAACGTATCTTGATTTTAAACTGTCAATTATATTTGAGATTTTGCAATAATTTTAAAAGTTGTGCCAGGCAAAGGTAAACCATTACTTCTGTAACCAAAGCTAAGGATAATAATTTAATTTTACAAATCTTAACATTGTTTTGAAGGCAAGACCATGTGCTAGCCAAAACTGTCTGTTAGTCAATACTAGGTATGAGTAACGTAATTCACACATTCACGTCATTCAAAATAGTTAACTATTCTCATTATATCTAACTATATTGTAACATAGACAGCAATTTAAAATCATTGAAGCATCCAAACCATCTCTTTGAAGTTAATTTCAGGAAATAAACTAATTATTGTCAGCTATAGATGTATATATTAGGGACATTTTAATAAATTCTGTCTTTTTTCCAAATTTGAAATATGTTCTCCTCAGAAGTACTCCTAATTTAGTGATACACACAGAGAAAATAGTTTTAATGTACAATTGTAAAGTTTGTTTGGAAGCAAGACTCCTATGCGAGTCAAAACTGCCTGTTTATCAATACTTGGTATAAGTAACGTAATTCACAAATTCTCGCGATCCTTGACTTTTTAGCACAATTTATTTTCCCATTAACATTTAACTAAGTTTAAACATTGTTGCTATATAACAATCATTGAAAAAAACAACTGTCTACTTACTACCTGCGCAAAATTATGAACAATGTTCAGACCTTATAATTTATTTTGAACTTTAATGGACACTTGTAACAACAACACTGATTTGATCAAACTTCGTCATCTGCAAAATACACACCCCCTAAATAGTGATACTAAAGAGCTAAACTTTGTATACAGTAAACTCTTTCCATAACAGCCACTCTGAGGCATAATGTGGAATGTAAAGAAGGAAAATTCTTGCTTACGTTAAGCTAAAAACAAAACATAAAGCCCACATAAAATCTACCTTTATACACTGCAGTGACATAATTGTTTACAGGTACAACACGGTCTAGGTAGGAGTATACCCCCACCCAACCCAACCGAAACCTCTAGGCTTAAGGTTTGCTAGCACAAACGCACATTTGGTATCAAGAATTTGACAGGAAAAGAAAAATGCTTAGTTTTTCATAAGTAAGAAAAGTGGGGTAATTTGATTAATCAAATCTAAAGTGTGTGATAGAATTACGGCATTTGGTCAGATTGCAGTCTTTCGATAATTAATAAAAAGTGTGTTAAGTTTTACGAGGATATAACAAAGACTTTTGAAGTTACGGTCAATATTAATGTTTTTATACTATTGTGCAATAATTAGTGTAATAGTAGATGAATTCCAACGAAATTTGCAGATGCATAGGTTCCCATGATAAAAATAGTGAATATCAAGTTTCAGCAAAATTGATAAAAAAATGTAGAAGAAGCGCAGATAAAATTGTACATTTAAAAATAAATTCCTAAAAATTCTACATAAACATCATAACAGTTTCTGTAAATAAAATTGCTAAATCATAATGAAAGTTGCAGGTGCACAGGTTCCAATGACGGGTATAGATAGTGAATCTAAAGTTTCAGCTAACTTGACCCCCCATCCCACCAAAAAAAACCAAACCCAAACAAAACCTTTGGAAGAAGTAGCACGAACAAAATTGTATAACTAAACATACTTCTCAAATCTCATAAAGTACAATGAAACTCGCAATGAAACCTGCAGGTGCACATATTCTTATCACAGTAAGATTGGCTGTAAAGCAAAATTAGTTGCTAGTATGTATGTAGATTCCAGCACCCCCCCCCCACTGCCCCACTCCTCATACCACCATTATGGGGGTATAGGGAGGGAGGGATGGGGGAGTAGGGAGGGAGGGAGGTGTAGTTTGTTGACAGCCACATTGGAAAAAGCAGAGGGTTAAGTGGTGACCTGAATTTATTCACAGGTAAGTTGGAATCAGCCTGTGTGTCGACTTCGTACTTTAGACTGTGATTTACAAATCTGTTACAAGAATACAAGACACAGTAAATTTTACAAATGAAAACACCCATCACAGAGTCAGAACCTGCTCCTAAGAGAAATTACAACTTATTGTACTTTTTATCTAACTCTATACGTCTTTTGACATCTGCACAAAGTTTGCGGTGTCATCCAGCAGAGAGAGAACCAGAGAGTGACTTACATTACCATTTTGTGATTTACGTTACCAACTCAAGCAGCGCTTGTACTCTGAACAAATGCAGCGTCAATATATTCGAACGTTTCAGACAAAACACAATGATGTTTGAGTACCAATAAAAGCAAAACACAGAAGAATGACACGTGCTGCTGTGTAAAGTACAGCAGTATGATACAACACACTTACCTTGAAACCAATTTTTCAAAAGTTTTGGAGAAAAACAATGTGTTGTCACCAATAAAAGTGTTTATTTATAGCAACATGACCAGTAACTTTGTGTTACAGAAGAAAACAGCCATGTAAAGTTAATCGTCCTACAGCTTTTAAACTATGAATAACTGTTGAGGACTGTAACGTAAGTCACGATAACGTAAGTCATATTTTTTCCACAAATGACGAATTTTGACAGTATAGTTTGGTTATGGGGAGTCACCTGCAGGTTTTCTATAATCTGCATTTAATGCTTTATTCAAGGAGAAAGAGTATAAAACAACTAGCTGTGATCTACTATGTATAGTGGGGTAGAAACGTAATTCACATTGTCTACTAAAAATTGCAGGTGTTGATTTTAAGGTCGAAATAACAAAAAAATTGTTTATCTCTTCCATGAAAACTTTTGATATTTCATCTGTTCAGATGTTAAACTATATTTAACATTATTTTGGTTTTATTTGCACCAAATTATAATTGTATAAAATATTGGACAGCTTACAGTAACATAACCGCATATTAGGGGACACACATGTTTTAAGCAAAAATTATATTTTTATACTATTGTCTGTTTTGGTTCGTCTTCAAAATCCAAATTTGATGCCTTTTAAATACTTTTGGGTCAATTTTTCTGTCGCTGGAAGTGGTAGAGCTCTTGAATGGCATGCCTAAAAGATGTAACCCCTTGTGAGAGACAGGGGTTTTTCGCTATTTTAGTCACTTTGAGTCCAAAAAAATCAAATGTGTAAGTGGAATATATCCCTTATTGATTTTTCCCTATTATGTCACACCTTATACCAGCTAAAAATACCCATTAACACAAAAACATATGTCTACTTTAATTTTTATGGCCGCGGCACATGGATTTTTGGCAATTGATTAACTTAACTCGTTTTGGCTGAAAAGTGCTCCTAAAAGAGTATTCTGAATCTGGTCTGCACAATTTGCAATAAATTGTTTAAACAGCAACCTGAAGGAGCCATCTGATTAGTCCACACTTATTCTTAATAAAAGGTAAACACCGATCATATGAACTGAAAAAAAAAATACACCAAAAAACCAACAGCACTTTTAGTTACCAATAATAGACATAATAACAACTACAGCCTACTTGTTAATCTTAATTTATTTCGAAGCTCAGTGAAAAGCGTGTGGAAATTGTTGAGGATTGTTGAGAATTGTTGTGACACTGTCATCTGGTACTTCAGTAGAAACCATTTCATCCTTGACCATTCAATGATTTATTGTCGTCTAATACAATGTCCCTGCCTTCACTTTGTTATGTGTGTATTCAACCGCCTGTATTGAAGACACATTAAAGCTCACTGACAGTAAAGCAGAAATATCCTTAACCCTTTCCCCCATAGAAGCGACTTTTAGCGTATTTAATTTATTCCTCCGCTGAAGAAAAAAGTTCCAGTTTATACCCTCATGAACAATTACCATTACAAATATTTTATATAACCTAGCAGATTTTAGCTTAAAGCAGTTTGAAAGTAAAGCAGAATGTGCCTTAAGGCACATTCTGCTTTACTTTCAACCTGCTTTAAGTGGTCACCTATCTTCACAACTAGAAATAGGCTATGAGGTAAAGGGTTAAGGACATACGAGACCAAATTAATTCTCCGATGGATCTCTATGAAAATTTCAGCATAGGTTATTCAAACATATCTAAGTACATTGGCAAAAAGAAAAACATAGGTTATAATGATATTTTTTTTTCTATGGATTTTTGAAAATTTCTCGGCAAAGAGTCGGCATGCGTTATTTTGCCTTTCTAAAATTATGTAAAGTAATAATTGGCACAAACAAACATTAAAACAGGTAAAAAGTGATGCTCACTGAAAGTATGATGCAAAGCGTATGGTTTGTTGCCTGATATATATGCATTTTTATCCCCTGCCGAAAGGCAGAGGGATACTGTTTTAGGTCTGTCCGTCCGGCCGTCCGTGCGTGCGTCCATCACGTTTTCCGTCCGCAACTGTATCTCCGAAACCTATAAACAGATTTGGATTAAACTTGGTATACTTATTTCTCATCATAGGAGCACCGTGGGAAATCAAATTTTTTTCAGAAAAGTTGAGGAATTTATGAGTTATCTGCCCTTTTTGTTAAAAATGCTGTCCGTCCGTCACGTTTTCCGTGTGCAACTGTATCTCCGAAACCTATAAACAGATTTGGATTAAACTTGGTATACTTATTTGTCATCATAGGAGCACCGTGGGAAATCAATTTTTTTTCAGAAAATTTGAGGAATTTAGGAGTTATCTGCCCTTTTTGTGTTAAAAATGCCATATTTAACAGTTTTTACACTCTAGCAACTACAGTCTTCAACATATTTTGTTTATACTTGCACACATTGTCTATAAGTACAAGTTCTTGCAGGTGTGCAATTATTGTAAAAAAAGGATACTTGTGGCAAGAGTTATCTGCCCTTGATGTACTTAGAAATGCTAGAAAATGCTTTATTTTGGTATTGTTTACATACATGGATTTTTGAAAAAACATCTTGAATTATGTATGGCTATTAGTTTTCAAACGAATTTGATTATTGTTGAAAACGGAGAAATTAGTCATGAGTTATCTGCCCTTGATAAGTAAAAAAGGCCATATTTAACTGTTTTTACTCTCTGGCAACTACAATTATGAATGGATTTAAATGATACTTGCACACAATGTCTATAATTAAAAGTTCTTGAAGGTGTGCTATTATTGTCTAAAAAGGATACTTGTGGCAAGAGTTATCTGCCCTTGATGTACTTAGAAATGCTAGAAAATGCTTTATTTTAATATTGTTTACATCCTAGTATCTATAAATATGCATGGATTTTGATAAAAAAAATTCTTAAACTATATATGGCTATTAGTTTTCAAATAATTGTTATCATTTTTGAAAACGGAGAAACTAGTCAACAGTTATCTGCCCTTGATGAGTCGAAAAAACCATATTTAACAGTTTTTACCATCTAGAAACTACAGTCTTTAATGGATTTTGATTTAACTTACACACGATGTATATAAATATAAGGGTTGCGATTATTGTCAAAAAAGGATACTTTGTGGCAAGAGTTATCTGCCCTTTATGTACTTAGTAATGCTCAACATGGCTTTATTGTTTACATGCTATTGTGTACAAATGTGAATGGATTTTGAAAAAAAAAAATTAAATCATATATGGCTATTATTTATAGAATGAGTTCAATATTTTTATTGTAGAAAATGTGCAAATTAGTCAAGAATACTCTGCCCTTGATGAGTTGAAAATGTGTTTACACTCTAGTAAATTCTACAGTTCTGAATTTTTTTTAATAATACTTGCACACCATTATAAGTTCTTGAAAGTGTTTAATTACTGTTGAATTTGAATCAAGAGTTACCTGCCCCTGTCATACTTAGATTTATAATGCTACAAACGGCTTTATTGTTTGTATTGTTTAGGCTTTAACATTTACAAAATTGAATGGATTTTATAAAACTTTGTAAAAAGCTTTTGAATGTTGATCTTTAAAGACAGGTGATCACCATTTGCCCCTTCCTCCCACATTAAAGTTTGCCACTTTCTTCTGGACAATCACTGCGGCAGGGGATATCAGCTCTAAGGTGCTTGTTCTTAATTGTTTTCGGCTCCAATTCAATGAAAACACTCACTCAATCAAAATCTGCCCGAAATAAATTGATGAAACTTCTCACAATAAAAGCTATAGGTGTGAATAATAAGACAATGGTAAAAAAAGCATTAGTTATAATGCTTCTTTTGAAACTATAGGCACTTTCATACATATACCAATGGCCTAAATAAGCCGACGGCTTTTTCTATTCGATCTCGGGTTCACGGTCATATTCAATTTGATTGAAATTTTGGGTTATTAACTTAGCCTTATTAGATAGAGTATTTACCAAGAGTCACATACTTTCATTTATCAAGTACACTTTCATGCATTTAACTTCTTTATTACGCGATTTATGGAGATTGTTTGAAACCGAAAGTATCTATTGGAGGTAACCGATATGCACGATTTCGTTGAGTAACGATGCTTGATTTATCGTACTTCGTTAAAAGCCACTAGGTGTCGCACGAATTGCTGGTGTATGCCGTTAAAGACTTTTCCTGACCTACTCTCGGTGATAACACCTAGTCAGGCAGTACCCTTGCAAAAAAGCATGCGTCTTGTGCACATATAGCAAAGAACTATTGAAGCATCTCATGTAAGGCCTAAATTGGTATAGCATAATAATTATGCTGCATATTTTTACAGTTACTTTCACGCATATCAAGAACAATGAAGGGGGAGATGTTCATCAAAGGAGTGAGGAAATGTCTTTAAAGGAGCATTCTGTCTTACTTTTAGCCTGCTTTAAACGTTTTAGCAGCGGATATGTGCAAAGGTGTTTACCTCTGCAAACAGTTGGATCAAGATGAGACGTCGCGTAACGTGGCGTCTCATCAGAATCCAAAATGTTAGCCACTTTGACCCTGTTTTTAAAACAAATTTAGAAAATTCTATTTCAAGAAAAGTAGCAGACGACAATTGTTGCAGATGAAAAAATTACCCAACATGCAAAGAGTTAAAAGGTATAGTGGATGTAGACCTCGCGCCTCTTATGTCTAGGACATAATGAGTTCTGTAAAATGTCTCATATATCCTATTAATTCTTGGTTTCCGCTTTGAACAGACTTTGGCAAAATAGGAAGGTCAAAGTTGTAACATCATACAGGACTGTGATGGAGTCTGCTGCAATCTCTGTATATTGAGCTGCAGTATATTTTATTTTTCTTTGAAATGAGTGCTAGTAAGATAGTTTTAATTTTGAGATTTTATTGCTCATTTTTCATTAAATTTGTTCTCACCAGCCGACGTAGTTGAGGGGTAAAGCACCTGCTTACGACGTCAGGGGTTTCAGAGAGAATTCTTGTATTTAGACGTTGCGGTTTAGAGGTTTTCCACTGTATGCTCTATAAACATTGTGATATAATTAAATACAGGAGGAAGGAATGGTCAGTGAACTTACCACATCGAAATTGTCACACAAAATGCTTAGGCCAAATCAAAAAGTACCTGTGTTTATTATTACATGCCCAAAAAAATGAGGGACCATAGGTTGGAAAATCTTTTTTTTTTTTTTTTTTTAAAACATAGAATAATACATTTAACTTTCTGATGGAGTATTTTAAATATATTGTAGTTGAATTAATATATGAATTAATGAAAGTATTTTATTGTGCAGAGCACTGTGGTTATTCATAACAAGAGGGCCATGGCCCTAAATTCGCTCACCTGAGGACAGTGTACCTAAGTTGACTGGGCAAGACAACATTTTAATATAACTATAAATGGAGTTATCTTCCTGACAAGAAAACATGACAAAAGGGAATTTTGTTGCCAAGCTTATGACCCTTATCCATGAGACATCCTCTTATCAAGCTATTTCCACAACCGGTATATGATATTTATTTCACTAGCCATCAGCAGAACTGGAGTTATTTTCCTGACAATAAAATATGACAAAGGGGAAAAACAAAATATTGCTGCCCTTGTGCATGGCATTTTCTCTCATCAGTTTCTTTCCATACATGAAATTTCATTACAATAGCATCAGTAGAACTGGAGTTGTTTTCCGGACAAGAAAATATCACAAAGGGAAATAACTCTTGCTAATGGCACTTCCTCTCATTATGCTCTAAATTCCAAATATGCAATTTCATTTTACCTATTACCCCATAGCCTGTTTCTAGTTTTGAAAATAGGTGGCCACCTAAAGCAGGTTGAAAGTAAAGCAGAATGTGCCTTAAGGCACACTCTGCTTTACTTTCAAACTGCTTTAAGCTACCATCTACTAGGATATACAAACTTATTTAGTTTCTAACATTTTCATGACTGTATAAAGTGGAATTATTTTCTTCAGTGGAGGAATAAATTAAAGGCGTAAAAATGCATATTTATGGGGTAATGGGTTATCAAACATCAGTATTTATGGGGGAATTATCTCCTGGACAAGAAAAAATGACAAGACATACAGATAACTCTGACAAAACCAATATTAAACATATGTATAAATATGGGATAAGACATAATTACATAACTGTCAGTGGATCACTTCCAGATCCTGTTTCTTTAAGTATGAAGCAGACTGAACCATTTCTAAACTTTAGCAGACAACATGTTCAGCAGACACCACAAGTTCTGTTGGTCAGTCACTGAGGTCAAATATTATGCAATAGCTGGAGATGCATCTAGTAGCTACTGGCTTAAATTACCAGTATCATACTGAAATGATGTCTGCTTAAGACCTACTGTATGTGAAAAATGTACAAAAAATCAATTTAGAAAATGTAAAGTAGGTAAATGAGTGGCAAATAGTTTGCATCCAGATTAGATGCAGCATTATGTTGTGTCTGATCTGGATCCAAACTGTTTGAAAATATTGGCTATTTGTCCTTGGTATTATTACTGTGACCCCGGGGCGGGGCCAATTTTGATCCCAGGGGCATAATTTGAACAAACTTGATAGAGGACCTGAAGCCGATGCTAGGTGCCAAATATCTAAGCTCTGGCCCTTGTAGTTTCAGACAAGAAGATTTTTTAAGTTTTCATTGAAAAAAATCTATTTTTAGCTCCGGTGACCTAGATATGCAACCGACCAGAACCATTTGAACAATTTAAACTACTGGATGGATTTTAACCAAACTTGGCAGGAATGATCCTTATATGGTCCTCTTTGAAAGTTGTTCAAATATTTCCGATCCGTTGCATATCTAGGTCACAGGAGCTAAAAATATATTGTTTCGATAAAAACTTAAAAAATCTTCTTCTCTGAAACCACAGTACCCTGAGCTTAGATATTTGGCACAAAGCATCATCTATAGGTCCTCTATCAAGATTGTTCAAATTATGTCACTAGGGTCAAAAATGGCCCCGCCCCGGGGGTCACAAATTTACATAGAGTTATATAGTGAAATCTTCAAACCTCTTCTTCTCTGAAACTAATATGTCTAGAGCTTTGATATTTGGTATGGTGTAAGTTCTAGGGGTACTTTACCATTATTGTCCAAATGGTTTTGGTCCGTTGCATATCTAGGTCACAGGAGCTAAAAATAGATTTTTTCAATAAAAGCTTAAAAAATCTTCTTCTCTGAAACCACAGTACCCTGAGCTTAGATATTTGGCACAAAGCATCACCATCAGGTCCCCATTCAAGAATTTTCAAATTATGTCCCTGGCTTCAAAAAATGACCACACCCCAGGGCTCATAAATATAGTGAAATCTTCAAACTTCTTCTTCTCTTAAACTAATATGGCTAGAGCTTTGATATTTGGCATGGTGCAACTTCTAGAGGTACTTTACCAATATTGTTCAAATAGTTTAGGTCCGCTGCATATCTAGGTCACAGGAGCTAAAAATAGATCGTTTCAATAAAAACTTAAAACATCTTCTTCTCTGAAACCACAGTACCCTGAGCTTAGATATTTGGCACAAAGCATCATTTTCAGGTCCTCTATCAAGATTGTTCAAATTGTGTCCCTGGGGTCAAAAATGACCCCGCCACAGGGGTCACAAATTTACATAGAGTTATATAGTGAAATCTTCAAACCTCTTCATCTCAACTAATATGACTAGAGCTTTGATATTTGGCATGGTGCAACTTCTAGAGTTACTTTACCAATGTTGTTCAAATGATTCCGGTCCGTGTCATAACTAAGTCACAGGAGCTAAATATAGATTTTTTCAATAAAAACTTTAAAAATCTTCTCTGAAACCACAGTACCCTGAGCTTAGCTATTTGGCTCTCAGCATCACCCAATCAGCAAATGGCTTAATCGTATTGTCATAATTTCTCAGCTTTCCAAGATATGTTCCATTTACATCAATGGCTCCAGGTGAGCGATTTAGGGCCGTATACGGCTCTTGTTTGAATAATGATCAGTTTTAATATTTACTCTCCAGGGGTTGTTTTGCAAATACTTGACATATATGTAATATGATAAAGGTGCAGACCAACACCTCCACGGCCATAGTATTTTCATCAGTAGAAAGCTTTGGTAACTTTTTGTCTGCCTACAAGTAATGTCTGAACTAATTGTAAGCTGGGCACCTGGCAAAGACTTGACAATATTGTAACAGCACTAATGTGTTGTATGTCTATAAACCTTTATTCTAATGGCTTCTTCTAGACCAACAGCTTATGTTTCAACTACAGTGCTTCCTCCCTACAAAAACCCTCTGAACATCAATTCCCTCCTTACAACAACACTTTCGGCTGTTCTCAAAACCAGACAATGATGTCCAATCTTTTTAGGACTGCAATATGGTCTACTTAAAATTGTCCTCTGCTGCCTTTTCTTAAAGTAAAGTATTAGATATTTTGACAGAAGAAACATAGATATGAGTGACAAACAGTTTGAACCCATATCAGACGCTGTGTAAGGCGGCATCTGATTTGGGTTCAAATTGTTTGCAAATGTATTCTAAGATTATTAATTTACCCTCCCTGTAACAACTTCCTCCAAACAATACACACACTCTTTGTCTCCCGCTGGGTGTTGTTGTAGAAAGGGAGAACTGAACACTTCACAGGAATATTTCATTTGTATAGACATAAATTTCTATACTGTACTTAAGTCTAGTTGCCATGACAACCAAGAGGAAGTCTACTTAGAAAATCTTTTAGAAAATCTTTTAAAGAACTGCATATATGCAAGTGCCACTTAGATATTTGTAGTGTATAATTGACTCAGCTGTCTTCTTGCAAATAGATACAGTACAACCTCTATAACACAAACTCACTTTAGTGGAACTACCAGTATTTCAGTGTTAAAATGTTGCTTAGTCAGGTTATAAATTGAAAATATATCGATTATCACATCCAGCCGTGCACACTGGATTGCCAAGCGTATATAAAAGACACCACACACTTCCTTCAAATATTAGAAAACCTAGGAACAACACCAAAAGGCACCTTATTAGTCACCATAGATGTTTGGACACTTTATACCAATATCCCACACCGGGAAGGCATATTAACCGTCAAGAACGCTCTAGAAAAACGGGACCAAAAAGAACAAAAAACTTGGATACTTCTACGATTCCTACACCTAATCCTTACAAAAACAGCCTTCACCTTCGATGGTAAATATTACGAACAGAAATCCGGACCTACAATGGGCACTAAATGCGCTCAGAGTTAGGCCATCATTTTTATGAACAAAATAGAAACAGAATTCATAGCCAAACAGAAACTAAAGCGACTTGTGTGGTGGAGGATCATAGACGATATTTGTATGGTCTGGGTACACTCCCGAGAGGAATTAAATGATGCTTTGTGCATTCACCCATGCCCTAAACAGTCAACACGAAACCATCAAATTCACCATAGATATCGACCAGACAAGCGCCAACTTCTTAGACATAACAATTATCAAAGACACAAAAGGAAACCTCACCACCACGCTATGTTCAAAACCAACAGACAGGCATATATACTTGCACGACAATTCTTACCACCCCGGACACCAGAAAACTACTATACCGTATAGCCAGGCTATCAGAATTAGACGAATCTGCAGCAACCTCAAATTCTATGATGAATGCACCCAAAAATTAAAAGAAAATCTACGCACTAGAGGATACCCATCAAGAATAGTACGAGACGCCATCAAAAAGACCAGAAAACTAAACCGAACAGAATTACTACACAAAAAACCTACATACAACTCTACTGAAATCATCCCACTTATTCTAGAAAGCAACCCCTGAAATCCAGACATGAACTCCATCCTCCAGAAAAATCGACCCATTCTAGAATCCAGCCCCCTGTGCCATATGTTCCAGAAAATCAAAACCATCATGGTACACAGAAAACCACTCAATCTCATGAACATCATAATCAAATCAGATCTACTGAACAAACCACTACACAAAGGCATTCAATGGGAAAGAAAGATTGTGTGTGTTTTTCGGAAGGAGCTGTAACAATAAATGTTATAGGGAGGGAAATTGGCTTACATTTGCACACAGCTTGAACCCAGATCACACGCCACAGAGCGTGGCATCAGATCTGGATTCTGGACTTCGAGAGAAACAGCAGACTACAATTCAAAGCAAACAAAATTGCTGCTGTGAAAAGGTTGGACATAATGGTTGTGTTTGGGAACAGCAGCAAACGTTGTTCAAGTTATGGGGGGATCATTGTTCAGAGGGCTGTTGTTGGGAGGGAACACTGTAGTGGTAAGCTCCATTGTTATATTAGAAACAAAGCAATGCTACCGTCTTTAGCTATGTATTGTGCGCACTTTTATCATAAAATCTTTTTTCTGCAATTTGGGGGTGCGTACAATACAGGGGAACAAGACTCTAAAGCCTACCTTGACCAACGGTTAGCGCCCGTAGGCTGATGTGTTAAGATTGCGCAATACGCTGCAGGGCTTTAATTGACACCTCCCATACTAGGCGGCCGGGGATTAGGGCTGTTTATTGGAGATGACACGCTAGTGACCCCAATTATAATCAGTTATGATTGTCCGGGTGTAAACTGTTGATGTTATGACACTTGATTGCTTATAAGTTATTAAAATTAGTCTCCGATCTGAGAATGCAAGCCCTCATTATTTGAAGCTTCTTTCGAGGGAGCACGTTAGTCGTTACGTACAGTATCCAATACAATCTAAATCGGTAAGGCATTTTGAACTGAGAGAGAAATAAAGTAAATAAACAAGTCGTTATTCATAATTATTGCGTGAAATCGCTCAAATGGAAGTAAACTTAGCTCTGGTTGCATCGTAGAAACAAAGCGTCACTGTATAAACACCCGCCATTTCCGGACCCGAACTGCGCAAGATCCAATTTACTATTTCCGGATTATTCTTTGATTTGCGGCACTCGATTTTCAGAGCGAAACTTTTTGTAACTTTTTCGGAACATTCGTATTCTACCGTGTTTTTTCATAATTCAATAAATGCTAGTGATGAAATAATTCGATACAATAAATGTTTAGTATTTATATATTTTAATCCTAATAAACGCATCTACAAACTTACACAGAATAATGCGGGGTGATTCTAATCAGGAACATATTCCGTTCCTGTTCTAATGTGACGCTAGAAATGAAAATTAAGTATGCCTATAAAAAATATGTCTGGTTTCGATTCCAGCATTTGAAACACAGTCGCTTCTTATTTTTTGGAACTTCGAAGGGCGGATTTCACCCCTGACTATCAGAATACTTGTAATTATCACATATTCAACGGATTTTCTTGGTCCTAAAATATGCCTACGGAACTCTCTTCATTTAAAAACAACTGGGTTCAGCAGGAGAAATCGTGCGTACGACGGCTGACCAAAACCTTGGGAAAAGTTTTTTTCCAGACATTTAACCCTGAAAATAAGGGTGCGTGTTATACACGGATGCGCACAATACTCGGGAAATGACGGTATATTGTATAAGAAACAAAGCCATGCTTTATGATATCAGAAACCAAGCAATGCTATATGATATTAGAAACAAAGAAATGCTATATGATATTAGAAACACAGCAATGCTATATAAGCTTTTGGTAATCTCTTTTATGATATTAGAAACAAAGCAATGCTATAACATATTAGAAACAAAGCAATGCTATATGATATTAGAAACAAAGCAATGCTATGAGATATTAGAAACAAAGCAATGCTATATGATACTAGAAACAAAGCAATGCTTTGAGATATTAGAAACAAAGCAATGCTATATGCTATTAGAAACAAAGCAATGCTATATAAGCTTTTGGTAAGCTCTTTTGTGATATTAGAACCAAAGCAATGCTATGAGATATTAGAAACAAAAAATGAAATAAGATATTAGAAACAAAGCAATGCTATAAGATATTAGAAACAAAGCAATGCTATATGATATTAGAAACACAGCAATGCTAAAAACTATTGGTAAGCTTCTTAGTGATATTTGAAACAAAGCAATGCAATATTATTTTAGAAACAGCAATACTATAAGCTCTTTTGTGATATTAGAAACAAAGCAGTGTTATGATATTAGAAACAAAGCAATGCTATGATATTAGAAACAAAGCAATGAATTAAGATATTAGAAACAAAGCAATGCTATATGATATTAGAAACAAAGCAATGCAATAAGATATTAGAAACAAAGCCATGCTATATGATATTAGAATCAAAGCAATGCAAAAAGATATTAGAAACACAGCAATGCTATATGATATTAGAAACGAAGCAGTGCTATAAGATAGAAACTAAGCAATGCTATATGATATTAGAAACGAAGCAATGCAATAAGATATTAGAAACAAAGCAATGATATTAGAAACGAAGCAATGCAATAAGATATTAGAAACAAAGCAATGCTATATGATATTAGAAACAAAGCAAAGTAATAAGATATTAGAAACAAAGCAATGCAATAAGATATTAGAAACGAAGCAATGCAATACAACATTAGAAACAAAGCAATGCTATATGATATTAGAAACGAAGCAGTACTATAAGATAGAAACTAAGCAATGATATAAGCTATTTGAAACAAAGCAATGCTATCTTAGTCTCCTTATCCTGTCAGTCATGCATTGGTTATGATTCACAAACAGTTTGGATTCAGATCAAATATGGAGTGAAACTTACTTGCTGGAAAAAGTGATGTTTTCGAATACAACATAATTATGTAGAATGATGTGTATGCTGTTATTATATACAATGTATATAGAACATGATCATAATATAAGAAGACTAATTTACAATTATACACTGTTAAATCTAGCTATGCTCAATAATTCTGCCAATCAATGAAAAAGCATGGCTGTCTCTAAAATGTTTTCTGTTTTAAGTGGTCACCTGTTTTTCCAAACTAGAAACTCAGCTATGGGGTCATGGGTTACATAGTTTACTGCACATGCAGTTGATGTAGCATTACATCCAGTCAGACCATGTGACATGGTACAAAGTTATATATACTCCATAAAAGCCACTGGAATAGAGTTAGGAAACACTGGGTTTCTGAGATAGGAGGGAGTAATGTAAATATTTTCTACAATTTGTCTGTTATGTAAAAAAAATATGTACCCTTAGTAATGCTGCCACTTCTCATCAGAATCATCTCTTCAAGAGATGATTCTAATGAGAAGTCACAACATAGGATTTTGTTTTAACCAAACACTATGGTGTGACTACTCATTAGAATCTTCTTGAAAAGACGATTCTAATGAGAAGTCGCACCATATGGTTTTGAGAAGACATAAAGAATTTAGTTTATAAAATACTCCCATTATTTGGAGCCCTTGGAAACTGGGTATTTCATTGAGTGTTTGTCAAGCTTCTTTGGAGATATATTGTTTTATCAAAAAAGTGAAGCTGCATGCTCACTAAGTTACAGATTTGTTGATTCACTTTAAGTTTTGGATTTGAAGCTTCATTTCTTTTCGTGCTGCGCTTTTCATATGAACCATTCCACTTTTGAAAATGAGCAGTTTTGTGTTGATTTGGAGAGCTGTATTAAGAATATGTTTCACAAGAATAAAAGTAAAACAAACAGTGCAGACCCTGATCAGAGTCAAAATTGTTTTCAAAATAAACATATACTGGTTTCCAGTATACAGTGGAGAATCTGTTATTCTTTCCCGTTTAAACGCAAACGTACGCAAACGCAAAACACTAAAACGTAGAAAAGAACAACTTTTGCACAATTCTAATAATTCATGTTTGTCATGGTGGCAAACAGTATGGAGCCTGATCAGACGCCGGGTTACCCGGCGTCTGATCTGGCTCCAAACTGTTTGTATTGTAAATAATAGTTTTAGCGTAAACGCGTTTATTGGGAAAGAATAACAGATTCTCCACTGTAGAAGGGATCTCTCATTGGAAATATCTGTAGTGTTGCATACAGTAAAACCCCTCTTTAACGGCTACTAAATTCAGTTAATTTTGTGTTAACCCATTACCCCATAAATATGCATTTTTTACGCCTTTTAATTTTTTCCTCAACTCAAGAAAATAGTTCCAATTAATATATCATGAATAATGTTTCTAATGAAATAATTTCTATATTCTAGCAAGTGGTAGCTTAAAGCAGGCTGAAAGTAAAGCAGAAGTCACCCATCTTCAAAACTAGAAACATGCAATTGAGTAATGGTTTAAGGCAGGTGGCAGCTTAAAGCAAGGTGAAATTAAGACAGAGAGCTCCTTTAGCTTTCTGTTTTACTTTTACCTTGCGTTAGGCTGCCACCTGTTTTTTAAACAATCAGTATTTTTTAGTGGATATAAAAGTTTTATATTTTGCATTTATTAGCATGAAGACAAGAAAGAAAATCAGTGATATAAATTCATTTATCACAGTGGTTGATCAATACCTCATTTCAGTATCAACATAAAAATGGAAGAAATAAAGAAAATTTTAAATGTTTCTTTTATTAACTGATATTCAATTTAACCCTAGCTGTACCAAATAGAATAAGCTAACATTTCTAATTTTGAGGACAGATTGAAGCAGGTTGAAAGTAAAGCAGAATTACATGTGGCACGTTTTGCTTTACTTTAAGCTTGCTTTAAGCTACCATCTACAAGAGTATAGGAAATATTTCTTATGGTGGAAATGATAGTAATAACTGTATTAAGTGAACTAAGGAGTTTATTTAAACAATAAAAATGTTGTATTAAGTGAACTAAGGAGTTTATTTAAACAATAAAAATGTGTATCTATGGAGTAAATGGTTAAATACATTTCCCTTCATTAGTTCTTGGGTGCAGGAAACTAAAAAGGAATGGATTAAGTATGCTGTTAAAAACATACAAATGTTGTTTCTTCATAAAACAGCATTTTCTAAAGAGACTTTATTAAATCTGTTTTTTTGTGTTTTTTTTTAGAAAATAAGAAAAAAGAAAAGAAAAATGAAATGAAATGAGCAATGTGCTATATTTTATTTAATTTATGTATTGAAGCATAATTATATTCTAACCGGAGAGTATAAATTGAAAGATAGTCTGTCTATGGGGAACAATAAAACAAATACTTACTTGTAACAGATTTCAGAGTAATGTTGATAAATGAGTCAGAAAATGTTCACAGATTTAAATTGTTGATATATGTTTTAGTTCCCTGGGAATTGTTCTGCTCCAAAATATTAATACTTCAGCTCAGATCTATATAATCATTTCTCTTCCCTATGATAAGACTATCTCAACTCTTCTGCTTGCTAGCTAGTATCGTTGCGTAAAAAAATAAAAAAAGAGTTTCAAAAAGTTTGGATCCAGATGAGACGCAGCGTTACGCGGCATCTCATCTGGATCCAAACTTTTTGCAGCGGTAATGAGTTTCATGGCTAGCATGCAAAGAGTTTCAGAGATTTTATTGGTTCGATCACACACTCACGACACATTCGATATTCTCTGAGGCACAAACACTTGTGACTGTAAAGCAGGCTATGTTAGGTTATGATACTCCAGCTATGGGCAGTGAGCCATCTGTTGACAGTGGCGTAATAGACGTTACTATCAGCCCTGAGTCTCTCACCAGCAGCCACAAGTGATTGGATAATAAGGTCTCTACTCAATATCCCCCAGTCAAATATTCCTTCAACAATGAGTTAAGATTTTTACTCTGACTTTCATGGATTCTTCCCTTGTGCTGATTGCATTATTTCATTGTCGTTTATTTGCAATGCCATGTTCATCAAGTAATAGTGTAATCCATTACCCTGTAGCCTGTTTCTAGTTTTGAAGACTAGGCACCACTAAAAGCAGTTTGAAAATAAAGCAGAATGAGTTTTTATTGAAGGCAAATTCTGCTTTACTTACAGCCTACTTTAAGCTACAATCTGCTGGGATATAGGAAATACTCCTTATGGTGCATATTCAGGGCTGTATAAAATGATTTTTTAGCTCACCTGGCACGAAGTGCCAAGGTGAGCTTTTAGGATCGCTGAATGTCCGTCGTCTGTCCGTCCGTCCGTCCACAATTGTTCGTTAACACTCTAGCGCCTACAAATTTCATCCGATCTTCATGAAACTTAATGACAATGTTTGTCTTGATGAAATCTATGTCAAGTTCGAATTTTAATTAAACTTGGTCAGAATGTTGCCTCATTGATATCTAGGTCAAGATCGAATGTGGGTCATGTCCGGTTAAAAACTAGGTCACTAGGTCAAATCATAGAAAAACCTTGTTAACACTCTAGAGGCTACAAATCTCAATGGATCTTTATGAAACTTGGTCAAAATGTTTGCCTCATTAATATCTAGGTCAATTTCGAATGTGGGTTATGTCAGGTCAAAAACTAGGTCACTAAGTCAAATCTTAGAAAAACCTTGATAACATTCTAGAGGCTACAAATCTCAATGGATCTTTATGAAACTGGGTCAAAATGTTCGCCTAATTGATATTTAGGTCAAGTTTGAATGTGGGTTATGTCAGGTCAAAAACTAGGTCACTAGGTCAAATCTTAGAGAAACCTTGTTAACACTCTAAAGGCTACAAATCTTATTGGATTTTAATGCAACTTGGTTAGAATGTTTGCCCAATTGATATCTAGGTCAAGTTCCAATATGGGTTATGTCGTGTCAAAAACTAGGTCACTAGGCCAAATCCTCTAGAGGCTACAAATCTCGTTAGATCTGAATGAAATATTTTCAGAATGTTTGCCTACATCAAATCTAGGTCAATGTGTCTGGTCACTAGTTCAAATTATAGAAAAATCTTGTTAACAGAGTGTGGGTCATGTCCAGTCATAATCTAGGTCAATTTTACATGGTGTACCAGGTGAATGATTTAGGGCCATGGTGGTCCTTGTTTCTTTCATGGAGGAATAAATTAAAGGCATAAAAGGTGTACTTATGGAGTTAACAGTTAAAAAATAAAAAGTGTGTCTCATTTTAATCCAGTTATGCTGAATGAGTTTCAATAGATGTTTCCATTTTACCCTATTCAGGGCCGACTCATTGTTGTTCATATAGAGGTTGAATTGTTTTCTTGCAGATTTAATTGTTCCCCTTGGACTTGGAAATTTGTTAATGATATGTGGTTTCATCTCATTACCTCAGTCATACATTGACATTTTGAACTGAAATTTGGAATGAAGGTTTAACATGGGATTAAGCAGGTCAATTATGAACTCATTCAAATAATTATTTGCGAAGTTGTGCACATGTCCCTTGCAGTCAGAAAAGAATATTATTTTATGGATTCCAGTCATTATCTTAGTCATTGCCATTTTTAATTGTAATTTTATATATTGCTACCTAAGGACAGAAAGCAGGTCAAGTTTGAAAAGTCAGGCCCCTGGACATAGAAAATTTAAAACATTTCACAGTTTTTGCACATTATCTCACATTTGTGCATAACCATGAGTTCAGATCAACATTTATATTTTGTTGCCATCGGTGGCATTCATGCCGCTGTGACAAATTAAGTTGTCAATTATCAATAGTTAATAAAATCAACTGGTCCTTCTAGAAAGACCATGTGTTTCACAAAATTTTACCATTTAATATTCATCATTGTGATTTTTTACATTTTCAATTTTCAGTGAAACTATGGTCTTTCAGTTTTACTCCATTTTGTGATAGCAAGTTCCACCTCAAAATCAATGTGGGTATTCAAACACGTTTTTCTCTGAATTTGAACACTGTCTGCATTAGTGCTGAAACCATCACCCGGGTAACCGTAACGGTTATGAACTGCCGATTAACCGGTTACAAAGTCAGTAACCGGTTATTCAGAAGCCAATTTATATAACAAAAGTGAAGCTCCATTTGCCGGGAGCTACAGCCTTCAGATATGTTTTCCGTTCTATTGAAGTCATTTACTCTAAGATACACATGATATTTAAGTTTAGAAATACAGTAGCATATAGAAATAACCATGTTGATTGATAAGGATCAGGGCGTTTCCTGATTTTGTAAGCATGTACACGGAGCTCATTACACAAAACGATGCCGTTAACAAAGTATTTGATGTGCACAATTTAATATACTATTTAGGTGTTCTCAACCCTGAAAACTCGCTGCATTGTGTCAGTTTATTTTAAGTTGAGTTAAAGAACCACTATTTCACCAGTCCTGTCTATACAATAAATGCCGATTGAACAGTTTTAATCTACAACAAACTTGTCTTTGAAATAATGTTTCCCTCGCTACTTTGACTGTTAAACTTGACACACTTACTAACCTTTTGACCTAGAAATATTTGATTTGGTTTGGACTTCTTCCCTAGTAGCTATATATGACCCTCTTGTAGGGGAATGTAAACAATGGTTTCCAAGAATATTTCCGCATGTCAGTTTCAAATTTATTCTTAGATCATCCAATCTAAAACGATAAAAAAAATAAAACCTGGTTAGCTAATCTACACTTCAATCTGATCATCTCATATTTTGTTTAAAATTTTAAAGACAAGCATTGGGCCAATTAATTATCTATAACACAATGCGCCGCCATGCGGTATGAGTCTTAATATTTGGCCGCACACAATTTTTCCGTGTGTTGGAATTATTATTATTTTACAAATGCAACTTATTCTTACAAAAGAGCTCAAATAGCTGTTCTTTTAAACGATTTATTGATCAACAGATTCATGCAGTATACATGTAAGTGCATTTTATAAGATCAATACTTCTTTTCTCTTTGTAATTTTCGGTTTAAACAAAATCGGCTAGCTCAGGCTCCCAGTCTATTTGTATTTTTCGGTGACCCAAAAACACTGTGTTTTCGTGAAAACACTATGAAATGCCGAAAACACCGTAGAAAAAAGGTTTTATGTACTGATAACGTATTTAAAAGCATATATTTCAATTTATTAGTTAATAATGAAATAATGATACGTACACCCCTTTTCCCATAAAAAATGCTTTTTAATTGACCAAAATCGGCGAAGCTATGAAAAATGTTGACCCGTAATATCCTAGGAATACATAACAAAAACATTTTTTTGGGGTTTTTATTGTTTTCACCGGAACAAAATGATTTTTTTATTTAAACAACAAAACATGATAGGTAATTTTCACAGTTTTCTCTCGCTCAACTTAGGAGAGTTGCGAATTAAAGCAGAAAAGGGGTAAGGAATTATTTTCTAATGTGCAGAATCTTATTTAAAATACTTTTGACCTTATATTTGAACTTGAGACCTGGTGCCTGACATTGTTACTGTTAACACAATATCTGTATCAATGCTATCAGGTTTTGAGTAAGTGAATTTGGACACTATAAGATTTATCCTGAGTCCTAATATCTTGGGATAAAAACAACCCTGAAAAGTCAAACATCAACTAGATTTACATGAAACTGGATTAGTCCATTTCAAATTGAGAGAGTCAGTTAATGAAGCCATTACTCCATAAAGATGCCTTTTCTTTTCTTGAATTTATTCATCTTCTGAAGAAAATAGTTTTGAATATGTACCATAGAGTTATTTTCTGTATTCTAGTAGATGTTGCTTAAAATCCAGCTGAAATCTTAAATCATGTTCTGTATTGCTTTCAAGTGGTGTCTTCAAAACTATAAACAGGCTATGGGGTAGTGGGTTAGGGTTAGTAGGCACAACGAATACACTTAAAGTCTTGAAAACATCAAGACAGGTTAACCCTTTACTCCATATTCTCTTGCTAGTATTGAATATAGATGACCACTGAAAGCAGGTTGAAAGAAAAGCATTCTGCTTTACTGTCAGCCTGCTTTAAGCTACCATCTGCTAGAATACAGAAAAAAATTCTTATAATATTTATTCATGACTGTTTAAATTGGAACTATTTTCTTCAGTGGAGGAATAAATTAAATGTGCTAAAAGGCACTTCTATGGAGTAAAGGGCTAATGGCTTGTTTATAATGACCTCCTGCTATTTTACTGACAAAGAATATTTTCATTAAGATGGTAGTCATCCATATAAATTGCCATGTTTGTCAGGCAAAAGTTCATTCAGGTGCTGCAGTCAATACATTAACTCCCACATGAGATTCTCTGCCCTTGGCACTCATCTGTCTGTATGACCATATGAGTCAGACATGAATTTACCATTTTGTCTATCATCAACACCGCTGGCTAGAATTTGCTTAGAGATACTGATACAGTTAGACTATTGCCCAACCCAACGTAGATTTTACCTTGATAGCATGCTATCTGGAGCATATACGCTTTCAACATTAAATAACTCTTGTGGGCTATTAGGTTCCCTTGTGGACCTTTTTAGTTACCAAAACATGAACAAGTGTACATGTACTTAGAATTATTATTATCTGGGTCTACACTGTCTGCAAATGTCATAAGTATATTCTAAACAGGTCCATGGTGTTAAAAGAGCTAAACTTTCTTGAACGCAGCATGTGTATGGGTCACAACCTAAAAATTATTCAAAGTGAACAAATTAACGGTACTTGAGACTTGTTTTAGACTTGAATTTCTCCTCATATAAAGAAAGTGTGACTTTGATGTTAGGATTGTTTATAAGTTGCATATTTTTCTATCTACTTTATGATATTGTCACTGTTTTTCCTTATACTATGTATATACAGTGAACCCTCTCTATCTAGCAGCCGCTAGATTGTGTTGATTGTTTGGTGTTTGGGGCAGGTGGCTGTTTTGAGAGGGGTGACATTTAATTAGCTTTCTGCTTTACTTTCCCCTTGCTTTGGACAGTCGCCTGTTTTTGATATATATATATTTTGTGTATTTCGGTGACTGTTGTAGAGAGGTTTTACTGTATATGACGTTTTGACGTTAATGCGCCAAAACGTCTACAGTATTTGTTTATCGTTACGTCATTAAATTATATAAATATTAATTCCTTGAAAAAGCCCAACGGCGAAACGTTGGAAGATATTTAATAACTTTAATTCGTGTTAGTGTTGTTATTTTTCTTATATTATCCTCATATAGTATACCTTACCTACGTACGCTCCTTCTTTATCTTTGTACAAGCTACCGGTCACTATTATACGATAGTGCCCGCTAATAGTGACCGCTAAGAAATGTTGACGTCATATGATGCTGCTGCTGAGGAACCGCTCGTTGCTTGCTTGTTTACTTTTAGTGTCTCACCCGAATTAATCTATAAAGACATGCGTTTATGGGCCATTTATGTCTCTCTAAATTTACTATAATTTTTAAAAAATTTACAACGGAATAAACTTAATTTTTTGCAATTTTGTAAAATATAGTATTTTCGGTTTTTAACAGACAGCGTAGATGTTTTTACTTTCAAATAATAATAGTAGAATAAAAAAAAATACAATGTTTAATTAAAATAAATCAATAATGCTAAATTTGAGTTAAAGGGAGGTAAAAAAACCAGCATATTTTCTTGTCTGAGATTGTATGAAAAGAGGCTTCCCAGAAGTTTGTAGTTTCAGATAACGAGTTTAAAATTTCAAAATTTTGAGAGAGTGAGAATCTCTGGAAAAAAGGAGGATCGAGTAATGTAGTGGGAGTTACTTGGGTGTGTACAGGTATCTGGGGGATAATAGATCTATTGAACAGCCGATTCTGGTTCAGTTAAAAGCAGTGCATAAATAGCCTAAGAAGATAAAAAAAAATGTCAAGCCATGCTGTGATTATTTTGAGTAACTTTTGTTGTTTTCTGTTAGAATTAAATCTAGATCTACATTTGATTGTTTTAACTGTAATGATTTGTTCTATGAAAATGTTGAATAAAATTGCAGTAGTTAAATTATCCCGATTTTGTTGATGTTGACAATGTCTTTATTAATTTTCAAACAAAACTTAACTCAAAACTCTTTAAATATTTTTAGAAAAATTAAATATTATTTACTTTTGATACAATTGTTCTATTAGAAGTTGTTTTGTCATTTTTTATAGCATTATCGCCAAAGTTCATTAAGAAAAGTGAAAATATCTAGAATCTAGTAAGAGTGAATTAAAGGGAGGTAATAGCGGAACGTCATTAGATATTGCTGAAAACAGTTTTGATCCAAATCAGATGTGCGGTATACTATAAGAAATAGTACAGCCCACTTCGGGCCTCCTTGCATTATAGTGACCTCCCATGGCAGTCAGCCCCAAAATAGTTTACGGCCGTCAGCCTTCGGCTTCGGGCCGTAAACTATTTTGGGGCTGACTGGTCGGTCACTATAATGCAAGAAGGCCCTCAGCGGGCTGTACTATTTCTTATATAAAGAAAATACTGCTATTTTACACAAATATGTATATGCACTTATAATAAACAATATTTTCTTAATCCTTGCAGATGGAAACTTTATATAAAACATGCTGAAAATAAAGGAAATTGCTCCTTAAGGAGCAGGAGCATCCTGCTTTATGACTTTCAGCCTGATTGAAGCAAACATCTGTGTTCAATACTTACTAAGCTATGTGAATGACAAGATAATAATCCTCCATAAAGTGTTGTGTTTGCTCTCAGGTAAAACACCATTTAGGTATTATTGTTGTCCATACAACTCACACATGAAAGGTGTAAGGAAGAAAGGTGCTCCAGGAAACACACAGTAAACCAGCACAGCTCCAGATAAGGGGAGTATTTGGAAAAAATAAATCTTATCTGTGCATTTAATCATGACCTTCGATGGGAGGCAGCTAATATGGTCATTTAAGACAGCTGGTCAGATAACACAACCACCTCGTATGGCTTATATTAATTAAATTGTGATAATGTAAGAGTAAGTCTGTGTTAAAGGTAAAGAAAGATGTTAATGTATTATGAAAATGTGTTTATTTCAATATCACAAGAATTATAGCTTATTCAAATTGATATAATTATACTGAGTAAAGCAAGTGTATCTAAATTATGAAAAATAATTCATAAGAATTAGAATATAACAAAACATAAAATCATGCATTTAATTTCAATGTCCATTCTATGAAATTTGAAAGGTTTATGACCCTTCATTATATTTTGCAAGGTTGTAATTAATAAAGTTTATGTACATGTAAAGATTCAGTACACATTTCCCAAAGTGTTTCCACTTCTCAAAATTTACCTTTTCTCATGGTCTATTAACATGTAACAGAAATCTCTGACCCCCCATATAAATGTTTCGAAACACAAAAAAAGGTCGTATAACAGATAAGAGAGCACATTGTTATATAGAACCAAAATATAATATTATAGTAAATTCATTGGGGAGCAAAAAGTATAGTGGTTTAGCACAGCACGTTGGTATATACAGCTGGTGGTTAAGACCACAGGTACTTGACACATACTTAATTATCTATGAACCCCCTCCCCGCTTAAAAAAAAAAAAAAAAAATTTTTTTTTTACTATACTTCTATTATAGATACAAGGTAAACAGCGCAATTCGACACCTAGTCTTTACTATCCACTTAAACTGATGCTAAAATAGACTCGATCGCCGATATTCTCTGTGGTACCCTCGGGAAAAGATTAATTTATCAATATCTACTTTTTATTTCATCAAATTCCGTCAAATAACGCCACAGTACGTGAATTATAACGAAAATAAGCATCAAAAAGTTTTTTGTCGTTTTCTTGGTACATAGCAACGAATGTACATGTAGGGGTGATCTGTTATTTGTCCACAATAAACGGCCTATGCCACTGGAACTTTCACCAAATATTATAAATCATCTTTAAATGAAATATTATCAGTTTTATATAATTTACATAGAATGCAAAATTAAAAGAAACTTTACCTGTTTAATTTTGACCAATGAGATTGCTCCGTTCATTCGATTCATTCCGGTATTCAAAATGGCATTGAAAATGAAATGAGTCTTTCACTTGTCAATTTCGTGCCAAATTACATGTATATTTCATATAGCTGATAGTGAAGAGGGTCATGTTCCGACACAAACGCATTTGCTCTAATGAAATTAGGTGAAAGTTCCAGCCGTAAAGGCCGTTAAATGTGCAAACCGACTAGATTACCCCTTATTTTGGGCAATAAATTCTGTACCAAGAGAACGACATAAAACTTTTTGAAGCTTATTTTCGTTATAATTCACGTACTGTGGCGTTATTTGACGGAATTTGATGAAATAAAAAGTAGATATTGATAAATTAATCATTTCCCGAGGGTACCACAAGAGAATATCGGCGATCGAGTCTATTTTAGCATCAGTTTAAGTGGATAGTAAAGACTAGGTGTCGAATTGCGCTGTTTACCTTGTATCTATAATAGAAGTATAGTAAAAAAAAAAATTTTTTTTTTTTTTTAAGGGGGGAGGGGGTTCATAGATAATAAAGTATGTGTCAAGTACCTGTGGTTAAGACAGCCCCGACTGTAGTTAATGTTTGAGAATTATGTTTTCCCCATTGTTGTTTCTCCTTCATTACACGGTGTCTGTACAAGGACAATGAACTTGTTGACAAACATGTGGGAATATTCAAATATCTCTTAGTGCTTTAAAATAATATTAAAATACATTTAATTCATTCACCCCTAGCTGGAACTTTTAGTGGACAATGTTCAATTAAGTTTAGTCTATTTTTGAATATAAGGGTTGATTTTAACAATATATTTTAAAATGACAAACAGTGTAGACCCTGATCAGAGGGCTCCTTAACCTAACCCTTTCCCCAATAGAAGCAACTTTTAGCGTATTTAATTTATTCCTCCGCTGAAGAAAATAGTTCCGGTTTATACCCTCATGAACAATTACCATTACAAATATTTATATAGCCTAGCAGTTTTTAGCTTAAAGCAGGCTGAAAGTAAAGCAGAATGTGCCTTAAGGCACATTCTGCTTTTCTTTCAACCTGCTTTAAGTGGTCACCTGTCATCAAATTTAGAAACAGGCTATGAGGTAAAGGGTTAAGGAGCCCTCTGATCAGGGTCTACACTTTTTGCATGGGGACAAGTGTAATCCTCACAGTTACACTGTTTGTAAATGACTAGTATACTCGTCCCTAGGGTTGAATATGTTAATTAAAAGCAGTACAGTATTATTTTACAGAATGATAGATTACATAAAGCTATACTTCTATTTATTGCACTTCAAGTTTAGTTTGTTAATGTCCGTTTCTGCCATCTATGGGCAAATTGGAAGCCCTATAGAGAGAGTGGAGCAGATACTAATGGCTGCTTTAAGCCAATAATTATGCAAGTAAAACAATTTCTGCTAAAAGCAGGATGATTCTAAAACAGAAAGTTACTTAAGGATTGTTAGGGTTTACTTGCATACTGTTTAAGCAGCTTTTTAAAGGAGCCATCTGTTCAACTTGCATCCTGCTTTAACCCTTTCCCACATAGAAGCGCTTTTTAGCACACTAATTTTATTCCTCCACTGAAGAAAATTGTTCAAATTTATACAGTCATTAAAATGTATCCTAAGAAATAGTTTCTATATTCTAGCAGATGATAGCTTAAAGCAGGCTGAAAGTAAAGCAGAATGCGCTTAAAGCGCATTCTGCTTTACTTTCAACCTGCTTTAAGTGGACACCTATATTCAATACTAGAGATATGCTATGTGGGAAAGGGTTAAGGAACCATGGTAAGGAGCCTTCTGGCTATCCTGGTTCAAGCAGCCATATGTCATTGACATAGAATATTTTACTTGCATCCTGCTTTATGCATTGACTTGTCCTCACTACAGAACACAAGATGATAAAAATTGCCCAAGTTTTACAGTACAGTAAAACCTCTATTATGACCACTGAAAAGAAGGCTAATAGATTGTAAACAGACAGGTGAGAGCTTAAAGCAAGGTGAAAGTAAACAAAAAGTCCTAAAGGAGCTTCGTTTTAAGCAGACATCTGTCTTAAACACCTATCGATAAACCTAATTTAGTGGTTGTATTAGAGAGGTTTACAGTATTTTTCATTGGATTCAGGCTGGATTGTGCATGAGCCTATAATAACAATAAGGGTATTGACACCTTTGGCTAATGAATACCACTGTGAAACAAAACACATTAATATGACACTGTGATCGCTTTTAGTGCTAATTGTTTTGACAAGTATAAAAGCCATTAGTGGATATTAATGGACACTGGGGAATATTTGCTTTGAAATATATGACAGTTTACAGTATTGAGCCCTCATTTAGATATGGACTATTTTGCATTAGATCAAGCAAAAATAATGCTGTGCTCATTGTAATGCAAAATAATTTGGCAAACTAGAAGCTACAGGTAATTGGATTCCATATTATATGTGTACAGAGTATAATGAAGATTTCACAGTTTCACATTTTCTTCTTGACATATACATGTATATCTATCTGGGGCTTAATTGTCATAGGAAATGTTTTTGTTTATTTGACAGAGATGATCTTCTTTGCCAGGAACTAAAAGAACTACTGGTCAGTGGTTTTTAGCTCACCTGAGCTAGCTCAGGGTGAGCTTTTGCAATCCTTGAATGTCCGGCGTCAACAATTTTAGTGTTTACACTCTAGAGGCCACAATATTTGTCCAATCTTTTTCAAACTTGCTCAGATGGTATATTGCCATAAGAGTTCGGATGAGTTCGATTACAGTTGAAATCGGACAAATAGGTCATGAGTTATCTACCTTTGAACTGCTGAAAATGCCATATTTAACGGTGTTTACACTCTAGAGGCCACAGTATTTATCTAATCTTTCTAAAACTTGCCCAGATTGTATATGACCATAAGAGTTCGGATGAGTTTGATTTTGGTTGAAATCGGACAAATGGATCAAGAGTCATTTACCTTTAAAGCGACTCGCAACCGGATGGTGTACTTGTCAAAATAAAATAAAATACTCAAATAAAAGCAAATTTGTGGCATTATTTGGCTTCTGACATTAAAAAAATATGATCAGTCCAAAAAAAGTCTCAAGAATCGTCACCGAATCTTAGATTTTTAGATATTTTCCATCGTTTTTCTATACCGACTAGTAGACGGTATAGTTGTTGCTGTTGCTTCTCTACACGGGCTCAGACATAAACACGAGCCGAATTACGAAGTTGTATGCACTTTCGACCGCAACACATTGAAATACGTTAAATCGATCCGAGATAAACGGATAGTTCCGTGGTCCATTGGTCTAAGCGGTTTCCCCTATTTTGCCTTCTGTCCGCCAATGCCGGGCCATGGGTTCGAATCCCACCAGAGACCAATATTTTTTTTTATTGAAATTCTTTTTTTTTAAATAGAATTTCTTATCCTAAACTAATTCTTTACCATTTATATAAGCGTTTGACACATATTTACAAATTACTATTTTTAATGCACCATCTGGTTGCGAGTCGCTTTAAATTGCTGAAAATGCCACATTTAACAGTGTTTACACTCTAGAGGCCACAATTTTTATCTAATCTATCTCAAACCTGCTCAGATTGTAAATGACTATAATAGTTCAGATGAGTTTGATTATGGTTGAAATCAGACGTATAGGTCGAGAGTTATCTACCTTTGAATTGCTGAAAATGCCATATTTAACGATGTTTACACTCTAAGAGGTCACACATTTTTATCCAATCTTTCTCAAACTTACTCAGATTGTATATTACCATAAGACTTCGGATGAGTTCAATTATGGTTGTAATCGGATCAATAGGTCAAAAGTTATCTACCTTTGAATTGTTGAAAATGATATATTTAACAGTGTTTACGCTCTAGAGGCCACAATATTTATCCAAGCTCTCTCAAACTTGCCCAGATTGTATATGACCATAAGAGTTCGAAAAAGGGTGATTATGGTTGGAATTGGACAAATAGATCAAGAGATATCTACCTTTGAATTGCTGAAAATGCCATATTTTACAGCGTTTACACTCTTGCAACTACAGTTTTCAATGGATTTTGATTATACTTGTACACAAAGGATGTAGCTATACGTTCTGGAAGGAGTGCAATTATTGTTGAAATGTAATCATTGTGGCAATAGTTACCTGTCCTTGATATATTTGAAATGCTAGAAAAAGGCTTCATTTCAGAATTGTTTAGGCTTTAGTTATCTGCCTTTGATGTACTCTACTATACTACAGTAGGTCGACAAATTTGAATGGATTTAGAATAAAACAGGTGAAATTCAAAGGTAAAGCTATCAGGCTTCATTACAAATGGTGAGCGATATCAGGGCCTTCAGGCCCTCTTGTTATTCCGTGCACTGCTTTAGCAACAAATGAGATTAGCTGAAATCATCCCTCATGATCATCTCATCTCATCTTGAGGCTATATGACCTATAGTGCCCTAAAACCAAACACATCAATATCCATCTTAACCCTTTCCCTTATAGGAGCGACTTTTAGCGCATTCATTTTATTCATCCGCCAAAGAAAATAGTTCCATTTTATACTGTCATGAATATGTACTATAAGAAATATTTTCTATCTACTAGCAGATATTAACTTAAAGCAGGCTGAAAGTAAAGCAGAATGTGCCCTAGGGCACATTCTGCTTTACTTTCTGCCTGCTTTAATAGGTCACATATCTTAAATACTAGAAACAGGCTATGGGTTAAAGGGCTATCAAAGCCTGTGACTATTGAGTAGAATTGTATCTTTGCAGCAAGCATGCTACTGAGTAGTCACAACAAAGGGTTTGGTGGATAGATATTGTGCTCCGTCTCTACAACACCCAGTGGGAGACAAACATTGCGTGTGTTGGTCAGAGGGAGCTGTTACAGGGAGGGAAAACTAAAATCCCGGTCACATGGTCATAGACGTTGGTATGGTTGGAAAGGTCTTGGCACAAGAAATATACATACAAAATATGACACCCCTGGGCCGACTGGTGCAAATGTTATAGCCACTTCAAGAATTTTACAAAAGTAGGCCAGATGTCAAGATCAAGGTCACAAGTTCAAAAAGGTTTATATGGTTGGAAAGGTCTTGACAAGAGAAATACACATGCCAAATTTAAAAAGCCCAGGTGCAAAAATGCAAAAGTTATAGCCAAGGTTAAGATTTTTGGGACGGACAAACCAACAAACAAACCAACAAACAAACCAACAAACAGACTGACAGGACAAAAACTATATGCCCCCGAATCATAGATTCTGGGGGGAATTAAACAAAAAACATTTCAAAGAACAGAAAAAAAAGCTTGGTTGGGATTTAAAGGAGATTGGAGAGGGCTAAACCAGATATGCCCAACAATTTAGCCCTTAACCCTTAGCCCGCCAAATAAATTGTCGTCTGCTATATTTCTCGTCTGCTTCATGTTTCAAAGTGCTTCAAAGTTGCTCAAAATTGCTGAAAATGTTGTCCGAGTGTCAAACAGCTTGGATCCGAATGAGACGCCGAGTTACTCGGCGTCTCATCCGGATTCAAGCTGTTTGCATATGGAGCTATAGTCGTGACTGGCAGGCTAAGGGTTAATTGTTAATCTGCCCTCTATACCTAGTCTGGGTGATTATTATATGAAAGTCAATTTTATCTTGTACTATGTTTTGTTTGCGAAATATTTTGAGAGATGTTTAATCCATCCACAAGAGTTGAACAATTGATTGAAAAATCTTTACAAAAAACTTCAGATTCAGAAAATTCTTGTGGATGTTTTTAAACCAATTACATTTCTTATTGTTGCCATAAATTTGCTTTTATTTGAGTATTTTCTTATCTTTTTGCAAATGCACCATTTGGTTTTCAGTATCTTTAAAGCACAGAATTACTTCTCGGCTAATTGTTCCCTTTGAAACCAGCCTCTTACAGATCATTATCAGGAATAAAATCTTGTTATAAAACCCACTCAAAGAGCACCTGATTTCAGTGTATAAGACTCATTAGAAAGGCTTAGCTGCAAAGTGTACCAACCAGTTGATTTCAGTGTTTAACTTTTTGCATGGTAATTCTTTCCATCTGCCACATTTTGTGGTCTGCTATTGTTTGAAAAATAGATTGTTCTAAATTTCTTTTCAAAACATGTTCAGAGTGCCTTACAGTTTGGATCCTGATGGGACACAGTGTTATAGGGCATCTCATCTGGATCCAAACTGTTTACAAAGGTAATCATTGTGGCGGACATATCCACCGCTAGCATGCGAAGAGTTAAGGCTCATTAGAATTGTTTAGGTGGAGAGTGCAACACCCAGTCATGAGAGAATCACCCTCAAAGTGATTCTTTGAAGTTAACCTTATTGTAAAGTTTCCTAAATGAGTTTCTTTCAACCTTTCTGTACTCCAAGTAATAACTTGTGCACTGCATGACAGTTAAAAAACAATGGTCATAGAA
The DNA here is from genome assembly GCA_922989275.2 of Gari tellinella. Taxonomy (NCBI): domain Eukaryota; kingdom Metazoa; phylum Mollusca; class Bivalvia; order Cardiida; family Psammobiidae; genus Gari; species Gari tellinella. The sequence continues at coordinate 26,132,374 of OV277862.1, forward strand.
TACTCAATAGATGGTATTGATAATTACAAGTGATAGCTTAGGGACAAGCGAAAGCAAGATGAGCTTGACAGCTTAGCAGAAAGCTCCTACATGACTGTCATCCTGCTTCAATGGGGCATTACCCCATAGCTTGTTTCTTGTTTTGAAAACAGGTGATCATTTAAAGCAGGTTAAAAGTAAAGCAGAATGTGCCCAAAGGCACATTCTGCTTTACTTTCAGCCTGCTTTAAGCTACCATTTGCTTATATTTCTTATGGTTCACTGCATTCATGGCATTTCAATGGAGGCATTACTAAAAGGCATAAAAGGTGTATTTATGGGGTAATGGGTGAAGCATGTAGTTTACCTTTTACATGGATTGTTATGATAGCAGACCAATGGTCTTTGCTGTCTTCCATTAGGGACAGTGTGCAATATAACTGTAATGACCTCAAGTGAGTTAAACACAATTTTGTTGTTTCATCATTTATTTACAAAAGCGAGGTGGTAGAACTTGTACAGCAGACTGCTGTTACATACTACAGTATACACGGTTTATTTATACAGTAAACTCCGCTTATAACGATATTCAGGGGACCGTGGAATAAGTATCGTTACATCCGAATACCGTTACAAGCAATCTGGTATCTCTTCACGACAGTATCCGAATTGTGTGCTATCTGAAACAATGGTTACTACATAAAGTTCGTCACATTTTAAGACTAACGAAATAAAGACTATTCTGACCTGTTATAAACTTTAATGGTTGTTATCTTTCATTTGTTTTTCAACCGCCACAAGTAAACTAATTGTGCAGGTATATTACATTATTTACAAATGATTTACGTATTGTCTTTGTAATCGTTCATACATGCTGGATAACGAAAGTAAACCGGAAATGAACATGGTTTAATCCAGGCTAGGTTGATAATTAAGCTCGCATACTCGCAAATTGCGAGTGGAATAAGAAAATTGCAAGTGACTTTTCCACAAACTCGCAAAAAAATGCGAGTATCGTTTTTGGACAGCTACACACAATATTACGCCTAAAAGACTATGCTTGGTTTATTCCGTAACATTTAGAGTGGCGGAAATGGATGAGTAGACAAGCGAGTACTTTTCGTAAGCCAATCATAGCTTCTCGGGCAGTTTCAATCTCTTGTTTGTTCGTAAGAATGACGTAATGACGGACATTCCCAATTATCATTGGCTAATGAAACACACACATTGGTACTTCGGAGTTCCGATGTCTGCAAATATGCGGGTAAACAATTCTATTCACTGACTCGATAACCCAACAAGTTCGTCAAAGACGAGGCCATTTAAAACAAATTGTTGTTAGCTCACCTGGCACGAAGTGCCAAGGTGAGCTATTGTGATCGCCCTGTGTCCGTCGTCTGTCGTCGTGTGTCGTCAACTTTTTCTTTAAAGATCTTCTTCTTGGAAACTACTGGGTCAATTTCATTAAAACTTCATAGGATTGTTTCTTGTAGGGTACTCTCTCAGATTTTTTTAAATATAGGTCATCCAATTGAAATTGTGGTTGCCATGGCAACCAATTGAAAAAACTTTAAAGAATCTTCTTGTCAAAAACTACTAGTCTGAATTGAAAATAATTTTATCCAAATGTGCCATTGGTGACCCTCTATAAGATTTCTTAAAATAATGTTCCTATCTTAAAAAACATGGCCGTCAGTGGGTGGGGCAGATTTTCCTTATATGGCTATATAGTGAAAACTTTAAAAATCTTCTTGTCTGAAACCACTGATCCAATTTTAAAATAATTTCACACAAATGATCCATGGGTGACGCTCTACCAGATTTCTTAAAATAATTTTGATATCTGAAAAAACATGGCCGCCAGTGGGTGGGGCACGTTTTCCTTATGATACTGTATAGTAAAAACTTTCAAAATCTTCTTCTGTGAAACTGCTGGTCCAAATTGAAAATAATTTTACACAAATGATCCATGGGTGACCCCCTTCCAGATTTATTAAAATAATTTTGATATCTTAAAAAACATGGCCGCCAGTGGGTGGGGCAAGTTTTCCTTATGATACTGTATAGTTATAAAACTTTAAAATCTTCTTCTGTGAAACTGCTGGTCCAAATTGAAAATAATTTTACACAAATGATCCATGGGTGACCCCCTTCCAGATTTATTAAAATAATTTTGATATCTTAAAAAACATGGCCGCCAGTGGGTGGGGCAAGTTTTCCTTATGATACTGTATAGTTATAAAACTTTAAAATCTTCTTCTGTGAAACTGCTGGTCCAAATTGAAAATAATTTTACACAAATGATCCATGGGTGACCCTCTACCAGATTTCTTAAAATGATTTTGATATCTTAAAAATCATGGCCGCCAGTGGGTGGGGCAAGTTTTCCTTATATTTCTGTATAGAATTTTTTCAAAATACTAAAATTTGGTGTGTGAGTACACCTTGGGATGGCGGAGTGTCGCATACCACTTTCAGGTCACTGTGGCCTTGATCTTGACCTCGATTTAACAAAAAGCTTGTCCGGAGCTAATCTCTTATACCTTACTAGCTAGGGATTCCAAATTTGGTGTGTGAGTACATCTTGGAATGGGGAAGTGTTGCAAACCACTTTCCGATCACTGTGACCTTGACCTTTGACCTCAATTTGACCAAAACCTTGTCAGGAGCATATCTCCTATACCTTACCAGCTATGGATTCCAAATTTGGTGTGTGAGTACATCTTGGGTTGGCGGAGTGTATCATACCACTTTCAGGGCAGATCATCTCCACTATAGCATGATATTTATAAATGAGCTCAATGTGGTGAACTGGTGATGATTGTGACTGATGTCTTTTTTATCATTTCAGAGACATATTCTGAGGCAGTGAAGATCCTGAAGGGAGAATACACCATCAGAGCCATTGATGAGCACAAGATGGACCGGGCTTTAATATTCTGTCGTACCAAACTTGACTGTGACAACATGGAGAAATACTTTCAGCAAAGAGGTGGAGGTGAGCACATGTAGTATCAAACTTGTCTTCAGTAGTTCTGCAGTTCATGCATCTGTACAGTGGGGATGTTATTCTTTCAAACAAAATGCAAACACAATTCAATAAAATGTAGAAAATTACATTTTTGAAACAAATTCTGTAACAATTTATTACAGCAAACAGTTTGGATTACCCATTTGCAATGGATGAAACATTTATTGGGAAAGAACAGTATCTTCTCCACTCCCAGTACACAAGTAGTTGTTAGGCATATTTCTACCATCATCTCTTTGTCCATGCTTACATTTTGGGCTCTATGTGGTAAAATTGAGCTGTGTCAAGATACCCATTATGTGGTTCTTTTAACTTAAACAGTATACCACACAAAGATGTGCTTTGAAAACCTATATGTAGCATCAAAAAGAAGTTGTAAGCGAGTACCACACAAGTCATGTATAAAATATCTGGACGAAAACAAAAACAGTCATTCAGGGGAAGTATATATCGATCACTGCTGTTCTAATGAACCATGATTAGTACCAAGAGATTTCAGTAACTGATCACAGGGCATCTTAACTGGTACCCTACAAACTTTACAATATAAAGTTTTGTACAAAAATGTGGTTCCACATAAGGTATTTCGGTGTGATAAAAAAAATTACCACTTTAAGACTTTCTCTAACTGAGTCTCTACCAATGAAGCATAAATATTTGTGTCAAAAACCATCTGACTTAACTGATGAATACAAAATTAATATGCCGAGCAAAAAAAGAAAGTACCCACTTTTGTATTTTGAAATATCAGTGTCTCATAAATAAATTGTATTTGAACTATGTTCTATAGAAAGAAGCAGACAATATGAAATCATTGTGGATAAATAATTGGCACATTGTACTGAAAATAAAAGGTATATAACTCTTTTTCCTAAAAACAGCATTTTGCTTAGAAATGTTTTCCAAAGTAGAGACACGATGGAGCTCATATTCAGTAGCTAGAACTTTTGCTTAAAGAAAATAAAATCACATTAGACTTTCATTCATCACAATATTCACAGCCTTATTAATACTAGAAAGTCTTATAGTATCAAATTACCTCCCTTAGATTTGAAATAATAATGAGCTTTGAGTGTTTCCTTTTCGTAACATGTGTCTTTTAATCTAAATGTTTTTATTGGAATACATTGGTGAACATATGAGCATTTAAAATCTCAAACAAAACTTGAGTTGATAAGGTACCTTATAAACCGGTAAGCTAAGGCACTGGCACCAGAGTCATGGCCTTATTATGTGTATGTGTTTACTTTATCTATGCATCTACCGATAAGAAAGTACATGTATATACATAGAACCAAAAAAACTAAGTCTCTCTGGTGCCAGTGAGCTAAGGAACTTAAAAATTTACTAAGTCCTTTCATCTGTTGGTTCATTTATCTTTACTGTACATATACATACTTTTTCCATCTAACTAACTACAGTTTGCAGGCTACCATTGTTTTCACATATACCACAGATGTGAATATTGTCAGGATTTTGATATGCTTCAAGTTTTCCCATGAATATTGGGCAGGTGAACTTGCCTGCAAATGCAAGCACTACTGTCTAAGAGTTAAAATCTAGTATCATATATCATAGCCCATATACCTGGCCCCATTCCTAGACATCTGTCTGCCTGTATTGAAACACTCAATCATTGTCATACTAAACAAGTTTTCTCTTTTAAAATATATTTCACATTTAACCTATAGGCTCCTATTGATTCTCAACCAAATAAAACTTATTGATGTGTACCTACACACATTGTTTAGCTCTTTCACAACCATGGACCTGTACGTTGCAAATATACTTATTACATTTGCAAACCGTGAAGACCCAGATCAGAGAGCTCCTGTAAGAGCCCTCTGATCTGGGTATACACTGTTTGCTAATTTTGAGCAGTATTTATCAAATTACCAAGGAGACTCATGGTTCATGTTTTGTAATTTAAAAGATCCACAATGAAACCTAATAACCCCAAGAGTTATTTATTGTATCAAGAGTTAAAAAACAAACCATATATATTGATGCGTACACACACTGTTTCTACAGTGTATGTGTGTAGACTAGACTTGTCCTATGCAACAGTGTAGACTCAGTTCAGGGTCTGCAATGTATTTCATTTGGCAAAATATTGTAAAAGACAATTCTAAATAGTAAACAAATACTTATATAATGTATGGAAATGTCCTTTTGAAGTTACAGGGGTAAATGAGTTAACAAGTTGTTGTCTTGGAAAGTGTATACAGTACATTCTATTTATCTCAAAATAAGTTTTCTTTCTCTTTTAGTTAAACATATACTCAACAAAAAAAAGTTAAGGAATTTTCCGAAAATCATCGCACAAAAATACACAGAAACTAACCATTATCTTTTTTGTTATTTATTTGATTAGGTACATTTCATTGCTTTAAAAAATGTTTCCTTAAGTTTGATATCACCTATATCCTTGCTGTAGCACTGTTTCAAGTAACCTTAGGATCAAAGTAATTTTTCACAAAATTAGTGTCTACAGAGTAATCCATCTTTTTATGCAAAACACATGAATGAGTTGTGAGTTTTTATAAAGTGAAATTCAGTTCTTTTGAATGTATAATGACATTAACGTATGTCTCTTCTCTCAATAGCATCAATTGTCACGCATGGAAGATGAGAATATTCAAACAAGAGCATGCATGCAAGTTTCATCCGCTCGTCTGTTGTTTTGAAGATCAGTGAAAAAGATTAGGTGTAAGGTCAAGGTCAATACCATTTGGTAACTTCTTCAATTGTTCATCTACAATCCTATTTTTGATATGCCTAGATAGGACATATCACGATGAACATGCATACCAAAAATAGGATTGTAGATGAACAATTGAAGAAGTTATGGCGATATTTTGCTGAGGGATCAGCCTCCATTCCTCTCGAAGAGCCGTCGCATGAGCTTTGAGAGTTCTTTTTGTCGGTACTCTGCAACCCTCTGTCTTAGAATACCATACACATGTTATATGGGAGAGATATCCAGTGAGTGACTTTGACCTTTGACCCTATTTTTTCGTGTAGAGCAATGGCACCTAAATTCGACAGGCCCCTTAATTCGACACCTTCTTACAACCATATCCATTTCTCCTGATTAAATGTTTAAATCAATATTATGATTGATAATTTAATGACGTCAAATTTAAATGTTGACGTCACGAAAAAAATCTATTCACACAGGCGTATGTTTGATGACATAGGTCTGTCGAAAAAAAATTCGAAAATTTTCAAAGACCTAAAAAGTGTGTCTTACGGAAACTGTTAAGGGGCATCATACCAGAACCTAAATGTGGTGCTTTAGTTTTTGTAAAATTTAGCCATTACGGACTCCAGAAACTCATTTTTTATTGTTGTTTATCATGTAGACTGATCCTTGCTTGTCTGTTAGGCGATTTGACCTTCAGATTAGGGGTGTCGGAAATAAGGTGCCAACATAATTGATTGCTCCTTAATTCGACACCCCTAATTTTAGATTCACATTGCACTATAAACATATATTTATATACATGCTAAATAACGTTGGCGGTAATGGTCGCGTGTACAAAGACAGGGGGCACTTAACGCCTTCGATAATTGGTGATTAGTGGTTCAAATCACGGCAGACACAGATTTTTTATGTTTTTCTTTTTTTTTTTGGGGGGGGGGTCTTTTGGGGTGGGGGCAGCCCGTGAGGTGGATTTCCGTTTGGGTCAAGGTTTCAAAAAGGAAAAGAAACTTGAAGAGTAGGGAAAATAAAAAGAGTCCACAGAGGTGAAGATCAAAGGAAAATATCAATCAAATTAAAGCAGAATAGGTGTCACTAAGATATTGTAGATTTAATGAAAACAAATCACAATCTTGAAGACTGTCTGAGGGTGCGCAACAGTTGATAGACATTGATGACAAAGTCCTACAGCTAATGTGCACCGGCTATCAATCTGATGAAGACAGCCCTAAAGAGTGGATCCGCTTCATGTCGTACGTTTGGATGACATATCAAGTGCATTATAGAGATGAAATATTGCTTGAAATATCATCTGTAAAGATTGCCATTGATTCGTTTCCTTGTGTCTTTGGTGTTGTGTGGATTATTATCATAGCCTTTGAGGACGCCACTGGCTGCATGCTTACTTTGTATACATGTGAACGCCATAGGCCTACTATTACATGCTATGCAAAGTTATGTAGTCTACATCAGTTCTCGACTTGTATTACATTTTCATTTAAAAAATCATCAGATAGGCAAACAAAGTTTGGATCCAAATCAGACAGCGAGATACGCGAAAATGTTTGCACCAGTATCATGAATTCACCGGTAGCATGCAGAAGGTTAAACAAAGCGTACAGTTATATAGGACTATTCCAAAGCTCATGGTGGTTTAATTAGCGTATCGGGTATCCTACGATCCTTAATTGCAGCCAATTAACACAAACAGATTTGACAAAATCATTGGAATAGTCTTGTTTTAAATTTTAACAGTTGAATGCTGTTAAATTTGAACTTTTATGCCAGTAACACAAAACAGATATGACAAAAATGTGCTTTTAAATGATTAATCATTTAGATAATGTTAAATCTGAAAGGAGTGTATGTTTTTATGTCTTTTTTAAAAAACTATGTTTGGGTGTCGAATTTGGGGTTCCCCTGTCGAAATAAGGAACCCAAAGCAGCTCAAGTTAGTAACATATTGCACTGCATTCTCAAGGACTTTCATAAGCAATAGTAATTAGAAAACGTGGGTAAATGTATTGTTTTGTTTGTTGCTATGTCGAAGTTAGGATAACTACAAACTCTCATCGTTACAATGAAAATGTGTCTTAAGGTGTCGAAATTAGGGTACTTTACTCTACTTTTCACTTATCTTTAAAGCTTTTTCGTGTGTTTTAAATAACACTAATGTAAACACTTATTTTGTGAAAAATGACTTTGACCCTTAGGTTACTTGAAACAGTGCTACAGCCAGGATATAAGTGATATCAACTAAAGGAAATATTTCTTTCAAGCGAAGTCATGGATCTAATCAAGTAAATAAAAAAATGATTATGTATAGTTTCGGTGCTATGATTTTCTGAAAATTCCATAACTCTTTTTTGAGTATATTTATTTCCAGATAATTTACAAATATATATACAGTTTTATACACATACATATAATACACAGTGAGTTAGCAATATCTTGGAAATGGATTGGATCAGAAGCAAACCTTGCTTATTTTGATCCTTTCCATGGCAATGGGTGTGTTCTTATAGATATGCATATCTATATCATAACAGATATTGATGAAAAAAATATGTCAATTAAGAAATAATAAATTCATACCAGTGTTTTATCGTGGCAATAAAACACGGGTGGGAGTTAAGATGCAGAAGGCCGAGTGATTTAATTACCAGCATCTCAACAACTACCCGTATTTTATTGCGCGATAAAACACTGGTATTAAATTATTATTTCGATTCTAACACTTCAATTTAACCACAATTTGCACCGAATCAACGGCGCTACATTTCTTGGCGTAGCATTTTCGAAGCCATATGACATCGAAGAAACGGCCCGGGGGAAGAAATGGCCTGTTACACCGGCTTACCTAGCGTCTGATCTGGCTCCAATTTGATTGCAATGTTTTAGCGTAAATGCATTTATTGGGAAAGAATAACGTTTTCTCTATTGTAGTTCAATCAGCCTGTCTAATAAATTGCTTCTAGAGGACATGCCACATATTTAGCTTCTCATCTAGATCCAAACCATTTGCAATAGTCATCAACATACACTATTAACATGAAATGGGTTAATTATAGTCAATTTTACCCAATCATGTGAATGTTGACTTACTATTTTATCAGGGACATTTACATCTAAAGCAACAAGTCTCCATTTGCTTTGTGGTAGAGATGCCTGACTGTGATAAGCTACATTAACTGTCTGAACGCTAAGTAGAATTGTCGTCTGCAGCAATTTGTCGTCTGCTACTTTTCTAAAATTAATTTTTTTGTCAAAATTTCTTTTCTTAACAAGGACAGAATGGCAAACAGATTGGATCCTGATGAGACTCCAGGTAATTGGGTGTCTCATCAGCATCCAATCTGTTTGCAAAGGTATCACAGTTTGACTGCTATAGCATTGAAAGAGTTACCAAAGACGTGTACAGTGAGATAAAAATAATATTGCCAACTGCAATGTAAGTGTAGTGTAAATAACTGGTACTGTACTAGGGCGCTTTTCACCGAGATTGAAGACATAAATAATGTTGTGTTGATATAAGAAAATGTGTTCATTAAACTAGTATCCAATCTTTTTATTTCAAATTAGACAGATGATAGTAAAGATTGGAACTTAAATTGGTTAGATTTAAAGAAAAACTGGTGCATGCTACAAATTAGCTATAGTTAGCCAAAGTTACAAATTGGCAATCAAATTAGCAATTAGCTACTGGAGCTTCAGATCAGGGGAGTATTTCAAAAAATAAAATCTTTATAATCTGCATTAAACCCTATGGTTTGCATACTCATTAGATCACCATAATGATTTTGTGCTTATATAAAAGAGAAAGTAACAGATTTGTTCAGTTGCTTGGCTTAGTGGTAAACGCTGTCCTCCAAACCTTACCAACAACATAATATAACAAAACTGCCATGTTGCCTGCACATCCAGGTACGGATCCAGGGTTTTAGGTTAGGGGGAGGGGCGTAGCATATCCAAATCAAAGACTGAAGGTCTTGAGAGTCGCCAAGAACAGTTTGCATTTCAGAAAACACCTGTTGGTTTGTCTGTCCGTGCCTACGCTAGGATACTTATGTGGCTAAAATTCTTAGCCCCATAATAGAAAAACATTAACCTGGCCGTCTCTTGTGACATTAACCTGGCCATTTCTTGTGACATTAACCTGGCCAGTTGTGGGAAATAGGGTTAGGGGTAGGGTTAGCCTCCAGATCATTCTATTCCAAGTTAGAGCAAAAAGAAATTGTCTCTTGTGTGGCTAGCCACGCAAGAGAAAACAATAGAAAATAGCCACATAAGTATCGTAGCGTAAGAACGGACGTACGGACGTCCGTCCGAGCGCACGAAAGGTCCTTTGTTGGGTAGGGAGAACAATGGATTCCATTCATTCCGTGATTGCCCTATTGTTGTTGTTGGGTATTTTAGTGTACTGTTGGGTACTTTTAAACAAAAAATATACCCAACAAATGTCCAACTGTGAGAACGTCCGTCCATCTGTCTGTGCCAAAAACCTTAACCTTGGCTATAACTCTTGCATTTTTAGCTCAACTGGCACGAAGTGCCAAGGTGAGCTTTTAGGATCGCTGGATGTCCGTCGTCCGTCGTCTGTCTGTCCGAGCGCACGAAAGGTCCTTTGTTGGGTAGGGAGAACAATAGATTCCATTCATTCCGTGATTGCCCTATTGTTATTGTTGGGTATTTTAGTGTACTGTTGGGTATTTTTAAACAAAAAAAATACCCAACAAATGTCCAACTGTGAGAACGTCCGTCCGTCCGTCCGTTCACAATTGGTTGTGAACACTCTTGAGGCTACGAATTTCATCTGATCTTCATGAAACTTCATAACAATGTTTGTCTTGATGAAATCTAGGTCAGGTTTGAATGTGGGTCATGTCCGGTCAAAAACTAGGTCACTAGGTCAAATTAAAGAAAAACGTTGTGAACACTCTAGGGGCTACAAATTGCATCTGATCTTCATGAAACTTGTTGACAATGTTTGTCATGATGAAATCTAGGTCAAGTTTGAATATGGGTCATGTCCGGTCAAAAACTAGGTCACTAGGTCAAATTATAGAAACACCTTGTGAACACTCTATAGTGGCTACAAATTTCATCTGATCTTCATGAAACTTCATGACAATGTTTGTCTTGATGAAATCTAGGTCAGGTTTGAATGTGGGTCATGTCCGGTCAAAAACTAGGTCACTAGGTCAAATTAAAGAAAAACGTTGTGAACACTCTAGGGGCTACAAATTGCATCTGATCTTCATGAAACTTGTTGACAATGTTTGTCATGATGAAATCTAGGTCAAGTTTGAATATGGGTCATGTCTGGTCAAAAACTAGGTCACTAGGTCAAATCATAGAAAAACCTTGTGAACACTCTAGAGGCAACAAATCTCATTTGATTGTAATGCAATTTGGTCAGAATGTTTGCCTAATTAATATCTAGGTCAAATTCGAATATGAGTCATGTCGGGTCAAAAACTAGGTCACTAGGTCAATCAAATCATTGGAAAATCTTGTGACCTCTCTAGAGGCTACAAATCTCATTAGATCTGAATGAAATATTGTCAGAATGTTTGCCTACATCAAATCTAGGTCAAAATCAAATGTGTATTGTGTCTGGTCAAAAATTAGATCACTAGGTCAATTCATAGAAAAATCTTGTTTACACTCTAGAGGTTGATTGTGGGTCATGTCAGGTCATAATCTAGGTCACTATAGGTCAAGTTTTACATGGTGTTCCAGGTGAGCGATTTAGGGTCATGGTGGCCCTTGTTGTACCTAGGCCTTTTATACTTGGCATGTGTCTTCCCTGTATCAAGACCTTTCCAACCATACAAAACTTTTTGAACTTGTGACATTGATCTTGACATTTGACCTACTTTTGTAAAAACCTTAAAATGGCTATAACATTTGCACCAGTTGGCCCAGGGCTTTCATATTTTGTATGTATATTTCTTGTGTCAAGACCTTTCCAACCATACCAGCATCTTTGTCCATGTGACCTTGACTTCACCGTTGACCTATTTAATCAAACTTTAACCAAAAACCTTAACCTTGGCTATAACTTTTGCATTTTTGAACCTCGGCCTTTTATACTTGGCATGTGTATTCCTCATGGCAAGACCTTGCCAACCATATAAAACTTTTTGACCTTTACATTTGACCTTGACATTTGACCTTCTTTTGTAAAAATCTTTAAATGGCTTTAACATTTGCACCAGTTGGCCCAGGGCTTTCATATTTTGTATGTACATTTCTTGTGTCAAGACCTTTCCAACCATACCAACATCTTTGACCTTGCAACCTTCACCTTTACCTTTGACCTATTTAATCAAACTTTAACCAAAAACCTTAACCTTGGCTATAACTTTTGCATTTTTGCACCTGGGCATTTTATACTTGGCATGTGTATTCCTCTTGGCAAGACCTTTCCAAGCATACAGAACTTTTTGACCTTGACCTTGACATTTGACCTTCTTTTGTAAAATTTTTAAATTGCTATAACATTTGCACCAGTTAGCATAGTGCTTTAATATTTTGTATGTATATGTTTTGTGTCAAGACCTTTCCTACCATACCAATATCTTTGACCATGTGACCTTGACCTTCACTTTTGACCTATTTAATCAAACTTTAACCAAAAACCTTAACATTGGCTATAACTTTTGCATTTTTGAACCTGGGCCTTTTATACTTGGCATGTGTATTCTTCATGGCAAGACCTTTCCAACCATACAAAACATTTTGACCTTGTGACCTTGACATTTGAACTACTTTTGTAAAAATCTTTAAATGGCTATAACATTTGCACCAGTTGGCCTAGGGCTTTAATATTTTGTATGTATATTTCTTGTGTCAAGACCTTTCCAACCATACCTACATCTTTGACCATGTGACATTGACCTCGATCTTTGACCTATTTAATCAAACTTTAACCCAAAACCTTAACCTTGGATATAACTTTTGCATTTTTGCACATTGGCCTTTTATACTTGACATGTGTTTTCCCTTTCTAACCATACAAAACTTATTGACCTTGTGACCTTGACATTTGACCTTTTTTTGTTGAAATCTTTAAATGGCTATAACATTTACACCAGTAGGCCTACAGCTTTCATATTTTGTTTATATATTTCTTGTGTCAAGACCTTTCCAACCATACCTACGTTTTTGCCCTTGTGACCTTGACCTTTGACCTTTATTTGTATAAATCTTTATACGCCTATAACATTTGAACCATTAGGCCTAGAGCTTCCATACTTTATATGTTTCTTGTGTTAAGACTTCTCCAACCATGCCAATGTTTCATTTACCCTACGACCATGACTTTTGACCTACTTTTGCAAATAAGCATTACATTACAGAACATGATGCTGGCTGGGGGCATTTGTGTTTCACAAACACATTGCTTTTCATCTGATCATCACCAAACTTTCTGAAAATGTTTGTTGATATAAAATGGAGACAAATTTGGATAATCAGTGGCGCCAATTTATGCTAGGCCCTTTGGAGTAATGGCTCTTGACCTCCTCAAAATGGAGCTCCACGACAGTTTCAGCTCTTTAACTCGTACATTTTACATTAATTTTTGACAGTCCGAATTCCCCTCCCTGTATCATCCGGGGCATTCGTGTAACTGGGACACGCTCTTGTTAGAGGTAGTTATAGGGGGATTTAAAATACATGTCATGATGAAAAGACTTGGCAGAAGATGGTACATTTTGCACTGACATGGATCTACTGCTTGGTTCGCAGGGGAGTTTTTAAGTGACAGAACTATATGTAGATTTATCATTTCATTTTGTAATTTGTAGATAGATCTACCGTATATTAATTTAGATCCGTATGTGTATGTTACTCTCGTTGTTTATTTTTAGCTCACCTGAGCCATAGGCTCAGGATGAGCTATTGTGATCCCATTCCATCCGTCGTCCGGCGTCCGGCCACATTTTCAAACAACATCTCCTCTGAAACCACTAACCCGATTTCTAGTCAATTCAACAAGTGACACTTTTTTGTTTCATTTAGAATAACGATAAATAATATCAGCCTCGTCTGTTTATTTTTCGGTGACTCAAGTTTTGGGCAGGTATTTGTCCGTCATATGCTATTGTGTGGAAGTACAAACGAGTTCAACGCGCGCCGCGGCAGTATCGTAGAAGTGTCTAAACTTCGGTATATGATTAGATAGAGATGTACGAAGACCATTCGTATCCAGGGAGAACATATTTGATATTAAGTTAGTATTAACTGTTACATTTGAAACTTTTTCTGTAATAAGTGTTGTAAATAAAATTATCCTTTCATGTCCTTATTATATCTATCCTTATGATTTTGCGACTTTTTATTTTTGAGTCGTGTTTTATTTCAGTTAGATTTCGTGCTTTTTTGTCAAATGATTACAATGAAATTGACAGGAAACATGAACGAGGTGTTGATGTATCTATACTGTCAATTTCAACGATAACGATTGTATAACAAGCCGAACACATCAAAATTTCCAGGTGTTGCGTTAGATGTGTCTTTCAGTTTATGTAACATCTGCTAGAATAAAGAAAATATTCCTTATGATACATATTCATGACCGTATAAACTATTTTCTTTAGCGAAGGAATAAACTGAATGCGCTGAAAGGCACTTCTATCGGGGGAAGGGTTAAAAGTTTCAGTAACTGTAGTGAATAATTTTAATAAAATGTTTCATGTGATTTCTCTTCTCACCAGCACAAGTCATTGAGATCAGCCTCCCCTAGGCACGTACTTCTCTCACTTTGTTTTGATTCAGAATGATTTTGTTCCAGGCAAGTATTCCTGTGTGTGTCTCCACGGTGACCGAAAACCACAAGAGAGAAAAGGCAACTTGCAAAAGTTTAAGGTAAATTGATGAAAATGACAGACTAAATGAATACAGACCAATGATTATGTGTGGCAAATGGTTTCATTATACTGAAGTACAGTATACCCTCTCTACAACAACACCCATTGGGAGACAAAAATTGTGTTTGTTGTTCAGAGAGACTTGTTGTTAGGAGGAAAATTGGCTTACGCTTGAATTCAGATCAGATGCCGCTTTATGCTGGATTCAAGCTGTTTGTCACTCACTACAGTGAAACCTCCAAAAACTGTACCCCAGAAAACTGGAATTCTCCGAAAACTGAACAAATATTTTGGTGCCAAATCTATTGATCTATGTTCTATATAAGAAAAACCTCTGAATACTGGAACCTCCGAATTCCGGAAACCAAACGATCTTTTTAGAAGTTCAGACTATTTCTATACAAGTCTACTTTTGAAAACCAAATGCCTGGGTCAAAACTTAATAACAAGCATGCTAATTGACACTTTTATTTGTGATTTTCTTTGAACAGTTGAAATGACACCCATTCGTGGGTGGAGGGTGTTATTATGCTCCCCTTTAGGGGGGGAGCATATAGTCGCCGCTTTGTCCGTCCGTCCGTGTTTCCGTCTGTCCGCACCACTAAAGTGGGTTAGAGGGCCAGATAACGGTAAACATAACAAAAGAAGACAATAGAGTTCATTCCGTAACAATGCACTAAGGGGCAGTGGCCCGTTATTCGAACAAAAGAAAATAACAAAAGAAAAGGCCCTCTAACCCAATTCGGTGGCACGTCCGTCCGTCTGTCCGTCCGTCCGTCACGCTTTTTTGTCCGGAGCATATCTCTTGAACGGTACACCGTAGGTTGATGAAACTTGATACAGTGATAGAGAATGACAGGAGGAGGTGCAGTACACAAGAACCGTAACTCTCTCATCTCCCAATTTTGAATGATCTCCCTTTTTCTCATAAAAAAAAAATCAATTTTGTCCGGAGCATATCTCTGGACTGTTACACCGAAAGTTGATGAAACTTGTAACAGTGATAGAGGATGACTGAAGGAAGTGCAGTACACAAGAACGGTAACTCTGTCATCTCCCAGTATTGAATTATATCCCTTTTTCTAAAAAATACAAAACAATTTTGTCCAGATATATATCTCTTGACTGCTACACTGTAAGTTAATGGAACTTGATACTGTGATAGGTGATGACATAAGAAGGTGCAGTTCACAAGAACCATGACTCTGTCATCTCCCAATATTTAATTATCTCCCCTTTTCTATTTAAAAAATAATCAAATTTTGTCTGGAGCATATCCCCTGAGCATTGCATTGTAAGTTGATACGAGATGACAGAGGGAGTGCTGTACTCAAGAACCATAACTCTGCCATCTCCCAATATTGAATTATCTCCCTTTTTCTACATAAATTTTTTAAAAAATCAAATTTTCTGCCACACTGTAACGTTAACCTTGATACTGTGTTAGAGGATGACAAAAAGAAGTGTAGTACACAAGAGTTATAACGCTGTCATCTCCAAATATTGAATTGCCTCCCTTTTTCATAATAAATTCATTTTTGTCCGAAGCATATCTCCTGAATGTTACATTGAAAATTGATGAAACTTGTTACTGTGTTCACCTACTAAACATGCTATACCTTGGGCTTTTTAGCTCACCTGAGCTAGCTCAGGGTGAGCTTTTGCAATCCTTGAATGTCCAGCGTCCGTCGTCCGTCGTGCGTCGTCAACAATTTTAGTGTTTACACTCTAGAGGCCACAATATTTATCCAATCTTTCTCAAACTTGCTCAGATGGTATACTGCTATAAGAGCTTGGATGAGTTCGATTATGGTTGAAATCGGACAAATAGGTCATGAGTTATCTACCTTTGAATTGCTGAAAATGCCATATTTAACAGTGTTTACACTCTTGAGGCCACAGTATTTATCCAATCTTTCTAAACACAAAGCGTAACAAAGAGTAACAAAGCTTTATTAAAGCCTCAGGGTCGTAATAGATCAGGGGAATAATCGTATCAGAGCCTGATTTAAAGCCTCATAATTGCATCAAAGTGTAATAAAGGTTATAAAAGCGTAATTTCAAGTGTAAGCCTGATCAAAGTGGGATCAAATCGTGAGGAACCGTAACAAGTCAGGGAAATAATTCGTCCCAAAGTGGCAACCAATACCTATAAGACCGAATCAGAGCTTATCAGAGCATTAGAGAACGTGCTATTTTTGGAAAAGTTAACAAAAATGACGACGCTTTGCTCACTGATTTAAAGCGCGGCATTCTCCGTTGATGTGAACCTAGCATAACACCCTAGATGCTACAAATCTCATTGGATCTTAATGAAACTTGGTCAGAATGTTTTCCTCATTGATATCTATGTCAAGATCAAATGTGGGTCATGTCCTGTCAAAAACTAGGTCACTTGGTCAAATCATAGAAAAACTTTGTTAACACTCTAGAGGCCACAAATCTAATTGGTTATTAATGCAACTTAGTCAGACTTTTTGCCGAATTGATATCTAGATCAAGATTGAATATGAGAAATGTTTGGTCAGAAACTAAGGCACTAGGTTTAATCATAGGAAAACCTTGTTAACACTATAAGAACTACAAATTTCATTGGAGGGAAATTGGCTTACATTTGCAAACAGCTTGAATCCCGATCAGACGCCACGTATGATCTGGATTCAAGCTGTTTGTCACTTGTCATTATATTTATTCTATCAAAATTTCCACTTAACTTTGAGAAAAATTTTAAGCAGACAATATTGCGGCAGTTAAAGTGATAGACATAATTGTCGTGTTTAGGGAACTGTGGCAAGGGTCATTGTTGGGAGGGCCATTGTAGAGAGGGAGCACTGTATATAGTAACAGAAGCTGAATCAGTTTGGATCCTGATCTGGTCTACGAGATCAGCAGTGTTGAAAGAGTTTATTCTGTATTCTAATACAAAACAACAATTTAAATTGGCTCTTAACCCTTTACTCCAGGCCTGTTTCTATTTTTGAAAAGGAGTGACCGTTTAACCCATTACCCCATAGCTTTTTTCTGATTTTGAAGATAGGTGACCATTTAAAGCATGTTGAAAGTAAAATAGAATGTGCATAAGGTTATGATATAGGACACTGTAAAACTGTTTAACCCTTTACCCCATAGCCTATTTCTAGTTTTGAAGACAAGGTTAGCACTTATTTTTGAAGCAGGTTAAGCATTTAAGGCGCATTCTGCATCTTATAGGATTTACAAAATATTTATTTCTGTACTTTTTCTTGACTGTATAAATTGGAGCTATTTTCTCCAGTGGAGGAATCTAATTAAATGCACTAAAAGGCGCTTCTATGGGGAAAAGGGTTAAATTAAACACAGTTTGTTCTACAGAGAGATACTTTTATATATACTGGTATATATAGAGAGAGGGAGATTTATATTAGTGCTAGCGTCCCCAAACCCAGACACCAGATAAAAGCTTGATACATGATGATAGAGAGTTCAATCAGTCATACCTGCTTCTTAACTCTCATCTTCTCCAATTCTGAAATGGAATTGTTTTTATTTACTCTCATAAATTTACCAATCTTGACCAGATGCCAGGTAACACGCCATCTGACCTTGATCCAAATTGTTTCGCAAAATGTCAATATTGAAAGCTAGCATTGTAAGAGTTTAATAGTAGCAATTATACGTCTACTAATGTTAGCCTGCCTTGTTTAACCAAATAGAAAATGGGGATCCATTTATATATCAGTGCTTTATCTTCCTGCCTTGTCTGGTGGGATTTCTACTGCAGATAATTGGATTGTCTTTACTGTCATTCTATTAGCTTCTTGCAGGGCTCCAGATAACAGGAAGTAAACTGAATAAATCCAACTTTTTTCTCTCATGTCAGCACCAAATCTGATGGTGTCACTACTCATTAGATTCATCTCAAAGAGCCCAATCTAATGAGTAGTGACACCATAGGGTATAATGCAGAAATAACAGTTTTAGATTTTGAGCTCTGTTCTTGTATTGTTTTTCAGCCAAGTAGTGTTTAAAATGGGGAGCGGCTTACTGCAAGCAGTGTAAGTCCAGATCAGCCAACGATTTAGAAAAACCAGCTGAGATTTTACAAAATTCGTAGGACTAAATTTTGCAAGTCCTTAAATGGATTAAAAAAGTGTTTCTAATGAATTGTGTAAATTGGGTTAAATACTGAGCAAAATATTATGTGAGTTAAAAATGTCTAGTCACACTTATAATTGTGTCCTTTGCAAACAGCTGCTGTGCACCTGTGAATAGTAGCTGTATCATAAAAATTGCAGTGTAGACCAAAACTCAAATACAGTGTCTGGAATGACAAGGATGGTTGGTCTGTTCAATATTGCAATGCAATAAGACTGGTTTTGTCATGGCACGGCTCATATCTTCTTGTATCAGCATACTCACTTGTGTGTTTCTATATTTTGTTCATGCAGGATGCCAAAGTGAAGTTCTTGATATGTACTGATGTTGCTGCTCGGGGCATTGATGTGCATGGTCTACCATTTGGTAAGTCATTGTTGAGATCTTGATACAGTGGAGAACAAATTATTCTTTACCTTTTACAGGACCCTAAAAGCAAATGCAATGCAAAATACAATGTAAAAACTTGTATATAAACGGAATATTACTTTATTATATGCCTTCGAATGATATCGAGCGTTTCCCCGTGTATCTGCAGAGTAAAATACAAGAGTCTGTATCAGCCACCTTGTATCAGCCACTTTGTTATTTTACTCTGACCTCGCTTTCGATTCAACGTGACATCATTTACGTTCATGTACGAGTGCCGCGTTATTTTTTGTGGCATACAAAAATTCTCGTTCTGCTTCAAATAACTAATAAATTTTGGAAGTAAAATGATTTAAACAACTATTTAGTTGTTTCTGGTTTGTATTCAAGGCATATAATAAACACATTACCAGTTGGCAGTGCGCAACAGAGTGTTGCATTTAGCTCTCGACGTTTTTGGCGGAAACAACCGATCAGACTCGCGCCAAGGCGCTCGTCAGATCGGCTATTTCCGCCAAAAACGTCTCGAGCTAAATACATCACTCTGTATCGCACTGTCAACTGGTAATGTGTATATACTTTGCATATCTTATGCACCGGATCACTCGAGTTGTGTGTGTAAAGGCTATATCCAACGAGACCGGAGGTTGAGTTGGATATAGCCTTTACACACACAACGAGAGTGATCCGGTACATAAGATATGCAAAGTATAGTAATGTTCCTTTTATTATATACCTCTTATAATAAAAATAAAATGAAAAACGATAGAAATGTTTCGAGCGTTACTATAAATAAACGGGATTCCCCATACGTCACACTTCGGGGAATGGCGCATGAAAGTAAATACTCGCTATTACGACCACTAAAACGAATGCTAATTGATTAAATAATAGAGAGGTGACAGCTTAAAGCAAGGTGACAGTGAAACAGAAAGCTCCTAAAGGAGCTTTATGTTTCACTGTCACCTTGCTTTAAGCGGTCACCTACCGTAAACACCCTAATACTTAACATAATTTAGTGGTCGTAATAGAGAGGTTTTACTGTAGTTCCGAACTTCCGACTACACAGTAAAATGTTCTTTTCCCATTACACAAGGTACATGGGTAATATGGAATTTTCAATCCGTCAAGGTGTATTTGTTCGATAAAATACAGAAATATTTCGGGCAGAAGATTGGTAGGTATATAATAAAAGGATATATTTGCATACTAGCGGCGGATATATCCGCCACTGTGATTACCTTTGCATAACGCAGCGTCTCATCAGGATCCAAACTGTTTTACATTCTGATCGTGTTTTGAATAGAAAATTAGAAAAATATATTTTTAGAACAATTGCAGACTACAAAGGTTGCAGACGAAAAACATTACCCAGCATGCAAAGAGTTAAGTCTAATTGATAAAGATGGACGCTCTTCAATTGTATACAGATTGGTTACAGCAATTGAACCATATATAAGTGTAATTGCTTTCTGTTTAACCCATTAACCCATAGCCTGTTTCTAGTATTTAAGATATGTGACCTATTAAAGCAGGCTGAAAGTAAAGCAGAATGCGCCATAGGGCGCATTCTGCTTTACTTTCAGTCTGCTTTAAGTTACTATCTGCTAGGATATAGAAAATATTTCTTATGGTACATATTCTTGACAGTATAAAAAGGAACTATTTTCTTTGGCGGATGAATAAAATGAATGCGCTAAAAGTCGCTTCTATAAGGGAAAGGGTTAAGCCTTCTCTCATGGGGAAAACTCCACCCACTATGAATGTTTGCATTGTGAACCATATTGAAAATTGGTTTACACACCAAATATGTTATCCAGGTAAAGTAGAGTCTTTATTATTATCATTAGTATTAGTATTAGTATTATTATTATTATAATATGTATCATCTGAACGTTTACATTGGCCAATAAAATAAGGAATTTTGTCCCCACGAAAGAGTGCTGACTGGTGTCAGACAGATCCAATGAGATTACAGGGCAAACCCAGATCTGACATTTCCTTCTAGAGCTGTCTGTTCAGAGTCTACAGTGTTTTCACAAAGTGTAAGTGATTTATAGCAGGAGAGTGGTTACTGACAGTGACAGTTGATTTACTTCAATTACTGTCTGCTTACATGGGTTTGTTTTAGTCTGAGTAGAGCAGAGGGAATTGGATACATTGGCATAATTATATAATACTAGAGACACTAAATAACTCTTCCAACGCAAAGTAACTCTGGTGGCTTGTTATGTTCCCTTGTGGTTCTTTTTAGTTACCTAAACATGAACCAGTCTACTTTGAATTCAGGGTAGTTTAATATAGGCTGGGTGAAATTAGCAAACAGTGTAGACCCAGATGAGATGGTTTCTATAGGAACCCTCTGATCTGAGTCTACACTGTTTACAAAGGTATTGAGTACATTTTTTTGAAAGAGTTAAATTGAAGGAGTAAATATATATATTTATGGAGTAATTAAATGGGGGGGGGGGGGGGGGGGGTTCCTACAAAAATCTAATATTTCTGTGCAAGTTTATGGTACTGTTGTTCAGTCAAATGTATTCAATATAATGCCCATATGGCCATAATTGGTATACAGGTTGTTGCTAATTGCAGAATGGAAATTATGGCATACAACTCCTACAGGAGATTTCTATATTATTGATATCTTATAGTAGTCACAATGGCTTTAATTACCACCTTTAGTCCTCAATGATTGGTCGCTTAAACCCATTACCCTATATTCTGTTTCTAGCTTTAAAGGGACTCGCAACCGGATGGTGTACTTGTCAAAATAAAATAAAATACTCAAATAAAAGCAAATTTGTGGCATTATTTGGCTTTTGACATTAAAAAAATATGATCAGTCCAAAAAACGTCTCAAGAATCGTCACCGAATCTTAGTTTTTTAGATATTTTCCATCGTTTTTCCATAGCGTTAGCTAACGGTATAGTTGTTTTTGTTGCTTCTCTACACGGGCTCAGACATAAACACGAGCCGAATTACGAAGTTGTATGCACTTTCGATCGCTACACATTGAAATACGTTAAATCGATCCGAGATAAACGGATAGTTCCGTGGTCCATTGGTCTAAGCGGTTTCCCCTATTTTGTCTTCTGTCCGCCAATGCCGGGTCCCGGGTTCGAATCCCACCAGAGACCAATATTTTTTTTTATTGAAATACATTTTTTTAAACAGAATTTCTTATCCTAAACTAATTCTTTACCATTTATATAAGCATTTGACACATATTTACAAATTACTATTTTAATGCACCATCTGGTTGCGAGTCGCTTTAAGGACAGGTTACCATTTAAAGCAGGTGGAAAGTAAAGCCTGCTTTAATTTAAGCTACATGTACAATCTGCTAGAATATAGAAAGTATTCCTTGTGACTCATTATCCATAACTGTATAAATTTGAACTATTTTCTGCAGTTGAGGAGTAAATTAGAGGTGTAAAAAGGCTTATTTATGTGTTAATGGATTACCACAGGTGTGACTGTAGAGTTATTTATGGTATATTGATGGTCTCGGATGGGATCAGCAGCTACCATACTTGGCTTATAACCATTGGTGCAAAAAAGTGACTAATGGAAACAAAATTATTTGTGTCTTTTTGTTGATAAAAAAATCATTTTGTCTGGTCAAAACTAGGACACACTTCTATCTGCATAATTGGGTCAAAAAGGCTGCAAATGGAAGTCTATTAACAAAGAATAAAATGTTGAGACAACTAGATATTTATCTCTCTTTAGTGACCATGATGTATTTACAGCAGGTGACTTGTTTAATGCTTAAAGTTGTCATCAGCTGTTTTTCTCACAGTTACGTAATGAACATTTTGACAGGAAAAAAACTTAATGACGAATGAAAAACAGCTTGAATCCAGAATATGCGGCGTCTGATCTGGATTCAAGCTGTTTGCAAATGTTAGCCAATTTCCCTCCCTATCACAACTCCCTTCGAACAATGCAAACAATATTTGTCTAACATTGAGTGTCGTTGTAGAGAGGGAGCGATGTACTTGGCAAATAACTTTATTCAAATTTTGCCTGAGCAGTGATACAATGTGCTTGACTTGTACAGTTTTCTCTCTGTGCTAGCTAAGAAAATACGTGTGACAGTTTTTGTGGTGTTTTAGTTCCACTTTATACTGTTAGGAATATACACTGTAAGATATATTTACTATATCTTAGCAGCTGGTAGCATAAAGCAAGCTGAAGGTAAAGTAGAAGGCTTTAAAACAAGAAATATCTTTAAAAAAGATATTCAGCGGAGATATGGCTAATAAAAATCTATCCTCTACAGAATTACCAAGCAATAGTTCAAACTGTATCCTGCTGCATAAAGCTACTGTTCTATTACTTTTCATTCATGAATATTTACATTCGCCCCGCATTGTCCTTATATAACACTATTCTAAAAACAGAGTTGCATATTTCAATGAATGTTCACTTAAAATCCAGTTCTAACCAGCTGGTTTAGGGGCGGAGCTATACTGATCACTTTCAAATCGATACAGAGAAGTCCGTATGGTAGGCGCGGTTAACGCGGAGTAATCAAATATGGCGTGTGAGTAAATTGGTTTTAAAAAACGCGAACTAAATTTAAGATGCTTATAATACAAGTATTTCGTAAATTCGTGTGCTTTTAAATGTCTCAAAAGGGGTTTTAAACATAACGAGAAAGTTTACCGGTTAAAAGTATAAATTTATCCAGTAATTATAAAATGTGATTGGGACTATTTTCAGTCCATATATATAGATCGTTACTACGATAGCAACAGCATAGCAACGGGCAAAGTGTCTATTAGAACGGTTATGTACATTTCTGGTTCATTTCTCAGCTCACAATCGGGCTTCTCGCTTAACTTTGCTAGTAACAGCATGGAAGTGCCATCAGCTCATGAATGCCAGAAGTACGCAATTCATTTCTTAATGGAGTTTCTTGAAACAAAGATGTCATATCTAAAAATAGAAACATGCTGCCATAGCAATTGCAGACTGTGTCTATAATTTTGCACTAACAATTCATCTCCAGTAAAACTTGTAATTGGGTACAATAGATCAGTCTGTCCCCATATCCAATCAGCCCATTCAGTTTTAAGCATGTGACTTTCAACCTAGATTTCTGACCAGTTATCATTGGTTGAGAATTTGCAAATGATAGGTCTAAATAGAAACCTTGCAGCTCCGCTGGAAAAAAAACAACAAGCTATTGTCATCACACCCGCAAGAAACTCTTGATCTCAGTACAAGTTGGGTCATGTCCAACAAAGATCAAGGTCATTTAGCAGTAAAACATCGGGAATAACTTTTTAACTGCATGTGGTAAAGACTATATATTTGGCATGTGTACTTGACTCAAGAATCTCTTGAGCTCAGTACGATATGGGTCATGTCAAAGATCAAGGTCATTTAGAGGTCAAATAGGGTGATTTTAACATTGGCCACAACTCTAAAACAACATGTGATAAAGATTTTATATTTGGCATGCTTCAACTCAACACAAGAATCTCTACGTAGAGCTCTGTACAAGTTGTGTCATGTCCAACAAAGGTCAAAGTTATTTAGAGCCCTACAATAGACAGATGGACAAATAGACGAAAGCAATAAGAATATCTCACTGTTCCTTCTTAATAAGTATTAGGATATCAAAACAGACATTCATTGGTACCCCCACGTAGTATACTCTTGTTTTTAGCCTGCTTTAAGCAACCATCTGTCACCAATACTAAAAACAAGCTATTAGGGAAAAAGGTAGAACATAATTACTAAATAATTATGCAATATGAGTAAGAAATACATGTATATGATTTGCAGTATTGGCCTTTGAGGAATTGGCTAATAGAGGTTTTTATGGAAAAGTCTTCAGTATGTTGGGAATATCTTTCAATTTCGTTTCGGCAGATATGTGTAATTATCTTTTCAATCACTGTTTGAATATTGCAATTTCTGTATATTTCCCTACCGTACACAGAAGGAAATTGTATTTTGTTACAAATACAGTAAAACCTCGCTCCTACGATCACTAAATTATTTTAATTATTAGGTGTTTTACACAGGTGACTGCTAATAGCAAGATGACAGTAAAACAGAAAGCTTCTTTAGGAGCTGTTTTACTGTCACCTTGCTTTAAGCGACCTTGTGTCTTTTAAGCAACCAATTAGCATTCTTTTTAGTGGTTGTAACATAGAGGTTTTACTGAATACCGTATACCCCTTGTAAACGCTCTCCCCTCTAATAAATGCCCACTCCCCTCGTATCTGCCATAAAATAATAAAAAAACAACCACTGATTTTAACTGAAAATTATTGTATTTGAACCAATTCCCTTTAGCTTAAATAGTACGGAAGACAGATGGTTGCTTAAAACAGGCTGAATGTAAAATAGAGTGCTTGAATGGATGTAGCAAACCTTTCTTATGGTACATAATATTCATGACAGTATAAAGTGGAAATATTTTCTTCAGTGGAGGAATAAATTAAAGTCATAAAAAGGCATATCTGTTGGGTTATTAGGTTGAGAATGATCGAATTGTCGTAGCTAAGAGAAAGAAAAAATGAGTTACTAAACACTGAAATATTGAATAAATTTTGGGGGATATGTTGGTATACAGTATGCACACTATTTGTAATATGTGAACATTCACTACAGAAGTATCTTAAATCATCAATGACTGCTTAATGCAGAAAAAAGTAATACAGAAAGCTTAATTCATTCATCCCTTAGCCCACCCAATAAATACACCTTCAATTGATTCCTCCACTATAGAAACTGTATATGAAAGAAATATTTTCTGTATCCTATCTGGAAGCTTAAAGCAGGCTTAAAGTAAAGCCTAAAACTTAAGGCGCATTCTGTTTTACTACTAACCTGCTTTAAGTAGCAATCTGTCTTCAAAACTAGAAAAAGGAGTTAAACTTTGAACAAACATTTTTTGTTCATAATTCAGTCTAAAAGATCTTTCAACAGCACTTGTGTCCTTCTTTCAGCTATAAATTTAAAATTCCCATTCCACCTTTCTTGATGGTTACTTAAGTGAGTTTGAAAGTTGTATATGTTTTTTTTTCTGCAGTTATCAACGTCACTCTTCCTGATGAGAAGCAAAACTATATCCATCGTATCGGACGTGTTGGCCGTGC
This sequence comes from Gari tellinella, assembly GCA_922989275.2. Taxonomy (NCBI): domain Eukaryota; kingdom Metazoa; phylum Mollusca; class Bivalvia; order Cardiida; family Psammobiidae; genus Gari; species Gari tellinella. The sequence continues at coordinate 26,158,592 of OV277862.1, forward strand.
TGAGAGGTATAGTTTTTATCAGGAGTTTATTGTTTTAAATAATCTTAATAATCTTACTCTATAGCCTGTTTCTAGTTTTGAAGACAGATGAACACTTAAAGCAGGCTGAAAGTAAAGCAGAATGCACCTTATAAGGCACATTCTGCTTTAATTGCAGCCTGATTTAAACTACCATCTGCTAGAATATAGAAAACATTTCTTTTGGTACATGAACTGTTTTCTTTAGTGTAGGAATAAATTAGATGTGCTAAAATGGACTACTATGTGGGAAAGGGTTAAACAATTGTGACATGTATACACATCCTTTCAAACAGTATACACTTGTTCTATGTCTACACCTTTAGCCGGGTCAGAGATTGTGACATCACTGTGTCACAGGCTTGATAGCTCAGTGTTGGCATAGTGTTGGCCCTTGGTTTGAGTCCCAGTTGAGTCTAAACTTGTATGCACCAAACATGTGTTTAGTGACTTCTTAGAATGGTCTCAAACGTTGACAATGCTCGTAGTGTCTATAGTCACAACAAAGGGTGTAGTAGAAACTTTAGGGGCCCTTCTTACAAAACATCATAAGACAAATATTGTTTTATAGATTCAGATTATAAAACACTCAACTGTTATTTATTTCGCCATCTAATCCTGTCTTGAGACATATCTTTTAAATTGTCTTTTCTAGACAATTCCTGGCCAAGGGATGTCACAAGTCAGGTCTAGAATGAGACATCAGATAGTATATTTCAAAGTTTTGACTTATGACCGTTTTTGTCGTACAGCGTTTTTAGCTCACCTGGCACGAAGTGCCAAGGTGAGCTATTGTGATCGCCCTGTGTCCGTCGTCTGTCGTCGTCGTCGTGTATCGTCAACTTTTTCTTAAAAGATCTTCTTCTTGGAAACTACTGGGTCAATTTCATTAAAACTTCATAGGATTGTTTCTTGTAGGGTACTCTCTTTTAGATTTCTTCAAATATAGGTCATCCAATTGAAATTGTGGTTGCCATCAACCAATTGAAAAAACTTAAAAAAAATTATTGTCAAAAACTACTAATCTGAATTGAAAATAGTTTTACCCAAATGTGCCATCGGTGACCCTCTATAATATTTCTTAAAATAATGTTCCTATCTTAAAAAACATGGCTGCCAGTGGGTGGGGCAGATTTTCCTTATACATGTATGGCTATATAGTGAAAACTTCAAAAATCTTCTTGTCTCACAAATGATCCATGGGTGACCCTCTACTAGATTTTTATACGCCCGTCTTCAGACGGGACGTATTATGTCGTGGCGCTGTCCGTCCGTCCGTCTGTCTGTCTGTCCGTCCGTTAACTTTTTCATGTCCGCTCTCTAACTCAAACAAATTTAGTCTAATCCTTTTGAAACTTGGTTAGAACGTGTATGGCCATAATATCTTAGCCAAGTTCGATAACCAGCAGGATTGCCCCAGACATTCAAGAGTTATGCCCCTTTTTCGCAAAAAAAAGGCATATTTTAGTTTGTCCTCTCTCTAACTCAAACAAATATATTCCAATCCTTATGAAACTTGGTCAGCATATGTATGACCATAATGTCTGGGTCAAGTCCAATAACCAGCAAGATTGCCCCAGAGATTTAAGACTTATGCCCCTTTTTCGTCAAAAACGGGCATATTTTAGTTTGTCCGCGCCGTAACTCAAACAAATTTATTCCAATCCTTTTGAAACTTGGTCAGCATGTGTATGACCATAATGTCTCGGTTATGTTCCATAACCAGCTAGAATGCCACAGACAGTCAAGAGTTATGCCGCTTTTTTCATCTAAAATGTCGGTCCGTTAATTTTTTCATGTCCGCTCTCTAAATCAAACAAATTTAGTCCAATCCTTTTGAAACTTAGTCAGAACGTGTATGGCCATAATATCTCGGTCAAGTTCGATAACCAGCAAGATCGACCCAGACATTTAAGAGTCATGCCCCTTTTTCGTCAAAAGCGGGCATTTTAGTTTGTACGCTCTCTAACTCAAACAAATTTATTTTAATCCTTTGGAAACTTTGTCAGCATGTGACTATGACCATAATATCTCAGTCAAGTTGGATAACCAGCAGGATTGCCCCAGACATTCAAGATCGACCCAGACATTCAAGAGTTATGCCCTTTTTTTGTCAAAAACGGGCATTTTAGTTTGTCCGCTCTCTAACTCAAATTTATTTTAATCCTTTGGAAACTTTGTCAGCATGTGTATGACCATAATATCTCGGTCTAGTTAGATAACCAGCAGGATTGCCCCAGACATTCAAGAGTTATGGCCCTTTTTTCGTCAAAAACGGGCATATTTTAGTTTGTCCGCTCTCTAACTAGAACAAATTTATTTCAATCCTTTTGAAACTTTATCAACATGTGTACGACCATAATATCTCGGCCAAGTTCGATAACCAGCCGGATTGCCCCAGACATTCAAGAGTAATGCCCCTTTTTTTGCAAAAAATGGGCATATTTTAGTTTGTCCACTCTCTTACTCAAACAAATATATTCCAATCCTTATGAAACTTGGTCAGCATGTGTATGACCATTATGTCTGGGTCAATTTTAATAACCAGCAAGATTGCCCCTGAGATTTAAGAGTTATGCCCCTTTTTCGTAAAAAACGGGCATATTTTAGTTTGTCCGCACTCTAACTCAAACAAATTTATTTTAATCCTTTGGAAACTTTGTCAGCATGTGTATGACCATAATATCTCGGTCTAGTTTGATAACCAGCAGGATTGCCCCAGACTTTCAAGAGTTATGCCCCTTTTTTCGTCAAAAACGGGCATATTTTAGTTTGTCCGCTCTCTAACTAGAACAAATTTATTTCAATCCTTTTGAAACTTTATCAACATGTGTATGACCATAATATCTCGGCCAAGTTCGATAACCAGCCGGATTGCCATAGACATTCAAGAGTTATGCCCCTTTTTTTGCAAAAATGGGCATATTTTAGTTTGTCCAGTCTCTTACTCAAACAAATATATTCCAATCCTTATGAAACTTAGTCAGCATGTGTATGACCATAATGTCTGGGTCAAGTTCATTAACCAGCAAGATTGCCCCTGAGATTTAAGAGTTATGCCCCTTTTTCGTAAAAAACGGGCATATTTTAGTTTGTCCGCGCCCTTACTCAAACAAATTTATTCCAATCCTTTTGAAACTTGGTCAGCATGTGTATGACCATAATGTCTCAGTTATGTGCCATAACTAGCTAGATTGCCACAGACAGTCAAGAGTTATGCCCCTTTTTTTCCATCTAAAACGGGCATTTTTTTTTTAGTTTGTCTGCTCTCTAACTCAAATATATTTATTCCAATCCTTTTGAATCTTGGTCAGCATGTGTATTACCATAATGTCTTGGTTATGTTCCATAACCAGCAAGATTGCCTAAGACATTCAAGAGTTATGCCCCTTATTTTGTCAAAAACGGGCATTTCTTAGTTTGTCCGCTCACTAACTCAAAGAAATTTATTTCAATCCTTTTGAAACTTTATCAACATGTGTATGACCATAATATCTCGGCCAAGTTCGATAACCAGCCGGATTGCCATAGACATTCAAGAGTTATGCCCCTTTTTTTGCAAAAATGGGCATATTTTAGTTTGTCCAGTCTCTTACTCAAACAAATATATTCCAATCCTTATGAAACTTAGTCAGCATGTGTATGACCATAATGTCTGGGTCAAGTTCATTAACCAGCAAGATTGCCCCTGAGATTTAAGAGTTATGCCCCTTTTTCGTAAAAAACGGGCATATTTTAGTTTGTCCGCGCCCTTACTCAAACAAATTTATTCCAATCCTTTTGAAACTTGGTCAGCATGTGTATGACCATAATGTCTCAGTTATGTGCCATAACCAGCTAGATTGCCACAGACAGTCAAGAGTTATGCCCCTTTTTTTCCATCTAAAACGGGCATTTTTTTTTTAGTTTGTCTGCTCTCTAACTCAAATATATTTATTCCAATCCTTTTGAATCTTGGTCAGCATGTGTATTACCATAATGTCTTGGTTATGTTCCATAACCAGCAAGATTGCCTAAGACATTCAAGAGTTATGCCCCTTATTTTGTCAAAAACGGGCATTTCTTAGTTTGTCCGCTCACTAACTCAAAGAAATTTATTTCAATCCTTTTGAAACTTGGTCAGCATGTGTATGACCATAATGTCTCAGTTATGTGCCATAACCAGCTAGATTGCCACAGACAGTCAAGAGTTATGCCCCTTTTTTTCCATCTAAAACGGGCATTTTTTTTTTAGTTTGTCTGCTCTCTAACTCAAATATATTTATTCCAATCCTTTTGAATCTTGGTCAGCATGTGTATTACCATAATGTCTTGGTTATGTTCCATAACCAGCAAGATTGCCTAAGACATTCAAGAGTTATGCCCCTTATTTTGTCAAAAACGGGCATTTCTTAGTTTGTCCGCTCACTAACTCAAAGAAATTTATTTCAATCCTTTTGAAACTTGGTCAGCATGTGTATGACCATAATGTCTCAGTTATGTGCCATAACCAGCTAGATTGCCACAGACAGTCAAGAGTTATGCCCCTTTTTTTCCATCTAAAACGGGCATTTTTTTTTTAGTTTGTCTGCTCTCTAACTCAAATATATTTATTCCAATCCTTTTGAATCTTGGTCAGCATGTGTATTACCATAATGTCTTGGTTATGTTCCATAACCAGCAAGATTGCCTAAGACATTCAAGAGTTATGCCCCTTATTTTGTCAAAAACGGGCATTTCTTAGTTTGTCCGCTCACTAACTCAAAGAAATTTATTTCAATCCTTTTGAAACTTGGTCAGCATGTGTATGACCATAATGTCTCGGTCAAGTTCCATAACCAGCAAGATTGCCTCTTGGAAACTTGGACAGCATATGACCCCTAACTTTCAGGGTTCTTTCCCTTTTGTTCACTTTACCTTGATGGGGTTTTAGTATGACTACATTCTAAGATCGATTTGACGGGCGTATAATGTGCCCGGCTTGTGGTGCTCTTGTTTAAAATAATTTTGATATCTAAAAAAAACATGGCTGCCAGTGGGTGGGGCACGTTTTCCTTATGATACTGTATAGTAAAAACTTTAAAAATCTTCTTCTGTGAAACTACTGGTCCAAATTGAAAATAATTGTACACAAATGATCCCTGGGCGACTCTGTACCAGATTTCTTAAAATAATTTTGATATCTTAAAAAACATGGCCGCCAGTGGGTGGGGCACGTTTTCCTTATGATACTGTATAGTAAAAACTTTAAAAATCTTCTTCTGTGAAACTCACTGGTCCAAAATGAAAATAATTTTACATAAATGATCAATTGATAACTCTACCAGATGTCGTAAAAAAAAATTGTCATCTTTAAAAACATTGCCGCCAGTGAGTGGGGCAAGTTTTCCTTATATTTCTGTATAGAAATCTTTAAAAACCTTTTTCTCTGAAACTTTTGGTTTGATTTAAGAATATTTTTACACAAGTAATGATGAGTGACCCTTTGCCAGTTTTCTTCAAATAATCTTCCTAGTTCAAACAACATTGCTGCCTATGAGTGGGGGTTAATTTACCGGTGATGGCTTATCGTGGAATTTTATCATTACTGGTCCATTACCATGACCATAAACATTGGTACAAGGTGAGCGATTTAGGGCCGCATGCGGCTCTTGTTTAAGAGTGGCCCCAGGATGTTTATATTGTACCTGCTCCCTATGCCACTGTCAGTGATTTCAGTATGATGCTGCATTGATTTGTACAGTTACTCAGTGCACAAGTCATGACCCAATTAAAACACAAAATGTGATTTTCATGAAGATAAGAAATCCAAATTAGTCTATCTAAGACTGTAATTAGCTGAGAAGTTTGGCAAGCAGTTTGGATCCTGAAACAATACTCATCAATAAAATGCCTGGATACTTAGGCATCATTGCCTTGGACCATTCCCTCTTCCCCCTTATCACACAATCTCAATTTGACCTTCACCTAACTTGCACATTGAATATTTAAATGGGTATTGTTGATAACTAGATTTTACTATTTTTCTAACATCAACACCACTTACAAGAATGTTTTGATACGTATGAAGTTGTTGACTTGGACCAATTCAACCCCATCTCAATTTTACCTTTGCTATGACTTAATTTGAACAAAATAATCAGATTATATTGGCAAGGATGCCATTAGCTTGGGCATAAGTGTATATCGAAAGCAGTCTTATTTCAACATGATCTCTTTTATGTCCTCACCAAACCTTATGTTTGAACTACTCATCAGAATTGTCTCAAAGAGAAGATTCTGACCAGTTTAATCATAACACAATGTTTAGAAGAAACGTGAGGATTTAAATATTTAAAAAACTTCCTTGTTATGGTGGCCTACAAACTTAAGGCAAATGTTCTGACCTTGTTTTGATTCTCTTTTTATAAATCATTAAAACCAAAATAGCCTTCTTCAATTTCAATTAGCCAAGATGTTCTTTGTTGTTGATTTAACCCTTCCTCCAATTGAAATGCCCTTGACACCTTTCTCTTAACCATTTCCCCAATAGAAGCGCCTTATAGCGCATTCAGTTCATTCATCCACTGAAGAAAATAGTTCCAATTAATACAGTCATGAACATGTAACATCAGAAATATTTTCTATATCCAAGCAGATTGAAGCTTAAGCAGGCCGAGAGTAAAGCAGAATGTGCCTTAAGGCGCATTCTGCTTTACTTTCAGCCTGCTTTAAGCTACCCGAAAATGAAAATATTTCTTTTGATATATATTCATAAAGGAATATTTTCATAATTGTGTAAAGTAGATTTTTTTTTCTTCAGTGAAAGAATGAATTAAGAGGTGTAAAAAGGCATATTTATAGGGTAAAGGGTACATGTACTATATTGTGTTCTGATAAAGAGCCGTATTGTAATAATTTTCTTCATCCTAACTGGTTGATGCTTTCAGCAGGTTGAAAGTAAAGCAGAAAGCTCCTTTAGGAACTTTCTGCTTTATTTTCAGCCTGCTTTAATCGAATTAATAATCTAAACACTGAAATCAAAACTTAACAAAGCATTTAAAGAATTTAAATTTCACAAAGTTTTTAGCTCACCTGAGCACAAAGTGCTCAAGGTGAGCTTTTGTGGTCAGTCAATGTCCGGCGTCCTGCGTCAACAATTTCTTCAAACATCTTCTTCAAAACCACTTTTACTGATTGCAACCAAACATCACAGGAATGTTCCTTGGGTCAAGTTCTTTCAAAGTTGTTCAAAGAATTTTAAACCATGCAGAACTCTGGTTGCCATGGCAACCAAAGTGAAAAATATGTAAATCTTAAAAATCTTCTTGTCAAAAACCACAAGGGCCAGAGCTTAGATATTTGTCACATGGCATCATCTACAAGTCCTTTGTCAAGATTGTTCAAATTTTGCCCCTGGCGTCAAAATTGGCCCGCCCCGGGGGTCACTGTTTTACATAGAGTTATATAATGAAATGTTCAAACATCTTTTTCTCTGAAACCAATATGGCTAGAGCTTTGATATTTGACATGGTGTATATTCTAGAGGTCCTTTACATATATTGTTGAATTGGTTATGGTTTGTTGCATATCTGGGTCACCAGAGCTAAAAATAGATTTTCTCAATGAAAAATTTAAAAACTTCTTGTCTGAAACCATTATACACTGAGCTTAGGTATTTGGCACATAGCATCGTCTACAGGTTCTCTATTAAAGTTGTTCAAATTTTGCCCCTGGGGTCAAAACTGGCCCCGCACCTGGGGTCACTGTTTTACGTAGAGTTATATAATGAAATGTTCAAACATCTTTTTCTCTGAAACCAATATAGCCAAAGCTTTGATATTTGGCATGGTAAAACTTCCAGAGGTCCTTCACATATAGTGTTGAATTGGTTCTGGTCTGTTGCATATCTGGGTCACCGGAGCTAAAAATAAGATTTTTTCAATGAAAACTTTAAAAAATCTTCTCATCTGAAACCATAATACACTAAGCTTAGATATTTTGCACATAGCATCCTCTACAGGTCCTCTATCAAAGCTATTAAAATTTTGGTCCTGGGGCCAAAATTGCCCCGGCCCGGGGGGTCACAGTTTTACAAAGAGTTATATGGTGTAATGTTTAAAAATCTTTTACTCAGAAACCATTATGGCAAGAGCTTTAATATTTGGCATGGTGTACTTTTACAGAAGTCCTTCACATATAGTGTTGCATTGGTTCCAGTCTGTTGCATAGGTCTGTTGCATATCTGGGTCACCGGAGCTAAAAATAGATATTTGCAATGAAACCTTAAATAATCTTCTTGTTTGACATTCCTTGATCCAGCTTAGTGTCACCATGGTCAGGTGAGCGATCAAGGGCCATTCTGGCCCTCTTGTTAGATTAGATAATTATCAGGTGTCTGATCTGGATCTTAATTTTGTGTTAACCCTTTCCCCAATAAAAGCACCTTTTAGCACATTTAATTTATTCCTCCACTGAAGAAAATAGTTCCAATTCATACAGACATAGATATGTACTAAAAGAAATATTTTCTGGATCCTAGCAGACAGTAGCTTAAAGCAGGCTGAAAGTCAAGCAGAATGTGCCTTATTAATTTAAGTGCTCACCTGTCTTTAACCCTTTCCCTTATAGAAGTGGTTTTTAGCGCATTCAGTTTATTCATCCGCTGAAGAAAATAGTTCCAAATTATACCGTAATGAATATGTGTCATATTTAATACTTTCCTTATTCTAGCAGTTAATAGCTTAAAGCAGGCTGAAAGTAAAGCAGAATGCGCCTTAGGGCGCATTCTGCTTTACTTTCAACCTGCTTTAAGTAGTCACATATCTTCAATACTAGAAACAATGCTATCAGGTAAAGGGTTAAAACCAGAAAGAGGGTATAGGGTGAAGGAATGAATCGAGTCAAGTTGAGATCTAGCTGCACTGGAATGGTTGAGAGACGTTTTGCATCAAGTAGTATTAACCCATAACCCCATAAATACGCCTTTTTACGACTTTTATTTATTATTACACTGAAGAAAATAGTTCCTCATTATGCATTCATGGATATGTAGCATAAGAAATATTTTCTATATTCTAACAGATGGAAGCTTAAAGCAGGCTGAAATTAAAGCAGAATGTGCCCTAGGGCACATTCTGCTTTACTTTCAACCTGCTTTAAGTGGTCACTTCTATTCAAAACTAGAAACAGGCTATGGGGTAATGGGTTAACCCATAACCCCTTAGCCTGTTTCTGATATTTGAAGACTGGTGACCACTCAAAGCAGGTTGAAAGTAAAGCATAATGCATCTTTAGGCTTATTCTGCTTAACTCTCAACCTGCTGTAAGCTAAGATCTGCTAGAGTATAGAAACTATTTCTTATAGTACATATTCATAACTGTATAAAGTGGTACTATTTTCTTCAGTGGGGTAATATATTAAAGGTATATCTGTTTTGTAATGGATTAAGTATGACTGTTAATGGCAGAAATTCTACTGTATTTTTATGCCCCCAGAATCTACGATTCGGGGGCATATAGTTTTTGTCATGTCTATTGGTTTGTCCGTCCGTCTGTCCGTCCGTCTGTCTGTGCCAAAAACCTTAACCTTGGCTATAACTCTTGCATTTTTGTACCTGGACCGTTTATACTTGGCATGTGTCTTCCCTGTATCAAGACCTTTCCATCCATACAAACCTTTTTGACCTTGTGACCTTGACCTTGACATTTGACCTACTTTTGTAAAAATCTTTAAATGGCTATAACATTTGCACCAGTAGGCCCAGGGCTTTCATATTTTGTATGTATATTTCTTTTGTCAAGACCTTTCCAACCATACCAACATCTTTGACCATGTGACCTTGACCTTGACCTTTGACCTATTTAATCAAACTTTAACCAAAAACCTTAACCTTGGCTATAACTTTTGCATTTTTGAACCTGGGCCTTTTATACTTGGCACGTGTATTCCTCATGGCAAGACCTTTCCAACCATATAAAACTTTGTGACCTTGACCTTGACATTTGACCTACTTTTGTAAAAATCTTTAAATGGCTATAACATTTGCACCAGTAGGCCCAGGGCTTTCATATTTTGTATGTATATTTCTTTTGTCAAGACCTTTCCAACCATACCAACATCTTTGACCATGTGACCTTGACCTTTGACCTATTTAATCAAACTTTAACCAAAAACCTTAACCTTGGCTATAACTTTTGCATTTTTAAACCTGGGCCTTTTATACTTGGCATGTGTATTCCTCATGACAAGACCTTTCCAACCATTTAAAACTTTTTGACCTTGTGACCTTGACCTTGAAATTTGACCTTCTTTTGTAAAAAATCTTTAAATGGCTATAACATTTGCACCAGTAGGCCCAGGGCTTTCATAATTTGTATGTATATTTCTTGTGTCAAGACCTTTCCAACCATACCAACATCTTTGACCATGTGACCTTGACCTTGACCTTTGACCTATTTAATCAAACTTTAACCAAAAACCTTAACCTTGCCTATAACTTTTGCATTTTTAAACCTTGGCATTTTATACTTGGCATGTGTATTCCTCATGGCAAGACCTTTTCAACCATACACAACTGTTTGACCTTGACCTTGACATTTGACCTTCTTTTGTAAAAATCTTTAAATTGCTATAACATTTGCACCAGTTAGCATAGGGCTTTAATATTTTGTATGTATATGATTTGTGTCAAGACCTTTCCTACCATACCAATATCTTTGACCATGTGCCCTTGACCTTCACCTTTGACCTATTTAATCAAACTTTAACCAAAAACATTAACATTGGCTATAACTTTTGCATTTTTGAACCTGGGCCTTTTATACTTGGCATGTGTATTCTTCATGGCAAGACCTTTCCAACCATACAAAACTTTTTGACCTTGTGACCTTGACATTTGACCTACTTTTGTAAAAATCTTTAAATGGCTATAACATTTGCACCAGTTGGCCCAGGGCTTTAATATTTTGTATGTATATTTCTTGTGTCAAGACCTTTCCAACCATACCAACATCTTTGACCATGTGACCTTGACCTCGATCTTTGACCTATTTAATCAAAATTTAACCAAAAACCTTAACCTTGGATATAACTTTTGCATTTTTGCACCTTGGCCTTTTATACTTGACATGTGTTTTCCCTTTCTAACCATACAAAACTTTTTGACCTTGTGACCTTGACATTTGACCTACTTTTGTTGAAATCTTTAAATGGCTATAACATTTGCACCAGTAGGCCTACAGCTTTCATATTTTGTTTATATATTTCTTGTGTCAAGACCTTTCCAACCATACCTACGTTTTTGCCCTTGTGACCTTGACCTTTGACCTTTATTTGTATAAATCTTTATACGCCTATAACATTTGAACCAGTAGGCCTAGAGCTTCCATACTTTATATGTTTCTTGTGTTAAGACTTCTCCAACCATGCCAATGTTTCATTTACCCTACGACCATGACTTTTGACCTACTTTTGCAAATAAGCATTACATTACAGAACATGATGCTGGCTGGGGGCATTTGTGTTTCACAAACACATTGCTTTTCATCTGATCATCACCAAACTTTCTGAAAATGTTTGTTGACATAAAATGGAGACCAATTTGGATAACCAGCGGCACCAATTTATGCTAGGCCCTTTGGAGTAATGGCCCTTGAAGTCCTCAAAATGGCGCTCCACTACAGTTTCAGCTCTCTAACTTTTACGTTTGATAGTCTGGATTCCCCTCCCTGTATCATCGGGGGCATTCGTGTAACTGGGACACGCTCTTGTTTCTTCTTCAGAATGGGGTTGGCTGTTTCCCTTGTTGCTTCAGTGAAAGAAAAGGTAGGCCACCATCTAGTACAGTGATATCCTACCACTTCAACCACATCAAGCTAGACTCATTGATACCATTGAAGACAGGTGGAAGTTTGGGGCAGGATGGAAATAAATCATAAATCTCCCAAGGCCACCTGTCTCTATGCTGTTAACCCATTACCCCATAACCTTTTTATGCCTTTATTTTATTCCTCCACTGAAAAAAAGAGTTTTAATTATACTATCAATGAATTTGTATCATAAGAAATAGTTTCTATATTCTAGAATATTAGCTTAAAGCAGGCTGAAAATAAAGCAGAATGTGCCTTAAGGCGCCTTCTGTTTTACTTTCTACCTGCTTTAAGTGGTCACTTGTCTTCAAAACTAGAATATGGCTATGGGGTTATGGGTTAACCCTTCACTCCTTAGCCTGTCAATGGTTTTGAAAAACAGGTAACTACTTAAAGCAGGTTGAAGTAAACAGAATATGCCAGAAGGCTAGAGAAACAGGCTATGGAGTAAAGGGTTAAATATGAGAGTTTGATATGCAAATGCAAATTTATTTTTTGTTCAGTTTGGAACCAGATCAGATGCTAGGTTACCCAGTGTCTTGATTGGTTCCAAACTGTTTGGTATAGAAGTAATGGCTTTCTCACAAACATGTTTATTGGGAAAGGATAATGCTTTGTCACTGAAATAGGCATAAACAAGACTTATTGAAGATCTTATTTCATCTGTAAGGCTTTATAGTAATATATTTAATTAAATATCTACTCGAAGGCATATAGGATAATTTGTAGTAAGAAAAGCTTTGTTATTGCAAGTTTTAATCTATTAATGTCTTAAAAATTCTCAGGGTAATGTCCTTATCTTACCCTATTTAACAGAATGAGGTTCAATGTTCAATGAATTCCTTCATAACAAACTCCAGCTGGTTTTTAGCTCAGACGTGAGCTTTTGTGATCCTTGAATGTGTGACATGCATCTCAGGATGTCCCTTGTGCATCGTCCATTGTCAACAATTTTAGTGTTCACACTCTGGTTGTAAAATTGATAATAATGCAGTATTGCAGAACATTACTTGACATTGTTTTACAGTAAAAGCCTCTATTAACACCACTGAAGAGTACATTATTTGATGGTTTTAAAGACAGGTAACAGCTTATAGCAAGGTGACAGTAGAGCACAAAGCTCCTATAAGAACTTTCTGCTTTACTGTCATCTTGTTTTAACCCTTCTCCCATAGTTTGTTTCTAGTTTTGAAGACAGGTGATCACTTAAAGCAGATTAAAAACTGGAGCAGAATGTGCCGTAAGGTGCATTCTGCTTTACTATCAGCCTGCTTTAAGCTGCCATCTGCTTGAATGTATAAAATATATCTTTCGGTGCATATTCATGATTGTAAAAGAATAACTATTTTCTCAAGTGTAAGAATAAGTCAATGGCGTAAAAGGTTTATTTATGGGGTAATGGGTTAAGCAGCCTGAAATACTTAAACCCGAACCCTTATTTAATGGTCATAATAAAGGAGTTTTACTGTATTTTGAAATAATAACCTTTTTCTAAAAAAATTAAGGCAACACACTTGTATAGGAAGATGTTCATGTGGTTTTGAATTTGAGCTGCAGCCTTTTTGACAAAAGTTATGGCCCTTTGAAATTTTAACCTACAAAGAATATATAGGGAAAAAAATTGTGCAGCTAACTCCTCCTAGACTACGGGATGGATTTGCTCCTAACTTTTAATTATAAACAACTTATACGGGAAGATGTTCATGTAGTTTGGAATTTGAGCAGAAACCTTTTTGACAAAAGTTATAGCCCTTGAAATTTTTCCCTACATAGAATATATAAGGAAAAAAATTGTACACCAACTACTACTACACCACTGGAAGGATATGCTTCAAACTTTTACACATTAAAAACTTATATAGGAAGATGTTCATGTTGTTTGGAATTTTACCTGCAAACATTTTGACAAAAGTTATGGCCCTTTGAAATATTTCCCTACATAGAATACATAGGGGAAAATATTTGTGCAGCTTGCTCCTCCTAGACTACTGTAAGGATTTGCTTCAAACTTTCACACACATGAACAAATTATATGGGAAGATGTTCATGTAGTTTTGAATTTGAGCTGCAACCTTTTTGACAAATGTTTTGGCCCTTTGAATTGTTTTAAGACAAGTAGTATTGGGGAAACTCGTAGTGCAAACAAACATCCCTAACCCCAACCCTAAATTTTGTGCAGCCAACTCCTCCTACACTACTGGAAGGATTTACTCCAAACTTTCACACATTAACAATCTTTTCGGGACAGGGGTATATGTGGGGGAGAAGTACGTTTTTCTCAAAAACACATTCTAGTTATTATTCATTTTCACTGTCCATGTTCTGTTTTGTAATTCAACTTTTGATTAAATATTTATGATGTTAAATACAACAAAATACCAGTTTTATAACTCTTTACCTAACAACCTGTTTCAAGTTTTGAAGACAGGTTATCACTTAAAGCAGTTTGAAAGTTAAAGCTTTACTTTCAATGTTTGTTAAGTTTATATACATGTACTAGAAATGCCTTTTGTGTTTAATGTTCAGGACTTTCTAAGTGGCAATTAATTTCGTAAGTGTACGAATTATAAGAGGTGTTAAAAGGTATATTTATATGTTAATGTTATGATGTATAATAACATTAGGGTGTTCAGTTACCACTGTTTGCTGTTTAGGTTAGCAGTTTGTGCCCCGTGTGCAGCGTGCAGAGTACAGTAGAGAAAACGTTTTATATCCAAATAACTGTGTTTACGTTTAAACTATTATCTTCATTGCAAACAGTTTGGAGCCAGATCAGACGCTGGGTAACCAGGCTTCAAACTGTTTGCCACTCAGATTAAAACTGGTAGTCAGAATTGTTACAAAGTTGTCGTTTCTATATTTATTGCAATGCGTTTGCGCTTGAACGGAAGAATAATCGATGGCCATCGATTTCTTTACTGAACTGATGGCAGTTGTATATTGTGTTGTAGGTGTGGTACCACTCCAACTGTAACAATAGAGGACGTGGCTGTTACAACACTAACCTGACTGACAGAGGTGGATGCTGTATCTGGTACAACGAGCCACAGGTACATTCACCTTTTATACTACACACTTGTATCTACCCTTTACTTACTATGTTAACACTAACAACTGAGGTATCAAGTCAAACAGTGAAGCCACAACATCCTACATTCTAACAGATGATAGACTAAAGCAAGCTGAAAGTAAAGTGACAACATACAAGTTTTATGGCATATATTAGTCCCTCTGTTTTACAACAAGCAATATGAAACTTGGTACAAACAGTATCAAAGACATATCTATAATCTACAGTATTCCTTAACTCCTTTACAAGCAGCATACCTGTGAGGAGTACATAGAACCTCAAACTACAGTAGAACCTCTCTTTTACGACCAATAAAAGAAGGCTAATTTACTGCATAAAAACAGGTGATGGCTTAACCCTTTACCTCATAGCCTGTTTCCAGTTTTGAAAACAGGTGACCACTTAAAGCAGGTTGAAAGTAAAGCAGAATGCGCCTTAGGGCGCATTCTGCTTTACTTTCAGCCTGCTTTAAGCTTCCATGTGCTAGAATATATAAAATATTCGCTATAATATTTATTCATAACTAATTAAAATGGAACTACTTTCTTCAGCGGAGGAATAATTATATGCGCTAAAAGCCGCTTCTATGAGGTAAAGGGTTAAAGCAGGGTGAAAGTAAAACAGAAAGCTCCTTTTGATGCTATCTGTTTTATGTTCACATTGCTTTAAGCAGTCACCTGCCTTAAACATCTGATAATTAACATTAGTTATTGGTCATTGTAGCCAGGTTGTACTGTATTATGAATCTGTCATCTGAACTTTTACAGATTTAAGCTACCATCTACTAGAAAACAGAAAGAAAATCTTATGGTGCATATTCATGACAGTATAAAATGGAACAATTTTCTTCAGTGGTGGAATAAATTAAAGGTGTTAAAAGTGTGTATAGGAATAAACAACATATTTTTGACGTTCATGACGGTATGACTACATTAGCTTCGCAGGGGGTAAATTACGTAAACGCCCGAAGGGCGTTTTCGTTAAATTTACACCCCGAAGCTAATGTAGTCATACCGTCATGAGCGGCAAAGAGATGTTGTTTATTCCTTATATTTATATTTATAGTTTCTGTCTTGTCAATTTAATATGTTTATTTGCCAGATTTGTTTTTCTGTATAAGAATTTATCATATACCGGTCAAAGAGGTTTGATAGATGTAATGTCGATGTAATAGCCATTCCAGTTTCTAAATATGGTGATAAAGTAGTCCCAACTACATGTACTGTAACTGTATTAAAAATCAGGATTTTTTCCAGTAAACTTTCTCTCTGTGAATGGAAAAGACTTACAAGGCAAACAAATTACAGTGCAACTTGAATATCTATTGCCAAAGCACATTCTAAAAATACAGGTCGCGGTTGTTTTCTTAACCCATTTACACACATAGCAACGCGATGGCAACGACCTATGGGTCTGTATCACTCCGCTAGTGTCATATGACCGTCGACCAATGGGAGCTTAGTGTTAAGTGCCCGATGTAGTGTATTTGAAGAAGTCCACGTATATCACGGGCGAAATCCGAACTGGCTAAAACCAGATTCGAAGGGTAGGTTCATCGAGGGATGACCTGCAAATTTTTAATAGGATTACATAAGGACTTTACAGAGTGAATGTAAATATTATGTATAGAATAAATGATTACAGTGGAGAAACTGTTATTCTTTCCCACTTACTGCGTTTCAAACGCGTTTAGCGTTTATGCGTTTACATGCGCATATAAACGCGTTTACTCCGTTTATAAATGCAAGGGAGATAATCCATGTCGGTCAGGCTTTCCCATTCAGAATTTATTCCTTATTTCAGCAAAAATAGCGTTTTGCCATCTTTTATATACAGCTGAGCTAACTTATTCAGCATCATTTCGTTCACTTAAACGTGTTATACAATTTGTTTCAACCTTATATCACGCAGATGTTGAGCTGCTGAATATGTGTTTTCTGCTTTACTTTTGGTCATTAAAATATTTTTGTGATCAATAAATAATAATATCTGCGCTGTAGGATCCAGATCATATACCGGAAGAATGATAGTATTTCAGATATTGAATTCTACACGTACCTTCTGTAAACTAAATCCATATAGCTCTTTAAATGACACAATGTATTCTAACACTCTAAAGGTACCCACTTTAGCCCTAAGGCACATATACGAGGGGCAGTCATGGGTAACTTCCTGTCATAACGTCACTACTAAGTTGCGCAATCAGCCTCCCGCTGGGATTTTCTCACTTTATCAAACAGTATATATTTGATCTTGACTAACAGCCGCATGATAAGTGATGCAGTTATATATTTTAAGACGGTTCATAGCAGGGAGGAGATTTTCAAACCGTATCATTGATTGGAGCCAGATCAGATGCCGAGTTTCTAATCAATTGATCTGAACCAATGCTTGGATCCATATCATACGCCGAGTCACTAAGTTTTTGGTCTGAATCAGTGATTCGATCCGGGTCAGACGCCGAGTTACTAAACATGACTGGAATGTCAGTTATTGGTGAAGGAATACCTTTCGGGGGGTTTTCATTCTTATAATTGATCGGTCTCGATAATAACAAAGGTATGCCGATTGAAACGCATTTATAAACGGAAAATTCGCTTATAAACGCAAAAATCCACTTATAAACGCTAAACACGTTTATCGTTTCGTTTGCGTATCGTTTGCCTATCGTTTGCATATGCGTAAGCATAAACGGGAAAGAATAACAGTTTTTCCACTGTAATTGTGTATTTTCAGCTGCTGTCGGATGTAGAGGAACATCTTGATGTCACTATAGAGCGGGTTGACCCAGACATAAAGGTTCCAATCAATGAGTTTGATGGAAAGGTCACCTACGGACAAAGAAGAAGGGGTGGAGGTACAGTATTTAACTCTTACAGTGTTTACAAAACATACTGGTTTACTGTACAGTAAGAGTTAAGTTAGTATAAAAGAAATAGACGTTTAGGCAGTCTTCAACACTAGTTTGCATATATTGATGCGGTATATAAGTAAGGCAGTGGCTAGACGTCCGGAACCGGATGGCTAGCCCACCCTCACAGTACCTAAGTCAACCATCAATAAAATGGCGGGTGCGAACGAGGCTCTTCGGGTATTTATGAAAGGTACATTAATTCTTTCAAATATGATTTGTTTGTGTTCTCATTGGTAGTTTTGAAATTTAAATGTATTTATAGTTGTTTCCCGTATATATCCAGGCATTAACCCATGTACAGAGCAGTATATGCTCTGAAGAAAATCTATTCCGGACAGCTAGCCCACCCTCACAGTGTAGGCTAGATATTCGGAACCGGACGACTAGCCTACATTGAGGGGGTGGGCTAGCCGTCCGGTTCAGGACGTCTAGCCACTGCCTATAAGTAATGCCAAGAGCATCTTTACAAGCTTTCTGTATCGCTATTGTCCAGCATTAAACCCTTGCTGCATAGATATGCAATACCCCCGGTGTAGTCGTCGTCGTGAACGGCGTAAACAATTTTAAGAAAATATCTATAACTTCTATGTCCCTTGAGGTATTGCTTTCATAGTTGGTATGTGTGTGTATATGGACAAGACCTTCCCATGCACAGAAAATTTTAGACCCCTGTGACCTTGACCTTGAACTAAGGGCCTGCGTTGAGGTTTTGAAATCTGCCTTTAGGTTTAGAAAAATGCCTTTTAACTTCCATATCCCTTGAGGTATTGCTTCGATAGTTGGTATGTGTGTGTATATAGACAAGACCTTTCCATGCACAGAAAAATTTAGACCCCTGTGACCTTGACCTTGAACTTAGGGCCTGCGTTTAGGTTTCGAAATCTGCGTTTAGGTTTCAAAAAATGCCTTTAACTTCTATATCCCTTGAGGTATTGCTTTCATAGTTGGTATGTATGTGTATATGGACAAGACCTTCCCATGCACAGAAAAATTTAGACCCCTGTGACCTTGACCTTGAACTTAGGGCCTGCGTTTAGGTTTCGAAATCTGCATTTAGGTTTCGAAAAATGCCTTTAACTTCTATGTCCTTTGAGGTATTGCTTCCATAGTTGGTATGTGTGTGTATATAGACAAGACCTATCCATGCTCAGAAACATTTAGACCCCTGTGACCTTGACCTTGAACTTAGGGCCTGCGTTTAGGTTTCTAAATCTGCGTTTAGGTTTCGAAAAATGCCTTTAACTTCTATGTCCCTTGAGGTATTGCTTCCATAGTTGGTATGTGTGTGTATATGGAAAAGACCTTTCCATGCACAGAAAAATTTGGACCCCTGTGACTTGACCTTGAACTTAGGGCCTGCGTTTAGGTTTCTAAATCTGTGTTTAAGTTTAGAAAAATGCCTTTAACTTCTATATCCCTTGAGGTATTGCTTTCATAGTTGGTATGTATGTGTATATGGACAAGACCTTTACATGCAAAGAAAAATTTGGACCCCTGTGACCTTGATCTTGAACTTAGGGCCTGTGTTTAGGTTTCGAAATCTGTGTTTAGGTTTAGAAAAATGCCTTTAACTTCTATGTCTTTTGAGGTATTGCTTTCATAGTTGGTATGTATGTGTATATGGACAAGACTTTTCCATGCACAGAAAAATTAAGACCCCTGTGACCTTGACCTTGAACTTAGGGCCTGTGTTTACGTTTCGAAATCTGTGTTTAGGTTTCGAAAAATGCCTTTAACTTCTATATCCTTTGAGGTATTGCTTCCATAGTTGGTATGTGTGTGTATATAGACAAGACCTTTCCTCAGAAAAATTTAGACCCCTGTGACCTTGACCTTGAACTTAGGGCCTGCGATTAGGTTTCGAAATCTGCGTTTAAGTTTTGAAAAATGCCTTTAACTTCTATGTCCCTTGAGGTATTGCTTCCATAGTTGGTATGTGTGTGTATATAGACAAGACCTTTCCATGCTCAGAAAAATTTAGACTCCTGTGACCTTGACCTTGAACTTAGGACCTGCGTTTAGGTTTCAAAATCTGCGTTAAGGTTTCAAAAAATGCCTTTAACTTCTATGTCCCTTGAGGTATTGCTTTCATAGTTGGTATGTGTGTGTATATGGACAAGACCTTTCCATGCACAGAAAAATTTGGACCCCTGTTACCTTGACCTTAAACTTAGGGCCTGCGTTTAGGTTTCGAAATCTGTGTTTAGGTTTAGAAAAATGCCTTTAACTTCTATATCCCTTGAGGTATTGCTTTCATAGTTGGTATGTATGTGTATTTGGACAAGACCTTCCCATGCACAGAAAATGTTTGACCCCTGTGACCTTGACCTTGAACTTAGGGCCTGTGTTTAGGTTTCGAAATCTGCTTTTAGGTTTCTAAAAATGCCCTTCACTTCTATGTCTTTTGAGGTATTGCTTTCATAGTTGGTATGTATGTGTATATGGACAAGACTTTTCCATGCACAGAAAAAATTATACCCCTGTTACCTTGACCTTGAACTTAGGGCCTGTGTTTACGTTTCGAAATCTGTGTTTAGGTTTCTAAAAATGCCTTTAACTTCTATATCCTTTTAGGTATTGCTTTCATAGTTGGTATGTGTGTGTATATGGACAAGACCTATCCATGCACAGATAAATTTTGACCCTTGTGACCTTGACCTTGAACTTAGGGCCTGTGTTTAGGTTTTGAAAAATGCCTTTTACTTCTATGTCCCTTGAGGTATTGCTTTCATAGTTCACTGTTGGTTTAAGTGTGTATATGGACATAACCTTTCCAGGCACAGCAAAATTTAGACCCCTGTGACCTTGACCTTGAACTAAGGGCCCATGTTTAGTTTTCGAAATCTGTGTTTTGGTTTCTCAAAATTTTTATTACTCCTATGTCCATTGAAATATTCCTTTCATATTCAGTTTGCTTGTGTATATGGACAAGATCTTTCCTTGCATGCAAAATATTTGAGCCCTCTGACCTTGACCTTGAACTTAGGACCTGCGTTTAAGTTTCAAAGTCTGCGTTTAGGTTTCTCAATGTTTCTTTAACTCATATATCCATTGAGATATTTCTTTCATATTTTGCATGCATGTGTATATGGACAAGACCTTTCCATGCATGCAAAAAAATTAGCCCAGTGTCCTTGACCTTGAACTAAGGTCGCGAAAGGTTTTAGGTTTCGAAATCTGCGTTTAGGTTTCAAAAATGCTTATAATTCCTATGTCCCTTGAGGTGTTATTTTCATATTTGATTTGCCAGTGTATATGGACAAGACCTTTCCATGCAGGCAAAAAGGTTGACCTCTTTGACCTTGAGTGTGCTTTTAAGTTTCTAAAGGTGCCGGTGGCGAGCTTTGTTGTCTCTCTGACAACTCATGTTTATTATACGCCCGTCATCGACGGTCGTATTATGGTATACCCAGCGCTGTCTGTCCGTCCGTCCGTTAACTTTTCTTGTTAGTGCTCTCTCACCTTCATTTATTTACCGATTTTGATTAAACTTCCTACAAATATTCCATACCACAATAGTTCGGACGAGTTCGCGTTTCAGACGTTGGCGGCTATTTTTAGCAGAGTTATGCCCCTTTATTGTCAAAAATGGGCATTTTTTAAAAAAAAACCAGAACTTTTTTTTCTTTTCATTCAATTGATTTCAAATTTGATATGGTGATACAATGAATGAAGTTACTTAACATATATTACGGGTTTTTGTTTTGACTCCGTATTTTCAGAGTTATGCCCCTTCACACATTTTTTTAACAATATATTGTTTCCTGATAATAATTTTACTTACATTTTTAGCTCACCTGAGCTAGCTCAGGGTGAGCTTTTGCAATACTTGAATGTCCGTCGTCCGTCGTTAGTCGTCAACAATTTTAGTGTTTACACTCTAGAGGCCACAATATGTATCCAATGTTTCTCAAACTTGCTCAGATTGTATATTACCATAAGAGTTCGGATGAGTTTGATTATGGTTGAAATCGGACTAATAGGTCAAGAGTAATGTACCTTTGAATTGCTGAAAATGCCATATTTAAGGGTGTTTACAATCTAGAGGCCACACTTTTTATCCGGTCTTTTTCAAACTTGCTCAGACTGTATATGACCATAAGAGTTCGGATAAGTTCGATTATGGTTGAAATCTGATCAATAGGTTGAGAGTTATCTACCTTTGAATTGCTGAAAAAGTCATATTTAAGGGTGTTTACACTCTAGAGGCCACAATTTTTATCCAATCTATCTCAAACATGCTCAGATTGTGTATAACCATAAGAGTTCAGATGAGTTTGATTTTGGTTGAAATCAGACAAATAGGTTGAAAGTTATCTACCTTTGAAATGCTGAAATTGTCATTTTTAAGGGTGTTTACTCTCCAGGGGTTCCAATTTTTATCCAATCTATCTCAAACTTGCTCAGATTGTATATGACCATAAGAGTTTGATTGAGTTTGATTATGGTTGTAATCGGACTAATAGGTCAAGAGTTATCTACCTTTGAATTGCTGAAAATGTCATATTTAAGGGTGTTTACACTCTAGAGGCCACAATTTTTATCCGGTCTTTTTCAAACTTGCTCAGATTGTATATGACCATAAGAGTTCAAATAAGTGTGATTATGGTTGAAATCGGACCTATATGTCAAGAGTTGTCTGCCCTTGAATTGTTGAAGATGCCATATCGAACAGCGTTTACACTTTTGCAACTACAGTTTTCAATTGATTTTGATTTTACTTGCACACAAAGTATTTACCTATAAATTCTCAAAGGAGTGCAATTATTGTTGAAATCCAATAATTGTAGCAATAGTTATCTGCCCTTGATATACTTTGAAATGCTAGAAAAGGCTTCATTTCAGTATTGTTTAGACTCTAGTTATCTGCCCTTGATGTACACTACCATATTAGAATTATGAGGTTGTATTCCAAAATTGTTTACATGCTATACTACAAATTTGAATGGATTTAAATTAAAACTGATGAAACAGTAAGATAAAGCTATCAAGCTTCAGTACAAGAGGTGAGCGATATCAGGGCCTTCAGGCCCTCTTGTGTCTATTGTAACCAAATTTAATATTTATCTTTCTCATCATGCAGGGAAGGCATCTGCTAATTTTGGTTCCTGTTAAATTATTTTTCTATGAGTTATGCCCCTTTACATACTTAAAATTTAAAATAAGCCACACTTCGTCCGTTAACTTTTCTTGTTAGCGCTCTCTCACCTTCATTTATTGACCGATTTTGATTAAACTTCCTACAAATATTCCATACCACAATAGTTCGGACGAGTTCGCGTTTCAGACTTTGGCGACTATTTTTAGCAGAGTTATGCTCCTTTATTGTCAAAAATGGGCATTTTTAGTCGGGCCTACACTCCGGGCGACTTTTTCCAGTCGGCCTGAGTCCGGATGACTTTGACACCCGGCGGCCATGACGGGCGTTTTTTGCCGCACTGCGGTGCTCTTGTTACTACTTTAACTTATTCCTCCACTAGCAGATGGTAGCTTTCAAAACCTGTCTTTCAAAACTAGAAACAGACTTTGGGGTAATGGGTAAAGTGGCTACCTGCCTACAAAACCAGACACAGGCTATTGAGTAAAGGGTTAAGAATGTCTTTTCAAACATTTTGAGATCTCCATACTTCTTGGTAGAGAAGTTCCTGCTCAACCCAGACTTGTCTTCTGAGAGTGAATTATACAAGAGACATGGTTTATTGTTCCCTCACTTTCTATGCTGAACTGTGTGTGTCCACTATTCCACTTTTGCAAGATGACCAGTCAACATTGAATTTTTGGACTTTTTAATTAAATTTGTTTTTTTAGAAAAGTAATACAAACAGTGTAGATCCTGGTCAGAGGGCTCCTAACGGAAATTGTACATGTATTGTTTAACCAACATAGAAAGGGTTGATATTACCATAAGAAACCCCACACATTTTCTCTCTGTCAAATAAACAGTGATGTATTTTTGTATTGGATGTTATATTTCTTGATTAATGAGAAAAACAAAGCACAATTAGAATAGAGACCTGATTACAAATATTACAAGAGACTGCAGCGTACAAAGATAACAATGTAGCAGATTAGAAAGTGTGTCATGCACTATTATTTTCGTTATTCTTTCCCAATACACATGATTAGGCTAAACATGTTATTTCCATTGCAAACAGTTTGGAGCCTGAGTCAGATGCCGGGTAACTCCGCATATGATCAGGCTCCAAACTGTTTGCCACTCAGATTAAAATGAGCATTATGAATAAAAAAATTGCCATTTTCCACATTTTTTTGCAATGCGTTTGTGTTTTGTTTGTGTTTTTACGGGAAAAACTAACGTCTTCTCCACTGTAGCTCTAGTTAAGATGTCTCAAATAATAACATCCTAATGTCGCCACAAACACATTGTATTGTGAATACTGTTTATCATGTCTCCCCCATTAACCCTTTGAACCCTAGTCCCGCATATAGGCGTCATTTTCAAACAGTGAACATGTGAATAGTACACTTGTGTATGCAAACAGTGAAGGCCCAGATCAGAGGGCTCCGAAAGGAGCCCTCTGATCAGGGTCTTCACTGTTTGTCATAATGCCAAACATTGATAAAAACAACCCTTAAAAGTCAGAAATGGACTAGACTAAAATGGAAACTGGAATTGTCCATTTAAAGTTTCAGGGAGGAAAGAGTTAATGGGAAGACTGTTTTTCCTCTGTTTGTCCGTCTCTGTCACACACTTGTGTGTCACACCTATCTCTGAAACTGCATATTCTCCAGCATGAGTTGTGCAGCTGTGGGGTTTGAATTCTTTTGGATTTATTGACTCTGATTACTTAACATTAGTGTCGCTCATATATCTGAAACCACTTTGGCCAGTCACCAAACTTTACAGGAATGTTCTCCAGTATGAAATGTTGTGCAACTTTTGAATTATCTCTCCCTGATCAATTTTAAGTTATTGCCCCTGATTACTTAAAAAAAGTCAAAACTTTTTTATGCCCCCGGCATCGACAGATGCGGGAGCATATAGTAATCGTCCTGTCAGTCCGTCCGTCCGTGCATCCATCCGTCCTTCCGTCCGTAACAGGTTAAGTAGATTTTACCGTTTCGTCTAGCATCAACACCGCTTACTCAAATGCTTTGATACTTATACAGTTGTTGCATTGGACCATTCCCTATCCACCAATATCACCCAACCTTGATTTTGACCTTGACCTTGACCTAATTTGGACTTAGAATATTTTGAATGGGCTATTTCTTGGTTAACTAGATTTTACCGTTTCGTCTAGCATCAACACTACTTACTACAATGCTTCTATACTTATACAGTTATTGCCTTGGACCATTACCAACCCACCAGTAATACCAAAGCTCAATTTGACCTTGACTTTGACCTTATTTGGACTTAGAAAAGATTCAGAATATTTTGTCAAGGATGCCACTGGGGGCATAAGCGTTTATTGAACGCAGTCTTGTTTCACATGTATCTGTGAAACCACTTGGGCAATAATCACCCAATTTTACAGGAATGTTTTCCAGCATGTGTTGTTGTGCACCAGGATTTACTTTAATTATCTCCCACTGATAACTTTGGAGATGTTGCCCCTGAGGACTAAAAATAAGACAAAACTATGTGTTGCATGTATTTCTGAAATAACTAGGGCCTGCAAAGTCATCACATTTCATAAGAATGTTCTCCAGTATGGATCTATCGACTTTGCCTTTGATGAGGGTATGATTATGTTTTACAAACAATTTTAAGTCTTATTAAGATTAAAAAAATGTATGAGAAATGTTAAATTATACAGTAATTTCTTGTGTGTTTCGGGACTAGTCAAAACTATTGGCTCGGGGTATCAGGGAAGATTGTTGAAATGTTGCCCAAGGCTGACAGGCCTCAGGTAACAGTTTGAAATGTCTTCCCTGACAACAAGGAACAATAGTTTTGACTGGTCCCCTAACACACATGAAATAACTGTTTTGTTACCTAATACTCTATATTACTAGATTTTCAAAAAGAACTATTCTGAGCCAAATAACAAATGAAATAAATTTTTATTAGACAATAAAACATTATCAATGACAATTATTCAATACTGTTTCATTACAAAACAGCAATTTAATCCAGGTACCGAAAAACTTTTCACTGACCCTAATTTTTAGCTCGCCTGTACGAAGTACATGACGAGCTATTGCAATACCCCCGGTGTAGTCGTCGTCGGCGGCGGCGTCATGAACGGCGAAACAATTTTAAGAAAATGTCTATAACTTCTATGTCCCTTGAGGTATTGCTTTCATAGTTGGTATGTGTGTGTATATGGACAAGACCTTTCCATGCACAGAAAAATTTGGACCCCTGTGACCTTTACCTTGAACTTGGGGCCCGCATTTAGGTTTCGAAATCTGTGTTTAGGTTTCGAAAAATGCCTATAACTTCTATGTCCCTTGAGGTATTGCTTTCATAGTTGGTATGTGTGTGTATATGGACATGACCTTTCCATGAACAGAAAAGTTTGGACCCCTGTGACTTTGACCTTGAACTTAAGGCCCGTGTTTATGTTTCGAAATCTGTGTTTAGGTTTCGAAAAATGCCTATAACTTCTATATGTCCCTTGAGGTATTGCTTTCATAGTTGGTATGTGTGTGTATATGGACAAGACCTTTCCATGCACAGAAAAATTTGGACCCCTGTGACCTTGACCTTGAACTTGGGGCCCGCGTTTAGGTTTCGAAATCTGAGTTTAAGTTGCGAAAAATGACTATAACTTCTATGTCCCTTGAGGTATTGCTTTCATAGTTGGTATGTGTGTGTATATGGACAAGACCTTTCCATGAACAGAAAAATTTGGACCCCTGTGACTTTGACCTTGAACTTAAGGCCCGCGTTTAGGTTTCGAAATCTGTGTTTAGGTTTCGAAAATGCCTATAACTTCTATGTCCCTTGAGGTATTGCTTTCATAGTTGGTATGTGTGTGTATATGGACATGACCAATCCTTGCACAGAAAAATTTGGACCCCTGTGACCTTGACCTTGAACTTAAGGCCCGCGTTTAGGTTTCGAAATCTGTGTTTAAGTTTTGAAAAATGCCTAAAACTTCTATGTCCCTTGAGGTATTGCTTTCATAGTTGGTATGTGTGTGCATATGGACAAGACCTTTCCATGCACAGAAAAATTTGGACCCCTGTGACCTTGACCTTGAACTTAGATCCAGGGTTAAGGTTTCGAAATCTGTGTTTAGGTTTCAAAAAATGCTTATATTTCCTATGTCCCCTGAGGTGTAACTTCATACATGTATTTGATTTTCATGTGTATATGGACAAGACCTTTCCATGCAGGCAAAAAGGTTGAACTCGGTGACCTTGAGTGTGCTTTTAAGTTTCTAAATGTGCCGATGGCGAGCTTTGTTGTCTCTCTGACAACTCTTGTTAAACTTCTATGCATGTTTTTTGCACAAGAGACAGTTTGTCCTAGAGGGGAAACAGTATACATTTGTTTCATAGGTACTGAGGGAACAGTCAAATCATTGACCCGAGGTAGCAGGGAAGACCTTGAGAACTGTTGCCCGAGGCAATGGTTTGACTGTTCCCGAAGTAACTATCAAACAAATGATTTATTACCTGACTCTCTATTGAAGCCAGGCTGAATGAATGGCTAGATTTGAACAACACGTATTTATTCTAGAGATTATCTCTACGTGTATATTTAATCTTAATCCAATTCAATACAACAACTGACTGTGAACATCACTGTTTTGTAAAAAAGATGTCTAATAGATCTATATTCATATTTTCAATTACGATTGAATTATTATTGTTTCTTATTGACTGAAATTGATTGACACTTTGTCGAAATGACGTCATGTATAATATGACGTCATGTATAATATGACGTCATTTATTTTTGTAACGTCATAATTTGTTTAAAAAAAGGAAGACGTTAGATCTGCAAGTGGTTAATCGCTTTTATTCGGAGTTACTCTTAATTTTAGGTCTAGAACTATATAGTCTTTTAAGGGGATTGTTCGGGAGAGAAAAAAATGACCCGATCAACTCCGCAAAAGGCTAGTTCCTTAAACAAAAATCTGTATCATAAAGACGCCTTATTTGATCCCGCGATGCAGAAAAGTTTTGCGCACCATTTTCGCGCATGTAACAGTGCTATGTAACAGTCAACTGTTGCCCGCTGGCTTCAGTCTGGTAAATATTTCTGAAAACAGTCAAACATGCTTAATATTCACTTAAATAGAGAGTCAGGTAATAATTTAAACTGCTTCCCCGGGATTAGGTAATGACAGAACAACACAACAAAACAGTAAAGTTATATAGAGCATTAGCTACTACTGTTGTTTTTCTGTTACAGGTAGTATGTACAAGGGCCATGTAGAGACACTGGCTCCAGCAGTCATGGAGTTGGCCAAGCTAGAGAGGAAAGTACAGACCTCCTTCATTGATCTGAAGTACAAGAAGAAGTTCACAGCAAGATAGACCCAGACACCCACACCCACATGCTGTATACTACATACAGTCACTATTATGTGAAATGAGTGACCCACATGGACAATACAGAGAACAGTCTTGTTTTAAAGTTTTATTTCTATTTTACCCCTACCTGCTTATCATGACTTGATAGACTGGACATTTGCCAGTTGTGATACAGATCTGATTATCTGCCCGACTCTAGTGTTACATTGTAAAAGCTTATAGTACAGTGAAATTCCTCTTGGGTGACACTCAGAATAAATCTGTTTGGACAGCTGACAGCTTCATGAAGACGTGTGAGCACTTAAAGCAGGTTGAAAGTAAAGCAGGCTGTGCCTCTAAGGGAGCATTCTGCTTTACTTTCAGCCTGTTTTAAGCTACCGTTATGCTAGGATATAGAAAAAATATATTTTGGTACATGTTATGACTTTATAAATTGGAAGTATTTTCTTCAGTATAGGAATCAATTAAATGTGGTAAAGCAGGCTGTGCCTCTAAGGGAGCATTCTGCTTTACTTTCAGCCTGTTTTAAGATAGCATTATGCTAGGATATAGAAAATATATATTTTGGTACATGTTTATGACTTTATAAATTGGAAGTATTTTCTTCAGTATAGGAATCAATTAAATGTGCTGAAAGGCATTTCTACTGTGGTGGAAGGGTTAATTATCTACCAACCTTTATAGATCTCTGTGCGTTCCTCCACAAAAGCGCTGTAGAGCACCTCTACCCACATAAGGAAAGAGTCACAAATGAATGTTCAATTATTGTTTTGCTTACAGTTGCCAGCCTATAGTCAGATAAATGTAAAGCAGAAAGCTCCTAAATGAGCTTTAAGCAATAACCTGCTCTAATATAGGTGATTGCGGATAGAGGAAAGGGTTAAAGGAAGTTGCTCTACGAGGGACGTTCAATTAATTGTGTCACTCTTGCGTTTTTAGCTCACCTGAGCCAAAGGCTCAAGTTGAGCTATTGGGATGGCCCTGTGTCCCGCGTCGTGCGTCGTCGTTAACAATTGCTTCAAATGACATCTCCTCCTATACCACTGAACATAATTCAACCAAACTTTACAGAAATGTTCCTTGGGTCAAGCTCTTTCAAATTTTTTCAAAGAATTAAAAACAATGCAGAACTCTGGTTGCCATGGCAACCAAAGTGAAAAAATAATGAAATCTTAAAAAATCTTTTTGTCAAAAACTGCAAAGGCCAGAGCTTAGATATTTGGCACATAGCATCACCTACAAGTCCTCTATCAAATTTGTTCAAATTATCTCCCTGGGGTCAAAATTGGCCCGCCCCGGGGGTCACCGATTTACATAGAGTTATATAGTGAAATTTTCAAACGTCTTCTCCTCTGAAACTAATATGGCCAGAGCTTTGATATTTGGCATGGTGACACTTCTAGATGTCCTTTACCTATTTTGTTCAAATGGTTCCGGTCTGTTGCATATCTAGGTCACAGAAGCTAAAAATAGATTTTTTTCAATGAAAACTTAAAAAATCTTCTTGTCTGAAACTACACGGGCCAGAGCTTAGATATTTCGCACATAGCATTGCCTACAGTTCCCTTATCAAGTATGTTCAAATTATGCCCCGGGGTCAAAATTGGCCCCGCCCCGGGGGTCACAGTTTTACATAGTGAAAATTTCAAACGTCTTCTTCTCGGACACTAATATGGCTAGAGCTTTGACATTTGGTATGGTGACACTTCTGAATATCTTTTACATATTTTGTTCAAATAGTTCCGATCTGTTGCATATCTAGGTCACAGGAGCTAAAAATAGATTTTTTCTATAAAAATTGAAAAATCATTTTGTCAAAAACAACAAGGGCCAGAGCTTAGATATTTGGCACATAGCATCACCTACAGGTCCTTTATCAAGTTTGTTCAAATTATGCCCCTGGGGTCAAAATAGGCCCCACCCCGGGGGTCACTGTTTTTACATAGAGTTATATAGTGAAAATTTCAAACGGCTTCTTCTCTGAAACTGATATGGCCATAGCTTTGATATTCGGCATGGTGACACTTTTAGATGTCCTTTACCTATTTTGTGTAAATGGATCCTGTCTGTTGCATATGAAGGTCACAGGAGCTAAATATAGATTGTTTCAATGGAAACTTAAAAAAATCTTTTTGTCTAAAACCCTAGTACCCTGATCTTAGATATTTGGCACATAGCATCATCTACAGGTCCTCTTTCAAAATTGTTCAAATTATGCCAATCGGGTAAAAAATGACCCTGTCCTGGACATAAATCTTTTTCTCCATTTTGTCAGTTATTCTCAGGTGAGCGAAATATGCCCCATGGGGCTCTTGTTCTTTTCTACTACCAATACGAGTGTGTTGAAATTTTGTCTGCTACACAATGAAGCTATTGTTCACATTCACTGAAAATTTCGTTTGAATCCATTGAGCAATTTAGAAATTATTGAATATTTAAGTCCTTACATTCATAGATACTGGCTATTGTAGTGTATGTAATGGACGCACGGTGAACACCGGCTTACAGTAAAGGTTGAATAATTTTGAAGATGTCGATTTCATAGATATACTTTTAACTTTATTTGATAAATGTAATATTTGCATTGTCACGAATGTCATTTTCCAATCAAAATTAACAATTTAAAGATAACTAGTTTTACTTGAGGCCGATCACTATTCAATTTGGCGGATGACCAGCTGCTGCTGTTGGTGATCTACTGAAACAGCACGCAAGATATGCATTTAAATATATTACTGACGGTGTTGGTAAAATATCGGGTTCAGATCATATGCTTATGATTCCAGGGTGTAAAGTTATAATGTGTTTTGTTTTTGGGGACCCTTCATCTTTTCATTGAGAATAATACTAGCTCTACATATTCATGAAAAACGTTGTAAAATCCTTGTCAACAAGCAGAAATATATACAAATTATACATTTTCTGAGCTGTTGTAAAGTGTTTAATAATCATAAGTAACAAATACTAATAATTTTATCACTAAATGATGTGTAAAGACAAATTTAGATGGGTTATTGCGAAATACCAAAATGCGCGGGAAAAAGTTTTAAATGCAATTACGTTCAAAATCCGATCCCGCATTACTGAAATTCAAAAATAAATCAATCGAACAGTTATGAAGAGAGTTTATAAAAAAAAGCATTTATACTGAAAAAAGACTAAGTATCATGTAAACCATAAACCTGCATTCCGAATTTTAGGATATGCCTTATAAATAGAAATGTAGATTTTCCCCATGTGTTTAATGGTAAATGATTTCCTGGAAAATAAAACGATAACCAAGCTGCCCGCCTGTTTTATTCACAGCAGTATAGCTCTTGTTAGCTCACCTGAGCCGAAGGCTCAGGATGAGCTATTGTGATCCCATTCCGTCCGGCGTCCGTCGTACGTCGTCCGTTCACATTTTCAAACAACATCTCCTCAGAAACCAGTGACCCAATTTCAAACAAACTTTGTCAGAAGCATCAGTGACAAGTGGGAACGAAATCTTTTTCAAAGATTTTGGCTAGAGTTATTCCCCTTGCTGTGGGACCAGGTTTTCTAACATGACCGTATAGACAACTTTTAATGCATAAGAAAATCTTAAAAAATCTTCTTCTCAGAAACCACTAGGCCCAGACCTTTGATATTTGGTATGTATCATAACCTAATGATTTTCTAGCAAGATTGTTCAAATTTTGATCCTTGGGCCAAAAATGGCCCGCCCTGGGGCTTATCAGTTTTTCTTAGGAAAACCTTTAAAAATCTTCTCAGAAACCGTATGGCCTAGATTATTAATATTTGACATGTAGTTTTGCCTTATGGTCCTCTACCAAGATTGTTCAAATTATGACCCCCGGGTCAAAAATGGCCCCGCCCCGGGGCTTATCAGTTTTACATAGACTTATATAGGAAAACGTTTAAAAATCTTCTCGTCTGAAACTGTAAGGCCAAGATCTTTAATATTTGACATATAGCTTTGCCTTGTGGTCCTCTACCAAGATTGTTCAAATTTTGACCCTGGGGCCAAAAATGGCCCAGCCCTGGGGCTTATCAGTTTTTCATAGGAAAACCTTTAAAAATCTTCTTCTCAGAAATCGTATGGCCTAGATCATTAATATTTGACATGTAGCTTTGCCTTATGGTCCTCTACCAAGATTTAAATTATGACCTCCGGGCCAAAAATGGCCCCGCCCCGGGGCTTATCAGTTTTACATGGAATTATATAGGAAAAAGTTTAAAAATCTTCTTCTCTGAAACTGTAAGGTCCAGGTTTTTTATATTTGACATATAGCTTTGCCTTGTGGTCCTTTACCAAGATTGTTCAAATTTTGACCCTGGGGCCAAAAATGGGCCCGCACTGGGGCTTATCAGTTTTTCATAGGAAAACCTTTAAAAATCTTCTTCTCAGAAATCGTATGGCCTAGATCATTAATATTTGACATGTAGCTTTGCCTTATGGTCCTCTACCAAGATTTAAATTATGACCTCTGGGCCAAAAATGGCCCGCCCCGGGGCTTATCAGTTTTACATAGAATTATATAGGAAAAAGTTTAAAAATCTTCTTCTCTGAAATTGTAAGGCCCAGGTCTTTAATATTTGACATATAGCTTTGCCTTGTGGTCCTATACCAAGATTGTTCAAATTTTGACCCTGGGGCCAAAAATGGGCCAGCACTGGGGCTTATCAGTTTTTCATAGGAAAACCTTTAAAAATCTTCTTCTCAGAAACCATATGGCCTTGATCATTAATATTTGACATGTAGCTTTGCCTTATGGTCCTCTACCAAGATTGTTCAAATTATGACCCCCGGGTCAAAAATGGCCCGCCCCGGGGCTTATCAGTTTTACATAGACTTATATTGGAAAACGTTTAAAAATCTTCTCGTCTGAAACTGTATGGCCCAGGTCTTTAATATTTTATATATAGCTTTGCCTTGTGGTCCTGTACCAAGATTGTTCAAATTATGACCCCCGGGCCAAAAAGGCCCCACCCTCGGGCTTATCAGTTTTTCTTCAGAAAACCTTTAAAAATCTTCTTCTCTGAAACCGTAAGGCCCAGATCATTTATATTTGACATGTAGCTTTGCCTTATGGTCCTCTACCAAATTTGTTCAAATTATGACCCCCGGTTTAAAATAGGCCCCGCCCCGGGGCTTATCAGTTTTACAGAGACTTATATTGGAAAACCTTTACAAATCTTCTTCTCTGAAACTGTAAGGCCTAGATCATTAATATTTGGCACAAAGCTTTGCCTTGTGGTCCTCTACCAAGATTGTTCAAATTATTACCCCCAGGCCAAAAATGGCCCCGCCCTGGGGCTTATTAGTTTTTCATAGGAAAACCTTTAAAAATCTTCTTCTCTGAAACCGTAAGGCCCAGATCATTTATATTTGACATGTAGCTTTGCCCCTATATGGTCCTCTACCAAGATTGTTCAAATTATTACCCCTGGATCAAATTTGGCCCCAGCCCGGGGCTTATCAGTTATATCAACTATATTAAAATGTTGTCTTGTTCAGTCAGCTTCTATGGTACAATGTCTCAAGTGAGCGAAATGTGGCCCTATGGGCCTCTTGTATTAGATTTTCGTTCCTATTATCGAAGAGAGACAACTTTTTATGATGAGTCATCTCTTAATGTAAGTCGGTCCGTGCCGATTTACAGTGTTTTTAGGGTGCACCTAAAAAAGGTTATTTTTCTCTATTTTAAATTCACATTTAAATACAAAAATAATATATTTCTATCGAAGAGGAATGTATCTAAAGGTTGGATAGAACGAATTATGCATGGATATCATATTGCATCTATAAGGACCCCAGTGACATAATTTAATGAACGCCCCTCGTATATTAACAGTTAAGCGACTAGTGGTAAATGTTTTGTCAACCAATCTAGTTTAAAAATTGAGCCTGAATGGAATCCTATTTTCTGACTTGCATGACAACATAACATAGATAGTAAAACCCAGGAAATTAAAATCTTTCAACACTGAATAAAATTTCAATCTGCTATATCCTAGCAGAGTGTAGCTTAAAGCAGGCTGAAAGTAAAGCAAACTGTGTCATATGATGTGCATTCTGCTTTCAACATGCTTTATGTGGTCACTGGACTTCAAAACTAGAGTAGGTTGCAGGGTAATTAATGGTTTAAATTGAACATACTCTTAATTTGAAGTAAAATAGGCAACCAAATTGTGTATTTGCAAAATTAAAAGAAAATACTGAAATAAAAGCAAACCTGTAGCATTATTATGCATCTGGCATTTAACAAATATGACAAGTAAAAAATATCCACAATAAAACTCATCTATTCTTAGTTTTTTAGATATTTTCTATTGCTTTTTCAACGCCGTCGAAAGACAAAGTGAATCCATTTCAACTCAATTGAAACAGTTCACACATGAAGTAATTTAAATTGATCGCCGTAAATTGAATAGCCCGCTTAGCTCAATTGGTTAAGCGTGTCTTTCCCACCTTCGCATGCTGGGTCCAGGGTTCCAATCCCACAAGAGCCAAATATATTTTTTTCGTTGAATTTCTTACCCTAAACTAATATTTACTTGTTTTTATAAGCATTTGACATACATTTACAAATACTACTTTTTATGCTTAATCTGGTTGCCAGTGTCTTTAAAACATATTTAAACTTTGAATACATTTTAGCTTTGAAATAAGAGTGTTCCACTGTTATTGAAATAAGACTTTATGTACTAATGTGTTTTTGTTTATTTGTTATACTGGAATACCAAGTATTGTACATACATGTATACAGTAAAACTTTCCTACTACAGCAACACAATTTAAGAAGGCTAATTGATTGTTTGAAAGATAGTCGACAGCTTAAAGCAAAATGAAGGTAAAACAGAAAGCACATTTAGGAGCTTTTTGTTTTACATTTACCTTGCTTAAAGCAGACACCTACCCGAAACACTTGATAGTTATCTCAATTTAGTGGTTGTAATAGAGAGGTTTTACAAATAACAGAAATTGCATCAGATTGACATCAATCATTTTAAAAGTGTTCCAATCATCTGTTATGAAATTATTGTGGCTTCAATTTGTTCGGGTTTTGCCTGTGGTGGCTTCTAATATTAAATACATACATTTCCAAAGTGAAATTACATCAGACTGACAAAAACACTTAACTTTTTGCACGCTAGCGGCGGATATATCTGCCCCAGTGATTACCTTGGCAAACAGTTTGGATCCAGATGAGACGCCACGTAACGCGGCGTCTCATCAGGATCCAAACTGTTTGACACTTTGACCATGTTTTGAAAAGAAATTTAGAAAATTCTATTTTTAGAACAATAGCAGACGACAAATGTTGCAGACCAAAAAATTACCCCGCATGCAAAGAGTTAAAACGTATTTCAATCTGTTCATGGAATTGTTATGGCTTCAACTGTAGCTTTAAAAGTGTAGCATAATAAAATTGTGGGAGAAATAATGAAGTGGATTCGTTTTGTTTTGTTTTCCAGAGTTAAAAAAGCTTGCACTCAACGAGAATATTCTGCCCTGGAACATAGTGAACAGTGAACACTCTCTATAACGACCCCTGAAATAAGAATGGCTGATGTTATTAAAGAAAGTTCTGATTTGCTCTCATCTTGCTTTAAGCGGACATGTGCCAATGCACTGCAAATTTAACCCCATTCTTGTGGTCATAATAGAGGGGGTTACTGTAGGTTTGTTATCTAGCCCTTTCCACTGACAGTACATTAAAACCAGTATATTACGACCTCTAAAAAGAGTGTTAATTGATTACACGAAAGACATTTGGCAGCTTAAAGCAAGGTGAAAATAAATAGAAAGTCCCGTTCAGCTTTACTTTCATCTTGCTTTAAGCAGTAACTTGTCTGAATCACCTAATGATAAACGCAGTTTAATGGTCGTAATAGAAAGGTTTTACTGTACATCTGTTGCCTAAATTTTGCAGTATGTTTTCATGTGGCAAGATTGTATCTATGGCAGTCTGACTGTATATTAGAAGTATATACATGAGTGTAAAACAGTTTGGATTGTGACACAGAGCTACCCAGTACCTGATCAGAGCCAACACTGTTTGCATCTACTAGAGCATTCCTGCAGTTGTAAAAGAATCTACTACATAAATTCACTTTAAACTCTTGCAACACTACTAACTCTTGTGGATCTTTTTAGTTTCCAAAGCATGAACCAGTCTACTTGGAATTCTCAGTAAATTTATAAAATACTGGTCTAAAATAGAAAACAGTGCAGACCCTGATCAGAGGCATCCTATAGGAGCCCTCTGATCTGGGTCTACACTGTTTGCATATGTAATAAGTATATTTTTAACAGTTCGGTTAACCTTTCTTAGATTCCGAAAAGGTTTTTTCATTGCTAGGGGAAATCCCTTTTAGGAGCCCTCTGATCAGGACCAACTCTGATTGCAAAATAAACAAACCGGTTTCTAATAAAGAAAGGTACTACACGTATGCCGTAGTATACTGATATACTAATTTTATACTCATAAGATAGATGTGTTTTTGACTGACTTTCTAGAACGACAGAATATGGGTGCCAATACCATTGTCTTTCAAATCAAATATTCATAGAAAAGTCACTGAATTTTGATTAGCATGATGTTGGCTCCATATGGCTAAAACTGTTAACTTCTCAAGCGAACTCTGAACGTTTATCATATTCATATACAATGAAACCAGTTTTAAGCGACCATTTACTCATTCACTGCCAAGTTTTATTGTCTGCTCTAACCAACCATCGTCTGTATTGGTAGTGTTGTCTGCAATATTTTTAGCTCACCTGAGCCAAAGGCTAAAGGTGAGCTTCAAATGACATCTCCTCCTTTACCGCTTGACAGATTTCAACCAAAATTTACAGGAATGTTCCTTGGGTCAAGCTCTTTCAAATTTGTTCAAAGAATTAAAAACAATGTAGAACTCTTGTTGCCATGGCAACCAAAGTGAACAGATAAGGAAATCTTAAAAAATCTTCTTGTCTGAAACGGCAAGGACCAGAGCTTAGATATTTGGCACATAGCATCATCTACAGGTCCTCTATCAAGTTTGTTCAAATTATGCCCCTGGGGTCAAAATTGGCCCCGCCCCGGGGGTCACAGTTTTACATAGAGTTATATTGTGAAATTTTCAAACATCTTCTCCTCTGAAACTAATATGGCCATAGCTTTGATATTCGGTATGGTGACACTTCTAGATATCCTTTACGTATTTTGTTCAAATGGTTCAGGTCTGTTGCATATCTAGGTCACAGGAGCTAAACATAGATTTTTTCTATAAAAACTTAAAAAATCTTCTTGTCCGAAACTACAAGGGCCAGAGCTTAGATATTTGGCACATAGCATTATCTACATGTACTCTATCAAGTTTGTTCAAATTATGCCCCTGGGGTCATAATAGAGTCCGCCCCGGGGGTCACAGTTTTACATAGAGTTATAAAGTGACATTTTCAAACATCTTCTTCTCTGAAACAAATATGGCCAGAGCTTTGATATTCGGTATGGTGACACTTCTAAATACCGTTTACGTGTTTTGTTCAAATGGTTCCGGTCTGTTGCATATCTAGGTCACAGGAGCTAAAAATAGATTTTTTCTATAAAAAAAACTTAAACAGTCTTCTTGCCTGAACTACAAGGGCCAGAGCTTAGATATTTGACACATAACATCATCTACAGGTCCTCTATCAAGTTTGTTCGAATTATGCCCCGTGGGTCGAAATTGGCCCCGCTCCGGGGGTCACAGTTTTACATAAGAGTTATATAGTGAATTTTTCAAACGTCTTCTCCTCTGAAACTAATATGGCCAGAGCTTTGATATTCGGCATGGTGACACTTCTAGATGTCATTTACCTTATTTTGTTCAAATGGTTCCAGTCTGTTGCATATGTAGGTCACAGGAGCTAAAAAAGATTTTTTCAATGGAAATTTAAAAAAATCTTCTGGTCTAAAACCCTAGTACCCTGATCTTAGATATTTGGCACATACCATCATTTACATGTCCTCTATCAACATTGTTCAAATTATGCCCCTTGGGTAAAAAATGACTCTGTCCTGGACATAAATCATTATCTCCATTTTGTCAGCTAGTCTCAGGTGAGCGAAATATGCCCCATGGGGCTCTTGTTTAAATCAGTTTTAGGTCTGTTATGACTGAAGAAATGTTGACCAGGATCCAAACTGTTTGCAAAGGTGCCTCTTGGCGCTGTCTGCAATGAAATAGTTAAATGTTTAAGAAGTATAATGGAGATGTTCTTTTTTGGTTAAACTCAATGCAACATAATGCAGAAACGACAGCTTATGGAAATTCTACTGATTTATTTTTATCTGAGTGGCAAACAGTTTGACGCTTGAACGAACCCGACGTCTGCTCTTGCTCTATCCTGTTTGTATTTGACAAAATGTTTTAGCATAAGCATTTAAATTGTGAAAGAGTTGCGTCTGCTCATTACGAATATCTTTAAAGACAGGTGACTGTTTAGAAAATGACAATATAGGACATTTTCTGTATTTCGTTTCCCTTCATTTAGATGTGACCCTTCATGTTTGTCTGCCATATCACATTCTTTGATGTGACCTATTAACACAGGTTTTAATCTGGTGTACTGTCACATTGTCATAAGTAGTCAGCCACCTGTCCTACACACCTACTAATTGACACACTTTTAGTGGTCATAATAGAGAGGCTTTACAGTACTATAGAATAAGTATTTTTCATATCCCCATGGACAATTACAACCTTTTAGTTATATATATTGCATAGCTCCCACGAGTTATCTCAATTAAACGCGCACATTGTACATGAGTGCGCGCATGCGCACGAGTGTATGTGGGCGTGTTTAATTAGATAACGAATGGAGCTACTGCAATATATCGCTTGTAACAAGGCCAAATATAGACCAATAGGTTGGGCTCTGTGCAATTTACTCCAAATATTGAGCGCTTTTGACATCCATTAGAATCCCCATTTGAACAACCAATCAGTGACAGGAACAATCCCGCATAACTGCGCAAATAATAATAAATGTTGAGCGCTTTGTTAATCAAAGGTAGTGTAAACCCCATAATAGAGACCAATCAATGATTGGAACGTATACTCATTGACCAATCCGACAATTTCCAGCATAGATCGCTTTCTCGGGCAATGTGTTACCGGTAATGAATTCGTGCTGTAAATTTCTGGAAATATTTGCGTCACTAGTTTTCGCGCGTGTTTACTTAAAATGGATATCGGCGCAGTGATAACGGAACGATTTGCAATGGAGAATACGTTTGCATTTTTCAATCAACGGCTTTGTGCTATATTTAGAATTGTTTCCTTTGCAAACTATTTGGATCTAGATAAGACGCTTTGTACAAGGTGTCTGATGAGCCTCCAAACTGTTAGCCACTCGGATTAGAATACATTTAACTGTATTGTTTGGAGACAGAGATCAATGGCAGTTTAATGTGGGAGAAAAGAAGTACAAGAAGCTATAATCCTGTATTTAGCAGCCGCGTGTGTTTCGACTACTAATCAGACGCCAGACATTTTATCTGGATCCAATGTTTAGACTGATTGCAAAGGAACAATTGTTTTTGGCACATCGTCATTTAAAAGAAATGTCGATGACAAACAATTTGGAGCCTGACGTCTGATCTAGATCGAAACTGGTTGAAAATGAATTATTAGTTTTGCACAAAATCGTTTATTGAAACAAATCGTGTTATTTCTCCATTGTGACTTGTGCTGCTATTACTATTGCAGGGCTCCAGATAAGAGGAGTATTTCAAAAACTAAAATCTTTATTTCTGCACTTAACCCTATGGTGTCACTACTCACTAGAATCGTCTCTTCGGGACGATTCTAATGAGTAGTAATACCATAGGATTAAGTGTTTAAATAAGTTAGAACATTTGGATTTGTTCCGTTTACTCTCTCTTATCTGGGGCTCTGCTATGTAGATATCTGACACACCGGATGTCGGCCATTTTCGTGCAGTTAACTAGGATGTCGGCCATTTTCGTGCAGTTAACTAGTTAACTGCATGGTTTTCCATCAGTTATTGCATGGGCGGGGAAACTCCGCCCACTCTAACGTGTGCGGTATCCAATTTAAACTAAAGCACTTTTCTATATAAAAGTGTCCAGGTCGTGTTACAATGTATTTTAATTTATGTACTTCTAGAAATGTAATGCCAAACAAAACATAGCAACAACAATCAAATTCAATCTATTGTGTTCAGTCAACACAGTTTATCGAGACCGTTATCTGTTGAAGTATTGCAAAGCTTAAAAGGGAAGAGAATGAATTGGTTTAACTTCAATTACTTCACTGCTTTACCTCGAGTACAATGATTATCCGCCTGATCAGAATCCAAACTGTTGACACTTATATCAATATTACTTTAAGCAGTTTACCTAAACTTTAATTTGGAGAAGTATATAAGCAGATTACAATTGTTTTAACGCGCCGTGAGCTACTTACCGGTTCAACTTATTTTTAGTCTGCATCAGTTGTCGTCTGCTTCTGTTCTAGTTTCTTAAACTAGAATCTTTCAAAATTTCTTTTCGAAACTGGACCAGAGTGTCAAACAAGTTGGATCCTAATGAGACGCAGCGTAACGCGGCCTCTCCTCAGGATCCAATTTGTTTGCAAAGTTTGTCATAGTTTTACCGCTAGCGTGTTAATATTTAAAACGTATGTTTTAGCATGTAAGTTAAACTAACAAAGTATTATCTTGCATCAAATCAATAGGAACAGTATGTCTAGACTGTTGTAATCTTGTCATCATAGTTAAACTGTCCTACCAGACTAAGAACTGGAGTTTAGACAGCGTGATTGTTCCTTTGATGGGGCGTATTACCAATTACGAACTCTATCAGGAATAATATACAGTGCCCCCTCTCTACAACAACACCCAAATTGAGACAACAATTGTGTCAGTTGTTCGGAGGGGGTTGTTATACGGAGCGAAAATTAAGACTGCTACCACTTGCAAACAGCTTAGATCCAGAATAGACGCTGCGTAACTATATCGTCATTATACACTCAACAAAATAATTAAAGGGGCAAAGGTACAAGTTCATATATCTTTTTCAAAAACGCAAACATTTTCAAGTTAAAAGAGTAAATGCGTGTTTAGATGCTTTAGAATACAAAAATAAAGAAACAAACGTCACTATGTGCAAAAATGGTCATGGCTGAATGAATTGGAGTGTACACGTATCAAACACCCGGGTTTTAACGTCCACTGGATATTTGCACGGCGTTTCTGCATATGCTTTCAATGATTCGTTTTTTGGCCGTTTTCATTATAATGAGTGCAACTTTGAAAACTATGCCCCTAAAGACGCCATTTGCCGTTTTGGCTATCTCCTAGATGGTCAATCCAACGTCATGTTGCGACGAAGTTTAACGTTAGCAAGGGTGTCGTCGACAGGTTGTGGTAGTTGTACCTGGACACTAGGATGGTTTATTGGCGACAAGACTTCATGCTGCAAACCTATGGGTTAGAAGACCTGTCGTGTGGCCGGTGTAACCACCGAAAATGTCAACCAGTGTTTTGCCAGAAACCATGCAATTTGAACGTTTACGTTTTTGCAACGTATTGTGGACTAGGGCGTCAACCTTCATTTTTAGCTCGCCTGTTCGTAGACAGCAGAGCTAATATCATACTCCCAGCGTGAGCGTGGCCAAGGTTAACGTTTTTTGGACGGGTTGTTTTAAAGCTTAATATTGGTGCTAGGGTTATGAAATTTTGTATGGAGGTTCATTTGGGGTTAAACATTGATGTGATGATGTTGGAATTTAATGTTTTAATTTATGTCAATTTTTGACATGTTTTGGACTTAGGGTTTTCCACTACAAATTACCAGGTTAAAGTTTTTTGGACAGGTTGTTTTAAAGTTTAATACTTATGCTAGGGGGCTGAAA
This sequence comes from Gari tellinella, assembly GCA_922989275.2. Taxonomy (NCBI): domain Eukaryota; kingdom Metazoa; phylum Mollusca; class Bivalvia; order Cardiida; family Psammobiidae; genus Gari; species Gari tellinella. The sequence goes on from OV277862.1 coordinate 26,200,774, forward strand.
TTTTGTATGGAGATTTATTAGGGGTCAAACATTGATGTAATGAAGTTGGAATTTAAAAATAGTTTAAATTTATTGTCTTTGTTTAACATGTTTTGGACTTAGGTATTTTGCTACAAATCCAGGTTAAAGTTTTTTGGACGGGTTGTTTTAAAGTTTAATGTTTGTGCTAAGGTGCTGAAATTTTGTATGGTGGTTTATTTTGGCGCAAACATTGATGTTATGGAGTTGGAAATTAATTTTATTTTAATCTATGACAGTTTTCGACATGTTTTGGACTTAGGTTTTTAGACTACACATCACCAGTTTTTGGACGGGTTGTTTTAAAGTTTAATACTTGTGCTAGGGAGCTGAAATTTTGTATGGAGGTTTATTAGGGGTCAAACATTGATGTTATGAAGTTAAAATCTAAAATAAATTTCTATTTTTGTCACTTTTTGACATGTTTTGGACTTAGTTTTTTGCTACAAATCTAGGTTAAAGTTTTTTGGACGGGTTGTTTTAAAGTTTAATACGTGTGCTAAGGTGCTGAAATTTTGTATAGATGCTTATTTTGGGTCAAACATTGATGTTATGAAGTATGCATTTAAAAAATACTTTTGATTTATGTCAATTATCGACATGTTTTGGACTTAACTTTTTCGACTTCGACTACAAATCACCAGGTTTAAGTTTTTTGGACGGGTTGTTTTAAAGCTTAATACTTGGGCTAGGGTGCTGATATTTTGTATGGTGGTTCATTTGGGATCAAACATTGATGTTATGAAATTAAAATTTTAAAATAATTTTAATATATGTAAATTTTTGACATGTTTTGGACTTTGGACTACAAATCACCAGAGTTTTTTGGACAGGTTGTTTTAAAATTCAATATAACTAGACTAAGACTCACCATTCATTTGATAATCTTTCTAAACTGAAATTGTTTTGCTTTCGATACAAGATGTTTTTAGACTTAAACTTTTAACAGGCGAGCATCAGGTGGCTTTGACACCCATTTCTGGTAGATTTAAATGACGAATGCAGACGAATGTAAAGACAGCGAAACAAATGTTTCTTCGACTATTGTGTGGCAGAGCATGACCGACTCAGAAAGGGGTCAGAGTATGGGTGGGCATATCCTACAACGGTTGCACGGACCTTTACGTCATTAGGAACTGGACTCTGACCAGTTTGAGGTACAGAGGCGGGACCCTAGACTCTATTGCACGGAGATTTTGGTTTATGCTTCATCCCGACAGACGACAAGGCTCGTCCGTACCGAGCACGTATGGTGGATCAGTACTTGGAACACATAGGGACATAGGGCAGATGGACTGGCCAGCAAGGTCAACATATTTCGGTCACATTGAGAATGCTTACGACATGCGGCAACGCCGGATATCCGGTCGAGATCGTCACATTATGGGCTAATAGACATGCTTATTGAAGAATGGCATAGAATGTCCATTGTATACATTCTTAAGCTAATTCTCCGATTTCCCTGCAGATGCAAGGAAGTGATTAATACACATGGTGAACGCGTATGATACAAGCTGTAAATTTAAGAGAACAGCTTAAAAGGTGGGGCTCTTAGTTAAGTTGTTTGTTACCCCACCCACCTAGTCTGGCACACGGGTATTTTAGGGTGGTTGTGTTTTAAGGGGAACTGCGATATATATTTCAACTTTTCGAAATACAGTTATACTCTACAACGAAGTTAACATGTAATTTTACATGAAACTGTTAAAAAAATATTGTATAAATTTATTTTTAGCTCACCTAAGCCGAAGGCTCAAGGTGAGCTGTTGTGATCGCCCGTCGTCTGTCGTCCGTCTGTCCGTCCGTTCAAATTTACTTCAAGTGACATCTCCTCTGAAGCCGAGAGTTTGAGGGAAAAACTAAATTGCTGACGGTGTTCCTTGGATGCTTCTCTACAGAAATTGTTAAAATGAAATTCAAATGTGGACTACTTATTGAAATTTATTAAAACAAGTGAAAAACTTTAAACAAGTTTTTTGTAGAAAACCACTATTCCCACACCTTAGATATTTCATGAATAGTATCTTCTACTTCTGGTCAGGGTTAACTCTGCTATAGTATGACAGTACACTATACCACCTGCGTCTGTTACCGCTGCCTTGCGGGTACCTCTTGGGTGGGGAAAGGCTACGGGAGTAAACCCAGACAGAAAATCCTGCAGCCGCATACTGCAGTAAGGGCGTTGTCACAGAGCACTGCTTGTGGCCCTGGTCATATGCTGCGACCTGCTATTTACTGTTCAGTCGTCTGTGTCTCTTTGAGTACAGCTGTCTTACCTCGGTTTGCCCTGGACTTGTGGTTGCAGGTGGAGAGAGTTGCTGAGGCTCTGCGCAAACAACAGCAACTTAATGATGCGCATGGCACCTAGCGCCAATACCCCTTAATGACAGACACAATTACACTACGGCCCTCAGTCCCCAGCAGCTCTAGACCCCCTGCTCAAGGTAGCGGGCAGTCAGGGAATAGAGCAGAGGATGCTAACAATCTCTGGGTTCAGACAGGCTACCAGAAAGGAAAACAGACCGCAAAGTCCCTAACCATTGCTTCATGGAACGTGCTAACTCTCTTGGATCGCAAAGATGCCAACCGTCCTGAAAGGAGGACTGCTTTGGTCACACATGAGCTCAACAGATACGCAGTAGACATTGCTGCTCTCAGCGAAACTAGATTTTTGGAACAAGGTTAATTGAGTGAGATTGGATCAGGTTATACAATATTCTGGTCAGGGCGTAAAACGGAAAGGAAAGCAGGTGTTGGGTTTGCTGTTAGGACATCAACTTGAATCGCAACCCAAAGGGCATCAATGATAGAATCATGACCATGAGACTTCCATTGAAAGACAACGCTTATGCCACTTTGATAAGTGTCTATGCGCCCACCATGACAAACCCTGATGAAAACAAAGAGGTGTTCTACCAACAGCTTGATGAAGTTGTGCGCAGCATACATGCAGCTGACAAACTGATCATCCTGGGTGATCTTAACGCAAGAATCGGTTCCAATCATACTGCTTGGTATGGCATTATTGGTCAACATGGAATTGGACAAGAGAACTCCAATGGCAAACTTTTGTTATCAGTATGCTCCCAGCACAACCTCTCCATCACAAATACTTATTTCAAACTAAATGACGCATACAAAACCACCTGGATGCATCCAAGATCTAAGCATTGGCACCAGTTAGATTTCATCATATGCAGACAGCGTGATCTTAAAGATCATCACATCACGAGGGCAATGAGAGGTGCTGAATGCTCTACAGATCATCTTCTTTTAAGATCGAAAGTGAGCTTTCAGATTCGTAGAAAAAGAAGGCTCCAGGGAAAGAAACCACCCAAGAAACTAGATGTCAAGAAAACACAAATTCCGGACGTCGTAGAAGCCTTACAAAATGAACTCTCTATGCGCCTTGAATCGGTATGCTTCAGTGAAGGAGAGACGGAAGAAAACTGGACTAGGTTCAAGAATGAAGTAGATGCCGCTGCCAGAGAGACTATAGATGTCATGAAAAAGCATCACCAAGACTGGTTCGATGACAATGACTCCGAGATCCATAGTTTACTTGCCGAGAAGTACTCTGCTCACAAGGCTTGGCTTGCTGATAAAGACTCTGATGTAAAGCGTGACAAATTTTATCAGCTCCGGAGAAACATTCAGAAGCAGCTGCGTTGTATGAAGGATGAATGGTGGAAAAGAAAAGCAGAGGAGATCCAGGGCTATGCTGACTCTAAAAACGCCAAACTCTTCTACTCAAGCCTAAAGGGGGTTTATGGACCATCTCAAAGAAGTGCAGCACCTATTCGCAACCTACAAGGGGAGCTACTCACTGACAATGAGGCAATAAACAAGAGGTGGTCTGAACACTTTGAGCAGCTCCTTAACAGGCCTTCATCAATTGATCCAAGTGTTATAGAAGAGATCCCTGAGAGACCCATGCGCCTTGAATTGGATGATCGACCAACAGAAAACGAAATAAAGAAAGCTATTGCAGAGCTTCAAAGTGGTAAAGCAGCAGGTCCTGATGGTATTCCGCCTGAGGTTTTTAAGGCAGGTGGCCAGCCGCTGATACAGAAGTTTACTGAGTTTTTGTGCATGTGTTGGGAAGATTGATGCTTACCACAAGACTTGAAAGATGCACGAATAGTCCACCTGTACAAGGGAAAGGGCGACAAATCTAGCTGTGACAACTACCGGGGGATCTCTCTTTTGAGCATAGCAGGCAAAATCCTTTGCAAAGTGATCCTTAACAGGTTGAATACCCATCTTCTGGACGAGACGGTACCTGAAAGTCAATGTGGTTTTCGTAAGAACAGAGGGACAGTCGACATGATTTTTTGTGCTAGACAGATCCAAGAGAAGTGCAAAGAACAGAACAAGGATCTTTACATCCTCTTTGTCGACCTCACAAAGGCGTTTGACACAGTGCCACGTTCAGGATTATGGAATATTCTGCCCCGTATCGGTATCCCTCCTAAGATGGTTAAAATCATCCGCTGCTTCCACGATGGCATGAGTGCAGGATTAGTCAATGGGAATGCTGAAGATGAGTTCCCTGTCACTAATGGAGTGAGGCAAGGCTGTGTCCTAGCACCAACTCTTTTCAGCTTTCTTTTCAGCATGATGCTGCTTTCTGCTTTTAATGAAACAGACCCAGGCATTCAGGTCTCGTACAGAACTGATGGTGGCGCCTTCAATGTGCAACGACTGCATGCAAAGACAAAAGTAACGAAAGCTCTTGTTCGTGACCTCCTGTATGCAGATGATTGCGGCATTGTCGCCCATTCTGAAGATGACCTTCAAAGACTTGCAGACTCCCTTTCTGCAGCCACCAAGCGTTTTGGGCTTACTATAAGCATAAAGAAAACTGAAGTGTTGTTCCAACCTGCAAAAGGATCCACTGCGAGAGTGCCTGAGATTAAGATCGACCACACAACCCTGAAAAATGTTGACTCATTTACTTACCTTGGCAGCAGCCTCTCATCTTCCAACAGCCTATACAAGGAAATATCTAGTCGCATTGCAAAGTCAAGTGCTTCTTACGGCAGACTGCAGAAACGAGTATGGAACGAGAGGGGTCTGAGCATAGATACGAAATGTGCGGTGTACAGAGATGTGGTCCTGAGTGCACTTCTGTATGGTTGTGAGACCTGGACACCCTACCGAAGGCACATAAAACTACTTGACCAATTTCACCAACGCTGTCTTCGAAGAATTATGCATATCAAATGGTTTCATAGGGTCTCAAATGTCAGAGTACTGCAGCAAGCAAAGATGCCAAGTATGGATGCACTGCTTACATTATCCCAGTTGAGATGGTCTGGACACATCGTGCGCATGTCGAATGACAGATTACCAAAGCAACTCTTCTATAGTGAGCTGTCAGAGGGCAGTAGATCAAGAGGGAGACCAAAGCTCCGCTTCAAAGACACCCTAAAGCGATCACTCCAGAAATGCAGCATTGTGGTTGCTGATTGGGAATTCAAGGCACTAAACAGGTCTGTCTGGAGGCAAACTATCAGGAGGGGATCAGCTATGTATGAACGTTCTAGACAACTGACAGAAAGTGTTAAAACGTGTTTCATGCAAGGCCAGTAGTATAGCCACAGAACGCTCAACTGTGTGTGGCACATGTGGCCGCATATGTGCTTCTGACTTTGGGCTTAGGTCCCACATGCGGATACACAGATAAAACCCCACCCATGCGCTAGGTTGGAATTTATCGATTACGATAGTCGACCATATATAGTATCTTCTACTAGATCACTTTCAAAATTGTAAAAAATCAAAACCTTAGGGTCAAATTTGACTCAACCCTAGCCATATAAAGTGCCACTTGATGCAGGTCTGACAGTAAAAACTCTAATGATCCGTTTTTAGCTCGACTTTTTCAAAAAGTCGAGCTATTGTCGTCACCCTGTCGTCTGCGTCAGCGTCAGCGTCTGCGTCGGTTAAGTTTTTTGCTTAAGGTTTTTGTAAGAGTTGATTTCTCAATAACTATCAAAGGTATCCATTTGAAACTTGGAATAGTTGTTCAGTATCAAAAGGGCAACTCATTGCAACAAGGCAGGTAACCCTGGGACTTGTCATTTCAGAGTTATTGCCCTTGTTTTATTTACTTAAAAATTGTAAATTAACATATCTCAATAACTAGCAAAGGTATCCATTTGAAACTTGGAATAGTTGTTCAGTATCAAAAGGGCAACTCATTACAACAAGGCAGGTAACCCTGGGATTTGTCATTTCAGAGTTATTGCCCTTGTTTTATTTACTTAAAAAATTATAAATTAACATATCTCAATAACTATAAAAGATATCCATTTGAAACTTTGAATACTTGTTCAGTATCAAAAGGGCAACTCATTACAACAAGACAGGTAACCCTGGAATTTTTTATTTCAGAGTTATTGCCCTTGTTTTATTTACTTAAAAATTGTAAATAAACATATCTAAATAACTATGAAAGATATTAACTTGAAACTTTAAATAGTTATTCAGTATCAAAAGGGCAACTAATTACATTAAGGCAGGTAACTATGGGATTCATCAGTTCAGAGTTATTGCCCTTTTTTATTTACTTCAAAATTGTAAATTAACATATCTAAATAACTATGAAAGATATTAACTTGAAACTTTAAATAGTTATTCAGTATCAGAAGGGCATCTCATTACAACAAGACAGGTAACCCTGAGGTTTGTGTATCCAGAGTTATTGCCCTTATTTTATTTACTTAAAAGTTATGAATTAATATATCTAAATAACTATGGAAGATATTAACTTGAAACTTTGAATACTTGTTAAGTATCAAAAGGACAACTCATTACAACAAGGTAGGTTACTCTATGATTTGTAATTCCAGAGTAATTGCCCTTGATTTATTTACTTAAAACTTGCAAATTGAAATGTCTTAATAACTGTCAAAGGTATTAACTTGAAACTTTAAATACTTGTGTTATATCAAAAGGGCAACTCATTCAAACAAGAAAGGTGATCCAGGATGTGCCATTCCAGAGTTATTGTCCTTGTTTTGACTTATAGTTTACTTTAAATGGAATGTAGACTGTCCAAGTATGTTTGAGTTGTTGTTGCTTACACATTTCTATGATCAATAGGGCATTAAACACACATACGCATTCTTAAGTTTGAAAAATGTAGCTGTCTCAAGTATATGAAAGTCGAGCGTCCAGCACCCGTTTGCGGTGCTCTCGTTATACAGACCCATTGTATCTTCCAGGCTAAGAAGCTACCCTTATACTAAAGGCAACATTTTTGCAAACAGTTTGGATCCAGGTCAGATGCCACATAATGCTGCCTTATAATCTGGATCTAAACTATTTGCCACTCATTTACATACTTTCTTATATTTAGAAAATATAAGTTATGATTTTTTACATATATCATATACAAACATTTGGAGCAGACAACAGTTCAGCATGATAATAGCAATTTGTCCTAGAGACCGGCTCCTATTGCATAACTGACCCATAGCTAGCTCTGAACTCAGGTCACTGAGATACATAACAGAAATGATGATGTCTGCTATTTTATGCTCCAGCACAACTTAGTTCGAGGCATATTGTTTATGGTCTGTCTGTTTGTTTGTTTGTGTTTTGTTTGTTTGTTTGTCTTTCTGTCTATCAGTCCACAATTAATTCTTGGCCATAAACAGTATGGATCCAGGTCAGATGCCACATAATGCTGCATCTAATCTGGATCCAAACTATTTGCCACTCATTTACATATAGTTTCTTATATTTAGAAAATGTAAATTATGATAACCTATTGACCCATACATATTCCTTTTATGTCTTTAATGTATTCTTCCACAGAAGAAAATAATTTCACTTTATACAGCCATTGTTGTAGTTAACAATTGCTTCAAATGACATCTCCTCATATACCGCTGAAAAGATTTCAACCAAACTTTACAGGAATGTTCATTTGGTCAAGTTCTTTCAAAATTGTTCAAAGAATTAAAAACAATGTAGAACTCTGGTTGCCATGGCAACCAAGTGAAAAAATAAGGAAATCTTAAAAAATATTCTTGTCTGAAACAACAAGGGCCAAAGCTTAGATATTTGGCACATAGCATAATCTACAGGTCCTCTATCAAGTTTGTACAAATTATGTCCCTGGGGTCAAAATTGGCCCCGCCCTGGGAGGTCACAGTTTTACATAGAGTTATATAGTGAAATTTTCAAACGTCTTCTCCTCTGAAACTAATATGGCCAGAGCTTTGATATTTGGCATGGTGACACTTCTAGATGTCTTATACCAATAATGTTCAAATGGTTCTGGTCGATTGCATATCATCTACAGGTCCTCTATCAAGTTTGTACAAAGTATGCCCCTGGGGTCAAAATTAGCCCCACCCCGGGGGTCACAGTTTTCAAACGTCTTCTTTTCTGAAGCTAATATGGCCAGAGCTTTGATATTCGGCATGGTGTTACTTCTAGATGTCCTTTATTTTTTTTGTTCAAATGGTTCCAGTCTGTTGCATATGTAGGTCACAGGAGCTAAAAATAGATTTTTTCAATGGAAACTTAAAAAAATCTTCTTGTCTAGAACCCTAGTACCCTGTTCTTAGATATTTGGAACATAACATCATCTACAGGTCCTCTATCAAGATTGTTCAAATTATGCCCCTCGGGTAAAAAATGACCCCGTCCTGGACATAAATCATTATCTCCATTTTGATGTACAGCTATTCTCAGGTGAGCGAAATATGCCCCATGGGGCTCTTGTTATATATTGGGCTAACCCTATACATTTGCCCCTTTAATAGTTTTGTTGAGTATATTTCTTCTGTCAAAATATGTAACTGAGTAAAAACAGCAGACAACACTTTTAAGCAGACGATATTGCAGCTGTGCAAGCAATATATGCACTATTGTCTTTGTTTGGAGAACATCGGCAAGCATTGTTGTAAGGAGGGAATCGTTGTTCGGAGAGCCGTTGAAGGGAGAGAACACTGTATAACTGGAACTGTTTTGTAAAGAAATATGTTGCCCATTTAATACATATTTTTAACAAGGTTATACAATTACAATATATCAGCAAAAAGCTTAGTTGATGTGGTTGCACCTTAAACCCTTTTCAGGCCTAGAGACGAGTATATTCGTCCTTTCCATACAGTGTACCTACAAAATGTACATTTGTCCTAATCAAACTGTGTAGCGTTTCCTATATGATCCCTTTGATCAAGGTCTGCAATGTTTGCTAATTTCTCAAAACGTTGTAACAAGAGGTCCAGTGGTCCTATATCGATCACCTCAGTCAAAAGTAATAATATTGACAATGTCACATCTATATCGCTTTAAGTCATCATTGAAAGAAACAATATTATAATGAAGTGTTTTTAATATTATTTCGCCATTTTCTTTTTGTCAATTTAGAAGAGGTATTTTAAGCCTTCATTGAATTTTTGTTTTAGCATTACTGACCCAGATATGCAATTGACAGGATCCAATTCGACAGCATTGGCAAAATGACCTCTAGAATTTATATTAAACCATGCCACATATCAAAACTGTGATCATTTTAGTTTCAGAGAAGTTTGTTGAATATTTCATTATAAACTGTAACTCCGGGGCGAGGGCTTTATTTGGCTAAAGGGGCATAATTTGAACATACTTGACAGAGGACGGTTTTATTTGCCAAATATCTTAGCTCTGTCTACTAAGATTTCAGACAGGAAGATTTTTAAAGTTTTCACTGAAAACGAAATCTATTTTTAGCCCATGTGACCTAGATATATATTATTTGTAAATGACTTGTAGAAGTTACACCATGTCAAATATCAAAGCTCGTGCCGCATTAATTAGTTTCAGAGAAGAAGATGTTTGAAGGTTTCACTATACACCTGTATGTAAACCTGGGACGGGGCATACTTTCAAAAAACTTGATAGAGAACCACCTGTAGATGATGCTATGTGCCAACTATCTAAGCTCTCTGTACTATGGTTTCAAACTAGACTTTTGAAGTTTTCATTGATAAAATAATTTTTTAGCTCCTGTGACCCTGATATGCAATAGACCAGCACTTTGAAATTGGTAACGAAACTCTGTAAGTTTCACCATGCCAAATATCAAAGCTCTGGCTTAATAAGTTTCAGCCAAGATGATGTTTGAATATTTCACTATAATATTATAACTCTATATAAAACTGTGACCCGCGGGAAAGGGTCATTTTTGACACCGCGGACATTATGTTTTTGAACACTCTTGATAGAGGACCAAATCTCAAAGCTCTAGGCCTCATGTTTTGGCACAAGAAGATTTTTTCGTTCTTCCAAAATCTCCCTTTTGGTTGCCATGCTAACCAGAATTCTCCACGGAATAAAATTATTTGTACAAATTTTGAAGAGTATTCTCACTGGTTAAATTTGGTTGAACTCAGTCAAGCGGGATAGGAAGAGATGTCATTTGAAGAAATTGTTAACCACGACGACGGACCATCATAATGCAGTGTTCCTTCCCTACAACGGCGCTCCTAACAACGATTTCCTCCTTAGAACGACCCTTGCCGCAGCTCACTAAACAGGACAGTAATGTCTAACGCTGTTACTGCTGCAAAAGCGTCTGCTTAAGAGTGTCGTCTGCTGCGTTTTCTCAAAGGTACATATAAGTGAACAGTTTGATAGGATAAACATAATGGCGAGTGACAAACACGTTGAGTCCACATCAGACGCCGCGTAATCTGTTTGCAAATGTAAATCAAGTCTTGATTTCCCCTCCCTATAACGACTCCCTCAGAACAACACACACAATTTGTGTCTCCCATTGGGTGTCGTTGTAGAGAGGGAACGCTGTAGCTCGCCTTAAGCCTTTGTCCCAGGTGAGCTAAAGCAACAAAAGTCAGAAATGAACTGAATTTAATAAGAGAGTGCAATTGTTTCGGTGGTGAATGAGCTTGGATCTGATCTGCATCCAAACTGAGCAGTTTGGGTCTGAAATGCTATATCCAAAATGTACAAGGTTTACATCGTAACCGTGTCACCAATAGTGGAGAATGGGTTCACTCATTGAGCCCTAGTGACGAGTATATAAGTCCTTTAAAAACAGTGTACTTGGGAAGAATATACTTGTCCTATGCTAACAATGTAGACCCAGATTAGAGGGATTCTAAAGAAGCCATCTGATTATATTCTGTACTGTTTGTCATTTTGAATTAGATTATAAAACAATCGTAGATACAAGATCTAATCGTCAAAAATAGACTTATGTTTATCGGAAACTGGAAGTCCATCTGGCGTTTCAGGGCTGAATTCCACCGAATCAAGCTGGATACTTAAAGTAGGATGAAACCAGAGTCATCGCAAGATGGCACGCTCGACTATTTCAGGGTTTTTCGTAATTGGAAATTTGATAATTTTTAATTTCTAAGTATAAAATTTCTAATTTAATATATAAGGTAATTTCTAAGTCCATCAAGGGCCAAAACTCAAACTAAATGCAAACTAGAATTACCTGCCTTGATTGACTGCACTAGTTGCAAGGTTGTGGTGAAGTTATAATCCCATACAAGCAGCAGTTGCAGAGATATAAGCTTATTTGTAGGTTGCACAAAAAGCCTTATCCAAAATGTCTAAGTCCATCAAGGGCCACAACTCACACTAAATGCAAACTTGAGTTATCTGCCTTGATTGACTGCACTAGTGACAAGGTTGTGGTGAAGTTATAATCCCATACAAGCAGCAGTTGCAGAGATATAAGCTTATTTCTAGGTGCACAAAAAACCTCAACAAAAATTTCAAAGTCCATCAAGGGCCATAACTCACACTAAATGCAAACTAGAGTTACCTGCCTTGATTGACTGCACTAGTGGCAAGGTTGTGGTGAAGTTATAACCCCATACAAGCAGCAGCTGCAGAGATACATGTATATGCTTATTTCAAGGTTGCACAAAAAACCTTGACCAAAATTTCTAAGTCCATCAAGGGTCATAACTCACACAAAATCCAAATCAGAGTTACCAGCCATGATTTGCTGCAGTAGTGGGGAGGCTGTGGTGAAGTTAAAATGCAATTCGAGTATTGGTTGTAGAAATACAAGCTTATTTGTAGGTTGCACAAACAATCTTAACCAGTGTAACGGCGACGCCGACGGCGACGCCGCGCAAGGGCGACTGTAATAGCCCTCCATATTCTTCGAATAGTCGAGCTAAAAAGCATAAACTTACGCTGGACATTTCTGGTTTACTTTCGGTCTGCTTCAAGCGTTCAAACATCTTCAGCATCATATTCAAGCATTTATGAGGGGGAGAATATATAGGCGTCAGTCCTGGAATGTTTAATATGCATATTTCTACAAGATGAAATATGCAAGAGACAAAATATGCACTTCTACCAATAAGTATAGGCGAGTGACAAAATTGCTGCATATAAATATACCAGCCTTGCTGCTTTCTGACAGGTGTAGTTCGATATAAACAACAATTTCACGTCTTTCGTGACACGACTACACTGAAATACAAGTACTGTCGGACTTCGACAACTCCAGCTCGCTCTAGTCGGACTTACCCGTAAGTTAACCAATTACCCCATGACCTGTTTTAAGGATATATGACTGCTAAAAGCAGGTTGAAATTAAAACAGAATGCGCCACAAGGCGCATTCTGCTTTATTTCAGCATACTTTAAGTTACCAACGTCTAGAATATAGAAACTTTTTCTTATGGTAAATATTCATGACTGTATAAATTTGAACAACTTTTTTCGGTGAAGGAATAAATTAGAGGCGGTAAAGTGCGTAGTTATGGTGTAATGGGAAAAAAGTTGGCAATGCCTGATGAATGTCACGTTTTAATTGTGAAATGTGGGTTTGTTCGAATTAAGCGAACATGCATCATCGAAATTCAGCGATAGAAATAGCGCATTTCTAGTTATAGAGGTTTGACTGTATATACGAGTATACAATATATACGCCTACTTTTACGGCTTTTAACCCTTAAGAAACTCATTTTTACGAATATATTTCATTCCTCCACCGAAGAAATTGATTATAAATTTATACAGTCATGAATATGTATAATAAGAAATATTTTCTATATTCGTACAGATTGTACATGTAGCTTAAAGCAGGCTAAAAGTAAAGCAGAAGGCTTGTTTTGCTTTATTTTAACCTGCTTTAATTGATGACCGGTGACCAATGCTAAAAAAATTGGCTATGGAGTAATTGGTTAACCCATCGATGCATTCAGTATAAAACACGACAATCAGTATAAATCAATACATTCAGTATAAAACAATACATTCAGTATAAAACAATACCTTAAGTACAAAACAATACATTCAATTTAAAACAATACATTCAGTACAGAGCCATTCTTTCAATATAAAACAATATATTAATTACAAAACAATACATTCAATATAAAACAATACATTAATTGAAAAAAATACATTTAGTATAAACTAATACATTGAGTACAAATCAATACATTGAGTACAAAATAAAACATTCAGTATAAAACAATACATTTTGTATAAAACAATACATTCAATTCAAAGAAATACATTCATTACAAAACAATACATTGAGAACAAAACAATACATTGAGAACAAAACAATACATTCAGTACAGAACAACACATTCAGTTCAAAACTATACATTCAGGTCAAAACAATACATTCAGTTTTAAAGGGACTCGCAACCGGATGGTGTACTTGTCAAAATAAAATAAAATACTCAAATAAAAGCAAATTTGTGGCATTATTTGGCTTTTGACATTAAAAAAATATAATCAGTCCAAAAAACGTCTCAAGAATCGTCACCGAATCTTAGTTTTTTAGATATTTTCCATCGTTTTTCCATAGCGTTAGCTAACGGTATAGTTGTTGTTGTTGCTTCTCTACACGGGCTCAGACATAAACACGAGCCGAATTACGAAGTTGTATGCACTTTCGATCGCTACACATTGAAATACGTTAAATCGATCCGAGATAAACGGATAGTTCCGTGGTCCATTGGTCTAAGCGGTTTCCCCTATTTTGTCTTCAGTCCGCCAATGCCGGGCCCCGGGTTCGAATCCCACCAGAGACCAATATTTTTTTTTATTGAAATACATTTTTTTAAACAGAATTTCTTATCCTAAACTAATTCTTTACCATTTATATAAGCGTTTGACACATATTTACAAATTACTATTTTTGATGCACCATCTGGTTGCGAGTCGCTTTAAACAAAATATTCAGTTCAAAAAAATACAATGTCATTCATTATAGAATAATAGTCAGTATAAATTAATAAATTCAGTACAACGCAATTCTTTCAGTACATAACAATACATTCAGTATAAAAACAACACATTCAGTTTATAACTATACATTCAGTTAAAAATCACAATCACTACAAAACAATACATTTAATATAAACCAATATATTCAATACAAACCAATATATTCAGTACAAAACAATTTATTCAGTACAAAACAATATATTCAGTACAAAACAATACATTCAGTACAAAACAACAATACATTCAGTACAGAACAACACATTCAGTACAAACTATACATTCAGCGCAACACAATACAATGTCATTCATTATAGAATAATAGCCAGTATAAATTAATACATTCAGTGCAACGCAATTCATTAAGTACACAACAATACATTCAGTATAAAAACAACACATTCAGTTCATAACTATACATTAAGTTAAAAAAACCACATTTACTACAAAACAATACATTCAATACAAACCAATATATTCAATACAAACCAATACATTCAGTACAAAACAATATATTCAGTACAAAACAATATATTCAGGTCAAAACAATACATTCAGTACAAAACAATGCATTCAGTACAGGACAACACATTCAGTATACACCCATACATTCAGGTCAAAATAATACATTCAGTACAAAACAACAATACATTCAGGTCAAAATAATACATTCAGTATTAAACAAAATATTCAGTACAAAACAACAATACATTCAGTACAGAACAACACATTCAGTACAAACTATACATTCAGGGCAACACAATACAATGTCATTCATTATAGAATAATAGTCAGTATAAATTAATACATTCAGTGCAACGCAATTCACTCAGTACACAACAATACATTCAGTATAAAAACAACACATTCAGTTCATAACTATACATTAAGTTAAAAAACACAATCACTACAAAACAATACATTCAATACAAACCAATTCATTCAATACAAACCAATACATTCAGTACATAACAATACATTCATTACAAATAAAAATATTCAGTACAAAACTATACATCCAGTAAAAACAATTCATTCAGTACAGAGCTAATCATTCAGTACAAAACAATACATTGGGTTCAAAACAATACATTCAGTACAGAACTATACATTCAGTTAACAAAACATTCAGTTCAAAACAAAACACTAATACAAATCAATAAATGCAGTACAAAACAGACAGTACATTCAGTTCAAAACAGTTCATTCAGTTCAAAACAATATATTCAGTACAGAACAATTTATTCAGTACAAAACAATACATTCAGTAAAAACAATACATTCAGTACAGAACAATTTATTCAGTACAAAACTATACATTCAGTAAAAACAATACATTCAGTACAGAACAATTTATTCAGTACAAAACTATACATTCAGTCAAAACAATACATTTAGTACAGAACAATTTATTCAGTACAAAACTATACATTCAGTTAAAATCAATATAATCAGTCCAGAACTATTTATTCAGTACAAAACTATACATTCAGTCAAAACTATACATACAGTAGAGAACAATCTATTCAGTACAAAACTATACATTCAGTTCAAAAACAATATATTCAGTACAGAACAATTTATTCAGTACAAAACTAAACATTCAGTTCAAAACAATATATTCAGCACAGAGCAATTCATTCAGTACAAACCAATACATTCAATACAAAGCAATACATTCAGTACAGAACCTTTACTATACATTCATTAAACAAAATATTCAGTTCAAAACAAAACACTAATACAAATCAATAAATGCAGTACAAAACAGACAGTACATTCAGTTCAAAACAGTACATTCAGTTCAAAACAATATATTCAGTACAGAACAATTTATTCAGTACAAAACAATACATTCAGTAAAAACAATACATTTAGTACAACATTATTCATTCAGTACAAAACTATACATTCAGTAAAACAGTACATTCAGTACAGAACAATTTATTCAGTATAAAACTATACATTCTGTTAAAAACAATATAATCCGTCCAGAACTATTTATTCAGTACAAAACTATACATTTAGTAAAAACAATACATTCAGTACAGAACAATTTATTCAGTACAAAACTAAACATTCAGTAAAACAGTACATTCAGTTTAGAACAATTTATTCAGTACAAAACTATACATTCAGTTCAAAAACAATATACATGTATTTAGTACAGAACAATTTATTTCAGTACAAAACTATACATTCAGTAAAACAATACATTCAGTACAGAACATTTTATTCAGTACAAAACTATACATTCAGTTCAAAAACAATATATTCAGTACAGAACAATTTATTCAGTACAAAACAGTACATTCAGTTCAAAACAATATATCCAGCACAGAGCAATTCATTCAGTACAAACCAATACATTCAATACAAAACAATACATTCAGTACAGAACATTTTATTCAGTATAAAACTATACATTCAGTCCACACAATACATTCAGTACAGAGCAAATCATTCAGTACAAAACAATACATTCAGTACAAAACAATACATTCAGTAAACACAATACATTCAGTACAGAGCAATTTATTCAGTACAAAACTATACATTCGGTAAACACAATACATTCAGTACAAAGCAAATCATTCAGTACAAACAATACATTCAGTACAAAACAATACATTCAGTACAAACTATACCTTGAGGGCAAAACAATACATTCAGTATTAAACAAAATATTCAGTTCGAAACAATACAATGTCATTCATTATAGAACAATAGTCAGTATAAATTAATACATTCAGTACAACGCAATTCATTCAGTACACAACAATACTTTCAGTATAAAAACAACATATTCAGTTCATAACTATACATTAAGTTAAAAAAAACACATTCACTACAATATAATACATTCAATACAAACCAATATATTCAATACAAACCAATACATTCAGTACAAAACAATATATTCAGTACAAAACAATATATTCAGGTCAAACAATACATTCAGTACAAAACAATGCATTCAGTACAGGACAACACATTCAGTACACACCTATACATTCAGGTCAAAACAATACATTCAGTATTAAACAAAATATTCAGTTCAAAACAATACAATGTCATTCATTATAGAATAATAGTCAGTATAAATTAATACATTCAAAACAAGGCAATTCATTCAGTACACAACAATACATTCAGTATAAAAACAACACATTCAGTTCATAACTAAACATTAAGTTAAAAAACACATTCACTACTAAACAATACATTCAATACAAACCAATACATTCAATACAAACCAATACATTCAGTACATAACAATACATTCATTACAAAACAAAATATTCAGTACAAAACTATACATTCAGTACAAAACTATAAATCCAGTAAAACAATTCATTCAGTACAGAGCTAATCATTCAGTACAAAACAATACATTGAGTTCAAAACAATACATTCAGTACAAAACTATACATTCAGTAAACAAAACATTTAGTTCAAAACAAAACACTAATACAAATCAATAAATGCAAAACAAAACAGACAGTACATTCAGTTCCAAACAGTACATTCAGTTCAAAACAGTATATATTCAGTACAGAACAATTTATTCAGTACAAAACAATACATTCAGTAAAAACAATACATTTAGTACAGAACAATTTATTCAGTACAAAACAATACATTCAGTAAAACAGTAAATTTAGTACAGAACAATTTATTCAGTACATAACTAAACATTCAGTAAAACAGTACATTCAGTAGAGAACAATTTATTCAGTACAAAACTATACATTCAGTCAAAACTATACATACAGTACAGAACAATTTATTCAGTACAAAACTATACATTCAGTCAAAACTATATATACAGTACAGAACAATTTATTCAGTACAAAACTATACATTCAGTTAAAAATCAATATATTCAGTACAGAACAATTATTCAGTACAAAACTAAACATTCAGTTCAAAATAATATATTCAGCACAGAGCAATTCATTCAGTACAAACCAATACATTCAATACAAAACAATACATTCAGTGCAGAACATTTTATTCAGTACAAAACTATACATTCAGTTCAAAAACAATATATTCAGTACAGAACAATTTATTCAGTACAAAACTAAACATTCAGTTCAAAATAATATATTCAGCACAGAGCAATTCATTCAGTACAAACCAATACATTCAATACAATACATTCAGTGCAGAACATTTTATTCAGTATAAAACTATACATTCAGTACACACAATATATTCAGTACAGAGCAAATCATTCAGTACAAAACAATACATTCAGTACACACAATACATTCCGTACAGAGCAAATCATTCAGTACAAAACAATACATTCAGTACAAAACTATACATTCAGTACAAAACTCTACATTCAGTTCAAAACAATACTTTTTATACAAACCAATACATTCAGTACAAACAAATCATTCAGTACAAAACAAAACATTCAGTACACAACAATACATTCAATATAAACCAATACATTCAGTATAAATCAATACCTTCAGTAAAAACAATATATTCAGTACAGAACAATTTATTTCAGTACAAAACTATACATTCAATACAAACCAATACATTCAGTACATAACAATACATTCATTACAAAACAGTACATTCAGTACAGAACAATTTATTTCAGTACAAAACTATACATTCAGTAAAACAGTACATTCAGTACAGAACAATTTATTTCAGTACAAAACTATACATTAAGTAAAACAATATATTCAGTACAGAACAATTTATTCAGTACAAAACTATACATTCGGTAAAAACAATACATTCAGTACAGAACAATTTATTCAGTACAAAACTATATACTCAGTTCAAAAAAATATATTCAGCACAGAGCAATTCATTCAGTACAAACCAATACATTCAATACAAAGCAATACATTCAGTACAGAACATTTTATTCAGTACAGAACAATTTGTTAAGTACAAAACTATACATTCAGTACAAAACAGTACATTCAGTTCAAAACAATATATTCAGTACAGAACAATTTATTCAGTACAGAGCAATACATTCAGTACAAAACAATATTCAGTTTGTTAGTTGGGAAATATGTATTTACGCCAGACAGTTCTTCGAGACAATTATACACATAATTCACACGGGACCCCTAGGTAATATGTCTTAGCTAGGATATTGCAGTTAATCATATGATGACCTAATCCCTAAAAACTACAAATGGACAATTCCAGTTTCCAATAAAGTCTAGTTCAATTTTGACTGTTAATGATTGTTTATTGCAATAAATGTTGCAAAATGACAAACAGTGCAGAGCCTAGTAAGAGGGCTCCCCAGGAGTCTGTTTGCATCGGACAAATGAATTGTTTACAGGTACACTGTTGTAAAGGACGAGGAGCAAACGTGTCGCTAGTTTGCAACAGGTTAACTCATTCACCCCGAAACTTTTAATGGACAATTCCAATTTCAAAATAAGCCCAGTCGGAGTGAGTCCATGTTTTACTATTTAGGGTTGATTTTACCAATACATGTACATGTATATTTCAAAATGACAAACAGTGCAGACCCTGATCAGAAGGGGGAACTGATCATTTCGTACCCTCGCCTTTTCGTACCCTATTTTTTTGGTCATTTCGTACCAATTTTTTTGGTCATTTCGTACCCTTTCAAATTCACTGGTCATTTCGTACCCATATTTTTGGTCATTTCGTACCCGCGATTTTTTTTCTTTATTACATACATTTCATCATTTTTATGCAAAATTTATTAAGGGCGTGTTCGTTTATCAGTCCGACGGAATCGAAATCGAATGGTCCGGAATTCAATTCCAGAACTGTTCTATCAATTCTGCCCGAGGAGGTGGTGTGAGCAGAATCGTGACGTATCATCATGGTTCCCGGCACAATTTACGAACGCTTCGACAGCAAAGTTGTAATAAGTAGGGGACCAGACTACCATATTTGCAAGGGTTCAATTCCGTTTTTATTTGATTTACTTATTCCATGGAATCGTTCCAAACAGTTCTGGAACTGATAATCGAACACGCCCTACCTAATTCCATGGAATCGTTCCAAAAAGTTCTGGAACTGATAATCGAACACGCCCTAAGATATATGTTAGATCGGGTAGTATGTCTGCTCAGAAATGAAAAAGAAATCTTATTCTGCTGGCATTTTCAGTATTACTGTTTAGTGTTTACACCAATAAAAGTAAGAAAAATAATCAGGTTAAGGGTTAGTTAGATTCTATGCGACTTGTCATTAGGATCCAATCTCTTTGGGACGCACAATGTGAATGTATCAACTGATCCCTACTGTGTTAAATATTTCTTAATAAAAAACACGCTTTAATGCTGATATTATGACGACTTTACTCGTTATTTAAAACAGTGGAGGCCTACATGTGAACAGTACAATAGACTAGTCCTACATATATGCATAACATGTAGATCCTGGTCAGATCGATCCGAATAGAGATTGACTCACTTTATGATTGGAAACGTGAACTGTTTATTTGAATGTAAATAACTTACAATAACAAATATACAAACTTTTTGAACAGTATAGACTTTTATTAGTGTATTTGCTAATGCTTTCAATAGAATATCATCATGTTTATCCTATCGTGGATCTCATTATCAGTTTTATGTTAATTAAATGGTACACTCCAGGCCCGCATGGACATGGGGAGGGGGTAGGGGCGGAAAGTGTGGGGCTCACTCCTGATTATTTTGCCAACATTAGTGAAAAAACATACACCTAGATCTTTACATAGATTAATGTAAGTAGTCTACCTTTTTGCATTGCGAAACGCCCATCAGAACGCACCAGAGACCATCTATGGGGGGAAAATTCACCGGGGGGGATGCGCCTTGAACCCCTTGTAAGAGTGCATACACTATACGGATTTGGTAGGGGTAGGGATTAGAGAATAGGTTTAACATTAATTTCTGTTTGTATTATACCTGTTTGGAATGCGCGAAACGCCATCAGAACGTACCAAAGACCATCCAGAAAAAAAATCCGAAGGGAGCATTATGATGTTTTAAATTTGAACTCTAAATCAGGATGCAGTCAAAAGCAAACGGCGTTATTGTGGTAGAATATCAATGTAGGCCTAAATGTAAACAAAATATTGGCGATAAAAGAGTTTATAATACACGCTTAATTTATATTATATTGTAATTAAAATATATTAATGTAGCCTTTCCATTTTATGTCTCATATGTTGTACAACATAAAATGAAACCCTTAAGTCGGAACGTCAGCCAGTAACAATTGAACAGAAAGTGTTCGTTCAGTTTTGTCGGAGATATTTTTATTAAGGTACTTTTACAAACTTATATACTTTAAATTAATTCAACTTTCACTTCAGTTATTTGTTAGTCCAGTTTAGTGAGTAGCATTTAAATAATCACATAAATCACACAAGTAATAATTAACGGTCACTCTGTAATACACATGCGTGCATTTTAACATTGCTGAGATTAACTCATTGAACCCTAGCGACGAATATATCTGTCATTTACAAACAGTATTGCCCTTTATGCAACAACTGTAAACCCAGATCGGAGGCCCCCAAAAGATTAAAGATTCCCCTGATCAGGCTCTGTACTGTTTGTTATTTTACAATAAATTGTGCCATACTGCTAATAATAACAAGAGGGCCATGGCCCACAAGTCGCGCACCTGAGAACATTGCACCTAAGCTGACTGGGCAAAACAATATCGTGATATATATAGCTATAAAAAGAGTTTTAAAGGTTTTGCCTATATAAGTCTATATAAAACTGATAAGGCTTGGGGCAGGACCAAATTTGATCAAAGGGTCATAATTTTAACAATCTTGGTAGAGGACCATAATGCAAAGTTACAGGTCAAATATAAATGATCTGGGCCTTACAGTTTCAGAGAAGAAGTTTTTTTTAAAGGTTTTCCTATGAAAAACTAATAAGTCGAGGGTTGGGCCATTTTTGGCACGGGGGTCATTATTTGAACACTCTTGGTAGAGGATCACAAGGCAAAGCTATGTGACAAATATTAAAGAACTGGGCCTTACAGTTTCAGAGAAGAAGAAATTTAAAGGTTTTCCTATATAAGTCTATGTAAAACTGATAAGCACCGGGGCGAGGCCAATTTTGACCCGGGGTCATAATTTGAACAAACTTGGTAGAGGACTATAAGGCAAAGCTACATTTCAAATATAAATGAGCTGGGCCTTACAGTTTCAGAGAAGAAGATTTTTAAAGATTTTCCTATGAAAAACTGATAAGCCCAAGGGCGGGGCCATTTTTGGCCCAGGGGTCATAAGCTGAACAGTCTTGGTAGAAGACCATAAGGCAAAGCTACATGTCAAATTTGAAAGATCTGGGCCTTACAGTTTCAGATAAGAAGATTTTTAAAGATTTTCCTATATAACTCTATGTAAAACTGATAAGCCCCTGGGTGGGGCCAAATTTGACCCGGGGTCATAATTTGAACAATCATGGAAGAGGACTTTAAGGCAAAGCTATATTTCAAATATAAATGATCTGGGCCATACAGTTTCAGAGAAGAAGAATTTTAAAGGTTTTCTGAAGAAAAACTGATAAGCCCAAGGGCGGGGCCATTTTTGGCCAAGGGGTCATAATTGAAAAATCTTGGTAGAGGGCCATTAGGCAAAGCTATATGTCAAATTTTAAAGATCTAGGCCTCACAGTTTCAGAGAAGAAGATTTTTAGAGGTTTTCCTATATAACTCTATGTAAAACTGATAAGCCCGGGGGCGGGGCCAATTTTGACCCGGGGGTCATAATTCGAACAATCTAGGTAGAGGATTATAAGGCAAAGCTACATGTCAAATATTAATGATCTAGGCCATACAGTTTCAGAGAAGAAGATTTTCAATGGTTTTCCTAAGAAAAACTGATAAGCCCTGGGGCGGGGCCATTTTTGGCCCCAGGGTCAAAATTTGAACAATCTTGGTAGAATATCATTAGTTCATGATACAAACCAAATATCAAAGGTATGTGCTTTTTGGTTTCTGAGAAGAAGATTTTTAAAGATTTTCTTATGCATTAAAAGTTGTCTATACGGTCATGTTAGAAAATCTGGTCCCAAAGCAAGGGGAATAACTCTAGCCAAAATCTAATCATATCTAATTGGTGCTGAAATAATTTTCGGCTGTAATAAGTATTTTCCGAGAAAATCCAATTTTTTATTTTTAGGGGTTATAAAACGGGAACTGGTCATTTCGTACCCTCGCCTTTTCGTACCCTATTTTTTTGGTCATTTCGTACCCACATTTTTGGTCATTTCGTACCCTTTCAAATTCACTAGTCATTTCGTACCCATATTTTTGGTTATTTCGTACCCTCGAAAAAAAATCTTTTTATTACATATATTTCATAATTTTTACGCAAAATTTAATAAGATATAATTATGTTAGATCGGGTAATCTGTCTGCTCAGAAATGAAAAAAAAATCTTATTCTGCTGGTTTCATAATTATTTGAACAGTTATCAAATCCAGTAGTAACTTCGAATCCATATGTACATTTAATACAAGCTATAGTGAAGACACGTACGTTAACTTAAGTGGTGTAGTTAGCAACAACAATCCTGTTTAAAATACAGTGCTCCATCTCTAAAACAGCCATACGAAGCCCATGTTCTTTGGTATCAAGACTTATACACATTTGAAAGATTATTAGGATTATTGAACAATGGTAACATCTTAGACGAGTCGTTTGTTAACCAGCTCTGTTATAGTAGTGTCATAAGGTTTGAGGTACCAGCACGGAATGTTGCAGAGTGTGCCAGTTTGTGCACAATGACTGAGGACTGCAATAGCGTGATTGCAGTACGGAACATAACCAATGCATGATTTAGTTTTACGATCTACAGTGCATGTCTAGGACATGCTTCTTCCCTTCAAGGTGCACAATTATACGGACAAGAGGAACTAGGGGATACACCCAACAGGAGACACAAATTGTGGGCGTTGTTTGGAGTGAGTCGTTATCGGAGGGAACTTTGCAAACAGATTGATTCCAGATCAGACGCCGCGTAACGCGGCGTCTAATCTTGAATCAAGCTGTTTGTCACTCATTAATAAGTTTTTTTTATGTCAAAATGTCCATTACGTAACTTTGAGAAAAACAGCAGATGACAATTTTAAGCAGACGACAATTTTAAGCAGACGACATTGCATCCAGACAATGGTGTGTGTCAGTCATGAACCAAAACGTAATTCGACAAGCTATATAGCGAACAATGATTCTAACCAACAAAGACTAAACATGTCCTTTATCTGCGTTATTTACCCACAAGTCAATACAATTGGACTTCTTTAAAAAAAAAAAAAAAAAAAAAAGGAAAAAAAACTTTTGATTCGAATGAGACTCGAACCTATGACCTTTTGATTGTTAGTCAACCACACTACCGACTGAGCTATCAGCACTTAGGTAGAATAGTGGTACATGTATGAGCTGGGTGCTGGGATCCTAACACCTTTTATTCATATGCTAATCTAGGACCAGTGGCGATACGGAGTACAAAACGACTGATGTACGTTTTATAATTTTCATTAAAATTAATTCAGATAGCACAGCTAGTATAAGATTGAATGAAGAATTAATTATTATGATATATTTCCACGTAACCATGTGAATTTAAAAGCTTTTTGTATTACTTTCAGAATTTATTTTAACTTGCTGAATGTTAGAAATGTTTTATTTAAGATGTCATAAATTTCCCTTCTGCCAATTTCATTGAAAAGTGCAATACTTGCGTTCTTTGAATAGATTCCCGTAAGGGTAATCACTGACGCCTTTGGTGTCATTTGTATTTGTATGGTCTTGCACCGACGGGGTGAATTAGACTGTGCGTTTGCTGCTCTTTTACAAGAGCAGCAATCGAGTGCCTGACTATGTCTGTAAGTCACTCGGCTTCTTTGAGTGCTTGGCTATGTCTGTAAGTCACTCTTTGAGTGCTTGGTTATACCTGTAAGTCACTCAGTTGTTTTGCTTTGCACCATTCCTTTAAGGGGATAGTGCATCAATGGATAGAAGTCCGACATATGGTCGTCGGATTCTTCCACTTCCAACTAGTACATTCCCAAAATGGTCTGCTTTATTTCTGCCTTCGAGTCTCAAAGCTTGCTTAAATCAAACATACATACTTCTTTTAAAGCTTTTGTTTTGAAATACATGTATGTTTGTTCTGAGTAATAATAATACGTCTCTAATACGACCACTTAATTATGTTAATTATTAGTGTTTTACAATAGTTTGATTGCTTAAAGCAAGGTGACAGTAAAACGAGGAGCTTTCTTAAACTGTCACCTGTCTTTTAAACACTCAATTAGCCTTCTTTTAGTGGTCGTAATAGAGAGGTTTTACTATTTATAGCAATAGAGTTGTGTTCGAGACTGATTCCAGTGGAACCTTTGAATCCCGAACTGGCGAGATGCTTTCCGTTGGCGAATTATAACAACTGTTATCCGCACGACCGTCGTGCGGATAACAGTTCTTATTCGCACGACTGTCGTGCCGATAAGAACTCTTATCCGCACGACCGTCGTGTCGATACTATTCCTTATCCGCACGACAATACGGTAATATAATGGCTTATCTACATAACATTTGTAGATCTAGATCCCCTTCTTTCTCCTTTTCGCGAGATTGAGAAAAAATATTGATATTCAACCCTAGCGACGAGTATACTCGTCATTTACAAACAGTGTACCTGTGAGTATTACACTTGTCATATGCAAACAGTGTAGACCCTGATCAGAGGGCTCCGTAAGGAACCCTCTGATCGGGTCTGCATTGTTTGTCATTTTGAAATATATTGTTAAAATGAACCCTAAATAGTCAAAAATGGGCTACACTTATTTTGAAATTGGAATAGTCCATTAAAAGTTTCAAGGGATATGAATGGGTTAATAGGAAATCAAGTATTTATTAGATAATCTACTTGAATGATATATATACAGTGCTTCCTCCCTACAACGGCACTCTGAACAACGATTCCTTACTTACAACGACGATTGCAGCTGTTCCCGAAACAAGATGTTTTCATGTCTAACTCTTTCACAGCTGCAATATCGTCTGCTTGAGATTGTCGTCTGCTGTTTTTCTCAAAGTTACGTAGTAGTGGACATTTTAACAGAAGAAATATAATGACGAGGAATAAAAAGCCTGCATCCTAATCGGGCCCGCATAACATAGCGTCTGATCCGGATTTAAGCTGTTGGTAAATGTAATCCAAATCTTAATTTTCCCTCCCTTTAACAACCCCCCCGAACAACGCACATAATATTTGTCTCTCATTGGGTGTTGTTGTAGAGAGGGAGAACTGTAATATATATATATTCTCATTTCCATGCATCCAACTCATATTATAACTTATTCGAGGGACTACCGGTTTTTGCTCTGTCTGTGTGTCTGTTTGTCTCTGTCTACAACGTTAACCTTGGTCACAACTTTTGAACTACATTATTTAGCATGTGTACTGAACGCAGAAGGGTCTGGAGCGTAGTACAACATGGATTATGTCCGGCAAAGGTCAATGTCATTTAAAAGTCAAATAAATGGAAGCTATTGAGCTCCGTTGAAGTTAAGTCACTTGACATGACTTAACTTCAGCTCAGCTCTTGAGAGCTTCCTGTCAGACAAGGTCAAGGTTATTTGAAGGCCATGGTGGTCACATAAGGGACCATAGTGTTTCACAAACACAACTTTTCTGATGTTGTTAAAAGGAAAATGTAAGCCTTGTTTGTTTTAGGAAATAGATCTAGATCTATAATACGGTTTTCATCGAGAGATCCAATTTTGGCTTCTCTCGTAAACTAACAGCAACCCTCAGACTGTCATTGTAAATGGACCCTACTTAAAATCAAATATAAAATCTAAATTAAATATGCAGGAAAGTATCTATCATTATCTAAGTATTTATAAAAATGTAAAAAAGTACAAAACTATACAGTGACATCTATTGACGTCCTTCCGAGGTAGATCTACTGGATGAAAAAAGTGTGATGCATAGAATAAGGGTAACACAGTTTATAAAGTAGAGAAAGAAACTTATTGGTACAGTGCGAAATGAGGTTTTGCTTATTGATACAACCCCACCCCGAGTACTTTCAACAGTTACGTCTGCATTATTGCATCCCCCATGTTGATTGGGGTTCGAGTACAACAACATTTTCCTGAATTCATGCTAAGTGCACTCTCATTGATGTATTTATTATTACTGTGATGTTATTCCTAATTGGCACTGTATTTACGTTTTTATTATTAGCAGTATGGCATAATTTATTGTACTAGTAACAAACAGTACAGACCCTGATCAGGGGAATCTTTAATCTTTTGGGGCCCTCCAATCTGTATTTACAGTCAGCTGTTGCATATAGGGCAATACTATTTGTAAATGACGAATATATTCGTCGCTAGGGTTCGATGAGTTAATCTCAGCAATGTTCAAATGTACGCATGTGTATTACCGAGTGACCGCTAATTATTACTTGTGTGGTTTATGTGATTATTTAAATGCTACTCACTAAACTGGACTTTAAACAAAACAATTTTTTTTTATAAAAGTACCTTAATAAAAATGTCTCCGACAATCCTTACATACCCTATCGAAACTGAACAATAACTTTCTGTTCAATTGTTACTGGCTGATATTCCGACTTAAGGGTTTCATTTTATGTTGTACAACATATGAGACAAAAACTGGAAAGGGTACATCAATACATTTTAATTACAATATAAATATAAATTAAGCTTGTATTAATTATAAACCCTTTCAGCGCCAATAGTTTTGTTTACATTGATATCCCTTTACCACCATTATTCGAACACAACCAAAATTCGAACACCTAAATCATTTTACGTGATATCTATGGTTACTAACAGTTTTGCATAACCGCGCGTGACATTTTGACAGCAACATCGGTACTGGAACGTCAAGAATACAAGATCGGTAAGAATTATCAGTAAACAGGTAAAATGGCATTTGTTGAACTTCACTGACTATAAATATTGCATTTACACCTAATCCCAAATTTCCCAATGCATAAATATGCCTTAGACTACATTTTCTGCGAACAAAAATGACTAATCGTGTGTCGGCTGCATAACTTTTACATTTACCCCTTTCCTAGTGGTCCGGACAAATTATATTTAGGGTTCAGACCACTAAATCTGATCAAATCTCAAACTAGGGTCCTTATCAATATTTTTCACTTTTTTATATTCTAAACAGTGTTTCATATAAGAAGTAACAAGAAATAAATAATACAAAAAATATTTTGACAGGTTCGAGTTTACTTAAATATTTAGAAAAATCTATTAATCAACTTTTAGAAATTTCTTCTGGATAGCTGTGTGCACTTTAAAGTGTGCAGCTCTGCCAGGGTACTTACAAGGGGAGGTCCCTTCTGCTGCCCTGCCTGCAGCCATTAACGATTGATAGTTTATGTCTAAACTACTGTAAATTATATGAAAAAAGTTGACTTTTACTTTTTATGAGGGTTTAGATTCTTGTTTTATGTTTTTCTGACATTATATGAACAAACACCTACCCTGGACTATAAATAGTAAATATTTCGTGGTGTCAAACCTACTGTTCGAATTTAGGTTGGGGTCCCAGTCCCACTGAGAATGAAGTAAGTGGGCCACCATGCTTTGTTTACATTGTTAGAGAACCGATTTGAGTTGCAACAACTTACCCATCTTATTTTAAGTTGAAAACGCCCAGTATATCCAGTATTCATGTAAAAAATAACTTTTATTCACATAACAATTTGAAATTGACTAGAAGATGCTTAGGTGTTCGAATAATGCTTAAAGCAAGGTGACAGTAAAACGAGGAGCTTTCTTAAACTGTCACCTGTCTTTAAACACTCAATTAGCCTTCTTTTAGTGGTCGTAATAGAGAGGTTTTACTATTTATAGCAATAGAGTTGTGTTCGACTGATTACAGTGGAACCTTTGAATCCCGAACACCTATATTATACTTCAAATAAACATTAACTGGCGAGATGCTTTCCGTTGGCGCAGAAATTGAGTGTAACCTCTCACGAATTCGCCTATAACATCCAGATGCCCGTTGCGTGTTATTCCCCCTCCCCACCCCACCACCTTTCACGAAAACGTAACACAAACGCATAGTATTAGAATTTTCTTCTGACCTGTCGGAGTTATTTTTAGATTGGAACACTCTAAAACTTTAAAAGGGATGAGTTTTCTCTACATCCAGTTAGAGATACGGATAGCTGGAATTTTTGTGCGTAATGTCACGGAGTAATTAGAGCTCTAATTACTCCGTGGCAATATACAGTAGAGGATACATTATTCTTTTCCGTTTAAACGCAATGCACTAAACTGGGGAAAATTACTTTTACAAACGTTAACTATGGTTTTAATCTGAGTAGCAAACAGGGGTGCCTGGTTTAAATTTTCATTTTCGTTTTGCTTGATATTGAAATTCCTATAATGCGGCGTCTGATCAGAGTCTACACTGTTTGCCTATTTCCCTTTTGTAGGGTGGAGTAAATACAAGAATGAGGAGAAGGCGTTATTCTTTCCAAATAAACGCGTTAAAGCTATTATTTCCATCGGAAACAATTCATATCTTGCAGTCAACAATGAGTGGTCGTTAAGTACTTTGTTGTTGATTAAAACAAAATTAAGGCTAAAAGATCATTCAAATATCTTTATTACATGAGATAGAAACACATAGTATCCCTTTCCCACATAGAAGCGACTTTTAGCGTATTTAATTTATTCCTCCGCTGAACAAAATAGTTCCTATGTAAACAGTTTTAAACATGCGCCATAAGATATAATGTCTACATATTAGCAGATGGTAGCTTAAACCAGGCTGAAAGTAAAGCAGAAATCGCCTGAAGGCGCCTTCTGAATTACTTTCAACCTGCTTTAAGTGGTCCTTTATTTTCATTACTAGAAATAGGCAATTGGGTAAAGGGGTATAGATGCTTAAAGTTGAACCTATACATACCTACACATTTTTATGAACACTTTGTTGTATTTGCATATTAAAGGGATACATTGCCAGTGGGTAGTTCTGTAATAGCGGAAACACTTTTTGGGACAACTGTATGCATGTATCATAGCCAATAATGCAGACGCAGGTGAAACACACAACATTCTATAAGTGAAATTGGCAGATGCAAAAAGACATTTGCCCTCATCTCTTTTAGACTTTTTCTTCCACTTGAATTACAGAAGCAAACAATGTATATCCAGATCAAACAGCAAGTAACTGATCTAATCAGAATTTAGCCGGCACTCAGCAATCAGAAAACAATAACAAAATATTAACCCATTGTCACTAACAAACAGCGTACTTATGTTTGAATTTGAATTTCTAAATGTTATCTTGTCATATGCTAGCATTAGTCATTTGAACAGGGCATACACTGTTTGCCATTTTGCAATATTTTTAACACAACCCTAAAAAGTAAATAATGGACTAGACCTAATTGGAAATTAACATGTCAGTTAACAATTTTATGGTTGAATGAGTTAATGAAACAAAGTGTCATAACTTAACCCTTATCCTGCTGATTTGTCGTTTGCTTCAAATATAATGTCTGCGAAATATAATAACTAATTTTGATCTTTTTAAATCTAAAGAAAAAGTACTTTTCGAGTGACAAACAGCTTAGATCCAGATCAGACGCTATGTAACGTGGCATCTTATCTGATCTGAATCCAGATTGTTTGCAAATATAAGCCAAGTCCCGCTTAGCACGATAATTAAGGGTTAAGGAGCAGTGACTCGCGCCTTTAGTTTTGCCGGGGCCTTTTTACTATCCCGGAGCAGAAACTTGAACTTTGACACGAGTTACCCAGATCAATCCGTGTCAAATAGTTTGGATCATGATCCGACATAGATAGTCTAAATGAATACGACATTGTTTCCTATAGAATTGCATTCAGTTTCAAAGTTTTTCACACAAAACACTCAAATCAAAATTGTTTTCCGAGTAATTTCCGACACATAATTGTTGGGGGTCTGATCTTGATCCAAACTGTTTGCAATAGAATAGAAAATACATGTATCATTTTTCTGTGTTTTTCATACAAATATATCTTATTCGAAACATATTTACGCATTTCCATCATATTAATCTTATATGTGAAAATCATTCCTTAAAAAGAAATTCGAAAAATGTATGTTTTAATTTAATTTTAATTTTGTTTTTTACCATTTTAGCTATCAATTAGTTTTGATCCGATTGGTTAACAGTTTGCAAATTGACGTTTAGACAAATTACTTAGTCTGAACATAATTCATACTATCGTTTGTTAAGTGTGGATGTACGAGTAATATACTAGTGAAAGATTCGATCGATAATGCTGGTCAGGGTATAATTGATGTAGAACGCGAATATTTAGTAGCAATTTAATCAACAGATAAACACAAATGGTTTTTCAGAGGTCCCGCTGAGAATAAGAACGAGTCCGGAACCAGTGTTCCGGAGGCAGCCGAATGATAACGAAGCATTCGTGATTTCTTATCAAGGCTAAGATGATCAAGCGATTCCCGATAGTCTGCCTAACAAATCGATAATTGATCTCGTGGACCAAGGGAGATAATGGTTTACGTCTGATATACTAAAGTGAGCAAGAACGTCAATCCTGTAAATATGGCCTGCATTCTTGGACATGACTGTCAAACAGCTATAAATTGTTACCTGTCTTTAATAAAACCAATTAGCCGTCGTATTTTTGTGGTCGTAAAAGAGAGTTTTTTTCTGTATTGTGCATGTCTTTATAGCTCTCAAAAGTCTATTAAATATCATGTATTTATAGATTCTTGTTTTGTTAATTCTTTTTTTCATTCATTAAATACGTTTCACATTTGGTAAAAGTTGGGAGAAGTTGTTCTTCAATCGTGCTTTTATGGGGTGGGTACGAAATGACCAAACATATGGATTCGAAGTTACTACTGGATTTGATAACTGTTCAAATAATTATAAAACCAGCAGAATAATTTTTTTTTTTCATTTCTGAGCAAACATATTACCCGATCTAACATATATCTTATTAAATTTTGCGTAAAAATAATGAAATATATGTAATAAAAATTATTTTTTAGAGGGTACGAAATGACCAAAAATATGGGTACGAAATGACTAGTGAATTTGAAAGGGTACGAAATGACCAAAAATATGGGTACGAA
Source organism: Gari tellinella (assembly GCA_922989275.2). Lineage (NCBI taxonomy): Eukaryota > Metazoa > Mollusca > Bivalvia > Cardiida > Psammobiidae > Gari > Gari tellinella. Next base: position 26,233,180 of record OV277862.1, read on the forward strand.
ATGACCAAAAAAATAGGGTACGAAAAGGCGTGGGTACGAAATGACCATAACTCTCAGAAGGCCCCTTAAGAGGCCCTCTTATCAGGGTTTACACTGTTTGCATGAGACAAGTGTAATCCTCACTGGTACCCTGTTTGTAAATAGGGTTGAATGTGTTAAGACAGCTGTCTACTTAAACAGCGGGAAAATAAAGCAAAAACTTTTTCTTTACATTCTTTATTTATTCAGCTGTTATCTGTGTTTCTTCGGAATGGTATTTAACCATACCTGTATCTTAACCCCTTTGCTACAATGACGTCATTTGCTTTAAAACATTTGCTGTCTGCTTTTATTTTTCAACTTTCAATTTTAGATATTTTGACTAAAGGACTTTTGAAATTAGTATCAAACAGGTAAGATTATGATCAGACGGGTATCGGTAATGAATAATTGTTCAATCGGTCAAAAGACATAAGTTGCTGGTAGGTGAACGACATCAGCTCAATCGGGGTTAGATCGGCCACCGATTGGCGACTCATGAAATCCGATTGGCCATCGATTAAAAACCGCCCGGCACCCAATCAATAACCGATTGATCACCGATTGAACAACCGATGAAATTTTGTAAAATAAGTTATGCCCCGGTCACACAGACGGTCGGGCTTAAATCGGTACCCAATCGGTCGAATTATTTACTGTTTTGATCGGTTGTCATAAGTGATTTAATTTCAGGCTTTCTGTGTGACCGGGTATCGGTGATAAATAATTGTTCAATCGGTGAAACGCCATCCCGCCTCCGATTGGTCACCGATTGGCAACTCATGAACTCCTATGGGCCACCGATTAAAAGCGCCCAACAACCTATCAATAATCGACGAATACCGATAAAACACCGATGAAATGCTGGCGGCAACCGATTGATCACCAACTGATCACCGATTGAACTGCCATTAACAACCGATGAAAACTGACGAGATCCTGCATTTTAATTCTCATCTTTTTTCATCGGTGGTAAGTATCAGTTCATCGGTGCTTTATCGCTGGTTTATCGGTGACTCGTCGGTGATATCGGTAGTAGACAGGTTGTCAATCGGTTATTTGTAAAATAATTTCACCGATCGAGAATTTTAAGCACGTTTAAAAATCCCAATCGGTGATTTTTCGCCGACGAAACTCATCTTTACCCAATAGCGATTGATAGGTGGAAAACAGGTGGCCAATAGGTGATGTTGGTAGTAAATAGCTTGTCATCGGTCCCCTCCCTAGTTTGGCGAAAAAAACAACCGATCTATCACCGATGGTTCTGTGTGACCGGGGTGTTATACCCTGTTTACACAGAGCCATCGGTGATAGCTTGGTAGTTTTTAGCCAAACTAGGGAGGGGACCGATGAAAATCTATTTACTACCAACATCACCTATTATTACCTGACTCTCTATTTAAGTGAATATTAAGCATTTTTTACTGTTTTCCGAAATATTTACTAGACTGAGGCCAGCGGGCAACAGTTAACTGTTACATAGCACTGTTACATGGCGAAAATGGTGCGCAAAACTTTTCTGCATCGCGGGACCAAATAAGGCGTCTTTATGATACAGATTTTTGTTTAAGGATCTAGCCTTTTGCGGAGTTCATCGGGTCATTTTTTTCTCTCCCGAACAATCCCCTTAAAAGGCTATATAGTTCTAGACCTAAAATTAAGAGTAACTCCGAAAAAATAAAAGCGATAAACCGCTTGCAGATCTAACGTCTTCCTTTTTTAAAACAAATTATGACGTTACAAAAATAAATGACGTCATATTATACATGACGTAATTTCGACAAAGTGTCAATCAATTTCAGTCAATAAGAAACAATAATAATTCAATCGTAATTGAAAATATGAATATATTAGACATCTTTTTTACAAAACAGTGATGTTCACATTTAGTTGTTGTATTGAATTGGATTAAGATTAAATATACACGTAAGATCATCTCTAGAATTTATAAATACGTGTTAGATCTAGATCTAGCCATTCATTCAGTCTGGCTTAAATAGAGAGTCAGGTAATAAATCATTTGTTTGATAGTTACTTCGGGACCATTCAAACCATTGTCCCTCGGTAGCAGGGAAGACCTTGAGAAATGTTGCCCTCGGCCGTTGGCCTCGGGCAACAGTTCTCAAGGTCTTCCCTGCTACCTCGGGTCAATGATTTGACTGTTCCCTCAGTACCTATATTGGCCACCTGTTTTCCACCTATCAATCGCTATTGGGTAAAGATGAGTTTCGTCGGGGAAAAATAACCGATTGGGATTTTTAAACGTGTTTAAAATTCTAGATCGGTGAAACGTTTTTACAAATAACCGATTGACAACCTGTCTACTACCGATATCACCGATGAGCCACCGATAAGCCATCATAAAGCACCGATGAACTCATACTAACCACCGATGAAAAAAGATGAGAATTAAAACGCGGGATCTCGTCGGTGTTCATCGGTTGTTAATGGCAGTTCAATCGGTGATTAATTGGTGATCAATCTTTTGCCGCCAGCATTTCATCGTTTTTTTTTATCGGTATTCATCGATTGTAGATTGGTAATTGTGCCCTTTTATCGGTGGCCAATCGGATTTCATGAGTCGCCAGTCGGTGGCCAATCGGTGACCAATCGGAGGCGGGTGGCGTTATGATAATAATAATAATAATGATAATAATAATAAAACAGCAAATAATTAAACCGATTGGGTACCTATTTATGTCCAACCGTCTGTGTAAACGGGGCATAGACGGGGTGTTACAGAAACATTAGTATACATATCATGATTGCCCACAGTATCGTAGTTAACCTATTCACTGCCATGACGCCATCTACTTTAAACAATTGTCGTCTTCTTTTATTTTCTAATTTTTTAATATTTAGGTCAATTGATTACAGTTACCAATCGTAATGGGTGTCAAACAGTTTTGATCGTAACCAGACTTCGCGTTACACGGCGTTTGATAGGGATCCAAACTGTAACAAAATAATCATTGTACTCAGGGTATGACGGTGAAGAGTTTGTTAATATATATAGTCTTAAGCAGTTTGCATTGTTAACAAAAGATAAAACAAAACATATTAGTGTTACAGCATTTAACACTGTCCTTGCTCACCACGTATAATTATTTACAAATATCTTTGACCAGGACGAAATGCCTTTTAACTTATCACCTCATCAACGATCCAAACTGCTCTACTTCAATAACACAAGAACACACGTTTTAGTTATATAGGAGACAGGCGTTTGAAGAGTACAACCTATTTAACCATTTCACGGCAGAGGTCGAAAACGCTGAGTTTCCGTTACTTGGCGTTTGGATCCAAATTGTTTGACACTCGTATCGATATTCAGTCCGTCATACTGACTTAAATCTAACCTTGAATCGATATTGCAGACAACAATATTGAAGCAGATGGCAATATGTCAGGCAAACGGATGAAGCGAGATATATATTTATAATGAAGGCTACCTGCCATGCGTTCAGTAAGGAAATCGCTGTCCGTCGATGGCAATCGATAGCGAGTTGGCTACCGGTCTGAAACACTGTAGAGAAAACGTTATTCTCCCGTTCAAACGCAAACGCATTGCATAGAAATATAGAAAATGACAACTTTTTAACAATTCTGACTACCAGTTTTAATCCGAGTGGCAAACAAGTTGAAGCCGGCGGTAATCCGGCGTCTGATCAGGCTCCAAACTGTTTGCAATGAAAATACTAGTTTTAGCGTAAACGCGGTTATTTGGAAATGAAACGTTTTCTCTACTGTACTCTGCACACGGGCACAAATTGCTAACTTTAACAGCAAACAATTGTAACTGAACACACTACTGTCTAGCATTGAAAGGGTTAATACAAATTGCTTGGTACGAATGGACCTCATTAGCACGTAGATCTATATGGAACCGTGGAGTCTTTACACTTTAACACTCATGACATTCTCATAGATACATGTATATTTCGTAACCAAAAACAATCTGCGAACATATATTATCATGGAAAGAACTTTACCAATGAAATGGGTCGTACATGTGTTTGTCTTTTTAGCTCACCTGGCACGTAGTGCCAAGGTGAGCTTTTAGGATCGCTGGATGTCCGTCCGTCCGTCCGTCCACAATTGTTCGTTAACACTCTAGCAGGTTCAAATCTCATTGGATCTTGATGAAACTTGGTCACAATGTTTGCCTCAATGAAGTCTAGGTCAAGTTTGAATGTGGGTCATGTCCGGTCAAAAACTAGGTCACTAGGTCAAATCTTCGAAAAACCTTGTTAACACTCTAGAGACTACAAATTTCATTGGATCTTCATGAAACTTCATCAATATGATTGCCTTAATAAAATCTAGGCCAAGTTTGAATGTGGGTTATGTTCGGTCAAAAACTAGGTCACTAGGTCAAATCTTCGGAAAACCTTTCTAACACTCTAGAGACTACACATTTCATTGGATCTTCATGAAACTTCATCAAAATGTTTGCCTCAATGAAATCTAGGTCAAGTTAAAATGTGGGTCATGTCTAGTCAAAAACTAGGTCACTAGGTCGAATCATCGAAAAACCTTATTAACACTCTAGAGACTACAAATTTCATTTGATCTTCATAAAACTTGATGAAAAGGTTTGCCTCAATGAAATGTAGGTCAAGTTCAAATGTGGCTTATGTCTTGTCAAAAACTAGGTCACTAGGTCAAATCATCCAAAAACCTCGTTAACACTCTAGAGACTACAAAATTCATTGAATCTTCATGAAACTTGAACAAAATGTTTGTCTCATTGAAATGGAGGTCAAGTTAGAATGAGGGTCATACCCGGTCAAAAACTAGGTCACACGGTGTACATGGTTACCAGGTGAGCGATTTAGGGCCATAGTGGCCCTTGTTTATAATTATTATGAAAAGGGATTTTGCCCATGGTTTTTTTTTCTTCAAAACAAATGTTCAATTTTTTAAAAGTTGATTCTTCTTAAACGCAGTTTTATAGGATATTGGCTCATTCCATGTCCTTTCAGTATACTTGTTGATTGTAACAACCCAAAATGCGAATCTGGCGATGTTTTGATTTATGAAGGACACAATTAATGTACTTTATGCCAAAACAATTTGATTCTCGTAATTAGGTCAAAGCATGTTTCGCGAAAAGGTCATTCTTATGGCCGCTTAACATAATATTTTCCCTAAACGAGTTATCCATGTGAATTTTTAAAACGTGAAATTCTGTGAAGCCTATAATCTTGCTTACAGGATACGGTTTACTATGGCAAGCCAAGCATACTTTCAATCAGATGTACATGTACCCGTAAATGTACCCGTAAATGTACCCGTATACTTGACACATTATTATTATTTTTTGTATTTTTTTTACAATCTACCATATAAAAGGGAAATTGTATACCACGGGAATCGAACAGATAGTCTAAACTGTCTGTCAACTTCAACTGCAGCTAAAATCGACTACATGAAGATCACTGAAATTCGCGTGTGGTGCTCTCGTGAAATGATTAATTTTTTAATGTTTATTTCTTATTTGACGAAATTTCGCCAAATAACGCCGCAATACGTGAATTTATTACGAAAATGTTCATAAAAGCCAACCATATCGTTTCTGACGTCAATACGAAAGTGCGTACATTTAGGGCTATTAAGTCGGTTTTAACAGTAAACGGCCTTTACGGCCGGCTTTTCAGCCAATTTAATTACAGGCAATACCTTTTTCTCAATCATGACTTTTTTCGCCCTCAGATATTTCAAATTGGACCTAGGCAAACAGTGTCTGATCATAATGCGGCGTCTGATCAAAATCTACACTCTTTACTGATAATAAATTTGAATAGAAAACAAAACGAAATTGAAAATCTAGACCAGGATTCCCTACGGTAAAAAAAGGGACTACTCAAATATATAAGCATGGAATAATTCATTGGTCGCAAACGGGTTAAGCAACCGCTTGTCTGACTTCAAAAATGTATAAATTGACATTTAGCAAATAGTTTAGGTTAACCATTTTTTATTTCAAATTCCATGAAAAACTGATCGGACCACAAGTTCTACCATCATTAATTACGGCCCTCCCCTATTCAAGTAATGATACATATAATACATATATTGTCACATGACATTTAGCAAATTGTGCAGACGACCATTTTAAAGCAGTCGATATACAGCAGGATTAGGGTTAACATACATGTATCAGCACAGAAGTGCGGCTCTTGTCACACATTCTCTGACAGGTGAACAACGCATGAGGAATATTTAAGTCTATTTATTTGAAAGACGCATTTCCAACGCAATAAATTTCTATTATAAGCACTAAAATATCTGTTATATTGTACTTTAAGGAACCCCCTCCCTTTATTTTTGAAGTATCGAACTTTGAATTGACACTAGAATGTTTTCCCTGGGTGAATACTTCAAAGTTTCTGATGTGTAACACTGTTTTACGTTCTTTTAATTCATGGTGATATTTAAGCCTGAACTCACATTCATATGAATATATCTGAATTTAATATTTATCCAAAATATACCCTATATCTATGGTAACCTCTTTACTGCAAAATCCAATCATATTGGCATTTGAAAACGTATGAGACATGACATGAGAAATCACGCCTTATTGCATTTCGAACAGTCACTGCGGCTGTTCTTGATCTTCACTGTTTTACACCCACGTGTATTTTATGAAGCTGTAGTATATACGGTACTTGTAAGTGTAGAGTAATAGACTCAGAGACAGCATGACTACGGTACGTAGTCTCTATTACACTGTCGCAATTCAATAAAGCTGGTTTTGTCATGGCACGGCTCATATACTAATTATTTCACTGCCATTATGGCGTTAATACCCATCTTACACAGTCGCTGCCACAAAGTATGTACATCGTATATATGCTTATATTTTTCGACTGCTTTTATTCATAACATTTGGATTTTTATACGTTTTTGACTGAAAAATATTGATGTTGAATGTCAAACAGTTTTGATCCTGATCAGACGCCGCGTAAAGCGGCCTCTGACCAGGATGTCAACTCTTTGCAAGTGTCAGTGTTGTCGGATTTGGCAGTGAAAGAGTCCGGTCGAACTGTGTGGCTCTATAATACTCAGAACTGCATTCATTATGTGGAACTTGTCAAGACCGAACCCGTAAGACTTTGGTATCATCTTCTCTCCGCAACACTTTCTTTTCTAAAAAAGGAAAACACAACTTTAACTCTTTACCCTATAGAAGTGCCTTTAAAGCACATTTACCTTTTAACTAATGGAGACATATTTTCATACTTTACAATGCTCTGTTTAAAGATACAAAGAAAGATTCTTCTGCATCCTGACGGGTGATTGCTTTATGCAGAATAAAACAAAAGGTGCATACTGCTTTTCTTTCAACCGGCCTTTAATGTTTACCTGTTTTCAGAACTAGACATAGACAATGGGTAAAAGGGTTAAAACAGTCGATTTCAGGAGATGAAGTTGTTTACAAAATATACATACAGTGTACCTATTCAATCAAAACAGCTATTTTCTTTCTATATACAATATAAATCTACAATCAACATAATTATAATGTATGTTTGTTATATCAAATGTTCATACTCCTGAAGTTTAACAGAAACCAGTTGGACCCAGATCTGACACCTGATGTGTGTCCAAGATATTTGCAATTAATGTCATTTAGCTTTAGCTTTAGAAACCAACTGTTAGCATGCAAGTAATTAATCCTTCCATCGCCATTGGCAATTAGTCGACTTTGCAAACAGTTTCGATCCTGATCATACGCTGCGTAAATAATCCTGATATTTTCTCTTTCATTTGCCTTTTATTTATAAAACGTTTAGCATGCTGAATAAATCGTCTGCTTCATATATATCGTCTGCGAAACAAAAATTCAAAATTAGTCTTAAGATTTACAAACTGAATATTTACATTCGCCCCCATTGAATTCCATTGAAAACATTGGTGTTTTATTTGTATAGATGCAATTGCTCTAGGGCGCGGGACTTTTGCTTATCTTTCACAGAGGAGGCGGAGCTTATGGACTATTTCTTCGCGAATCACAGCTTCAGTTATGCGGTTATGGCTTTTACTTTCAGAGTACACATTATTTGTGTTAGTAACCTCTAATTTGGATTAAACATACATGAATATTAAAACCATATTCATTTGATATGAGAAATAACAGCAAATATAATGTAAATATGAGAAACGAAATGGATATTTTCGGCGTTAAAGCGAAATAAACCACAGAAAATGATAGCAAATTAACCATGAGAGTTTGGAGTTTGCCGATCATTTTCTGCAGAACATTCTGCTTTACTTTCATCCTATTTTAATCCACCATCTGCTAGGATACATGTATACTGAAATATTTCTAAAGGTGCATATTCAGGAGTGTATTACTGTAGTGTAACTACTTTCTTCATAGGAGGATTAAATTAGAAGTGTAACAGGCATATTTATGGGCTGATGTGTTAAAATGATGACCGCTTGTTCTTTACTCTACTAGCTACTATTTCACATGTTTCCTTTTCGCTGAAGTTTCTTTCTGAATTTAGTTGAAGCGATTTTATTTTTTGTAGACAGGCTATTTTTCCTAGCCTAATTTGGTGTTTGCAAATGGGTTTTCCTGGTGAAATAAGGTGAAGATTACGATTTATCTTTGCAAATGAGCGTATGTCTGTAAAATTTAATGATTTGTTTGTGAAATACATTTTCAGATATATTTTACCCCATGTCGAAGTGGAGTGGAGACCCGGCCCGTACCTTTTCCTACCTCGGAAAAAACGGGAGTTTCTTCAGAAATTGGACTCTCGTACTCGCTGAAAATAGAAGTCATAGTGCAATATTTGGTATCAATGTGTCTCTATCTACCGTAACCGTGTTTATTTGGAAGTTCTGCATGTTTAGCGAAAGGTACGGTAGACTTGTCCAGGCTAGGGTCGCCCTGTCCGTGAAGTTATATACCTTTTCTTATATATGATAGATCTAGCACTACAGTAGACCAAACAAAAAATTTTTTGAGCCGCACACCTATGGTTGTTATAAAGTATAACGTATATATATATAGGAAAATAAGTGTCGTTTTGATACATTTTGCTCTACAAAATCGCTTGAATTCAATAAAACCGTTGCATTTCTGAGATGTGATCTAAAGTGGGACATGTTTTCTTTTTAAAATGTGTGTACACATAAATGTCAAAGCCACGCTAAAATAGCTCGACCTTTAAACACTTTGTTGCTGAATGTGTGATACGGAAAAAAGTAGCTCTTTACAATTCCGTTAATTTACTCGTTTTAGGGTGATTATAAGCGAGGAAAATACTCGAGTTTTTCAGCAACACATTATTTTAAAACATAAGTTGCTATTTTTACATAATTTGCATGATAATTTGCATGGGATGTATATGCGACATGACACATACAAAGGACCAGGGAAGCGGGGGTTCCGGAACCAACTTTCGGAAAATCCTGAGGAAAAAATGGAAATAAGAGAAGAAGGAAATGCTGAATGTTAATTAGTAAGTGGAACTGTTATTCTGTCCAGTTTAAAAGAAACACAGATGCAATACACTAAATTGTAGAAACTGGCAATTTCTTAACAACGTCCGCGATGCTTTTCAGTCTGAGTGGCAAGTTGTTTAGTGTCTGATCACACACCGGGTCTGGTTTGGTTTCAAACTGTTTACAGCTAATGATTCTGACTAATCTTAATTATTTTAGAAAAACCAAAACAAACGTATTCTCCACAGTCGCAGTGAAAGAGTTAATTACCTACACTGTTTTTCTGGATAAACATTTTTCTTAAAGAAATGCTTATAAAACTGTCTGTTTCGAAAATATCCAAATTTATTAAGTATATCTTTGACATTTATTTCAGTTTAAATACGAAAACATTCTCTCAAATTAGTGTAAAAGTTCTTTATTCTAGCGTGGTAAACACTTGTAAAGTACATATACAGGTAAATCCACAGAAAACTTTCTCTACCTATAGCGCAAAACAGGGCATAGTTACCTATGCACTGAATATGAGCGGAAATTATTGAAGCACTATAAAGACACGTGACTGAATACAACGAAAACCAGTAAAGAGTTTTAACGTTTTACCTTTTTTGCATTTACTCGTTCATTGCAATACCCCGAGTACAATATATGTCTGCAAACAGTTTAGATCCTGGTTAGACGCCGCTTTACGCGGCGTCTGACTAGGATCTGAACTGTTTGACATTGATAACAATATAATATCGGTCAATTTAATTCACCTAACGTTTCAAGTTTAAGAAATAAAAGCCGACGGCAGTTGTTATAAGGCGTAGTATGACGTCATTCAAGGCAAGACACGCCTTCGCCATGCTCAAACCTATCTGGAAGAACAGGAACATTCACCTGAGAACCAAGATCAGACTGTTTAATTCCAACGTTAAACCAGTTCTGTTATATGGAGCAGAAACCTGGAGACACACCAAGAAGCTGGACAACAAGCTACAAGTGTTCATCAATACATGCCTCAAAATATCCAACAGGGAACTATGGCAGCGAACCAATCAGACACCCATCACCGACGCTATCAAACAGCGAAAATGGAGGTGGATTGGACACACTCTGCGTAGGGACAAGCCAAACATAGCACGGCACTCCCTGGATTGGAATCCACAGGGAAGACGGAAGAGAGGTCGACCGGTCCAAACCTGGAGGAGAACCCTGAACACTGAACTCTCTAAGGTCAACATGTCATGGGGAGAGGCAAAGAGAGTGGCAACAGACCGGGTCCGATGGAGAACTGTGGTGACGGCCCTATGTCCCGCCAGGGATGAAGAGGACTAAGTAAGTAAGTAATGACGTCATTGCAATGAAAGGGTTAAGTAAATATGTTATCTGTGTTACTGTCTGAAAAAAGTCTCTTCCTGTTGAGGGAAATGGAACATTGAATATAACACAAATATGGTGGCACGTTTCTGACACCAGTTAACCACTTGTTTATCATGATAGATTCCTGTTAATATCTCACATGTGTATTCACAATTTTCGATTACATATGTCTATTAGACACACGTAATCAAAAAAGGTCAATACACATATATAAAAACAGGATTACATGACCATTGTTTGTTGATTTCTATATTCTCGAATGCGCGAATGGCTCTAAACCTGTCGGACTGAACCGAATTGCCAACGTTGTTAAGAAATAACCAGTTTCTACAATTTAGAAAATTACATTTGTTTCGTTGAAACTGGACAGAATAACATCTCTCCTGAACAATTTACATTCAACATTTCCTTCTTTTCCATTTTTTAGGATTTTCCGGGGGTTGGGTCGGGACCCCTTCCCTTGTTCCCGTGGTTATGATACACCTGATGCATGTTGTCATACAAATTATGCAAAACTGCAACTTATATTATTTTTTAATAATGTGTTGCTTAAAAACTATACTAAAGATAACCCACAACATACAATTGACTCGAGCTTTACTCCATTGATATTCCTTTCTACGCAATATTCCATCCACTGCAGAAATGAATGTGCAAAATTAATTACATTTTCTGAACGCTAGTTGCTTAAAGCAGGTTGAGAGTAAAGCAGAATGCGCCTGAATGCACATTCTGCTTTATACTATCTACCTGCTTTAAGTTGTCATCTGTCTTTAAAATTACAAATTGGCTATGGAGTAATGAGTTAAGAAGGTCACCTTGAATCTTGTGAAACTACTGTCAATATTTAGGCTACCCGTGATGACCATGTTCCTCCGTCCTTATCGACGATTCTCACTCTGAAGTAACGGCCACAGATCGAACACATGAAATCTGCCCTGCGTTTATTAACGAAGGCGCTTCGTGGCGCTTTGCCACGACCCGCTTACCTCAAGGCGCACAAAGGTGGAGTGACTATGGAGAACGACAAAAGCATGCAATGTTAAAGGCACGCGAACCTTCGGATGCCCTGATGAAAGCGGGCCGTGACAAGGCGTCACGAGACGCTTTCGTTAATGAACACCAGGCTGAAGTTAGGTTATGAATTGCTTGCCATCCTCGTCTTTCGAAGCGCAGGTTTCCTGATGCACTCATCTTAATCGCTTATGTTCAGCAGATCGAGCCCCAGTTGATATAGCTGGCAGTTCTAGCTTCTGTCCGATCTTCCCATGTGTCTCATTAGCTAAACCAAGCCTCTTCCTGTACACGTAAACCCGACCTAGTTTACAATAAACTTTTTTCTTTAAATTAAATATTTAAGTGAATTAGTACTTTAATTCGCTTGGTCCGGTTGTCTGTCCAATCCATTTCACTGTAATAAGATTGACTGTTTTTTTTAGTAAACTTGGGTCATACCGCATCCACATTTTATAAAATCAATATTATTTTAAGTAGAAACTAGGCTAACAATTGGTTAAGGCAGAAGTTATACATGGTTTCGTTTATATTGCGCATCCATTTGGTAACGAATTTCTGTCAGCTTTCCTGAATAAATTGTCTAATTATATGTATTCACATGTTTTAGATTAGATTCAACACGGACATGGACTCGCAGTGCTTCTAGTTAGCGACTGTCGTGAAGCAATTAATATTGCTTCACTCAATGAATAATTGTACGTAATGGTATTTAATACTTCTTTCAACACTAAGTAACTCTTGTGGAGTCTCGTGTAGATCGTTTTAGTTTCAAAAACAAGAACCAGTTTTCTTGGAATTCGAAGTAGTTTATTAAATACTGTTGTTATTTAGCCAACAGGGTACATGTAGATCAAGATCAGAGGGTTCCTATAGGAATAATCTGATCTGGGACTACACTGTTTGCAAATATCATGAGTATATTTTAACAATTCATGGTTTTGAAAGAGTTAAACTTTCAAAACAAGATACTTCAAAGGTTTGAATTCTGATAAGCTACAGTTTACGGACATCCTTCAGTGTTGAACGTCACTGGTTTCCTTGTCTGTCATTACCGTATAAAGTAATTATATCAAGGTAATTAAGCAACCATTGCTTCCAAAATGTTATTGTTAGAATTCCATGGCATTCCATCGACAGGGAACAATTATAATCATACAAGGTTATTAAATGTTTGAAGTTTCGAAAGCAGTTAAACTAATATTGTTCACGTCCTACAGTACATTGTAGGAAATTATATCATATTTAACTCTGAATGGCAAACAGTTTAGAGCGTTGTCAGAAGCCAAGTTACTTCTCCGTATTGTTTGAAATGACCTCAAACAGTTTACAAATGGATACATTCATCCATTGATGATTTATCATTGTAAACTTCAAGCTTTTATTATCATTGCTACACGGATGTTTTTCAAGTTTTACTACAGTATAACCTTACTTATCCGACACACGTCGGTACCAACTGATGATGTCTGACAAAGCAGTGTTCCGGTTAAAGCGGGTTTAGATACAAACTCGCTAATGTTGACATACCCGTATTTCAAAGTTAAAACGTGACTTTACCACGTTTTAACTTTGAAAAACGGGCATGTTTCTCTTAGCGAGCTTGAGAAATAAAAATGTACCAAAACAAACACGGATTAGCTCGACTCGAAGTTAGACTGTGTGTAATGCGATATTTGGGTCCGAAAATCATTGTCGGATAAACCAGGCTTTACTGTATATCCCATGTAATAATAGAAATACATCTCTATTCCTTTGGCATCAAAGACAGACTCTTTCTGGTCTGGTGTCTCATACATGAATCTAACATACCGCTTCTTGGTCGGTAGCCAAGTATGTACAGCCTAGTGCCGAAAAAAACAACATTGGCAAACAGCGTAGACCATTTTGAGACGCCGCGTTACGTGGCTTCTCAAAATGGTCTGTACTGTTTGCTATTTCGTATAAAATGATGTGATGTATTGACATGTACTGTCGTGAGTTTATAGCACCAATGTCACAAATCGTTCAGCAACTGTACAGGGCGAGATCATTTCAATATCCAGGAGTTAAAGGCTTTATTTTACTAAAACATGACGCGAACATTTTTTTCTCATGTATTTTTTTTTTACCCGTATCCTTATTTTTTCTGTCTGTTCAAAACGATTTAGATACCAGTATAACTATAATTATGTATGTTATAAATCATTCTTCTGTTGCAAATGCAACAAATAATTTCATGTTATAGCAACAAAACTGACAGTAAAATTACACAGTCTACACTGGGGAGAGAGAAATTACTGTTTAATTGTGAGCACATTTTTTCCATTTGTAGCTTTCCTGTTGTGATTCGTAAATTATTACACTAAAATGTTGTTGTCAGGAACACATGTGCCTTTCTTACGTCAGTGTTTATAAAACTTGATTCTCGAGGCAAATCATGTGAGTATTTTTTTTATATTGCATTAAACCCTTCACTGTCTTCCCTCGAGTACAATAGTTATTTGAAAAACGGTTTTGATTGATAATTCTGATCAGACGCCGTGTTACGTGACGTCTGATCAGGATCAAAATTGTCTGACAATCATTTCAATATTTCCTAAGAAAAGAAAACAACTTTAGATTTGAGACATAACAACAGATGACAATAATTCAAGATTGATGACGTCATGGCGAAACACAGGTTCAATAACTTGACGTGCTTGTTAAATTGTTAAGTTAACATCAAATATTAAACTTATCTGCTCCCACGACATTCGTATTTACAAACAGTTTAGATCCAGGTCATACATTTAATCAGGATCGAAACTCCTCGACATAAGTGTCGAAATTTCGTCAGTCAAAATGTGTTATCCCTTCAGTACCAAGCTTTGTAGCAATGCCATTTGCAATTTGTCCGTATCCAGATCGACGTAACCCGACGTCTTGTCGAGATCCTAAATGGCAAAACAAGTTATTACAACTAATTATACAAATCACTCTCGATGGCACGAATGGTGAAGTAGACTACAGTACTCCCTCCCTACAACAACATCCAATGGGAGACAAATACTTTTTGTGTTTTTTCAGAGGGAGTTGTTATAGGGAGAGAAAATTAAGACTTTTAAGCTTACATTTGCAAACAGCTTGAATCCAGATCCAACGCGGCGTTTGATCTGGATGCAACCTGCTTGTCACTTGTCATTATGGTTCTCTGTAAAAATGTATATTAAATATAACAGCAGACGACACTTATAAGAAGACAATATTGCAGCAGTATAAGAGTGAGATATACGTATTTGTCTTGTTTGGGGAACAGCAACAAGCGTTGTTGTAAGGAGGTGGTCGTTGTTCGGGGCTGTTTGAGGAAGGAAACACTGTTATCCCTTCAGTGTCAAGCTCTATAGCAAGCATTTTCAAACAGTCATGATCCAGATCCGCGAACGCGACGTCTTATCGGGATATAACATTACAAGACAAGTTATTACAACTGATACATATCACTCTCGATGGCTCGAATGGTAAAGTACATGTATGGTCATTGTTATTGGAGGAAGCCAGAGTGTCCGTAGAATAATCACGTGTCCGAAAGGGCAACCAATACATACTGCCCTGATTTACAAACAAATCAAATAAAATCACCTTTATATTTGAAGGTAAATAAACTAACCATTATCCTCTTTGTTTACCTCTATATGAACATACATTACATATACAGTGCTCCTTCTCTACAACAATATGGAAATATGGAAGATTAAAATGGTGTGTTATTTAGAGGGAATTGTTAATGGAAGGAAAAGTGCAACGTGCAACGCGGCGTCTGCTCTCGATTCAAACTGTTTTCCACTCATGATTATGTTTTGGTCTAAATGGCTAATGTGTAACTTTGAGAAAAACGAGACCTATCACAAATGGTCATTCATACCCCCAGTAGGGTCTTGTCACAAGAGGTAAATGTTTCAGGATACAGTGTATGTGTGCACTTAAGTGCTACATAACTTGGAAAAAATAAGAAAGGGCAACAACTCCAAAAATAGCTCTCATTATTTGGCAGTTGATAAAAATATAACAACAAAGGCAAAAAACTCCAAAAATATGAATGACAGAGTAATGTTTCGTATGTACTGCACTTCTGGTAATTAAGATATATCTGTATATGAAGTTTGAAGTCAATAGCTCTTATACTTTGGAAGTTATGCTCCGGACAAGCATAAATTGGGTAAAAATATAACAACAAAGGGCAATAACTCCAAAATTATTGATGATAGAGTTATTGTTCTTGCACACTGTACTCCAAGTTAATGAGATCTATCTGTATATGAAGTTTGAATTCAATAGCTCTTATACTTTGGATGTTATGCTCCGGACAAGCCTAAATTGGTAAAAATATAACAACAAAGGGCAATAACACCAAAAAAACTGATGATAGAGTTATTGTTCTTAAGCACTGTACTCTATGTTAATGAGATCTATCTGTATATGAAGTTTAAAGTCAATAGCTCTTATACTTTGGAAGTTATGCTCCGGACAAGCCGAAATTGGGTAAAAATATAACATTAAAGGGCAACAACTCCAAAAATACTGATGATATAGTTATTGTTCTTGTGCACTGCACTTCTAGTCAATGAGATCTATCTGTATATGAAGTTTGAAGTCAATAGCTCTTGTACTTTGGAAGATATGCTCCAGACAAGAATATATTTAATAAAAATAAGAAAGGGCAATAACTCCACAAATATTGATGACAGAGTTATGGTTCCTGCGCACTGCACTCCTGGTCAATGAGATCTATCTGTATATGAAGTTTGAAGTCAATAGCTCTCATACTTTAGAGGTTATGCTCCGGACAAACCGGACGGACGGACGTTCTTACGGGAGGATTATGTGGCTATTTTCTATTGTTTTCTTTTGCGTGGCTAGCCACACAACCGACAATTTCTTTTTGCTCTAACTTGAAAAATAGGCTAACCCTACCCCTAACCCTATGTCCCACAACTGGCCTGGTTAATGTCACAAGAGACGGCCAGGTTAATGTTTTTCAATTATGGGGCTAAGAATTTTAGCCACGTAAGTACCCTCTCGTAAGCACGGACAACCGGACGGATGGACAGTGTTCTAACGGGAGGATACTTATGTTGCTATTTTCTATTGTTTTCTTTTGGGTGGCTAGCCACACAAGCGACAATTTATTTTTGCTCTAACTTTGAAAAAATTATCTGGAGGCTAACCCTACCCCTAACCCTATGTCCCACAACTGGCCAGGTTAATGTAACAAGAAATGTCCAGGTCGGCCAGGTTAATGTTTTTCAATTATGGGGCTAAGAATTTTAGTCACATAAGAACCCTCCCGTAAGCACGGACGGACGGACATGGTGACTCCAGTTTACCCTCCCCCCCCCCAAACTTCGTTTGAGGGGGAATAAAGAGCAAACCATGAGTTTAAGCAGACGATATTGCTGCAGTGAAAGGGTAAACAATTGTCTTGTTTAGGGAACACTTGCAAATGTTGTTGCTAAGAGGGAATCGTTGTTCGGAAGGTTGTTGTATGGAGGGAACACTGTTATACATATAGGATAAAATAGTGTAAAATGGCATGGTTGGCCGGGAGGTAAAGCATGCGGTTTATATTCGTTTCACAGGTTTAAATCTCCGGAACAGCTCATTATTTGAAATTCACTTTTCAACATTAATCTTTTTCCTAAAATAATAGTTATGTATTTATACAGGTGCCTAACACCCGTTAACATTTTTAAAAATTAGTTTCCATTATTTTAAAAGCATTCTGAAAGTAAAACAGACAGCGGTACATTGTAAAACAGAACGAGTATGTTTACTGCAACCTAATGTAACATTGACTAGAGTACATTGCTTTGTATAAACAATTGTATAAACAATAATTTTATTGACATCAATGTTTTAACTCTTTGTACCCTAGCGGCTGATTTGTACCACTGTGACAGTGATAACCTTTCCAAATAGTTTAATAATGCATAATGCAGCGTCTCATCTGGATCCAAACTGTTTCACACTCTGACCCTGTTTTGAAAAGAAATTTATAAAAGAATACCTAGCATGTCAAGAATTAATATTGTTCGATTGTGCAAAACATCATATTAGATAAATTGTGCTGGAAAACAAACATCATTTCTATACATGTACCTATATGACACTGTGATTGCTTTTAGTACTAACAGTGTTGACACATGTACAAAAGTCCAGAAAGGTGAATTAATTTTGCATGCTGGGCACATTTTTCGTCTGCAACAATTGTCATCTAAGGTACAATTTTCAAAATTTCTTTCAAAACAGCCAAGTCAGAGTGTCAGTCAGTTTGGATCCAGTTGAGACGCCGCGTTACGCGGCGTCTCATCTAGATCCAAACTGTTTGCAAAGGTAATCATTGTCGGGATAATTCCGCCACTAACATGCAAAGAGTTAGACCCTTCACTGGCATAAATCTGTTTGTTGAAAATGCACATCTATATTTTGTCTCAATTGTGGAATTAATTCATGTAAACTGATCAAGTATATTCACGTTGATACGTGTCAAATAGTTTGTATCCTGATCAAACGTCGAATAAAAGAGCTTATGATCTGGATCTGAGGATCTCAACTGTTTGCAAATGTAAAAGTAGTGTAGCTAGGCAATGAAAGAGTTAATGGAAATATCGAATACAGTGAAACTTCCACATCTCGTACTCGATTAAGATGAACATAGCCTTATTTCAAAGTTAAACGTTTAAATTTTGAAATAAGGATATGTTCGACTTAAGTGATGCTGAAATATTCAATTCAACTGTAGAAAAATGAAGAAATTCGAGTTAAGGCGAGTTCGAGATATGGAAGCACGGCTGTACTTACATGATCATTAATAAATGGTCCACGCTATGTTTACAGATG
This sequence comes from Gari tellinella, assembly GCA_922989275.2. NCBI lineage: Eukaryota > Metazoa > Mollusca > Bivalvia > Cardiida > Psammobiidae > Gari > Gari tellinella. The sequence continues at coordinate 26,251,900 of OV277862.1, forward strand.
GAGATTAAATATATGCTGCTGTGCATTTCCAACTTTCTCTGTAGGGGGCTGTTTGTGTTGTATTTTGAATCAGTTTATATTTCTAGGGTGTTTGTATGTGTTTACTTAAAAACTGTTTATCACTTTAGATGTATCTCAAGCTATACATGCATATCTAAGTGATTAGTGTGTTGCTCGGAGGGAGTTGTTATAGAGAGGGATAGTTAATGTCTTTAGAATATATTTGCAAACAGTCTGAGCCCTGATCAGAAGCCGCGTAACGCGGCGTCTGATCTGGGTTCAAATTGTTTGTCACTCGTCTTTCTGATTCTTCTGCCAAAATACCAAATGCGTGACCTTAGAAAAAATGTCAGACGACAATTTTAAGCAGACGATATTGCAGCAGTGAAATGGTTTTTATATGTATGTCTTGTTTTGGAAACAGCGGAAAACGTTGTTGTAAGGAAATAATTGTTGTTCGGAGGGTCATTGTAGGGAAGGAACACTGTATTATTAACAGCGAACGAGTTTATACGAGTGCTATTCTATTTACAAAGCAAGCAACGCGTGTATTAATCATTATATAAAAACGTGATTTTAAAAATATTTTGTAAAATGACAAACGGTGTAGGTCCTGATCAGAGTGCTCCTACAGGAGCCCTCTGATCAGAGTCCACACTGTTTGCATGGGCTAAGTGTGGTCCTCACAGGTACACTGTTCGTAAATCACAAGTAGATCTATATTCGTCGCTAGGGTTAAATGTGTTAAAAAAAATATGGTGCTCAATATAACTACAGCAGGTGCTGAGACACTCAGGGTCTGATGTGATGGTGAGCTGTTTGCATAAAAAGTGGTCTGTCGTCTTGTCTTATTTGGAGCTCGAACATGTATTGATATATACGAGAGTTACGTCTGAAATCTGGACACCTCTATGGGTTGAAATAGGGAATTAATGACTAACTATTGCGTTGTGGGTTATGATGGTGTTGCAGAGAGCTCTTATATGAGCTTTCTGTAATACCATCGTGCTGCTCTGGGCGCCAGCCTGTCGGGGGAACCGTTGGTGTTTGTGTCCGGTTTTCAGATGTGTTACTGTATTTCAAACTATTTGACCGTGGGAAATTTCTAAATTCCGATAGCGTCATCATTATGACGTCATATAACTACGGTTATGTGATATCATATTGTGTACAAATATATCGCATGCTTGGCTTAATCTGGTTCCCGTTGTGCAACAATAAACGGCGTTTTAACTTCTATATATAGACTCGAACTCAGTTTGTAATAGATTTAGACTGAGTATATTTAATTTTCATTCTGGATCTAGATATATTTCGCTTTTGCTGTTTTCAGGGGTTTCTAGCCTGCCCTGGACTATCTGTTTAAGTGTTGGATATCTTGATGATTTTTCTGCTGTGGAAATCTCTCACTGCGTCATGTAGGTTTCATAATATTTTAGTATTTTAAAAGCATATGTTTCTTAAATCTGCTATTGAGCTGCTTTCGTCTGTACATATCTAACCCTTTACCTGCTAATCCCGATTTTATTACAATCTGCAAACGGTTCAGATCCAGATAAGACGCTTAGTCAGGCAGCGTTTCATCTTGATACAAACTATTTGACACTCGTTTTTGGTTTTTCTATAATTAAAAATTGCATAAATCTGAATGTTACGAAATTTGTAAACGACTATTTCAAAGGAGGCGATATTATAGCAGGATAAGGGTTAAAAATATAGAAATTTATGTATGTAATACTTTAATGGAGGGCCTCATGGAGGATTAGTCATTAGACTAAATGGGCTACCCTCGGTAAATAAAGTATTTCATTCATTCATTCATTCAAGACATGTCGATGGTTGTCATTAGCAAAGCAAGAAATATTATTTTTGAAAATTTGAGATTTAAGACAGTTAACCCTTTAAATGGTAATGGAATACGATTTACATTTAAATATAGACATAAACTGATATAATTATTTCAAAAAGAAATTTTAGATTTTTCTTTTAAGAAGTTTGTTGTACCGATAAATCCAAATTTCTAATTTACAGTTTTTCTCCAGACCATCTTATCAGTCTATGTCATTCACGTTTCGTAATTACTGTCAAAACAGTTTGACAGGTGACACGATTGTTTGGATAAGATTTAAAGACATTTATCACCTAAGTAATTAACGTGTCGCTTCTTGGTCACGTGCTCTCTGCAGTCCCATTGGGTCACTGCGTGTCACATGGCTCAAAAAGGGGCGTTACTAATTATTTCTTATACCCGTTCCTATATTTTGGAAAAATGGAGTTTTACAGAGAGTTTAGATTTTAGGCAGTCAAGAAGTGATTAGTTTAACACGGGTGGCTACTGGCCCCGACGTTCGCTCAGGGATTTCCCGGCGTCATGTTAAATGCAGTTTTGGACATTATTCTGAGGATTACCTCACTAAAATTATTGAACAGTTGTTATTTTATATTCTTATGTGGATAACCACATGTGTTTAACATACTCTGGATGACCAGGACGATTATTAAAATTACTAGAAACTATATCAACACTGTTTTTATTTCCAACCTCTACCACGAAAGTTACTAAGGAGAATCGACCAATAGTACAAGTTATTACGTAAAAAATAATGTCTGACGCGTGTTATGTTCCAGTGTTCTGGAGTAGGTTCATTTCGGTTCATGTTGCGACTTATCGACTTATATGATCTTATATAGCGTTAAACCATCGTGTAGGCAAAGAACTGCTATTAAAATTATACATATATATCACACATGCACATTGCATTTATTATATTGAAGTTATTGATCAAGTGCCATTACTTTTCAAACGCCCCTCGTATTAAATTGTGTAGTGTAGATACCGTAGTAGGGTGTTAATCGACGCTAGGGATGTCGTAACTTCGTTGAGCTTGATTAAAAGAACATTTATATATTACTAAATTCAGTCAAACCTTATTACATGTAACCCCAGTTCTTATTTTCGTATTTACCCGTATTTATACAGCTAACACATTCAACCCTAACGACTAGTTTACTCGTCATTATCTAACCTTAAAGCGCATGCTTGTCAATTTCAAACCGTTTAGACCCTAATCGGAGGGCTCCCGCAGGAACCTTCTAACCTAAATAGAATCTAGCCAATAATGGTCTTGACTTATTCGGAAAAAAGAATGATTTATTAACAAAAGAGTGAAACAAAAGAGTGATACTCATCAATTCAGTTTTGAATTATAGAAGTCATGACTCTTTTATTCGTCACGGCATTCGTGGTTTTATTGCACAAAACTAACTGCCTTTATATTGTTTTCGCATAGTTCTTTCCAAGAAACAGTACTGATGGAATTTGCGAATGAAATATTTAACATGACTATATCTACATCACAGATATTTATTCAATTGTGCATTTAAAGGTGAAAAGAAAGTTATGAATACAAATGTACCGTTTTAGCATTTTCTCAAACATTATACAAATATTTGACATTTTTCAAAACCTGTTTCGCCAAAACATGTTGGTCTTAAAAGAAATAAACATTGAACTCTGTACTGTATTCATTTCCATTAGCACACCAGTATAACAAATAGCGGACGGTCAACTGTCAATCATAAACAAAAAGTGTATGAGTTTGCTATGGTAAAATGATTGTCAGTAAAAATAGTTTTGCTCTAAAACTACACTGCAGTCGAGCAGACGTTACCATTTCACATTTAAACGCCAACTGAAGGCAAACGACAGATCATTTACTGTAAAACAAGAACTATCTTTAAAAAAGATATTCAGCGGAATGGGTGGTGGAATTCATGCTGTTGATGTGTGTGCAAAATTGTATGATATTGGAGGTTTTCAAAGAATTGTAATATCTTGGATTGAAAAGCCAAAAATACACATTCAAGGATATAGCATAACTCTGACTAAAAAACTATAAATGTACAGAAATGCAAAACAATGATATAACCCATATCCTAGCTACTGGTAGGAGATCCTCAGATTAAACTATATTGTTCTATATATCAAACTTCATTCATGGGGAGTTTCTTGAAACAAACTATAACTAGATAAACTGTGCATGCCCATACACCTCACTCTTGTAAATAAATGATGAAACAACACAATTGTGTTTAACTCACTTGAGGCCATTTATTATATTGCTATCAATGTATGGTAAATTTGTACAAATAGTTAACAATTAAAAAAAATTGGGAGTAAACCATTATTAAACAAAACACCTAGCTACCACTGTCTATCTATATAAAGACAGTCACATCTGCTAGCATATCTTAAAATAGAAACATGATGTCATCAGCTCAGTATTACACACTGCCTTACACTCACATCAGTGCATAAACCTGCCAGGCTGCATGCAGTTTCAGGGCTCCAGATACATTGTAAGAGGGGAGTAAATTGAACAAATCTAACATTTTCTCACTCATTTCAGCACCAAACCCTATGGTGTTACCACCCATTTTTATCGTCTCGAAGAGACAATTCAAATGAGTTGGACATCATAGGGTTTAATGCACAAATAAAGTTTTTAAGTTTTTAAATAATTCTCTTATCTGGAGCCCTGGCTACTATCCAATCAGACAATTCAGTTTCAACAGGTGCTCTTAATTCCAAATTTCTGATCAAATATGATTGGTTCAAATGTTTGTCTAAATAGAAATTTGTGTCTAAATAGATAATAGACAGCTCCGCTGAAAAAAAACCCCACTTTTTGAAATGTTGAACGATTTGTTTCAGTCTGAGTGACGAACAGTTTGGAGCCTGATCAGACGCCGTGTTACCCGGCGTCTGATTTGGCTCAAAATGGAATGCAATGGAAATATTTGTTATAGCATACATGCGTTTACGAGTAATCTAAAATACTTGCAAATATTAAAATAGTATTTCGTATGAATCATGGAGTTTCAAACATGAGCTTTCTTTCCAAAATAACAGTACATGTATATAATAGTAGTTTATTATTTTAATAATAATGTTAATGTCTAGAAATAGTGGGAATTCTGCTTCCGTGACTAAAGCCACTAAACGTGTTGGTAGATTAAATCCAATGCTACATGTACATTCGTTATAGGCTGAACACTAGTATATGTATAAAGAAGCTTTCTATTTAGGATCTAGTATGTTTGTTAAACGTACATGTATATTACTGTAAAATATATAAAATCAAATTAAAAGGCAGTATAAACTGGTCATTTTTTTTAAATATGGAAAAGTCCATATCAAAATTTCAGCAAAGAAAGGGTTGAAGTAATAAATCTTTCCTGAGGGCGGAGAGACAAATCTTATGGGAGCAACAATAGTCAAACATGTTTACCAAAGATATATCAACCTGCCAATTGTTGGTGTTATAGATCTGAACTTTCCCTCTTTTCCAGACCGTAATTGGCGAAAGGAAAGTAACGGGATTACATTTTACTCGGCGTCTGTTCAGGATTCAAACTTTTTTGCAAAGTCGTCTATAGGCACGTATGACTGTGAACGAGTTAACATATCGTTCAGTTAGTGTATTAATGCAAGAGAAACGAAACGTCTCTTACCGCAAATGCCATTCAGGGAAGACTATTAAACACCTGTTTATGATAAAAAAAATATTATTCGCGACAATGTTATGTTGACAACCTCTTCAACATAACACCACTACCAGTAATAAACTCATGAATATTGCCCATGTGTTAAAATGCTTAACATGTTAGTTTTCTCAAACATGAGCGCCAGCAGGGCTTTGATTGTCCTACGAGATTAGCTGCTTATTTCGTCCTTTCCAAATAACACGAACACGAAATGTTTTAAGCACAGTCAAAATAACACGAACACGAAATGTTTTAAGCACAGTCAAAATAACACGAACACGTAATGTTTTAAGCACAGTCAAAATAACACGAACACGAAATGTTTTAAGCACAGTCAAAATAACACGAACACATAATGTTTTAAGCACAGTCAAAATAACACGAACACGGACTGTTTTAACCACAGTCAAAAAAACACGAACACGAAATGTTTTAAGCACAGTCAAAATAACACGAACACGAAATGTTTTAACCACAGTCAAAAAACACGAACACGAAATGTTTTAAGCACAGTCAAAATAACACGAACTGAAACTGTTTTAAGCACAGTCAAAATAACACGAACACGAAATGTTTTAACCACAGTCAAAATAACACGAACACGAAATGTTTTAAGCACAGTCAAAATAACACGAACACGAAATGTTTTAAGCACAGTCAAAATAACACGAACACGAAATGATTTAAGCACAGTCAAAATAACGCGAACACGAACTGTTTTAACCACAGTCAAAATAACACGAACACGAAATGTTTTAAGCACAGTCAAAATAACACGAACACGAAATGTTTTAACCACAGTCAAAATAACACGAACACGAAATGTTTTAAGCACAGTCAAAATAACACGAACACGAACTGTTTTAACCACAGTCAAAATAACACGAACACGAAATGTTTTAACCACAGTCAAAATAACACGAACACGAAATGTTTTAAGCACAGTCAAAATTACACGAACACGAAATGTTTTAAGCACAGTCAAAATAACACGAACACGAAATGTTTTAAGCACAGTCAAAATTACACGAACACGAAATGTTTTAAGCACAGTCAAAATAACACGAACACGAACTGTTTTAAGCACAGTCAAAATAACACGAGCACGAAATGTTTTAAGCACAGTCAAAATAACACGAACACGAAATGTTTTAACCACAGTCAAAATAACACGAACACGAAATTTGTTAACCACAGTCAAAATAACACGAACACGAAATGTTTTAACCACAGTCAAAATAACACGAACACGAAATGTTTAAACCACACTCAAAATAACACGAACACGAAATGTTTTAAGCACAGTCAAAATAACACGAACACGAAATGTTTTAAGCACAGTCAAAATAACACGAACACGAAATGTTTCAAGCACAGTCAAAATAACACGAACACGAACTGTTTTAACCACAGTCAAAATAACACGAACACGAAATGTTTTAAGCACAGTCAAAATAACACGAACACGAAATGTTTTAAGCACAGTCAAAATAACACGAACACGTAATATTTTAAGCACAGTCAAAATAACACGAACACGATCTGTTTTAAGCACAGTCAAAATAACACGAACACGAAATGTTTTAACCATAGTCAAAATAACACGAACACGAAATGTTTTAATCACGGTCAAAATAACACGAACACGAAATGTTTTAACCACAGTCAAAATAACACGAACACGAAATGTTTTAACCACAGTCAAAACAACACGAACACGAAATGTTTTAACCACAGTCAAAATAACACGAACACGGAATGTTTTAAGCACAGTCAAAATAACACGAACACGAAATGTTTTAGCCACAGTCAAAATAACACGAACACGAAATGTTTTAACCACAGTCAAAATAACACGAACACGGAATGTTTTAACCACAGTCAAAATAACACTACACGAAACGTTTTAACCACAGTCAAAATAACACGAACACGAAATGTTATAACCACAGTCAAAATAACACGAACACGAAATGTTATAACCACAGTCAAAATAACACGAACACGAAATGTTTTAACCACAGTCAAAATAACACGAACACGAACTGTTTTAACCACAGTCAAAATAACACGAACACGAAATGTTTTAACCACAGTCAAAATAACACGAACACGAAATGTTTTAAGCACAGTCAAAATTACACGAACACGAAATGTTTTAAGCACAGTCAAAATAACACGAGCACGAAATGTTTTAAGCACAGTCAAAATTACACGAACACGAAATGTTTTAAGCACAGTCAAAATAACACGAACACGAACTGTTTTAAGCACAGTCAAAATAACACGAGCACGAAATGTTTTAAGCACAGTCAAAATAACACGAACACGAAATGTTTTAACCACAGTCAAAATAACACGAACACGAAATTTGTTAACCACAGTCAAAATAACACGAACACGAAATGTTTTAACCACAGTCAAAATAACACGAACACGAAATGTTTAAACCACACTCAAAATAACACGAACACGAAATGTTTTAACCACAGTCAAAATAACACGAACACGAAATGTTTTAAGCACAGTCAAAATAACACGAACACGAAATGTTTCAAGCACAGTCAAAATAACACGAACACGAACTGTTTTAACCACAGTCAAAATAACACGAACACGAAATGTTTTAAGCACAGTCAAAATAACACGAACACGAAATGTTTTAAGCACAGTCAAAATAACACGAACACGTAATATTTTAAGCACAGTCAAAATAACACGAACACGATCTGTTTTAAGCACAGTCAAAATAACACGAACACGAAATGTTTTAACCATAGTCAAAATAACACGAACACGAAATGTTTTAACCACGGTCAAAATAACACGAACACGAAATGTTTTAACCACAGTCAAAATAACACGAACACGAAATGTTTTAACCACAGTCAAAACAACACGAACACGAAATGTTTTAAGCACATTCAAAATAACACGAACACGGAATGTTTTAAGCACAGTCAAAATAACACGAACACGAAATGTTTTAGCCACAGTCAAAATAACACGAACACGAAATGTTTTAACCACAGTCAAAATAACACGAACACGGAATGTTTTAACCACAGTCAAAATAACACTACACGAAACGTTTTAACCACAGTCAAAATAACACGAACACGAAATGTTATAACCACAGTCAAAATAACACGAACACGAAATGTTTTAACCACAGTCAAAATAACACGAACACGAAATGTTTAAACCACACTCAAAATAACACGAACACGAAATGTTTTAACCACAGTCAAAATAACACTAACACGAAATGTTTTAACCACAGTCAAAATAACACGAATACGAAATGTTTTAACCACAATGGAAATAAGGAAAATATTTTTCCTTCTTTGTGATATCCTTGGTTTCTAGTGTGCATTACATGGTTCTTGTATGTTTTGCTTTAATTATGCTTTGCCATGTTATGTACACTTTTTACCGAAATAAATCTATCTATCTATCTATCTAGTCAAAGTAACACGAACACGGAATGTTTTAACCACAGTCAAAATAACACGAACACGAAATGTTTTAACCACAGTCAAAATAACACGAACACGAAATGTTTTAACCACAGTCAAATGCACAAGAAACGCAAAGGCAATGCAATAGAACGCAACAAGTAACAACTTCTTAACATTCTGGCCATTTGTTTTTGTCTGAGACACAAACAGTTTGGAGCCTGATCAGATGCCGGTTTACCCGGCGTGTCTTCTTGCTCCAACACGTTCTGGCTGGATTAATTATTTAGCACAAAGGCTACCTATGGGAAATAATCTCGTCTTCTACTCTCGGATATTTCGCTCTTATCATTTGTTGTTCCCGCTCCATTATGATATGAGCCGTGCGATGACAGACCAAGCCTTATTGCACTTCACCATTATACAGACTTAACATCGGTGTCATCCCAGGCTCTGAATCTGAGTTTGGTCTACACCTCCAAATACCGCATGTAATACAGCTGTATTTTATGCTTTAGATGCACGAGGGTGTCAAACAGTGTAGGTCAAGACCAGCCACCGCGTCTTGAGGCGTTATGTGACATTGATCTATATTATTTGCAATGCAATAACCAAGGTTTTCTCGTGGTACGGCTCATAGTAGTTTTACTCTCGCTGTGTGTACTTTTGTTTTAAATTTAAATTTAACCAAATTCTTTATAGATACGCATTTTAACGCATTCATCCACTGCAGTAAAAAGTTCCAATTGATATATTCCGGAGCATGTATCATAAGAAATAAATTTCTATATAATTATGTATGACTTAACGAGGCTCGCAACCAGATATAGCATTAAAACAAATAATTTGTAAATATATGTTAAATGCTTATATAAATTGGTAAGAATAAGTTAAGCATAAGAAATTCGGTTTAAAACATGCATTAAAAAAAACTCTGATGGGATTCGAACCTGTTACCCTCCATGCGGGGACAGCCAGGCAAAATAATTAGACTCATCATATTTTCTAATGCCAGATGCATGATTATGCTACACATCTGGTTTTATTTGAGCATTTTCTTTTATTTTTGCAAATACACCATCCGGTTGCGAGTCGCTATAATAAATATCGATACGAGTGTCAAACAGTTTGGATCTCGATCAGACGCCGCATGCTGCGTTCACACTACCGATCAGATCAACTAGAGCATCCCCGGTCAGGCCATTTTGAACTGCTCTACTTCGCTCGGCACTAGTACTCGGGGCGGTCTACCTCACTCGGTGTCGCATCGGCGGTATACCCGAATGTTTTTGACATGCCAAAAATGTCCGAGTAGGAGTCGAGAAGCCAAGCGATCGAGAATTGATCGGGTATTGATCGAGTAGAGATCGAGGTGATCTGGAAACGATCGTGTAAGGATCTAGTTTGGTCGGTATCAGAAAAATGTGCCGATTAATACCCGATCATATAGACTGCTACTCGAGCTGTACCCGATCGAGTCCCGAGTAACACGAACTTTATTCGATGTGCCATCAAGATCAACTCGACCGCTACCCGATTGTACTCGATCAGTTTCCGATCGCTACATGTACTTGGTCGCTTGTCGACTATACACGAGCACACACGACCGCAACACGATTAAAAAGGCGCGTGAATTCTTATTTGCTGATCATAAATCAAATGCCTCACATTTGCGTTTTCTTCAGCTCCAAGAATGTCCGGAAAAGGCATGAAGTAGGTACGTCAGCAATATTCCTTATCGAGGCTCCCGTACTGTGTCACCTATATAAACCCGCATTTTCATCTGTTCGTGTTGCACTTGTTTTAAATGAAAGGTGCTAATATTTAGACTTGAACGAATAAAACAAACTTTTAATCATTGGATAAAATGAGTTTCAATTCTGTACGACGGTGCTGGGTGCGTTTTTTCGAGCGTCGAATGTGATACCTGAGCGTTTCGGCAGAGCAAAATGGCGGGTTGGACACGAGACACAGGAAAACCCCTCTTACATTTTTCGCAAAATATTTCCAAAATAAAGAGATATTTTGTGTAAAACGTCATCAGAATCTGTTCTTCAAGATGTCTGAAAAAAAGTCCTTTTCTCAGACTAAAAATAATTTTTTTTGTAAAAAATGAATTTAAAGAGTTAAATATAGCCCATTTTTAAGCTTCAATAATTCACAATTTACGCTTTTGCACCTAAATGCACCATAGTGTCCATATTTTAGGAACATTTATGAATGCTTGTTTGATATCTTTTGCCGAAAATTGCCGCGGTGCATCCAAAGCAGAGGCTGTAATTACGCCTGAGGTAATTGCCACGTGGCGGCGAATTGAACACTATTTCGGATAACCCTAGTTTTCGGACAATACACTATGATTTGTAAAGAAACAAAAAACACGTCAGAATCAAACTCTTTTTTATAAAAGCTGACATTTTCCCCTAATATGCGGACTTTTATCCTACCTGATGGTAGCTTAAAGCATGCTGAAAGTAAAGCAGAATGCACCTAAAGGTGCATTCTGTTTTACTTTCAACCTGCTTTAAGTGTTCATGTGTCATCCAAACTGGAAAACATGTCTACAATGGGATAAAGGGTTAAAGATTTTTCATGATCAACTAATGACAGCTCTTCAGTGCAGGCTTACAACAATACAGTGAAAACTTCTACTGCGACCACCACAGTAAACGAAACTATGAAAGACAGATGACAGCCTTAAAATACCAGAGCTTCCCTAAGGGGTCCTCTGTTTCACCCACTCCGCTACAAACGGTTGATTGCAATGTCAATGCAAAATGAGTGAACACACTAACAAATTAGCAAACAATGAAAAGATGATAGAATAACAGAATGAATAACCGAACAAATGAGTGAATGAATGACAGTCATTAAATCAATAAATCAGTCAACCAATCGAAATTCACCCGTATCAGAGTATGTTTATTGCAAACCAATTATCACAGTAGGGTATTAATTGATAGATGTAGACAGATTTGGGGGATGCTGATAGATGTTGCAGTTACCTTATCATGCTGATCGCGACTTGACTGTCCTTTTTTGAAAACATTTTTGATCCAGATCAGACGCTGCATAATTTCGCGACTGACCTGTATCCAAACTCTTTTACACTTGTATCTAAGACTTTCTTAATTAAAACAAGTACAAATCATATTTAGATATTGTTTGCAGACAACCATTTAAAGCAGACGATATTACTACAGGGTTATGGTTAAACATGTATATTGAAAATTGATGTTATGGTTTTATTTTACTAATTTTTTTAATTTTGGGTCTCATAATACATAACAGAACAATGAGATAATATTATTCGTGCAGATATGGACATTTAGTGCTAAGAAGATTGAAACAGCGGTGACAGTTTAACATTTTGCCCTTTTGTATACATTGCTCCATCAATTAAACATTTACGCCCTTATTTTATTCCAACACTGGAGAAAATAGTTCCATTACTATACAAAACATATTCTTTATCCTAGCAGATATTTGCTTAAAGCAGGCTAAAAGTAAAGCATGTTCTGCTCTAATTTCAACCTTCTTTAAAAGTTCACCTTTTTAAGCAGGTATATATTATATCTACTCTGAATATTTGTACCATTCAACATATATTGTTTAATAAATCCTAGCAGACGGTAGATTAAAGCAAGCTGAAAGTGAAGCAGAAATTTGCTGTACTTTCAACCTGCTTTAAGTGGTCACCTGTGTTCAAACAAAGATTAATCTTCTCAAAATAATATAATTTTAGGACTGAATTGGACAATTAGTTGATAAACTACAGTTGCTAACAAATGTAATGGGAGATTCAATTACTTGATAATATATCGATTAAATAAATTATATTTCATCAAACTTTTGTATTTTAGGATGGCTGGATGTACGTTGTCTGTCCGTTCGTTCACCATTGGTTCGTGAACACTCTAGCGGCTTCAAACTCCATCCGATCTTCATGAAACTTAATGACAATGTTTGCCTTGAAGAAATTTATGCCAAATTTTAATGTGGGTCATGTCAGGTCAAAAATTAGGTCTCAAGATCAAATCAAGGAAAACAGTATTAATCCTCTAGTGGCTACAAATCTGATTAGATCTGACTGAAATATTGTCAGAATGTTTGCCTACATCAAATCTAGGTCAACATCAAATGTCGATTACAGTGACTTGCATACGGATGGTGCATTTGCCTCTTTTTATTTATTTTTTTGAAATGCATTTTTTCAACAGATTTTCTTATCCTAAACTAATTCTTACCCATTTAAATAAGCATTTAACATATATTTACAAATTACTATTTTTAATGCTAAATCTGGTTGCGAGCCTGGTAAAAAACTAGGTTGCTAAATATGGTTGCCAGTCTGGTAAAAAACTAGGTCGCTATGTCAAATTAAAAAAATCTTGTTAACACGCTTAAGGTTGAGTGTAGATCATTTCTAGTCGTAATCTAGGTCACAGTCACTCATTATATGGCAAACTTTATATGGTGTACCAGGTGAGCGATTTAGGGCCATTGTGGCTCTTGTTATAAAATTCAATTCTTATCTCTAAAATAATTGCATTACAATCAGCTAAATCCCTTATCTATTTGTGATAATATCTACCCATGTGGGAGGGTATTGACTTATTTTAGAATTAAACCATGAAGAATTCTTGAAGCGGCTATTTAACGTTCACGAATATTCTGCAAACATTCTAGAAATTTGATAGTTTTAGAGTCATTAGTCTAGATTAACAAAAGTTTTTCAACTCCTTTTATAGAATTAGTAAACTAACACTTCAAGCTCTTAATCAATTCAAGATGCGGCCATTTAACGTTCATGAATATTCTAAAATCCTTGCACACTTTTCACAGAAGTAGTACGGTAGTACTACGGTACTACCATGGTCTAGTACCCTAGACCGTAATTGTACCTGTGGGCAATATGATAAAACAACTGCGTATCCAGCATGTGGGAATTCTACCACAATAAACACTCCAATTGACAGCTACCACAATTAACACTCCAACTGACTCACCGCAGAGCAAGTAATAGGCCTTAAAAGATTGTCTCATTTGCTCGTATCTAGATGCAAAGCAGTCGCAGCTTAAAATCTTTTTTTAGTAACAGGTCACGTGACCTTCGACCTACCAACCCAAATGACATATCAAGCATCCCATTACCTTGAGTAACCAGTTCACCAAATTTGATTGAGTTCTGCACATCAGAACAAAATTTATTGTCCTGAAACCAAAGTGAAGCAAAAATCTATTTTTAGTAACATATCACGTGATCTTTGACCTACCAACCCAAAATACAATTTTTAGTATTCCCATCTCATAAGCAACCAGTTCACCAAAAATGATCGTGAACGACCCATGAAAACAAACGTAATTGTTCTTAAACCGTATGGTGACACAGCAACACAACTTTCGTAACCGTGGTAACTTCAAAACGTCATTACTTGATAACCGATGATGATAGAGTTTGCATTTAAAATGCATTGACCTGCAATTGAAAATACCTTTCCAATGGTGTATGGCACTTAGTATTTATTCCCATTTGAAAAAATGCTCTGTCCTACCTACATGAAGACCAAACCTACAACTGCATCGGTTGATGATGAAGACGGGCACCATCTCATGCGCCATATGACCATTTTATATGTCACAGTGCTGTAATACCCAATTCAACTAACCAATCAATCGAAGGGAAAAGAAAAAAAGAAAACACAGTAAATAGATTCAGTGAACCCGAGAACACATAGAAAAAGCCGTTTCCTTATTAAAGCCATTGGCATATGTATGCTTTTTCTATTGTTTCAAAAGAAGCATTACAACATATGCTTTTTTACATTTTCTTATTATTCACAACTACAACTTTTATTTATTGTGTGAAGTTAACCAATTTCTTTCGGATATATTTTGATGTTTTCATTGAAATTGAGCCAAAACAATTAAGAAAATGCATATATTTCAGGCAACAAACTATACACTTTGCACCATACCTTTAGTAAGCATCACTCTATAACTGTTTTAATGTTTGTCTGTATCAATTATTACTTTACATCATTCCAGAAAGCTAAAATAATGCATGCCGACTCTTTGCCGAGAATGGCTAAATTATACATTTCAAATGACTATAGACAACAAAAGATCATTATAACCTGTTTCTTTTTACCATGGTACTAAGATATGTTTGAAGAACCTATGCTGAAATGTTCATAGAGATCCTACGGAGATTTCATTTTGGCGCGTACATCCTTAAAACTTAACAATTCGTCATGTCTGAATCAACAATAATTATCATGAGTTTTGATATTTTTACACAATTCATAACATATATGTCCTGTATGAACATTGTTCATATTATGCCCCTTGGGTCTAGAATGACTCCGCCCGGGAGTCACAATTTTAAATGGAGAAAATGTTATGCTTTCTCATTTAAATGTTAACGAAACGTTAACGCATTGCAATAAAATGTAGACTATGACAACTCTTTGATAATTCTGACTATTTATTTTAATCTGAGTGGCAACCGTTTGGAGCCTGATCAGACACCGGGTTACCCGGTGTCTGATCTGGCCCAACATTGTTTGAAATGGAAATACTTGTTTTCGTGTAAACACGTTTATTGAGAAAGAATAATGTTTTCTCCAATATCTTCAAACACTGTATTTTCTGAAACTAAAATGGCCACTTCCGGTAGCAACCTGGAGAGGTAAACCCCAGTTTTCGCGGATCTGTTGCCAGTAATAAAGCGAACTGTCTGGGTAAATTCACTTATAGCAGTGTAACAAGAACGCTTACTAAGCAGTTTACTAGCTAAATGAACCTTATAAAATATATATATATATAACATGGCAAGAAGTTTGATAGCTGTAGGGATGGAACATTTATTTTGTTTTTCTTACAATAATGTCGAAATATTTAGATCATTGTTTGACCCATTGTTGTTTGTTTTTTGTGTGAATTGTTTTGGTGGGGGATTGTTGTTGGGTTTTTAAGGATAATTCTAAATATCTTCTTGTCTGAACTAGAATGCTCAGGAGCTTAGGTATTATCTGAAGCTTCACTGTCAAGATTGAATGAATCATGCCCCAATAGGTAAAAAATATACCCTCAATAGGTGTTTTCCAGGTGAGCGATTTAGGGCCGCATTACCCTCTTGTTTCGAGTTCATTATATTGGATTTTATTGTTAGGTTGATATGATAATGTAAATGCTTGAATTTTGTGTCTGCTTCTAAATTCTAGGCGTTTTGCGATCAACCAGCTTCGTACGTTTCAACGTCCACTCTTAGGAAGTTGCTGTTGTAATTTGGATCCTTTCTTTTGATCTTCTGCAGCAGCTGCCCATACTGCCTATACATTGTTCGTCGTGTCAGCCACCTACGCACCCAAATTTTCCTTCTCCATTGCTGTTGACGACTTCTTCAAGTTATTGTCTGTCTTTTACGATCATCGATATCCTCTTCCTCTTCAAGCTCCATTATGGCACTGTCTCTCTGGAGCTTTTGTCACCTTGAACTGCTGTTTCTCAATGAAAAATGACGGTGATGCTAATACCTCTTTCCTGAGATAACTAAATTCTGACCAAAAGCGTTCGGCTTATATACTACCTTTGTCCGTTTATGACCAATTCACGACAAGTTCAATACCAATTCACGACCAAAGTACGACCATATCGATATGGTCGGGTCGCAATCGGGTAGAAGTCAGATTGGTCGAGCTGGACGAGTAGTCATCGCGTAGAGATCGTGTATGGATCGGAATATTCAAGTAAAGATCGGTATACTTGTCGGGTAGAAGTCGTGAAAGAGTCGTAAATGGTCGTATGGGGGTCGTGTATGAGCGTGTGCTATCGTGTAGCTATCGAGAAGAGGTCGTATACAAGCCGTTCTCGGGCAGTTGGTCGGCTAATTTGGGCGATCGGGACGGTCTAGTTGATCTGATCGGCAGTGTGAACGCAGCATAACGCGGCGTCTGATCGAGATCCAAACTGTTTGCAAACGCGCTTTCAAGTGTCATTGAGAGTGAAAGGGTGAATGCAGGCTGAAAGTAAAGAAGCAGAATGCACATTAAGGCGCATTCTGCTTTACTTTCAACATGTCAAATAATTATTTGACATAGTGTTCATCTATCTTCAATTCTAGATACAGGCTATAGGTTAAAAAAATTAATGCATTTGTCCTGAATAAATATCGACATGAGTGTCAAACATTGTGAGTATGAGGTAAATCAATGAATATCAGGAAATGTGTGCAAATTAGCTTCATGTTACATGTAATGCTATTTAATTACTATTCATGTACAGTGTTGCAAACACGCTTTTAAGTGTCATTGAGAGTGAAAGGGTTAATGCAGGCTGAAAGTAAAGCAGAATGCGCATTAAGGCGCATTCTGCTTTACTTTCAATATGCCAAATAATTACATTAACGGCCCTCCCAACAAAGATTTTCTCGCCTTTCAACAACGATTGCCGCTGTCCCTAAATAAAACGATTATGTCTAACACTTTCGTTACTGCAATATCGTCTGCTAAAAATTGTCGTCTGCTGTATTTTTTCTCAAAGTAACATATCAGTCGACATTTTGACAGAAGAAATATCATGACGAGTGATAATCAGCTTGCATCAAGATCAGACGCTGTGTAAATATATAAACCAAGTCTAAATTGCCCCTCCCTATAACAACTCCTTCCGAACAACACACACATCATTGTCTCCCATTGGGTGTTGTTGTAGAGAAGAGACTCTGTATCAGCACTAGCATAATAGTAGGGACATAAATCAAATAGAAAACTCATGTCATGACTTGTTCTCCTACTTCTGCCCGCCAAGTCTAGCTACAATTGTATTTTGAAAACAGTTTGGATTAAAGTTAGACACCTAGTAATACGGCGTCTGGTTAGGACACACATTATTTGGTATTTGTATGATTGTTGTTCCATCAGTCAAAATGGCATATTTTCTAAATTATACTAAAGCTGAGACGGGGCTTTTAAGTAGTCAATATAATTGTAGATAAAAGGGTTACATACCATTTCAATATAGGACAGATAACCTTATCAATGGTTTTATGTGCTGAATAATTGACCTATTTTAGCGCTGAATGTGTAGGGGGTAACGGAGAGAGTCCATGAACGTGTCTATTGATTACGTCTAACATTAGCTCATTAATTTCCCAGCGTATATAATGCTATATATGGAGCGCCAATGGATTACTGGTATGTAATAATATTTGTCAACATTTATCAAATGGGGTTTATATTCTATCCGAGAATGTGATATATCACTGAGTGTTTGTTTCTGCAATATAACACCGATGGTGTGATAAGGTATTAGACAATGACATTGATGATCCGATGAAGTAACCGGCATGAACTCCCTTGCACCTGGCATTTTAATGGTCGATTAAAATATTCTACGTAACTCTTTCATGATACAATTTGTCGAGAGGTTTTACCCTTCACTGCAATAGTGTAGTTGCTTCAATATTATTGTCAGCAATATCGTTTCAAAGTTTTAAAGCTATATGACTGAAGAATTTCGAAACGAATGTGAAACAGTTTGGCTACTGATCAGACACCGCGTCACACAAACGCGCTTTTTGGCGTCATCGAGAGTGAAATGGTGAAACTAATAAATTTATAACTGTATGTGATTTTTCTGCAATAAAATGCTCCTGTTCTACAACGGCCCTCCGAACAACGATTCCCTCTTTACATCAATGCTTGCCTCTGTTCCCCATCAACAAGACAATTGAATTTGTCTAACAATTTCACTGTTGCACTATAGTCTGCTGCTTTTTCTCAATATTACATACTAGATATTTTGACGAGCATAATGACGAGTAGCAATTAGATTGAGTCCAGATTAGACATCACGCTACGCGGTGTCCGATCTTGATTCAAGCTGTTTGCAAATGTAAGCCAAGTCGTGCTTAACACTCTAAATATATCATTTCCCCCTATAACGATGGATCAGGGTCTGCACTGTTTGATATTTTTTGACTGGTTCAATATGCCTATAATGGAAGAATCCAAAAAGGATAATAAATACCCACATGAGATATTTAGGGTTGAGCGGGTTAATAGTGCTTAAAGCAAACTTGAGGTGAAAGCCGAAATCTCCTTTAGGGCCGCATGGCGACAAAATCGTCTTAGTGAACGGGAATGTCGATATTAAGTTCACTATAGGCTAATAAATCAATATTAATACATTCGAATACGCTATAAGTACATGAAACGTATTTTATTTGGTGTTTTTGGTATTTTATGGTGTTTCCGCGAAAACACGATGTGGACGACATTTCGGGTCAACGGTCTATTAACTTTTAAATAGACTATTCCTTTTCCCCCGATAAATTACCAGTTGACATCGGCTCTCGAGGGATGTGTTCTCCAAATATATAAAAAGTATGACAAAAAGTGTAGACCGAGATCAGAGGACTGTTAAAAACGTTCACTGATTTAAGTCTACATTGTTCATCACGGATGTATATATTCGATGATCATACCGTAATAATTATTCTTATCTTATCAATTTACAAACCATGCTCTATACTAGAGGTAATAAAGACATATAAAACACGACGGCCTCGGATTTATTCCGCTCATCAAATTAGTTGTTTGTATTCCCAATGTTCTTCTTTAGTTGGCTAGAACATTAGTATGTCTGTTCTGTCGGGATATTTACGGTATGTGGCTTAAAAATTGTCAAAAATTATCAATTTACCTTCCAAAACACTTGTCTTCAAGTGGTTGAATCCCGGTGGTTTGCATGAGGTTTTTGTTGACCATCGCAATAAACGTTTCAGGCAAACAAATCGTCGAAATGTTTGTTAAAAAGCATAACAAAATCATTTAAGTATACAATGGAACTCCGTTGCTTGCTTGCTGCTATTCTGCAAACAAGACACTTTCTCACCGCTACAATATCGTCTGATTGTTTGCTTAAAAGTGTCGTCTGCTGTTATTTCTCAAAGTTACATATTGGCCCTTTTGACAGATGAAAATTAATATCGAGTTTGAAAAACAGTTTGAATCGAAACGCGACATCTGATCTGGAATCAAACTGTTTGCTCTCGGAGTATGATATTTTCCCTCCTTACAACAAATACCTCCAAACAACACACTCAATCATGGTCTCCCATTTGGTGTCGTTGTAGAAAGGGAGCACTGTGTAAATATACGAACATCCATTCCTCGGAAACGTATGTGGCACAAGTGTAATTATGCAACTGTTAACGCTTTTACAGATTGCCCAAAAGATCTTGTCGAGAATATGAGATCACCTCATAGCAACGTGGTAGGACGTCCCCATCGTCAAAACATTAAGGTAGATCGCGGATGATCTTAGTTTTCGTGAAGGGTGTTATGATACTTTGTTTAAAGAAGAATACTGGGCTAAGAAACATTTTGTGCCAATAAAGACAAAATTTATCGTTTGGTTCGTCTTTCAGATCACCTTTTTTCAAACAAAAACCTGGAAACTTGAGGAGAAAATATTTCTCGAAAAAAAATAAAGCTAATGACTACAAGCCTCGTGCAATCAGATGTTTACAACATTCATTACAAGAAAAGCAAAACAAAACACAAAACAACAACCCCAAAACATTTTGAATAAAGGTGTTCAGAAAGATTTTATTAACTACATTGTATTTAAAATTTGCAAAATGCGAATCATTCATCAAAACCTGAATTACAAAAAAGTACTAGATCTACATGTACTGCAATGTATGTTTGTTCATTCTATTAAAAAATATGGTTGGTAAAATAGTTGGTCAGAAGAAAATAGAAAAAAAAAATATATTTTGCGTGTTTTGTAATTACAGATTAGAAATGGGAAATTTGAAGTTTAGATGAAGTTACCTCCCTTATAAACGAAAATATGTCATTAAAATGCATCATTTCACAGACTTGCATACGAGGTTAATAATATTGTTCAAACATTGTAATGGGCATTAGCAATCTTGAAAATGTTGAACAACAGACACATAATGATTGAAAAGCTTCAATGTGTGGCTTGATAGTTCGATCAAATCTTATATTCCGATTTTATTGACTTGTCAGTCATTAAACCAGAACTTAATTGGACAAGCTACGACGTACAGCGGACACTGATTCTAACCAATGAAGACTAAACATAACCTTTCTCACTGTGTTATGATCCAACTTACTACTTGATCAATGCGCTATGCATAGACAGTCACACGTCAAAAACATTTAAAAAAAATGTTTTGAATCGAGTGGGCCCAACTGAGCAATCAAGGAAGAAACCAAATTTTTTTCTTTATGCAAATATTCTAGTATAAGCTCGTGCGAAAAAAACTAAGTCGTTGAGACGCATTTCCGCTCGCCTCCAAGAAAACTTTACATGTGAGGGGTCTTTATATCTACTAAATCCTCTAAAACTCGAACCCATCTGGTCTGAGAGATTAACTCGGTTGAGAGAAATTTCCGGAGCGTGGAGGATTAATAGTCATTTGTAAGATATTGGAATGGTAGCCGCGTGTATAAGATGAAACCTTATTCATTTACCCCATGGGCTGTGTCTATAGTATGAAAATCGGTGACAACTTAAAGCAGATTGAGAGTAAAGCAGAATGCGCCGTAAGGCGTATTCTGATTTACTTTCAGTATGTGTTACGCTACAATCTGCTAGGATATAAATAAAATATTTATTATGGTACAGAACCATAACTATATAAAATGATTCTTTTTTCTTCAATGGAGGAATACGTTAGAGGCGTAAAATTGCCTATTTATTGGGTAATGGGTTAAATAATTATTTCATCATTTTTGCCACGCAATATGCAGCGTCTTATAAGCTATGTACATGTATATATCTCTTGGTTATATGACTTGTGAGTAATTAGAATATGTGTGTTGGGACCGTGATATTGGCCCGGCTTTCAGAGATGTCTGCCTTGAGTTCAGTAAGGAATTCGATGGCCGTCGGTGGCCATCGATTGCGAGTTGGCTACCGGTCTGAAAGACAGTGATGAAAACGTTATTCTTCAGTTCAAACGCAAATACATTGCAATGAAATATAGAAAATGACAATTTTTTAACCATTCTGACTACCAGTTTTAATCTGAATGGCAACAGTTTGGAGCCTGTTAAGACGCCGGGTGACCAGGCGTCTGATTTGGCTCCAAACTGTTTGCAATGAAAATAATAGTTTAAGCGTAAACGCGGTTATTTGGAAATAAAACGTTTGTTTATGCTTTTCGGTGGATTACTAGGATATAGCAGTGGATTATCACTTGATAATTTCACTGTTTCAAGCAGTGGGATTATCGTCGCGCGTGCTTCTTTTATGCATTTTCCCCGTAGGGCTCCCCAATAATTGTAGTCAATCGTGTCCTATCGTTTCATTCCGGCCGCCCGATTTGTCGCGAACCACTAAACGGAAGAACACGGATCCAAGATCGGAGGAAACGACGTAATCCCGATGACTTCAAATAAAAAAATCAGTGACGTCACTGTACGGCAAACTGTCACGATAATGTGGTCGATACAAACTTGGGTCTCAACCAAGGGGTAAATAATGTACTTTCGCTTTCAATTGTCAAACAATTTCGTTTAAAAAAGTGGCTTAAAAGCATAAATTAATAGAATGTTTGTATTTTTTCAGTATAAGATCATCTTTAATCCATTTCGTGAACATCAGAAAATATAACATCTGATGTTCACTCTATGGATTAAAATTCTATCTTTTACTGAAAAAAAGTTATCCTCAATTTATCCACTGTACTTTGCACGCCGCACACGGGGCACAAACTGCTACTTTAAACAGCAAACAGTGGTAATTGAACACGCTACTGGTTTTCCTATGTTACTGTTGTTGTCAACACATTTCTTAACGTAGTCACTTTATTTTAGATTAATTTATTGTCATCAAAATCATACCACCTGATCTGGACCCAAACTAATTACACCCGCAAGTTAAGTCTTAAAGTAGGGTACTTTGATATGATTAACAAATAAAGTGTTTCTTTGTTTACAGTGGAGGAGTACAATGCAATTCTTTACAAAAAACACGCGTCTACGCTAATAACACAACAACTTCAAGGGCAGAGAGTTTTGAGCCTGATCAGAAGCCAGTTGACCCGATGTGTGATCAGGATCAAACAAATTTGACATTCAACTCAAAACGAATAATAACACTGGTAAAAGAGTTATGTAAAAAAACCACCCCAAAATTCAAAATAATTTCTGTATTTTTCGCATTTAAGTTTTTCGTTTCGATTGCGTTTAAACTGTGAAGATCAACATATCTCAACATGTAACAATGCTGAATAATTCATGGCATTGATTTCGTGATCGTCTGAAAACAGTCCGTTCTCTCCATGGGCATTTATGGATGACCGTCAATAAAAGTCACAGTAAATAAAAACACAGATTACTAAAAAATGATAAATCAGCCGTAATTTTTACTTTTGTCGTTCTTATGGGAACCACACCAGCCATGGATGTTAACACGATATATATCAACCTGTCAAACTTAGCTGTTAACCCTGATACTGACATTCGTGACGTCACACTTAATTGTCAAACAGTTTAGATCCTGATCAGACGCCGAGTAACTCGGCGTCTGAGCAGGGTCCAAACTGTTTAACACTTGTAATCATTTGTCTTGAAATTGTAAAAATGTTATATATCTTAATTTTAATATTTTGCTGCAAGAAAAGTTTAATGGCATTTAGCACGAGCAGTGGTAACCCTTATCATGTCGATCGCGACTTGACTGGTATTTGCCCACAGTGTGGGTCCACATCAGAAACCGCATAACAGGGTGTCTGATCTAAATCAAAACTGTTTAGTTTTCTTTATTCAAAAAATGTAAAAAAAATAATCTTAATTTAATGATTTTTGCGACAATTTCAAAGAAGATATCAGGGTAGGATTAGGTTTAAGATAAACGTTTGATGATCTTACTGTGTGTTCTGGGTTCGTAATTGACACATTAACAGTAAGACAATTTACTTACACTGACACACTTGTCTCAGTTGGGTCACTTATCTTGTCTTAACAAGAATCTTCACGTCTTAACCAATTGGAGCCGAGCGTATACTGCTATTGGATGAGGGGGAGGTTACGGCACTGGGACACAGACTATGTCATATAGCGCCGCTGAATGATGAAACTTGGATATGATGGTGAGGAATGATTTCAGGAAGATGAACAGCGTTTAGGAAATTAAGAAAAATACTGATCTGCCTTCCTTTAAAGCCGCATTGTGCTTTTGAGAAACCTGCATAAAACGGTTGTTTGGGGTCCCATTTGAACTACGTAGGACGTGATTCTTTCACAAAAACCGGTTTTATCTAAGCAATTCGCTTTTTAAATTTTATTTATAATATTGTTGTGCTAGCACCAATTAAAAAGCCTCCCTTGTGAATGGAAAGAAGGACAACTCTGTAAATACAGGGCTCCAGATAACGGAAGTATTTCGAAAACTTAAATCTTTATTTCTGCTTTTAAACCCAATGGTGTCATACTCATTAAAAGTGTCTCGAATAGACGGTTTAATCAGTAGTAACACCATAGCATTCGGTGCTGAAATGAGTGAGAAAATGTTAGATTGGTTCAGATTACTCTCGCTTACATGTTTAGCTGGAACATCTGGATAACCCTTATTCTGCTGCACAGACGTCTGCTTCGACATTGTCGTCTGCAAAATGTGTTCAGTTTAGATTTATGCATTGTTTTAATTAAACAAACCTTAAGACGAGTGTCAAATAGTTTGGATCCAGATGAGACGCCACGTTACGCGGCGTCTTTTTAGATTCAAATAGTTTGTAAACTCCGTAAAGTAGGCACAGGGTTAAACACTATGAGATTCAGTAACAACGTGTACATATCTTTCACTGTGGGTAAACGGTCAAATAAACTATAGAGAATGTATACCTTGAGCTTGCTGAAAATGACTGTTTCAGCCTTGTCCGCTCTCTAACTCAAACATTTCTTTTTGGATCTTCTCCAAACTTGCTACAAATGTTTATTAGTATAGAATCTAGGTCAGGTTCAATAACTAGCAAAATCGCATAAGGCATGTCTGAGTTATTGCTGAAAAATGCTGAAACAGTCATTTTTTAATACATAAAGGGCAAAAACTCAGATATGCGATTTTTGTAATAATCAAACTAAACCTAAATTTTATATACTTAAACATTTTCAGCAAGTTTAATGAATATCCGATAAAAACTGTATGTGTTAGAGTGCAAAAAGTGACTGAAACCGTCATTTTTCATTAATAAACAGGCAATAACTAAGATATACCTTATGCGCTTTTAGTAGTAATCATACTAAACCTTGATATTATATCAATAAATATTTTCAGCAAATTTGGTGAAGATCCAATAAAACGTATTTGTGTTAGAGAGCAAACCTTGCTGAAAACAGTCATTTTTTAATACATAAAGGGCAAAAACTTAGGTATGCCACATGCGATTTTAGTAATAATCAAACTAGACCTGAATTTTATATGAATAAATATTTTCAGCATGTTTGGTGAATATCCGATAAAAACTGTTTGTTTTAGAGTGCAAAAATGACTGAAACAGTCATTTTTTTTATAAATTAACAGGCAATAACTCAAAAACACCTTATGCGATTTTAGTAGTAATCAAACTAAACCTTGATTTTATCTCAATGAACATTTTCAGCAAGTTTGTGGAAGATCGGATAAAAGATTTTCGAGTTAGAGAGCGGACAAAAAAGTGTGATAGTCTAACTGACTGATGGATCGACCGTCGAAGGTAATTGCGGTTGCACATGGTGATGTTGACTCCGGCTGTATCACGTGATACTAAGCCGTGTGGTAAGGTTTATGGCAGACGCTCTATTTTCGGTTTGTTATGATTTTAAATCGCCCTTTTGGGTGATTTAGGTCCGTCTTCATCATTTCATAGATCAGTTTGGCCCATTAGAATGTTCAAACATTATTATTAACCGTTATTGTATTTCAGACATTATGAAAAGGTCTGAAAACACAATGGGACTTTAAGTTCAGAGGGGATAATCACATTCAAATAAACAAAACTATCCGTGTAACAATTAAGGCTAAGAACCATGGCAAGGTATCTAGGGACTGCTGAAGAAGATTTTGGCAAACAGTGCATACCCTGATGCGACACGTTAAGCATTGTTTGCTAGTATATAACTGCTGTATGGACAACCAGTGCAATGTCTGTAGATCACCCTTGCATATTATGAATTCGAACATGAATCTCTATAAACAAAGAACATGGTTGACTATGACCTTCGGTCCTCGTGGTTAATTTGCTACGCGTCAGAATTCCAAATCGTGGTATTGAGACCATATAGGCCAACCATGGAGCGAAGATTATTTCTTAAATATACCAGGAAGTACACAAGGATAGTCCATGGCAATATCCGGACATAAATGGGTTAAAGAACAACCCTATTTGTTTCTGGTTTTTTTTTTTTTTATTTTTTTTTTATTAGTAAAATGCTTAGTATGCAGTTGAGCTGCGATATCTCGAACTCAGTTGAGTTGAGGATACCCGTGTATCCGGGTTAAACCGTGTCCTAGCCACGCTTTGGCTCTGAAATTCGGATATCTTTCGATTTAACCGAAACTAATTTCTTGAAATATCGGTAAATTCAAGCTAGGTGATTTCGAGATGACGAAGTTCAACTGTATAGTTCAACTATAAAAATCTAGTATTCTGTTTTTGATCAGCGATCATTTGTAACACCAAAAAGTCTAGAAATCTTCTCTACACTTAGCTTAAATTACAGTATGACTTCAGTCTTACTTTTTCCATCACGTCTTATTATTCGTCTTCTTCTACTTCTTTTCTTTCTCTTTTCTTCTCTCTATCCATGTTATCTCTCCAATATGTTTGTAATTTGTAGTACCGGTACAGGTGCTCCCGGGAAACACATTCGCCATGAGGTGGTCCAGATGGATATCTTCCTATTAATAGTGGTGCTATTTCCACATAGGTAACGACTTTAATGCGTGGACGGTATCTATTGGGCTATATCATGGCAGATGTTTTAGTGTAGTTAAACGACATCGTGTGTATCACCATATATTTGAATTTTTAAAATACTGTTTTTGGATGTTTGCAAATTTACGATTTTTCTTGCATAAAGGAATATGTATTTCTTAAGAAATATTGTACAATATTAGCTTTAGCATAGTTGTTATACTACTACTTTTTGAAGCAGGAGACATAGAAAAAAACCCGGGTCCTAACATATCTGACAACGCATCACTTGTTCTGCATTGTAATATAAGGAGTATACGGAACAAACTGGACTTTATCAGAGATCACTTTATTGATTTTAATATACTGTGTTTCACAGAAACTCATTTAGATAACTCTGTGTCAAATGATTCATTGTTTTTATCTAATTCTTTTGACGTACCATACAGAAAAGACAGAACAAACCATGGCGGTGGAATTCCTGTATACTTGAACAAAGACCTAGTGAACTCAATGGTTTCTGATCTCGAGATATTCTGTGCAGAATCAATTTGGGTACAGGTTATTTTAAAAAATGAGCGTTACCTGTTTGGTGTCTTTTATAGCCCTAAAACTGCTGATAGTGTCTTTTTCAATAATTTGAACCTGAATCTCGAAGCGGCCTTTGAAATTTCAAAGAATATAATTTTGCTAGGGGATCTTAATGAGGACTTGTTAAAGCCATCCTTTCACAATTTAAAAGATGTTATGTTACTTAATTCACTGCATAATGTTACTAATGTTCCAACCCGTCAAAACGCTATCCTTTATCCTATAATAACACCAACAGACACAGACAATTCAGGTGCAGGCATTCTTCAAGTACCCAGTGAAATAAGTGATCACAGTGCTACATATATAATCCTACCATTTTCTTACCATGTTCAACCTTGTTTTGAAAGAACTGTGTGGCTGTATAACAGAGCAAATTTTGAATTGTTAAATAAAAAATTAACGATAATAACTGGGATATATTATATGATGGATCAATACATGAGGCTTGCAATGTTTTTACAGAACTTTTTATGTCTTTTATTAAACAATGTATTCCTTCTAAACAAGTATGTGTCCGGCCTGACGATCAACCATGGTACGATTCGGAAATAAGAAAAATGTCTAGAAAGAGAGATCGAATAAAACGAACAGCAAAATCTTCTAAAAACCAAACAGATTGGATAAAATATAAAAAAATAAGAAATATAGTTAACAATTTAAAGAAACACGCAAAAGAATTTTTTTATAACACTTTAGAAACAAATTTGACAGAATTACACTGCAATGATAAACGGGGTTTCTGGAAAATGATAAGACATTTTGTTTAAAATAACTCTTCTTCAGCTTGCTTTCCCCCAATTCGTGAAACTTACCTAACGGACAGGAATTTTGGTTTACAACAAATGAAGAAAAAGCAGAAAGTTTAAATAAGTATTTTACGTCAATCTCAAATGTTGATGATACTAACATAACTCTTCCCTTATTTCATGAAAAAACTTTTAATAGACTTTCATTATTTAATATTAGTCAAAATGAGATAGAAGATATTATTTTAAACTTAAATGTGAACAAAGCAAGTGGACCTGAGGGCATAAGTCATAAAATGTTAAAATATTGTTCTAAATCCATATCAGTTCCACTGACTATATTATTTAACAGATATATACAGGAAGGCATTTTTCCAGATGCTTGGAAAATTACGCAAGTTACTCTAATTTTTAAAAAAGGGGACAAATCAACACCTTCGAATTATAGATCTGTATCACTATTAAGCTGTTGTGGAAAAATCCTAGAGAGAACTGTTTTTAAACATATGTACAATTTTCTCTTAGACAATAATTTGCTTTATAATTACCAGTCAGTGTTTTTACCAAATCACTCTACTACATATCAAGTTATTGATATATATCACCATATCTGTCAAAGCTTTGAGCATAATCAATATTCTTGTATGTTTTTTTGTGATATCTCAAAGGCCTTTGACAGAGTATGGCATAAGGGTTTACTTTTTAAATTAAGTGAAAATGGTATAAATCTTAACTTAATGAACTGGATTACAAGCTTTTTAAATAATAGACATCAAAAAGTTACAATACAATCTGCTGATTCTAAACTGATGCCAGTCAATGCCGGTGTCCCTCAAGGTTCAGTTTTAGGGCCTTTACTTTTTCTCATTTACGTAAATGACATAACTGATTCATTACTTAGTTTAACAAGGTTATATGCCGACGATAGCTCTCTTTATTATTCGGCAAGTACATTAGATGATATTGAAGGCATAATCAACCATGACTTAAATAACATCTCAGTATGGGCAAAGCAGTGGCTAGTTAACTTTAACCCAAATAAAACAGAAGCTATTCTATTTACACTCAAAAGGCAATCTCCTTTACCTAGACTGCTCTTTGATAACACCGAAATAAATGTTGTCGACCATCATAAACATTTAGGGGTGACATTCAGTAAAAATGGTCATTGGGCTAATCACATCGACAATATTATAGAGTCAGCCTCTAAAGTTATCAATATAATGCGTAAAGTACAATTTATACTTTCAAGGTCTGCTCTGAATCAAATATACTTGTCATATGTACGGCCAATTTTTGAATATTCGTCAATTGTATGGGATGGCTGCCCTGATGTATACAAATACTTTGGACAAAATGCAAAATGAAGCTGCACGTATCGTCACAGGGCTAACGAGACCAGTTTCCCTTGAGAGGTTGTACATAGAATGTGGCTGGGAGTCTTTGTTCAAGAGACGTGAAAACCAAAAGCTGTTTTTTATGCACAAGGTATCACATGACACTGTCCCACAGTACATAAGTGATGTTATTCCTCCATTAGTTGGTGAAAGGTCAAACTATCCTTTGAGAAACCGAGAAAATTTTGAAGTGCTACCTGCTAGAACGTCCATTTATCAGAAATCTTGTATTTCTTCTTCTGTAGTGCTCTGGAACTCTCTGGGTTCTGATCTTAGGCAAATCCCTACTTTTTCTTCTTTTAAAAATAATATAGTTTCTAGATCGAAGCCAGAGAGAGTTCCAGGGTACTACCTGGTCGGAAATAGACATTTATCAGTACTTCATGCAAGTTTAAGGAACAGTTGCAGTAATTTGAATGAACACCTTTTTCTAAATCAATTAAAACTAGACCCGTATTGTTCTTGTGAAAATGTAATTGAAAATGTTGATCATTTCCTTTTTAAATGCCCCAATTATATAAACTTACGACATACCTTATTTCAGACCACAAGATTTTGCCATCCGATTTATAGTAACATTCTTCTTTATGGAAGTAATCACCTCACTTTTGAACAAAACTGTTTGATTTTTGGAGCTGTACAAACATTCATAAAAGAAACCAAACGCTTTAGTACTTGATTCTTTTTTGTTTTTCTTGCTCTGTTTTGGTTTGTTTCTAAAATTGAAAGTTGATGCGTCTGTCCTTATGTTCTCTTATAACTATGATCACGGTTATCTTTTGTTTAGCATAGATATGCAATGTAAAACATTATGGAACGATTCGAGGGTCTAAGATGGACATATCTTAAAAATTGTCATACCAGAATGTAGTTAGCCATACCATCTTAGATTCTCGGCTAGTTGCTCATTTATGATTACATGTATATGTTTATTATACAAGTAGTTAAGCCTCTGTTCCGCAGTGTAGAACAGTATCTATATGAAAAATGAAGAGGGGCGAAAGTAATACAGAAAGCCCGTTGGAGCTATCTGTATTACTTTTACCTTACTTTAGTTAATCTGAATCTATTTACCAAAACTACGTTTCAGTGCTTAGTTTTACAGGCCGTTTTAATAGGAGTTTTACTGTATAGCCAATTTAGCCCTATCTCTCGTTTTGATAGTGATACACTGGTGAATGACTTAGATTAGTTGATCTTTTTTTGGTCGTTTTATATTTTTTA
Source organism: Gari tellinella (assembly GCA_922989275.2). Classification (NCBI taxonomy): domain Eukaryota; kingdom Metazoa; phylum Mollusca; class Bivalvia; order Cardiida; family Psammobiidae; genus Gari; species Gari tellinella. Next base: position 26,282,804 of record OV277862.1, read on the forward strand.
ATCACTTACTTTACTCATCAAATTATGCGGAGACACCTGAAAACAAGCAACTCAACTTTCTCTCCCTTTCTTTCTCTTTCTCCCATTCTCTATTTCTATCTCTCTCTCTCTCAAATAGTATATGTATTGTTGTGAAATTGTAGGGGAAGGGCCGACTCTAAGTTGGCAGAACGTGTGGCCCAACCCCTTTTCCTGTAAAGAAATTGGAAATAAAATATGTTTAAACTAACCCTATTAACGACTATACTAGTCCTTTACAAACATAAAATATTGTAAAAACTTTCATTGAAAGTCAAAATTAGACTAGACATACAGCGTTTCCTACAACGACAACCAATGGGAGACAAAAGAGAAGGCGATGTTCGGAGGGTCGTTATATGGAGGGAAAATTGGCTTACATTTTCAAACAGCTTGAATCCAGATCAAACGCCTCGTAATGCGGTGTCTGGTCTGGATTCAAGCTGTTTGTCTCTGGTCATTAAGTTTTTCTTTCTGTCAAAATGCCAATACGTTTTATTATGCCCAAAACAACAGCTGAAAATTTTAAGCAGACGACATAGAAGTCGTGAATAGGTTGGGCATAATTGTCTTGTTTTGGGGAATAGCGTCAAGCGTTGTTGTAAGGAGGGAATCGTTGTTGGGAGGGTCGTTATAATGAGGGGGCACTGTTATTGGAAACTAGCATTGTTCATGACACTGTCTATATGCGAATGTCGTCAAATGTCTTCCAATGTCTTTGTTTCTTATTAAGTGTGTTCGATCTCTTCACATTCTTACATAAGTGCATAATATTACATTGTAAATACGATGTAGCAGTATAATATGGGACAACTGATTTGATCTTCGTATAAGGTGATAGTTATGACCAATGGCTCTCCACATGCTTACATAACAGTATAAAGTAAACTAGAACACTGACCAGTCAGAAAGGTCCCCAATAACGAAGTCAGGAGGAGAAAGGCACAAGAGAACCCTACAAAGTTCAGCCTATAGTATTACTGGGCGAAAAAAATTGAATACAGTTGTACGAAAATCCATAAAGAGGTAAAGGAGATATGGAGTCATGGTACCTAACTTATTACCAAAATGGCCAAGATGAAGCACATGCAAACATTGGGTGAACTAGGATAAAAACTGATCATGTTACAGAGTGGACAGGGCTAAACAAAGGGTGGAGCAGCACATAGTTAATAATTCAAGGACCATAACTCAAACATGCCTTCGGCTATTTGGGAATTTATTAAACCAGATCCAGATTTTACACAAATAAATATTTCAACAAATTTTGTGAAGATCCAATTATACTTTTTGAGTTAGAGAGCGGACAAGGCTGAAACAGGCAATTTTTAATAATTCAAGGGAAATAACATTTCTTGCGCGATTTGGGAAGTTATGAAATTTGACCTAGATTTTATGCCAATAAACATTTTCATAAAGTTTTGTGAAGATGTGATAAAGAGCGGAAAAGACTGAAACAGTCATGTTTCAATAATTCAAGGGCAATAACTTGGAAATGCCTTATGCGATTTGAATATTTATTGAACATTGCTTAGATTCTATACAGTTAAACATTTTCAGCAAGTTTGGTGAAGAATATCCGATAGAAACAGTTTAAGTTAGAGAGCGGACAAGGCTGAGCCAACCCTTCTTTAATAATTGAAAGGCAATAACTCCGACATGCCTTATGCAATTTGAGTAGTAATCGAACTTGACATAGTTTATATACCAACACACATTTTCAGCAAGTTAAGTAAAGATCGGATACAAAGTATTTGTGTTAAAGAGCAGACAAGGCTGAAAAAGCCTTTTTTAATAATTCAATGGCAATAACTCCAACATGCATTACACGATTTAGGTAGTTATCGTACGTGGCCTAGATCTTATACCAATACACATTTTCAGCAAGATTAGTAAAGATTGGATTAAAAATACTAGAGTTAGAGAGCGGACAAGGTTGAAACAGCCATTTATAATAATTCAAAAGCAATAACTCTAACATGACTTGTGCGATTTGGTCGGTTATCGAACATGGCCTAGATTTTATACCAATACACATTTCCAGCAAGTTTGGTGAATATTGGATAAAAACACTCGAGTTAGAAAGCGGACAAGAAAAAATGTGACAGACTGACGGACTAACTGACGGACTGACTGACTGGCTGACGGACAAGACGATTACTATAGGGCATCCACCTCTCGGTGGGGCCCTAACTAACCAGTTATTAACCTATATTTTATCAGCAAATTGGTACGTCAATGGAAAAAAGAATGCATAGCAATTAAATGTAAGCCAATTTCCTTCCAATCACTTTTTTACTTGCGTTGGTTAACAGTTTGAACCAAGTATTGGTGTTTGGTATTTGGCAATCGGAAATCTATTTGCAGATTTTAAACTAAACTTTTTTGTGTTAATTTTACCATCCATAAATTCAGTTTTGATACTGTGAAACTTCAAAGTAAGCTATACTACGACAGAAGAACGGTTAACCAATTTATGCCCGGATATTGCAATGAACCCTCTTTGTGTTCTTGATGGAACATTTCATTATTTATATGTATACTGCACAGTGTTTGCCCTAGGTAAAACATTTTATATGCAATAGCAAACAGTGTAGAACTTGATGAGACGTGTGTTCATGACTACTTTTGAAGACAATAGGCATTAATGGATTAATCATGTCTACTAATGTAAGTCAATAATGTAGGGTAATAAACGCGGCACACTGATGGTTAACGGACTTACAAATACATAAATATAATAATTATAATATACTATATAAAAGCTTTAGACCATATTTTGTCTATTACGTATACATAATTACTGTTTTATCCTCATAACTGAATTTTCTGTAAGATAACGTGGTTGAATTAAAGCCATTGGACTTGAAAAATATGTCTAAATGGACATAGTAAACAGTAATTTGACCGTTAATGCTAACTATTTCCATGCTAGAAACAAGGAAATATGTATTATGCTAGATGTAAGACCCTGACCTGAAGAGCCTTGTGACCAGGGTCTGCATTTTTTGTTTTAATTTAATTTCTCTGAAATGTTTTTAACAAAACGCAAGACTAAAGCAAAACATAAACTGGTCGGTTTTTCTATAATTGAAAAGTCAATTCGAAAACTTTTAGTATTTAAATGGAAGGCTGACCCGCACGGTTTACCGGAAAAAACATGCATGCTGATCACTTTCATAGCCATTGTGAGGTCAAAAGTCCGTCTAACAGAGAAACTGCCTTATATTTATGTATATATACATATTTGGACGTCTGCTTTTTTATGATATTTGACATTTTATGCGTTTTTGACTTAATAAACATTGCTATATGTGTAAAACAGTTATAATCCTTATCAGACGCCATATTACGCGGCGTCTGATCAGGACCCATACTGTTTGCAAATGTTTGTGCTGTCGGCCTTGGCAGTGAAATTGTGAACCTTGCCAATAGGAGGAATTACTGACAGTTCATTGTTAATGCGTACAATGTTATAAAGTTAAGTCCTGTTACAATATGGAGTTACCGTATAGCTGGTATTTTCTGTTGGGTTTAAAGTTCTGCTAATCTGAGGTTACTTCTTTGAATCGCAGAAATAAATTCGACAGAATAATACTACAGTTCTTATTTATCACATGTTTTACAATTGCTCTGCAATTTTCTTTGTGGAATGATCGTTCGTTGCACTCACTTTAACATGTTTGCATTTCATACACATTCGTAATAACCCCATAATACTATCACTCGGCAACTATTACATTTGCAGTATGTTAGACCAGGTGCTGAGAATGTCTTAAATGTCATATTTAAAAAGTAAAGGTAGATCAAGTTCAGCAGGTAAAGGTGAATTTGAGAGCAAATAAGTACAAGGTGTTCTGATTCACAATGTGTGTCTAGGTAAAAGTATGGGTACCTTAGCTATCGGCCATTCTTTGATGGAAACTGTTTGCGATTGTAAGTGTTGTCGGTTTGACAGTAAATAGGCATACGAGTGTGCATTAGCAAATGTCATAGCTTGATTGTTCGATAATAACTATAGAAATAATTTGTGGCATTGCACATAATTTTTATAGATAATTACTAGTATTTGTTTCACATTTTAATACACTTGTTGTTTATTGTGTGCATGATACGCCGACTAACAGCTCAAGTTTTAGCCTTCATCTGAAGTTCAGTGAAGCTTACATGCATATACACAACATCAATAGAATTAATAAATTAGCCATTTTCATTATCTTTAGAGCCGCATCGACATAATTTTATAATCCTGATTTTACAGACACATAGAAATGAACAATAGGATATAATTCTTCATGGTTTTTTCATGAAGTCGTAATTTTTTGTAACCACAGACAATACCAGTTTAACGGTACTCAATGTCTTATTGGGCTCAAAACTAGTTTGCACTTTCAGATTGGAACGAATTGCCAAAACAATTTTTCCAAACAAAATCAGATTACATCAAATAGATTGTCTGCGTTCCCATCTGCATTTGACCATCGAAAGGAAGGATTTGATAGTTTATTGTAAAAGCATATCTCTACTCTGACAGAAAGCAGTAACATCTCTCTAATACGACCACGGACATGTGTTAAGTTTTAGGTATTTAAGGCAGGTGGCTGCTTAAAGCAATGTGACATTTCTAATATTAAATACGCAACTCATTAGTATGCATACATGTTTACTACATAGTATAGGTTATTAACACCATTCATATGTACCCTGAAAGGAATAGCCATAAGGGCATTACTGAAACAACGTAACAAAATGATTCGCGGAGAGCAGATCCATAAGCCCTGCTTAATCTGCGCAATATATTTACAAGTCCCAGCCTCTCGAAAAATTGCGTTTACACGAATTAAACGTCATTTTTTAGAAGTTTTACACTACTATACAGACCAGACCTTGCTTTGGTTTGATAAGTTCAATGAGTATAATCATGTTTTATTAAATATCAAAGGCAAACAACCTAAACGTTTTTATAGTTTTATATTGCCTTACTAGACATTCACTATCGTTATTAAATAAGACGATTGTCTGGTTATTAAAATAAATTCCATTGAAATCACCGTGTTTGTACTTAGTACGATTTTTAAAATGTTATTATTTCTGTAACAAACAGCTTTTCTTTGATAGTTATATGAAACTATTTGTCTGAGAAGTTTATTTTGTCTCAGTTTAGACGAAGAAGAATCTGGAGTCTGCTCTGGACCGATACCGTTTGGCACACGTATCGATATGACCTCACTCGAAACGAATTAAAGGACAAGACAACATTGAAGAAGACGATGATTTAAGTATCAATACCAATGTCTCCCATAGCTCTATACTGGCCTTGTTACCTTTGCAGTACAAGTCATTTACTATCTGAGAATGGCGGATGTATGTAGAATGTGATACCGTGATAGTGTATCAGTTTACATTGTCTGGTTATAAAACATTGCCAATGTTTAAACTACACTACTATAATCATTATTTGTTTTGTATAAGCCTTTCTATACAGTCTGGCTCCTTAGCAGATGCTGAGTAAGTAGACTTCTGATCTGAACCAGCGCTTATAAAGCGTTTGAGTTGAGTCTGAGAGAGTTCCCAAATATTTTGTATGCATACTAATGAGTTGCGTATTTAATATTAGAAATGTCACCTTGCTTTTATTAGTCACCTGTCTTAAATACCTAAAACTTAACACATGTCCGTGGTCGTATTAGAGAGATGTTACTGCTTTCTGTCAGAGTAGATATATGTTATTACAATAAACTATCAAATGCTTAAGAACTCACTCAGACTCAAACGCTTAATAAGCATGGACCCTGGACCCAAATTGTTTAACAGGCTTATTAATGTGATATCAGTCGAATTACCAGAAAACTAAACTTAATTTTAACTAAAAAATGGCATGCTTTAAGAGGATTGTAATTTTAACATCATTAATATTGTCTACCATAGCTTCATTCCATAACCTTTGAAAAAGACATCTTCCACCCTCTCACAATTTATTTTTAATGTACAATATGAAACGTATCAATTTACATTATAGTGTGGGATTGCCTGGCAATTAAAATTGCTACTTCGAAATTTCGCCATTATAATAACAATTTCTTTCATCATTTTTGTGTTATTGTTTCCGTGGTTGCTGGCTACATTACATTGCTTGTCTGACATTTGCCAACAGTTTGGTCCTAGATCGGGTAAAGCAATGTCTGTCAGATTCTAGACTGTGTGACAAATGTATAAAATTTCCCCATTAATTATAACAAATAGATGATCTACATGTGAAAACTATCGCATTGGGATGTTTTTAGAAAGTTTACTTACTTTCACGAGTATTCTTGGAATATTAAATGAAAATTTTCAGTAAACAATAAAGTCCAGGACATTAATGACAATTTAGGAAACCTTTTCTATTATGTATTTCAAAATCATAAACATTGAAGACCTTGATCAGATGTTTCCTATAGTGGCCCTCTGATAAAGCTCTACTCTGTAAGCTTAAGACAAATTTACATGTTCACTGGTTGTAAAGGACAAGCATACTGGCCATTAGGATTAAAATAATTCTGTAATACCTTAGGCTGGACGTATCCAAACCACATAGCTCTTCATATATATACTCATGAAATCCTCAGTGCACATAGTATAACCCTCAGCAGGTACCGGCCATTTAGGATTAATTTGAATGTTAACAGATCATGTGGCTTCTCACAGTGACACTGCACTAATACAACAGCAACGCAGACAGATTTTAGCGGAGCTTTTTGCATTACTTTTGTATAACAGTGTGCGTTAATACGCACATAGACAAAAACAGTTGAACAAGAACTGAAACGCACATAGGAAAAACAGTTTAACAAAAACTGATTTATAAATGATATACGGTATTACCCCTCAAAAGCGACTATAGTCGCTCAAGGGGGATAATACCGCAATATGAGGTTGAGGCGTTAATACGCACATATATATGTAGGAAAGACAGTTAAACAAAAACTGAATTATAAATGATATACGGTACTACCCCTCAACAGCGACTATAGTCGCTCAAGAGGGATAATGCCGCAATATGAGGTTGAGGCGCTAATACCCACATACGTAGGAAAGACAGTTAAACAAAAACTGAATTATAAATGATATACGGTACTACCCCTCAACAGCGACTATAGTCGCTCAAGAGGGATAATGCCGCAATATGAGGTTGAGGCGCTAATACGCACATATATGTAGGAAAGACAGTGAAACAAAAACTGAATTATAAATGATATACGGTACTACCTCTCAATAGCGACTATAATCGCTCAAGAGGGATACTACCGCAATATGAGGTTGAGGCGTTAATACGCACATATATGTAGGAAAGACAGTTAAACAAAAACTGAATTATAAATGATATACGGTACTACCCCTCAACAGCGACTATAGTCGCTCAAGAGGGATAATGCCGCAATATGAGGTTGAGGCGCCAATACGCACATAGGAAAAACAGTTAAACAAAAACTGAACTATAAATGATATACGGTACTACCCCTCAATAGCGACTATAATCGCTCAAGAGGGATAATGCCGCAATATGAGGATGGGGTGTTAATACGCACATACATGTAGGAAAAACAGTTTAACAAAAACTGATTTATAAATGATATACGGCACTATCCCTCAACAGCGACTATGGTCGCTCAAGAGGGATAATGCCGCAATATGAGGATGGGTGTTAATACGCACATAGGAAAAACAGTTTAACAAAAACTATTTACGGTACTATCCCTCAACAGCGACTATAATCGCTCAAGAGGGATAATGCCGTAATATGAGGATGAGGCGTTAATATGAACATAGGAAAACAGTTTAACAAAAACTGAATTATAAATGATATACGGTACTACCCCTCAACAGCGACTATAGTCGCTCAGGAGGGATAATGCCGCAATATGAGGATGAGGCGTTAATACGCACATAGGAAAAACAGTTAAAAAACAACAGGCACTTTATCATTAGTTTTAAAACTAATAAAAAGGTTAAGTTTTATTGATGAAATTTTGACGTATGCGGAAGGCATCATAAACATATTTACATAGATTCTTAAGGGTAGAACACTGCTTATTGTTCATAAGGTCAAGAAATTTGAATGCACTAGGCCTACTTACATAGTATGGTTTGCTGTACTTCTGGCGTATATCGCTATATGCGTTACAGACTAGGGTAAAATTATATTCATCTTCTATATCACCTGTATTATAAATGACGCAATATCGTTCGTTTCGTTCTATTCTGTTATTACCGTATCTGCCTGTCACAACTCTTAACTGATGGGATTAAAACCTTAATTCTGAAACAGTAACTCGTAGTTTAGCAGGAATTTTGTCGAGATATGGCTCAAATTCGAAATTAATTTTAAAATGCTATACATATAAATATAACGTCGAACTAGTATCAATAGTTGTATACCATGATTGGATAAACTGGTCTATTAACCTTCGCTTGAACACTATACAGAAATTTTTTAAGTCAACAATTTCGGGATTATTCCAGATGTAAGAAAAACCTGTGCTATTTAACAATGCGCCCAGTTGCTTTTACCTAATTCAACATCAGCTTATAACGACTGGTAAACACATTTTATAATTCTATAATCAATAGACAGGATTTTAACCCAGTATCTGATTATACGAGTATATCTATGTATGTACAATGGGCATACACTGACATATTACTAGTAGACTGTTTAACTCGCAAAAGTGATTTACAAAACTTAAGATGCACCCTTTCTAATTCCTTATTTTTATATATACATTATACCGCTACACACTATACACCAACATTTTGTCTACATTGCTATTTAAAAAATGCATACGGAACAGTTTTGCAAGGGGAAAATAAGACAATAATATAGCATACAAATATACTGAAAATCTCGTTTAAAGCAAAAGCAACTGTAGAAGGATGAGAGAGCAATAGCAAGATGCAATTTTATTAACCTTCTTCCATTTATTGGATTCTGTCATCATTGACTATTAGGCTCGTACTGTCCTCGACCAACCAAAGATGAAAACATAATGCCTGGCAGTAAAGGGTCGTCCACAAAACATGGTGTCTTGCGCAGTAAGTGTTATAACCACTTTTAGTGATTTTTTTTTAACAACAGGAGTCAATGGAACATCTCCAAGATTCCAACTGGAGTATCTCTTTGTGAGGAGCAACACCCCTTCAGAGATCAAAATCGCAGGGCTGCCATTAGTTTGTATTGAAAAATCCTAAGCTTTCCAAATTTTCTATTTTTCAAGGGCAATTACTAAAAGCCGGTTGAAAATAAAGTAGAATGCGCATTAAGATGCATTCTGCTTTACTTTCCGCCAGCTTTAAGCTACCATCTGCTGGAATAAATATCCGAAGATTTCGGAAAAAAACGTTGAAATTGCAGCCCTAAAGCAGATGGAAAATAAAGTAAAATGCGCCTTAAGGTGCATTCTGCTTTACTTTCAGCCTGCTTCCATCTGCTGGGATAAATACCCGAAGATTTCGAAATAATCAGTTGAAATGGCTCCCCTAAAGAGACTATGAATCAATTAAAAGTGACTTTTAAAAAACCCGCTTGTAGCATGACCAAATCTGTTTTGGTTTTTTAATTTCTGACGTTAAATCATAATGACGTTATATTATCGTAATGTCGTAATTCTGAAAACGAAACTGACTGCTCAAATAACCATTTTAGTCAATAAGAAACATTTGTTTTATTAAATCGTAATTAAAAAAAAGAGTATGTTATCAGAGAAGTATGTTACACGATATTGATGTGGTTTATATGTACATCTTACAACTTACGCTCGCATTTTTATTTAGTAAGATGCGCATTGCATCAGAAATATTAATCTTATTTCTTTATAACTGACCCACGGTTACGCTTATAATATTTTGTCATTGTTTTTGTCCGGTATAATATTATTTTTATTGACGAATTATCTTATTTATGTGCTAAATTAACAAACTCGTCACATATTATTCGAATGGGCAAGTTTAGTTCATTCGTCTTACAGACAATACGGTCACTTTGGGACGCTACTTGTTAATGAATTATTAGAATTAAGCTTGGACAAAATGTAGACGAATACACGGTTAAGGGCGAATACGGACGGTACCAAGTTTATACATAGCCTTAAAATTACAATGGCGTCATCGCAGAAATTGTACACGCTTATGAATGAAGAACTTGCCGGAAACATATGTGCAAATCAGGCATCATAGACCCATTGCCGTTTTGTTAATATTTTGATCCGAACCAATGCCAGTGTGTTTATGACGAGAATCTCTGCTTTGGTGCTTGTGTAAGATTTATGCAAGTAGACGTATGTAACACAACGGTGTGTTCAAGAATGAAATTACGAGAGAAACTTTAATAGATATGTATGTTCGTATCACTCTACGTTTATTTATTTATTTTTATCAAATTTGATATTCAAAGTTTTATTTTATAATAAAAAAAATACTGCCAGTCTCGTGAGTGTTCGAACTATCGCGATTCGACTGTATTTTGTTTTGGTGAGCTTTTTATCTATGAATAAATAAACCCCAATAACAGTTATAGCAAACCGTTTTCCTTTATAGCTGAGGCCCAAGAGAAAGTTAGAACGTTCAGAGTTGTATATCATATAGTTTTTATGTGATAAACAGAATATTTAATTCGTGTTTTTCAGTACTGAATTTATTGAACACGTTTGATAAAATGATATGTTCCTCGCAGCATATCATTTTATCCAATGCATTAACTATCCTCTCTATATATAACCCCGAGCACCATGGTTATTTGCAAACAGCTTAAATCTTGATCAAACGCTACCTAAAGCGGCGTCTGATCAGGATCCAAATTGTTTGACACTTATTTCAATATTTCTGAAGGCAAAATAAAAGCAGACAACAATTGTTTAAAGCAGATGGCGTCATGGCAGGGAAAGAGTTAAAACAGAGTTCACATTGGTTTTATCATAAAGGCGAGATCATTTCTTTTTTTGCCGTATAATTCTGATATAAACTAAATGATGTATTGCTGTTTGTAGGCACGGATATGTAAATGTACGCCTTTTTTTATTCGCAAAACATAACACAGAAGTAATAAATCTGAATAGCCTGAAGGCGTAGTATGATGTTTCAATCTCACGGCCTTTATTAATGTCAGATATCGTTTAAGTATCCGTTATACCTTTCCATAATTGTCTAGAATTTGTGCATAATTGCCTCGCACAGAACAGTCAGTATTGTAATAAGCGACCACTCAATTTAGGCAAATTTTGGAAGTCTTTAATACCGTTTGTTATTTAATGCAGGATTAAAATAATACAGGAGAAGAACTTAATTAAGAAATAATAAAAACCCGTGTTCGATTGCACTTGTATGAATTTATTATATAAGCGACAATTTGCACCGACGCAACGGTGCTTCATTTCTTGGCGTATGCATTTCCAAGCCATGATATGGCATCCGTCAGTCGAAAACGACTATGGAGTTGTGCCTGTTGAGGTAGCCGTGGAGCATCGCCTTGTGTGACTGTACAGTCCTATTCTGGATTTGCATGTTCTGTTGCAGTCCTGGCATACAAAAGCTGTTGCATCCTGGCTGTCTGTCTGTGCACTTTGACTGGCTTTGCGTCTACTTCTGATTTGTTTGTTGTGGTCTCTGAAGGCCGATTCACCTTTGACCAGGCCCTCCGAAACATGTCTTCTCCACTGGGGTCTGTTTTCCGCTGTTGTTTCCCAGGACTCTAATGCAATGTGGCATGCTTTCATGTCGCGCTTGCACACATCCTTGTATCTGAGTTTTTGGCGACCACGGCATCTTTTCCCAGTAGCTAATTCACTATACAGTAGGTCCTTTGGGATGCGCCCATCATCCATCCTTCTGACATGACCTAGCCAGCGCAGTCGGCGCTGACGAAGGAGATGGGATGAGATATCATGGATATTCATGATATCATGGATGGGATATCAGCTCTAGTAAGGACCTCATTGTTTGAAACCTTGTCCTCCCATGTAATACCGAGGATCCTGCGGAGACAGCGCATGTGAAAGACTTGGAGTTTGCGCTCTTGGGAGGAGTATGCTGTCCAGGATTCACTACCATACAGCAGAGTACTGATTACACAGGACTTGTAGACATTTACCTTTGTGGGAATTGTCAGATGCTTATTTTCCCAAACTCTCTTACTGAGCTTAGAGAGTGTTGTTGAGGCCTTGCCTATGCGTTTGTTTAGCTCTGTGGCTAGTGAAAGAGTGTCTGAGGCAGTAGAGCCCAGGTACTGGAACTGATGGACAACTTCCAGAGTATCCCCACTGAGTTGGATGGAAGGTGGAGCTGGTGTGGCTTGACCCATGACTTGTGTCTTTTTCATACTTATAGTGAGATCACAGGCTTCGGAGAATCTGCTCATAATTCTTTGGAGACCATCATGCTTGTGAGCGACTACAGCAGCGTCATCTGCAAACAGTAAATCTTTAATAGTGACCTTTCGCACATTGGTCTTGGCGCGGAGTCTAGAGATGTTGAAAAGGTGTCCCTCAGAGCGGGAGTGAAGGTAGACTCCATATGTTGAAGACTTAAAGGCGTGTTTCAGGAGAAGAGAGAAGAAGATCCCAAAGAGGGTAGGGGCTAGCATGCAGCCTTGTTTAACTCCACTCTTTACTCCGAACTCTGCCGACATGGCACCATCAAACTGTACTGTACTCAGCATACCGTCATGGAAGGACCTCACGATGCTGAGGAGTTTGGGTGGGCAGCCTATTAGTGGAAGCATTTTGAAGAGACCATCTCTGCTCACAAGATCAAACGCCTTGGTCAGGTCTATGAAGGCAATGTACAGAGGTTGGTTGTGTTCTCTGCACTTTTCCTGCAGTTGGCGGAGTGAGAATATCATGTCGACAGTAGATCTCTTTGCACGGAAGCCAAATTGAGATTCTGGATATATTCTGTCAGCCAGCGTCTGCAATCGGCGGAGGATGATGCGAGCAAAACGTTTTCCAACTATGCTGAATAGAGAAATGCCTCGATAGTTGTTGCAATCACTACGATCACCCTTGTTTTTATACAAAGTCACAATGTTGGCATCTCTCATATCCTGTGGAACTGATCCCTCTTTCCAGCATTGTACCAGGAGTCTGTGAAGGGGAGCCATTAGACTCTGTTTCCGCTTTTGATGACCTCAGCTGGGATACAATCTTTGCATGGGGCTTTACCTGATGGCAGTTTGTCAATTTCGTTTTAGAGTTCTTCAATGGTTGGCAGGTCATCACGTTCAGACATGGTAGGGAAGCGTTCGATTGCGTCCAGGGCTGACTGTTGTACAACATTCTCCTTTGAGTACAGCTCTGAATAGTGCTCGACCCATCTGTCTAGCTGTTTGTCCTTGTCAGTGATGACCTCGCCTGACTTCGACTTTAGCGGGGCTGTTTTACTGACACTGGGTCCAGTGGCTTTTTTGATCCCGTCGTACATGTTCTTGATGTTGCCTGAATTTGATGCCTTTTGTATGCTGCTGCAAAGAACTTCAGTAACGTCACATTTTAGCCGTTACAGCTCATGCGTGTTTTATTGAGAATTCAAAAACAGTTACGTCCTTCTTTGTTTATATAGGGGTGTGCGCTGGTTGTGTTAGAATAAGCAATTGCTTTCGTTCTAATCCTAAAGATCTATGTACATGTATAACTTAATCATATGTTTATATTATGAAATAAAATATGTTTAAACTAAAAAAATACAGAAATCTCCTGTAGTTATAGGAGCTTTCTGCAATATTCGTATCCTACGTTGAGCATCAATCTGACTCTAGAAAGATTCACTGTTCCTCATCGAGTGATCGCTTAATCCAGGGTTGACTGCATCATGACTTTCCTGAAATATGACCATCGCCCGTTTTGGGAATAAGATATTTGATCTGTTTGGTTTTGGCGTTCTGGAGTCTATTGAATGTTAGTAGTCAAATGAACTGTTCAACAAGACTTGCTCGTAAAGAATAGTTTCCGTTCACTATTTTATTTGAAACCATATCTTGTCTGCTTCATTTAGAAAATTAGAATATTTAGGCGTTTTTGATTTAAACATAGATTCGATCCTGATCAGACACCGCGTCACGCGGCGTCTGATCATGATCTAAACTATGTGCAAATATTAGTGTTGTCGGACTTGTTGTTGATTGTGTTCTTGAACTTCACTTTATATTGTTAAACCATTTCCCTGCCTTACCACAAGTGCAATGGTTATTTGCAAACAGTTTGGATCCTGAGTAGACATCGCGTTACACGACGTCTGGTCAGGATCCAAATTGTTTGACCCTTATTGCATTTTCAATATTTCTTATGTCAAATAACCTAAAATTTGTATTTGAGAAATTAAGCAGTCAGTGAAGGGGTTTGACATCATAGACCAGCCACAACTGTAGTCGAACAAGGCTTTATTGTATTTGTTTTATATTTATTGAATATTGAAAAGTCTTTTATTGAGAGCCACGTGATATTGAGGAAGTAATTTCTAGCCAAAATAAGAATTTGATAAAGCGTCTATGACCCTTGTATTATAGTTCACTTTAAAGTAAGTATATCGTCCGCTTCAATATCGCTGGCTGGTGCTATTTGTCAAAACAAAACTTTATTTATTTGACTTTAAGAATAAATCAAAATGAGTGTCAAACAGTTTGGATTTTACTCATAGTATGATAAGGAACCATTTTGTTTGCAAATATTATGATATAAGGGTTAATGCAGTGAATGGTTTACTAGATCTAGTATATAGGAACTATTTCACTTAGCTTATTAATGTCTAGTAATATTACAGTGTACTAAAATGTCCTGGTTGCAAACAGTGCATATTAAGCGCCTGCACGGTTTGCCTATATTCCTTTTACAATTTATAAGACGCTAGGTACTCACGGGTTAAATACTCTAACTTCAATTTTAACTGATTAATTACTTCCTATAATTTAAAGCCGATGTCCTTATTTATTAAAAGGTAATGACGGGGGAAAAGCTATTAGATCTACTTTAAAAACAATTGAGTTTAAGAAAAATATTACGCAACCATGCTATTTACACAACAAATGTCTTCGTTCGAAAGAAAAATACAAAAACAAAATCCCTTTAAGATCGACTTTTATAAAATTAATGTTCCATTTCGCTGGTAAGCGACCATATTTTATCAAATATCTCCACAGAGTATGCTAAAATATGAAATTATGAAAGACCATGGGTTTCTCAGTGTTGTAAATTCTACTTGGATCTTCATTGAAGCAATTTACTGTTAAAAATGATTTTATTACAGTGAAGAACGCGTAATGTTTATTCTCATTCAATTGAATGTGCCAGAACAACTGTGTCAATTGCACATAGTTTGAAGCCAAATCGGGCTCAGAGGTACACTCAGATTTATACAAATCGTCAAAATCTCACCCTTACTAAAAAGTATTTCATCGTGTGTTTTCTACCACTTCATCACCATATTGTCGTCTGTTTCACTATTGTTGTCTGCATTATCGTTTCAAAGTTAGATTTAAGGCATTATGACTGACGAAATTTTTATACGAATGTCAATCAGTATCGATCCTGATCAGACGCAGCGTTATGCAAAATTAAGATCTGAACTGTTTGAAAAGTCGACTTTAGTCGTCTAGAAAGGGTGAAGGTGGTTAATTGTAGTGGTGATCCGATTGTCGCTACGTCGCCGACAATCAGTTGTTAACTTCAAACACAGCGACAATCGATTGACATTTTCTCTCTTTCGCGACGTCGCAAATCTATTTATAATGTTTAAAGATAGAAAAGATTTTCAAGAATGTTTTTGAAAATATAGGAAATTAACGTTTTTCTCCGGAAGAGCAAATCATCCACGTCCCATTATATTTTAAAACATCTTGTGACGTTCACATTATCACGATGTAGTTGAGTTGTTAATTCTTTATGTTGTTAGCGGCTATGACGTAAATAAATATGGCAGCCTCCATGGTAGTTGATGTTGTCACATACACTGACTTCTTAGATACTGTGTCGCTGAAGAGTGTAAGTTTGTTATACCAAATGGTTGATTTAATGCTTTAAACGGTGCAAATGACATGCTATTAAACATATAAGCTGAAGTTAGCCTTGGTTGGAAATGATTATAAAAGCACGGAAAAAGCAATTCCGTGAACTTAGAAAACAAGAAATGCGTCAAACATGGCAAGCTAGATATGTCTTTAGAAACTATGATTTAGGCTTACTCTATATACGTGTGTATGTATTTTATTCATGTCAGTCGTATTTCTGGACAATGAGGAACATCAGTTTGTGTATGCACCAAATCACATGCAAACATAAAGTATACATGTATAGCGTTAATTCATTCATGCTTCATATTGCCATAACGTAGGTGCTCAATGTGTATTGAAACCATTTTGTATCATAAACTAAGGATAATGGAACAGTGTAATTTGAGTGAAACTGTTTATCTCACTTTATGATTATGTAGTTAGTAACAGTTACAGTAAGTGATGAAATATATATTTTTTCATTTTCCAAATGTTAAAAGTGTTGATGAAGAGTTTGTCTACTATTACTGTTTAATTTAAAGGTACTGGGTGCTAATGTTGGAGACAGTCTCAAAGGGTTTAGTTAATTACTCAAATGTACCTCACATTTGCAAAAGATAAGCTACATTTATGTGTGACTTCACCATTGTAACATACTTTTTGTGCTGTAAGGCCACCTTTCGGTCAACCGATTAATAATCGGAAAGTTATCGATTGAGACCCAACCGATAGAACCGATAATCGGTTGGTCATTTTCGCAACCGATTACCACCACTAGTTAATTGAGTGGAAATCAGTGAATACTTAAATGCTAACGCAGAGATGTGAACCTCGACTTCATAATTATGTACTACCACAGGCCAAACCAAACAACACCAACATTTGAAAACAGCTTAGATACTGATAAGACAGACCGAAACTCTGTGTCTGATCAGGATATCGTATAAAATTAATTCTATAAAATAAAAGCAGATGTAAATTGAAGCAGATGATATCATGTCAGTGACTGTTCGGGGAGGATTATTACATCATAATGGAAGTGAAAACAATACGCCTAAACACCGTACACCGGCTGTGTATGTATGTAACTCTCGTGTGAAGAAATTACATATCAACCAACTACATATTGTCTATAACTTGGCGTATAACTGGTTTACCACATCCCTCAGTCAAGTAGTCGTAACAATGGGACTGTGTTAAACAAGCAATTACTTTCTCTGAAGTATCTGTCACATTTCAAAACTGTTTACGTAATTAATTACTTCAAGGCGTTTATTTTCTCTAAATGAATTTCCGAAGTGCTAAAAATTTGACTTAAATAAAAGGCAATATTTTCTTACACAGGGAAATTCACTACTGCTATACGATCATACGATGACACACTCTTAAAACATATCTGATCTATTTGCAGATTACGGATAAAACAGGATACCAGTAGATAGCATATTTAAGACCTTATCATCTTACTTTTATCGAGTTTGAGCTGCCACCCTTTTTAACCATTTCACTGCCAAATTTTCGGCGAGGTTTTACCTCTTCACCGTTTCATTGTCGTCTGCTTCAATTTTGTTGTCTGCAAGATCATTTCAAAATAAGACTAAATATAGTATGACTTAAACCACATCGATACGAGTGTCAAATAGTTTGGACCCCGATCCCGCGTTACGCGGCGTCTGATCGAGATCTAAACTGTTTGCGAACGCGCTTTTAAGCGTCATTGAGAGTAAAAGGGTTAAAAGATTCAAAACGATACATGTATGCCGTGTTTGTTATTGTAGAATTCATTAGTTTTAATGTACTTCTGCCCTCCTCGAGTAATCCCAGAAAATATAAATAGCCTGACAGAGACTTGCATAACATGCTGCGGTTTCTTTTAATTAGTAGTAATAATACCACAGTTATGAGGAAACTGCAATCTGTTTATTATTTTGCAGAGGCGTTGTAGATGTCAAGTTCTTCTAGCCATCCTTTTACCATTGAAATGAAGGGACCTTGTACTGTGCATTGTGAAGACCGTGTAGACTACAGTGTAGTATATGAAATGGTTCGTGAAGGAAACCCTTGTTCAGAGTCAACATCATTTGTTGTGTTTCTAATTATCTTTGGTACACAACTCAAGAGACAAAGAAAACTATATGTACATATAATGCTATGCTACGGTACGCTACGCTACAGTATAAAATACTATCCTATACGTTTTCGGGTGAGACCATAAGACGGTGTCCCGTTCTTATATGACATCGAAGTTAAAGTCCGATTCAAAATCAAATCCTTGGTAGATTCCATCTTATGTAATAAGGACATAGTCTGTGTAAAATCTGCTGAGCTTCATCAATCTATGTTATAATTGACTGAATAACTTTGATCGCAGACATAGTTTATTGCTTGTCGATATTTGAGAAAACAAATTAGAAGCTTTATTCATATCATGTAGCTGCAGGATAAATTATAGTAACAAATTCAGTTGGTTAGTAACCACGAACCATTTATATTTCAAATGGGATTGGATTGTGGCGAAGGTGGTGGTGGTGGCTGTTGTTGTGACGACGGTGTGTGTATATATATATATATATATATATATACATGTGTGTTTGTGTGTGTGTGTTTGGGGCGGGGGGGGGGGGGGTGATTATGATGATGTTCCTCCGTCGTTATCGACAATGAGCAAGACATCTAAGTAGTTGATTTGTGTAACCGTAGATGACTTGTCAGACCGATTGTTGCTCTGAAGTAACGGCCAATGGTCGGACACTTGAAGTCGGAAGCGCCCGTTTCCTGATGCACTCATCTAACCGTTTATTTTCAGCAGATAGAGCCCCAGTTGATATAGCTGCTCTCCAAGCAGTTCTGTCTTTTGCCAGATCTTCCCATGTTTCGGTACATATGCCAAGTCTTTTTAGATTTGCCTTGAGACAGTCCTTAAATCATTTGCGCGGCGCACCTACTGTCCGAGCCCCACAAGGCAGCTCTCCAATAAACAATTGTTTTGATATAATTGTATCTGACATCCGGCAGGGGTGTGTGTGTGTGTGTGTGTGTGGGGGGGGGGGGTAGGGGATGGAATATAGACTAATTATTAGAAGCGCGTTATCATTTTAGAGCTAAGCAGATCCTCTAGGGCTTCTCTTTCCCATATTTCTACAGTTGAAGTTCGATAAAAGAGCTCACTTAAGTAAACCGCTTCTAATCCTGTACGTAATAAAAACACAACGATAGTGTAATCCTTTTTTTATTTTTTTTTTAGAAAACTCACATACGTAGTATTCATATATACACAATGTATATGCCTTTCTTTGATACCGGTCTTTCACACATGCATTGGTAAGATGAAATACAAAAGACAAATACAAGACTCGGTATTCACGTGTGTTTACATTCAAGTGTTTGTTCTCACTCGTTTTCGAAAAGCTTGACAATGTTATTCTACGCTTTTACAAGTTCATATTCACTAAAGGCGTTCGTATGATGGACTGTTTCCGCCAAATTCGCCCCGAGCTGTATACCGTATAACAGTAGCTGATACGATCTTACTTTGCTTGGATAAGTTAACAAGAGCCACATGCGGCCCTAAATCGCTCACCTGGTACCCATGGTTACAGCCATGGTGACGTCAAATTGAACAAGTGATTTGGAAAACCCATGAATCATTTCTGTCAAATTAGTGTTAAATCGTACCAGTAGTTTCAGAGGAAAGGTTTTTAAACTTTCCTATACAGTAATAAAAAGAAATCTTGCCCCACCCACTGGCAGCCATGTTTTGTAAGATAACAAAATTGTTTTAAGAAATCTGGTAGAGGGTAATCAATGGATCATTTGCGTAAAATTATTTTCAATTTGGACAAGCAGTTTCAGAGAAGGAAGATTTTTAAAGTTTTACTATACAGTAATATAAAGAAAACTTGCCCCACCCACTTGCGGCCATGTTTTGTAAGATAACAACATTATTTTAAGAAATCTGGTACAGGGTCATCAATGGATCATTTGTGTAAAATCATTTTCAATTTGGAAGAGTAGTTTAAGAGAAGAAGATTTTTAAAGTTTTTTACTATACAGTAATATAAGGAAAACTTGCCCCACTCACTGGCGGCCATGTTTTGTAAGATAACAAAACTATTTTAAAAATTCTGGTAGAGGGTCATCAATGGATCATTTGTGTAAAATTATTTTCAATTTGGACGGGTAGTTTTAGAAAAGAAGATTTTTAAAGTTTTTACTATACAGTAATATAAGGAAAACTTGCCCCACCAACTGGCGGTCATGTTTTGTAAGATAACAAAAATAATTTGAGAAATCTGGTAGAGGGTCATCAATGGATCATCTGTGTAAAATTATTTTCAATTTGGACAAGTAGTTTCAGAGAAGAAGATTTTTAAAGTTGTTACTATACAGTAATATAAGGAAAACTTGCCCCACCCACTGGCAGCCATGGTTTTTTTAAGATAACAAAATTATTTTAAGAAATCTGGTAGAGGGTCAGCTATGGATCATTTGTGTGAAATTACTTCCAAATCGGACCTGTGGTTTGAGCCAAGAAGATTTTTACTATATCATTTTTTTTTTAAAATATGCCCCACCCACTAGCGGCCATGTTTTTTTTTAGATAGGAACATTATTTCAAAAAATCTGATAGACAGTTACCCATGGAGCATTTTGGTAAAATTATTTTTAATTTGGACCAGTAGTTTGCGAGAAGAAGATTTTTCAATTCAAAAGAATTTTTTTCAATTGGTTGCCATGGCAACCACAATTTCAACTGGATCACCTATATTTGAAGAAATCTGAAAGAGTACCCTACAATGAACAATCCTATGAAGTTACAGTGAAATTTGCCCAGTGGTTTCTGAGAAGAAGATCTTTAAAGTTTGACGACGGACGACGACGACGGACACAGGGCGATCACAATAGCTCACCTTGGCACTTCGTGCCAGGTGAGCTAAAAATGGGTATCATCTTTTGGTTACATGTAATAATAAAGGCAAGCAATCCTATCTTTATGTTTTATACTGCCTACTCGATATTCAATAATGTTACTTAGTTTGACGATTGTCTGGTTAATAAAACAAAGTCCATCTGAATCATCGTGTCATTTCTTATTACGATATTTGATATGTTATTATTTCTGTAACAAACAGTTTTTCTTTGATAGTTATATGAAACTATTTGTCTGAGAAGTTTATTTTGTCTCAGTTTAGACGAAGAAGAATCTGGAGTCTGCTCTGGACCGATACCGTTTGGCACACGTATCGATATGACATCACTCGAAACGAATTAAAGGACAAGACAACATTGAAGAAGACGATGATTTAAGTATCAATACCAATGTCTCCCATAGCTCTATACTGGCCTTGTTACCTTTGCAGTACAAGTCATTTACTATCTGAGAATGGTGGCTGTATGTAGAATGTGATACCGTGATAGTGTATCAGTTTACATTGTCTGGTTATAAAACATTGCCAATGTTTAAACTACACTACTATAATCATTATTTGTTTTATATATACTTTATTTATAGTTCTGTTTGGAATTTGCAAACAGTCTAGCTCCTGACTCCTAATGAGACGTAAAGTAATAAACTTCTTATCTGGACACCAACTGTTTAAGACGCGTATAAATGTGTTTTCAGTGAAGATACCAAAAACCTTATTTTCAATAAAAATGGTAGAAAAGGAGGGTAATTTCAACATCATAATTATTGTCTTCTAGTTTCATAGATACATAGATCTTCTACCCTCTGACTATTAATATTAATGTACAATGTGAAACCGGGACTACGTATCAGTTTACAAGTTTACAATATATTGCGGGATTGTCTGGCTATTGAAAATTGCAAATTTGAAACTTTTCCATTATAATAACAACTTATTTTTTTCTTATGTGTTATTAGTTTAAACATATTTAATTTCATAAATATTTACATTCGCCCGATCGATCCCATTGAACAAAATGACGTTTATTTTTATAAATACGCAATTTCTCTAGGGGCGGGACTTGTGGGCACCTTTCCGCAGAGAAGGATGAACTTATGGGCCTGTCTCCGCGAATCATTTTATTGCCTTGCTTCAGTAACGCCGTTATGGCTATTCCTTATTCGTGTTAACAACCTCTAATATGGATTAAACATACATGCATACTAATAAAGTTTTCATTTAATATTTGAAATTACAGCAAATATAATGTAAACATAAGAAATGAACTGTATTTTCGGCGTTTATGCGAAATAAACGACCGAAAATTATCGGCTAATTTACCATGAATCGCTAGTTAGCGCGATTCATGGATTTAAAAAAAAAATACAGTGAAATAGGGTTGGGCCACAATCTCTTCACAACATTAGATTCAGCCCTTCCCCTTGTGTGTAAGTTTACATTCAGAGTATCTTTATAATGGCTCTAAACATAGCTTATGTGTTTTTCTTTCTGTATAGAATGTGTGTTTATGGTGAATATTATAAGAATCCACCATGAGTGTTGATGTAGGATAGGAATTTCTTCCCCGAGAGTTCGAAAATTCATGTAGGGACAAGGCTTGCCGAGTCCCTGCGTGAGTCTTCTGACCCGAGGGGGAGAAACTTCTATTCTACATCAGAACAGAACAGAATAACTTTTATTTCTGACTTGTACATGTACATGTGTACATCGTCACACAAAACATGCTATACATATTCTTACAGTCACGCTACAGTATTCGTACAACCCTCTGTAACAAAGAAACAGCCAATCTTTATACAATACAATACGTGTACATGTACATTGTCCCAGAACGATAACACAGACCGATCGGTTTCAAAGAGATCAGGGACAATCCCTACCATCAAGATCAACCAGCCAGTCAGCGGATCGATGGTATCGCTCAGGATCCAAAGCTAGTTTATAACAGCATTGTATAAATATCAGCTTATGAAAGAGGATGAACTTAATAACACTTCAATTTACATGTGTAAATATATGCGGTTGAAATGATAAAGAATAAAGTAAACCGTAATGGTAAGATAAACGGTAGAATTGTTTAACACATTCAACCCTATTGACTAACATACTCGTCATATACTAACAGTGTACTAAACACTTTTTGCATACTAACAGTGCAGACCCAGGTCAGAGGGTTCCTAGAGGAGTCCTCTGATCTGGATATGCCGTACTTAACGCTTAACGAGTAAACGCGTCATTTACTAACAATGTACATAAGAAAAGTACACTTTTCGTATGCAAACAGTGGAGACCCAGATCCGAGGGCTCCTAGAGGCGTCCTCCGAACAGGATCTACACCGTTTATGTATACGAACACAAATTTTAATTGCTTAACACTCATCCCTTTTGTCGAGTACTAACAGTGTAGCTATGAATAGTACACTTGTCGTATGCTCACAGTGAATACCCTGATATGCGGGCTCTTACAGGAGTCCCCCGATCAGAATCTGCATGCCACAAATATGTATTTTTTGTTATGCATGTTTATATTCATTCATTGTTTCTTATGTAAATAACTCATATGTTGCTGTTACCGTTATTTCATCTCATTTCTACTCAATCACTCATCTCTTGGAGCTTAAATATAACAACCCTAGTTGTCAGTACTTATTTTATGTCCTGAATGTTTATGATACGCATGACTGAGCCTACATGCTCATGCCGTGCGCCACATGACAACCAGGGTTGTTCATTTCTATTACGCTCGGACTGTTAGCCTTTATACTCATTCACGAAAAATCAGTAACAATTCGTGCTTTACGCGACGTTTGATTGTCCTGTTGCTTCTTATGAGTGGGATTGAAAATAATCCAGGACCGCCTAAATTTATGTTTAAAAATATATGCATTGCCCATAATAATGTATGTAGCTTACCCCCTAAATTAGATATTGTACAATCAGAGTTGTCCCATAATGATATAATATGCTTATCTGAAACACATTTAAATGATACGATTTCAGATGCGGATCTATCACTTCCGGGTTTTCAAGGACCAGTACGCAAGGATAGAAATCGTTTTGGTGGTGGTGTAGCTATCTATATAAAGGACACATTACATTATCGAATTCGAAACGACATTACCGTTAACGATTTAGAATTACTTTGGGTCGAAATTAACAATACTCATCGAAAATTCCTAGTAGGTGTTTTCTACAGACCACCCAACTCAAACAGTGCAATATTGGATAACCTATATGACAGTCTATCGATTGCCCTAGATAACAACATGCCTACAATTTTGCTAGGGGACTTCAACATCAATATTTTATCTAATTCATCTAATAATTTTAAACATATTTTACAAAGACTCAACTTGGAAAATATTATAAATGTACCTACTAATTTTACAACAGATACAGGATCTTGTATTGACTTATGCATAACAAATAATAGTACACATAGTCGTAACACTACTGTTGACCCTCCTATTTGTAGTACACATTGTGTAGTGACTGCCGAATTAAACTTTTCAGCGCACAAAAAACAATCGTTTAAACGCACAATAAGAAATTATAGTTTAGCAAATTTCGATCAATTAAATCTAGAACTATCTTCACAAGGTTGGGATAATGAAGTTTTTAATAGTAACAATATAAATACAGTTTATTCTAATTTTACAAATATAATTGAAAAGTGTGTAAAGCACCATATCCCAACTAAAGTTGTTGTTATAAGACCAAATGATAAACCGTTTATAAATAATACAATCCGTCATAAAAATCGTGCCCACCAAAAAGCAAAACTCTCTAACAATCCGAACCACTGGGAAAAATTCCGCAAATTGAAAAATGACGTCATCACTCTTGTTCGACAATCTAAAGATAATTACAAAAACAAGCTATGCTCTCAGTTGACTGATAAGAATATCCCTCCTGGTAAATGGTGGCGTATAACAAAATCTATAGCTAAACTTAATAATAATAATACCTGCAACCCACCATTAATTGCAAATGGTCAAATAATGTTTCACCCTACCCAAAAAGCCGAAGCTTTCAACGAATACTTTTGTTCGGTCTCCAAATTAAATAGTGAGCCACCGTTACCTGAATGTAATGCCCGCACACAATCTAAGCTTCAAAATATAACGGTACTTGAAACGGAAGTGATAGACCAATTAAAACTCCCAAATACATCAAAACCCTCGGGTCCGGACAATATTAGCCCAAAAATCTTAAAAAACGTGATCTCTTCAATTTCAGCACCCTTAACTAAACTATCTAACCTGTCCCTCACCCATCACGAAGTCCCATATAAATGGAAACGCTCACATGTAACCCCGATCTATAAAGGGAAAGGGGAATCAAACTTACCAAATAACTATCGTCCCATTTCTCTTACCAGTGTTGTGTGTAAGATAATGGAACGGATTTTATTTAAACATCTTTTCAACTATGTCAAAGATAATAATTTATTATGTAATCGTCAGTCAGGGTTCCAACCCAACGACTGTACTGTTAATCAACTAATTGACATTTATAACTCAATAATATCAAACCTTGATAAAGGTAAAGACGTACGTTTTATCTTCTGTGATGTGGCGAAGGCTTTTGATAAAGTCTGGCACAAAGGTCTACTACTTAAACTTAGGGAATACGGAATACAGGGTAATATACTTGGGTGGGTTGAAAGTTATCTCAGGGATAGGGAACAAAAAGTAGTGACTGAGGGTTTCTCTTCTGGTGTCTCAGCTGTTGAGTCTGGAGTGCCGCAGGGCTCTGTACTCGGTCCCTTCCTCTTTTTACTCTACATTAATGACATCACTGATAATTTAATAAACAATGTAAGTCTTTTTGCAGACGATACTTCTCTTTTTATTATCGTAGATAAAGAAGAAGAGGCAGAATGTGCTGCATCTTTATCAAATGACCTTGACACAATTAACAATTGGAGCAAAACATGGGCTGTTTCATTTAATCCACAGAAAACAAAGTCACTTGTCTTTACAAGAAAACACACTTATCACCCACCAGTTTACTTTGCTGGAGAAATAGTACAGGAAGTTAATTCACATACACACCTTGGCGTTACATTTCAATCTAATGCTTCCTGGTCAGAACACATTGAAACTATTTATAATAAAGCCTCTAAAAGACTAAATATACTGCGAATGCTTAAACACTCTGTAAATCGTTCTTCTTTAATTACTATCTATCTCTCATTTATACGTCCTATTCTTGAATATGCTAATTCTGTTTGGACAAACTGCACGCAGCAAGAGTCAGATCTATTAGAAAGTGTCCAAGTCGAAGCAGCACGTATCATTACTGGCCTGCGCCGAAATTCATCGCGATCTTGTCTTTATAATGAACTGGGAATTGTTTCTCTCTTTGAGAGAAGACAAAACCACAAACTTATAAACATGTTCAAAATACTAAATGGTTCATGCCCACAATATTTAACAGAACTTATTTCTCCTTTCTTACCTCTTGAGACAACATATAATCTCCGTTCTCATGGGCAAACACTTCAAATCCCAAGAGGCAGAACAACTTCTTTCCAGAATAGCTTTCTACCAAGTACGATTAGAGAGTGGAATGCTCTTCCAAGTACAGTTAAATCGGCGACGTCCGTTGATCAATTCAAAAACAAACTGCGTTCACTTAAAAATACGCCAAAGCCTCCAATTTATTTTATCCTAGGCTCACGTCGAGAAAATATAATTATTTGTCAATTACGTAACAACGCCAGTTCGTTGAATAAACATTTGTTCGACCATTTTCTAACACAGTCACCTTCCTGCCAAAATTGTACCGATAATTGCGAAGACAATAACCATTTCTTTTTTGTCTGCCCATCATTCCAGTTACAGAGACACAACATGTTCAGAGCACTTGATAATATTCCAAACCTAGGCGAGATAACTCTTAATATCTTATTGTATGGCGGAAACGGTCTGAGCACTGAGTCTACATGTGAACTTAATGATATAGTGACCTGCTATATCAGAAGCACCAAGAGATTTGATTGATTGATTGATCATTGATGAAGCTTATTTTCGTTTATTTGTTTTTTCTTTCTTCCGTTTACTTGGTTAACATTGAATTACTCAAAGGTTATTTACATTCAAACAATACTTAGTGCAGTGTTGATAATAACAACCGTATTCATGTATCTAAAGTAAATCTTTCTTTTTCAGCTATTGAATAATCATGTATTTTGTTATGTTATGTAATTACCTTGTGCCACTGGAGAGGACTTACATAGGCAATGCCTGTTGTCCAATCCATTTCATTATTTGAATAAAATATTGTTTAAACCATCAGAATCTGCAACGTTTATGCATTCAATAATATATAATACTTTCTAAACACATTTAACCCCATCGACGAGTATTCTCGACATTTATTACAAAACAAATGGTGTTTTTTCTCTCAAATTTAAATTATTAAAACATGATACAAATAACGAAATATGAGCAGTTTGTGTGCACTTTTTTCCTCTAAAGTATGACGTTGTTTATAGTAGCGGCATTAGAAATAACGTCATTTAGTTACCCGCGTCATGCAGCGCTTGAGGTTAAGCTAGGCAAAAAATTGACGTCATGTGGTATGAAGTATAGAGTGATTTCCCATGGGACAAGTCCCTATCCCACATAGGCGAAAATGGGATAAAATAATACTGCTTGTCTGGCTTTTTCCAACAGTTTGGTCAAAGATTAGGCGTCGGGTATTTCCGTGTCTGACTAGCTTCTAGACTGTTTAACATATACTCAACAAAATAATTAAAGGAGCAAGTATATAGGGTAAAGCAAATAAATAAATGTACGTTTATTCCGCGAAATTTTAACAGTATCATGTAAAGTTACATATTTACTTCATTGTAAGGTACTTCTCTCTTTAGAAAGGTGGAAAACGGTACCACAACTCTCCTCATACACAACTACCCTAAAAAGTCCGTGGTGGGGTAACAAACAACATAACCAAGAGCCCCACCTTATAGGTTCTTCTCATAAACTGCAGCTAGCATCATGTGCGTCCATCACATGCATTAATCAATTTCTGGCATCTACGGGGAAAGCTGAGAATTAACGTTCGAAGATCTGAAATGGGAAGTTTGTTCGATTTTTCAATAAGCATGTCTTTTAGCTCATTGAAAGTTACATTTAGAATGCATAGGGATTGCAGCAACGGCGGTTATCCGGTCGATATCGGCACTCTAGGACTGAGGTATGGTGACCTTTCTGGCCAGTCCATCTGCCCCATGACCTAATGTTCCGGGTACTGGTCCACCATACGTTTTCTTTACAGGTGAGCATTTTCGTCTGTCGGGATGAAACCTGAATCCAAGTTCCAGCGTAAGTGCGCCCAATAGCGTCTAGAGTCTCCTCCCTGTACCATAAACTTGTCAGAGCCTAGACCCTTATGACGTAAAGGTCCGTGTAACTGTTGTAGGAGATGTCCACCCATACGAGCCCCAACCCTTTTCTTGGTTTGTCATGCTCTGCCACACAACTGTCCAAGCAACGTTACTTTCTCTGTCCTTACACTCGTTTGTATCCTTTATTGAAATCCAAATTGAAATTTGACTCACCAGTCCACAAAACGTTGCGCAAACGTAGACGTTAAATGACATGGTTGCGGGCAAAATACTTGATGACATATTCGGTGGTGTGGGGTCAATGCCACTTGCATGACCGGTCTTCTAGCCCCTAGGTTTGCAGCATGAATTCTATTCCCGACGACCTGAACAGATATTCTGTAAGTAAAAGTCTGTTTTAAACGATATTAAGCGTAGCGGTGGGACCCGGCTGTTGACGTCATACCCTAAGTGACAACGTCGGCCCTCTACTTCATGTGTGACCTTCAAATGACCTTGAACTTGTCTCCAATTTACCATCCCGGTGTCCAGGTACAACTACCACAACCTTTCGACGACGCCCTTGCTAACATTAAACTCCACCGCTACCTGACGTTTGTGTGACCATCTAGCAGATAGTCAAACGCACAAATGGCGTCTTTAATGCATGTTTATCAAATTTTAAATCAATAAGCAATCTACTTTTGCTTTAAAACAAAATTATATGCTCTCGATATAATGAAAATCGTCGTAAAACGAATCATTGAAAAAACGACAGCAACATTGTTCGAAAATCCAGTAGACGTTGAAAACCGGATTTTTATTTATACCTTTTCGCTTTAATCCATTCAACCGTTACCGCTTTTGCACATAGTGACTTGTGTTTCTTTATATTCTTATTCTAAAAGACCAAAACATACATTCGCTCTTTTAATTTGTAAAATATGTTCGTTTTTGAAAACAATTACATTAACTTTTGCCTCTTTATTTTGTTGAGTATATATACTCGTGGAATTTAAAAACTGTGCATGGTTAAAATTTATTTCAAATAATGTACACATTTTCAATAAGCTCACGTAAAAACAGTTTATACAGCTGATAAGAGTGTGTAGAAGGTATTGGTTACTATATTCATGATATTTACGTTAATTTTGAGTGTCACAAAACGTTTGTCTATTTTTGCATAAATTGGCCAGAATACTCATCTGCACAGTACATGCAACACGTTTTCAATGTACACTGGTTGTTTTGGCAGTAAATCATCGGAAAAACAAGTAAGATTTGTTTTATTAACCATGACGGCTATTCCACGGCTGTCTGAAAATGCGCGTTTACGTTCAGCCAGCATATTAGAGGTTGGAATGAAGAAAATGATGTCGCAGGCAGATTTGGTCTTCATCATAACATCATGTTGTCATTATTGAGATGTATCAACAAATTGGCAATGCTAGCGAGAACCTGCAACTAACGTAACGTCGACAAGATACGTAATTTTCCGTTACACATGTGCGTGATCGTTTTCAGTATTCGAACTTTACGGCTAGAAACATTCGACGAGGTCGTCTAATCAGCCGAAGGACAGTGCTGGAAAGATTACGCTAATTTTTAATCCGTCCGTGGCGTCCTACTGTACGTCCCGTTCTGACGTCAAACCGTCCACATTGTCTTATGGCATAGCAGCGCTCACCAACACGTTGCTCGCGTGCATTGTCACGGCTTTCATACAGAACAAAAACATCGAGGTCATTGACTGGTTCGCAGTCTCATCCGATCTCACGCTAATGCGCACGTTTGGGATGAAATTGTGCGTCGTTTGCGACGTCTACCGAACCAGCCATTGCCGTTGGAACAGTAGATTGTTTTGTCATGATAAGGAATGACATTCCTTAGCGTTGGCAAGGTCCACTTGACGATGATGCCGTGCGCGCTTTGATGCAAACGGAGGACACGTGCGTTATTAATTGTGTGACATGGGTTTTGACCCTTAATGACAAAAACGCATTGCAGTACAGTCATTATTGACACAACACATTACTATACAGTTATTAAACGGCCGAGGGCGGGCGGTCGTTGCTTATTGGCACAAGTTAGCCATAATGGCACTAACGAGTGACAATAAGCAACGACGGCCCGCCCTCGGCCGTTTAATGACTTGTTTATTGTATACCTGGTTCAAAATCAACGAATTTGTAGATTGTTTGAGTGTTTACATAAGCGCGGCCGTTATAGAAATCAAATGACGTCATCTTCAACGAACGTTTGCTATTTTGAACGTTACGTTGCTAACGTTTTCACGTTCATAAATTATGTTGCCCCCGGGCCAATAACCGGATGCAGTCCAAATAACCTGTAATTGGACTGCATCCGGTTATTGGCCAGCTCAGCAAGGGTGTATTGCATTGTCATCATAGCAAAATCTGTTACTATTTATAGTAAGGTATACAATAATGACTCTTATGAAACGCTAGCTCGATGTTTAAAATAACACTATAACACAGTCAATTTATATCTGGTTTGTTATTCCTATTATTTATAATGCTATCCCCTATAAAATTCAGGTATTTTGACATTAAAAATAAAAAATAAAATGAGTGTTAAACATATCGGGTCCAGATCAGACGCCGCGTAACGCAGCTTGTTGATCTAGATCCAATCTGTTTGTAAATAAGCATTGTACTCGAGGCAAGGCAGGGACGGGATTTATGGAAAATCCAGTTTTTAATGAAGGT
The DNA here is from genome assembly GCA_922989275.2 of Gari tellinella. Taxonomy (NCBI): domain Eukaryota; kingdom Metazoa; phylum Mollusca; class Bivalvia; order Cardiida; family Psammobiidae; genus Gari; species Gari tellinella. The sequence continues at coordinate 26,313,824 of OV277862.1, forward strand.
TAGTCCTTGTATGACTATTGAGGGTAATTACTCTATCATGTGTTTAGAAATGACAAACAGTAAAGACCCTGATAAGAGGTTTTCTACAAGAGCCATGTGACAGGGTGTACACTGTAAGCACAGGGCACGTTTATTGTTTACATGTACACTATTTGTAAAGGACGAGCACACTCGTCGTTAGGGTTCAATGAATTAAATAGATGTAATACAAAGTTCACATGGCACATTATTATCATAAATGCGCGGGTTCTAGATCATTTTTCTGTAAGATTCTGATAACAAACTGAATGATGCATGTTTATGTCAATCTCTAGCATTTGATTTGATTTGATTTGTTATGATTTTACGTCGCTTTTAACAGTATTTCAGTCATATCGCGACGTCCAGCTAATTACAGGTGAAGGAAGACCCTTTGAAACTTTATTGAAATATATCTGTATAAGGTCCACTACCGTGGACAGCATTAACATTTATACAAATAGAAAACATACATATCAATAGAGGAATACGCAAATTCATTTGAAATTTTTATAATTTATAATAAATCCTAAATAAAAAGTATTTCTTATGAATAAACAGATGTTAACCAAAATGTGTTCCATATAAAGTCATACATATCACCTGACAGTTTAGATCGTGATCAGTTCCTAGGTAACTCGGCCTCTGATCCTAGTCTATGCTGCCTCGAGTTCACTCTTTCAATTTGTATATTGATGTGTCATAATAGTTATCAAGAAGTATCGAGGTTACATGTACATGGAAGAAGAAAACATACAGGTATTTACCAAACTCTACCTAATAGGATAAATAAATAAATACTTGGTTCATTTTTGCCAACAGTAATGCTGGGGTACCCATATGATATGCTTCTCCAGCTAGACGAAATTTGGAGAAGAAATACAGGTACACACAGCAGTCTACTAGCTAAGAGTAGTATATGCGAATATATAATTATGTTTACCAATTTCTCCAACGGAACAAAATTTGGAGATATATATTAGATACGAGTATATAAATAACTAAACCCCAGACGCCCTTTATGCACTGTTTTAGGCACAAATCGGCAACTTGGTAGAACCACCGACCTTCCGCAAGCAAGCTGGAAGGCTTCCCCAGAAGAAAAATCCGAAAGACCCTACAGGGACTCTCTAGTATATAAATCTTGTACCCATTATACCGATGTAATGAAACACAATGTTGTGAAGGCCTAGTTTGATTTAACAATGTCCAAATCTCAATTAGCATCAGATATCGAATTGCGCATCCGCTTCTTTCTTCAAATAATTGTCTCGAACAACATTCTTACTGTTCTCCTAAGGATATTACCATATTCTGCTTGGGAAAATAGATTTTGATTAGATATACTACGGCTGTTATGAGTCTTTGTTGTTATAAACAGAACCAACTTTACAATAACAAGGTCAATGAAAAGTTCTTACTCACCCATCATCTGACATAGACCAGTATTTACACATCACGAGATAGTACAATCGAAGAGACAGCTTATTTCATAATATGTACCTTTCGCTATAAGTTGGAACTAAACATACTACAAGAATAAATAAAGGTAGTTAACTTAGCAATCGGTAAAACAAGTATGTAACAGATATAACTAGAGTATCCAATGCTGGTGTATACGATATGTATGTAGTAATCAAAGAACTGTAGTACTGCAGGCTCAGACTTTCAGTTTAATGTAGAATAAAGTAATGCAGAAAGCTAATTATGGAGTGTCTGCATTACCATTGCCATGCATTAAGCAGTAACCTGCAGCGCTTAAAGACCCTAAATAATTTTGTAATATGCATATCTTATAATGCATCGCCTGCTATGACTACAAGGTGAACGTTTATTACAAGGGAGTAAATACGGTGTTTAAATCACCACAGGTACAGACTCAGGATCCTGAGTTTAACTCAGTGCTGCTACTACACGGTTTATCTGATAGTGACGTATCCAGCAACTGAAGCTCCGTTAGATAGCATTTGTGAACCCCGTATGACAGGATTTGTTTGTAGGGGAGCTAAACTCGCACCAATATTTTTCTTAAGGATTCGATATAGGCTCTCCGAGCCAAAAAGTAGTCAGGGTTTACGCTAAGATGCTAATGAGTCTAGAAGATGTTATAGAAAAGGAATTAAAATAAGACGTTTTGAATAAAATATTCCAACGATTTAGTGATAACTTTCAACATTTGAATATATAATACCGTTACAAACTTAACACCCAATATTTTGTCTACACCGATATTCAGAAAATGCAAAGGGGCCAGTTTTTGTAATGAACAATGGTTTAATAAGAAACCAACCTAAAAAGCTCGTTTAACCCTTTCATGATCAAATTATTTGGGAGATATTAACCCCTTTCACCGTTTTATTGTCGTCTGCTTCACTTTTGTTGTCTGCAATGCCGTTTCAAAGTTAAAAAACAAGGCAGCATGACTGAAGAAATTTCAAAACGAGTGTCAAACAGTTTGGATCCTGATCAGACGCCGCGTTATGCGGCGTCTGATCAGGATCCAAAATGTTGGCAAACGCACTTTGAAGCGCGATTGAGAGTGAAAGGGATACAGCCAGATCTGTGGATGGATACGACAGAAATAGCAAAATACATTTTTAACTACCTATCTGCGTTTCTGAAATAATGTCATCGTTGAGTAATAGGATCGCACTGTCCTCGCTCAATCAAAAAGAAAGCATAATGTCCGAACATAATGGTGTTGACCACAAGGCATGCCGTATTGCGCAGTATGTGTGCGTAATGACCAATTTTAATGATGTTCCTAATGTGTTTTACAGAATATAAAAATGTGAAAGTCCGAGGATTTGTCGAAATTTGTAAACGACATCATAATACATTTCTGTAATAATGTGAAACGTATTCAGTCGATCAAAATTGAACTTGTTGATTTAATATTATTTAGTACAATGCATATAACTACTACAAAAATTGATGGTTTCACCCGTTGAGCGCTAGCGACGGGTATAACAACGATTTCTATTGCAATATAGAACACCGAAAACAATGGTTCTTTGTAGAGTTTGGTTCCTGATCAAACATCCGTAACATGTCGTCTGATCAGGGTCCAAACTGTTTGACACCCATTTCAAAATTTCTGCAGTAAAAGTGTTCAAATCTAAAATTTGAAATGTAGGCAGTGGACAATTGTTTACAGCAGATGACGTCATGGCAAGGAATTGTTAATACAGAAGGCGGGATAATTTCCTATTTTTGCCGTATAATTCTGATATAAAATAAATGATGTTTTGCTATTTGTAGTCACGGATAGGTAAATGTACGCCTTATTTTTCGCAAAACATAACACAGAGGTAATAAAGCTCACTAATCTGAAGGCGGAATACGGTGTTTCAATTTCAATTAATGTCAGATATCGTTTAAGTATCCGTTATACATTTCTATAATTGGCTAGAACTTTTCTGTAATTGTCTATAACATAACAGTCCATATTGTTCAAGGCGACCATTCAATTTAAGGTAATTGTGGCAATCTCTAATACCGAAAAGATTAGTTTATGGAGGACAAAAAACATTAGAGAACGCTCGTATTGTTCTGAGATTTATGCACTAGTCATATCTTGCAGAGAGCATCCACCTGGCCTTAGATACATTTATTGTTCCTCATCAAATGGTCGCTTAATAAATTAAAGTTTTACTGTTTTCTGACTTTCTTGAAATATATATATGAGAATGTATATTTCGATAGTAAGAAGTACGATCTGTTGCCTTGGTTTTTTGGAGTATTTATTGAATGTTAGCAGTCGATTATACTGTACAACAATACTTTTTGAGAAATTAGATCTAAATGCGTTTTTAAACAAAAAGTTTGGATCCTTATCAGACTTCGAGTTACGGGGCGGCTAATCATGATTTAAACAACTTGCAAATATTAGTGTTCTCGGTAAAGTAATTGCAGGGATTAACACAGGCTAAACAGTACCTTAAAAGCGTTTAACCCGAGCGGCACCGAAGCAGACGATAATATGACGACGAATGGGTTAAAGGTGCTGAAAGGGTTAAACATCTTACCCCAGCAGTCACTGTGTAGCCGAACAAGATTCTGCTGTAGTCTACATGTTTAACAATGATTCAAACGGCATGTGATAGATTTATTTCGGAACAAATTTCTAGCAAAAAATGAGAGGAGTTGTAACTAAATTGATTGTTATATTATCCTGAATTTAATAAAGTGTCTACGAATTTTCATCGGTAGGCCACTTAACTATCAATATATCGCCCACTTTATTTTTTTCTGCTTTTTTTGTAAAAAGAGATTTGAGGAACTTTTACATCAGTGTCAAACACTTTAGACCAGACCCTTAGTGCGATCAGGATCATATAGGATCTGTCATGGGTCGATGTTTAAGACAAGCTGATCTCAAACAAGTCTAGAATTGAAATGTTATTAAGCGAGACTTGTCCAGCTTTATAACCTTTCTATTCCTAAGTTATTTTTAAAGCAATATGCATTTTTTTTAAATCCAAGTGAAGTCATAACGCCTTTGTGGCGTCAGAGTGACGTCATCGAATTTATCTCACACATTTCGGAGACAAGGATTTTTGTGATCTTTATTCGTTATAGAAAACAGGAGGAGTTATGTGAAAAAATGTGTTTGTAAGTATCAGTGCACTAGGGTTAATGCATTGTATAGTTTATATGATAAATATTTCACTTAACTCATTAATGTGTTGTGAAACATATATGCGTAATTTAGAAACAGTGCATTAGATCTATTGAAGAGAAATAGTTTACTAGAGAAGAGTACACTTGTCCTATGCAAACAGCATCTGCACTGTGTGCCAATTTGTAAGATATTGTAACATACGAGGGCTGTCCCAAAACATCGTAGACTTTCCTTATAAAATTGTTCGTTAAAACAGTAGAGACAAACGGTCGTCAGTATATATAAACATAGGGTTTATGTAAACATGTGTGAAGTTTTAACGTGTTCTTTTTTAAAACTGACCAGCACAGAGTATTTTGAAATACCCTACCTGTGTAATAGCCCCGGCGCACACTAGTTAACGTTACGACGTTATCGACGTCAACGTCACTCCTTTTCAAAATACTTGTAGTGGTGATCGATGCATTTTCGCTGACGCACAGCCTCTTAAACAAGCTGGTATCTACATGTCGCTCGCGCAACACTCTCAATGTTTCTTGTTTGAGCTGTCTTCAACGTTTTCAATGTTTCTCCGCGTAATTTAGGTTTTAGGAATGAAAATACTGCAAAATTTAATGGGCTATTGCGGATGTTTAAGATTTTGAAAACCCAGCACGGCAAGTTCCAAATGTGGCACGAAGCAGTAGTAGTTTATTCATTCCTCCATTAATGGAGATCTATAACATATATACAATATAACAAATGAACAATTTAAACATATCTTCGAAATAGCATCTTGCCATACAAACAAGAGTTACTATCATAGATACCAGTATCTCAGTTCGATGTGTTACTGTACGAATAGTATACAAGGTCATTGCATGTATAGCAATGAATAAATATCTACATGTATACTCTGTTCCATATTCCAAGTTACAATTGATAATAACAATAGACACCCGTTTAACCACTCAATCCAGACAAAAGAAGAAGTTAAACATTATTCAGAGACAACAAATGAGGCAGTTAACCCCCTCCTCCACAAAAATCACCTCTTACTTAGGGCACAGGTGCCAGTCCAAAGCAAGATGAATATAAAGCAGATAAGCTCATAAAGGAGTTATCTGCTTTACAAACACTCGGACTCCGCTATAAATAGTGTCCCTCTCCAAACACAGGTGGATATCGGCAATTTGAACTATTGCTTATTGAGGAAAGGGTTAAAGTTATGACGTATAGTGGACAAAGACAACATGCACTTATAACTGAACCCCAGACTAGAGGATTTAAATCAAGGTTTCCCTTATATTATTATGTCTGCAGCAAACTGAATAATGTGACCACCAATCAGAATCGCAGCAAGGAGCTATTTTTAATGATTAGTAGTCACAACATGTAGTGCTTTAGATATCCCCTTGTATGGAGTTCTGTTATAAGATGAAAACAAATCATTATGAACCCATGTATACTCTCCATCGAAACGAAACATGGACATGTAATACAGGTACGATGATAAAAAGGTAGAAATGAGGTACATAATTATGTTTTGATCAAGACCAAACGCCACCTAGCATGCCGCTTGATCGTGGGCAAAACTGTCTGATGCTAGTACTGATGTATATTAGGTGTGGGTTCAACCATTATACCTAATAAACGTAATTTACCCATTAGCTTTTCTAACGAAACTGTACGAAATATGAAAAGGATGGGTTATAAATGTACCTGGTGAAATATGTTGCTTTCTAAGTTGTCAATGAACCCCGGTCACTTCTCTAGTATCGCATGTAATTGATCTGTGTGATGGGTGTTTGCTGAAAAAGCCCTGATCTCTCGAATATCGTCTTTAAAAGAGGACACATCTTTCTTTTTCTTCTGCACTTAACAAGCGTTGCACCCTTATAACACCGACTCTCGACATGTTTAGTTTCTCACGTAAAAGCCGACGTATATACAAATTGCTGACCCCAAGGAATTCACCGCAAGACGCCGATCACCATTCATGACGCTCCTCACGTTTTCTACAATGAAACCGTCAATTTCTCCCGGCCGTCCCATCTTTACATTATTTTTCTCAACCCATCCTTCTGAAAATCGCGTATGCTATTTGAACACCAGCACGCGAGATGCTGATTGATCAATTTTTTTTATTGTAGTTGCTTTAACGTGTTGTTGGGGTTGGAGTTGGCTTACCCAGCAGGCATTGCGTGAGAGGTCCGTGTGCAAAACCGCCATCTTGAAGGTTAGCCGTTATCTAGCAAACCGAGAAGAATCCAGATTGTGAAGCCATCAGACGCCTGCCGCCACTAGTCAACGAACGTAAATATAGTCTAATATATCTCCAATCCTAACATTGACCTATTAAGCGTAAAAACAACATTGGTGGCAGCGTATTTTGAATCCATCCGCCTGTCCAAATCGCTACATTTTCAAGTAGGTTAAACGATATATCATTCTTCCTTCCTACTCGTTCCTTAAGGGTTGTTGCGCTTATATTTAAATAATTATTTGGCCGAATCGTATTATACTTGTTTGTTGGATTTGATTTTCGTTGGTTCATGGTGGTGTCGGACATATTTGCCGTTTCAAATATACCGCTGAGACGGTGTCCAGGTTCATTTCTACCTCGTTGGAATTATCCTACCGGAGTTTTGAAGCAGACATGGAGTTTGAGGAATTAGAAAACCGTGAACCGGTGAAAATAAATTTCGCTGATGCTGAAGAACTTCAACAAATTGAAGGCGTGGGAAAGAGGCTGGCGAGGGCTATTGTCACTGTCAGAATGAGCAGTGGCAATATCACACCGGAAATATTGTCTATCATCGCCCGGCGTGAATTGGACGTTGATGAACTCAACGCCATAGACTTTGCCTCTAACTCGAACTTGGCAGAGGTGACATCTGACGATGAAGACTACTCACGGGGCTTCGGGAAGAAGATTCTTTACGTGATCTGGTGGCTTCAACTAAGAAACTACATATGGGGGGAGACCTAAAGGGGGTTGTGCCAAGTGTAGGCCGCGGAACGCCACGAATGACAGACTTGTATCTGGGGGGAGACCCGAAGAGGTTTGGGCCCAGTGTAGGTCGTGGAATCCTGAAGAAGGAGCGAGCAAATGTTTTTGACACTCCGGCACCGGAGCTGCGCAAGGCAGTAAACGCTCAAAATCTGGTATTCCCAAAAGGCACAGAGAAAGAAACACAGTTAGAGAAAGAGGCAGGTCAACAGGTGCCACGCGACTATTTGGGCTTTTTTCGTGGAGAAAAGGCAAGGTTGAGGGAATTCCCTGTGACCCTCCCCAAAAACTTTTTCTTTGATGGGAAGGGCAACTGGGAGGCATTCAGCCTTCAATTCCAACGGCACGCTAAGGCATTGTTCTGGAAAGATAGTGAGAAACTGGACGTTCTTTGCTGGGGGTTGAGGGGTAAAGCTCTGGACTACTATGCACTCATAGTAGATCCGGATCAAGAGATGTCGTTTGACACAGGTTTGGTGAGCATGAGGTTCCAGCTGTAGCTCAAGCTAGGGTTTTACAAACTACCCAGAATTCGGGTGAATCACTGGAAGATTGGGCAGATAGAGTCCTGACTTTGGCTGATAGGGCTTTTAGGAAACTGCCAGAGGTGTTCAGCAAGGAGTAGGTTGTTAACCGCTTTTGCCAAGGTATGGTCGACAGAGACGCGGACCACCACGTCTGTATGCAGAACCCAAACAGTGTCCCAGAGGCGACCCAGATGGTACGTAAGTACACAGGTGCATTCTGCCATTTATGGAAAGCCAAAATCCAGGCGCCGGATTGATGATGACGAGGACCGACCTAGGGCAGTTAACCAGGTGACGACAGCAGATTCGTCTACTGATTTCATAAAGGCCTTGGCAGAAATGGAGTCCAGATTGAAAAAAGAAATGGAAAAGTCTATCGCCGAGCTGAAATGCTCTCGGGGGAGAGGGAAACAGAAACTTTCAGTCGTTTGTTTTTAGTGCCTCGAAAAAGGGCATTTCAAACGAGATTGTCCCAAACTTAAGGAGTTTAACGGGAAGGGGTCGACCTAACTGGCCAAGTGCCAACCCATGCGACGCGACAGGGCCAGAACAAACCGTATAAGTGTACTGAATTACAGACACATCGGCTTGAGCCAGGAAGCACAGAAACTGTGTTTCCCCACCCACCCAAATGTCACCCTGAACAACGTTCTAAGGGTAATCAATCAACTGAGGATGGGCTTGAAGTGGTTGAGGTGCGCAGCGTACAGTCAACACTTGAATTTTCAATGAAATTAGGGGTTGGAAATAAAACGGTCGAAGCCGTTGTGGATACCGCTGCCCAAGTAACAATCATTTCCGATAGCGTATATCATTCTCTTAAAAAGCAGTCTCCATAACAGAAAGCTGTTTAATTCATGGCGGCAGGTCGAGATATGGCAATGTCAGGTTTTGTCGAGGGTCAGTTTAGTATTAAGATAAGAGAACGCTGGTACAAGGAAAACCTCTATGTGGCCCCAATTAAACAAGACATGTTGCTTGGGGTAGATTTGCTTATTAATCGAGGCCGAGCAGTGTTAGATATGGGAAGAGGGATTCTGCATTATGATGGGATGACCATTAGCCTGGATACAGTCGCAGCTTCGACTGAGCACAGGGTGGCTAGGGTCACAGTCGTTCAACGTACATTGATCCCACCCCATTCTATGGTCAAGGTCAATTGCAGTATGGACACAGAATTGTCTGATCTTTAGATACTAAAAAGTTCTTAGCTCCAATGGTAGTCAGGGAGGGGGGTAGTAAACCAATTATGTGTCTAGTGAATCCAAGTGATAAGTTTCGTCAATTTAAAAAGGGTGCAGAAATTGGCCGGGCTTATGCCGTAGAAAATACAGCAGAGTCCGAGTCGGAAGAAACAGGTTCAGTACGTGTATCAGACGGGCGTAATGGGCGAAGGCCAGAATCTACCTTCAGCCGAAAATGAAACGGTTATACCTGAACATTTAAAAACAATTTTCGAGGAATCGCGTGTGAATCTTGATCATCGTCAGGCTTCGGACTTGGCAGGGACACTTTGGGAGTTCCAAGATGTCTTTGCCAAAGATGAATTTGATCTGCGATCCAGCACAAAATCGATACCAGTGACGCGCGTCCGATAAAACAGCAAATACGCCGAACGACCGCGTGTTTTGCCGGAGAGGAAAAAGTGTATTTAGAGAAAGTGATTAAGGCTGGTGTCATACAAGAGTCAACATCAGACTGGGCCTCCGCTCCTGTGTTAATACGCAAATGCGCCGCCCGGTCAGGTGGTGCATCGATTACAGGGCACTAAACAATGACACGGTTAAGGATGTTTTCCCCTTACCCCTGATAGATGATTGCATGGACACGCTTGCTGGAAGCGTTTGGTTTTCAAAATTGGATGCCAACTCTGCTAACTGGCAGGTGTGTATCAGTGAGGAAGACCACAAGAAGACGGCTTTTATAACAAAGTATGGTCTTTTTGAGCATGTAAAAATGGGGTTTGGACGTTGTGGGGCACCTGCGACCTATGCACGAGTGATGAATTTGGTTCTCCGCCGTTTAACGTGGAAAAAAGTTTTGACGAGCACCTGAACAACCTCCGGTAGGTGTTCGCTAGGTTCCGCCTATATGGGCTAAAACTCAAACCGAAAAAATGCGCTTTTTGTAGGTTCGAGGTTGAATTCCTAGGCAGAATAGTAACCGGGATAGTTTAAGTATGTCTGAAGGCGACATTAAGGTTGTAGAGGAATGGCCCGTTCCAACTTCAGCCAAAGAGGTGTCCCCATGGGGCTTGCGAACTATCATCGTGGCTTCATTAAGAACTTTTCCAAATTGGCAGAACCTTTGTACGAAGTAACGGGGAAGCGTGCATTCGAATGGACTAAAGCGCAGTCCACCACGTTCGAAGATCTGAAAGAGGCTTTAACAACCCCTCCGGTATTGTCCCTTCCAAGGCTTGAAGGGGACTTTATTCTAGATAGTAGATATAGATGCTTCGGACACCGCAATTGGTGCAGAATTAATACAACTGCGCTAGGGGGAGGAAAGAGTAGTTGCATATGGCAGGTATTCTTTAATCAAGGAGCAACGCCGATATTGTACAGTTAGGACTTACCATTCAATTTTGAGATGGTTAATTGGTTTTCACGAACCTCAAGGTCAGTTGGCGCGATGGTTGGAGGAGCTGTTGCAATATAATATGGTGGTAAAACACCGGGCTGGTTGTAAGCACTGTAATGCGGATGCATTGTACAGGATCCCTGAGGAGCCTGGAAGCTGTATGGCATTTGGTGCTGGATTACGACTAGGGGACTTACCTTGTGCTGGGTGTAGGTATTGTAAGAAAGCTCATGATGATTGGGCTTCGTTCCTCAGAGATGTGGATGATGTAGTACCGTTAGTCCTGGGGTCAGGGGGTGCACAGATGGGGGAGGCCTACCCCGTGTCATCCCGGTCGGCAAGAGCCAGAGGGGTACTGGGTTAACCATCCATGGGGAAAGGGTGATACACTCAGATGATCCTTCAGATGAGGGTGGCAAGTTGGTCCGGGCTGTGAATGTCTTTTCCGGGAGTAAATGTTCTGAGCAGGGAATATTCGGTAGGGAAAGATGATCCGGATGTGATCTTTGGGGTCCTAAACCTGTTTTCTAAATCAAAAAGAGGAGATTGACATATCCAAGTTCCAGGAGGCAATAGGCCTGATTCCTTGGGGGGAAACAGATTTGTCTGGGGCACCAGAGGTGGTAAGTATAAACTTGGTGACTACCAGGAGAGGTGCCAAGGTGGCCAAGGATGTGGTTCAATCTAAGAATCAAGATGCTGGCTTGACAACTACAATATCTGGGTTGTCTAAGCATAGCGACACAGGGGTCCAGACTTCGCCTAGCAGTAATTGCAGTCCAGAACAGAAGGCCAGGGGTAAGGTAGAGGACAAGTCTTCTGAACCCAAAGTAAATTCGCCGAGATGTTGGGGGTACTCAATAGAAGATCTGAAAAAGGCCCAGAGCGAAGACGTCAACATACAGTTGATATTAGATTGGCTGTTAGATGGAAATGAACCAGACCAGGCAACTCTTTTCCGGGCAAGTCCGGAGGCTAAATATTACTGGCTTAACCGAGTTTGCTTTAAAAGCGATAGAAAATATCTAAAGAATTAAGATTTGGTGATTTTTTAAAGCTTCTTCAGGCTGACCATATTTTTCAATACTAGATTGACGATTATGCCACACAGTTGCTTTTATTTGAGTATTATCTTTTCCTTTTTGCAAATGCACCATTTGGTTTTCGTTCTCTTTAACACTGCTGGTCTTCCCCTGTTCTCTTTTTTACAACAACAACATAACAACTTGTACTATAATTTGATGTACCAACTGGTCGCCGAAATCCTGAAGCTAAGAATTGGTAACAATGGGACTTTGTTGCACTAGCAAATAATTTCTCTGAAAATATCTGTCACAGCAAAACTGTTTACGTAATTAATTACTTCAGGTCGTTTTCGCATGCGGTTATTTTCTCTAAATAAATTGCCGAAGTGTTAAAAAAGAGCTTAATTAAAAGGCAATCTTTTCTTATACAGGAATACCCCTTAGCTACGATCACACAATATTAAAAATATGTTCCTATTCTTTCTTCCGACTGCTGTAAAAATAGGATACCAGTATAGAAAGCATATTCAGAAGCAATTATTATTTTACTTTTATCGAACTTAAACCCACCATCCGTTTAAACTATCGAAAACAAGGCTTTAATTGCAGTGTCCGTTGTGGTTGAAATTTAATGGTTTTAACATATTTCTCGTCTCCTCGATTTATCCCAGAAAATATTAATAGACTGTCAGAGACTTGCATAACACATTGGCGGTTTCTTTTAATTGGTAGTAATAATAACGCAGTTATGAAGAAAAGGCAATCTGTATAATATTTTGCGATGCGTATTAGATCTGATGTCAAGTTATTCTTTCCATCCATTAACCATTGACGTGAAGAGACCTAGTTCTGTTCGCTGTGAAAACAGTGCAGACCCAGAACAGACCCAAACAGTAATAGGAAGAAATAATGATTCATGAATTAGTCCCCTTTTCGGATTCCATCTTAGGTTATGAATACACACACGCTGTAAAATCTGCTGAACTAGGTTATAAGTGCTTGAATAAGTTTATAGTCTCAGATATAGTTTAATATAAGCCCATATTTGGAAATACAAATTGGAAACATGATCATATCTTGTAGATTCGGGTTTTTTTTAAATGAAAGTATATCTAGCTGGTTAGTAATCAAAGGGGATTAGTATTTCAAAGGGTTAGTATTTCAAAGGGGATCGGGTGGTGGTGGTGTGGGTGTGGTTGTTGTAGTGGTGTGTGTGTGTGTGTGGGGGGGGGGGGGGCACAGGGGCGTCAAACTAAACTTATTTAGAAATTAAACGCGCTATAATTTCAGTTTAGCAGATCCTCGATGACAGATCTTTCACGTATATCTACTGTTAAAGTTCGACAAATGAGCTCACGTAAGTAAGACACAAGGTATATCCCGTTATAACGCTTCTAATCTAGTACGTAGTATATATAAAGACAATCATAGTGTAATCTTTGTCAAAATACTCCCCTACATAGTGTCTACTACTGACATATACTATACAGTGCTCCCTCCAAACAACGGCCCTCTGAAGAACAATTCCTTCCTCACAACAACGATTGCCGCTGTTTCCCCTAAACAAGACACATATGTCCAACTTTTTCACGGCTGCAATATTGTCTGCCTAAAATTGTCGTCTGCTGCTTTTCTCAAAGTCACATATTGAACTTTTTGGCAAATAAAAAATAATGACGTGTGTTGAACAGCTTAAATCCAGATCAGACGACGCGTAACGCGGCGTCTGATCTTGACTGAAGCTGTTTGCAAATGTAAACCAATTCTCCTCCCTATAACAACGTCCTCCGAATATCACACACAATCTTTGTCTCCAATTGGGTGTTGTTGTAGAGAGGGAGCACTGTTTATGCCTTTGTTCGATACCGGGTTTTCCTGCATGTATTTATGAGATGGAATACAAGATTGAGTCCTTAGTGTTGATGTGAAAGGTAGTCATTTTCTTAGAAGGAACTTCTGCTTCTAGCGAAACGGTGAAAAAATAAGCAATTTTGTGCATCCAGTCCAAAATGCATTGTCCGCGCATGTCTGAAAATGAGTTGCATAAATTTTCGCAGTACTTAGGACGAAAAATTACTGTTCCGGTTAACGTATCAAATCGGTTAGGAATAAAACTCATACCCGAATTGATCACTTCACAACAACAGATGTAAAGTGTTTTGTTGGGGCCGTAAAAAGTCGTTTACAACAACTAAAATAACGCTAATTGATTGCATGAAAGTATAAGAGAAACAACCATCTATCTTAAACACCAATTAATTAACGCATTTACTAGTCGCAATAGAAAAGTTTCATTGAAAATAAAAATACCTTCTCAACTTAATATCTCTTTGGTTAGGTTTATCGTGTGTCAGAGTCAATGGCCGATAATCCACCTCTTCGCTCTTAAATAATGTCAATGAAGATTGAATATAAGACAATATAGCTCAGCTGTTGACACGGATCATTAGGGGATTGCCAAGTTGTTCTGAGCACCACCTGATGGTATTGGACCGAAGTCATGCAGACGAGAACATGTTACTTTTTCCCATTTAAACGCAAACGAAGCGCATTAAAATGTTGAAATTGCCATATTTTAAACAATGATGACATTTCGTTTTAATTTGACTGGCAAATGTTTTGGAGCCTGGTCAGACGCCGGGTCTCCCGGTGTCTGATCTGGCTCCAAACTGTTACAAATGAAACAAGAGTCCAATGGGCCCTAAGGCGCTCACCAGAGTACAGAGTCCCAAGGTTGAAATAGACTAATCGCTAAAGGTGACTAATACCCCCAATAGGGCCTTGTCACAAGAAGCAAATGTGTTAGGATAGTGTTGATGTGTATTCTCCATGTGAACTAGATGGTTCAGAAGCATTTTCTAGGCTTTAAACCTACTTTTTGACCTGACACAACTCATATTCATTAGTCTTATGTAACCCATATTCACACAGTGCCTAGCTTTTGTCACGATAACCATTCTAAGTAAGTTTCAGGAAGATTGGGCTAAAATATGGCAGCTTGAGTGGTAAAAAGCTTTTTCTGTGATTTGACCTACTGACCTACTTTATGACTCGACATGACATAAATTCAAGCATGACCTTTATTCTATTAAGTCAATGGCACTGACAAAATATCATAAAGATTTAGCCATTAATATGACTTCTAGAATGTTTTTAACTTTTAATTCTTCACTTCCAAACACCGAAAATGATCACGCCCTCTGGCAGCCATGTTTTTGACGGATCAAAATTCTTTGAACAAATTTTAAAGTCTATCCATTATAAAACAATTTGGTGAAAACCAAATTGAAATCTGACCAGTAGTTTTGGAGAAGAAGATTTTTCTAGATATTGTGTGCGGTTGCCATGGTAACCAAACAAATTACCCCATCCACACAAACAAATTTCATTCCCTTACCCTACTGATGCTTCTGATGAAGTTTGGTTAGTTTAAACAGTATTTTATTTCAAAATAGATACAGTCATAAATGACAAAACATATAATTTCACATATAAATATAAGGATTAGAAAACAAGTTTTGGTAAACTTATATAAATTCTTCTCCTTGAAAGTTTGGTTACACTGGGGCTATTGGTTTCAGAGAAGATGTCGTTTGCAATTGTTGACGGACGGACGGACGGACAGACAGACAGACGACGTACAAAGAACAGAGCGATATCATAATAACTCACATTGAGCACTTTATGCTCTGGTGAGCTAAAAAGGGTTTGAGTATAAGCACGTTTATTGGTAAATGATAACGTGTTCTGGGGAACATTTCTGTATTGTTACAGTTGTGACGTTATTCTTTCCCGTTTTTTAAGAAACTAAACGTACACACAGTACATTATAGATTCAGGGCTGACTGGACCCTAGCCCCCCCCCCCCCCCCCCCCCCCCCCAACTAGCCGGACTTTATGAGACATATATCATTTTAAATGTTGAAGTATTCCCTATAGAATGGCACTTGTTGAATGTTAAACGGCCGCCGGATAGGTCGAGAAATTAGTATTGATTATCTGCCCCTGAATGCTGAAATTCCTGCTTCTTTTCCCAAGTATACGCACCTATTTGTAGGGATGCTAAGTGTGTGTCTCTACAAATCATACTGCAAATGTTTCCGATTGTATGGAAATAACATAAAATCATAGGAAAATAACAAACACAACATCTAAAAATCCAAGATGGCTGCCGTCAGCCATTTTGTTGGTCATTTTGAAAAGTTAACCAATACCCGGAAATAATTTGACTTGTAACTATGTGTGATACATGCATTCTAGCTAATTTGTGGTCGATAAGTTCATTTCTGGCGTTCAAAAGGACTTAAAACTGTGCTTGTAAGGTCAAATAAGCAAATTAAGGCAACACGCGACCATATTGCACTGAAAATGGCAAAGGTTTTGACATTATAATGCCGTAACAACTTATCATGTTTTAATATGTTGTTCCAATAAGTCAGTCATTAAATCATCATCAAAATAATATTGCTGTTCATGTTCATGCCTTGAGGATCAACAATCAGTATATTCCTCCATCTTGCAACCACCCAAATAATATTTAAGAAGGTCATATGTTGTTGAAACACGTATACAGCCTGGTGTAGAAACTATCCCTTGAAGCGGATGAAAGGATTGTATAGGCAGCATACTTTGCCAGTATCACACAGTTTCAAGCTTCTCCACCATCTAGGTCATACATGTTTGTTCAGTTCATTGAGTCTTCTTACCGTCCTTCGATAGTTTGACAAGGAATGAAAATTCTCCATAAGTACAAAAACATTACCAATGCATGCCAGTCACCAGTACTGGTAGCCGATCAGCCTGTCTTCATGTTTGAAAAGAAACTTCAGTAACAATATCCGCTGATACAACACGGTTAGGCAGCCATCCTTGTTGCACTTGGAACAAAGCATATCGGTCATTATGCTGCGATGAGTGTCTTGAGTCCGTTTAGACTGTATTGGGAGGATCACAACACGCACTAATTGTGGTATCTTTACTAGTGGCAGAGCTCATCCCTTCAATGACAACCATCACATTTTCAAACCAAAATGCGTACATCAGGCTTAAGTAAATTCTTTAGAAAGACACTGAAGATTAATATTAGTGCAGGACTAGGCCTGTAGACCCGTTTGCAAAATGGTGTTGAGAGAGTTTCTCACTTGATGTGAGTTAACGAGACCCTAGACATCACAAATCACCGAGGTGCTTGTCTGCCACATGGTCACGAGCCCCACAATATCCAAATCCAATATGGCCGCCGTCAGCCATTTTGGAAAAACTAACTTTTTTGTTTTATGGAGAATAAACCAATGATAAACCTCTCAATTGATAATTTTTGGGTGTTGGACTCATTTCTGAGGCCTTTTGTGCAAACGTTTTTCTTTTTTTGGAGAATAAACAAAAGTAATACCCCATTATCGATAATTTTTGGGTGTTGAACTCATTTCTGATGCCCTTTGTGCAATCTGGGATATCTTTGATTTGGAAAGATCAAGTTCCACAATAGCAAAATCAAATATGTCCGCCGCAAGCCATGCTAAAAAAGCTAACTTTTTCCTTTTTTGGAAAATAAACGAATGTAATACCTCTCAATTGATAATTTTTGGATTTTGAACTCATTTCAAAGGCCTTTTGTGCAATCTGTGTTTTTTTAAAAATTAGCTTTTCCATCTTGGTTTGCGGCTGCCATATTGGATTTTGCTGTTGTGGAACTTGACCTTTCTGAATCGAAGACACCTAAGATTGCACAAAGGGCCTCAGAAATAAGTTCCACACCAAAATACTATCAATTTAGAGGTATTACATTTGATTATTCTCCAAAAATGAAAACAAGTAGCTTTTTCAACATGGTTGCGGCGGCCATATTGGATTTTGCTTCTTTTGGAACTTGATCTTTCCAAAGCAAAGACACCCTAGATTGCACAAAGGTTATCAGAAATGAGTTCTACTCTAAAACATAATCAATTTGGAAGTATCACATTTGATTTTTGTCCAAAAAGCAACAAAATCAGCTTTTCCAACATGGTTTGCGGCGGCCATATTGGATTTGGCTATTAAGAAACTTGACCTTTCCAAATCAAATACATCCCAGATTGCACAAAAGGCCTCAGCAATAAGTTCAACACCCAACTATTATCAATTGAGAGGTAAAACATTCTTTTATTTTCTAAAAAAAGGAATAAGTTAGCTTTTCTAACATGGCTTGGGGCGGCCATATTGGATTTTGCTATCGTGGAACTTGATCTATCCAAATCAAAGACATCCCAGATTGCACAAAGGGCATCAGAAATGAGTTCAAAACCCAAAAATCATCAATTGAGAGGTATAACATTTGTTTATTCTCCAAAAAAAGTAAAAAGGTAGCTTTTTTAACATGGCTTGCGGCGGCCATATTGGATTTGGCTATTGTGAAACTTGACCTTTCCGAATCAAATACATCCCAGATTGCACAAAAGGCCCAAGAAATGAGTTCAACACCCAAAAATTATCAATTGAGAGGTATTAGATTGGTTAATTCTCCAAAAAAAGAAAAAAGTTAGCTTTTTTTCATGGCTTGGGGCGGCCATATTTGATTTTGCTATTTTGGAACTTGATCTTTCCAAATCAAAGACATCCCAGATTACACAAAGGGCATCAGAAGTGAGTTATACTCTAAAAATCATCAATTTAGAGGTATTATATTTGATTTTTCTTAAAAAAACCAAACGAAAATAGCTTTTCCAACATTGTTTGCGGCGGCCATATTGGATTTGGCTAATGTGAAACTTGACCTTTCCAAATCAAAGACACCCCAGATTGCACAAAGGGCATCAGATATGAGTTCCACACCAAAAAAACAATCAATTTAGAGGTATTACACTTGTGTTTATTCATCAAAAAACAAAAACAATAGTTTTTCCAAAATGGCTGACGGCGGCCATATTGGATTTGGATATTGTTGGGCTCATGACCATGTGGCAGACAAGCACCTCGATGATTTGTGATGTTTAGGGTCTCTTTAACTCACAACAAGTGAGAAACTCTCTCAACACCATTTTGCAAACGGGTCTTCAGGCCTGGTACAGGACTATATTGCGCCATAAATGCTACTGACAACACAGCATAATTTAGATTTCATATTGAACCGTTTGATTTTCTGATGTTATAAGTCTTCAAACATAAACTATTTTCAGTTTGTTATAAACCTGCCAAACCACATCCGGGATATAGACTATAATAAAGACATCCAGTTGTGCATAATGGGTTTACAAAGGGTAATTACATGGGCTTAGAAATCAATAAGGGTATTTTCTAATGCTACACGTGCCCGCTATATGATTGATTGATTGATTGCTTGAGAGAGAGAGAGAGAGACAGAGATAGAGAGACAGAGACAGAGAGACAGAGAGAGAGAGAGACAGAGAGAGAGAGACAGAGAGAGAGAGAGAGAGACAGACAGACAGACAGACAGACAGAGAGAGATTAACGGCACCGAGAAACATGAAATTGTTATATGGTGCAGATATTATTATGTAAAATTCTAAAAGAAGTCCATCAACGAATGTGTAAAAAATATAATAATGTATAATGATTCAAGCTTTTTAAAACAAAATATTGTTGTATAGACTGTTATGTACCAGGAACATCGCCCTGAGTTCCAATATGACTATAATTTTATTGACTTGGATATGATGGCGTTGGTAGATGCCTTTGAAGATCTTTGAAATCCCTTTAATAGCAGAAAATGGTAAACAGCTGGACTTCGATAAAACAATATACCTCCTAATGTGGCGGAGAAGAATGTAGCATGAAATAAACTTTCTAAACAAACGAATTTGTATTCACTGTTATAGTATCAACAGTTAACATGGCGTTATTCAAGGATTTTTGTCTGAGCCACTTTGAAACTTTGAGATTTCCAACACGTTACAGTTACTTTATTATTACTTGCAACAAATTTTTCATGCAGTGCCAATGAGTATTTTCTTACCAATAAAAGGTTTACATATACACCTTCCTAATTAAGAAAGGCAGTATGCATCACTGAGGCAAGAGTTAAAGTTTTGACTGGCCGATTTGGACACTCGCAGACCACTGATGTTATCGATGATGCTGTGCTTGTTTAAATAATTCTTCAAATAAGCTCTGTGACCAGGGGAGACATTTAAGGGACGGCTTTGTGCCATACATTTTTTCTTCACATGCTGATGCTGATGTGAGTATAGTGACATAAACAAGCTGCGTGTCGAGTCGACTGCTTTCAACAACAAACATATCCGACCAAGACCATTGCGTTTTCTGTCAAACAGCGATGTCATTGATCTAAACTTGTTTCCCCCTTGTCGTGTATCACTCGGGATGTACATTATGCGTGCGAAGTATCTGTCCCTATTCTAGGAATTGGTACTGGACCATTTAGCAGATATTCTAAGCCCATTCGTTTATTACAATACGAGAGATTATTGCGGACAGTTCCCGTACAAACGGACGGAAGGCAACAATCTGTACCCCGAGCTAGAAAACAAAGGTTTCAGTCATAGATAACGGCAAAATTGTCACTGACTCAGAGGATGATGTTGACATTGATGAAAGTGTCGACTACAACAACTCCATCAACATGACCTTTAATGAAGACAATGATAGTTATGATTGTATGTATAATGTGCTGTGGATATATTTGTTAGTTACACCAAAGATAAATTGTGGTGCTATGTTTCCCCTGACCTCGCCCGCACGGCTAGTCACTGGTTTCATGGCCTCAGTGGGCTAAGGGAGGACATGATACAGCCACTGTCCGAACTGGCAGAGTGGTAAGACTCCACCAAAAGGTAACACTATTACATTCATAAACATGCATGCACACAGGCGCTATATGACCATTTTATGGCACTGGTTTAACATATAATGAATTACATTTGACCCGGCTCTGAACCAATATAAACAAGGTGTACAAAGAACATTCTAAGGTAGTCATAACCCGGTAGCAAATTTATAACTATTGATAGTAATGGTATTTTTCAACATTAAAATATTTTGCTTTGAAGTCACATACTGCATACGTACTGAAAAAAACTTCTATAAGCGTATGTGGCTTCCCTCACCAATCCCACCATCGCTTGGACGATACTTTATTTGATAAAGCCGTCGATTTTCGACTTTTTTTGTAATTTCGTTAACATTTCGTGTATCAAACATTAACAACCTTCTTGTTGCAAAGTGAGAGAGATATTGATGATATTTTTGCTAACAAAGTGTATTTTCAATGTATTTTACATTTATATGATTCATGTGAAGTGCTTTGAACGCACAACTCCTGTGTGAAAAGAGCGCTATATATCTGATATAATAATGTTTCCAATTGCGCATTAATATGCATAATTATGAAAAATCACTTATTTGCAAAACAACACATGAGACAAATTGTAAACGATTTGCTTTGTTTAGGCACCGTTAAGAACGAGTAAAATTACGATGTAGCGAATACATTTATAACCTAATGTTGCAACCTATATAAGTGTTTATTTGGGCTCCCCCTCGCTTTGGAGGATATTTTATCATGTAAAACTATCGATTGCGAATATTTTGTTGTAAATTTGTAAACATATTGTTTACCAAACATTTACTGCTTTCATTTTAAAAAATGAGAGATATTGATGATATTATGTATAAAATGTATGTATTTTTGGTGAAAATTCATGCTTGTTTCGAATTGCTCATAAAATATGCATATCTATGCAAGTTAGCTAATTAACTAAATCACATATCAAACAAAACAATTTGCATAACAATTTTCTTTGTTTAGGCACCATTGGAAACGATTTATATCACGATACAGCAAAGATATAACACAAAACTGCATCCTATATTAGTGCGTATTTGGGTTTTCCCCAACATCATTTTGGGCGATATTTTATCACTAAAACTTTCGATTGCGACATTTTTGAAGTAAATGTGTAATTATATTTTATACAAAACATTTACAGCCTTCATGTTGCTATCTTTGGGAGATTTTTATGATATTTACGTTGAAATAGGTATATTCACTGTGAAATTCATGGTTATTTCTAATTGCTCATTAATATGCATAATTATGCAAATTAGCTAATTAGCTAAACAACACATCAAACAAATTGCACAACAATTTGCTTTGTTTAGGCACCATTTAGAACGAGTTATATTATGATAAAGCAAAGATATAATACAATATTGCAACCCATATTAGCGCGTATTGGGTTTTTACCCCACCCACCCTTCCATCGGTTTTGCCAATATTTCATTACTTTCAAACTATCGACTGCGATTTTTTTGTTGTAAATTTGTTAATATACTGTGTTTCAAACGTTTTGAGTCTTCATGTAACAACTTAGGAGAGATATTGACGATATTTAGGTTAAAATAGGTGTATTTTGTCAAAATTCATGCATTTTTCCATAAACAGCATATCAAATAAATTCCACTTCAATTATCTTTGTTTAGGCATCATTTAAAACGATTTATATTACCGTTTAGCAAAGTTATAACACAATTTGCAATATATATGTTCTAACTCAAAATCATGAGGGTTGCCATGGAAACGATTCAATTGTGCGCTTATCCGGCGACGATATTTCATCCAACAACCAGATTTCGTAATCGCAGTGTATATGCTACAAGAAAATATAGGTCCAACAAAGTCCGGTAAGGGGGGGGGGGGGGGGGGGGGGGGGGGGGGGGGGGGGGGAGGGTTTCACTTATTGGCTCATTACCTAGAGGGCATCTTGTTTTCTGTCAGTATTTCTCTCTGTCTATCCGCCTGTCTGTCTGTTTGTATGTATGTCTGTCCTTCCACAACTTCAACATTAGCCATAACTTTGGAACTACATGTGCTAAAGAAGTTATTTTTGGCATCAGTTTATTTCTCGCGAGAAGCCCTTCATCTCTGCAAATGGCAACCAGTTTAGATCTTGATAAAGTGTGATCTCATCCAGACGACCAAAACTGTTTGCTTACATCTTCCACGCAAAGAGCAAGAAGATTGGTAAACACACACAAAGATTCATTCTTTCTGCAGCGATATTGAGTATCTGCCAGTGTTAATTATTGAGTATTCACATGCATGCCCTCTCTAAATGATGACGAAAGTGAAACGTAAGACAGTAACATTTACCTTCCGAACATTGAGCTAGTTCAAAGACCTGTCGTATCTAGGAAAGTACAGTTAAGTCAAGTCACTCACCATCACTGGGCTAGAGGCTCGTTTTGTATTTCAAGGCTGGTACCTGCTTAATCATTTCAACCCTACAGCCCTCGGTTGATATTTTACGTATATGAACTACATGTGATTAGAGACTTCATATTTGGCATCTGTAATCCTCGCAAGAAGCTACTGAGTTCAGTACAACTTTGATCATATCACACAAAGAGCAGGAGTTGGAAAGGTGGCATATTGTTTCACAAACACGTATTGTCCATTTAAAAGAACAATATCGTTTCGAACAATGAACTGAAACTGGTTTATTTTATAAAACGTAAAACATGAGCATTTACCTTGCGAACATTGAGCTAGTTCAAAGACCTGTCGTATCTGGGATAACGGTAGTACAGTTAAGTCAAGTCACTCACCGGTAGGAGCCCTTTGATCAGGGTCTGCACTGTTTGGCATTTTCATTGGTTTTTGTTTGTCATACCAAAAATGCAACAGTAGACTGGTTCAAAATATCTGTTGTAAAACCGGGATTTTATAGGCTTTTGATATTACTTCGGATACAGTGCTCACTCTAGACAACATTTCCAATAACTGGAAGACGAAGATTACGGGTGTTGTTCGGAGGGAATTGTTATAGGGAGGGAAACTTGGATTACATTGCAAACAGTTTGAACAAAGATCTGAACACGCGTAACGCGGCGTCTGATCTTGGTTTAAACTGTTTGTCCCTCGTCGTTAGGTTTCCTCTGTCAAAATGTCTAGCACGTAACTATGAGAAAAACAGAAAACAACAATATATAGCAGACAGTATTTCAGCAGTGAAAGCGTTAGACATAGTTGTCTATGTCTACCGGCAAGAGTTATCGTAAGGAGGGGATCGTTGTTACGAGGGTCGTTGTAGAGAGGAAGCATCGTATTTAGTTTATAATACGGGCACTTGATCATTTCCAGGAGTTTTTATGTGGATTTGTGGCAACACTAAAAGCATGAGGTAAACCCTTCTACTGTTTTGATTTCGTTTCCTATCAGATTGTTGTGTGCAATTTACTTTGGGTGAAATATCTAATGATAAATGTTGCACAGTTTGCGATCTGTTCGTGCGAAGAGTTAGTACGGACCTGATCTGGATCCAAGTTACGTCACCCTCCCAGTTTTTCTTAGACTTAAGCGTGATCTATCCTTACAACAAAATCATTTATTCAACATAATGATCTATTCGTTACCCAAGTAAAAGTTATTAAAGCACATGCACTATGCAGAAGGCATTATTTTCTGTTTCAACGGAGCCTTATCCTGAACAGAGTGCATAAATGACAATTTTGAAAAATCTGGTTTATGAGTTTTTATTGAAGTAGCAAACAGTGTTATGCCTGATCAGACACCGCGTTACTCGGCTTATATAGTAACAAAAAATGAGCTCTAATATACATCTTTATAATTATATATTGTTTAAATCTGACAAAAGGGTATATTCCAGGGCCCGTTTCATAAAACTTCGTACGACAAATGTTGTCGTAAGTCAGATTATTAAAGTCTCAATTATTATGTATTTCTACATCGAAATCTGTCTTGTGACATCTCTTTTGAGTCGTCTTGAAAAGACGATTCAAAAGAGATCTCACAAGACAGAATTAGATGGAGAAATAAGAACTTCAATATATTTTAAAGTTTTGACTTACGAACATTTTTGTCGTACGAATTTTTATGAAATTGGCCTCTGCTTTTAAATTTCAACTGCAGAAAAACGGGAATTGGACTTGTCTGAGCTCGATTTTTTTTAAAATTTTACTGTAATAATTATAAGAAAAGTGTAGCACAATGCCACATTTGACTCCTACAGATATGATGAGATAAAAAGCAATGTAATTAGTTTATATCAACAAAGTAGCGTGACATCACTGTTGGTGTAGTTTGAACTTATCCGATTCCAATTAACGATAAGGTAAACACATTATTCGTAAGAGATTTGTTTGTGATAAACAACATTGTGAATAACAGTTTTGACCATAATTATGTAGTTGATTGATATTGCAAAATATCTCTTTAAATCACGTTCGCCATCGATGGTGATGTTTGCAAACTAAACGGGCATATATCAGAAACTTTATTACTTGATGTATGGTCAGCATAAACAATGAAATGGTTTATTTGGTCCTATAATCATCTATATTGTATCTCGTTAAATCTTACGTGTGTATAAATAATCACATTTAATTGATATAACAGGTATACTCACGTGACATGCATAACTTATAACTTATATGTAAACATCAACACACCAAATTCAGATGATTAAGATTAATCTTATTAACCTTTTGCCTGCTGATCGCGACTTCACCGGTTTTTTGGCTAACAGTTTGGATCAAGATCAGACGCAGCGTTACGCGGCCGACAAAATTTTGCAGACGACAATTTCAAAGCAGACGATATTACAGCATGATAAGGGTTAAACTGTAAATGTTCCTCTATCATTTAAATATACATTAATTTTACACATTTTACAATGTACATACGGAATTTAAATAATAATAATATGATTGCTTCTATTGTGGGAAACATCTAGTTGCGTTTATCATTTACAAAACTGAAATGTAATTCATTTAACGAGTGAAGATTGTTTTCTCTATAGTAATGTTTTACGTATACACACTGCTCTTCATTCTGTAAATTTCTTCAAATGCCTTACATTTGATGATCACGTGATATTCACTCAGTATTGTAAACATTATACGATTGATATATTCTTATGTTTAGTTCTATACTATATCTGCAATATCTTAAAGTCTTAAAACGCAAGTTGTGTGCAAATACGGGGATTCTTGTAAGATACTTAAACGTTATTTAAAGGGGGATACCGTTGAGATAAACAATTTCATGTACATATTATATTAAGGAACCGTCGTCATCATTTTGAGTATACCGCCTAAGGTTTCGAATGTACAGTTTTTAACTCTTGGAATGCTTTGTATTCCTTTCGTCTGCACCACTTGTCGTCTGCTACAAACGTGAGTTTGTTTAAAGTTATTTCTTTTTAAAAATGTATCAGAGTTTCAAACAGTTGGGATCCTGATGAGACACAGCGTTACGCGGCGTCTCATCAGTGTCGAAAGTGATTGAAAAGGTTACCAAGGTTTCGTCGCTAGCTTGCTAACAGTTTATGGAGGCGTCGGAGGTTTGGTTGATCGGTCACTGACATTTCGAGACAACTAATCCTTGTAGTGATTTTGCAAGTATTTTTTATCAAACAAACGTGATTTTAACTAGTTTTAAAAGTAATCTGATGCCATGTGCGTCGATGTTGTCAAGGGAACTTGATTATACAAGGCGTGAACAATATCAAGTCTGGTGTTTTTGGCAAACATTGAGAAAGGCTAACAAACTTAACGTCTGATTAGCGAATGTGTAATTTGTTCTTTCTGTATAAGTGGGGTTGTTCATGTTGAAAAGAAAAAGGCACGGATAGCGTGCACTTGTTTGTAATATATTGAGTCCAGTTCAAAACGAGATCGGGTACTATTCAGCATATTTGTCGAGCAGGTTGACACTCCGAAAGGGATATATACGCAGCCTTAAATACATATGTAAGCCTACTTTAAGACATATGTTATATTTAAGTAAATCGGTGCTTTAAAGTTGGTTTCAGTGAACACGATAAATGGTCAAACAGCTAAATGTCGTTGCTTTCAAGTGTTACTGGGAGTCTGATCAGTTTCTAAACTGTTTGCCATCCTAATTTAGATACAATGTTCATATCTAACAAAACTGTAGTTTACAGTTTTTGTATTATGTTTGAATTTTATTTCATTTAAACATCAAAGAGTAAGGTCTTACGGTACAGTATAAGCTTATAACAGATTGAAGTTACGTGGAACATTATTATACTGCAACGTAATGTCCTCGCTTTTGAGTAGCTGATGGGACGTAAACGTGACCCAAGTAACCTGTGAGCTGACAGGGTACATATAAATTCCACTTGGGAGGCCCTTCATATTTCATGCGTCATAAACAAGATAGCCGACTACTGGACTCGAGCAAATAATATTTTTACTACGAAAAACGTCTGTGATGTAAAAAAAATGTTCTTGGAAACGAATAAACAATGTTAAACTTTCGTTTTAACACATTCAACAGTCTTTGAAAATGAGTTATTTCTAATATCCCCCGTCTATATTGGCGTGAACACCGATGACAACGTGCCGTCACGAAAACATACAAGGTTGATTTGTCAACGTCCGTTTATGCCAACTATGATCTAATTGGACGCCCCAGACAGACGGGAGCTGATGCAAAAAAGACCCGACTCGATGCCCTACCCTTAATTATGACAGAGTTCTTTGATTCTTTTTGATGCAAAGTGTAACGCACTGATACATCGGAACTCGGTTTATAAGGTTAAAAACTGGGTATTAATTTCTAAAACTGTAAACAAGGAAATGAGTACTTGAAAGGCTAGACTCGCGGCTGAATAAATAACTTGCCTAACACACGTCCGTATTATAGATATACACAGATATCAGTGTATAATGCCGTGGCTCAACGTTACACAGAAAGGTTTTCAGTTTAGCCAAAGCAGCATTTTTCTCAGAATTCTTTGAATCGCGTTACCCTTTCGCTGCGATCGTATATATTTAAAGAAGCAGTAAAACAATAAACAAGAGCCCAATGGGCTCTAAGGCGCTCACCAGAGTACATATTCCCCAGATTTAACTTGACTTATCGCTTAAGTTGACTAATACCCCCACTAGGGCCTTGTCACAAGAAGCAAATGTGTCAGGATGATGTTGATGTGTATTCTCCATATGAACTAGATGGTTCAGAAGCACTTTCTAGGCTTTGACCTAATGAACTGCTTTTTGACCTGACGCAACTCATATTCATACACTGTCTAGATGTTATAATGGTGATAATTCTAAGCAAGTTATGTGAAATTATGGCTACAAAATAAGACCCCTACAGTGTTTCGAAGCTATTTCTATGTTTTGACCTACTGACCTACTTTTTTATCTTATGCAACCAATATTTATACAGTGACAAGCTTTTGTCAAGATAACTGATCTAAGCAATTTACAAGAAGATTGGGCTAAAAATATGGCAGCTTGAGTGGCAAAAAGCTTTTTCTGTGATTTGACCTACTGACCTACTTTATGACTCGACATGACCTACATTCACGCACGACCTATGTTCTATTAAGGTCATGACACTGACAGCATCTCATTAAGATATAACCAAAGATATGACTTCAAGAATGTTTTTAATCTTTAATTCGATATTTTCGAACACCGAAAATGACAACGCCCTATGGCGGCCATGTTTTTGGACGGATCAACATTCATTGAACATCTGTTAAAGTCTATCCATTTAGAAACATTTTTGTGAAAACTAAATTGAAATCGGACTTGTAATTTCGGAGAAGAATATTTTTCTAGATATAATGCGCGGTTGCCATGGCAACCAAACAAATTACCCCACCCACAAACTTTTAACAACTTTTCATAACCCCACCCTACTGACGCTTCTGATAAAGTATGGTTACACCGGGGCTATTGGTTTCAGAGAAGAAGTCGTTTGCAATTGTTGACGGACGGACGGGCAGACAACTTCTTACATTTCAGGTTTATGTGACTTTCCAATTGTTAAAAAGGTATGAAAAGCCACATAAAGAAGCCACATAAACCAAAAAAGGCCACATAAACCCATCATGAACTAACGGAATAAACAACTCTATTGTTTTCTTCTGTTCTATGTTACGTCAACTAGTCCCATATAGACAGACGACTCTGATCTCTTTTGAAGCCAGCTAGTGGAGGGTCTGTGGTATAGTTCTTGGACAGCTTTCACCATTTTTGACTCATTTTAGTTTATTTTACAAACTAATGATAAATATATTTTTTAAATCTTGGTAATTACATTGAAAGAATTTCCCTTGTCCGGAATTTGTTTCCATGTAAATCCATATGGTATCATGTTTATTTTAGATCTAAAGGTAGTTGTGTGTCTTTTCTCGCTTTGTAGGTACATGTACATTTATGTAATGGCATGTGAAGCGCTTTTGAACGCACAACCTCTGTGTGAATAGAGCACTATATAAATCTGGTATAATAACAAGAGCCGTATACGGTCCTAAATCGCTCACCTGGAACCGTTGATGTAAATGTAACATATCTTGGAAAGCTGAGAAATTATGACAATATGATTGTGCCAATTGCTGATTGGATGATGCTTTGTGCCAAATAGCTAAGCTCAGGGTACTGTGGTTTCAGAAAAGATTTTTAAAGTTTTTATTGAATTTTTTTTTTTTTTAGCTCCTGTGACCTAGATATGCAACGGACCGAAACCATTTGAAGTATTTTGGTAAAGTACCTTTAGAAGTTACACCATGCCAAATATCCAAGCTCTTGCCATATTAGTTTCAGAGAAGAAGAGATTTGTAGATTTCACTTTATAACTCTATGTAAATTTGTGACCCCCGGGGCGGGACCATTTTTACCCCAGGGACATAGTTTGAACAATATTCATAGAAGACCTGAAGATGATGCTTTGTGTAAAATATCTAAGCCCAGGGTTAATGTGGTTTCAGAGAAGAAGATTTTAAAAGTTTTTATTGAAAAAATCCATTTTTAGCTCCTGTGACCTAGATATGCAACGGACCGGAACCATTTGAACAATATTGGTAAAGTACCTATAGAAGTTACACCATGCCAACTATCAAAGCTCTAGCTATATTAGTTGTAGAGAAGAAGAGGTTTGAAGATTTTACTATATAACTCTTTGTAAATTTGTGACCCAGGGGCGGGGCCATTTTTTACCCCAGGGACATAGTTTGAACAATCTTGATAGAGGACCTGTAGATGATGCTTTGTGCAAAATATCTAAGGTCAGGGTACTGTGGTTTCAGAGAAGAAGATTTTTTAAAGTTTTTATTGAAAAAATCTATTTTTAGCTCCTGTGACCTAGATATGCAACGGACTGGAACCATTTGAATAATATTGGTAAAGTACCTATAGAAGTTACACCATGCCAAATATCAAAGCTCTAGCTATATTAGTTTCAGAGAAGAAGAGGTTTGTAGATTTCCCTAAATAACTCTATGTAAATGTGTGACCCCCGGTGGGGCCATTTTTGACCTAAGGGACATAGTTTGAACAATCTTGATGGAGGACCTGTGGATGATGCTTTGTGCAAAATATCTAAGCTAAGGGTACTGTGGTTACAGAGAAAACAATTTTCTTAAAGTTTTTATTGAAAAAATCTATTTTTAGCTCCTGTGACCTAGATATGCAACGGACTGGAACCATTTGAACAATATTGGTAAAGTACCTCTAGAAATTACACCCTGCCAAATATCAAAGCTCTAGCTATATTAGTTTCAGAGAAGAAAAGGTTTGAAGATTTCACTATGTAAATTTGTGATCCCCGGTGGGGCCATTTTTGACCCCAGGGACATAATTTGAACAATCTTGATAGAGGACCTGTAGATGATTCTTTGTGCAAAATATCTAAGCTCAGGGTACTGTGGTTTCAGAGAAAAAGATTTTTTTTTATTGAAACGATCTATTTTTAGCTCCTGTGACCTAGATATGCAATGGATCGAAAATATTTGATTAACTTATAAAGAGGACCATATAAGGATCATTCCTGCTAAGTTTGGTTAAAATCCATCCAGTAGTTTAGGAGGAGATGTCGTTTTAAAGAAATTGTTGGCGACGGACGACGAACGAACGAACGGACGTCGGACGACGACGGACACAGAAAACAGGATGATCAAAATAGCTCACCTTGGCACTTTGTGCCAGGTGAGCTAAAACTATATACCAGCGTATGTCAGTGTAAAGGAACGTGTTGTTAACGAAACACATTGGCATATACGCTTTTCCGGTATACCTTTTATTTATATTTATATATCAGAAGGAAAAATCACAGTTTGGGTTCTGTTTGTACATATAATCCATAAAGAAAAGCATGTTGTACTAAAGTTTCATTGTACGAACATATTGTGACATTACACTCCCCATGGGGATGACATAGAGATAACCTAACTGTCTGGTCGGTCTCTATAGGCTATTCTGAAGTAATGAAAAGTGAAAGATTAAAGAACTATCTTCACGGGGGTTGGTAATTTTCACCATTTATTTATACTACTTTTTACTATTATTATCTACTTCTCTGAAACTATTATAGCCAGAGCATTGATATTTGATATTTGTCATGGTGCCACTTCTAGAGGTCCTTTACCAACATTGTTGAAATGGTTTCAGTCTGTTACATACACATGTAGCTAGGTTACAGACACTGAAAATAAAGTTCATTGAAAACTTCAAACATCTTCTTGTCTGTAATTACAAAGTATAATCTACAGCTCCTCTATCAAGTTTGAATTAATGATTTCCCTTGGGTAAAAATGAACCCGCCCGTGGTGATTTCCAGGTTAGCTCTTTAGGGCCGCATGGGCCTCTTGTCTGAAACCACAGAACCCATTACAACGTATTAACTAGTGCCACTTTTGAGTTATTTAACTCCAGTTCGACAAGCATACAACTGGATACTGGATCAGATAATATACTGTTTGACAGTCATTCTGATTTAAATCTTACTTTGAAACGATCTTGCAAATAACAATATTGAAGCAGACGACAGTATAACGGTGAAGGGGTAAATAAACATATGCAAGGTAGCTTTGTTTGAAGAGATACACGCCTTTTGAAGTTGACTTTGCTTGCCGCACGGTTTCCAATGCCGACCAAGGCAGTAATGAATTGTGTTCTTTGAAATGTCCCTTTTCTTCTACCTTAACGCCCTTTCCTCTCCTAAGCTACTATTTGCATGTTTTATATAGGCGATGATACCTAATTGTAAAACATGTTTAGGTTAAATCCAGATTTCAGTTTCTGTAACATAAATGCAATTTTGATGAAGTTTGAGTTTCTGTGGATTCCGACCCTGCAGTTTGGCTGAAATAAATATAGAATGTTTAGGTAGACATTTACTGGCTGTACATTTCGGAATAGAGCTGTATCCAAACAGTTTACAGTGTCAATCTCTACAACAACAACAACAAATAGTAGACACATATTGTGTGCGTTGCTCAGAGGGAGTTGTTATAGGGAGGGACATTTGTTCACATTTGAAAACAGTTTGAATCCAGATCAGACGCCGCGTAACGCTGCGTCCTATCTGGATTCAAACTGATTATCACTCGTCATTATGTAATTGTTGTTTTTGTCACAATGTCGAATATGTGACTTTGAGAAAAACTGTTACATCCAAAGAGGTTTCTCTTGATGTAATTGAGTCTAAGGAGAGACCTAATTACATCTAAAATCCCTAAAAGGCTGCTGACTTCGCCTTGTACAGTCATTGGCGTCAACGTTATAACAGAGTCAATGCTATCAGCCGTAGACTTGTAAGTTGTTTTTAACCGATTTCCTTTTCTGAACTAAAAATAATGTTTAGGTAGACACTTACTTGCTGAAATAATAAATTGTGATAAATATCCGACATATATCAAGAAATAACTACGGTGTTCCCTCCCAACAACGACCCTCCCTCCTTACAACGATTCTTGTCGCAGTCCCCTAAACATGACAATTATGTCTAACGCTTTTACTGCTGTAATATCGTCTGCTTTAAGTTGTCGTCTGCTGTTTTTCTTAAAGTATTGGTCCTTTTGAGAAAACAATAGACCCAGAGGGTCACATTTCGCTCACCTGAGGAAATTGCAGGACAAAACAACATTTTAATAAAGTTATGATCAAGGTGTCATAATTTGAACAATCTTGGTAGAGGACCATAAGGCAAAGCTACATGTCAAATATTTATGATCTGGGTCTAATGGTTTCAGAGAAGAAGATTTTTAAAGGTTTTTCTATGAAAACTGATAAGCCCGAGGGCTGGGCCATTTTTGGTCAATCTTGGTAGTGGACCATGAGGCAAAGCTACATGTCAAATATTAATGATCTGGGCCTTACAGTTTCAGAGAAGAAGATTTTTTAAGGTTTTCCTATATAATTCAATGTAAAACTGATAAGCCAAGGGGCGGGGCCATTTTTGGCCCGGGGTCATAATTTGAACAATCTTGGTAGAGGACCATGAGGCAAAGCTACATGTCATATATTAATGAGCTGGGCTATACAGTTTCAGAGAAGAAAGATTTTTAAAGGTTTTCCTATATAAGTCAATGTAAAACTGATAAGCCCCGGGGCGGGGCCAATTTTAATGCAGGGTTCATAATTTGAACAATCTTGGTAGAGGACCATAAGGCAAAGCTACATGTAAAATATTAATGATCTGGGCCTAATGGTTTCAGAGAAGAAGATTTTAAAGGTTTTTCTATGAAAAACTGATAAGCCCGAGGGCTGGGCCATTTTTGGCCCGGATTCATAATTTGAAAAATCTTGGTAGAGGACCATGAGGCAAACTGCATGTCAAATATTAATGATCTGGGCCTTACAGTTTCAGAGAAGAAGATTTTTTAAGGTTTTCCTATATAATTCAATGTAAAACTGATAAGCCCAGGGGCGGGGCCATTTTTGATCCGGGGGTCATAAGTTGAACAATCTTGGTAGAATACCATAAGGCAAAGCTACATGTCAAATATTATTGATCTGGGCCTTACGGCTTAAGAGAAGAAGATTTTTAAAGGTTTTCCTAAGAAAAACTGATAAGCCCCAGGGCGGTGCCTTTTTTGGCCCGGGGGTCATTATTTGAACAATGTTGGTAGAATATCATTAGGTCATGATACATACCAAATATCAAAGGTCTGGGCCTTTTAGATAGATAGATAGATTTATTTCAATATCATGTAACATGACAATAGCTAACAACACACACATACATCTTAAAACAAAACACAATTTATAAAAATTGCAATGATTATATATATGTTGTGTTATGAACTATGTCAGTCACATCAATATCAAGGATTATAAATACCACGAATGAGGAACAATGTTGTTCACCACCCGTGGGATTACACAAAAAAGAGAAAAGACATCTCTTATTTCCATTGTGGTCCTTATTGATATTGATGGTCTGACATAGAGAGGCATGATCTATGAACTAATAAGATTAAATAATAAATTAAAAATAATACTGAGTATATTTTGTTAATTACCAAACCAGTCCCTACCCTTAATTATGATAAAAATTAAAGACTGACGTAGAAAAGTATGAAATAAACTATCCATATTAAAATAATAACAATAGGTTTGCTTATAAGATAAACAAATCTGTGTAAAAATATATTAGAATGAGATCATTGACAATACACTGAAGTTTACATTATTGTATCTTAACTTTTGACTATAAATATTACTTAAAGATGAGTTACACTATTGAATCTTAACTTATGATTATAAATATTACTTACTCGTATATATGAGTTCCATTAACCAATAAATTTCTCTTAGATGTTCATATTATGACTTAAAATGTGATCTTTTACTCCCCTCTTGAACTTTGCTAAAGTTGACATACTTCTAAGATGTGCAGGTACTTTGTTCCATAGTGTACATCCGTTGTAGGAAAATGATGTGAGACCAAAACCTTTGACCTTAGGGGGTACAAATGAACCGGTCTGACTAGATCTGGTTTCGTAAGCATGAACAGTATCTTGAGCTGTAAAATTTTGACTCATATAGTCAGGACTTAGACCATTTTTTATCTTAAAAACATGACAGAGAACAATTTGGTCGACCCTTCTTGAAACGTTTAACCAATCGAGAGAGGTAAAGTGTTCATGTTTAATACTAGACCTGGGATCCAAATTGAGTACAAAACGGACAATCTTATTCTGCGTAACCTGAAGCTTGTCTTTCCAAAACTTAGTTAACCCATAATACCAACAGAAACAGGAATAATCAAAATGACACTGAATGAGAGCTGAAACTAACAACCTTTTTGTATGTTCAGTAAGATAACTCCGTTTCCTGTATAAGAATTTTAACCTAGCATTAGCTTTCTTGACAATTGAGCTAGCCATTGCTTCACCTGTTAAATGTTGATCTATAGTAGCCCCCAGATATTTGACCGACGAAGTAGACTGAATAGCCTGACCATTACATGTGACATTAAGATTCGTATTTGATTGAAGCTTACGTTTGGAGCCAAAAATAATAGATTCTGTTTTTCCTAAGTGTAAAGACAACTTGTTATCCACCAGCCACTGATTAACCACTTCAAGATCCTCCGACAACTCTCGCTCTATTTGAGACTTATTTTTACCAGAAACCATGATAGCAGAATCATCAGCATATAGTAATAATTTGTTTTTGACAACAGCAGACATGTCATTCACATAAATTAAAAATAATAAGGGGCCAAGTATAGATCATTGGGGTACACCACAAGTTACATCACGAGGGTTAGAGAATGTTCCAGAGACATCAACTAATTGTTTACTGTCTGAGAGGTATGAGTTAAACCATTTAAGAATATCGTGCCCAAGACCAATAGCTTCTAATTTCATCAAAAGTATTGAATGATCGACTGTGTCGAATGCTTTCTGCAAATCAAGTAAAATCATGCCTATATAATTACGTTTATCCATTTGAGATTTGATATAATCTGAAAGATGAATGAGACAAGTATCAGTTGAAAACAGTTTTCTAAAGCCCGACTGAAGTTCATACAACAGATTTTTCTCACTGAGGTAAGAGTCAACCTGGTCATAGACAACCCTTTCAAACACCTTGGATAAAATGCATAGTATTGACACCGGGCGATAGTTACCCACTTCTGTTTTGTCATTCTTCTTGAAAAGGGGAACAACCCGTGCTGATTTTAAATCATCAGGGACAACTCCTTGTATCAGGGACATATTGATAATATGCGTGAGCGGACAAGCTATTATAGTTGCACTATCTCTTACAAATTTGCTAGGAATACCATCAAGTCCAGTGGATTTATTCACACTAAGTTTATTTAAATACTTCAAAATATGGTTTTCTGACAAAATAGAAAAAAGAAAAATTATTAGGTATCACCCCTTTCTGTGCATAGAATTTCAAAACAAATTCTCTTCCAAATCTACCAAGAGACTTGGGCAGTTTTTCAACTAGTTTTGCAGCAACAGTTGTATAAAATACATTGAACTTCTCAGAGATTGACTGTTTATCAAAACATATGTCATTACTCTCACCCATTTTGAGACCAATATTTGAACATGATAATGATTTAGACTTTTTTGTAGGTAGACCAAGGTGTTTGAGAGCATCCCAAAGAGACTTAGAGTCTGATTTGTTTTCTTCCAGTTTGTGTTTAAAATAGTCCTGTTTTGCCTTATGAATAAGTTGTTGTGTTCTATTTCTATGTTGTCTAAAACTAACTAAATTTTCATCACTTTTGTCCTTTCTATATCTATTAAAACCTGCATCTCTTTCTTTCATACTTTGTAGAATCTCTTGTGTCATCCATGGTTCAGTTCTTTGCTTTATTCTTACTTGTTTCACAGGTGCTACATTGTTAACAACAGATAAAAATATTGATTTAAAAGAATCCCATGCAACTGATATATTATCACATAATAAAACTGAACTCCAGTCTGCATTTAGCAAAGTATTTTGAAAATCATCTTTGTTGTAGTTCTTCATAGATCGGATTTTTGTGGTATTATGTAAACCTATAAACTCTTTACTAACTTTTCTGGTACAAAATGTCATTAAATGATCACTGATACAGGTATTTATTACACCAGACTGTGATATTTTATCACTATCAGATACTAAAATGAGATCAATAATAGTTGACGTTGCATGACCAATTCTGGTAAAACTAGAAATGAGTTGTTTGAAATGGAACATATCCATAAAATTCCTTAGACTATTGACTAATTTACATCTCTTGTTTGACTTAGATACATCTGTATTAAAATCACCTAAAATAACTGTTTCCTGAGTTAAAAAGTCAGCAGTCTCTGAACCTATAGATTCAAATAGATCATAAAAAACAGTTTGTTTTGGAGGCCTATAAACAGTTCCACAAAGTATTGGCTTAGATTTAGGTAATAAAATATCACACCACACAGCTTCCAAGTCCTTGTTCTGAAGGTCATCACGAACATTATACGTAAGGTCGCTTCTGATGTAGGAACACACCCCGCCGCCATGTCTATTTCTGTCGTTTCTGATGAGATTATAGTTGGTGATGCTTATTTCAGAGTCAAAAATAGTGAAGTCTAACCAAGTTTCACTATAAGATAAAACTGCAGCGTTGGTTTTACGCGCTAAGATTCTCACATCGTCCATTTTCGGCAATAAACTACGAACATTCAGATGAATAAAATGCAGCCCACGTTTCCTGAATACTTGATAATTGTCAGAATCAGGCCCAGGACATTGGTGCACATCACCACACAACAGTATGCAAAGTGCGAGGAAGAATCTGTGTCTGTGAGTTCTATAGTAGGATGCAGTGTTCTCCTTTACGGAATGACTATTCAGGTTGACGAAAACGTTGTAGTAGGACAGTTTTCCATAACTGACAGGTGATATGTGTTGGCTATCAGTGATCCAGTTTCCATCACGACATGGATATGACGTGGTCACAGTCAAGTTATCTTCTCTAAATACAATGCTGAGATATATAGTTAGGGATATAAATGTCTGAATGTAATTCATATTGCCAAATAATGAGTTCAGGTTTCACAGCAATTTACAACGAGTTCAGGTTTCACAGTCGACGTCAAAATATTATGACATCCGGA
The DNA here is from genome assembly GCA_922989275.2 of Gari tellinella. Lineage (NCBI taxonomy): Eukaryota > Metazoa > Mollusca > Bivalvia > Cardiida > Psammobiidae > Gari > Gari tellinella. Next base: position 26,351,437 of record OV277862.1, read on the forward strand.
ATCAAAATGATATCCGAATATAGGTACAGTTTTTTGCTGTCTTTATTTTGTCTTTGTAAACAGCTCTGCCATTGAATCTCCTTCCAGATTCAATATCAAGAAATATTATGGTTGAGGACCCCTAATGCGATCGGGCCAAAGTTAGTCAATGTCAGTAATCTACGGAGAGCGATCGGCCATTCTCGTTAGCTTTCTGTCCGAGCCGTCAACTGACGAAAATGGCCGATCGCTGTACGAAAAATACCAATTTTAGTCCGATGTCATTAGGGTTCCTCAACCTTAACTATCCAAAATGTATAATTTTCTCAAGGCTACTAGACACCTTAATATTTAGCAAGCTATTGACGAAATGATAATTGCGCAAATACAGTGCACCCTCATAAAAACGGCCCTCTGAGCAACGATTGCCTCTTTACAACAACGCTAACCGTTGTTCCTCAAACAAGACATGTATGTCCAAAATTTTCACGCCTGTAATATCGTCGTTTAGAATTGACAAAAAACAACAATAACATAATGACGAGTGGCAAATAGCTTGAATCTAGATCAGACGCGGCGTTACGAGGCGTCTGATCTGGGTCAAGCTGTTTGCAAATGTGTACACAAATTTCTCTCCATATAACAACTCCCTCCGATCAACGTTTGGTGTTGTTGTAGAAGGCGACACTGTAAACTGTTTGGATACAGCTCTAATCCGAACAGTTTGATATATTGTTTGGTAATTTCTTAACGAATGTCAGATAAATCAAGTTTCATAACTACTGATAAATGTTGATAGCAAACCACTTTGCCGAAGGCTGATTGGTGAAACAAAACATGTTCGTGTGCAGAAACTGACCAAAACCATTCACTGCCATTGAATAGCGTCATCTACGTTAATCCTTAGCCCGCCAAATAAATTGTCGTCTGCTATATTTCTCGTCTGCTTCAAGTTTCAAAGTGCTTCAAAGTTGCTCAAAATTGCTGAAAATGTTGTCCGAGTGTCAAACAGCTTGGATCCGGATGAGACGCCGAGTTACTCGGCGTCTCATCCGGATCCAAGCTGTTTGCATATGGAGCTATATTCGTGACTGGCAGGCTAAGGGTTAATCCATTACCGTCTTCTTTTATTTCTCAAATTTAGATTTTAGGTACAATGAGTTTGTACTTAACAATATTGCAGTCATTGTCAAAAAGCTTCTTGCCTGATCAGATTCCGCTCTACTCTGGTGTATGTATTCTCTATGCAATTGATCTATTTAAGTCGTACAGAACTCTCTCTCTCTCTCTACAACAACAGCCGATGGGAAACAAGGATTATGTGTGTTGTTTGGAGGGAGTTATAGGGAGGGAAAAATACCCTAAGTGTACTTTGAAAGAGTTAAAACCCAGATCAGACGTCGCGTTACGTGGCGACTGATCTGGGTTCAATTTGTTTGTCACTCGTCTTTTATGTTTCTTCTGTGAAAAAAGCGATATACACAATAGTCTTGCTTGGGGAACAACAGTACGCCTTGTTGTAGGAAGGGAATCGTTGTTCGGAGGGCCGTTGTAGGAAGGGAGCACAGCATGCTATTTTAACTTATGATTCACAAATGCAAGTATCAAACAATTTGGATCATGGCCAGAATTTAATTAAATGTTTTGTTTAGTCGGGCATTCTGTACGTAGCAGTATTCTGTTTTCTGATAAGGACCATGCATCATCAATCATGTCTGTCATATAAACTTTTTTTTAATGTCTGAGTCTTAAAAGGAATACCCTATTCTCGTTTTGTCATATTGCTTTTCAACCCTTATCCTGCCGGTCGCCACTTGACTAGTTTTTGCAAACAGTTTGGCTTCAGATCAGAAGCCGCGTAATGCGGCGTGTATTAAGTGGCGTCTGATCTGAACCGAAACCGCACTCATTTTTTAATTTCTTTCAATAACTCTCGTATACATTTCAATTGAATGATGCTTTTTGCAGACAACAATTTGAAAGCAGAAGATACTATGGGCGTATAATAGTTAACAAAAGTCAACTGAATGTTTTCCAGACAAAGAAGTAACCAACAGATAAAAAAACCAACATATATTCATGGAAGAATTTGTTCAGAATAAAAACTTATGATTAGCAGTTTCACTAAACAAGCAGTTATTTCTGCTTTATTCTTTTCTATGTATTGAGTTAAAGTTAACTTATATTTACTATTGGCAAACACCTCCTGATTTAGACATCAGTAAATAGTTATTAGTGGCCAAATCGACGTTTATTTTGATCAGAGGATCTTAACCAGTTGAATCTCAAGGCTGTATCATTCACGGTAAACGAAAACATATTCAGTCGTTATAATTCAAGAGCACAACAAGGCACCTGACGTGGTTTGAGTCAGTTATTATAAAGACTCAACATATTTCTGTTGTGTGTTACCTCCTTCAATGCCATGACATCATCTGCTTTAAACACTAGTCGTTCATTTTTATTTTTCAAGGTATTTTGACTAATAAACTGAATCTTTAAGTGTTTTCAAGGAATAAATCGAATATTTTGTTTTAATTCGTGGTTTCGTACGCTGTGACCAGTTTTATATTCTAAATAATACCTATCATTTAATACGCTCGTATCACTACTGATTGTAAGAATGAAAATTAATGACAGATCGCTTCCTAAAGAATGCTGAAAGTAAAACAGAATGCGCCTTGAGCCTGCCTTAAACTACCATCTGCTAGGATATAAATAACTATTTCATTTTGTTCATGTTATTGGCTGTATAAACTGGAACAATTTTCTTCAGGGGAGGAATAAATAAAATACCATAACAAGAGCTGTCGGAGAACAGCAAAGCTTGCTTAACTAAAATTTTCTTAAATAGGTAACTATCAATAGAAAAGTGTATCAGTACATTGATATTCAAGCCACAGGGAACCTCCATTCCAAATATCAGCTTATTAATGCAAATATGTCATGTAGTATAAGTGCATTCCATCACTCACTCCATAACTAACTTTGAAATCTCAGTAAAAAAAAATCTAAGTCCACAACAGGTAAAATTTTGACTAAATTTGAACGGGTTTTTTTTTTAATTTTAATAACGAAACATCAATGTTCAACCCACAGGTCACCTCCATTCCAAATACCAGCTTCCTAATACAAATACTTCATGTAGTATAAGTGCATTACAACACTTATCCCAAAACTTTAACCACGAGAAATCAGCTGAAAAACCTAAGTCCACAACAGGTAAAATTTGACTAAATTAAACATTTTTTTAAATTTTAACTAAGCAAAATCAATGTTTAAACCACAGGGCACCTCCATTCCAAATATCAGCTTCATAATACAAATATTTAATGTATTAGTGCATTACAACTCTTACCCAAAAACTTTAACCATGAAAATCAGCCGAAATACCTAAGTCCACAAAAGGAGAAATTTTGACTTTAAATTTACTTTTTATTTTAAATTTTAACTACACAACATCAATGTTCAACCCACATGGCACCTCCATTCCAAATATCAGCTTCCTAATGCAAATATTCCATGTAGTGTTAGTGCATAACAACACTTACCCCAAAACTTTAACCATGCAAAACCAACGCCGACGCCGGGGTGATTCCATAAGCCCCCCCCCCCCCCCCCCCCCCCATTATGCGATTAGGCGAGCTAAATAGCGCTTCTATGGGGGGGGGGGGGGGGGGGGGGGAGGTGACAACATACGGAGTACAATGCAACATCCTATACCCGAACTCCACTGAACAGAAACTCTCTGAAAACTGGACAACTGTCTCGGGCTTTAAGAAACGACAAATGTCTCCGACCCTGACACATGTTCTTAGTGCTTACCAATCCTTCCACGATTAATTATACAGATCTCACAGTACATGTACAAGAGACGGCTTAACTAATTTGCGTCTATTTGATTCTTGCATACTTATATATTGGATTACTCCATTTTTTATCTTAGGAGTGTCTGGTCTAATTTTCCTGTTCGTTTTTGGTCTGATAAGACGCCGCATTAGGCTATATATTACTGCATTACTGTTGTCCTGCGAAAAGGTTCGGCATTAAGTTTTTACTGTTCCTCATATCCTATATTCATGTACAATTACGCTTTTAGAAATTTATCATAACGCCAAATGAAAACGAATACTACCGAGTTGTTTGTTAGTTCTCTAAATGAGATGAAAACAGGATACATGTAACAGAAGATCTTGAGTTTGTGTTTAAACCCTTTCACTGCGAAGAACAACAACACTGACAATTGCAAACAGTTCGGATCCTGGTCAGAAACCCTAATATCAATTCGTTTTTGCGTCTGATTAGTCTTCAAAACAGTTGCGATTCAACTCTTTATAAATCGTCACTATTTCACACGAGAGCACCGCAAACGGGTGCTGGACGCTAGACTTTTATATACTTGAGACGGCTACATTTTCCAAACATAAAGAATATGTACGGGTGTTTAATGCCCTCTTGATCTTAGAAGTTTGTAAGCAACAACATCTCAAACATACTTGTACAGTCTACATTCCATTTAAAGTAAACTTTAAGTCGAAAGAAGGACATTATCTTTGCCTGCTTTACCTGCCTTGTAATGAGTTGCCCTTTTGATACTAAACAAGTATTCAAATATATCGGAAAATTGAAATTATTAACTTTCTACAGTCACTGAATAATTCCATATACAAATTCTGAGTTAAAACAAGGGAAATAAATCTGCAATGACAAATCCCATGATTATCTGCCTAGTTGTAAGGTGATGCCCTTTTGAAACTGAACAAATATTCAAAGTTTCAAGTTAATACATATAGTAGTTATTAAGAAATATAATAAATTCTAAGTCAAAACAAGGGCAAATAATCTGGAATCACAAAACCCAAGGTCACCTGCCTTCTTGTAATGAGTTGTCCTTTTGATACTAAACAAGTATTTAATGTTTCAAGTAAACACCTATGGTAGTTATTGAGAAATTTCAAACTACAAGTTTAATGTAATTAAAAACAAGGACAATAACTCTGGAATGGCACATCCCCAGGCAAGTTTCAAGTTAATATCTTTCATAGTTTTTAAGATATTTCAATTTACAAACTATAAATAAATGAAATAAAAGGGCACACACTCTGGAATGATAAATCTCAGGGTTACCTGCCTTGTTGTAATGAGTTGCCCTTTCGATACTAAACACGTATTCAAAGTTTCAAGATAATAAAACAAGGGCAAAAAAAATTGAATGACAAATCTTAGGGTTACCTGCCTTGTTGTAATAGGTTTCCCTTTTGATACTTAACAAATATTCAAAGTTTTAATTTAATATCTTTCATAGTTATTTAGATATGTTAATTTACAATTTTTAAGTAAATTTAACAAGGGCAATTATCTCTAGAATCACAAATTCCAGGGTTACCTGCCTTGTTGTAATGGGTTGCCTTTTTGTTTCCAAACAAGTATTCAAAGCTTCAAATGAATACCTTTGATAGTTAATGAGAAAAGATGTCTTCCAAAAACTTAATTCTAAAAACTTAACCGACGCAGACGCTGATGCAGACACAGACGCAGACGACAGGGTGACGACAATAGCTCGACTTTTCGAAAAAGTCGAGCAAAAAACGTGTCATTTTCTGAAAAACGTGTCATTTTTTGCATGTTACAATGCTCTCTCCCTTCTGAACAACAATTCCCTCCTTACAACAATGCTTGCCGCTGTTCCCCAAACCAGACAATTATATGTAACCTTTTCACTACTGCAAAATCGTCTGCTTCAAATTGTCGACTGTTTTTTGTCTCAAAGTTACATATCGGACATTTTAACAGTAGAACATAATGACGAGTGACGAACAGTTTGAATACTGGTCTGATCTCGGTTCACTCTGCTTGCAAATGTAAGTCGTGCTCACCACTCTAAGGGTATTACTATTTCCTCCCTATAAAACTCTCTCCGAACAACACACACACGCTCTGTCGCCTATTGGGTGTTGTTGTAGAGATTGACGATTGCTACATGTATAATATTGCGCATGCATTATGTCTCACCAATCTGTTATTTATACACCTTTTATGAGGGAAAAATACCAACAATGTCCTTGAATAAACCCAGCAGCTACCGTAGTTAGAATGTCAATTAACGACTTATGACTCCTCGCTGTCTTGTAAATAGTCCACTGTCTTTTACTTAACCCATTCACCCTGAGTACAATAGTAACTCTCTACAACAACACTCAATGGGATACAAATATTGTGTGTGTTGTTCGGATTGAGTTGTTAAAGGGGAGAGAAATTGTAAACCCTTAGAGTCCATTTACAAACAGTTTGAACCCAGATCAGGGGTATCATCTGGGTTCAAACTGTTTGTCACTCGTCTTTATGTTTCTTCTGCCAACATGTCCAATACGTAACTTTGAGAGAAACAGCAGACGACAGTTATGAGCAGACGATTATGCAGCTGTGAAAGCTTTAGATATAATTGACTTGTTTGGGGAACAGCGGCAAGCGATGCTGTTAGGTGGGAATCGTTATTGGGAGGGTGTTTGTAGGCAGGGAACAATGTATTTGCAAACAGCTAGGTTCCTGATAAGACGCAGCGTGACGCAGTTCCAAACTCTTTGACACTCATTTCAATATTTCTGAAGTCAAAACTCTTAAAAGTTTAAATTTGAGAATAAAAGTAGACTACAATAGTTTGAAATTGATGTCATGGCATTCAAGGGGGTTAAGAAGATAAAACAACAATGATCGTATTAAGCAACCAGGGCTGCCATATCTCCGGATTTTGCCGAAATCTTAGGATTTCTACTATTACTATTTGGAATTTGGAATGTTCTGCATTTTTACTTAGGAAACATTGACATGGGTATAAACAGTGTACATGTATATCTAGATCAGGCGCCGCGGTACGTGGTTTCTTATCTGAAGCCAAACTGTTTGCACAATTATGTAATTGTAATAGAGCCTGGCAGGGAAAAGGCTTAAGGATACGATTCTAATATCGCGCTTGAAAATTGGAAATCTTAGGATTTTTATGAGCAACTTATGGTAGCCTTGAGCAAACCCTTCTGCGAAAACATGTTCAATGCAATAGCATATATGACTATTTAAAACTGGATACTCATTAGAAAGCTATCTGTATACTTGTGTTCTGTTGTAGGCCGTTACCTGTTTTATGTAAATACTGTTAATTCATTTGCTTTTACATGCTTGGTCGCATGCTTCATGTAAACGATTCGTGACCTGAATAAAAGGTAGATTAAACCTATTGAGGATATAATATCTATTTCAAAATTAAGATGTGAAATGGTAACGCAATTTGTAATACCACGAAAAAATATAAACTTATTATTTATAGAAAAAGCAATAAACTGTTCGGTAATCGTACCTCTAACCATCCTTAAACTTCAATATGTCGAAACATAATAAGCCTTCTGTGACTCGTTTATAGACAAACAGTCAAACCTGTATTAACACTATCACTGCCATGACGTCACCAATTTTACACAATCATCGTTTGTTTTGATTTTATTTCTCAAATTTAAAATTTAGGTATATTGACTTAAAAATGTCGAATGGTCTGTAAAACAGTTTGGATCCTGATCAGACACGGCGTCTTATCAGGGTCCAAACTATTTGCAAATGACTATATATATATATATATATATGAATTAAAAAAATAAATGATGTATTATAGGCTTTAAAAAGCACAATTTTATTTCTTCAAACAATGCGCATTGTTTGAAGAAATAAAATTGTGCTTTTTAAAGCCTATAATACATCATTTATTTTTTTAATTCATATATATACAGCTTTTCCCGGTAGTTTCCGGCATCACGCCGACATTATTTATTATATATATATATATATATATATATATATATATATTGTAGTCTGGGTTAGGTAGTAAAAAGGGTAAAGCGAACACTTAAATTTTATTTTTATAGCATATATGATAGATGACAGCGTACTGCTGGACAAAACTAATGCAGAAAAATTGTCTATTCTTTTTATTCTGCATTCAGCGTTCACATGTATTTAAATATCAAAAGACTACCGAATTCACCGGCCGCTTCTTCCAGGGTTCACTATACCTTAGCTAGGATAGAAGAAAAGCCACAACAATATTACTTCAATCACAAATTACGTTAACTTTGCTTTAAGTGTTTTAGTTACTTAAAGGTACCTGTCTTGAGCAATGTAAAAGTAGAGAAGAAAACTTGAATAATGGGTTTTGAGATTTAGACAGAAGCAGAAGGTGCTTAAATGAAGACATATTAAAGCAGAAAGTTCCAAATTGAGTTTTCTGCTTACCGTCCTCCTTGGTTTTACCCTGCTTCATATGGACACGTCTGTGAGAGCATCCATTCCTTCCTCACAGAGATGCCTTTTCGTGTTGTGATTATGATCTGTAAAAGGAACAATCGTTTGACTTCTAAGGAAGCGATATACAATGCTCCTTCTCTACAATGGCCCTCCGAACTACGACTCCCTCCTTACAACGATCCTTGCCACTGTTCCTCAAACAGTACAATTGCGTCTAAAGCTTTCAAGGCTGCAATATTGTCTGGTTAAAATTGTTACGCGGCGTCTGATTTGGATTCAAGTTGTTTGCAAATGAAAAACTAAGTCCCTCTCTATAACGACTCCCTACGAACAACGCACATATCTTTCGTGCCACATTGGGTGTCGTTCTAGAGAGGGAGCGCTGTATAAGTAAAGAAACACACAGAAACAACTTCTCTCTATGTTATCTTTTACAAAGAAAACAACACATATAACAAGAAAAACGGTGTTCTAAATTAACTCCATTCGTGCAGTAGAAAATAGTGTTTAATCATAAGTCTGTCAATTAACAGTTTAATGTAGATTTAATATTGATTAATTAACCTTAAAAATCTATATACTAAATATACAGCCAAAACTCAATACTTCAAACAAACCCACGTTTTAACTTTGAAATTGGTGTAAGTTAAACTTGAAGCGAGTTCGAATTATCGCGTTTTGACTATACATCAAGGATCGATAACGTAGGATTTTGGACAAATTGTAATGACGACATAAGTACACGTCGCATACCTTATTTGCATAGTGTTTACCACAAGTTGTATTCGAAAAATATAATTCAATGCGTACGCCTTCTGTTAAATATTACTGGCGTTAAACGCCATGGACACTGGAAATGAATTTTGAAGACATTTTGCAAATAGGATGGATCCCGAACTGTATCTCTATATATACATGCAAAAATAAGAGTAAAATTGATTATGGAATATCAACATAGTTAACAAATATAGAAAAAAGAAAGTATTGTTTTTACAAAAAAATGATTTTTTTGACAGTTTAACTTACGATACATTACTGTAACGTGTACGAGGTTATGACTAGAAACTGAAAGAACTGAACTGAAAGGTCTGATGCCTAATGTTTTGAAAAGATACGCAAAGATTAAAAGGATTCTTAAAAGCGGTAATTTAAATATTGAAATCAAGAGACCATCTAGCTGGGCATGACATGGTCTGATGACAAGTGGTTTGATGACATGGTTTGATGACAAGAGGTTTGATGACAAGTAGCCTGATGACAAGTAATATGAGATAATTTACACTACTGTTCTGTTTTCAATCACCCAGGGTACTAATTGATGCATGAAATTGAAAAACGCAATGATCTAATCCACCAATTCTAAATACTAACTGAACCAAACATGAAGCCCTGATTCCGACTGGCAAGCATTCAAATAGCCGTATTAATGGGTAAGAGGGCGGTTACGAGGTTGTTGCCTACCTGTCAAAATTGAGGTGTTTCTCGGGATTCTGCCTTGTGGCATCTGAGAACCGTTTTAACTAAGAGTTTTTCGCTTTGCAATTCCGATGATTATACTTTATACTACGTATTGGCAAATAGCTTTACCCGATATACCGTTTGGTCGAATGTCGATAGAGGCATAACTTGGGAGAGGGTTACAATTCGGAAATTGGAAGTTCGACCCCTTGTCTATATATCTAGTGTTTATACATTTTTTTCTTTTGGGGTTCAGACTTCTATTGTGACGGTCCCTTGTGATTGTGACGGTCCCCTGTGGTCTTCTTCTGCGAACAGGTGACTGCCATTATCGTCCGGAAGTCCCTTCAGCCAGCATGGAATAATACGGTGACATCTAAAGTGGATGCTTCTGACATCTTGCGATGGTTCCCAATGTTGAAAAAATTCGAAGTCCGGGTCGGGTTCCAACGATGACAAATTCAGTCCGAAGTGTAGACTCCCAGGTTGTAGAGGTATAAACGACAAAGAGTTAGACATCTCCTTGGACCATGGTTGATGCAATCTTTCAAAACGGCGCTTCTAAGGGCCAAATCCGCCGATGTTAGTCAGGGATCCAGCCATTGGCTAAGCCTGCTACGCTTTGCAATGGACTAGATCCATGTGTCTCTCCCACGACATGCACGTCTCGGCGGGTCGGGAGAGACTGTGGAAACGCAGAATTTATACCTTTCCTAACGGAAGTCAAAATCTCCCAAGCGCAATCCAAGTTATTACAAGTGTTTGTTACAATGACTGCATGCGCGTGTTTAAATGCTGATTTGCATTAAATAAACACAGAATTAAACAATCCAGTGTCAAAACGTGCAGGTTTGATCATATATTAAACAAAACGAAATGAAAATTATACCTGACAATGATGATCTCGTTTGTTATTCCAGAAACCCAAGTAGCCGTCTTTCATGCAAATGGCGTGTATTTAAACAAGGGAGGTAAACCAAAATAACTCAGAAACAATGTATATCTCTGCCATCAGATGTTGTGCTGACTGGGGACTTCTTCAGTCAGCAGCATCTGTCATTTTAAACAATGAGTCCAGAAGTTATGTTTTTATTCTTATTTTTATCTTTTCACCCTAGTATTTTAACCCCTATCACCTTTACCCCCTTACTTCCTTATCTTTTATCTTTTCTTATTTCCACTAATAGGCACTTGGCGCGCAACTGCTCGAAATTACCCGTGAGGGTGTGAAGCAGAAACCACCAGATAGATAGATAGATAGATAGATTGATAGATATCGGCCCATAGTAATTTCGTCACATTGCAATGGGTGTCAACAAATTGGATCATAATCAGGATCGAATTGTCGCGTAACGAGGCGTTTGATCAGGATTTAAACTGTTGCAAAGATAGCTTAAGATGTCCTTGCGGTGAAATGGTTAGACAATTAAGTGGATTTACGCTTTTCTTTCCACTATAATTATCTGAACCCCTCCCTTTGTATAACTTGCAAACAGTAGTGATCCTAATCAGAAGGCACGGTCTTCAATGTTTAATTTACAATTAGAGTTCATCAGGGGCCCGTCTAATGAAACGTCGTACGACAATTGTTGTCGTAAGTCAGATTCTAAAATAATCAATTATTATTTATTTCTCCTAGCTTGTTACATCTCTTTGGAATCGTCTTGAAAAGACGATTCCATCCGGTGTCACAAGACAGGATTAGACGGGGAAATCAGAAATTAGATGTATTTTTAGCTCGACTTTTTCGAAAAGTCGAGCTATTGTCGTCACTCCGTCGTCTGAGTCTGCGTTGCGTCTGCGTCTGTTAAGTTTTTAGATTAAGGTTTTTGTAAGAGTTCAATAACTATCAAAGCCTTAAGGTATCCATTTGAAACTTGGAATAATTGTTCAGTAACAAAAGGGCAACTCATAACAACAAGGTAGGTAACTCTGTGATTTGTGATTCCAGAGTTATTGCCCTTGTTTTATTTACTTAAAAATTGTTAATTAGCATATCTAAATAACTATGAAAGATATTATCTTGAAACTTGGAATAGTTGTGCAGTATCAAAAGGGCAACTCTTTACAACAAAGCAGGTAACTCTGGGTTTTGTCATTTTAGAGTTATTGCCCTTGTTTTATTTACTTAAAAGTTGTAAATTGACATATCTAAATAACTATGAAATGTATGAACTTGAAATTCGACCGTATTAGTATTTAATCAATAATGCGATCTCGTTTAAGTCCGAACTAATGTGAGTTCGAATTATCGAGTGTCGACTGTATTTACAAAAGAAGTATTATTTTTGCATATGTTATAACATTCCGTTACATTTGGTTTCTACAAGAAAAAATAACAGTTCTGGTTAGAAGCTTATCAGGCCGGTGAGTTTACATGAGGTCAGACAACTCCATTAATTTTATTGTGAGAGATGCACTCAATATCTTGCTGACATAAAATTATCAATATCTTTGTTTTAAAATTCACCATAAACAACATTCTTTCGGAATTATTCCATAAGGAAACCACCTGAAACAGGACTTTTTTGCACTGCCATGTCAAAATGTCAGCTAACTCTTATACTGTCGAATTAAACGAGTTCGAAATAACAGGTATTGACTGTATGTTCATGAATTGGTTAATTGTAAGTGTAAAATCGTATGTGCTGTTTGGTATCTGATCCGACAATTTGGTATGTTCATCCATTCTGTGAGTACAAACGAATTTGTTGAAAAATAATATCATTAATGTTCAAAACAATGTTAAAGTTAAAATCAAAATGCCCATTGCAACCACATTGGAAGTGGATCAGACGCCGGGTAACCCGTCATCTGATCAGGCTCCAACATGTTTGCCACCCATGTTAACCTGTCACCTCCAGAGTCGCATATAGTCGACTAATGCTGCGTTTACACTCAGTCACGATAGCTACGATGCCCACGATTTGCGGGAATCGCGGTGAGCGTGGCGGACCGTGGGACGAATCGTGGTAATCTTGAGAGAGCGTAGAAGAATCGGGAGAATCGCAAGGATCGTGGCAGATTTTTTGACGGTCAAAAATTTTGGCACGATTATGCCGATTGTTTTTTATATCGTGAGAGAGCGTAAAAGAACTTGGGAATCTTAGCAGAGCGTCGTACAGCTTAACAGAGCTTAAAAGAACTTAACAGAACGCATCACAGCGTGAAGCCCAAACGTAGGGGATCTTTGTTAACTTGGAAAGGCGATTTTTTAAGCTTGTATATGTATTATTCAGTTAATATAGTGCTCCCTCCCTACAACGGCCCTCCAAACAGCGACTACCTTTTTACAACGGCACTTACCGAAGTTTCCGTTAAACAAGACAATAACCGTATTTTAAGCGCTTTCGCTGCTGGAATTTTGTCTGCTAAATATTATCGTCTGCTTTTTTCCCTAAAAATTACATATAAGTTGACATTTTGATAGACTAAATATAAATACGAGTGACAGGTTAAGCTTCCAACCAAATATTTTCAGATGCGTCATCCCAATGTCATCAGAGTTTGACACCAGCATCCAGAGAATGAGTGGGTGGCCCATGCCTCCTTTTTATACCCCAGTCGTGCTCAAAACGCAGCACTCTTGGTGAAATCGTTGCAAGAAATCGCAGGAGAGCTTAACAGAACGTTATATCGTGTTAGATCTTAACAGAACGTGATAAAACGTGATAGCGTATCGTGGTTACCGTGAGAGAGCTTGGGAGAACGTGATGAAATCGTGGTAGATCCTTATAAGAATCTTGTTATGTTCGCAACAAAACGCTTCAGGAGGTAACAAGACGTGCATAGAGCGTAAGAAAGCGTGGTATAGCGTAGAAAAAGATAATAAATCGTGTAGCTCTGCGCTTTTTCTAAATCGTGGACATCGTAGCCATCGTGGCTGAGTGTAAACGCAGCATTAGCAAACAGTTTTGATCCAGATCAAACACCGCGTCTCGTGGCGTCTAATCAGGAAACATACTGTTTGACACCTGAATCAATATTTCCAATGTTTCTAAGTCATATTACCTTGAATCTAACTTTGGAACTATCTTAAAAAAAAATATTGAAGCATACGACATAATAACGGAAAAGGGGGAAAACCTCACAATTAATTTTGCGCAGAAAGGGTTGAAACAAAATATAAAAAAAACTGTTATAAATTTCATTTAATTTGCATTGCGTGTTTGTTTCATGCCCCTTTAAATCTTGACCCATCATATCAGGCCAGTGTTTATATGGTATTTTGTCGAGAGCCTGGTCTCATTGAAGCGGTGTCTGCGTTCAAATCTTTTTGAAGTAGTGTCAACATTCAGACAAGATGTATGGGCTGAAGACATTTCAATTCTGCTTGAGGCGTTTTTGACATTCAAACCTGAGTGTAACATTCTTGATTACTGTCAATATCAAACAATGCCTTTGACTTCCTCTTCCGTCAGCCATATTGTTATCATGTTCTTTTGATACGCTAGGAAGTGCTTTAAACGGTTGCCGTCTGGTTCTAATTCTCAAAAGATTCAATTTCGGTATTTTGGTTTAAAAAGTACATGTATTGAAATGATAGTCAGACAGTTGCGTCTTCTCAGTATCCGAACTGCAAATAACCAGTGTGATTGCAGTAAGGCAATATCTATGTACGTGTACCATGAGAATATGATCAATATCAAAACTGTTTGACACTCAGTGCGATTCATTTTACACGAAAATACCTAGATTTTAAATTTGAGAAATAAAAGCAGACGACAATTATCGAAAACAGATACGGTCATGACAGTGAAGGGGTTAATAATACTAAGATCTTGTCTGTGTGATTGTACAGTGCTCCCTCTCTTCAACAACATGCAATGGGAGACACAAATAATGTGCCCTGATCGGAGGGAGTTGTTTTATGGTGGGAATTTGGCTTACATTTGCCAACAGATTTAATTCAAATCAGACGCCGTGTTACGCGGCGTCTGATCTGGATTCAAGCTGTTTGTCACTTGTTATTATTTTTGTCTGTCAAAATGCCCTACATGTGACTTTGAGAGAAACAGCAGACGGCAGTTTTAAGCAGACGATATTACAGCAGTGAAAGCGCTAGACATAATTGTCTTGTTCGGGGAGCAACGGCCAGCATTATTGTAAGGAGGGGATCGTTGTTCAGAGGGCCGGTGTAGGGAGGGAGCACTTTATTGATTTTTTTATGATTATAATGTTTTTTACATGTCGCTGTTTGCTATTCGGTAGGTTGCTTATGGGTGTTCTTCCTTCATTTAACTTGATTGGAGTGTTTAATCATTCAAATGTGACAGCTTGGGACACCCTCATCTTTTCAAACTGGATTGAAGTATTGTTGATAATCAAACTTGATGGACGTACGTTCGACGTTTAAATCTGCTAGCATTTGCCTTTTGTATTAAATCTGGATTTTAATTTTCCCGATATGTAGTCAGACCTTTATTAATCCCTATCATGATGAATTGTCGTCTACTTAATCTATATCGTGTGCGAAAAAATATCGAAATTAATTTTAACGGATTTTTATCTGAAGAAAAGTTGGGTAAGAGTGACAAACAGTTTGGATTCAGATCAGACCCCGCGTTACGCCTAATCTTTAACCAAACTTTTGCAAATATTAGCCAGTCCGCGCTTAGCATAATTAGGGTTAAGCGATATTTTAACAAAATGTTCATAAGCAGTATCTTATACAGGAAGTTACTAAATGGGAGATAAAAGAGGGAGATAATAAGGCAAAGAGCTCCAACATGAGCATCCTGCATTATTTGTGTCTTACATTTAGGCATCACATGCTTTGGATTTCTCTTTACGATTCCTCAATGGAATATCGCTTTATATAAGATTGGCTACACATGAATTGGGAATGAAAGGGTATACTTCAGATCCGAGTGTGCAAAAACCTCGTGCTTTTATTGCCACTGTATATTTTGTTTAATTATATGACTGCAAATGTTTGAATTTACAAAGATAGATTTTAAAACGCCGGACTATAGCAGCACAACTTTCATAAGTCAATCACTGTGTGTATATTGAGTTTCGACCTATGATCTAGATTCAAACTGTTTGCTAGCGTCGGTAGAGTCGGTATGATGTAGTGAAAGGATCAGTTCCTACACAGTTCAATGTTTCATTTAACAAGCTTTAAACGCTTTGTGGTCGTAAAAATACTGCTTTAAGACAGTTCAATTTCTCAAAATTAATCCTGAGAGTAATTGTTACTCTACTTTTATGACCATTAAGTTTTCTAATGCTGTTGACGCTTCATTTCTGCAAGAGTAATTGAAAAAGTACAGTCGAAACTAATTACATTGAGCTCGATAAATTCGATCGTACTAGTATTTCATCAGTGGAACTTCGATTAGTCGATCTTACATGTAAGTCGACCATACCCGTTTTCCAAAGTTGAAACATAGCTAAACCAGGTTGCTTCCTTTAACGGCCCTCCGAACAACGATTCCCATTTACAACAATGCTTACCGTTATGCCCCATGCCAGACAATATCTACAGTGGAGAATCTGTTATTCTTTCCCAATAAACGCGTTTACGCTAAAACTATTATTTGCAGTGCAAACAGTTTGGAGCCAGATCAGACGCCGGGTTACCCGGCGTCTGATCAGGCTCCAAACTGTTTGCCACCAAGATAAACATGAATTGTCAGAATTGTCCAAAAGTTGTTCTTTTCTACGTTTTAGTGTTTTGCGTTTGCGTACGTTTGCGTTTAAACGGGAAAGAATAACAGATTCTCCACTGTATGTCTAAAGCTTTCACTGCTGTTATATCGGATGCATCATGTTATTGTTTGCTGTTTTTCTCGATGTTATTTATAGGACATTTTGACAGAAGAAACAGAAATACGGGTGACAAACAGTTTGAACCCATATCAGACGCTGCGTGACGCGGCGTCTGATCTGGGTTTAAACTGTTTGCAAATGGATGCCAACGAATGCTCAATACTGTGATCACAATGGTTATTTATTTTTCCTCCCTATAACAACTCCTTCCGAACAACATACTCAATTGATACCCATTGAGTGTTGTTGTAGAGAGGGAGCAATGTTTTTTTTAAAAAACTTATTATCATCTTAAACGTTTCTAAAACTAACAAAAATAGCTATCAAGCATTCAAGCATATTGTTAAAAGAAAATATTCAGACATTGCCCGCCATTGTATTGTTCCGTATATTGCTAGGAGTCGGTTTATTCTTTGATTATATGAACACTCCAATAATGGAGGATAATAAACCGATTTGTTTGCAAATAATTATTCTAATCAGTTCTTCAGAATAGCTGAATTTGTTGATTAGTTTTGTCTTTTTAATAGTTTGTGATATATTTCGGACTGAATAAAAATAATTACTTTGTGGTTCAAACCTTTGGGCAAGTTGAAGGAGTGGTATGAAAAAGAGAGATGCAGCGAAGAAGGCGTTATTCTTTCCCGTTTAACTCTTCCACTGCCACGTATCCAGAAGGCGACTTTGCAAACAGTTTCGATCCTGATCAGACGGCGTTTGAACAGAATCCAAACTTTTTGGCACTCGTATCGACATTTGTTCAGTTAATACAGCCCTACACTTAACCTTAAAAGTTTTGCAGACGACACTACCAATACAGACGATATATTCGCGGTTATTTAGTTAAAGCAGACGATAAAACTTGGCAGCCAAACTAAACACAAACGCAATTCAATAAAATGCTGAATATGACAGTTTTTAAAAAACATTTGAGCTGCAAACAGTTTGGAACACGATCTGACAGCGCGTTACCCGGATTCTGATCAGACTCCTAACTGGTTGCAATGAACTTAACAGTTTAAGAATAAACGTTGTTCCAAATTATCTCCATTCATTCAGTAGATAGATCCAGTATAATCTTTTTTATTATTAATAAACAACTTGAGACAGATTTTTTTTTATATTAATTAATTGAACCATAAATCTATAAATTAAATCTTTCAAAAATATGCTTGGTATAGTAGCTATTTTTGTTCGTTTAAGAATTGTTGTTTTAGATGATTTTTATAAGTACAATGACAGCGAGTGTGTGTGTGTGTTGGGGATGTGAGGGAGTTGTTATAGAGAGGGAAAAGTAATAATCTTTGAGTGTTGTGCATGAGTTGGCTTCATTTGAAAACGGTTCAAACTGTCACTCGTTTTTGTGTTTCTTCTGTCAACATGTCCTTTAGCAAAAAAACAGCAAACAACAGTTTTACATGAATGAGTGACGCACATGTAGTATATTGAACGTGTTATAAAGACGCCATAGTTACAACACTTCGTCGGGTACATTAATTGCATAGTTATATAACATATCTCTAGTTTAATACGAAAATTCTAACACAACTCGCGCACACCCCTGTATAAACAAAGAAGGACATAACTGTGTTTGATTTCATAATACCACGCACGTGATGTAACGGCTAAAATGAGATATTATTGACGTATTATGGCTTAGGAAATGCGTACGCCAAGATATGTAGCGCCGTAGAGTCGGTGCAAATTGTGGTTAAATTAAAGTGAATAAATGAATACCAGTGTATAATTGTTGAGATGCTGGCACAGCCTCGTGATGCACTCAACTCCTACCCGTGTTCTAGTGCTTAATAAAACACTGGTATGCATTTATTATTTCTTAGATAAACAACCGGTGTTATTAAACACTGGCGACGTCTGTTATGTTTTAAAGCCTTGTTCTATCATCTTGTGACAGCACCTTTTATAACTACAGCAAAACCTTTCTGTTACGAACACCAACAAGAAGACTAACTGACTGTATCAATCACAGGTGACAAGTTAAAGCAAGATGGAAGTAAAACAGAGAGCTCCTAAAGCAATCAGCTTTCTTTTTTACTTCCACCTTGCTTAAATCAGTAACACAATCTAGTGGTCGTAATGGAGAGGTTTTACTGTATTCTGCCAGTACATGATCATTGTTGTTGTGAAAGTGCATATCGCTGTTTCTCGACAAGAGACTGTCCATGTCTATATCAACGTCAATATGACAGTCAACTGTGAAATCTTTGGAACCAAAATAATCAAATGCCTCCTTAAATAAATCTTAATAAAGCACATTTGCAATTTATTTTTATCCTGTTCAGACGCCGCGTCTGATCAGGATCAAAACTGTTTGCTACTTGTTTTCAAATTACGTCAATCATACTGCCTTAGATCTTAGTTTGAAACGATATTGCAGACACCAATATTGAAGCAGACGACACTATGGCGATGAAGGGGTAAACATATCACGATCAATTTGATCATTAAAGGGTAAATCGAACAATACTAGTACTACAATTATACAGTTGAATTTCGATATATATCTAGCTCGATTAAGTCTATCGTGTCCGTATTTCTGAATTTATTTCGATCTATTCAGTTGACTTAATAGGGATTTAAAATGTTTATGTGTTAAATAGGATTTCACATTCGTGCTCATTATCTATCATTTTTACATAAATAAACTCATTGACTTAAATAAATATAACGCTCGCCAAGGCTCGCGTCATATTGTTTTAGTCGACTCGTTTATTAAAAATGATAATAAACGAGCACTCATATAATATCCTCTATATACATGTATATGCATTATACCATCTTGTCTCAAACGGAACATACGAAAACCAACTTAATTTCAAAGTCCTGCACACTGCGATCGGATGTGCCATACATTTGTAGACATATTGAATCCAAGTGATACACGAAGTAAATGAGCGTTTCATCTTGATTTAAACTATTTGACACTCTGATGATATGGTCGGACATAAGGTGTACAGTAAAATCTATCCATTACGACCAGTAAAACGAATGCTAATTGATTGTATAAAAACAGGCGATAGCTTAAAGCAAAACGAGATTTCAGTTTATTGTCACCTTGTTTAAACAATCACCGTATACAGTTAAACCCCTCTATAACGACCACTAAGTTTTATTGAATATCATGTGTGTAAGGCAGGTGACTGCTTAAAGCAAGGTGAACGTAAAACAGAAAGCTCATTTATGAGCTTTCTGCTTTACATCCACATTGCATCAAGCTGTCACCAGGCTTTTACGCAGTTAATTAATTTTCTTTTTAAAAAGTTTTTGGTGGTCGTAATAGAGAAGATTCACTGTTAACACAGTTTAATGGTCGTAATAGAAAGGTTTTACTGTAGATATATCGATACAGGCGACACATATTGCAGACGACAATATGTCACAAATACATTGCGTGGTGAAAGTTAACAGTTCACAAGTCGTGATGAAGTTTTCTCAGAGAAGATGAAAGGGTATCTGATACAGTGTTGGTGATAGAAATAGGCATAGCGGAGGTGGCGATATATTTATTGTAAACAATATCTGAAACCATCACACATACAGGGAAACCTCTCTATTACGACCATTATATTTTGTTAATTATCAGGTGTTTAAAGCAGGTGACTGCTTGAAACAAGGTGAACGTAAAACAGACAGCTCCGTTGTTGCTGTTCGTCCATCGCTATGCGAATATGACCACAACTTCAAGTTCAAACCCTGTCGACTTATAAGGCAGCTCTTTGTGAGGTACTACGAATAAGATGCGAGGCCATTTCCGGGCGTTTATAGAAACCACAAAACAAATGGCAGAAAGGTGGGTCAAGTATCGTTTTTTGCTTCAAAACAGAAGTTTTCTGCTTTTTTCTAGAATTCGGGGAATGCAGTTCCGCGTAAAATGTCCAGTCGATGAATTGTTTATCATCATATGCTCAATTATTGCGATATACCGCCCAATTTTCATTTGGCGCAAACGATACACGATTACTTTCAACCCGAAAGTGAGTCAAAACACCAAACATTTATGTTAACTAACATTTAACTTATCATGCATCTAACGCAGATTAAAGATGCACACGAACACCGTTGACCGTTTGGTATACGTTATGTGCATCGGAACACGCAACGTTGAATATTATGAGCTTATTTTCTAAAAGAGGTGCATTGGAGGCTATGAGGTGCCTGATAAGAGTCGAGCAACCTATTACATGTAAGAGGAGGTTTTCTGTTAAAAAGATTTAGGGCTGATATTGTCAAAATTGCCATCATGATAGTTCATCGAAACCATGACCTGGCATGATTCCGAGTGAGGTTCCAAGGAATAATACGACTTAATTTAAACTTTAAATCCAATGAAACGGATAAAAAGAAGTCTGAGAATTGGAAATTGGAATATGAACAATTTTCCGGATCAAAACTGTTTGCCACTTGTTTTGAAATTACCTCAGTTATGCTGCCTTAAATCTAACTTTGAAACTATATTGCAGACAACAATATTAAAGCAGACGATAATATCGCGCTGAAAGGGTAAAATACTCACGATAAATTTGACCACGAAAGGGTTAAGCTGTCACTTGATTCGCATGCAGTATTTTAGCCTTTTTAATAATCGTAATAGAGAATTTCTTCTGTACTTTGAAAGACAGTTGAGACAGAAAGCTATTACAATACAGTCCTGTCATAAAAAAATTGAACTGATTAACTTTTTACGCCTTAAATTGCTTTTTCAACTGAAGAACATCGTTTCAAGTTCTACAGTCATTATTTAATATGAAACATAAGGAACATTTTTCTATTTCTTATCAAACGGTAGCTTAAAGCAAGCTGAACGTAATGACACATTCTACTTTACGTTCAACCTGCTATAAGTAGTCACCTATCTCCGGAAAAAGATTCATGTTATAGGGTAATGGGTTAACTGGGCACACATTCATTTTGTCAAACACTGAATACACAAATCATTGAACCAAAGCGATTAGTATACGCGTCTTTCACAGAACAGAACTTATGAAATGTTCACTTGTAATACGGAAAAAATGCTTGCCTTTTTTCCGTTCTTAAGTAATGCATGATAAAATCAAAGGTATTCCAATTTTATTCAATCACTGACATACTTTGAAAAGTGTTTGATTTGCGCGTGAATAATTTCCTCAAAACTAGGCAACTACAACACATGGGGGCTGACATCTTGGATGATGACGTCACGGCTTTTACGAAGAGTTGTGCGTGACGTTTCGGAATTCCCGATTTCGGTGCTATTTTTAAATCATTTTAAGCATGAATAACCCCCAACACTCACTTGAAATGATTTTCTCCAAAGGACAAAGCTTCAAACAGGTCAATTCATACCCTTAAACGCTTAAATGAACGTTATTTACAAAAATCTACTTCTCAATCGAACCGATAAAAATAACGGATTACCAATACGCCATCAATATAAATAATGACGTCATTATTGGTGGTCATATGATTTCCAAAAATAGTTTCAGATTGCATTATAGGTGTACGGAGGAGTTTTAACTTTTAACAGTGTATACACGGGTGCTTATAGATCTATTTGATTATTTGGTTTAACAACATATAGATCTTGTCCCAAACAATTTAGGTATAAAATAAAAGTTCGAGTCGGTTGTGTAATCCAGATCTCAGTCACGAGAGGCGTAGCCTCGAGTGTGATCTGGAATACACAACGAACTGATACACACTGGGTGATAGATCTATTCCGTTTTTGCTTTTTTCCGTCCATAGCCAAAGCCTAAAAACATATTATATGCAGACAGTACAGTGTCTCCGGTATTATATGTCATTTTGTTCTACATTGCAGAAACAGCCGTGAAAAGTAAAATATAGACGCGTGTTGCAACAGGCATCTGCCAAATTGCACTACATGTGCATATATAACACTTTCGGTATAAACACAGTTTAAAATATTTCTATTTTCTTCATATCTATATATGAACATGGGATTGGGCCACCAGTTCTACCAACATTAGTTTCCAACCTTCCCATACATGTGCGTAAATATACAGATATGGCTTTTAATTAATTTAAATACAGTTTGATAGAACCATAATAGTAGATAGATAGATAAATAGACGGAAAATAGATAGATAGATGTAAGAGAGAGAGAGAAAGAGATAGAGAAATAAAGAGAGAAAAACAGAGAGAGAGACAGAAAGACAAAGAGAAAGAAAGAAAGAGACAGACAGAGAGAGGGAGAGAGGGGCATAGAGAGACAGAGATAGACGGACAGAGAGAGAGAGAGAGATACACACACACAGAGAAAGAGAGACAGAGAGACAGACAGAGACAGACAGAGATAGAGAGAATGAGAGAGAGAGACAGAGACAGACAGAGACAGAGGCAAAGACACACATAAAGACAGATACATATAGAGAGAGAGACAGAGACACATAGACACAGAGACAGAGACATATATAGAGAGACAAAAAACATAGAGACACAGACAGAGACAAAGAGAGAGAACATGGAAAAGAGAAAGATATAGACACAGAAACAGACAGAGAGATTTATAAGAGAGTGAGACAGACACACAGACAGACAGAGAGGCGGGGCAGAGGAGGAGATAAAGAGGTAGAGAAGAGAAACAGGGACAGAAAGAAACATAGAGAGATGGGAGAGACAGGGGAGTGACAGAGAGGCCTTTACGCATACATGTATACAGACATGTTGAGATAGAGAAAGAGGGGCTGAGAATGATAAAGAAATAGTGTATGTATATCGGGGAAAGAAGATGATTCTTCTATGTATTAAGCAAACACAGTGACTTAAGTAAACAATTTTATACCAAGTGGATTCTTCCATGCGAGTTTGGCAACGGCCGCTACTCTAATAACGCGAATGTCATGGGTTCGACCAAAAACATGCCAACTATATATCTTATATATAACGGCACAGAAGAAAACATTCGAAACTAAGAGATTACTGATGAATACGATTTGCTATTTCATTCGATTACTGAAATCCCCTTTTTTGTCCGTATTAACAGTACAGTGCCCCCTCCTTACAACGGCCCTCCCAACAACGACTCTTTCCTCACAACGATGTTTGCCGCTATTCGAGAAACAAGACCAGTATGTGTAACGCTCTCATTGCTGCAATATCGTCTACTTACAATTGTCGGCTGCTGTATTTTCTATAAGTTACATATCAGTAGACATTTTGACAGAACAAATATACTGACGAGTGACAGCTTGAATCCAGATCAGACGCTCCGTTACGCGGCGTCTGATCTGGATTCGAGCTGTTTGCCAATGTAAGCCAATTCTTATTTTTTCCCTCCCTTTAACAACTCCCTCCGGTCAACACACACATTCTGTGTCGCCCATTTGTTGTCGTTGTAGAGAAGGAGCACTGTATTTCCATTGTAATATTATTACGCAGTTTGTAAACGTAATGATTCGAGATTACTTCGTACATTACAACACATTTACGGTACAATGTTATTCATTTCCCTTGTTCTAAACGCAATGAAAACGCACCAGCCGTCAAGTGCAAGTTAATTTGTTTTTGTGAAAGGGCTCTTTTTAATAAGACAATGGTGAAGCATTTTAACACACATTGTCACAACAGTTCCTGTGAAATTCATGGTAAGTTCTACAAAGTAATGTCTTAAGACTTAAACAAGATAGGTAGAATTTCAAAAGTCAGAAGTTTCAGTTTCTGGTAATCCTTCCCACTGCATTAACCACAGCCTGGCAATACCGGTACGCATACGGCGGACCACTCGCCGTTTTCGGTGTTGTGGAATGCGTCAATCAGATCATGACGGCTCTGAATTTGCAGAACACCGTTGTACGCTCGACGTCCTAACTAGTCCAAAATGTGCTCAATGGGTTCAGATCAGGCGAAAACGCCGGCCAATGAAGAATATTGATGTTGTTATTGGCTACAAACGTTGAAGTCACTCTAGCTGAATGCGATGTTGGATTATATTGCTGTGAAATCGTAACATAGGTTGACGTTTGGGGTCATTAAATGTCCAATAACTATGACGTTGGTATCAAATGTTCGCGTACTTTATTAGTCATACAGTTTCTTCCCAGGGTACTTGAGGATTTATTCCCGACTGAGGAAAATCATGTTGCCCGAGCCATTAGGGGAGGGTTACATGATTTTACCAGCCGGGAATAAATCCTCAAGTACCCTGGGAAGAAACTGTATAACGCATTTATTATACTGTCAAAGATGTTACGGTTTAAACGCTTTAAATTAATTATGTCCACTCCTTCTGTCAATTTTCATAACGCAACACTAATCCCCCGCTGGGCACCCCAAAACACTATGTATCTGACGTCACATCAAGCTACGTCAGAATTTAGATGTCGTCATGAGAGCAGCCAGCTGATCGATACTGCAGTAGAGCTGAGACATTTGTTTGGGAAATAAGGACAATACTCTGGATGATAAATGTGAAATTTTGAATGGAATTGAAAGGGAAATATTCAATTTTAATTGTAAGTGACCTCTTTTTCATTGTTTTACTGCTTTATTTGAATGTATGCGATCGAAGCATTAGGATAAGGCGATTCAAAGACCTCTGAGGATAAGTCTGCCTCGGTTAAACTGACACAATATCTGTGTTACGTTGAGCCAGTTATTATACACTGACATCTGCGTAGATCTATAATAGGACGTGTGTTGGGCAAGTTATTTATTTCTGCGACTCTAGACTTTCATGTACTCAATCCTTTCTTGACCCTGTTTTGTTTTAATACCGAGGCCCGATGTATCAGTGCGTTACACTTTGCATCCAAGGGAACCACAGCACTCTGTCGATAATAAGGGTAGAGCATCGATCCGAGAGTGTCTGCACCCGTTCCGGTCACTATGAGGCGTCCACTTAGCTCAAAGCTGGCAGAAACGGACGTAAACAAAACAACCTTGTATGTTTTCGTGACGGCACTTTGTCATCGGTGATCACATCAAAATAGACGAAACGGATATTACAAATAACTAATTTTCAAAGACTGTTTTTTTGTGTCAAACGAAAGTCTTGAAAAAAATATTCGTTTCCAAGAATATATTTTTACATCACAAACGTTTCTTCGTAGTAAAACTTGATAGTATTTGGTCGAGTCGAGTAGTCGGCCATCTTGTTTGTGATGTAATGAAACATGAGGGGCCTCCAAGGGGAATGTCTATGTACCCTGTCAGCTCACAGGGTACATGGTTCAAGTCCTGGTTCCACTGTCCAATCAAAAATGAGGACATTTCTTTGCAGTTTAATAATTATTTATGTATAGACAGCAATTTTTTTTTCTTGGGCTAAAACGAATCAATGCACATGTATGCTACACTGATAATACAAATATGGGCATTTGCACGGGCGGTACGTTGGCGTCATTGTGTTGTTACATAACAAACAAAATACATTAGCAGTGTGTACTTAACGAATAACGAAAATCAGAAACTGAATCTAGTTTGAAAATATATTCATAGTTTACGAGTGGTGAGTTTTCATTGCGTTTGAGTATAATTATAATCCATTTGAAACAATATTAAATAGTATTTTAATGTCATATCTTGCAGAGCCCTTGGTCATACATAAAACCCCGTTGATTTAATTGATAGGTCCCATAACAAAATTACCCTAACATTTGAAACTGGTATGATTGTTAACCAATATTGGTATACCAAACCAGAAAAGTAATGACCTACATATGATAGATGGAATCATAGTATTTTGAAATGTGTTGTATGCATGTCAAATGTGTCAATGAAATGCATGTTGAATTTGTAAATGGTTAATTAACTAGCAGATCTTATCTGCAAAGAAGGTACTTTATGACAGATTTAGATTATATTTCACTAAGATATTTGCTAAATTTTATTTAAAAATCAATTTTTAAAACACTTACACGAATATAATGTAGCTTTTTGAACAATTAGGTGGAGAAAACCGTCTATTACACGTTCCTAAAAAACGAATGTCACATGCAGCACAAAAATGACCTACATTCGCCTTTACATTTTTGAAAAATGAAAAAAAACCAACACTTTAGGGTCGGAGGGAAAAACTAGGGTCGGTCGGGTTACCGTAAACAGAGGTATTTTTTTTATTTGGCCTAAGGTTTAAAGTCCCGCATAAGCTTATCACTGTCATCAAAGTTGAGACAGCGGGAAGCATTGTAAACACAAGCTACATGATCTTTGAAGACAGTTGAAGAAATATGTTTACGTGAGAAGAGAAAAATAGTCTCAGAGTTGGATGGAGCAGAATATAAACAGACAGTGAATGCCAATCATAGAGAACATGAAAAGAAATAGACAGTTAGATAAACATATGGATAAATATGTGACAGAAGAGAGAGGGGAGATAGAGAGTGTGAGAGACAGAGATAGTGTAAGAGAGAGACTGAGAGAGAGAGAGACAGACAGACAGAAAGAGAGACATAGACAGTCATAAAGAGACATATATAGAGACAGAGAGATAGACAGAGACCGACAGAACTACACAGAGAGACAGAGAGACGAATGGAGACAGAGGAATGGACAGAGAGACAAAAATATAGAATAGACAGATAGATAGACAGAACCACAGAGAAAAGAGACAGAAAGAGAGAAACAGAGACATAGAGACATACACTCAGATACACAGGGAGAGACACAGGGACTGATATAGAGATAGAAACATTGTACATGCATACATGTATAAGGAGTATTCCGATCAGGGTCTACACTGATTGCATAAGACAAAGGTATTTTTCACAATACAAAATTGTAAATGACGCATATATATGCGTCACAAGGGGTGAGTGGGTTTAGCATTCATATTGATCTGATTTGGTTTGTTAATATATATTTGCATGTCACGTGATAGACCTGTTGAATATGATGTATAAATGATGGAATATGTAACGAGATACTTTATGTATAAGTTACGAATACACTATGTCTATGTCTATATTAGTGGGGGCAAAGAAAAGCATGCAGCATGCTTTTACCCACAGTGGTCAATACCGCTTTCTAGTTTCTGCACACTATATTTTTACTAACAAGAGCACCGCAGTGCGGCAAAATACGCCCGTCACGGCCGGCGGGTGTCAAAGTCGTCCAGACTCAGGCCGACTGGAAAAAGTCGCCCAGAGTGTAGGCCCGACTATCGATCTCAAAAAGACTATGCTGTAGTATTGCGATAGCTCAAGTACTATCCTGATAGTATTGCGATAGTCAAGAAAAAAGTTCTGGGTTTTTAAAAAAATGCCCATTTTTGACAATAAAGGGGGCATAACTCTGCTAAAAATAGTCGCCAACGTCTGAAATTTAACAGGAACCAAAATTCACAGGTGCCTTCCCTGTATGATGAGAAAGCTAAATATGAAATTTGGTTACAATAGACAAAATGTAAGTAAAATTATTATCAGGAAACAATATATTGTTAAAAAAATTGTGTGAAGGGGCATAACTCTGAAAATACAGAGTCAAACCAAAAACCCGTAATATATATTAAGTCACTTCATTCATTGTATCACCATATCAAATTTGAAATCAATTGAATCAAAAATAAAAAAGTTCTGTTGTTTTTTTAAAAAATGCCCATTTTTGACAATAAAGGGGCATAACTCTGCTAAAAAAAGTCGCCAACGTCTGAAACGCGAACTCGTCCGAACTATTGTGGTATGGAATATTTGTAGGAAGTTTAATCAAAATCGGTCAATAAATGAAGGTGAGAGAGCGCTAAGAAGAAAAGTTAACGGACGAAGTGTGGCTTATTTTAAATTTTAAGGATGTAAAGGGGCATAACTCATAGAAAAATAATTTAACAGGAACCAAAATTCACAGGTGCCTTCCCTGCATGATGAGAAAGATAAATATGAAATTTGGTTACAATAGACAAAATGTAAGTAAAATTATAATCAAGAAACAATATATTGTTAAAAAAAATTGTGTAAAGGGGCATAACTCTGAAAATACGAAGTCAAACCAAAAACCCGTAATATATATTAAGTCACTTCATTCATTGTATCACCATATCAAATTTGAAATAAATTGAATAATTAAAAAAAAAGTTCTGTTTTTTTTTTAAAAATGCCCATTTTTGGCAATAAAGGGGCATAACTCTGCTAAAAATAGCCGCCAACGTCTGAAACGCGAACTCGTCCGAGCTATTGTGGTATGGAATATTTGTAGGAAGTTTAATCAAAATCGGTAAATAAATGAAGGTGAGAGAGCGCTAACAAGAAAAGTTAACGGACGGACGGACGGACGTACGGACGGACGGACGGACAGCGCTGGGTATACCATAATACGACCGTCGATGACGGGCGTATAAAAACGGGTACAACTCTCTGACTGGACAATCGTACATCACAAGTACAATCAAGAATATCGTTCCCAACGATGGATGCTCCCCACAAAGAAAAGGCAAACTATATAGGATGTTTAGTAGGTGAACACAGTATCAAGTTTCATCAACTTATGATGTAACGTTCAGGAGATATGCTTTAGACAAAAATGATTGTTTTCTGATAAAAGGGAGGCAATTCAATATTTTGAGATGACATGGTTATAATTCTTGTGTACTACACTTCTATTTGTCACCCTCTAACACAGTATCAAGTTTCATCAAGTTATAGTGCGGCAGAAAATTTTATTTTTAAATTTTTATGTAGAAAAAGGGAGATAATTCAATATTGGGAGATGGCAGAGTTATGGTTCTTAAGTACAACACTCTCCCTTTCATCCCGTATCGCTGTATCAAGTTTCATTAACTTACAAGGCAATGCTCAGCAGATATGCTCCAGACAAAATTTGATTTTTTATGAGAAAAAGGGGAGATCATTCAAAATTGGGAGATGAGAGTTAAGGTTCTTGTGTTCTGCACCTGCTTCTGTCATTCTCTATCACTGTATCAAGTTTCATCAATTTTAGGTGTACCGTTCAAGAGATATGCTCCGGACAACAAAGTGTGACGGACGGACGGACGGACATACGTTCTAACATTTCAGGTTTATGTGACTTTCCCTTTGTTTAAATGGTAAGAAAAGCCTCATAAAGAAGCCACATAAATCAAAAAGAGCCAAATTAACCCAATATGGACTAACGGAATGCACAGCTCTATTGTTTACTTTTGTTCTTTGTTACGTCACGTAGTACCATATACCCAAAATGTAAGCACAGACAGACGAACAGACAGACAAACGGACAGACGGGCGGAAACACGGACGGACAGACAAAGCGGAGTTTATTTGCCCCCTAAAGGGGATCATTGATAGTCTGTAACTCTATCAATTTACATGATGTGCTCGTAGTTTTTCCGACTATCGAAAGCCAAGACAGTTTGCTACAAAATAAATATATTTAACTAACAGTATCACACACACTACCACAACTTAAACAACGATTTTTCCGCGAGTCGTCGCGTTTTTTATACTCGAGTGACGCTCGTTTACCTGGATTTCTATCTATATAATATATTTCTTTCTACAGCTGCACACCATCACGGGTAATTTTTAGCAGTTGCGCGTCTGTGTCAGTAGAAACATCATATCACAGCGATAACCTGGCGATGTACAGCTCAAAACATGGCATGATTCAATAAAACGACCCAATTCTATCAGTAACCTTCGGGGTTTTCAGTCCTCAGCGTCAAAGTGGTGTTGTAAATTAGCGATATTTCCGAATCACTTTCACTTCGTCGAGGAGCTGCCATTTTGCGTGATGTTACAGGTGCGGCGGCACAAATTACCCCAAACCATAAAACCCCTACAAACCACAAAACACATAAAACCCTTTATTGGAGGTATTTTACTCCAACAACACCCACTAGAACGATAATTGTTGTTATTTGAAGGTGAAATATGTTAGTATAATGCAAAAATATTAAGTTTCTACACTATTGTAGCTATATAAAACAAGAACATCGTTCCCAACGATGGATGCTCTCCACAAAGAAAAACCCCATGGTATAGCATGTTTAGTAGGTGAACACAGTATCAAGTTTCATCAACTTATGATGTAACTTTCAGGAGATATGCTTCAGACAAAAATGATTTTTTATGAAAAAAGGGAGGCAATTCAATATTTGGAGATGACAGAGTTATAATTCTTGTGTACTACACTTCTTTTTGTCATCCCCTAACAAGGTATCAAGTTTCATCAAGTAAAAGTGCGGCAGAAAATTTGGTTTTTAAATTTTGTATGTAGAAAAAGGAAGATAATTCAATTTTGGGAGATGGCAGAGTTATGGTTCTTTAGTACAGCACTCCCTATTTCATTCTGTATAACTGTATCAAGTTTTATCAACTTACAATGCAATGCTCAGGAGATATGCGCCAGACAAAATTTGATTTTTAAATAGAAAAGGGGAGATAAGTAAATATTGGGAGAAGACAGAGTCATGGTTCTTGTGTACTGCACCTCCTTATGTCACCATCTATCACTGTATCAAGTTCAATTAACTTACGGAGTAGCAGTCAAGAGATATACTCCTGACAAAATTGTTTTGAACTTTTAGAAAAAGGGAGATAATTCAATATTAGGAGATGACAGAGTTACCGTTCTTTTGTATTGCACTTCCTTTAATCATCATCTATCACTGTAACAAGTTTCATCAACTTACAGTGTAACAGTCAAGAGATATGCTCCGGACAAAATTGATTTTTTATGAGAAAAAGGGAGATAATTCAAAATTGGGAGATGAGAGAGTTACGGTTCTTGTGTATTGCACCTCCTTCTCTTATTCTCTATCACTGTATCAAGTTTCATAAACCTACGTTGTACCGTTAAGGAGATATGCTCCGGACAAAAAAGCGTGACGGACGGACGGACAGACGGAAACACGGACGGACAGACAAATCGGCGACTATATGCTCCCCCCTAAAGGGGAGCATAATAATAACCCCACAATCTGTAGACTGGAACACAATGATGGCAAATAAGGAAAAATCTGAGGAAAACAAGTTCGTTGACTGTATTTAAGAAAACATTCTATTCCAAATAGTAGACAGACCAACCAGATGGAGGGGAACAGACACTCTAAACATTCTTGACCTTGTTCTAACAGAAGGTGAAAACAACATAGCAAAATACTGAATATCAAAGTCCCCTGGGCAAGAGCGACCACTGTGTAATTATTTTTGACTTCATCTGCTATACACACATAAAACAAAAACCGAGAGAAACCGACTACAACCAATACAAAATAAATATGTACCACTGATCAAAATTAAGAATGCCACTGGAAAAAGACACACTAGATGATCAAATTGAAAAACACTCTTCAAAGACGTTTCATTCGAACAAAAAAAGATGAAGTGAGGAAACTATATAACAGAGCACGGGATAAAGTCACAAAACTTGTCAGACAAACTGGAAAGAGATATCAAAATAATATAGCAGCAGAATCTAAGACCAATCCAAAGCGAGTTTGGCAATATATAATGGCAATATATAAACTCGAAGAGTAAAACCAACACTGGTATCGATGAACGGAAAAAAGATCCAACAGACAATATGTCGACAAGGACAAATGAATTAGGGGGGGGGGCAATTTCTTTAGTAGTGTTTTTTAAAAAGGAAGCACCTGGTGAAATACTCAAATTGCCAAATAGAGACACAAAGACGCCCTGGACAGAAATTAAAATATCACCAATACATGTAGAGAAACTCTTGACAAATCACCCGGTCCAGACAATTTACACCCAACTTTTCTCAAACAACTATGCAAAGAACTGTCAAAGAACTGTCAATGCCATTGAGTATCAATTTCGAAGAAGCCATAATAAAGAAGGAAATCCCTATTGATTAGAAAAACCTAAAGCCAGTGCAATTTAATACAAGAGTTGTCAGAGAGACAACAAAGCTCGCCACCGGCACCTTAAGAAACTTAAAAGCACACTCAACGTCACCGAGGTCAACCTTTTTGCCTGCATGGAAAGGTCTTGTCCATATACACATGCAAATCAAATATGAAAGTAACACCTCAAGGGACATAGGAATTGTGAGCGTTTTTGAAACCTAAACAAGGATTTCGAAACCTAAATCCGGGACCTAAGTTAAAGGTCTAGGTCACTGGGCTAATTTTTTTGCATGCATGGAATGGTCTTGTCCATATACACATGCATGCCTAATATAAAATAAATATCTCAATGGATAGGTCGGAGGTCACTGTGAGACACGGACGCCATTGTTTGGACGGGAGCGATAAATTCTTGTTTTTCGTCGACTAGAGCCATCCCAGCACCCGAATCCTGGTGAGATCGGCCCAATATCCACCCAAGTTACATTCCATAGACCACTCCGCTATATTATCAACCAACAGCAAAATAAACTCTACTTCTTTTTGAATGGCTTTGTACGACACTATTCACTACCACTTCCGGTCAAGGAAAAATCAAAACAACCTGGATAATCTTCGAAATATCTTCCTTTAGCACCATTTTTGACGATATGTACCCGGACTAACCACCTTTCCACACTAGTAAGAAACCATTTAACCTCTTCTTGTACTCCTTAATCTACATACTTGTATTTGCATCGCCAGCTTCATACATATAGGATCTCTTCTGGAAGTTGATGGGAAACCGGACACTACATACATTCGGATAACATTAGCCGGTGACTGTCACCAAAACTCTGGTCCGAATTACAGGTTTCCATGCGGGGATTGTAGTAAACCATGCAAATCCAACCAACACTGTGTTGCATGTGACAACTGTGATACCTGGTTCCACATAAAATGTATTGCACTCCCCCTAGCCGCCTATGAACGCCTCACACCTAACACCAGTTGGTATTGTTGCACATACGGCTTGCCAAATTTCTCTTCTACCCTGTTTGAGACCACAATGGCTGACTCCATCACAACAGAGAATTCCTATAGTGTACTTGAACAATCTCTTGATCCCCCAACAACACCGTCAATAGCAGACTCTACAGCAAGCAGTCTCCTCTCCAAAAACAGCTCTTTTGGACCCCCCAAATACACATCATCACCAAACAAAAAAGCATCTTCTCCACAGAAACGAAACGGATCTTTCAGAATGATGATTGTTAACTTTCAGAGCATACGCGCAAAGAGACAACCCTTCTGGCTGCTATTATCTGAGGCTGAACCTGATATTATCATCGGCAGTGAAACTTGGCTCCACAGCGGTATTTATGAGCGGGAAGTGATCTCACCCGGCTACCACATCATCTCCAGACGTGACAGAGGCAGTGACCCACATGGAGGAGTCATCATAGCTGCAAAGGAGACCATCATAGGTAGAAATCTCCATCTGCAGACAGATGTGGAGGTAACAGCTGCAGCTAATGAATGTACCGGGAACCAGGAGCTCATAGTCATTTCAGCCTACAGACCTTCTAGTAGTGGTGAACCATATATGCGTGAGCTCAGAGACACGATTCATTGGCTCCACTTGCAGTACCCAAAGGCAACCATATGGACTGGGGGCGACATCAACCTGCCTGACATTGACTGGGAGTTAAACACCATCATCTTCAACAACTACAGCAATGATATAAACCAGCTCTTCCTGGACATGACATACGACACTGGATGCGAGCAAATGATCAGATTCCCAACAAGAGGCCAGAACACATTAGACATTTTCCTGACAAACAGACCATCCCTGGTTATCAAGAGCAAACCTATCACAGGTGTGAGTGACCACGACATCGTCTGGATCGAAGCAGGAGTACAAGCTTCCAGGAAAAGACTGCCAAGGCGAAAGATACACCTGTGGAAAAAAGTGGACTTCAACAGCGTGAAAGAGGCTGTTCTGCAATTTTCAACAGAGTTCACGCAGACCCAATCTACAGACACAGACATCAACACACTATGGGATATCTTCAAGAACGCTTGTACTTCCATCATGGAAAACAACGTACCCACAAAGCTCACCTCCAGCCATTTCAACCAACCATGGATAAACCGCAAGATCAAACGCCTATCCCGTCGGAAGAAACGAACATACAAGAGGATGAAAGAAAGTGCATCGGAGAATGATAACAGAATGGTATACAAGGCATTACAAAAGGAAACACAGAAAGAGTGCAAAAGGGCCTACAACACTTACGTGAACGACCTCGTCTCCAGCACCAAGAACCCTAAAAAACTCTACACGTTTATCAATGGAAAGCGATGTGAAAGTAGCGGTGTCCCACTATTGAAAAGAGATGGCTTAGGACATAGTGACCCCAAGATGAAGGCCAGGATACTGAACGACCAGTTCAGCAGCGTGTTCACAGCTGAGGACACCTCCCACACTCCATCTATGGGTACAGATCCTTATCCACAAATGGACCCCTTCAGCATCGACGAAAAGGGCGTCAGGAAGATCCTGCTTGAATTAGATCCTCACAAGGCACAGGGACCTGATAACATCCCCACACGACTGCTGAAAGACTTTGCTTCAGAAATATCGCCCTTACCTTAATTTTTCAGGCATCAGTGCAATAAGACACTGTACCAGATGATTGGAAGACTGTCTTCGTCACCCCAGTATTTAAGAAGGGCGACAGGACACAACCAGTAAACTATAGGCCGATATCTCTAACCTCAGTCTGCAGCAAGCTACTTGAGCACATGGTACACAGCCAGGTCATGAA
Source organism: Gari tellinella (assembly GCA_922989275.2). Lineage (NCBI taxonomy): Eukaryota > Metazoa > Mollusca > Bivalvia > Cardiida > Psammobiidae > Gari > Gari tellinella. Next base: position 26,386,507 of record OV277862.1, read on the forward strand.
ACATCTAGAGTCCTTCGACATACTCTCAGACGCACAACACGGCTTCCGAAAGAAGAGATCGTGTGATAGCCAACTGGTACTTACCATCCAGGATCTTGCTGCTGCCATTGAAGACGATGAACAGATAGATGCCATCTTGCTCGACTTTAGCAAGGCTTTCGACAAGGTCCCTCACCGCCGCCTAGCACAGAAGCTACACCATTACGGCATCAGAGATTCCCTACTCGGTTGGATAGAGAGCTTCCTGTCCAATAGAAGCCAACAGGTATTAGTCGAAGGCCATGCATCCCCGTCAGCACCAGTCACCTCTGGAGTACCCCAAGGCTCTGTCATAGGACCATTGCTCTTTCTCCTGTACATTAACGACATGCCAGGGAAAGTAGCCTCAACACCCAGGCTTTTCGCAGATGATAGCCTCCTATACAGAAAGATTAGGAACTCACAAGACGCTTCCATCCTGCAAGAAGACCTGCGCCAACTTGAACAGTGGGAGACTGACTGGCAGATGGAATTCAACCTATCAAAGTGCGAGACAATCAGGATTTCACGTAAACGAACACCGATCATGACAACATACTCCATCCATGGACACCAGCTCGCCACTGTAAGTAGTGGGAAGTACCTTGGGGCCACCATTCATGAGAAACTCCTGTGGAATGACCATGTAGACGCCACTACAAAGAAGGCCAACAACAGTCTATCTTTCCTCAGGAGGAACATAACCAGCTTCCCAGCAAGCGTGAAGGCACAATGTTACAAGACGCTGGTTAGGCCGATCATGGAGTACGCATCCCCGGTCTGGGACCCTCACACAGCTAGTAACATCAACAAACTAGAAGCGGTCCAGAGACGAGCAGCGCGATTTGTTACCGGAGACTATCGCAGAACAAGTAGCATCAGTCAGATGATATCCACTCTAGGATGGACATCTCTACAACAGCGAAGAGCCGACGCCAAGCTGGTGCTCATGTACAGAATCACCCACGCCCTAGTTGATATCCCTGCTCCTGCATTCCTACATCCAGCTGGACTATCAACCAGAGGCCACACACTGCGATATCTCCTCCCATTCTGCCGGGTAGATGTATACAGGCACTCCTTCTTCCCTTCTTCGATCCGACTTTGGAACCAGCTGCCAGAAGCCATAGCCTCATACCAGACCTTGGACAGCTTCAAGGCGGGACTGGCCACTCGTCAGTAGACGCACTTCACGTTTTTATCCGTTTTTATCCCTGCACGGCGTTTACGTCTCACAGTCACCTTGTACATACTTCACCAGTGCGTCGATGCTCCAGAGTGGGCCCTGCACTTGTATATGAAGAAGAAGAAGAAGAAGGATATATGAGTTATATAAAATTTGAGAAACCTAAACGCAGATTTTGAAACCTAAACGCAGGTCCTAAGTTCAAGGTCACAGGTCACAGGGGTCAAACATTTTGCATGCAAGGGAAGATCTTCTCCATATACACATGCACACTGAATATGAAAGGAATATCTCAATGGACATAGGAGTTATAGAAATTTTGAGAAACCTAAATGCAGATTTCGAAACCTAAACGCAGGTCTTAAGTTCAAAGTCAAGGTCACAGGGGTCAAACATTTTGCATGCAACGGAAGATCTTCTCCATATACACATGCACACTGAATATGAAAGGAATATCTCAAATGACATAGGATGTAAATAAATTTTGAGAAACCTAAATGCAGATTTTGAAACCTAAAAGCAGGCCCTTAGTTCAAGGTCAATGTCACATGGGTGTTATTTCTTCTGTACATGGACATTTCTTGTCCATATGCACACACATACCAACTATGAAAGCAATACCTAAAGGGACATAGAGGTTGAAGACATTTTCTTAAAATTGTTTACACCATTCGAAACCTAAACGCGGGCCATTAGTTCAAGGTCACAGGGGTCCATTGTTTTCTGTGCATGGAAAGGTCTTGTCCATATGCACACACATATTACCTATGAAAGCAATATCTCAAGGGACATAGAAGTTCACAGGGGTCAAACATTTTGCATGCAAGGGAAGATCTTTTCCAAATACACATGCACACTGAATATGAATATCTCAACGGACATAGGAGTTATAGAAATTTTGAGAAACCTAAATGCAGATTTCGAAACCTAAACGCAGGTCTTAAGTTCAAAGTCAAGGTCAATGGGGTCAAACTTTTTGCATGCAAGGAAAGATCTTCTCCATATACACATGCACACTGAATATGAAAGGAATATCTCAATTGACATAGGATGTAAATAAATTTTGAGAAACCTAAATGCAGACTTTGAAACCTAAAAGCAGGCCCTTAATTCAAGGTCAAGGTCACATGGGTGTTATTTCTTCTGTACATGGACAGTTCTTGTCCATATGCACACACATACAAACTATGAAAGCAATACCTCAAGGGACATAGAATTTTTGTTCATTTTTCGAAACCTAAACGCAGATTTCGAAACCTAAATGTGGGCCCTAAGTTCAAGCTCAAGGGGTCTAAATTTTTCTATGGATGGAAAGGTCCTGTCCATATACACACACAAACCAACTATGAAAGCAATACCTCAAGGGACATAGAGGTTGAAGACATTTTCTTAAAATTGTTTACACCATTCGAAACCTAAACGCGGACCCTTAGTTCAAGGTCACAGGGGTCCATTGTTTTCTGTGCATGGAAAGGTCTCGTCCATATGCACACAAATATTACCTATGAAAGCAATACCTCCAGGGACATAGAAGTTATAGACATGTCCTTCAAATTGTTTACGCTGTTCGAAAACTAAACACAGGATATATGTTCAAGGTCAAGGTCACAGGGGTCCAAATTTTTCTGTGCATTGGAAGGCCTTGTCCATATGCACACACATACCAAATATGAAAGCAATATCTCAAGGGACATAGAAGTTATAGACATTTTCTTAAAATTGTTTACGCCGTTCGGAACCTAAACGCGGGCTATAAGTTCAAGGTCAAGGTCACAGGGGTCCAAATTTTTCTGTGCATTGGAAGGCCTTGTCCATATGCACACACATACCAACTATGAAAGCAATACCTCAAGGGACATAGAAGTTATAGATATTTTCATAAAATTGTTTACGCCGTTCACGACGACGCCGACGACAACTACAACGACGACGACGACGACTACACCGGGGGTATTGCAATAGCTCGTCTTGTACTTCGTACAGGCGAGCTAAAAAGGAGACAAAAATCAAATGCAGAAAACTACAGACCAGTCAGTCTCACATCGGTCAGTTGCAAAGTAATGGAGAAATAGTCAGAAACCTCATTATGGCGCACATAACAGTAAATGATCTTTTATGGCTGGGAGATGCACGGCCCTCCTACGGTTAAATGCTAGCGACAAATGGCCAGAAACAATGGACTGTAACGTGGACGAGTTTATGAATATAAATGAAAGGTCTGATGCCTAATGGTTTTGAAAAGAAACTTGAAGATTAAAAGGATTCTTAAAAGTGATAATCTAAATATCAAAATCACGAGACCATCTAGCTGGTCATGAACCTATGGTTTCATGACAAATGGTTTGGTGACATGGTCTGATGACAAGTGGTTTGATGACATGGTCTGATGATAAGAGGTGTGATGACAAGTAGCCTGATGATAAGAAATATGAGATAATTTACACTACTGTTCTGATGTATCAGGATACTAATTGATGCTTGAAAATGAAGAGCAATGATCCAATTAAACAATTCTAAATACTAAAGGTTATGAGAATATTTCAAGGGAACAGGCATGATGACAACTGTCTGTTTTGATGATATGGCATGAAACCTTATAACAATTTTCCTCAAGCTACTTGCTTATGATGAAAGAACTAAAACTAAAAGAATGTCGGGCTAAATCCCTAATAAAAAAATAAATATTCTTCAGGCTATCTGCCAGTGATTAGACTACTAAAAACAATTAATGTACAAGCTGAATCAAACAAAGGAGTATACGCTTGATGATAAACAAAGTGGTCTGGTGACACGAGACGAGACTACATACTGGTCTCGAACCAAGTCTATACACAATATAAGTTATAGTTTCAACGACCCAGGCTGCTATTCATCTAAAAAACAAACCGTTCAGTAGCACTGGGCACTAATGAAAACATGGGCATTATTTCGTGAATTGTCCCAAAGTCCCTAAACCTCTTTAACATCTACTAAACAGAAATACTAATATTTATGTGGATCTTACGGCGTCCACCACCAGACTGCAGAAATCTGCTGCAAAATGGTAGTATCTATACCCTTCCTACCGCAAGTCAAAATCTCCTAAGCGCAATTCAAATTATTACAAGCGTTTGATTAAAATGGTCGTGTTCGAATCATCGAGTTTGTTGTCAACGAAAAGTGGGCGGAGCAAATGCGCGAATATTTACTGACGATTTTGGCCCGACTCGAATAGCAGGGCTGCCATTTCTCCGGATTTTTCCTAAATCTTCGGATTTGTTTCCCAAGTACATGGTAGCTTAAAGCAGGCTGAAAGTAAAGCAGAATGCGCCTTAAGGCACATTCTGCTTTACTTACAGCCTGCCTGCTTTAAGTAGTCCCATGTCAACAAAACTAAAGACAGGCTATGGGGTAGAGGTACGATTTCGTAAAATCGCACTTGAAAAATGCAAATTTGGAAATCTTAGGATTTTTTACGTCAACTTATGGCAGCCCTGGAATAGAAAATTGTGGTCAACGAAAACTTTGTACTTCCGGACGAATGAAAATGAATAAAACACCCGTTAAAACAGTCGTAACGCCCCCAATTTTTATATACGCATATAATGCCATGTGATCTGGATCCATTCGATTAATTGAGAGGGTCTTCATGTTTGTTTTATCTAGTGACACAAATCACGTGGCCACGTGACTAAATCAACGCTCGATTTTAGGGTTTGACAACATTTTGTCAACGGAAAACATCGAGTGGTGATTCGAATAGAACTTGTTGACAACTATTCAAACTAACGCGATAGTTGTCCAGATTCGAATACGACCAAAGACTATGCATAAACGTGTTTAGAAATCAAATAAACACATAATAAAACAATATGCGGATATACGTGAAGATTTGATCCTATATTAAACAAACAGAACTGAAAATAATACCTGACAATGAGTATTTCTTGTGTTATTCACTGAACCAAAGTATCAGTCATTCAAGCAAATGGCGTGTTTCCTTAAAGAGGCTCGCAACCGGATTTAGCACTAAAAATAGCAATTTGTAAATATATGTCAAATGCTTATATAAATGGGTAAGATTTAGTTTAGGATAATAAATTCTGTTAAAAAATGCATTTAAAAAAAAAGAAGCTCTGGTGGGATTCGAACCCGTGACCCTCCATGCGGAGACAAACATGAAAAAAGGGAAACGCCTTTACTTACGCGGCTACTGGCGCTCTATATCTATATGGTAGCGAATTAACGTACTTCACTGGTAGCGATTGATAGTACATTATTCGGCTCGGGTTTATGTTTGAGCCCGTGTAAAGAAGCAACAACAACAACTATACCGTCTACAACGCTATAGAAACACGATGGAAAATATCTAAAAAAGCTAAGATTCGGTGTCGATTCTTGAGACTTTTTTTGGACTGATCATATTTTTTTTAATGTCAGAAGCCAAATAATGCCACAAATTTGCTTTTATTTGAGTATTTTATTTTATTTTGACAAGAACACCATCCGATTGCGAGTCCCTTTAACAAGGGAGGTAAACCAAAATTACCCAAACAATGTATCTCGGCCCATAACATTTTTGTCACAGGACAATAGAGACGGGATTGACTGTGTTTACATTGATTTGCAAAAGGCATTCGACACAGTGCCCCACAATAGACTAATAACCAAGCAAGAAACGTATGGAATCGGAAAATATGTAGTTGAATTGACCAGACAGTTTTTATCCTGGCGGACACAAAGAGTACCCATCAATGGAATAGGGTAAAACTGACATGAAGTCACTTCAGGCATCCCACAAGGGTTCGTGATTGGACCCCTCATGTTCATAATATACATAAATGATCATTCTGACAATGTTAAATCAATAATATAATTATTTGCAGACGACACAAAAATATTCAATATTATGTAATCCCCAGAAGACAAAGAAACACTCCAAAATAACCTACACAAAATATCATAACGGACAGATAAATAGCTGCTAAAATTACACCAACAAAAGTGCAAAAGTATGAATACTAGAAAGACTGTTGTAGTTATATAAGGTCATATTCATATTCCTAACAATTCGGGTTGATCGCCAAAATGGGTTTCTGTTTTGTAATTTATTTTTCTTGTGGGACGGTATCCCTGTTGCTAACGATACACTTCATCCTAGCAACGTCTGTTCACTTTTCCATGTGTGTTAACCCTTCAACTCTTTCGCTGATCAGATGCTGTCGAAATTTTTGAAACCTTGCCTTCATAGCAGCTTTCATTCTCATCAGAAGCAGAGTTCTTCAGCATCTGATCTGGAAGCAAATTATTCTTTTATACGCTGTCAGAGGCGAAAGAGTTGAAGGATTAACAATCATACAAATTCACCTATTCCCCACATGCAGTTCTATGTACACTGCACTGCCTTTTTTCAACTGAAATGACATTAGTCTTTAACGTACCTGTACAACTTACTTGGATCTAGATCAGACACTGAGCTGCTCGATATCTTGGAAGAGTAAAAACTACAATGTATTTGTTATAATGCAGGAAGACATTTTGCAAAGGGCATAAAAATATACCCACATAACTTTTCCCGTTGTTGGATGCAGAGAAAATAGTCAAATTCAGTCCCATCTGGACAGAAGTGTACTGCTGCGTTTTAAAGACTGTCAAAGTGTTACCGGTGAAGAAAGTCATTAATGTTTTAGCGTGTGGTGCTTGATAAACATTAGTAAAGAGTTCTGAAGGTTTTTTTGTCGAGATGTGAACATTATTGTGGTTTGTAGTAGAATAACTTCGGCCGAAGCTGAACACGTTGGAAGGGGAAGGGGATTGACATATAAAGTGTGTTATGAAGGTAAGTTTTAAAGGTTTAGACACTGACAGTTCCATTTTTGTGTAATTACAATATCTATAAGCGTCATAGAGGAGTAAAATGATTTTGATTTCCAGGAAATGACACATTTCCGTGCTAAATTGTTGTCTGGCTCCAAACTAACTTGGGCGATCATCCGGAATATGGCCTTATACTAATTTACCGTTACTAAGCGTTGATTTCCAGCTCAGGTTCCTCAGGTTCCTCAATGCCGGATACTTCTTTTTGTGTACTTAGTACTTTAGTAATTTTATTTTAGATTTCGGTTCTTATATTGGCCTTATTAATTTCTTGGTTTTTACAGTAGTTATCTTAATATCTATTTTTGAATGAGTTGAGTGTTTTTGCATTTACTACCTATTCTGTTAAGCCGTTCAAAATGTTTGCTGTTCTTATGCCAAAACTGTATTATCTGATATCTAACCTTGCTCTATGTGAGGCTAACTTTTTTTTATGATTTCCTCTTCATGAAGTTCTTATTGTTTGAACTTCTCTCTGTTTTAGAAAGTTTCCTGTTTTATTATAATATGTCCCACTTGTCAATTTATATTCTTCAATCATGTCTCCACGTGCCGGGCCTGCCCTAGAAGCCTTCTGTAAGACAAAGCTGGCAGGTTGAGCTTCATATGAAAGTTCACCCAAACCAGGTAATTGCTAAGTTGCTCTTCTTTGAACCCCTTCTATCATGTTTTTTATGTTTAATTTTGTATGGTGCCCGGACTGAGTTTGCATATTCCAAACTAAGGTTTTGTATAATGGTGAGAATATTTTTCGCCGAATTATTGCACTTACTTCTTCTGCATTTTTTAATGTGAAACCCATTAGCTCGTAAATTTTTATCTGGATATTTCTTTCCAATATGCATAGTTTTGCACTTTTGTGGGTGTAGTTTAAGCAGACTTTTATCTGTCCATTGTGATATTTATTGTAGGTCAATTTGGAGTGTTTCTTTATCTTCTGGGGATTTGATAATATTGAATATTTTTGTGTCGTCTGCAAATAAGTATATTGTTGATTTAAACATTGTCAGAAAGATAATTTATGTATATCATAATCATGAGGGGTCCGATCATAGATCCTTGTGTGATGCCTTAAGTGAATTCATGCCAGGGTGATCTTATTACATTGATTGTTACTTCTTTATAACGATGCTTCGAAAAAATACTCAAGTGTGTTGACAGTTCTTTGCTTATTTGTTTGAGAAAAGTTGGGTGTAAATTGTCTGGACTGGATGATTTGTCAGGTTTTAGTTCTCAAGAGTTTCTCTACATGTATTGGTATTTGTCATCATTGTGTACGAGTATTGCGGGGTAATTGAAATCTCCCATTATCAAGTAATTATTTCATATAGCTACAATAGTGTTGAAACTTGATAGTTTTGAATTATATGAACATACTTCAACTTCAAATAACAACAATTATCGTTCTAGTGGGGGTTGGGGCAGTAAAATATCCCCAATGTAGGGTTTTCTGTGCTTTGTGGTTTGTAGGGGTTTTATGGTTTTGGGTAATTTGTTCTGGACACCGCACCTGTAAAAATCACGCAAAAATGGCTAGGAGCTCCTCGACGAAGTGAAAGTAACTCCGAAATATAGCTAATTTTACAACACCGCTTTGACGCTGTGGACTGAAAAACCCCAAAGGTTAGTGATAGAGTTTGGTCGTTTAAAATTGTACATCGCCAGGTTATCGCTGTGATATGATGAAACCCGTGTGAACGAGCGTTAGTCGAGTATAAAAAACGCGACGACTCGCGAGAAAATCGTTGTTTGAGTTGTAATAGTGCATGCGATACTGTTAGTTGAATATATTTATTTTGTAGCAAAATGTCTTGGTTTTCGATACCCGAAAGAATTACGAGCACATCATGTAAATTGATAGAGTTACAGACTTTTTTGTACTTTTGGTGTATGAATGTCCAGTCAGAGACCTGCACCCCTTGTTAGTATATGTAAAGTGTGCAGAAACTAGAAAGCGGTAAAGACCCATGTGCTTTACCTGTTTAAATGTCTAGGCAAAAAAAACACTGAAATGTCTAATGTGAGGCCCGTACCTTTAATTTGATAGTTTAGTGATTAAAACCCATTTGAAAACCACTTGAGTGTGAGGACCTCTATAGAAAACTTGAGATTGCTGACATTGGCTGAGTACTCTTTTCTCATGCTTTACAGTTACTCTTACGCCTAGTGAGAACAATGGGGGGAATCAATGAATGGACTTGGGTAATGTCTGTAAACACATTTCCTGACTTACTTTCGGTGGTAACACCAAACCAGGTATATAAGCATGCAAGTTGTGCTGTAACTGTTATCTTGTCTAGGGATATACTCATCAAGCGTCTCATGTGAGACCCGTACCTTGAATTTGTTTGTTTGGTTAGTAAAACCCATTGATAAAAACATTGACTGTGAATGTGTAAGGGCCTCTCTAGACAACTTGAGTTAGTGACAATGGCTAAGCACAGGTTTCTCCTGTTTTACCTGTATTTGCACACCTAGTGAGAACAAAGTGTGTGTGTGGGGGGGGGGACTCCGTCAATGGACTGAGGAAATGTCTTTAAGGGGATTATGAAATAGGTAAGGAAGAATTTTATCACTGATTTTTCGACTACCGTAGAGAAATGATATCTATGATCGCTACGTGGGTATCGGCCGGTTAGCTCAGTCGGTTAGAGCGTCGTGCTAATAACGCGAATGTCGTGGGTTCGACCCCCACACTGGCCATATATGTTTTTAAATAACGACTCGATTTTTTTTAAATAACCATATTTGTATGCATTTACATTTAATGTTATAAAGAAGTTTTTAAAACGTAATGATTTACTCAAATACTATTTTTCTGTATATTACATTAATTTTAGGGAACATTGTCCCAAACTGCCCAGCTTCTATATATAATCCATTTGAAACTAGTATTATAAACACATTTCAAACAAAAAAGTGTATGGAAAATCCGGGTGTCGATCCCGGTACCTCTCAATGCTAAAGTGATTATAAACACCACTGAACGCAGGGTTTGTTTTTATGTACATGCTATTTAAGGACAGTTGGAGTTTTCTTATACATGATATTTAAAGACAGTTGGAAGTATGTGTTTACGTAAGAAGAGAAAAAGATTCTAAATATTCATTAGAGTTGATTGTAAAAGTAATATTACATAGTTATAGAGGGAAGATAAAAGTAAATAGCCAATCAGATAATATACGGAATAATATGTGTGTGAGAGAGAGAAAGGAAGAAAGAGAAATATATGGATATATAGATAAATAAATAGATAGATAGATAGATAGAGGGAGGGAGATAAGTAGAGAGAGAGAGGGAGATAAATAGAGAGAGAGGGGGAGGGAAAGAAATAGAGAGAGAGAGAGAGTGAGTCACCAAATAAAGCAAAAAGTAACTACGGTTTATTTAAGATGAAGGCACTTTCCTCTCTTCCAAAATCTACATAATCATGTTGTTTCAGAAGAATGTGTTGAGAATAGTATATCCGCACTAAAACGCACGAGTAGTTGACAAGCTTCATAAGAAGTAACATTTCCTACAGATACTCTAGTATACAACTTTTCCTACTGCTAGTAGCCAGGTACTATATAGCTAACCTTTTCTTACTACTTTAGTAGCCAATACATGTACTTCGTGCTACTAGTAGCTTGTTACTAAAGCTAACCTCTCCTATTAGTAGTAACCAAGTTTTCCTACTACTAGTAGCCAGTTACTAGTACCCAACTTTTTCTACTACTACATGTAGTAGCTAGTAACAAGTAGTTGGCTACTAGTAGCTAACTTTTCCTATATATAGGGCGGTATTTGTTTAACTTGATATCAGGGTCAAACACATTTAACACAATCTTAACCCGGGTACACTCTCTGTAATGCTATTAACATCTTAAAACTTCACTGTGGAAAATGATTAAATGTATCACGCTATCTTGTATAAGAGTTACAATAAACGTGTATTGCATCACTGTTTTTTATTAGAAGGTCACGAAAATATTTCTCTTTCAATTAACCTTTATTTTTTTAACTGAATTATATGGTACAGCCGAGAATACATTTTTCTTTCCTGTTTCAAAGCAAAAGTAACGCAAAATGCACTGCAAAACATTTCAATTTCTGTACAATTCTGGTTTAGGTCTATTAATTTCAATGTGAGTTGTAAACGGTTTTGAGCCTAATCAGACGCCGGGTGACCCGGCGTCTGATCTTGCTCTAAACTGTTTACAAGTGGATATTTTTAATAAACGCATTTATTGTGAATGACTAACGTCTTCTTCACTGTATAGGATGTCGAAATAATGGCATTGTTGGTGAAAGAGCAAAGCCTAATAAAATTTGAAACCCCATTTTATTGTACAATTAATATGGCTCTATCTCGAGTCGTAACAATATTTTATGTCACTGTTCTAGTTGTGATTCTTTTAAATATACTACTTTAGTTAATAAAAATTACAAACCAAGTAGAAATTAATTTTCAGTTTGTACTTATGCAAATGTAGCCTAGCTCTGTGGGTCCATTACAAAAAGACAAAGCCAGATGTAGGTTGAATCTTCATTCTCCATGATAGTTAATGTACATGTCAATAGATGATGATGGTGATGATGATATTTACAATACAAAGTCTCTCCTCAACTGATAGTTGACAACCAACTGCAATCTGAAAGTAATAATGGGTACATGAGTAATCATGCCAAATAATTTAAAACCCTGCTGGCATGAATATAAAACATGACACATGGTAATAACAATAACATGTAAATAAACACCTTACTATTTCTTATGAAAAGGGCATGAAACACCATGGGGTAAAAATATAACGTTATGCGGTTGCCAACAGCATAACATCCCATAACATACTGTTATGTTATGTTATGGTTGCAAATACATAATAACAAACTATTGCTTCCTAAATGCAGGTCTGATAATGGGCTTTACAGAACAAAAAGTTAACTTATTATCAAATACACAATACTCCACCCACTTACTAGTTTATGGAACTAAACGCAGTTACCACTCCTCCACAACTCTGTCAACTCACACACTCACTGTAGGTGCTTAAACTGCAAATATTGTTATTCTGGGTAGTCAAATATCATAAACAGAAGGTTTTGTAACTGTCAACTTCATACAATACTCCTGATTTGATTAAAGCTTCCAATGCTTGAATTTTAAAATCAAGGGACCACATTATAAAGAATGGGTATTACGTACCTATTTGGTGGTTTCCTGTCCCAATAGGATTTTCTTGGTAAGGGCTTGGGAGGTTCCTTAACTGGTTGAACTGTTGGTTCATGATCCTTCAAGTCCTTATCCAAAATGATCTCTTCTACATATTCTGTATCAGGGACAATATCCTGTTCCTGCACCATATTCTATACTGTCTGGTTCATGCAAGGCTTCTGTATATGTCTGAGTATCTTCAACCTGAATGTTCTCAGTATCTTCAACATCTTCATCTCTCATTGTATCTTCATCTTGAGCTTCTTTCTGTTCTACTTGATCTTCAACCGCTACGCTGTCTAACGCAGGTTTATCAATATCAATGACTATTTCCAAGTCGTTACTCCCCTCTTTACGTTGACTTGTGACTGTATCTGGATTATGGGCGTCCCCATGCCGGTATGTATGGATAATATACTTTTCTCCATCACTGTCCGAGTCTTCATCTTCTACTTCTTCAATTACTTTAGTGACGTTACTCTCTTTGTGCTCACTCTCAAGCTCTACTTTGGATGCATCCACTTTGTCTTCACTGTTCTGTCCCTCTGGATCCAAATCATCTTTTTCATTCTGATTATCTATCAGAAATTGATACTTTCTGTGCAATGTCATTTCTTTCCCAGACTCTTTTGATCTTACTGTATACACATGTATATCAGACCTTGGCTGATCTATAATCACATAAGTATCAATCTCAAATTTGCCTTTGATCGTATGCTTGCCTTCAAATGACAGACGTTTCACCAGAACTTTATCTCCTACTGTCATTTGAACAACTTTGGTTTTCCTGTCATAGTATTTCTTCTGTTTGTTGCATAATTGTATTCGGTGTTCCTTAACAATTTGGTTCTATTCTTTCTTGGAGATCTTGTAAATATGCATCTTGAGGTTTCTTTGTTGTTTCTCTAGCATCTTCAAATGTGGCATCAATTGTCAGTCTTGGCTTTCTTCCGAAAAGGAGTTCAAAAGGTGATATTTTGGTTGTTTAATGTGGTGTGCAGTAATAGAAGTACGCTAAAGAATTAACATACTTCTTCCAATCACTATTTTGATCTTCCTCTAAGGTTCCTAACATGCTCAGAAGTTTCCTATTGAAGCGTTCTGGTCAAGGGTGTCCTTGTGGGTGATATGATGTATTTCTAGATTTTCGAATAGTCATGAGTTTACAAAGTTCGCTGATAATTTCACTTTCGATGTTTGCGCCTTGATCCGAATGAAGTCGTGTTGGAATTCCAAATTGAAGAAGAAATGGTTGTAAAGTGTTTCGGTGACTGTTTTAGCTGTTTGATGTTTTGTTGGAACTACTTTGGCAAATTTTGTGAAGTGGTCCGTGATTAACAAAATGTTCCCTATGTTTCCTTTAGATGTTTCTAAGCTTAAATAGTCCATACGCACAAGATCTAATGGGTAATGGCTCTCAACATTCACCAAGGGTGTTTTGTCCACTGTTGACTTTCTTCTGATACATCTATCACAATTGGTAACCCACTGTTTAATGTCTGAACCTACTCCAGGCCAAAAAACAGGTCTCTTATCAGTCGGGCTGTTCTTTCCTGACCTGGATGGCCAACATTGTTACGGAGATTTGTCAGAATTTCATCCTTATAGCCGCCCGGAACTACCAATTGTTCTATTTCATTTTCCTGCTCGTTGATTACTCTAGATAGAATACCTCCTTTCATTCTAAAGTTCTTGAATTGTTTTTTCATGGTTAAGTCATGTTTCTTTAGATAGCCTTCTGGTATATTTAGGTGTCGGCCCGGTCAGGGATCACTTCCGGGTCGTTGTGGTCTTGCAAGTAGTACATTGAAAAATACAATTTCAAAGATTTGCACTGTTTAGTTTTGCCTGTGGGTGAGTTTGAATGGTTTTCTTGATGAAAACTGGCTATTTGTGGTCATTTCCGCCCAAATGGGATTGTTTTAGGCATCTCATTTCAGGACTTTTTCTCCAGGCGGATGCATATGGAAACACAGTGAATGGGATAAAAGTGAAAGTTGGTTACCTTTATTTTAACAGTGACCTTAGCAAATCATTGATAGCAAACAATGTAGACGGCGATGTTATATGTTTACTGCCCTCAATCAACAGGGAAATGTCTATAGAATTGAAGGGTATGTCTTTTATAGCCTAGATCCTGTTTTGGAGGGAGCTGGTGGCTCTGCAACGTTTTTACTATATAGATATAGGGCGAAATTAGACCAGGCCGACACCTTATGCGGAACCCAAAAAATATTAAATAGCAGTCTTTGATATAGATAACAGCTTAATGCAGGACAAAAATAAAGCAAACATTTCCTTTATGAGCTTTCTGCTTTACCTCTATCCTGCATTCAGCAATTGTGTTGGTGCCTCTTCAAAGATTGGCCTCCTCAATCAAATTTGACTGAACCCGAACGAAAAACTGTTACTTTATTTTGTAGACTTTATAAAGTGCGCGTAAGTGAACCACCTCAATGGTCTTGCTTATTGAGGTAGCGGTCAACTCAAAACACTGACGAAAACCTTCTTAAGAGTTGACTTGGATTCCGCCCCAGACATTGTTATAGCTTTCCGCTTAACCCTTATCATTCTGAAATGTCGTCTTCTTCAAATATATCGTCTGCGAATAGTGTTAAAAGTCATATTTGATATTTTCTAAATTGAAGAAAGTATGAATACGAATGACAAACAGTTTGTGACCGCGGTGTCTGATCTGGGTCGGAACTGTTTGCAAATGTAAGTCAATTTGCGCTAAGCATGATAAGGGTCGATACAGTCAAAGACCGAGACAGTTCTGAATTGGAACAGTTAACGTCTCTCTATTTTATATTGAGCAGTCGTAAAAGTGAGAACTTGATTGAACTGGTAAACCTCAGACCCATATTCTATTTTACCCCTTGGCGATGAACTGCAAACCCTCAGGAAAAACACCGCAACCGGTTCGGTGGGCGAGTAAATCAGCCTTAATTATCGAGCAGAGCATGCAAATCTCATGGCGAGGATACCAGCAGTCCACTTCCGGTCTTCGCGCAGGCGTGCTTGCGTGCTTGCATTCCTCATAGAGCTTACATATCTCATATACAACAACGTGTATCGCTTTGATAGTTCAATGGCGCTATGAAGTACAAGGATGGTATACAATGGAAAATACGATATTCTTTTATGTTTTAACGCAATCGCAACACAAACGCACTGCAAAAGAATGTGGAAAAATGTAAATTTTCGACATTTGTGACCATTCATTTTTATCTGAGTAGCTAACAGTTTGGAGCTGATCAGACGCCGGGTTACCAAACTGCTCCAAACTGTTTGAAATAATTCTTTAGCGTAAATGCGTTTATTGGGAAAGAATAACTATCTACTGTAGGAAGTACAAGGAGGAAGTTAATATTATAGATATTTCTAAGTGGGTCACCTCTCAACCAAGAATTTCTTACACATATTATGCTGATAATTTCGAAAACCTTAGCATCAGAAACTAAAGTCTATTCGTTCTGATCCAAAGTATAATCTGCTTTGACCCATTTCGCCGCCAAAATATTGTCTGTCTGTAGTTACCGTGGCAGGTAAAGTGTTTAATTCTTCAAGAATTAGGTCATTGGACGCGCTATTCAGGAGGTTCCTCTGTATTGAGACTTCTGCTTATGGCGAAACTGTGACAAAAATTTAAGCAATCTTGTGCAACCAGTCATTTCTTAAGGTAACATGTTCCAGAAATTTACGTCATTTCTAGATAAATAATACTGTTATTTTGTCTCAAATAAAGGACAAATCAGTTAAATGAGTAAATAATAAATTAATATTCCAATTTTACCGGCAGAAAAAGGAGTAGGATCGTATCAGAATCCAAACTAAGTGACGTATTGATTCTACGCCAACCATTCAGGACAGTGCTCTCTCTCTACAACAACACCCACTGGAAGACGAATATTGTGTACGTTGTTCGTCGTGAGTTGTTATAGGGAGGGAAAAGTAAGACTTGACTTACATTTGCATGCAGCTTAAATCCAGATCAGACGCCGCCTTACTTTTCATAGACAATGAATTATTTTAACACAGCTAGTATAAAATTGAATGAAGAACTATAAGTATATTAATTTATATTTCGACGTGACCATGTGAATTTAGAGTGATGGCGCTTTCTAAATTCTTTTGACAGTTTAGATAAGCCTGTTGAATGTAAAAATTGTGTTATATAATATGTTATAGATCTAAGCATTTTCATTGAAAGTACAATAGTTGACTTCTTTGAATAGATTCCTTCAAGGAGAATCACCGACACCTTTGCTCACAATGGTGATTTTTTGTACTTATTTGCATACACTGTGGTTGCATCTTCGGGGTGAATTAGACTGTGCGTTTGCTGTTCTTTTACAAGTGCAGCATCTTTGTCTGTAAGTAATTCAGCTTCCTTTCGTTGCATCATTCCTTCACACGGATAACAAAAAAGTGCACATATTCTGTCGGCTCCAACTCTTTCCCACAATAGTCTGCCTTAGGTTAACTCTACGTTCAGTTCCTTTGGAGTGTTTTAGTCAAACATGCATGCAGTTTAAAGCTTTAGCTTCGAAAAACGGTATGTTTGATTTGAGCAAGAATGTGGAGAAATCCAGATAATACTGTAGCAGTACAGTGTGTTCAATTTCGGAAATGCTCCACTCTATTCATTGCTGTTGTGAATTCTGAACATTTAAATTCTACTTCACAATAAAACAAACAACTAGTTAGGAAATGATTTCCGTTTGCGGAGGAATTGAGTGTAATGATTTCACCCGTAGCCTGCAAGGAGAGATAACGTATCTTATTCCCGACCCCTCCGGTACTCGTTGCATGCTATGTCTTAACCCTTTCACTGCCAACTTGTTCGTGATATTTTTACCCCTTCACCGTTTCATTGTCGTCTGCATTGTCGTTTCAAAGTTAAAAAATAAGGCAGTATGACTGAAAACATTTCAAAACGAGTATCAAACAGTTTGGATCCTGATCATACAGCGTTACGTGGCGTCTGATTTAGATCCCAACTGTTTGCAAACACGCTTTTAAGCGTCATTGAGGGCGAAAGGGTTAATAACCACTCACCATCCCATCTGTCACAAATATCACACATAACGCATATCGTGTTGTGCCGATGACTTCTTTTTACTCGGTGACCAAGTCACACTGTAGTACATTCATGTCAAATGCTGGCAAGTTTACATTCTGACAGTGCAGCATCCGGTCCGAGTTACAGCTAATAATAATGTTATTCTGTCACAATTAAAGAACAACAGCGTTTAAATAGAATCTAAACAAACAAGAAATTAACCACCAAATATTCATTCAGATCAGACACATTGATTGAGACTTAAAAGGCAGTTCTAGATATACAACAATTGAAAAAACTATAAGCACCATTTGTTGTTTATATGAAATAAGTTCGAAACAGTAAGGAAAATTAATGGCGATTTTGACAGATGGTCGATCGCGAACATCTTACGATGATCGATTTAAGTTTAAGATTCCGATTCCCAACACTAGCTGTTACAGTGAAATATACATGATAAGTGTTTTATGAAAAAAAAAGGAAAAAAAAAGACTTAAGCTCGCATAGCCTAAGACGTCATCTTATATTTCAATAACGTTTCAAATAGCCGAATATTTCAATCGTTTCAATTGCGCAATAAAGTGTTCGTTCAGAAGACATTGATATTGTTTGTATGATCATACCTGTATTCAATAGCAAACAACGATCGCGAATATCCTTGTCTCAAACATGTGTGAGATCAATTTGATGACGTCACTATAACATCACTATTTATAAAGGCGTGATTACGTCATTGTGATTCCAAAAAAAGGCATATTGCTTAAAAAATTAAAACCGTTTTATGTGAGAAAAACGTCACTTTCTAATAAATCAAAATCGATGGTTATAATATATGATTGAAAAATAATCTGTAACTTGCCGATCTTTAAAACAAACTGATCTCAACTTCGTCTAGAATAGAAAAGTTATTAAGCTGTCCAAGGCTGGCTTAGTAACATTTAAAACTAGACTTGTGAGATCAGCTTGTCTCAAAGGTCGACTCATTACATACGAGGGCCGTTCATTTAATTATGTCACTCTTGCGTTTGTCTGGCCTCCAAATAATACTAGCGCATTGACATTTTGTATGCTCTACTATGAAGAAATTGTTCATATTGACTGAAACTTTCGTTCGAATACGTTAAGCAGTTTAGATATCATTGAAGATTAAAGTTGGTCATGTCATAGACACTGGCTAGTGTAGTGTGTAATGGCGTACGGTAAATATGGGCTTACGGTAACGATCGACTAATTTTGAAAGTTTCGATTTCATTGATAGACTTTGAACTTTATTTGATCAATTGAAGATTTGCAGGGTCATGAATGTCTTTTTCTTATCAAAACAAGCAATTTCAAGATTACTAGTTTTACTTCTAGACGGCCACTATTCAATTTGGCGGGT
This sequence comes from Gari tellinella, assembly GCA_922989275.2. Lineage (NCBI taxonomy): Eukaryota > Metazoa > Mollusca > Bivalvia > Cardiida > Psammobiidae > Gari > Gari tellinella. The sequence goes on from OV277862.1 coordinate 26,405,210, forward strand.
GTCGAGGTTAAAGCTGCTGCTGTGGTTAATCTACTAAACAACACGCAAGACAATCATTTAAATATATAACCGACGGTGTTGGTAAAATATCGGGTTCAGATCATATGCTTTTGATACGGGAGTGTAAAGTAAGAAATTGTTTTGTGTGGTGGACCACTTATCTTTTTATTGAGAATAATACTACATACTCATGAAAGACGTTGTAAAATCATTGTCGAAAAGCAGAAATATATAGAAATATCACATTTCTGAGCTGCCTTAAAATTGATATATAGAGGATAACTGTTTTTTTCAGTGTAAGATCGAAATTTAATCCATTGAGTGAACATCAGACGTTATATTTTCACGAGTGGCGAAGCCACGAGTGAAAATATAACAGTCTGATGTTCACGAAATGGATTAAATTCGATCTTACACTGAAAAAACACAGTTATTCTATTTATTTATGCTTTAAAGCCACTTTTTAAACGAAATTGTTTCAAAATTGAAAGCGAACGTACATTATTTATCCCGTGTTGAGCCCCACGTTTTATGTCGAACACATGTGGCGTGACAGTTGGCGGTATAATGACGTCATCCGAATTACTTCGTTGCTCCCGAGTTTGGATTCGTGCTCTTCCGGTGAGTAGTTCGCGACAAATCGGACTGCCGGATTTTAACGATAAGACACGATTGACTACGATTCTTGGGGAGCCCTACGGGGAAAATTCATAATAAAAGCGATTGGTGATAATCCACTGCAGTGGATTACCAAGTGATCATCCACTGCTTTTTCGTGGTAATCCACCGAAAAGCATAAATAAATAATTATAAGCAACAAATACTAATCATATTATCGCCAGATGATGCGAGAAGAAAGATTTAGATTGGTTATTGCGAAACACTAAAATTCGCGGGAAAAAGTTTTAAATGCAATTACGTCCGAAATCCGATCACGCATTACTTAAATTTAGAAACCAGTCAACCGAAAAGCTCTGAGGAGGGTTTATAAAGTCAATATACTGAAGAAAATAAAAGAATTAGTATGTAAAACATAAACCTGCAATCGGAATTCTAAGATAGGTCTCATAAATAAAATTGTAGATTTTCCCCACTTGTATAATGGTAAATGATTTCCTGGAAAATTAAACAATAACCCAGCTACGCCGCCTGTTTTGTTCACCGCAATATGGTTCTTATATTTGATTTCCGTTCCTTTTATCGAAGAAATATAACTTTTTTATGCCGAGCCATCTCTCAATGTAAGCCGGACCATGCCGTTTTACAGTGTTTTCGAGGTACGCCTAAAAAAGGATATTTTTCCACTTTTAAATTCAAATTTGAATACTTAAATAATATATTTCTGTCAAAGAGAAATGTATCTAAGGGTTGGACAGAACGACATATGCACAAATCTTATATTGCGTCTATAAGGAGCCCGGTGACAAGATTAAATGAACGCCCCTCGTATCTTATATTGAACCCTTATCCTGCCGTAATATCGACTACAGTAAAACCTCTCTATAACGACCACTAAAATAAATGCTAATTAGATATATAAAAGACAGATAACAACTTTAAGCAAGGTGACAGTGAAACAGAAAGCTCCTAAAGGAGCTTTCTGTTTAACTGCCACCTTGCTTTAAGTAGTCACCTGTCATAAACAAAAAATAATTTACACAATTTAGTGGCCGTTATAGAGAGGTTTTACTGTAATTTAAAACCGTCGTCTGCAAACAATACACTTTTGTTAATAAAAAACCTGAAAGGACAGTGTCACAGCAGGATTGATCGAGATCAGACGACGCGTTACGTTGTGTGGTTCAACTGTTTGCTGATAACAGTCAAGTCGCGAAGCGCAGGATAAGTATTCCACTTTGAAATAATTATATGTGCCAGGATAAGATTGAAAAGATAGCTACATGTTTGCCTTTTACTAAAATATGGTATACATACAAAGATAACAAGCTACCATTTTAACCCATTAGCACACAGTGCTTTCTTCCATGCTTATATGTTGGATTAGTCCATTTTTTATGTAAGGGGTGCCTTGTCTAACTGTTCAATTTCGTTTTGTATAATATTTGGACTCCTTTCAGCAAACAGTGTCAACTCTGATCCGATGCCGCATATAGTGCGGCGTCTGATCAGAGTCTACACTGTTTGCGTATGTCTCTTTTATAGGACACTAAGCACTACTAAACACTATTCTCAACGTAGATGAACATTTTGTTGAAGGAAGAACTTACCCTGTTTCCTCTTATTGGAACAGTTTGACATATTTTATGCTAGCTGTTTTATAATAGCATATTCCATTTTGCAAAAATGACATGTTTGTTTTGATATTAGCACTGTTTTAAAAAACATTTCAGACAAATGTAAAACGTACAGGGCCGCCAAAGATCAGAAAGTTTATGCCAGCCATTCGACCTGAGTTTAGAAAAGTTGCAAAAATGCATTTTTATACTGGTTGCTTGCAAAGAAAAGATTAGAGACTAAATGATACATTGCTCCGTGTTTCGTTATACACCTTCGTAAATCACCTGTAGATGTCGCTCCATCAGCTTCCGCCGGAAGTAGACTACTTAGCAACTTTTCAGTCTGTCATCCTGACTTCTACTTTGAAATAATTATGTCTGACATGTCCCCAAACGACCTTCACACTCTTTAACGCTATGGTGAGATTTCCAGACTTTTGCAAACAGTTAAATCCATATCAAACGCGTCTAATCAGGATCCAAACTGTTTGTAACTCTGGCGTTATATCTACAAGGATGTGTAATAAGTTTAGTTTAGAATTAATCCTAATTTTATCTTATCCAGGCAGTATTTGTTTGGATTGTTAACCCTTTCACTCCCAATGACGTCATAAAGCGCATTTGCAAACAGCGGCGTCTGATCAGGAAAAAAAACTGTTTGCTATTTGTTTTGAAACAACATCAGTTATACGGCCTAAATCTAACTTTGAAACGATAATGCAGACAACAATATTGAAGCAGACGACAATGTGGCGGTGAATGGGTAAACATTTTACGATAAACTTGATCATGAAAAGGTCAAGCTTCGTTATCATATAGGTGGCATGTCACTTAACCCCTTATGACGTCATTAATTTTTAACAATTAGCGTCTGATTTAATTTCTCAAATTTAAATGTTACTTATTTTGACTTATGAAATATTGAAATGAGTGTCAAACAATTTAGATCCTGATCAGACGCAATGGTGCGCGTCGTCAGATCAGGATCCAGGCAGTTTGGAACTAATCTTTAAGAGCTGGGTAAGGTTAACTCATTCAGTCCTAGCGACGAGTACACTTGTCATTTACAACCAGTGTACCTGTGAGGATTACACTTGTCCCATGCAAACAGTGTAGACCCTGTTTAGAGGGCTCCTTGAGGAGCCCTCTGATCAGAGTCTACACTATTTGTTATTTTTAAATATACATTGTTAAAAATTAACCCGAAATGGTCAGTAATGGACTAGACTTATTTTGAAAATGGAAATGTCCATTAAAAGTTTCAGGGTTGAATGAATTTAGTAATAAACTTCTGACTTAACGCTTTGTCTGCTATAATATCATCTGCTTCACAGTTTTCGTCTGTCATCGTCTTTTAGCTCACCTTACGTGCTCAAGGTGAGCAATGGTGATACCGCTCTGTCTGTCTGTCCGTCAACAATTGCAAACGACTTATTCTCTGAAACTAATAGTCTTACTGTAACCAAACTTGTTAAGATACATTATGTTGGTTCGAGTTTCAAAAGTTGTTCAAGAAAGTGGACGGCACCAATGGTTTTGTTGCCATGGTAACCGTGAGCAAAATCTATAAAAAAAAATATCATATCCTGAACTACTGGTCCGATTTCAATTTGGTTTTCACAAAAAAGTTTCTCAATAGGAAGTATATGTACAGTCGGCTGAGCGGTCATTCGGACTGAAAGTAGACTTTAACTTGGTATATTACTTTTTTTTTTTTTAATAGTTATACTTCAAAATTATTCAAATACATTTGATTCGTCAAAAAACATGGCCACCAGAGGGTGTGGTCATTTTTCGTGTTTGGTTATATCAAATTAAAAGTTAAGAACCTTCTAGAAATAATCATTTTGGCTATATTTGTTTTAGAGTTTGTCAGTGGCATGTCCTTGATAACATTTAGATAACATGCTTGAATATAGGTAATGCCGGGTCATAAAGTAGGTCAGAAGGTCAAATCGCAGAATAAGCATTTTGCCTCTCCAGTGGCTATATTTTTTGTCCAATGTTCTTAAAACTTGCTTAAAATGATTTAAGCTAGGCTTTTCGTGAATATTGGTTACATACGATTAAAAAATGTAGGTCTGTAGATAAAAACATGAACATTGTAGAAGCCATAGTTTTAGCCATAATTTCATAAAACTTGCTCAGAATGATAGCCTTGACAAACTCTAGACAATGTAGTAATGTCGATTACTTGGGGTCTAAACGAGGGTCAGTAGAACAAATCATATGAAAAGCTTCAATGTAGCTTAGAGCCTACATATTTTGCCCTAATTTCATTAAACCATCTCAGGTCAATAAATCTAGGTCAATTATGAATATGGGTTATGTCTGAATGAAAAGTAGGTCTGTAGATCAAATCATATAAAAGACTTTTGAACACTTTAGGGATCATATATTTTAGCCCTAAATTTTTGAAACTTACTCAAATTAACTACATAGACAAAATCTATAGGTAATGTATAAATATAAGATATGTTAGGTCAAAAACTAGGTAATTTGGTTAAATCATTTAAAATGCCTCTGAACCCTCTAGTTCTATACGTGGTAATATCAAATTCAGAGTAAATAACCTTCTAGAAATTGAATTTAGGCTATGTCTTAATGAGCTGTTGTTTAGGTCATACAAAAATACAGGTCAGATCGGATCATTAAGTAGGTCAGTAGGTCAAAATACAGAAAAAGCTTTTGGTCATTCCAGTGTCTAAAGTATTAGCTTAATCTTATGGAAACTTGGTCAGATACATACAGTGGCTGTGAGATTAAAAAATGTTCCAAAGATAGTGGGTCGGGTCATCAGTCTTGTTGTTATGGCAACCGTGCACAATATAAAAAAACTCTTCTTCTCCTGAATCACTTGTCCAATTTCAATCTTGTAAAGTGTTTAACAATTGACAGATTCTAAAAGTTGTGAAAAAATTTAGATTCGGCAAAAAACATGGTAATCAGGGGGCGTTGTCAAGTTTCCTTATATGGTAATATCAAATTTAAAGTTAAAAACCTCCTAAAATTATGTTTATGGCCATGTGTTAATGAAATTTAGTCAGTATCATGTCCTTGGTGAAACTTAGGTCATTCAAGACTATAGACCAGATCGGGTCAAAAATGAGGTCAGTAAGTCAAATCACAGAAAACTTACAGTCACTCCAGGGGCCATATATAAATCTGGAATCTTAGTACCTGAGTGAGTGCCTTAGATGGCTCATGTTTAAATTCAGTTGTCTACATTACGCCATAGATACTCGTTACTCCATGACTACACATATTAACACAGTTGCTTTAATTCCTCCACTGAAGAAAATAGTTCAATATTTTACAGGCAGGAATAAATGAATGCATTATTAGATATATTTCCCGATATTCTGACAGAAATAATTTCTAAATTCAAGCCGATGGTTGCTTAAAGCAGATTGACGGTAAAGCTGAGCCTAAAGATGCATTCTGCTTTACAGTAAAATTATGACTAGCACACGAAGGGTTCCTGGTCTTGACTGAAACTGTTCGCAAATAGGAGAAATAAGAGAAGGCTAATGTAAACCACTAAATTGCGACATAAAGCCTTCGCATTAATTATCGTAAACTATGATTTTGCCATCATAAAAGTTCATATCAACATGCTAATGCCATGCATAAAACGTACTTATCAGCGCATAATTATCCATACGGAGAGCATAAAACAAATAGATAACATATTCTATGAATACTGTTTAAGATTCTGACTTAGATAAATGCACCCTTTCAATGCAACTAGTGATTACGTTGATATATTCTATATGTGATTTAGCACATTGAACCCTAGCGACGAGTAAATTTGATCTTTACAAACAGTGAACCTGTTAAAGAGGTGTAGACAGTGAATACCCGGATCAGAGGGCTTCTAAAGGGAAGGGAGTTCCCTGATCAGAATCTGCCCTTCTAGTAATTTTGCATTATTTTGCCGAAAACAATCCTAACTAGTCACAAATGGACTAGAACAAACAGAAAACTAAAATTTCAGGGATGGTGGATTTTAAAGACAGTTTGGATGCCGAGTCATTCGGCGTCCTATCGCAAAAACAAAGGATTTTTAGAGTGACATTTTTTCTTCGTCATGAATGTTAAAACCCCTCAAACTGAAAAAAGTTTCCTTTGATTTCACAATTTCCTTGCTACTCAAGTTGACCTAACAAACAGCTTCTATCCAGGTCGGTCAGACGCCGCGCAACGCGGCATATCTGAACCCGTTTCATCAAAGTTCGTACGACAAATGTTGTCGTAGGTCAGATTAAAAAAGTCTAGTTTTTTATTTATTTTTTCATCTAATCCTGTCTTGTAATATCTCTTTGGAATCGTCTTGAAAAGACGGGGATCGTCTTGAAAAGACTATTCCAACGAGATATCACAAGACAGGATTAGATAGAGAAATAAGAAATTAAATGTATTTTGAAGTTTTGACTTACGACCGTTTTTGTCGTACGAAGTTTTTTTTATACTGCCCCTGGTCCGGATTGAAACTGTTTGATACTCGTGTCAATATTTCTTCCGTCAGATCTTGACAAAAATGCACTCAATTGTAACTGACATTTTTTTGCAGCCGATATTTTATTAAACTGGTCAGTTAAATTTATCTATGAAACGATTTGGTAATCTCGTGAATACGATAACCAAAACTCTGTTAATGTTTCAAAGGGACGTCGGTCGGGCATCAGATAATTTGTCAAGAATCGTCGACATCATGGTATAAATAGCAAAGTGTTTAACCCTTTCATTATCTAAACATTATTTGGGAGATGTTTACCCCTTCACCGTTTTATTATCGTCTGCTTCATTAATGTTGTCTGAAATACAAGTTTCAAGGTTAGATTTGAGGTTGTATGACTTAATAAATATCGATAGGAATGTAAAACAGTTTGGGTCCTGATCAGACGCCGCGTTACGCGGCGTCTTATCAGGAGCCAAACTGTGTGCAACCCCGCTTTAAAGCGCCATTGAGAGTGAAAGGGTTAACAGTACTGAATACCATTAGTGATAAGTATGCGACAAAAAATCAATTGCGTCAAAGTTCTTAATCAGGGCTAGAGATAATTTGGGTTACACCAAGGAAGAGTGCCTAAACATTTATTTCCAATATGTTTCTCTCGTATGCCTCAGCCAAACCCTATGGTATGACACACTCATTAGAGTCATCAGGATGCGACTATTCAAATGAGTGGTAACCCCATAGGGTTTGGCGGCGGGATAAGGATTTTGGGTTTGAAATACGCACCTCATCCGAGGCTCTGCTTAACATTACTATTGCAGGAGTCAACAACTCAACATGCAAATGCACAAGTAGTATGCATTACTATCGAGAATAGAGCCTTCATAGAGATGCCCAAGTTCAATTGCACAATATTTAGCTAAACTTCATGTTATCTATAGTTACGTCAATTACTGTTGCTGGAAAAATGCAATTATTTTGGGCGATACATGCGCATTGTAGTAATTGCGGGATTTTACTTTCTTCGCCAAATATAACTTACAGTCATGCGATCTTGTATCAAGCATTCCCTATAATTGAAATAACAAAGATAGCCTAGTCAAATAAGGACTAGTGTATACGCAATGCCTTATCTGCCTGTCAATGAATTTTAGTTCGTTTTGTTCAAAAGCGTAGAAAAATACAAAAACTATTTGTTATAGTAGACGATATCAGCTTGACTCTTTCACTGCCGTGACGTCATCTGCTTTAACCACTTGCCGTCTGTTTATATTGATAAAGGTTAAATTTCAGCTATTTGGACAGCAAAAACATGGATACAAGTGCCAAATAGTCTGATCAGGATCCAATCATTTTTGTAAATAATCATTGACTTCGAGTTATGGCAGTGAAAGGGATGGGGTTAAATGATGTATGGTCCATTACGGACATACTTCATTGTTATACCGAGCGTTGTGTCACTTCCCCCATTATGACCGGAAATGGCATACTTAGCACCTTTTATGGCTTCATCTATTCTTTCATTCATTTATTATGCTTGAAAACTAGAACCAGTCGAATAATGTGACATATCACCCGGCTCTATTGTGCAGTTTCATCAATAACATATAAGTGTTCATAGGTCACAGCCAACGTTTAGTACGTGTCAGTTTATTCTCAAGGTTGAAGACCCCTAATGACATCGAGTCAATATTGGTATTCTACGGAAATCGTTCGGTCATTCTCGTGAACTGTCGGACCATCAGATGACGTCAGTTGACGTAAATGGCCGATCGCTTTCCGTAATGTACCGATTTTGGTCCGATCTCATTAGCCCGGGGGTCTTTAACTTTAAAGCGTTTCACTGGTAATACTTACTACACTAGTACGTAGTAGTTGTATACAGTTTGAGCTGCATATATCTGTTCTTTTTTTAATGTTTTACATGTAATACAATACGTGTGTCGTAAAACTCATTCAGTCCTGAAACTTTTAATGGACATTTTCAATTTAAATTAAGTCGTCTATTTTAAACATTTTAGGGTTAATGTCAATATTATATATCGAAATAACAAACAGCTCAAGAACCCATTAACCAGGGTCTACACTGCTTGCATAGGACAAATGTACTATCCACAGGTACACCGTTTGTTAATGAGGAGTATACTCGTCGTTAGAGTTGAATATATGAACTCTTCCGGCGTCGAAGTCGCATAAAGTCGACTTTGCAAACAGTTTGGATCCTAACGCGTAACGCGGTGTCTGATTGTTTGATACTCGTATCGACATTTTTTAAGTCATACCTTAAATACAACAATATTGAAGCAGACGTTAAATCAACGGTGTAGGGGTAAAACCCTCACGATTAATTTGACGCCTAAAGGGTTAAACGGGAAAGAATAAGGCTGTCCTCACCATAACTGGTGTAGGAACTTGTTTAGGAGCAGGTGTGTGAGGTGTAAGAACGAGTTGGGACACAGATGTGCCTAACAGCTTCACGCTGTCTCGGGCGTGATCAAAGTGACAAAGTACAAGAGCATTATAAACACTTTGGTCATTTTTCAGTCCTTTTTAGAAAGTTAGATAATGGTTTGAAACATGGAAATTTTCTATCTGTTCGTAGCTTAAACTATCACCATGCTTGAAATACATGTAACTAAAATGTTAATCACTCTTGAAAGCGTGTCTGAGCGGCCATTTTATCTTTTTCAGTACGGGAATATTGTTTGTGCCTCGTACCCGAAATGAAATGAGACACATTTATTGTGTGACCTAGCCCAGCTTGCGCTGAGATTTTGACGACTGTTTTTGGTCACCTGGAACGGAGTGTCATGTAAGCTTATGTGATTGCACTGTGTCCGTCGTATTCCGTCGTTTTGTTTTGTTTTTTAGCTTACATGAGCACGAATTGCTCAATGTGAGCTTTTGTGGTCAGTCAATGTCCGGCGTACGTCGTGCGTCGTGTGTCAACAATTTCTTTAAACATCTTCTTCTTCAAAACCACATGCCCAATTGCAACCAAACTTCACAGGAATGTTCATTGGGTCAAGCTCTTTCAAAGTTGTTCAAAGAATTTGAAACAATGCAGAACTCTGGTTGCCATGGCAACCAAAGCGAAAAGAATAAGGAACTCTTTAAAAATCTTCTTGTCAAAACCCATAAGGGCCAGAGCTTAGATATTTGGCATATAACATCATCTATAGGTCCTCTATCAAGATTGCTCAAAAATTGCCCATTGGATCGAAATTGGCCCCGCCCTGGGGGTCACCGTTTCATTGAGTTATATAGTGAATGTTCAAACATTTTTTCTCTAAAACCAATATAGCCAGAGCTTTGATATTTGGCATGGTGTATCTTCCAAAGGTCGTTCACATAAATTGTTGAATTAATTTCGGTCCGCATATCTGGGTCACTGGAGCTAAAAATAGATTTTTTCTATAAAAACTTCAAAAATCTTCTTGTCTGAAACCATAATACACTGAGCTTAGATACTTTGCACTTAGCATCGTCTACAGGTCCCCTATCAAAGTTGTTCAAATATTTCCCCTGGGGTCAAAATTGACCCGACCTCGGAGTCCCCGTTTTATATAAAGTTATATAGTGAAATTGTCATACATCTTTTACTCAGAAACCGAAATGGCCAGAGCTTTGATATTTGGCATGGTGTATCTTCCAGAGGTCCTTCACATTTAATGTAGAAAAGGTTCTGGTCTGTGGTATATCTCGGTCACCGGAGCTAAAATATGCTAAGCCAAACTGCCAACGCAACACCTCCGAGTTCCCTTCTTTTTTCATATCAGAACGGGTGTTTTAAATCGATGGAAAAGTTAACACAAACTTATTAAATGTTTTTATTTGTGTTTTTAAATTGATGTATTGTCCTCAAAGTTGTTAATATTGGCAAAACATTTTCATTGACACTTCTGACGAATAATAACCATCTATCCAAACGTATCGCTAACTTCTGGTTAATATTCCCCATTGAAAATGCATTGGAATGAGATTGCCGGAAACTTGTTATCACAAGATTCCATATTTTAGGACCAACTGCCAATTCATTTTGTTTTTGTTTACCAAGAGTATTGTCTATTGATCATTCTATGAATTGCAGAAGAAATCTATTCAGGATATGCACCCATTACAGAATTGACCAGACTAATTTAAGACATGTTTAACATTGGAAGTAATGGGAATATTCGGGGTGTTGCGTTGGAAGTTTGGCATAGTATAGATATTTTCAATGAAAACTTCAAAACTCTTATTTGACATTCCTAGACCCAGATTAGTGTAACCATGATCAGGTGAACGATCAAGGGCTATTCTGGCCCCCTTGTCATACTCGATAGATAGCTAAAACCAGCCCTGCGTTTATGTCGCGAACATTACAGAACCTCTCGCCGCGACCCGCTCGCCTCAGGGCGCACAAAGGAGAAGTGACCATGGATACTGACAAACGCATGCAATGTTGAAGGCACGTGAACCTGTGGGCGCACTGAGACGAGCGGACCGTGGCAAGAGGTTCTGTAGAGTTCGCGGTAGTTCTCATCTAAATGGCCATAAGGCAAACTCTGAAATAAATGTACTGCACAGTGTTATAATCTGATCGCGTTATTAAATGCAAGGTACACCGCACTTTTTGAAAAAAAATACCGAAATACCCGATGTAGATTGTTCAGATTACTTAAAGTCCCATTGTGTTTTCAGACCTTTTCTTAATGTCTGAAATACAATAACGGCTAATAATAATGTTTGAACATTCTTATGGGCCAAACTGATCTATGAAATGATGAAGACGGACCTAAATCACCAAAAAGGGCGATTTAAAATCATAACAAACCGAAAATAGAACGTCTGATATAAACATTACCACACGGCTTAGTATCACGTGATACAACCGGATTCAACTTCACCGTGTGCAACCGTTATCTACCTTCGCCCGTCCATCCATCAGTCAGTTAGACTATCACACTTTTTTGTCCGCTCTCTAACTCGAATATTTTTTATCCGATCTTCCACAAACTTGCTGAAAATGTTCATTGATATAAAATCAAGGTTTAGTTTGAGTACTACTAAAATCGCATAAGGTATTTTTGAGTTATTGCCTGTTTATTAATAAAAAATGACTGTTTCAGTCATTTTTGCACTCTAAAACAAACAGCTTTTATCGGATATTCACCAAACATGCTGAAAATATTTATTCATATAAAATTTAGGTCTAGTTTGATTATTACTAAAATCGCATGTGGCATATCTGAGTTTTTGCCCTTTATGTATTAGAAATGACGGTTTTCAGCAAATGTTGCTCTCCAACACAAATACTTTTTTTTTAATCTTCACCAAACTTGCTGAAAGTTTTCATTAATATAAAATCAAGGTTAGGTTTAAATCCTACTAAAATCGCATGCGGCATGTTGGAGTAATAGCCCTTTAATAAATTAAAAAATGGCTGTTTCAGCCTTTTTTGCTCTCTAACACAAAGAGTTTTCATCGGATCTTCACCAAACTTGTTGAAATGCTTTATTTATATAAAATCTAGGTCCAGTGTGATTATTACTAAAGTCCCATAAGGATTATCTTAGTTATTGCCCTTTATGTATTAAAAAGGACTGTTTCACCATTGTTTGCTCTCTAACACAAATACTTTTTTTCCTTGACCTAGATTTAATACCAATACACGTTGTCAACAAGTTTGGTGAAGATCCAATAAAAAGTGTTTGTATTAGAGAGCAGAAAATGCTGAAACAGTCATTTTTTAATTATTCAAGGACAATAACTCAGACATGCCTTATGCGATTTTGCTAGTTATTGAACCTGACCTAGATTCTATACTAATAAACATTTGTAGCAAGATTGGTGAAGATCCAAGAAGAAGTGTTTGAGTTAGAGAGCGGACAAGGCTGAAACAGTCATCTCAGCATGCTCAAGGTATAGATCCTCCGTAATGTTTTTAATCGCTTACCCATGGTGAATAATATGTACACGTTGTCACTGGATCAAGTAGTGTTTAACCCTGTGCCCATTGGTCGTAACTTTACGGGAGTTTACAAACTGTTTGAATCTAGAAAGACGCCGCGTAACGCGGCGTCTCATCTGGATCCAAACTGTTTGACACTCGTCTTAAGGTTTGTTTAATTTAAACAATGCATAAATCTAAACTGAACAAATTTTGCAGACGACAATGTCAAAGCAGACGTCTGTGCAGCAGAATAAGGGTTAACATGGTAATTCTCAGTGCTCCAGCTATACACATGAAACCGGGAGTAATCTGAACTAATCTAACATTTTCTCACTCATTTCAGCACCGAATGCTATGGTGTTACTACTGATCAAACCGTCTCTTCGAGGCAATTTTAATGAGTATGACACCATTGGGTTTAAAAGCAGAAATAAAGATTTTCGATTTTCGAAATACTTCCGTTATCTGGAGCCCTGTATTTACAGAGTTGTCCTTCTTTCCATTTACAAGGGAGGCTTTTTAATTTGTGCTGCACAAAAATATTATAAATAAAATTTAAAAAGCGAATTTCTTAGATAAAGCCGGTTTTTGTGAAAGAATCACGTCCTACGTAGTTCAAATGGGACCCCAAACAACCGTTTTATGCAGGTTTCTCAAAAACACAATGCGGCTTTAACCAGTGATACAAACTTCAAACGGATACTTAACATAACCCGGTAGTTATATAGAAATGTTGTTTTACAAAAACAAAAAATGGACGACGCAGACTTAAGGGTGGCGACAATAGCTCGTTTTTCCGAAAAGTTGAGTTAAACATGATAATAAAACAACAATTAAACATGATAAAAAGAACAAGAAGGAGAAAGTTTTCCATTTTAACATCTGTCCTTATGTTTCCACGTCCTACACTTTAACGACTAGACAAATGTTACATACCTCTCTTTTTAAAGATATATGACTTCTATTAATACTCAAGTGATATCCTTCCGCTGGATGTGTGCGTCCGCACGTAGACATCTTAACAAAAACTAGTGACCTGGGGCCCGTTTCATAAAACATCTTACGACAAATGTTGTCGTAAGTCAGATTATAAAACTTTCAATAAGTATTTATTTCTCCATCTAATCCTGTCTTGTGACATCTTTTTGGAATCGTCTTGAAAAGACGATTCCAAAAAGGTGTCACAAGACAGGATTCGATAGAGAAATCAGAGATTAAATGTATTTTAAAGTTTTGACTTACGACAACGTTTGTCGTAAGAAGTTTTATGAAACGGGCACCTGAAAGTCATTTATGCCTCGTCATGTCTTTCCATTGCAAGTGCAATGGTGATACTCGGATTGTTAAAAAAGTTTGGAATTGTCAATAAAATTTGACCTAGTTTCTATCTGTGTTTGTTCAATTTTGGGACTCAAACCCACTTCTCCTACGAGGTGCTCTATACAAATGGTCCCTCTTCATCTTTATTGTGTGGATAATGTTGTTTTTTTATCATTGCAAGAATGACTTCACAAACTTTCGTCTAGCTAATGCCAATTGTTACTTTTCTAATCTCCACTTAACAAAACAATTAAAGGGACAAAGGTTTAAGTTCATGTATCTTTTTCAAAAATGCAAACATTTTCAAATCAAAAGTGCGAATGCATATTTAGATCCTTTAGAATAAAAAATTAAGAAACACAAGTCACTATGTGGAAAAAACGGTCATAGTTGAATGACTTGAAGCGAAAATGAATCAAAATAGAGAATATTTGGTGAATAGCTTTGAAAGAGAAATGTTATCTGGCAAGGCGGATGAATATATCAGGTGAGCCTCAGGGGAACCTGATATTTTCAGAAGCCGAGCCCAGATAACATTTTATTTCAAAGTAAAACATTTGTATCTAAAAACTTTTTATTTCTCTAATTAATCCTATCTTGTGAATATCTATCTGAATCGTCCTTTCAAGACGAGTCCTAAGAGATATCACAAGATTGGATTAAATGGAGAAATAAATAATAACTGAGAAATTTAGAATCTGACTTACGACAATATTTGTCGTACGACATTTCGTAAGACGCACCCCTGGTACTGATGTCAGATGAAGACTAAGTACCGCTGTGAAATGCCAGACACTGATTTACTGGACATATGCTATTTCTGGCTACAGGTCAATACGTACGAATCAGGCAAAAAGACATATGAATGAAAATGCTATTAGACAAAACGCAGGTATGTGATACAACATCGTTGTTTTATATAAACACTTCATTGATACATTGTATAATGTCAACACAATTTCTTCCACGTTTAAATTCGATTTTAAAACGAAAGCGCAATAATCAAAATGCTTAAAATGTTACTTTTTGAATGTTAACCCTGCTCTATGTGAACAAATTGTTTCCTTTATTGAAATACACAGTAAACCTCTCTATTAGGGCCACTGAAAGACGGCTAAATGGTAGTTTGAAAGGCAGGTGACATGTTAAAGCAATGCGTATGAGCTTTCTGTTTTATTTTCACATTGCTTTAAACACTCACCTGTCTTAAACACCTAATAATTAACAATTGATATATAGTTTTTACTGTATTTCATTATGAACAAATGAAATGTATTTTCTGGACTTTCTATGTATTCTGTTTAATTGAAAATGATATTCCCTTCTCATTTTCACTGATTATCAAACAGTTTGGATTATGGACGTTTGACACCCCCCATGAATCTCATTCACACCCGAACTGTTTGCAAATTATCACAATGTTCTATAAGCACGAGCACGTTTGAAAATACAATCCATGTTTTCGACCTGGACATTTGAACTCGACTGTTTTGTGCCATATGCCCATCTCATGTGTCGCGGTACCGTAAAACCCAACTCAATCAATTGAACTCAACTGTAATGAAATATTGTCCGGAATATATTTCCTGTACCGTTTTAGTTAGGGATACTAAATTAGGTTTGTATCTGGTACCGCTTTCAAGTCACTGTGACCTTGGCATTTTGAACTCAGTTATAGAAATAAAACTTGGGAACATATTTACTATATAGCCCGAGATGCCAACTGTGGTGAGTGAGTATATCATGGGATGGCGGAGTGTCGAACTGTGGTGAGTGAGTATATCATGGGATGGCGGAGTGTCGAACTGTGGTGAGTGAGTATATCATGGGATGGCGGAGTGTCGAACTGTGGTGAGTGAGTATATCATGGGATGGCGGAGTGTCGAACTGTGGTGAGTGAGTATATCATGGGATGGCGGAGTGTCGAACTGTGGTGAGTGAGTATATCATGGGATGGCGTGCCAACTGTGGTGAGTGAGTATATCATGGGATGGCGTGCCAACTGTGGTGAGTGAGTATATCATGGGATGGCGTGCCAACTGTGGTGAGTGAGTATATCATGGGATGGCGTGCCAACTGTGGTGAGTGAGTATATCATGGGATGGCGTGCCAACTGTGGTGAGTGAGTATATCATGGGATGGCGGAGTGTCGAATGAACTTCTCAGCTCACTACATCTTTGTTCTTTGACCTCAACCACAATCAAATATTGTCCGGCGTATATTGCCTATACCAAAACAGCTAGGGATATCGTATTTGGTGTGTGGGTACATCTTGTCTTGAAATGACAGAGCTTCAGATACAATTTCAGGTTACTGTGGCATTGACCTTTGAATTATAGAAAGACATTGTCCGGAGTGTATTTCCTTAGGAATATAGTGAATCTAAACCACCGTAAGTGTCAGATATCCCGTCCTCGGCTTGAAGATAATTTAGGAACACGAGGCTTTGCCGAATGTTCCTAAATTATCTTCAAGCCGAGGATGGGATATCCATCTGTCACTTCACTGTGGTGTTAAGATTTATTTTCTCAGCTCGTCAGCCCTAAAAAACGTTTTCAACCTGCTCTACAGTAGCGAGTATTATTTTCCAATTTGCCTCATGAATGGCGGACGGGTATTTTATGTAAATTGACCCAATTGCATTTCAAATTAACATACACAGAAAAAGAAAAAAACAAAAGTTTCATCTATTTCATAAACATGTGTTATTATCACAACCGTTACCTCACTTGCTTTATTATCTATAAAGCCTTTATGAACTTAATATAGATCTACTTACCAGATTCGTTAGCGGGAGTTGCTTCCTTAAAAAATATTCAACATTGAGAAATAGCTGCTTGAAACCTTCTTTTTATTACGCTTTTGCTTTGTCGTTTCCCGAACGACCAAAGGTATTGTAGGCTTGTAGTTGTGCAGATGATCACATTTTCCGAGCCAAAGATGCAAGAATTTTATATACAACGAGCATCTAAGACCGGCACATATATAACAATCTGCCTTCAAAATCTGCCTCGTAAACTGAAAACTTTCTGAAGCAGCCTTTGATTCTCCTCCGTTAAAGTATGATTTTGATTCACAACATCCTTGAATGACATCTGGAAAGCGTAATCCACGATTCATGTTTATCCTCTAAACACCAAATTACGAACCGTTGTTTTGAATATGGTTATTGAAAGCCCCCTTCAGGGGCCTTCCTCAGTGCTGAGGTTGAAAGAAGCCATTTTCATGGAAGGAACTTCGGCTTGTGGCGAAACGGTGACAAAAATGTGAGCATTTTGGAAAACCAGTCAAAACTAAACTGTCTGCGCATGCCTGAAATTGGGTTGCATACATTTTCCGCAGCAACAGGAAGAAATTTTCGGTTAGGAGTAAAACTCGTACCGGCACTTATCACTACGGTTTGAAATAAAACTCAATCCAGAACATATCAACAGCAGATGATTAGTGCTCGTGTTGCAGTCGTAATTTAAATCACTTGCAACAACTAAAATAACACAAATTGATTGTATGAAGGACATGTGGCAGCTTAAAAGCAAAGTTAAAGTAAATCAGAAACCTTCTACAGGAGCTTTCTGTGTACGTGTACTCTCACTTTTCCAGTAAAGCAGCATTGTCTTAAGCAGCCACCTGTATAAAACACCAACAAATAAACGCAAGTTCCATAAAATATATTCTCAAATGCCTAAAGCATACCTTTCACCTATATTCTTCTTTTTTGAACACAGCATACTTTTTGAGTCCTTCCTTACATGTATACACATGTCACATCATTAAAACTGATCGGCTTCCCTGGCTTCTTTTTTAAAGAAACCAACTTTTCTGCTAGTTCCTGAGAAATTTTCACCACCTTCATCAACGATTAAAAATGGCGTTTTTTGTATACACTGCTTACGTCATGATTCATGATTGATGACGTCATAAACTAATATGCCGAAAAGTCGCTCGTAACTTTACGTCAGCCAATGAAAAGCTCGCCTTTTTCCGGTAGGGTGACCTCGTTAAAATTAATTTGCATATAAATTATAGCATAAAATAGTCCGACTAGCCCCACCGGAGATTGCCGAACGACTCGGTAGTTTACGTCATCCAATGAAACACCAGAAAATGTTTGTTTTCTGTTCCGAATGGATTCGTGATGGTTCGGCTTATCTGTCTGGACAGATAAGGTTATCTCACACCCCCTAGTTTTCGGGATACCTCTGTTCGAGAGGTGAGAAATCAAATTCGGTGTGTGAGTAAATCTTTTGTTGACGGAGTATCGCAAATAGTTTCCAGGTCACTCTGACCTTGATTATTGACCACAATTATAGATAAATACTGTCCGCAGCCTATTGTTATACCACATAAGCTATAAACTCTACATTTGGTGTGGAACATAACTATTCTTCAACATAATATGATTAGTATTAAGAATATAAAATAATTGCGAGTTTTAGAATCTGACTTACGACAATATTTGTCATACAACCCCTAATGACAATTTATTCGACCTATTCCACCAATTGAGATTACACCGCGAAACAAATCTGACCAATCAAGCACTTGTTTATGGATTATGTTTGGCGTCTATTATTTTTCGTACTCCCCGGCGTGTCGGACCATGACGTCACACTACCAGTCGAACAAAATATGTGTTCCACGAGATTTGGTTGCTCCACGAAATGTAGCCAGTCGAAAACGCCTATTTTCATTTTGCGTTAGATAACGAGGGACCCGAGATCTTGCGATTTTATATTTGATTCGGATGTTGCTTAACGCAAAAAAATTAGATCTACTTAAAACTGAAACTGTTCCAGACATCTGACGAGTTCTTAAATCACCGTTTCCAATTATAGCACTGCTTATTTATTTCTCTTTAATAGTGCATTGTCCTATTATTCGATTGGCAGAATTGGGGACAAAATATCAACTCTTTCGCTGCCAAGGTAATCGTCTGCTTTAACCCCCTTAACGCCAAAATTCGTTTGCATTAGTACATGTATTGTCGTCTGCAATATTTTAGAGTCAGCTTTAGGGTTGTTAAGACTGAATAAACGTCAATACAAGGGCCAAACAGTTTGCATCCTGATCAGATGTCGCATTACGCGGTGTCTGGTCAGGATATTAACTGTTTGCAAAGTTGTAATTTGGCGCCATTGGCAGTGAAAGAGTTAATGGTGCACTGTCCGATTATTCCTAGGTCAGTATTTGGGATAAAATATTAAACTGTTTTGGAAAGTTTGCAATGTCGACTGACAATTATGTTACAGTAAAACTTTATCCTTTACCCTATACATATGCCTTTTTACGCCTAAAGAGTAAACTTCCACTGAGCAAAATAGTTAACTTTATAGTCATGAACATGTACCGTAAAGAAATATAGTCTGTATCCTACCAAGATGGTTGCTTTAGGGTGTATAAAACCCATTAGCGATTTTTTCAAAGTATTAAACTTTTTTTCTTTCATTGTTTTTTTGGAAGAGCTGTTTATGATGAATGAAAAATGGTAGTGTCCTTTTTTTGAGCTACAGCGATTTGAAAAATGTATGTCAAATTTGGACTTTTTCTTTCGAATTTTACCCTTTCAGAGTACAAGCTTCAGTAAAATCTATTTCAAAACAAAACGAACATGGTAATTTGGGTTGTCATTATTTATTTCATTTCTATGGTGGTATTTTCACATATAGAACCCAAATTTAGACAAAACTGGCACCAGGTTTGAACAATATTGATCCTCGAATATCAAAAATATGCTTTTTATAAGGCATGATTTTATTAGATTTTTTATTTTATGAAAAAAAAGTAAAAAAGTTTGAAAATGAAATAGTTCTAGTATTAAACTTTTTCTTATATTCTACCAGATGAAAGCCAATTCTCAGGCAGTTCAAAATATGAAAAGAAATTGAAAGGTCAGTGTTGAAAATTTTGAGTTATGAAAGTAAAAAGAGTTATCTCACTTTACAAAAAAGTGCCATATCGATGATATTTAGAGCTTTATAAATTTCACATTTGGTGCCAGTTTTCTCTTAAATTAGTTTTTGTATGAAGAAATACTACCATATACAGGAAATAAATAACACAAAACCAAATTATCATATTTAATGGATTTTATTAAAGCGGGCTATTTGAAAAGGACAAAATAAGAGAAAGTGGGTGGGGTAAATATTACATGGCCGTAGAGCCAAATGTTGTTCACCAAAATGTACACTTTTTCTATTTTTTCATTCATCTTAAGTAGCTCTTCAATACAAAATTTTCATATACTATGAAAATTTCCAAAAATCATGACTTTGATAAACCCTTAAAGCAGGCTGAAGGAAAAGCAGAATGCACCTTAATGGCCACATGTGTTCAAATCTCGAAACATGCTTTAGGGTAAAGGGTTAGAGAATGTTTTTGATGGAGTTATCATATTTTATGCATGGTTATCGCAACCCACTCTCCGTATATGCTTGATGGAATATTTCAGCACAGCATTCAACGGTGATCTGAAAAACAAACCCCAAAATAAAACACCGGCGTTGTTTGTCCATATACAGTGGAGAAAACGTTATTCTTTCCCGTTTAAACGCAAACGTATCACAATAAAACATAGAAAATGAGATATTTTCGACAATTGCGACTATTTTTTTTCTAGTTTGGATCTTTTTCAGATTGCGTTAATTGTTTTCAACCTTTGCACCGAAGAGGTTACACTACAATGAAAGTAAAACAAACTTCTATTAGCGTTTCCACGTTCCTTCAACTCTCTTTTGAGACGATCTATTTCTTCATATCCCCCTCCCATATTTTAACTTATTCTTCCACTGAAGAAACATTTCCACTATATATAGTCTTGATATTTCATCATAAAGAATATTTCTATCCTAGCAGATGGTAAATTAAAGCAGGTTGGATGTAAAGCATTAATTGCGCATATTGCTTTACTTTAAACCTGTTTTAACCCCCTCACACACACACACTGCCATGACGTCATCTGTTTTAAACAAATGTCTTCCGCTGTTATTTCTCAAATCTAGATCTAGGATAAATTAGATATGATATATCGCAATGGATGTCAAACAGTTTGGATCTCGGTCAGACGTCGTCGTATTCGGCGTCTGATCAGGATCCAAACTGTTTGCAAGTAATGCTTGTTCTCGGGGTAGGCAGTGAATGTGTTAAGTCCTCAAACCAGTCTTCAAAACTAGAAGTGAGCTATGCGTCAATTGGTTAACCCGTTTGTTCCTAGCATCCCATTAAAGGGACATAGGCGAACAGTGTAGAC
Source organism: Gari tellinella (assembly GCA_922989275.2). Taxonomy (NCBI): domain Eukaryota; kingdom Metazoa; phylum Mollusca; class Bivalvia; order Cardiida; family Psammobiidae; genus Gari; species Gari tellinella. The sequence continues at coordinate 26,426,408 of OV277862.1, forward strand.
TCTGATCAGACGCCGCATCACTGTTGGTTGATAGAAAATTTCAACAAAAACGAATCGACAATGAAAATTTAGACAAGGCACCCCTTTAGATAAAAACGGCCTGATCCAATATATAAGAATGGAAGAATCCACTGGGTGTAGATATGTCAGGCACCATTCATGGCTCTTCGTGTGAGTGGTAGATACAGTGGGAGTTTAATGCCATACCGCAGTTTATATTAAATTGAGAAGACATTAGACGAGACAAAATTACTACCAGTTTCCTAGAAAATTCAAGCAAATTACCTATTACGCAAAACCTACATCTGCTGATTATTTGAAATAACTTTTATCCAGCCGTCTATCAACCCCGGCACTGCCATGATCCGAGTATACTTAAGACATGAACTGAATGTTATCGACGTTTAGTGTGCAAATGTAAGCCAGGTATCTCAACTCTAAGGGTATCTATTTCCCCTCTGAACAACACAGTCACACTATTTGTCTCCCATTCGGTGTTGTTGTAGAGAGTGGTCACTGTATGTCCAATGCAAACAATTACGAGTCTGACGATTCCCCGAGAAACCCCAGCGTTTTTCTGATCGGGCCCCAAACTGGGTTGCCACTCATATAATAATTACTCGTTTAAAGTGTCATTATTAAGTCAATACCTACAATTTATTGCTCCGTGATAGGTTTCGTTTAAACAAGAAAGAATGGCGTCGTCTTAACTACAGTGGATAATTTGTTTGTCCAAATAAACGTGTTTATGCTTAAACTATTGTTACTATTGCAAACAGTTTGCAGCCAGATCAGACGCCTACTTATCCGGTATCTGATTAGGCTCCAAACTGTTTGCCACTCAGATTAAAGGATAACGTGAGCATTTTCAAAATATTGAGGTTTTCTTAATTTTTGTCCATTGTGTATTCATTTCGTATGCGTTTAAATGGGAAAGAATGACGTTTCCTAAACTATTCTACACTAACGAGGTTTGTCTCATTTACGACGTATAATTAGTAATAAGTGTATGCCTAAAATAATCAACACAAGAGACAACAGTTTGTATCCTGATTTATCACGCGGCGTCTGATCAGAATCCAAATATTTTTGTAAAGTGGAGGCATTGGTCGACTACGGTGGTTTACCCATTGCCCCATAGCCTGATTATAGTCTTAAAATAGGTTACCACTTAAAGCAGGTTGCAAGTAAAGCAGAATGCGCATTGATGCAAATTCTGCTTAACTTTCAGCCTCCTTTAAGCTTGTGCAAGGCTATAGGACACATTTCTTTTATTTCACATTCATTACTGTATAAAAGCTAATTTTATTTAGTGGGAGAATTGATTAAATGCGTAAAATGCGTATCTATTGAGTAAATTGTTAAAAGGCTAATAAAGTAAGACATTTCACCAGAGAGCATTGAGTACTTCTATGATACATGTATGGGATTGACATATGTCAATAAGGACAATGAACTGTTAAAGAGCAGCAAGTTGTTATTGCTATATCTGGAATTGGTAATTAAACGAAACCCATCGACTGTCTCCAACAGATATAGACTATTTGCCAAGAATATTCTGGAGGTTATTGGACTCGTTATAAGAAGTGCGTCACAGCTAATAGTTGATCATTAGAATCAGCCGAAAACCTTTTTACAAAGAAGAGAGTTAACCTTGGGCTTGATTAAATTGTATTTATAAGTTTATGTTTTCTGAGGTTATTGGCATTTTAAAACCCTTCACCACCTTATCCCTTGCACAATGGGCACACTAGTTACGTATTTGGAAACAATTAGGATCATTCCAAAATGTTTGACACCTACTGCTTCATTACTCAAGTCAATTTATTTTAAGATTTATATTTGATAAATAAAGGCAGATTGCAAATGTTTTCAAACAGATGACGTCATGCTGGTGAGTGGATTAAAACGTTGTTTTTTGCGTTTGATACAAAAATGTGTGGCATCTGTGGACCAAGATAATACATTACAAATACACTGCCATCTTTGGTTCGCGAAGATAATACATTACAAATACACTGCCATCTTTGGTTCGCGAAGATAATACATTACAAATACACTGCCATCTTTGGTTCGCGATTGGGCGCTCTGGAGAAGTTGTATATTAAATACGAGAAACACTCTTATTTTAACTAACAATTTTAAAAAAATGTCTCAACTATAATTTTATCACATCTTGTTTTGAAAATTTTATACAGTGTCATGAATATGCAACATAAGAAATATTTCCTATATCCTATAAGAAGGCCAGCTGTAAAACAGAATGCGTCTTAAAGCGCGTTCTGTTTTACTTCCAACGTGCTTTTATGTAGTCACATATTTTCAAAACTAGAAACAGGCTATGTGAAACAGTGTTTTCTCCCTACAATGGCCCTTGCAACAACGACTCCCCCCTTACAACGGCCATGGCCGCAGTTCCCTAAATAGGACAATTATGTCTAACGCTTTTACTACTGCAGTATTGTTTGCTTAAAATTGTCGTCAGCTGTTTTTTCTAAACGTTACATATAAATGGACATTTTGATAGAATAAATATAATAACGAGTGACTAACAGTTTGACGTGACGCGAGGTTTGATCTGGATTCAAGCTGTTTGCAAAGGTCAAGTCTTAATTTCACCTATATAGGTTTAGATAACGAATGTGCCTACATTTTCAGGTTTTATAATTGCGCGATTTTACAGTAATGTTGGGACTTTAAGGTTGAATGATTAAATAAATATCGATAAGAGTGTCAAAGAGTTTTGGTCCTGATCAGACACCGCGTCTGACCAGGACCCAAACTGTTTGCAAACACGCTTTAACGCGTAATTGAGAATGAAAGGGTTAATAGGTAGTTTGCGTTATTGTCAAAAACAAATTGACTAGGGGTGTATCAAACTCATAAATTTGGGAAATTTGACTTAATATATATCGATAAAAGTGTCAAAATATTTTGGTCCTCATCAGACGCCGCGTCACGCGGCGTTAAATCAGGACCCAAACTGTTTGCAAACACGCTTTAACGCGTCATTGAGAATGAAAGGGTTAATAGGTATTTTGCGTTATTGTCAACAACAAACTGATTAGGGTGTATCAAACTCACGAAGTTTGGAAATTTTCAAAGTATATGAAAACACTTTTGTATTGAAGAGCTATTCAAGATAAGTGAAGAACTAGAAAAAAGTGTACATTTTGGTGTACAACTTTTGGCTCTACGGTCTATTCAAAAAGTGTAAAAATTTACCCAACCCAATTTTAGCTCACCAGAGCACAAAGTGCTCAACATTTTGGGAATGTGGGTCTAGGTGACGTAATATAGTCCATGTTAGGTTTATTTGGTGTTTTTTGGTTCATGTGGCTTCTTTATGTGTCTTTTCACACCTTTTTAACAATGGTGAAGTCACATATACCTGAAATTTCAGAACTTCCGTCCGTCCGTCCGTCAACAATTGCAAACGGCTTCTTCTCTGAAACCAATAGCCCTAGTGTAACCAAATTTCACCAGAAGCATCAGTAGGGTGGGGGATTGAACAGTTGTAAAAAGTTTATTTGGTTGCCATGGCAACCACACACAATAAATTCAATGGATAGACTATAAACGTTGTTCAAAGAATTTTGATCCGTCAAAAAACATGACCGCCGGAGGGCGTGGTCGTTTGCGGTATTCGGAAATATCGAATTCAAAATTAAAAACTTTCTAGAAGTAATATATTTTGTTAATCTTTATGAAATTCTGTCACTGTCATGACCTTAAAATAGAATATAGGTCCTACATGAATGTAGGTCATTTCAGGTCAAAAAGTAGGTCAGTAGGTCAAATCACAGAAAAAAGTTCCATTCAACTGCCATATTTTAGCCCAAACTTCTTTAAATTTGCTTAGAATGGTTACCGTGACAAAATCTAGGCACTGTGTGAATATGGATTACATAAAATTAAAAAGTAGGTCAGAAGGTCAAAATATAGAAAAAGCTTCTAAACACTGTAGGAGCCTTATTTTTAACCATAATTTCACACAACTTGCTTAGAATTAATACCTTGATAAAATCTAGGCAATGTATGAATATGAGTTGTGGCAGGTCAAAAAGTAGGTCATAAGGTCAAAGCCTAGAAATTTATATGGATTTTCATCTGGTAGAATATGAAAAAAATATATAATAGAACTTCGCTGAGAGGATTTCCTAAGCTACCAGTATACATTTGTTTCATAGGTACTGAGGGAACAGTCAAATCATTGACCCGAGGTAGCAGGGAAGACCTTGAGAACTGTTGCCCGAGGCCAACGGCCGAGGGCAACAGTTCTCAAGGTCTTCCCTGCTACCGAGGGACAATGGTTTGACTGTTCCCGAAGTAACTATCAAACAAATGATTTATTACTTGACTCTCTATTTAAGCCAGACTGAATGAATGGCTAGATCTAGATCTATCTAGATATACAATATTTGAATAACACGTATTTATAAATTCTAGAGATGATCTTACGTGTATATTTAATCTTAATTCAATTCAATACAACAACTGAATGTGAACATCACTGTTTTGTAAAAACGATGTCTTATATATTCATATTTTCAATTACGATTGAATTATTATTGTTTCTTATTGACTGAAATTGATTGACACTTTGTCGAAATTATGTCATGTATAATATGACGTCATTTATTTTTGTAACGTCATAATTTGTTTAAAAAAAGTTAAGACGTTAGATCTGCAAGCGGTTTATCGCTTTTATTCGGAGTTAGCCTACTCTTAATTTTAGGTCTAGAACTATATAGCCTTTTAAGGGGATTGTTCGGGAGAGAAAAAAATGACCCGATCAACTCCGCAAAAGGCTCCTTAAACAAAAATCTGTATCATAAAGACGCCTTATTTGGTCCCGCGATGCAGAAAAGTTTTGCGCACCATTTTCGCGCATGTAACAGTGCTATGTAACAGTAAACTGTTGCCCGCTGGCCTCAGTCTGGTAAATATTTCGGAAAACAGTCAAAAATGCTTAATATTCACTTAAATAGAGAGTCAGGTAATAATAAGATTTAAAGGTGATACTCTAAAAACTAGTTAATCCGGATGCCAAAATTTACATTTTCCATGAGATGAAGATATTTCATAATAGAAAAAATACTGAGGAAACTCCTGTTTGTTTTTTTAGCAGTTATTGGTAAACAACATGTTTAAACGCGTTGCAGTTGGTGAAGTAAGCTATTGATGTATATTATTTAGCTTTTGTAAACGATTTTAGGGCACACGGGACGTAAAACATCCAGTACGTTAACGTAATAATTGGCTCTGAATACTATATTTCGAGTGCTCTTGTGATTCGTACAATCCGCCTCCTCGACATGTTAAATTTTTTTCTGTTAGGACGACTGATTACCAACAAATAATCAAAAGCATTGTTTACCAATGTCCCCATACACGCTCGTCGAATTTGGAGGTATGACGTAACGTAGAGAGAGACTCAAAATTCAAGATTTCAATTCAATGCACATTCAACCTAGTATTTGAAATATAACTGATTACGTCAGTGTGCCATTTCCTGTTTCGAAAAATATGAGTTTAAAAAGTGGTCGGTTAGAATATCCTCTCAGTGTATTTGTTGTTTTACTATTTTTCATAATTTTTTTGTTTTAAAAAATATCATTACCCATAAAAACCATGTTGTTGATTCAGAGATTCATATTTTCAAGTCTGGTGCCTATTTGGTCTTAATTTAGTTTCTTTACGTTAAAATACTTCCACAGACATGAAATACATAATGAAAAACAAATTTACCTTGTTTGTTTTAAGTCAAAAATATCTTATTGAAGATTATACTTTAAATTTGAAAAAAAAATCAGAAAAATCATCTTTTCCAAATTGCCGTAGTGCAAATTAATGCACACCAAAATATGTTTTTTTTCCTGTTTTTATTTTATTTATCATAAACAGCTCTTTCAAAATAAACATGAAAGAAAAAAGTTAAATACTTCGCTTATGGGTTTGATACACCCTTAAAGGAAAACTGTTTTGTATGTTTGTAAATGTTTTCTAAATAAATCAACCAAAGGCGGCAATCATTTCGCGTTTCACATCCTGGAACCCGCTCCATTAACGATTTTTTAATATGGTTCTGGAACCGACACACAATTCATAACAAATAATGTGTATACCTTATTGAAAGTGTCTTTTGACAATGTCCCTGATAGGGCGGGGCACATGGGGTCCGTCTTACGAAACGTAGTACGACGAAAACGGTAGTAAATCTAAAAACTCAAATACGTCTTATTTCTGATTTCTCAATCTAATCCTGCCTTGTGACATCTCTTCGGAATCGTCTTGAAAAGACAGGAATAGTTGGAGAAATAAATAATAACTGTGAAATTTATAATCTGAAAATATTTGTCGTACGACGTTTCGTAAGACGGACCCCAGCTATCTAAGAGGTCCCAATACCTTTCCTGGTTAGGATTTTAACCCCACTGCAAATTCATTTAAATTGTGTCAATTAATCGTTTTTATAGCTGTATATTTATTCTAAATTTTGTCTAGTTTGTAAATAAGGGTTTGTGCCACTTAAAATAGAAGTGTTGAGTTATCCGTGAGTTTTTCGATTTATGGCTGGATATTGCAATGAACTCAAGCACTATTGCCTATTGTAAACAGTTTGGAATAAGACCAGACGCCTTTAGTGATATTGTAAAAGTTCTCACAAAATATGATTTATTGAACTTTTTGTATACCTATGTTGAAACAGGAGAGTTTCCTTCTAAACACACATGAAAAAAACGCTGTATGTAATACCATATTAAGTCATTTTGAAAAGAGATCGTGGTATGATCGCACGTCTTCTCAAGAATACTTGCCATTTGTTTGGATTCATCAAATTTATAACGATAGTTTTGTATGGCAACTGTGTAGACAACAACCTCACACGTTACCTTATTGCAAAAGTATTATAAATATTATTTCTATAATGTGTTCTTACAGGAGAGAAACGCTTTGTTCGAAATGTGGTCACATTTGTACCTACGATGTTAACCATTGTATGTTAGAATGTGATTATTTCGAACATGATCGACAGCAACACATGTACGACATAGGGGTCAGGTTTGGTCGTTCTGTTACTGCTAGGCTAAGTTTATTAAACGATGATGCTAAAATAGGTGCTCTGCTTGGCTCACCTGGCATTGATTTGTCAGTTGAATTAGGCATCCATACTCAAGACTTTGTAAAAGTTAATATTACGTTTAATATTTGGTCTAGGTTTATAGATATTTAGTTTTATGTAAGGCTATTTGAAAACAGCATCATATAACTGCTCGTCGTAGAACGGCGTAAAGCAGAAAGCTCATGTAAGAGCTTGCTGCTTTATTCTTTTCTGCGTTGTGCTGTCGCATCCATTAATATTTTAAAGTGACGATAAGAAGATGGAGTCTTTTTTTCTTAATTGTATGTAATATCATGTTTTTCTTTGTGTTTGTTTATAATCTGTATATGTTTGTTCATATTTGTATTCACAATCTTCATGCATTGGAGGAAATAAAGAGATATATATCTTGTGTAGCCGTTTGTAACTAAAAATCGATTACTAAAGTAGTCTATCTTTTTTTTATCATGGTCGATTATAGTTTTTCACATGTACTTAATAAACCTTCGAAACTTTTTTTAATGTGATTTGTTTCATGGACAGCACTTTTCTCTCCCTTTCTTGTTTTTTTTTTATCAAAAAATGGCATTGCACTATACAGTAAAACCTTTCTTTTTTATAATAAATGTATGAAAGACAGGTGACGTTTTAAAGCAAGGTGAAAGTAAACTATAACGCATCTGAAGGAGCCATCTGTTTTACCTTCACCTTGCATTAGCAGCCACCTGCCCTAACTAATTAACTTGATTTAGCTGTCGTTATAGAGAGGATTAAGTGTAATCTGTATTTGGATTTGAAAAATAAAAGCCGATTCCTAATTACAATTCTTTAATTCATTACCGACCAATAGTCTGATATATTTACATTCTCTCCATACAAATCCATAGAAAAAGAATTACATTTAATTCTTGAAAACGCTATTAATCGAGATGGCGGGATATATGGATATATTCACAGAGGAGGCGAGGCTTATGGATCTGCTCTGCGCTAAGTAGAGTAATTTGAACTGTAAAACCCCAATTACACTGTTTCTCTCCCCAAAATGGTACTCCCTCATTTAAGCGATATTCAAAATATGTCCCTGTCGATGTTTTAAGACAGCTGAATGCAGGACTAAAGTATTGCATAAAGTTCCTGAATTAAGCAGCCAGATCCTTATTCTGTCACTCAAGGGAGTAAGCGCTGTAATTGTATTGACTATAGTTTCGGAATGTAAAATCGTTACTGTTAAAGTATCTGCGCCTTCCTTTTGGCGGTTGTAGACACACTCCATGATGGAAATGTTCTTGCCGTTTGGGGACGGCATTTGCTCATTTGACATCCGTTTGTCATGACTGAGGAGTAAATCACAGATAATTCTGTCTGATGACACTTCCGGCGTTTAAAACAAGATGCAAATATCGCACATTAAATGTACGCATGGGGACGTTACAGATGAAGACTAGATCTATTCAACAAACAAACAGTCATCGCTGAAATACAAGTTACCGTCTGAGATTTCAAGGTTACAAACTATTCCTGTAACAATAAAGACAAGATGCAAATCAGAATTATACTGTCTGGTGCCATGATAATGTCATCACCAGCACATTTTAGGCACAAAATAATGACTAATTCAGACTTTACCATAATAAATATCATTTCCTATATAGTCACAGCAAAAATGACTCAACATTGTTTGTTTAAAAAAAGCACATCAATCTCAGCACATACGAGGGTTGTTATTTAAGTTCTTAGACTTTTGTCCTTGTTTTTCTATCTCATCATTTATGTGGTATCGAACGGTATATTATTGATATATAACATTTTCTTGTTTGGAAGATACTTAAGTTTTACATAAAAATTATTTGCAGGTGCTAATAAAATGTCTCCATAGCAATGCAAGTAAGGCTTCCCGGGGCACGCAATTTTCATATATTGTTTCGGCTTTAAAGCATTCCCATAAATTTTGTCACTTGACGTTAAAATTCAGTGCAAAAGCGTATTACACAAAAACTATGTTTTGGCGTAATGCCCTTGAAATTTGAAAGTAAAACATTAATGCATCTAGTTTCTACAATACTTTAAACTATCGCTGTAAGCACTTTGTTTAACGAAACTGACGTTAACAGGTGACGTCGAAACAAAGGTGTTGATAAAAGTGTGTGTTAAATTAGGGAAATTACCTACAAAGACTTTGAATATGATTCGAAAAATTAATATGAATTTAACTTATTGCCTGGAACTTGTTTTCAAATGGCATGGGCGCTTTAAAAAAGGACAAAAATCAATTAAGGAGAATGAACGATGCGGGCGTTTTGGAAATGTAAGACACACATTCATTAAATTTGACTAAGTGAACAAATTAGTGGACAGATCAAAGACTATTTTGTTAACCTTAAATGAACAGTGGTATGTAGACACGTATGCCCATGTCCAAGAATGCAGGACATATTTACATAGTTGTCTTCCTTGATCAGTCTTGATTTTGATACGTAAACCATTATCTCCCTTGGTCCGCGAGATCTATAATCGATTCGTTAGGCATACTATCGGGCACCGCTTGATCTGTAGGGCGTTCAAGTACCGTATCAGCGAACAGTAACGTTAACCGATGCAAACAACCCATAAAGTACGACATCTAACGTTCACCAATACTCTTCAATAATAACTCATTGCGCCCCAATGTTTATTAACTTTTCAAGGGTACGAACGATTTATGTGCGAATCTAAATAACACAAGCAAAAGTGAACTAATCAACTGAAATGCATCAATTTTACCGCATATAAAAAAAAAGATTTAGCTGCTCAGATGTAAGCTGCTTTGTTTGATACATTAAGTATCGGAAAATGTTGGTTTATTGATGAGAAATTAAGTCGGGACTGTTCGCTGGTTTTATTAAATTCATTTGGTAGCCATTTTGTTTTCCTTGTTGGCGATGGCGAACTACCTCTGAGGCCGTTCGTGTCGTTCGCAATCGGTAACAGCCTAACGGTCGTTAAAGGTAATCACGAATACTTCGTTACCGCTCGGCTACCTCCGGAACAATGCTTCCGATGTATTTCTTGTTCTCAGCGGGGTCTCGTGTATCAATGCTGAATAAGTTATCAGCAAACATTCGCGTTTTACAGCTATTACATGTATACCCCGACCAGCATTATCGATTGAATCGATCAAACGGTGGTATGATTTATGATTTATTGATCAGACTAAGTATTTTGTCCATACGTCAAGTTGCAAACTGTTTACCAATCTGATCAAAATTACTTGATAGCTAAAATGGTTAAACAAAAGAATTTAAACATACTTTTTTCGAATTTCTTTTTAAGGAGTGATTTACATATATAAGAATAATATAATGGAAATGCGAAGATATTATTTGTATAAGATAGAGTTGTATTAAAATGCAGAAAAAAATCTGTTCTATTGCAACCAGTTTGGAACAAGATCAGACCCCAGCGGGTTTGTATTTTTAGGGGGCCCGATCCCAATTTAAAACAAGGGCCTTTTCCCTAAATGAGCATTTCTCGGCAGGATTTTTTCCCCAAAATGAATTTTACGACTCAATTTCCCCCGAAATCAAGTATTTTACGTTGATTTACCACACATTCCCAAAGTGGTGGAAAAAACCACTGGACCCCGAGAAATTGTGTTGGGATATTACTCTGAATACTTTTTTTTTAAAGAAAAAACACCTTGAAACTGTGTGCAATTTAAGAAACAATGTCTTGTTAATTTTAGACTATCAGTGTTGGGTCATGATCCAAACTATTTCGACACGGATTTTATCATGGTAACTCGGAGCAGTGTTTCTGCTCCGAGATGGTAAATAAGGCCCCCGGCAAGTTACAATTACACAAAGTTGCGAGACCGCCCTCCTTAACCCTTATCGTGCTAAGCGGGACATGGCAAATATTTGTAAACAGCCTGGATTCAGATCAGATGCCGCGTTACATGGCGTCTGATCTGGATCCAAGCTGTTAGTCCCTCGAATAGTATTTTTTCTCAAGATTAAAAATATCAAAATTAATTATGATATTTTTCGCTGACGATATATTATAAGCTGACGATAATTGAACACGATAAGGGCTTAATTGTGACACTTTTCCGGTAAACTCTAATTTTATTAAATGGACACTTCCGATTTCCAATTAAGTCTAGTCCATTCTTGACTTTTTACGGTTGATGTTAACAATATATTGCCAAAAGACAAACAGCGCAGACCCTGATCAGATGAATTCTGCTAGCATAGGACAAGTGTACACTTCACAAGTACACTGTTTGTTAGTGGAAATGGGTTAATATATTGTTATTGTTTTGAAATTGCTGAACTGCAAGCTGGCTTAATCCAGGTCAGATGAAAAGTTACTTGATGTTTGATCTGGATATACATTATTTGCTTATGTAATTCAAGTGGCATTTAGCCACAGAATTATACAACACAGTTGCACAATTCCCAATATACAATACAGTTGTATAAATCCGTGATTCAGGAAAGAAATGGTTAATTAACTGGAAAGAAGAGTCGATTTGGAGTTGAATCTGTATCCAAACTGTTGGCAAATATAACTGACTCTCTCTCTCTCTCTCTCTCTCGCGCGCGCGCACGCGCTCTCTCTCTCTCTCTCTCTCAATGTTTGTATGAATCTCTTTCTTTCTTCCCTCTCTCTATCGATGATCTGATCTGAATCCAAACTTGAGGCCTGATCATGATATAATGTGCCCGGCGATATACATATATGACTATCTATGGAACGAATTTCGGTAAACATCTATATATTCAAGTGTTAAACTTTTTTATTTAGACTTAATCCTAAGAGAAATTACAAAGTTTCAAATAGTTTGCCCAATCCCAACTAATGACCGCAATATTCTTATTTATATTTATCTAATACTTGTATAGTGTTAATGCTGTCCATTGTAAAGTGGACCTTATACAATAACGATAAATAAAAATGTGAAAGTTTGATAAGTTAATTAGATTTCATTAAATCAAAATATCCGGTACTCTGAAAGCATTTATAATAGACATAAGTTTCTAGGGTCCTATATTGTTGGCCTCCTTCAGTCAGCGTTGACTATGGATTTGATTCTACTTCTCTGCCCTTGGTGGAACATCTCCGCTGGTGGCTGAACAGTCCGATGCGGGAATGGCAGTCTCTTTTACAAGTGTAACACAGATATATAGACTGTGTTGTGTCTCGGTTGCAGTTTTCTTTTCTACGGGCTCGTTTGTCTTCAGCTAAGCTTTTCAGTTTGCCCTCTCCTGACACCAGCTGTTTAGCAAGGGTGCTTCTCCACTTTGATCGGTCAGCAGCAAGATCTTCCCAGTGTTCGCTGTCAATCTCTAGGGCTTGCATGTCCCTTTTACAGACATCTCTGTAGCGCAACTGAGGGCGACCAGTGTCTCTTTTCCCTGTTGCAAGTTCCCCATAGAGGATGTCTTTGGGTATTCTGCCGTCCTCCATACGACGAACATGACCTAGCCAACGGAGTCTACGCTGTCTTGGTAGGGTAAATACAGTGTTGAGGCCTGCACGAGACATAACTTCAGTATTGGACACTTTGTCCTGCCAAGAGATGCCTAGGATGCGACGGATGCACCTCAAGTGAAATGTGTTTAGTCTCTTTTCTTGCTTAGCGTAGGTCGTCCATGTCTCACTCCCATATAGTAGTGTGCTGATGACGCATGCATTGTACACTGCCATCTTCGTTTTAACGGAGAGCTTAGAGTTCTCCCACACACGTGTGGTGAGCCGAGCAAAGGTGGTTGCTGCTTTCCCAATTCTCTTACCTATCTCTGTATCAAGAGTGAGGGTCCTATACCCCCTATATATATATGGCATGTATGTATCACACATGGACATCAGCCCAAATCAACACACAGCGGGAATCAGATTAGTGAGATCACTGCCCTGGAACGACTCTGTCTACGATGAATTACGGAAATAGCCGATTATGGGTTGGGGGAAAATGACCGATTTCAGCATCACGACATTTGTCAATATTCAAATCAAATTTGAAGCAAAAAGATTTTATTCAAATTCAAAGCAAAAGAGATTTTTGAATTGTTTTGAAAACATTCTTTCACCTCATAACTGCTAAAAAATTCGCAGATAGTCATTAAAATAGAAAATTAAAATTTACACCATATGAAAAATAAGAAAATAAAGTTTGTTGCTATAGTCTAGTTGCTTAGGGTGAAAATCGTTACTTGGTGGATTAAAGCATAAAACTTTGTATACGGGTTGCATTTGCAGTATATAATCATAATAATTGGGGGTGCCCGACCTGGCTGTCCTATTTCAGCCAAAAATCCAAAATGGCGTCCAAAATGGCCGCCAAAAAATAATACGTTTTGAAAAACGCCCTTATTTGGTAAATGTTCCTGTTTAAAGTGTCTATAGATGTGTAAACTGAACAGAAAGACTGTACTGTGATATAGTTGGACCCATTTATATAATATAATTGTTTATTTTCTATATAATAAATTTCTTTAATCTGAATAGAACAGAATAGAACATAAATCGTCTAAGGCATAACTGACACTTCACAAATGTATATTGTTATTATTTACCCGAATAAGATGGTTCTGATGGTAAATTAAATACATAATCACAATCAATTTATTCAAAGTGTTCAACAGTATTAGAAAATATCATTCTTTCTGTCTAATTAAAATACAATCAAACCTCGATATCACGTGTATTTACTGCGTGCTAGAACTGATTTAAGTTGAATATTCTCGTATTTTTTTCAGTTGAAAATCGATAATTCATTCATGCTTAAGTCAAAAAATGTCTGTGTTTAAAGTTAAAAGGTGACTAAGATATATTTAACTTTGAAATATGGGTATATCGACTAAAGACAGTTTCGAGTTTTCAAGGTTCGATTGTATAACAGTTGTACTTGTATGTCAGTTTTGCAGTACATAACCTACATGCATTTCGTGATCAGGATAATTCATAGTTTCCTTTGCATACACTTAAACATCAACCTGAGTATTTTAGCGTATATTCTTTCTAAAGCATTGTGGCATTGCCTTATAGCCCGTTTAAGCTGGTCTGACTATATACTTAAGAACCAAATAATGGTTTGGTAGAGGCTTTTATTGGCGTGTTGTAATAGAGGTGGTAGGCCCTGCATAGTTTAACATTTTACCCTGAGGAAAAAGTTCCTGCCATAGGTCATTGACTTAGTATAGATGTGATGTATGATCATAAAGTATTCAAGTGAATATTTCGATGCACTTAAAATATGCTTCACTCTGCACTTACGATGGTATTTATAAATGGATTCCTCAAAGCAACAGAAAATGATGCCATTACTTGAGAACATGATTTTAATGTCTTCCACGATGTCTTGGACATGAAGACTTGTTCTTGTATCCGCTTCCTCGTGGTATGGAGCGGCATTTGTGTACTACAGCCTTTGGCTACAACAGATTGGCATGCAGTGATGTAAATTGCTTTGTTTCCTTGGTTTTCATTGGCAGCCACATCTCCCGTCAAGAGATCAAAAAGCTCTTCTTTAGATATTTAAATTCTAATGAAATAAGTAGAAATTCACCGGCAGTCTTTTCTGATGTGAAACGTCCTTACTTGTGCCTTTCCCCTCTTTTTCCTCGGATTGCCCCTTTGTGACTATATGTATCACTTATGTGTGGGTCGCACAAAAGATCAACCTTTTAGCAACTTTGAAACTGTCTGTTTGTCCATGGTATGAAAGCATTTTGACTGTACTATGCCGTATCCAACATGTAGTAGTTCCTGTTTATTATTTGGGTCTAGGTTCTCCAATGGTTCCGACTTGCAGGTCGGATGTCTCGGTCTTTCCTGCTGAGAACAAATTTGGTGCCAATGTTGATTTCCATTGGGAAAGAAGTTATTCTGGGCCTGAGTTTATAAAAATCTAAGTAACATTTCATATACATGTATAACTAGTATTTGCATACATAAGTCTACTGTAAAACTTTATTAAACCTCTGGGCCACATCATCTACACGTACTTGGGAAACTGTGAACAGTTGACTAAATAGATTAGTAATGCTTTTTAGTTCATCATTGTCATGTTTCACTTTTGACTTTGCTTTAGTGATTGGTATTTCAAAAAGTGGTATTTTGTTGTTATTTATTGGAACCTGATTTGGTTAGGTCCTGTCTATTACCACTTGTTTCACATATTCTTGCATCACTGTCTAAATTGTGCCTAAAGCATTTCTTGTTGCCATGCGTATGAAATTTCAGAATGAATCACACTGCTCATGTGACTCTTCTAGAAATTGAGTTTTCATACTGTTCATACCTTTTGAAATTCTCTTGTTTTGAGGATCTAATGGTTATGGCTACACAATGTTTTTTTATCAAGGTTATTTTTCTGAAATTCATTTAGAATTTTAACATTTCAGGCCAAGATATCACCCAGCCTTTATATGCATCCAGATTCTCTGTTAGTTCAATGTCACCTTGATTGTTCTGCTCATTTGCCCGATGAAGCGATTTGGCAGAAAACTTGTGATTTATTTTTGGAAATACCCAATATTTTTGGATAACATTGTTGCTGGTATCAGATAGTGATTTCATAATTCTTGTATGAACTTGTAACCAGTGTGTATTGTTGGTGTGGTAAAGAATAAAGAAGAATATGGGACGATCTGCTCTAAACACTGACATAAAGTGTGCACTTTAATTCACAATGTGCACGTACAAAAAGGATAACCAACATCTCTTAACGTAGTATAAGTTCCCAGTATTTGAATGTAGAACACTTTCCTGTCATGTTGTTCTTCCAGGCAACACATATTCCGTCATCTGCTTGATCATTCATAGTTTGGATTGATTCCTGTTTTAATTTAGCTTATACCAAAATTGTCACTTTGTAAGCATATCGTGTTTTAATTAAATAGTCAACTGAGTTGCAAAACATGAATGAATCGGCTGTTCCCGGTGTTGCCACATCAGCTTTTGTTAAGGCTTGTCCATCCAGATTCGCCTCACAGCTACCGACAATCCTACAAATGGCAATCTCAACAGTCGATATGCAGACCTCCAAGCATCATCACTGAACGTATTTGGCTAAAGTAAAGAGTAAATATCTCTAGGCTATCAAGTTGTCAGTAGGGCACCTACCCCATTACCCACCCACAAACAACACTGTTGCCCTAGTCCATAGTGTAGGAATCAATAGTTGATTTTTTTTTCTTGATCTACTAAACTAAACTAATAAGAAATATGCTCAATACCTAATCAAAGTATTGCAAAATACTAGATTTCGATGAGACAAACAGTTTCAACTCAATAATATGGTCGTTATTACCAATTATTTTGGCACGAATGGGTTTCTGTAGTTTACAAAATGAACTTGGAGAGGTCTAATGAAAAGTGAATATTTACTTCTTTTTTTTATATAATATATTTATATTTTATAGGCAATATGTTTCATTTAATTGGTTATTGTGCATTTCCACAATTTTATTCCATAGGAAAATGCTGATGAAATGTTATAAGCTGCGTGTTTGCAGCAAGTCGCGAAAACTCATGACAATTCCTTTTTCTATACTATGTAATTACATTATTAATTCTCATTTCAGTTAAACGTACTACATGTATTGGCTATTTATCAGCCATACTTTCAAAAATAGAAACAAACAGACGTATTGTGGCATGGTTATCAGACGCTCAAATCAGAAAAAAAACATGGTATGGTGGCCTTAATGAGACATAACCTAAATTCCGTTATCTATCAAACAAATGTTTTTTCTTTAATAATTTGAAGCAAATAAGTTATCATTTTATATCGACGTTTTTTCTTATAATATTTATGTGATAAAACATGCAATTTTTAGTATCATTCAGATTTATCGGCCCTAGCTTAAAATGGGCCACTTTTTATCACATTCTCAATATTTTTTCGCGAGCTACACTGTTTTCAGTAGAAAAGACGCACCAAATGTAAATTTATCAAACAGATACTACTCAGTTTATGTATATTTTCTATTAATCAGCTCCAAAACATCACATTATATTGCAGTTCCTACTGCTGAAATGGAGCTCTAAAAACTCAGTGTACGTTGGCCGCCATTTTGAATTTTTCAAAAAGTAGGTCACCTAGCCCGGGCACCTATATGCCATTTGATTCTATAGGTGTCATACTATACATGTGAGAAGTTTGGTGCTTTAATCCACTCTGTAACGATTTGGCCAAAAAATGGACATAAGCAACTAGACTACTATAACTGCTAAAATATTGACAAATATATGCAACACCTTAAAGTCCCATTGTGTTTTCATACCTTTTCTTAATGTCTGAAATACAATAACGGTTAATAATAATGTTTGAACATTCTTATGGGCCAAACTGATCTATGAAATGATGAAGACGGACCTAAATCACCATAAAGGCCGATTTAAAATCATAACAAACCGAAAATAGAACGTCTGACTTAAACATTACCACACGGCTTAGTATCACGTGCTACGGCCGAATTCAACTTCACTGGGGGCAACCGTATCTATCTTCGCCCGTCCAGCCATCAGTCAGTTAGATTATCACACTTTTTTGTCCGCTCTCTAACTCAAGTATTTTTTATCCGATCTTCCACAAAATTGCTGAAAATGTTCATTGATATAAAATAAAGGTTTAGTTTGATTACTACTAAAATCGCATAAGGAATTTTTGAGTTATTGCCTGTTAATTAATAAAAAATGACTGTTTCAGTCATTTTTGCACTCTAAAACAAACAGTTTTTATCGGATATTCACCAAACATGCTGAAAATATTTATTCATATACAATTTAGGTATAGTTACTAAAATCGCATGTGGCATATCTGAGTATTTGCCCTTTATGACTGTTTTCAGCAAGTTTTGCTCTCTAACACAAATACGTTTTATTGGATCTTCACCAAACTTGCTGAAAATGTTCATTGATATAAAACCAAGGTTTAGTTTGATTACTTCTAAAATCGCATGAGGTATATTTGAGTTATTGCCTTTTTATTAATAAAAAATGACTGTTTCAGTCATTTTTGCACCCTAACACATACAGTTTTTATCGGATATTCACTAAACTTGCTGAAAATATTTAATTATATAAGATTTAGGTCTAGTTTGATTATTACAAAAATCGCATGTGGCATGTCTGAGTTTTGGCCCTTTAAGTATTAAAAATGAATGTTTCAGCATTTTTTTTTCTAACACATACAGTTTATATCAGATATTCACCAAACTTGTTGAAAATGTTTATTAATATAAAATCTAGGTCAGTCATCTTAACTACCAAAATCGCACAAGGCATGTTGGAGTTATTGCCCTTGAATGACTAAAAAATTCATTTTTTAATTATTCAAGGGCAATAACTCAGACATGCCTCAGGCGATTTTGCTAGTTATTGAACCTGACCTAGATTCTATACTAATAAACATTTGTAACAAGTTTGGTGAAGATCCCAAAAGAAGTGTTTGAGTTAGAGAGCGGACAAGGCCGAAACAGTCATTTTCAGCAAGCTCAAGGTATATATTCTCCGTAAATGTTTTTAATCGCTTACCCCCAGTGAATAATATGACACGTTTTGACTGGACCTGATAGTGTTTAACCCTGTGCCTACTTACTGGTCGTAACTTTACGGCGTTTACAAACTGTTTGAATCTAGAAAGACGCCGCGTTACGCGGCGTCTCATCTGGATCCAAACTGTTTGACACTCGTCTTAAGGTTTGTTTAATTAAAACAATAAATAAATCTAAACTGAACACATTTTGCAGACGACAATGTCAAAGCAGACGTCTGTGCAGCAGAATAAGGGTTAACCAGATGCTCCAGTTACACATGTATAAGCGGGAGTAATCTGAACTTATCTAACATTTTCTCACTCATTTCAGCACCGAATGCTATGGTGTTACTACTGATTAAACCGTCTCTTCGAGACAATTTTAATGAGTATGTCACCATTGGGTTTAAAAGCAGAAATAAAGAATTTTAGTTTTCGAAATACTTCCGTTATCTGGAGCCCTGTATTTACAGAACGCCTTCGTTCCATTTACAAGGGAGGCTTTTTAATTTGTGCTGCACCAAAGTATTATAAATAAAATTTAAAAAGCGAATTTCTTAGATAAAGCCGGTTTTTGTGAAAGAATCACGTAGTTCAAATGGGACCCCAAACAACCGTTTTATGCAGGTTTCTCAAAAACACAATGCGGCTTTAAAATATGACTTTGAAAATTATTCCCTTATATATTCTATATAGGGCAGTCAGGCAAGAAATTTATCGATACCGATTTTATCTGCTTTTTGCAAGGAGGAAAACCTACTTGATTAAGCCAGTCATAATGGACTGAAAGTTGGGTATGAAATAGATAAAGCACCATGAGAAATGCATTCAGCTCGCTGAAAGTTACCTTGAAAAATAATGAACCTCTAATGTGTGGTAAATAACCCTTGACGTCATTTTGACGTCGCGTTATTGCCATACCATGCCCCGAAAATGCTGAGGTGCCTTTCTTTGAATCCCTATAACTTAACCATGGCTGTAGGTATTGATATGAAATGATGTGTTTTAATCAGAAAAAGAACAACGTTTTCAGTGGTGCTTGTTTTATTTTTTCAGCTACGATAACTAAAGCTTTTGTGAAAAAAGTCTACGAACTTAAATAACAACCCTCGTACATGTCAACTTATCAAAATATGTTTCCTCAATGGTTCCGGTTGTTGCCTAGCAACGGAAAAATGTGGAATAAATTGCGTATCTGACCATTTAAGTGGTTGTCATGGTAACTAACAAATAAAACGACAATAAAACAATTTCAAGTTATTAACTACCTGTATATCTCCAAAAGATAAAGTTTCAAAAGATGGGTCACGGACGTGGAAAATGTCCTTCATCGTAGACAATTTGAATACCCAAAAATGTGAGAATAACTGATATGTTCAGACGAAAATACTCAAATAGTCCTTTGTAAAAGTCTGTATTTGTAGCTAACAATAATTTCTACTCTGTACTGATTTTTAATCCCTTTTGGTCATACCTACGTCTTGTTGCTAAGGCAACAAAACTAGAAATAGTCCAAAACTTGAAAAGCTCCAACGTACATATACATTCAATATTTTCATATTTTGTTTTGCAGTGCAAAATTATTATCCCAAAATGTGTTATATTTTTTATAAGACTTACTAGACGATTTCACACTGAAACATAATTTATGCGTCAAAATAGTTTCTATATAAATATGCATGGAAACCTTAAAAAACACAACAAACACATACCGGTATATGTTATCGTGGGAACCGTTTTAAATAATAATATACCGAGTCATAGTCCGAATGACCGCTCAGCCGACTGTACATTTACTCCCCTGATCATTGAGCAATCTTGCCTACAATGCCGCAATCAAATGCAGCCGAAGACCCTTCACATGTACCCTTTTTAACCCCTTGGTGGAGAGGAGCAATTCGCGGTACATGTCTTGCTCAAGAACATTCCTGTACATCATCGGGATCTCAGAAAAAAATCCCCTAGTCAGACCGCTGGCCCGGCGGGGGATCGAACTCACGACCCCTGGTACCGTAGTCCAATGTGTCCATTGGACTACTGCCCACGGTAAAACTACAAGTATAACTGAAATATTTTCTAGTTTGTTGCTGTTGCTAGGCAACAGCACGTGGAAGGAAACTATGCACGTTGACATCATATTAATTTTAAGTAAATATTTATGATTCAAATGTACCAGATGATTTGCTGGCATTTTCGAGTTCATGTGTTGCAGCTATAGCGATGAGAATATATGATTTTAGGCATATTGTGTCTAATCAGGATCCAAATTGTTTGCAAAAATCAATTTGTAATCTAGATAAGGCAGTGAAGGGGTTAAGTTTTCAAACTACAAAGCAATCAACTACTTTCTGCCTTTTTCGACAGTACACTACAGTCAAACATAAATTACTTGTCTCTTGTGTATATTCTAAGGCAATACGACTGAAGAGATATCAATCTGAATGTCAAACTGTTTTGATCCTTATCAGAAGCCTAGGCAATCGGTCTTTGGGATATATAGGATATTACATGAGTGTTCATAATTTATTGGATTTATTAAACGAGTCTTTTAGAAAACGATAAAAACGACGCTTTGCCGAGTTTTTATCGTTTTTCTAAAACGACGATTTTGATAAATCCAATAAGTTATTAACACGAATGTTATATTCTTTTTATAACATAACATAGAAAAGTTATTTATCGCAGCCTTTGAGGTCAAGTGAATGCTAAGCGCCAGATAAGTAGATCTATACAGGAAAAAAGTTGTTCCAAATTAACCCCGTTCACTAGCATAATGTTTATGTTATTATATGTATAATAAGCACTTTCATGTAAATCTAATATTGATTAATTACACCAAAAATCTATAAATTTAATCTACATGATGGAAAGAAGACGTTGGAAATTGAACGCATAGAACGCATTTTAATGACGTCACAAGTAACGACGTCGTGGCGTGCCTCATTTGCATAGTTATTTAACTAGTTATATATGACATTTAAACAACGGATGTTATTCAACGCTCACGCCGTATGTTATGTTATAAAACACATAATTTTAAATACATGTATATTGACGTCATCATTCTTAAATTTGTACAGTATAATCTGGTTCTAGTTCTGAAAAATGTGACCACTTAAAACTGGTTGAAAGTATGACAAAATCATCCTTAAGGAGCACTATGCTAAATATACTCAACAAAATAATTAAAGGGGCAAATATATTGGGTAGGCCCAATATATAAAAATAAGTTCATACAATATTTTTTTAACAGTTTCATGTAAAATTACATGTTAACTTCGTTGTAGAGTATAACTGTATTTCGAAAAGTAGAAATATATATCGCAGTTCCCCTTCAAACACAACCACCCTAAAATTACCATGTGCCAGACTAGGTGGGTGGTGTAACAAACAACTTGACCAAGAGCCCCACCTTTTATGTTCTTCTCTTAACTTACAGCTAGTATCATATGTGTTCACCACGTGCATTAATCACTTCCTTGCATCTACATGGAAATGGGAGAATTAGCTTAAGGATTTATGCAATGGACATTCTGTGCCATTCTTCAATAAGCATGTCTGTTAGCCTCTAAGGTGACGATCTCGACCGGATATCCGGCGTTGCCGCATGTCCTAAGCATCCTCAATGTAACCGAAGTGTGTTGACTTTGCTGGCCAGTCCATATGCTCTATGCCCTCGTGTTCCAAGTACTGGTCTACCATACGTGCTCGGTACGGACGAGCTTTGTCGTCTGTCGGGATGAAGCCTGAACCCAAAGCTCGAGTTCCAGCGCGTGCAATAGCGTCTAGGGTCTCGTCCCTGTACCCCAAACTAGTCAGAGTCCAGTTCCTTATGACGTAAAGGTCCGTGCAACCGTTGTAGAATATGCCCTGCCATAGGAGCGCTGACCCCTTTCTGAGTCCGACATGCTTTGGCACATAACAGTCGAAGAAACATTCGTTTCGCTGCCTTTACATTCGTCTGCAGTCGTCATTTAAATCCAAAATGAAATTTGACGCACTAGTCCACAATACGTTGCGAAAACGTAAACGTTCAAATGGCATGATTTCTGGCAAACCGTTATATGACGTTTTCGGTGGTGTGGGGTCTAGGCCGGTCACACGACATGTCTTCTAGCCCATAGGTTTGCAGCATGCAGTCTATTCCCGATGATCTGATCAGAAATCCTGTAACCACACGTCTGTTTATAAACACTACTAAGCGTAACGAGGGAATTGAGCCGTTGACGTCATGCCATAAGTGACAATATCGGTCCTTTACTTCAAATATGACCTGCAAACGACCTTGACCTGATCTCCAATTAACCATCCCAGTGTCCAGGTACAACTACCACAACCTGTCTACGGCACCCTTGCTTACGTTAAACTCCGTCGCAACATGACGTTGGAAAACGACAAATGACGTCTTTAGGGGCATAGTTTTCAAATTTTGTACCAACATGCAATCTATTTTTGCTTAAGATACAAATATGCACTCGATATAATGAAAACAGCTAAAAAACTTATCGTTGAAGAATAGGCAGACACATCGTGCAAAAATCCAGAGGACGTTAAAACCGTGTTTTTGATACTAGTCCGCTTCAATTCATTCAACCATGACCATTTTTGCACAAAGTGACGTTGTTTCTTAATTTTTTTCTATTCTAAAGCATCTTAACACGCATTCACTCTTTTAACTTGAAAATGTTTGCATTTTTGAAAAAGATATATGAACTTATACCTTTGCCCCTTTAATTATTTTGTTGAGTATACTTTTAAACTGGGTAAAACTTCTGTCCAGAAAGATACAGTAGAACTTCTCTATTACGATAACTAAGTTGTGTCAAATATTAATCGTTTAAGACAGGTGACTGCTTGAAGCAATGTGAAAGTGAAACAGAAAGCTCCTACAGGAGCTTTCTGTTTCACTTTCACATTATTTAAAGCTGTCACCTGTCCTTTATACGGACAATTAGCATTCTATTTAGTGTTCGTAATAGATATGTTCTACTGTACTAGAAATACCTTCAGTGATTATTTTTCAGGACTCCCTAGATCGTTAGTACTTTCCTGAATGGAGAAACATCGTACATTAAGCATTTTACTGCCAAGCTAAGACACATTAGCATTAGGCAAAAAGTTTGGGGCCTGATCAGACACCGGGCGTACGGTCAAGATACAATCTGTTCGAGACTCATTTTAATGTTTCACACGTTTTAACGTATAAATCTATATTTTTTTGAAAAAATAAACATTAATCCTTTATTCGATTACCTGTTTATAGTATTGAATATAGGGTGACTACTTTAAGCAGATTGAAAGTAATGAAGAATGCGGCTTAACGTGTATGCTACTTTCCTTTAGCCAGCTTTGAGATACCATCTGATAGGAAATATACCTTATGATACATATTCATGACTGTATAATTTGGAACTATTTTCTTGAATGGAGGAATTACTTAAATACGTAAAAAAGAGTATCTACGGAGTAAAAGGTTAAGACTAGTGTAAATTTAAACAACTTGTGTCTTAGAAGATATTTTTGCTTTAGAATGACATTTTTTATCGTCAAAATGAATGACTGATAAAGCATTTAACACTTTCACGGTCGAATTATTCGGGACAATATTACCTCTTCACCGATTTATTGTCGTCTGCTTCAGTGAGACACGTTTCAAAGTTAGATTTAAGTTTGTATGACTTAATTAATATTGATAAGAGTGTCAAACAGTTTAGATCCTGATCAGACGCCGCGTTTGCAAACTGTTTGCAAACGCGCTTTAAGGCGTCATTGGGAGTGAAAGGGTTAATTCTTGCAGGGCAAACATTTGATAGAACCTATACATCTCAGCAGGCAGTGCCTTTAAACATGGACGACCACTAACTTACCATCTCTGTTGACTTATTTATTGGGGCAAAGCTACTTTGATAATTACGTGATTATACGTGTATACGACTACCGGATAACCACACTGTTTGTTAATGATGATTCTAACATGTCACGCGTTTCTGTTATTATAAAAACAGAGACAGCTCATCGTGATATATGAGACGTTTAACAACGCTCTTCCTTACTCCACTCCTCCCGCGTTTAAATCACCATGATTGAATGACGTGATTGGCGTCATTCCTATTTCTAGAAATTTCTAACGTTATTCTATAGCCCGTAAAGACCATATATGTTTTAACCAGTCGTGCTACCTGTCATTTTCCCATTGTTCTGACTTGTTTCATGTTTGTTCTGTGCCATATATCGGATCGGTCAATATGGTTGTGTGTGTGGTGTGTGTGTTATAGTCTCTGCAATACTTCAGTTTGCTGATGGGGTTTAAGATTCTTGGAGAAGCCATGAGAAATGTAACTAGGTTGGAAAACTGCATCCACAGGAAATAAGCCTGAGCCATTATATTTCCTTTCCAATGGGTTTCTTTAAAGCTGGGCATTTTAGAATTGAAATAATCTATGTTCTACCGTTGTTAAGCGGTATTAGACAGCGGTAGGGATTTTAGATGCGCAGGAATTGACAACGAAGGCAGGACATTGTGGTGATCAATTCCGACAATTTCGTAAGTGTACTCGTCGGCGTCGTCAGAGTTAAATGTGTAAAATTGGACTTTTATGCCCCGGTTACACAGACGGTCGGGCTTAAATCGGTACCCAATCGGTCTAATTATTTGCTGTTTTGATCGGTTGTCATAAGTGATTTAATTTCAGGCTTTCTGTGTAACCGGGTTTCCGTGATGAATAATTGTTCAATCGGTCAAACGCCACCCCGCCTCCGATAAGCCACCGATTGGCGACTCATGAAATCCAATGGGCCACCGATTAAAAGCGCCTAATACCCCCATTCCACGAGACGGCGATCTCCGCGCTCCGACAGAGCGTCATAGGTCGCCTCAGGATGAGGCAATCTAACGGCATTTACGAACCGATTGCGTTCAGAGTACGATCCAATGGCGATCCGTTAGCGATCTTTAAGATCAGATAGCGACTTCATGGTCATTGGTCGCCACCTAATTCATATAAATGTTGCGCTCTTGTATGATCAGATTGCGCTCCGTTGGCGCTCAAAGGCGACTAAGATGCTATCTATTGCGCTCTATTGGCGCTCCGATGGCGACCACTGCGACATATGGCGCTCAAAAGAGATCCGATAGCGATGTCGGCGACCGATGGAGATCCATTACCGCTCTGTTAGCGCTCTACTTGATTTGATTAGGGAGATATCCTATGAAGACCTGTGGCGCTCTGCCGCACTCATTCGTTTTAAATTCGCTAGCAGATATTTAGGCAAATAGCCATACATATAGCTGCTTTCTATTTGACTTGTGTCCACTCAATGCAGTAACATAGTAATGCAGACGTTTTCTATAAGAGCTTTCTGCATTACGTTCGTATAGACTAGTCGGATTTTGGGGAAATCAAACTTCTGGAGGCATTTTTGCGGAAAAGTTGACAGGCCACCTTTTTATCATAATTAAAGTGTGCTGAATCTATTTAGGGTGCCTGTCACCCTCTCCGGTGCCTTGGAAGCCCAAAAATGGTAAAAAACAAAATGGCCGCCAAAACGCTATTTTTCGCTATTAAATCCAATCTTTTTGGGATTAAATATACCTAAAACATCTGCTTCTCCTAATCTATATGGTTTATCACAACAAATCTTCACATGAATGTTCCTGGGTTGATTCTCCATAAAAAAATTGATAACATGAAGATGTCTGGTTGCCATGGCAACCAAAGTAAAATAAAGAGAATTCTTAAAAAAATCAAAATTCTTGTAAAATAAATCACATGGCCCAAAGCTTAGATACTTTATTGATAACTGGCAAACCACATGTTAACCATAATTAAAGTGATGTGAATCCAGTTTGTTGTCTGTCCCCCTCTCCAATGAAGTTTAAGGCCAAACATTGGTAAACAAATCAACAACACAAAATAGCCACCAAAACTCTAAATTTTCGTTTTTCTATGCAGTCTTTCTGGGATCAAATACACCTAATACACTTTCTTCTCAACCACATGGCTGATAAGAACCAACTGTACAAGACTATGTCTTGGTTCAATCTCTTTAAAAAATGATTTCATGCAGACTTTCTGTTGTCATGGGAACAAAAGTGAAAAATCAGGTTTTTCGTTATTATATCCAGTTATACTTGGATTAAAATTAATACTCCTAATACATATGCTTTTCCTTAACCTCATGGTTTATTAAAGCAAAACATTACAAGAATGTTCATGGGGTGCATCTCCTTAAAAAACATTTGTTGCCGTGGCAACTAAGGTAATGAAAAAGAGAAACCTAAAAAACAAGAATTACAAACTTGTACCCCCCCATCTCCATACGTACACACAAGTCCCAAAGCTTAGACAATTGATGGATACTTACTTTAACCTAGTAGACCTCTATCAAGTTTATACCTGGATCTAAATTTTAGGGGTGTAACAATACACTCAAAACGGTATTTCAATATGTTACAAAATTAATAAATTGGCCCGAACTAGGGTCAACAGTTGTGCATAGACTTATCCTCTATAGAAAAAGAAATATTGTCAAAAACCACAATGCTCAAGCTTGTATATTAGCATAACACAGTAGACCTTTATCTTGTTTGTTTAAATCATCGCTAGGCCCTTGCCATCACAAACCGTTCAGTGTTTATAAAAACATGTACAACGCAGAGCTTAGACATTTTGTGTATAGTACGGCCTAGAAGACATCTATCAATCTTTTTAAAAAGCATATCTCCGTGATAAAAAATTAACATTGCCCTATCGTTCTTGTAAGTTACCTTTGTCCATGTAAGAACCTCGTGTCAAAAACCTGACTAGGCCCAAAGCTTTGATATCTAATGTAAATCATCATCAAGTAGAGTGCTCTCTACAACTACTCTCATTACAATTATACCCTCTTTACAACAATGCTTGTCACAGTTGCATAAACAACATTAATTTATTTCAATATACCCCCTCTAAACAACAAACACACTTTTTGACTCCCGATGGAAGTTGTTGTAGAGAGGGAGCACTGTATAATTCTTCAAAGTTTGTAAACATTTTGCCATAAGGTCAAACATTACTAGTTAATGAATTTTTTTTAATACATTGTCAAACATACTATATTTGTTTTGTAAAGAATAACGTTGTAGACGTTAAGATCATAGCCTGTTATCAAAACCGTACCCTCCCAGCGGCTCTTATGTCAAATTCTAATGACACAGCTGAACTATATAGAGTCAGTAGGGTCCTCTCGTTAAAGCATTTTGATCACACAAATAATGCTTGATGGATAATAAAATGCACCAGCTTCCTAGAGATGTGTTTCATGAATTTCTGAAATGGAAACTTGTAGCAATTAGATCAAGGTGTTGATTTAATCAAGTTGATCTAGACAAAAACCATGGCTTGCTGAACAGAAAGAAGACTGGTGAGAAGGAGTTATTTGTATCACAAAGACCACAACTGCCTTAAGAAAGTGAGTTTTATCAAATAATATTAGATCCACATAGAAAATTACAAGAGAAGTGTGCCGCTTGAATTTTGACAAACAAATCAATATGTAATGTCATGATAATGAGCCCCAAGCGGCTCTTAAAACCTATTCACAAGACTTCAAGGGAACACTGCATACCACTTGTATGATCAAAAGAGAGTTATTTTTCCAGCTGCAGTTAAGTTTCTGAAATCATATCCAATATTCTCTCGATGTAGGTGAAATGTTGAACTAGCACTACTTGTCTGCCCGATATAAGTTTATAATGTGACGGATTACGGTATCATGACATGTATCTATGGACTGATATCATGGTTTTGCTGCACTATACATGTATCTGTCTCAAGAAGACATTATCTCTTTATAGCTGAAAAACTGTTGGTGAGATGATAAACCAAATTCACTCATCCAATACTTGTTGATTCTTCAGAAAACAGACACAAGCTATCGGAGACGAATTGGTGTCAGAACTTATGTCGTATATGATTCCATATGCTTGCCATTGAAGAGTATGCAGATTAGCTAATCATTGTAACAAAGGACTTAGACATCAAATGACAATGAATTCCTAAATGCAAAGGACAACGGTAACGCAACGCATTTGTTGAGGAAAGTCTATTGCCATGTAAGGACCGGAATGTCAGATTCCAATACCGTTGTAGAAGAACAAACCACTGATGTTTTCATCTCTATTTGATATAGAAAGGCTTATGTTCTAGAGACAGCAAACATACCGTATCAAATGCTGACCGGTCTATCATACAGTGGACTTAGATGAACCACAAGCAGTTGTCTTTGCTGGTAGCGCTTGCTAGGATATTCAGCCATTCTATATCAGATTGTAACAGCAGAAACAATGTGTTCACAAATGTAGGCAGCAGCTGAACTACTGTCTTCGTTATTATTGATGGGCATACCTTTCCGATTGCCATTATGAAGACACAGAAAGGTTCTACATTTGAAGATATTATTGGTGTTTTGATAAACATGGCAGGTATTATAGGATGTCAATCAAATCTAAAGCATGTAAGAGAAGTGCCAAAGGTATCAGCCCCAGTTGGTGTGTTATTTGCTGATATAAGGTACCCCTGCCTGTTGATTTGGGCAATTCCAAGTAACAAGACTGACTTGACAGGAGCTCTCTCTGTGAACAGGCTACAGAGCTTGATAAACATGACCAAATCATAGGTGTGGCTGGTGATTTCCCTGATGAGCAAAAAGTCAGAAGCCGAATCAAACAAGCCTGATGTAGACACGTAAATACCCAAGCTTGACAAGAGGAGGATATTATTTTACTCTTTTCTTACAACCGATGTTGACAAAATAGTTGTTCTGGTCAGATACACTAATGTTTTGATTCTTCTACTGTCTCATTGCCATTCAATGTATTACACCAAACTCTGGCCGAGAGAGTTGGGGTCACAGAAATGAGTATACTATTCCTGCTCACACTATATTGTATGACATAACTGTCCTTGAAACCATTCCAGTCGTACACGCTTTAACATCCTTATTCCCTAGCCAAAGCAAATAGACTGCATAAAATGTTTTTGCAGAGAATCATGGAATGATGCAAAGCTTTGTAAATAGAAATTTTCAATAAACAAATGCTAAAGATTTATCTGATAAAAAGTACAATATGGAACACTTTGACTCGTTAATCAAGACAGTGTCAATCTCGACTGTTTTTCGAGTCCCATTCATTATAGTCGGTCACAACAAGTGATGCACTATCATTACATGTGAAGCATTTACATTTCCAGACATTAGGGTAGACTGAATATCAGTGGCTTTCCATCTTAATGATATTTACACCAATACCCAAGTTGTGTTGGAAACTGACTTCCTGTAATTACTATACTAACACTATGATTTAACAGTGTAAACTTGTGCGGAATATCCCGTATACTGTCCAGTGTCCACATCACAATACAAATCCAAGGATAACGACAACTACCACTATGAATAGGAACTATATGATATTTTGAATGCAGTATGTCAGTTATAACTAACCAAGAGTAACTACAGTAGTTACAACTGTATTCTTTAAAACCATGTTTGTGCCAAAACAATGATGTCCATGGTAAACAAATTGAGACCAGATTAGACACCAGTTTTATCAATCTCCAAAATATTTGCCACTAAGATTTTAATACAAAGTCAAAAGGTTCCAAAAGGAGTTATTTCCAACATTTATTGAACTGCGAAAACATTTACTTCCTTTTAAACAGGAAAAAACCAGTTTCCCACTGTAACATATAAGATAGTAATTTAAGTAGAGCATGGAGCATTGTAAATCGTAATTGTACTCAACTTACTTTAAATGCAAAAATGCTCCTTATCCGCCAATTTCGCTATGGTTATTTTGTACCTCTATATAATGTATAAGTGATTTATACATGTACTGGGCATACAAAAGTTGGGTATCGCCCGGGTACCTCTATATCCGATTCTCTCTCTCTCTGTGATGTCCAATTAGCCCAAAGTTAGCAAATTTGACAAAATTAAACCAACCTGATTTAACTTTGGTTACCATGGCAACAAAAAGTCTTCATGAAATCAATTTTAAAGAGATTGACCCAAAACAAAGTATTGTACAGAGCTTTTTGGTTGTAATCAGCCATGTGGTTTAGGAGAGGAAAATGTATTGTGTATTTGATCCCAGAAAGACTGCATAGAATAACGAAAATGAGCTTTTTGGTGGCCATTTTGTGTTGTTTTTTTTACTCATGTTTGACCTTAAACTTTATTGGAGAGGGGGAGAGGCAACACACTGAATTCAAATCACTTTAGTTATGGTTAAAAGGGGGTCTGTGATATATAAATAAAGTATCTAAGCTTTGGGCAATGTGATTTATTTTACAAGAATTTTATTTTTTTCAAGATTTCTCTATTTTTTACTTTGGTTGCCATGGCAACTAGACATCTTCATGTTATAAATTTTTTGATGGAGAATCAACCCAGGAACATTCCTGTGAAGATTTGTTGTGATAAACCATATAGATTAGGAGTACCAGATGTATTAGGTATACATTGTATTTAATCCCAAAAAGATGGGATTTAATAGCGAAAAATAGCGTTTTGGCGGCCATTTTTTTTACCATTTTTTGGGCTTTCAAGGCACCGGAGAGGGTGACAGGCACCCTAAATGGATTCAGCACACTTTAATTATGATAAAAAGGTGGCCTGTCAACTTTTCCGCAAAAATGCCTCTAACATTTTTTTGGAGCATATTTCTGAGATTTCCGACTAGTCTATACTGCCACACGTCACTAGAAATCTGTGTTTTTTCATTTAATAGTTACTATAGTATATACAAATGTTCTAACGCACATCAAAATCAATGTTAAACGCCATTATATTAACACACTTTTCGGTATCATCATTGTATGGGTGAATAACAGTTTGGATCCGGATGAGACGTCGAGTTACAACATGCAATTTGTATATATTGATAGAAAATACTATCGGGTATTTTAAAATGCAGAGACTCCCTATCAGATCGCCACGGAGCGCTAAGTATCTACTGATTTGCTTTGTTGGATGATGGTAGCGCTCTAAGGTGATCCGATAGCGCTCTAGTTACGATCTTGGCGATCAAGAAGCGCTCCGATGGCGACTTAGGCGATCAATTAGCGATCTGATGGCGTTCTGGCCGGAGCACCACGGATCTTTGTGCAGGGGAGTAAACCGACGGCGACCTTGGCGGTCATGGAGATCAGATAGCGACCCATTTGCGCTCAGGTAGCGCTCCTGGCGACCTCGGCGCTCTGCGTGGCGACTTTCGGCGCTCTGACAGAGCGCCATAAATCGCCGTCTCGTGGAATGGGGGTATAACAACCAATCAATAATCGACGAATACCGACCAAACACCGATGAAATACTGGCGGCAACCGATTGATCACCAATTGATCACCGATTGAACTGCCATTAACAACCGATGAAAACCGATTTAATTTACATCTTTTTTCATCGGTAGTAAGTATAAGTTCACCGGTGGTTTATCGGTGGTTTATCGGTGACTCGTCGGTGATATCGGTAGTAGACAGGTTGGCAATCGGTTATTTGTAAAATATTTTCACCGATCGAGAATCTTAAACACGTTTAAAAATCCCAATCGGTGATTTTTCCCCGACGAAACTCAGATTAACCTAATAGCTATTGATAGGTGGAAAACAGGTGGCCAATAGGTGATGTCGGTAGTAAATAGGCTTTCATCGGTCCCCATCCTAGTTTGGCGAAAAAACAACCTATCTATCACCGATGGCTCTGTGTAACCGGGGTGTTATTGTCTGTAAATATATCAAAGAAGATGGAAAGTTTTTGCGGTGAACAGGTTAAATGCAATGTAATATGGTTCATGTACATCATTTATATATACTTTGTTTTAACGTGGACTGTAGTAGGACCGCCAAAACACAGTGTGCGGGTCTTCTGATGTTTTGTCTTACTTTTGACATCTACATTTAAAACTATTTTAAGAAATGTTGTCCACCGACGCTCTAGGCAAATGATGTTAGATATTCAATTTCAAGAAGACAACATCAGATTCGACGCATAGACGTTTGAAATTTCGCTTCCTGTCTATAATGACTTTGTTTACAAATTATTTTTGGGGGGAAACCTCATTAACCGAGTTTCCTTAACCTCTTCGCTGCCATCATTTTTCAACAATTGTCGTCTGCTTTTATTTCTAAAGTTTAAAGTTTAGGTAGTTTGACTTCAGAAAAATTAAGATGGGTATAAAACATATTGGATCCAGATCAGACGCCGCGTCACGCGGCTTCTGTTTATGATCCAAACTGTTTGCAAATAACTATAGTACTCGGGCTAAGGCAGTGAAGGGGTTAAAGAGGCCCAATACAAAATAAGGCCTTCACTCATTTTGTAAATGGATAGCAGGTGTTTACATGAACATCAGTTTAGGAAATGGATTTATGTAAAGTACATAATTATCAAGAAAAAGAAGGGATTGGACGCTGTCAGGACTCGAACCCTTCCGGTGATGGCAAACAAATGGGCAGTGCCATGACAAAACCTGCTTTATTGCATTGTAACATTGTACCAACCAAGCACCGTTGTAATCAAAGGCTCTGCATCGGGGGTTGTCGTAGTCTGGTTCCCTGCCTAATATAACTTCGGTTATTAGGTAAGGCACAAACGAATAATGGCGGCGCCCATGGAGAAGACCGGGTGAGTTAAAACAAGAAGGAACAACTTAAAGTTTTGATGGCAGGCAGAGCTGCTTGAGTTGAGAACAAATTCCAAATATAAAGTCTGTATCAATTTCAACTCTGAATGACGTTGACATGTGTCCGACATGACCCAAGTTGTACTGGGCTCAAGAGCTTCTAGAGTTGAGTACACATTCCAAATATAAAGTAGGTACCACCTGCAGCTCCAAAGTTATGGCCAATGTTTAATTCATCCGATTTTACCTCTAAATGACCTTGACATTTGTCGGACATAACCAAAGTTGCAATGAGCTCAAGAGCTTCTTGAGTTGAGTGCATAACCAAATATAAAGTCTCTATCCTATGTAGTTCCAGAGTTATGGACATGGGTATTTAGTTGTGGACAGACGGACAACCCAACAGACAGACAGACAGACAGACAGACCAACAGACATACCAACAGACAGACATATAGGCAAACAAAAACAATATGCTCCCGACTAAGTAGTATGTGGGAATAAAAATACCGACACATCGTTACTTTTCACTAAAATCTTAAAGGAAACGTATATTGTCTGCAAGCACGGTCGCGAAAATATGTGACTTTAAGCTTTAAAACACAAAAAATCCCACGTCACCACTTAGCATTGTCATATTTAATCCTATCTTAATGGTATGAATCATATGTTAAGATTTTAAGCGCCTGCCATCAAAACTTTAAGTTGTTCTTTCTTGTTTTAACTCACCTGGTTTTCTCCGTGGGCGCCGCCATTATTGGAAGCCCCCTTCAGGGGACTTCCTCAGTGTTTAGGTTGAATGTAGCCATTTTCTTGGAAGGAACTTCTGCTTATTGCGAAACGGTGAAAATAATTGGCGCAATAGTGTACAACCAGTCAAAAATGAGATGTCTGCGCATGCCTGAAACTAGGTTGCATAAATTTTCGCAGCAACCAATTTTTACGAAAATCAAATATTGTGGTTAGGAATAAATAAATACGAAAGAAGACTCAAGCAGGAAACGCAACACAAACAATACACCCATCTCTAAAGCAGAACACACACACAGCCATAACATAACACACACACACACACACGCACGCAATCCCACCCACACACCAAACAGAAAACAAAACGCAAGACAAACATAAAGCAAAGTGAACATAGGAGCCCGCCTTGGTACGGTCAGCAGCAATCAATAAATAATATAAATTAAAAATTAACAACCACTGGGGGGTTAAACCTGGGTTTAGGGGCGCCCAACCTCACATTTATCTCCTATATTCACCTATAAAGACGAACAGTGTACATAAAATATAAACCCTGTTCCACAACCTTACAATCAAAAAGACCGCCAGCACAGTAAGTAAATACATGTAAAACATCTAACAAAATTCTATGACAAGATTATTAGTAACACAGGAAAGAATTAAACATTCAAGCCCGTGTTAAAAATAACCCACTATGGCAACGGTCAAATTGTACTCAAGCGACTAGTCTGTAGTCACGAGTAATTGTAAGACATAGAAGGGTTCAGGGTACGACAGAGAGGGAGAGAAAAAACAAAGCACGAAAATCCGACATAACTCTCCCGGTTAAGGACGGCTTTAGAGATACATCATCATGTAGTGCTAAGCCCTGTCTGTCGTCGCACAACCAAAGAGGAAAGCATAGTTATCAATTGTAGATTGATCGATAACCAAACGTGAAGTGCGCAGCAATATAGTTGGATCATAATCTTTTTTGAGGAAAAATCTAATACGTTTCACAAATAGGTTTTGAAAATGCATATGTCCAAGAATCTTACGAAGTCTGTAAATCACAGCACCATAAAACTCCGGATGTGAAATACCTTGCCGCAGAAAAGACTTTAAGTTACATTTATACTTGTCAATGAGAGGAAGATTTCTATAAAAGAATTAAGAAAATGTTTTACGAAGTTTATGAAATCTGTACCCCTGTTTAAGAAGCTTTTCAGTAATAGTTTTATTACGAATGTGGAAGTCCTCAACAGAGGTACAAGCCCTAGCAAAACGAAAAAGTTGTGAAATATAAACACCGTAAGATGTAGAACGGGGAACATCGCCATCTAGAGGAGGATAATTTACAATACTAAAATCAAAATCATCTCGTTTATCATAAATCTTAGAAGAAACAATTCCGTTATTTATTAAAAGATTCAAATCTAAAAATGGTGCCGATAAATTTGACTCGTTTGTTTTATAAAGGCGTAATTCTTTTGGGTAAATGAAAGGAAACAACGTATCAAAAAATGGGTTGTCTATATTAAAAATATCATCTAGATAGCGCGATGTGTTGTTAAAGGCTTCGATCATATCTGCCTGTGTATCAGGTTTTAGACTTAGCATAAAATCCCTCTCATAACAGTACAAAAATAGGTCTGCGACAAGGGGCGCACAGTTTGTACCCAAAGGGATACCAATCACTTGACGGTATATGGTACTCCCAAAACGTACATAAATATATCCAGAAGAAATGATAGTGATTTACAGACATCGGTGCAAGTCCACATAGTGTAATGCTTAACCGTGTCATTTGTAAAAAATGCACGATCAGTATTACACGCCAGAAATAGTTTCCTTTCTCTGGCAAAAGTCTTTTCAGTTTCAGTTTCAGTTTTTATTTACAACTAGGCCCAATATGGGCATCAGCGTTAACATCAATAACAAGAAACAGCATACATCAAACACGATTGACTAGAATGGAATGAGCATAAATGAATTACTAGACAAACATGATATTAAATATCAACCCTAAAAGCAAAGTTAGTTATTATGCGTATTTGGTAAATAATGCAAACCCCGACTTGAAAGATCCTATTAAAAAATATCCCACCTCCGGGTCTACACTGAGTGTAAATATAATTCTTTGCTCAAAGGGTTAATAAGAAGTAGAGAAAGGCAACTAAATTATTTAACTTCATCCATAATCTTACTTACAAAAATTGCCAGTTTTAAAAGGTCGCCTCTGCAATCATTTTGAAAAATCTGCTCTAAATTAAAAGTGTTTGGTCTCAAGAATATCCTTGGTAAGTAACGTCTTCTTTCATTTCTGAATTTGCTACATTCAAAAATGTAATGAAATTCGGCGCCCAAAGCATCAGAATTACAAACGTGACATTTTCTCATGTGGCGATCAATGTTAAAGAAACGACCCTTTTCAATTGGCAGCTTGTGGTTACTACACCGAAAATGACAGAGAGCTATAGCATATTTTTTAGGAAGCAACTTGAAGTAGTTTTCAGATTTAAATGAAGATTTAAAAATTCTGTAGGTTGAGCACTTGCTAAGGGAAAATAAGTTCTCACTCCAGAATTGAATATACTGATCCTTAATTCTTTGTTTAATTACAGTACAAAATAACGAGGTTGATTCAACAGACTGAGACTGCCAGTAATTTGCAAACCCTAATTGTTCTAAGGATTTCTTAACATATGTAACCCATGGTGAGTGATATACATCATGATTATGTAACTCATATAATAGTTTATATATCATGTATGAAATTTTATCATGCTTACTGTTAATTAGCCTACACCAGTAATTCAACACTCTATACTGAATAGTTCTGTCCAAGGGGAGTAATCCTAATTCCCCAAACACCATAACACTTGTAGTAGACTTTTTAAGAGAAAGTATCCTTTTAATAAAATCTAATTGAAACTTGAGGACAACATCATTTTGTTCTATACCCCACACCTCTGAGCCATACAATAATATTGGTGAAACCATGGATTCGAACAAATGCAGTTGCATATCTATATCAAGACAAAGTGATCTCGCTTTTTTAAGAATGGAAAACATAGCTTTTCGAGCTTGATCACAGAGATGTTTCTTAGCTTTGTCAAATTTGCCATTAAAGTTGAACTTAATTCCAAGGTAGCTAAACTCATCAACAACCTCTAACTTATTATTGTTAAGGTAAAATTCTTCTTTATTCTTGCTTTTGGCATTGGAAAACACCACAATTTTAGTTTTAGCTGTATTAACTTGTAATTTCCACCTTTCACAGTATTCATTCATTGCATCTAACGCAGACTGTAGATCATTGCTAGATTCGGCAAAAAGAATGGTATCATCTGCATACAGCAGTAGAAAAAGTTTGAGGTAAACCTCTACAGTGTCATCACTTAAAAATGCACTAAAGGACTGTGATAAGATTTCTAACCCACTGTAAAATTGTGACATATGAGCTACAAGATCATTTAAGAATATTGAAAATAATATAGGCGATAAATTCTCACCTTGCCTAACACCTGAAGAGCTAGGGAAGAAATCTGACATATCATCTTTGCTTTGAACACAAGATTTGGCTTTGTCATAGATATTAAAAATGATTTTAAAAACTTTGCCATTTATATCATTTTGCAGAAGCTTTTTCCATAATAATACTCTATTAATAGAATCAAATGCCTTTTTATAGTCAACAAATGCACAATACAATTTTTTACCTGAATAATTATATAGATCTATCAATAGTTTAAGAGTGAATATGTGGTCTGTTGTACCATACTTCTTTCTAAAGCCAGCTTGCTCTTCACATAGGATTCCAGAATCTTCTAGAAATTTATTCAGTCTGTCGTTCAATATACTTGTGAAAAGTTTACCAAGACAACTTAAAATAGTAATGCCCCTGTAATTATCAGGGTCACTGATTTCTCCTTTCCTTTTGTAAATAGGAAGTATAATACCTCTGCACCATATATCTGGCATACAACTAGAATCTAAAATAATGTTAAACAACTTTGTCAGTACCGGTAGCATAACATCCTTAGAATTTTTCAAATATTCATTTAGTATATTGTCAAACTTTGAGGAAGCTTTATTATTATGTAGATTTCTAATTGCAGTCAGAACTTCCATTTCTGAAATAGGTGCGTTTAACTCAAAGTTGTATTCAGACACAATATTCATATCAAATTCTGGGTCGTCATGGTTTGATTTCTCGTTCAACTTACTAAAGTGGTCAAAGAATACTTCGGTTGTTATTTCCGACATAATCTTATGTTTATCATTCGAGTACTTATTCAAAAATGACCAGTAATCTTTAGAGTTTGAACTTCTCAGTTTTCTAAATTTTGTATTTAAATCCTTATGGAATCTATGGAATTTTTTATTTATTTCTTTTTTATAAGTTTTACTTTTATCCTTTAAAAGATCGAAGTTCTCTTCTGAATTGCATTGTCTATATTTCTGTTTAGCTTTAAAATACTCTGATCTTTTAGAATAACACTCATTATCAAACCATGGTTTAGCAGACCCTTTCTTATTACTAGTATGTACTTTATTCTTTTGCACTGGTTGAGTTTTCTTAACCATGTCAGCATCTTTAGCAGCATTTACCAGAATATCTGAGATGGTTGAGGTGATGTTGTTAATTTTATCCGAAATATCTTCATGCCAGTGAGTTGATAAGTAATTCAGTTCTTCAACAATATTTTGAAGTGCCTCTTGATCAATGGAATTCAAAAATTTATCTTTTGCGGCCTTATTCCAAGTAGGTTTCTCTACAAAACTGGGATCTGTATCAGAATTATTATCAGTATCCGGAGCTGTATCATTCTGGATAAAATTTTCAATTGAACATGGATTTCTTATGGAAAAAGATATTGCTCTATGAATATCTGACAATAAAGGGTCAAAATCACAGACATCAAAGGTATTAACATGACTCAATAATTCTGAGGATAATAACACATAATCAACAATACTACTCCGTATAGTGGTAAAATTACCAATATCGTTATCACTACCGCATCTACCATTGGCTATATGAATGTCAAAAGATTTACACATATCTAATAATCTGTAGCCATAATTATTACACAACATGTCACATGAGGCCCTAATAAGTGGGATTCCAAGAATCTCCAGATTTTGGCTGTTCATATCAAAATTTGTATCAAAATCAAAATTATCAGTGGCGATATTTGGATCTATTTGTAGAAAATCAGGTAAAGATCCGCATCGGGCATTAAAATCACCAAACAAACAGATATGTGAATTCTTGGTATCAAAATTTAGGATATTAGCTTCAATTCTATCATATATATCTATATTACTGTAGTTTGATCCCTCAGGGGGGACATATATGACACAGAAAATAGTATTATCCCAACAAGTCTTTTCAAAGGAGAACCACAAGCAATTTTCATCTTCTTCATTCAAAATTTTTAGTTGTTTAGCCAAGCTATTTTTAACGAGTACACCTACACCTCCAGATTTGCGTCTAAATTTTTTCCTATTAAAACCAAAGAATTTGTATCCATCAACATTTATAGAGTCATAATCATCACATTTAGTTTCGACTAGACCAACAATATCATAATTATTTACAAATAAGTCAAAATCAGGCAGTCTTAGTTTGTTGTCCAAACCACAAACATTAAGTGAAACAATTTTTAAAGTAGAAATAGTAACATCAGAAAATGGTTTTAAACAGTAACTGTGGTCATGAGGCTTTAAGCTCTCTGATGAGGAGTTAATAGCACATTCCAATATGTCTTATTCATATCTCTCTAACTTTAGCTCTTTTAAGTCAACGTCCACCCCAATCTGGAACAGATCATCCGGGCTTGACACAGTAAACTTTTTACCATTCTTCGTTCCATGGATTATCCCTTCCCTTGTATAGACATCGGTGACCCCTGGTTGCCTCTTCAAAAGATCTCGCAGACGTACGCGGAGTTGAGTTAAGTCCTCTGTGATAAACACTGGCTTAGTGTCAGCGTTTCCCTTGTACTTGACAATTGATTTTAAATGCTTCTTGTTCTTGAATGTACGGTGAATACTCTGTCGCGACACAAGTTGTATAACCCGTACCGGAACTTATCACTTCGATAAGGAATAAAACTCTTACCTTCACTACACAAGATGTTACATGCTTGTGTGGCGGACGTAAAAGTCGCTTACAACTACTAAACTAACGCTAATTGATTTTATGAATGAACGTAGGCAGCTTCACGCAAGGTGAAAGTAAAATTGAAACCTTTTACTGGAGTTCCCTGTTTACTTTCACTTTCTCATATAAGCAGCATTGTGTTAACAACGAACTGTCTGGAAACAGTTATACTGGTGCCTCCTATTCTCGCGGGGCTAAGCCTTAGAATATATATAAAGCACATAAATTGTTATTAAGAATTCTTCTTTGTGGCTTAAACGTCAGTAGAAACTCTGAATAAAGTATAACATCAATAAAAATAATAATAATAAAATCTTATCTAGGTCATTTCTAAGTATTTTAGAGTCACTTTAAATCTATCATAATTTTGCAGCTGTGGCATCATTTTTTGTTTGTTTATTGAGATTTGAACTATGCACAAGTGTTAAATAAATGACAATGTGCAGCAGGTTTTACATGTGAAATTTCGAAAATAGAGAAGTCAAATTCAATTGATGATTTATGGGTCCATGCACCTTCTTCCAACAGAAATTTATCGGAAGAAAAAAGTTGATATATTTCTGGATGTCAGGAATGCCCATTTCATCTGAATTTATTAGGCACGAGAATATGAGAAACTCTGAGAATACGAGAATTGACGTTAACGCAATTTACTGGTCGCTATATATAGAGAGGTTCGTTTTACATAAAATATCTTCTCAAATATCTCAAGTATACCTTTCACCTATAGTATTCTTTTCCCAAACCCTACATAGTTTTGTTTCCTACCATATATACATGTCACTTCATTAAAACTGCTCGGCTTCCTTGGCTTCTTTTTTTTAAAGAAGCCAACTTGTTCCTTTTTGCTTGACCCAATCACGTAGTGTCAGGGGAAGCAACCAGACTAGGGTTGTCGAAGCTGCCAAATACCGTTGATTATACTGCTAAATGCAATGCTATAGATTATCGCGGGTGTCAAACGGAGTAGATTAAGACGGGCTGGCCTTGATATACACGGTTTCAATGCATTAGGACAAGTTTTGTCATGATAAGGCCCAACTTTACAAAAACTTGTCGGTAAAATGCTAAATGATTATGTTTCTTATTCTACTTGACTTGCATACAAGTGTACTTC
Organism: Gari tellinella; assembly: GCA_922989275.2. Taxonomy (NCBI): domain Eukaryota; kingdom Metazoa; phylum Mollusca; class Bivalvia; order Cardiida; family Psammobiidae; genus Gari; species Gari tellinella. Next base: position 26,467,714 of record OV277862.1, read on the forward strand.
ATACTGCATGTTTCATCACGGTTCGCACTACACTTGTATTTGCTAATTGGTCAGGGCTACAGCTAGGAGAGTATTTCAAAAAATAACATCTTTATAACTGCATAAAACACTATGGTGTCACTACTCATTGGAATCGATTCTAGTTAGTAGTAACACCATAGGAATTAGTGCTGTAATAAGTGAACAAAATGTAGGATTTGTTCAGTTAACTCCCTCTTATCTGGAGCCCAGGGACGAGGTTATAAAACTTAAAACGAATTCTGTGCTCAAAACTCGATAACAGGCTCTAGTTTTTACAAAACACGTTTATTTGATTTTTGTTACCTGAATTGGATACATTTTATCACAGTATCATTATGTATGAAAATACTGGTTATAGAATAAAATCTTTGCCATGTGCTGGGACAAATTCTGATTTTTGAGCACAGAGTCTGGGAGTTACATAAAGCCATTATGTAAATATCGTAATCAACTAGTGGAATACCGTATTTTGGGCACCGGCCCAGCCTGTTCGTCCACAAACGCTGCATGTAGCAGGACACCAAATTACGTCATTTGCGACGTCGTTAACGTAAACAACGTTACGTTATGGCAGAAAATCTATATAGCAGAGGGTGTGTTGAGCCGAATTATTCACACTACGAATTCTTCACACCGTAATTAGAGGTGTGAAGAATTCGTACGAAAGGGTACGAATTCTTCCACTCGTGTGACCAATGTGTGAAGATTTCGTACGAATATGTCACACAATGGCAGTGTGAGATTTTCGTACCCCCTTTTTGAACGACCTGTTGGTACCTACGGATTCTTCACACATCACCTTTCGTTTAACATATCTTTATGAAACAAGTTCTAACAGCTTAGGCAAATCACTTTCCATAGCGCAAAAGATGGTGTATTGCGTCGTTTTATTGCAGTGTTTACGATTTGATCAAAAATGCTCTTTAACAGCCGACCTAAATCCGAAGAATTATCTGTGGATAAGTACAGCCTTTTTTATCCAATGATCAAACTTAAGTCCCGTTGAGTTTATGCTTAGTTCCCGGCTTCCTTTGAGGCATAATAGGCAGACAACCGACAGGTTGCTTGCCGAATGCTGGTAGATTGTTGGTATTCTTAACGGGATGGGGAGAGATGGGACCCGTGGCCGTGGTCCAGTGCTCATAGTGACTATAACTTACACTCAATTGGCTCCTTACTGCTGTTGATTCGAATCCCAATCTGAACATTTGGGCTTTTTCATTTGGAGGAGCCCTCAAGCTGGCTATCGGAAATTCGGTGCTTTTACCCAGATGCATTATTTTACCTGATACAGTTTATGACGTGCATCCTGTTTCTTCTCCCATATGCAATTAGCTTTATGTCGAGATATGACTGAAATACTGTTAACATAGTATGAACTCAGAATTCTGGGCCTCGGTTTGATCTTAAAGTGGAGTTAAAAGCTAGTTTCAACGACGGTCATAGAAACGACATCGCCTTAAAATCGGTCGATTCCGGGCACCTTACACGTCGATCGGACCCGAGAAAGCTTTTGACCTAATATACAAACGTATACAAGCGTGTCAGAAGTCGGACAAGGCCGTCTCCATCCGGCGTTTGTCTATCATATACCGGCCGTTGTAATGACGAAAAGTGACCCTACCACTCAGAAGTGTGACCCCGGGATATTTTTCGACTCAGAAAATTAACCTCCCGGGTCATTTTACTTTAGAATGGGGTGGGGGGGGGGCACATTTCGTCTTTACACCGGCACCCGACTGGCAACCGGATAACACCGGTTTCCTTTCGGTCTCCCACAGTATTGCACGTTTTTACTGAATGCCCATGATCTGGACTACACGATAAGGCAATCGGTAGTATGGTTCCATGTAAGAAAGTAAGCAACATAACAAAGAAGTGAAATCAGTGCGTCTTTGTAAACCTCATTCATATATTTAACCCACGATAACCAATATCGGGCGATGATGGTCGCCCGTCTTAAAACCGTTGCCCGTCCGGTATTTAAGGACTATCGCGGCAGTTTGTTCGAATTTTCAAAAATACTTAAATATTTCCTATACAACATCTGCAACAGATACCAAAGTTAGCGCTGTTGCTACTTATTGAATGACAGAGTATCGCGTAACACATTCATCTGTTGTGTATACATGTGTAAATGTTCAGATCTGCAATCAGCCTCAAACAAGAGGGCCATGATGGTCGGAATCGCTCTTCTTGCAGCCCATGGTTACTGTAATGGCGACATTAAAATTGGGCAAGTTTTCACTAAGCTCTCATATCTAAACTTATCCCACCTACTCATGGCCTTATTGTTCAAGCTAGAATACTAGAAACCAATCATGTACAAGTGCATGTAGATGGTCAAAACTGTATCATTTGTGTAACCCCAAAGACCTCCCTATGTTAACGCTATTTAAGGGCTTTAGTTTATTGGACAGAGATAATCACCTCTGTTATGAACTTAAAGAAAAACATGTTGGTGGTTTTGATCTCATGCGCTGCTTGTAAGCAAATGAGCTTAGCCTAATTCATCTTCATGAAAGAAGGAATTACTCTCACCGCACTGATGCAGGAGTTATGATCCTCATGCAAACACTTTTATACATCAATCTCTTTCGATTAAGGAATATCGCGCCAGTTTCATTTTTTTACAGTCAAAGGGAAGCAACTTTTGCAAAACTTCTGATGTGTTGTCTCCCTTTAACCAATTCAATATAGTTTATATTTGAAATTTGTATTTTTTCCTACCTCAAAAAGCTTAATGGTGTGGTTATATAATTTGGCGTCCACGATAAGTTATATATACTAATAATGCTTGTAAAGTGATATATTGCTGACGATTAAACAGTGGATTTTGACACATTTTAGCATTTAAAAGTGGTTAACATATATCATTTATAGATAGTCCTATATGTAATTGGATAGACATGCGTTACTCTACATGCAGACTTTGTATTTTGTAGAAAAAATAGTTCGGGTAACCATAACTGTAATTAGTGATTTCAGTAAATTAATGCTTTATTAATATTTGTGAAACATATTGGCAAAATCTGAATGTAAGAACTGTAGGAGAAATTTTTTGAAAAATAACTATTTGATGTGTTCCCTTTATTGACGAATAAACTGTTGTTTCCATGTTTTTATGCTACTTCCTCATATTCTTTTCTTTTTTATGAAAACATATGAATAACCCAATATCTAAGGAAAATTACAAAGCTGAAGAGGGGTGTTCTGAGATTTTATTATCAACAGCACGTGTCTCTGGATACTTAGGGGTATACCAAAAAACAAGCTATTAAGAAAAGAACCAGTTCGGGGACTCCCTATTTTATTTCATATTTCTGCACAACAGGGTATATACTAGCAACATGCAGAATTTGAAAAAAAATCTGAATGGTTTGAAAATTCGAACAAACTGCCGCGATAGTCGTTAATGAAATGTTAATTTCAAAAGCTTCGGAATGGCAGAATCTCTCGGAAAATAGTAGAAAGGGGAATACCTCTCACGGTGTTTATACAATAATTATGAACTGTGTTTGCAATACACGTCTACTCATTAAACTCTTTAAATGAAATTTCACCTTTAAAACTTCAGTAAAAAACAAAACCATGACAGTCGGACGATCGGACAGACAGTCTACGGTAAGTTGACCGACCCCGACGTGTCATCATTGCCTTCAGCTGGTGACACAGAAACCGGTCCATACATTTATAAAGTTCTTAGAATGCATCGTACAGACGGACCGAATAATATCCGATACGACGGAATCGAGTAAATTATATGGTCACCAAAGTGCTATTACTACCATGCTATTTTTCAGTTTTATGTGTCTATAATTAATTATATCGTGTGCCGAAACTGTGACATTTGTACCCCATGTGACCTTGACCTTTTACCTTATGACCCAATTTAAACAGGCAGTCTAGTACATATGTTTTGTCATTATGTGAAATATAAGACATCTATCAAGTAAAGCAAACCTAATATGTCCCCCTATCCATCTGGTGGCTAAAAGCTTTTTGGAAAGTGTGACGTTTTCGTATGCACAAATTTTTTACATTCGTTTTTAAAAAAAATCGACATGTGAAGAATTCGTATCTACTGTCAGGGGGGGCTGAGAGTAAGTACGAATTATTCACAAATGTGCGACATATTCGTATGAAATTCCTACGAATTCCTCACAGGTGTGAAGAATTCGTAGTGTGAATAATTCGGCTCAACAGAGGGTGACTGACTACGGCTTCAATTAGTTTTATAGGTTCTTAAAATTCGTGCTCTTTATTTATCAAGGCTCGCGTCATATTATTTTAGTCAACTCGTTTATTAAAACTGATAAATAATGAGAACTCATACAAGATCCTCTATATAGGCACCTAAACAATTAGAATCTAAATCTCTAATTATCGAACTCTTCCGGACTAAGCAAAATAAAAGTGAAGAGAAGTTTCCGGGGAGGGCTCAAAAGCGTTAGAACCGGTACAGCTATTAAAAACATAATCACATAGCCTGTTTCTAGTTTTGAAGATAGGAAACCGCTTAAAGCAGGTTGAAAGTAAGGCAGAAAGTGCCTTAAGGCGCATTCTGCTTTACATTCAGTCTGCTTTAAGCTACCATCTGCTATAGGATATAAAAATACTTATATGGTAATATTCATGACTGTATAAATTGAACTATTTGCTTTAGTGGAAGAATACATTAAAGGCGTAAAAGGGCGTATTTGTGAGGTAATGGGTTAAGACACATGGAAGACTAATGGTGGACAAAGAGTGAGGCAGAAAGTTCATTTAGGTAGCCCCATGCCTTATACCCTCGCTGTTGTCTTCATAAGTAAGTTGGCGAGCCAGCAGAGTCAATATTGAGGGACGGAGACATTGTTTGTTAACTCTTTCCCCGCTAGCTGCGGACTCGTGATTGTCGGTGCAAACAGTTTATATCCACATTGGATGACACGTAACGCGGCGTCTCATCAGTATTTAAACTGTTTGTCACTCTGACCCTGTATAAAAAGGATTGCCTCTATTGAAAGTAGGTGAAAAAATCCAGCCGTAAAGGCCGTTTATTGTGAAACCCAACTAGATACCCCCTATATTTACGCTCTTTCGTATGGACGTCAGAAACGACATGAGTGACTTGTATGTACATGTTCGTTATAAATTCGCGTATTGCGGCGTTGTTTGGGGGAATTTCATCAAACAAAAAGTAAATCTTAGAACAAAATATCATATCACGAGTGCACCACAAGCGAAATTTAGTGATCTAGTCGATTTTAGAAGCATTTCAAGTTGATAGTTTAGGCTTCCTGTTCGATTCCCGTTGTACATCTTTTCTCCATTATATGGCAGATAGTAAAATAATCGTTTTTCATAATGTGTCAAGTGCCTGTGATTAGATGGAAATAACACTCATCCTCGTACATAAGTTTCAACAACAAATCATCGTAAAAGAGCGTCACCTATAAAGTCAACACCTATACCATATTCCATCTTTAAAAATTCAACATACCGCAGACTTGTTACAACACATTGCCATAAAGCGACTTCTACTGTCGTGATTTTAGTGCCTTTATATGGCTCTGTTTGTCACCGTTATCGGTGAACAACCATTTTGGTGTTTTACTCTCAGCGGAGAAGACGTTATCCATTCCCGCTGAAACGAATCTAAGCTCAAACGAATACAGTGTTCCCTCTCTACAACAACACCCAATGGGAGACAAATATGTATGTGTTGTTGGGAGGGAGTTGTTAAAGGGAGAGGAAATTTAGACTTGGCTTATATTTGCAAACAGCTTGAATTCAGATCAGACGCCGCGTCTGAACTGGATTCAAGCTGTTTGTCATTCGTCATTATATTTCTTCTATCAAAATGTCCGCTAATATGTAACTTTGAGAAAAACGAAGACAACATTTTTTAGCAGACGATAGTGCAGTAGTGCAAGGGTTGGCGACCGGCAGGCAAAAAGTTAAACTTGTTTTTGAATCGGGCTGCTTGAAATAAGTAAGCATTGAAATTATATAGGATCAGAAACAGGAATCTAACGTATTTAGTCAAAATGCTCAAACTTTAAACGCGAGAAATAGAAATAGATGACAATTTCTAAGCAGTCGATATTTTGTCAGGGACTGGAATTAGTTAGACGATAGAGTAGGATGAGAAAATAAAACCTAAATTGTTCGAGCTCTGGGAGATATTCTAAATCACGCTCATCTAAAAGCTTCAGACATAAATCCATTGACCTAGTATAGTAGGAGAAAATATAACCCCGAACCGTTTAAATTACACTTAACGTATACGGTTAACTGTTGCTTGAAATTGTTGACTTTATTCAATCTGAATGTCAAACAGTTTGGAACCCGATCAGGCGTCGATCAGAAGCCTAATGTTGCTTAAAGCTGCTCGTAAATGACATCGAGTTTGTATGGGTATTACAGTAAAACCTCTCTATAACGGCCACTAAAGTGTGCTAATTTATTAGTTGTTTTTGACAGGTGACTGCTTAAAGCATGGTGACAGTAAAACAGAAAGCTCCTGTAGGAGCTTTCTGTTTTACTGTCACCTTGCTTTAAGCTGTCACCTGTCATTTAAATAACCAATTAGTCCTCGTTTTAGTGGCCGTTATAGAGAGGTTTTACTGTAACTAGTTTGTTCGGGGAAATAGCCTTAATCCTTTTACCGAAGCGGGCGACTAAAACCGACTTTGCAAACAGTTTGGATCTAGATCAGACGCCGCGTGATGCAGCGTCTGGTCAGGATCCAAACTGTTTGAAACTCGTATCGAAATGTCGTCGCTCATAGTGCCTTTAATCTAACTTCGAAACAATATTGCAGACAACAGTATAGAAGTTAACTACAAAAACGCGGTGAAGGGGTAAAAACCTAACGTTTGATTTGGCGTTGAAGGGCTATTTTTTACCGCCATAAACGCCACCTGACGAATGGCAAACACTTTAGATTCTATTCAGACTTTTGCAATACACGGTGTCTGATAGGAATCCAAACTGTTTTACACATATCGAGATATCTTCAGTCAGAGTGTCCCAAATTGAGCTGAATTAATGTAAACGATATATATAATAGCGGTAAAGTGTAAAATAAAGACGATAAAATTTGGTGATAAAAAAGGTTAATCTCCTATCGGAATAAATATAGATGTATCTAATAGGCCAATACCTGAGAGACGAAAGTAAATGTCCAATATATCAGCGAAGCTTTTAGAGTTCAATTTCTATACTCTTGTCGCTCGAAAGTATATCTATCTGTGACAGTAGAGATGTTATTCTTCTCCCTTTAACTCTTTTATGGCCTACTTTTATCGTCTGCTTTAACCCCCTTACCGCCAAAATATCCTCTGCATTTGTAGTGTCGTCTGCAAAATCTTTAAAGTCAGATGTATGGCTGTTTTGACTGAATAAATGTCGATACGAGTGTCAAACCGTTATTATCAATCAGTTATTTGTATCAAAACTGCTTGCAAGGTCGCCCTTTGGCACCAATGTTGGTGAAAGAGTTACGCGAAACTAACTTTACTTTGGAAACATTGATGATCCATATTACCCTGAGTGGCAAACAGTTTGGAGCCTGATCAGCGGTCTGGTTTCTTGGCGTCTGATCTTGGTCCGAGACTGTTTGCAATAGAAAACGTTGATTAGCACAAACACATTTATAGGTGAACAATAAAATATTCTCCATTGTAATGTATTCTCTTTCAGGATAAGGTATGCTTGAAATATTGTAGCCTGCGTATAGTTCTCAATTTAAAATGATTATTGTATGCAGTTGGACTGAAGGCATATCGCTTTGTGTATGTCCATCAGTTTAGATTCTGACCAGACGTCAATACTCGACTTCTGATATGTAACTGCAAATAACAGTATATATATAACAATAATAAAAGTTAAGTTATAACAACAAAAGTTAATTGAAAGGTTGAACGTTTGAAACTACCTTTAAACCCTCTGCTCCATAGCATTGACCTTTTAGCACATTCAATTTATTCCTACAGTTAAGAAAATAGTTCAACATTCATAAATATGTATTAAAAGAAATATTTTCTATGTTCTAGTAGATGGTAGCTTAAAGCAGGCTGAAAGTAAAGCAGAATGTGTCTTAAAGTGCACTTTGCTTTACTTTCAACCTACTCAAAGTGGTCCCCTATATTCAATACTAGAAACAGGTTATGGAGTAAAGGGTTGGAACTTGCACTGAAGACTTTCCACAAGTTTTTCTCCCCGTTGAAAAAGGATGTCGACAGGTTTATGCCTCTCGTATATAATCCAAATTATACATTCACGGACACCACGTCATCTTCTTTGAACAATTGCCGAATGCTGTTATATTTAGAATTTGAAATTTAGGTAAATTGAATAAAATAATAACATCGCATTGAGTGTCAAACAGGATTGATCCTGATTAGACATCGAGTTACTCGGCGTTTGATCAGGATCAAACAGTTTTGCAAATAATCATTTTACTCGGTGTAAGGTAATGAAGGAGTTAATAAATACACCGATCCTAGTTTTATCCAAAACGACTTGGCCTAGTAATAAAGACATTTAAAATGAATTGATGGTTGTGTTACTTGACTCTTAAATAATGTAGGACGAAGAAAACTGAGATATTTTGAAATATCAAAACTGTTGTTTCCGTTCTATTTCGTATATACGCTGCTCTCTCTCTACAACAACACCCAATGGGAGAAACATATTGTGTGTTTTGTTCGGAGGGAGTTGTGATCACAGAGAGCCAGAACGTAGGTTTTTTTTGTGGGTGTTTGCTTGTGGCCTAAAATGACCAAAAAGTATTAAAAAAAAACACCCAAAAAAAAAACCGGTTAATGAGAATGTATCGCAGACAAGGGTTCGAACTGTCAAAAATGCCATTTCACTACCTCCAGTAATAAACACGTCGTTTTTATTCAAATATTGATCGATTCGCCTAGATCCCACAGTTCCAAGTACCTAAATAGTCACATTAAATAATGCTAACCATTGACTTGGTCTCGAAAACGAAATACTAATCCGAGCTTGATGTTGCCCATTTTACTAGGTTGACAAAGATGTTCAAGACTGAACAGCAACATAATACCATGCAGGGAGAAACGGACGCATGCGACCAATAAACGAACATATAAATATAATAAATGCAACTTACGAGCATAAATAGTCGGTAACGGGTCAACTCGGCCAAAAACCAACTTGGCCACGATCCAACTCGGCCAAAAACCAACTCGGCCTGGTCCAACTCGGCCAATGTTTATAAATTATTATTGCTGAATATAAATTATTGGGGGTGAATAATATATGTTAATCTTAGGCTTACACACTTCGAATAAAGAGTATAAAATTTATATGCATGTAAAAAAAGTAATTGAACTTCATGTACTGAAATGCTTCCTAATGTTGAACCATATATATCTATTCTTTATTCGAAGTTTTGGCATCGAAGATGGGAACGTGGAACCCGCTATTGTGAGCACAAATAAGATAAGACAAACTACGATTAGACGAATTCAATGTCGGCAAGATAATTTGTATATTATCTATTATAATAAATAGTCATGGAATATCACAATAATTAGTATTAACCAATGATTTATATTAACTATCACATGCTCTCTGGTTAACCGTAATTTATCCTTAGAAACATTTGTAATTGGGGTAATTCAGTAAAGTGCTTAAACAAATATATTACGACTCAATTTGCTAAAAACCTCTTGACATCTTACCTCAAGCTTTAATGCACGTGCTGTACGTGGACCACGCGATTAAATTTGTTATTTTCTGTAATTATTTCACTGACATCTAATTTAAAAATACTGCGCCGATATTTATGTCTTAATAATAAGATATATACTATTCATATAACATTTAAGTACAGTGTGTAGAATCAAAAATTGTCAAATAGTTTTGATCCTGATCATACGCCGAGTTACTACTATGCTCATAGTCAAACCTATTTGCCAACAGTTTAATCAATATTGAATTGTATTATATTGTTGATTGTTGTTGTTGAATAATGATCAAGTTGTAGAGATAATGTTCATTTGTATTAATTAACAATTATAAAATTACACCTATCAACAATAAGATCTAATTCTACAACTACAATACTTTAGCTACAACTACTATCATTACAGTACTATGACTCAAAATTTCGTATTTCAACATGAAGACATTACAACCGGCGGTAGTAGTCCAGTGGTAACACTGTTGGACTACGGTACCAGGGGTCGTCAGTTCGATCCCCCGCCGGACCAGCGGTCTGACTATGGGATTTTTTCCGAATCCCTGATGATGTACAGGAATGTCCTTGAGCAAGACATGTACCGCGAATTGCTCCTCTCCACCCAGGGGTTAAAATGGGTACCTGTGAGGGTCTGAGCCGGTACTGCGGCTGCTTTAGCGCCATATGTTAGCAGTGTTAAATATTGTAGGCAAGATGGCTCATTGATCAGGGGGTAAATGTACAGTCGGCTGAGCGGTCATTCGGACTGAAAGTAGACTTTAACTGGTACTTTTTACCTTTTTTACAACAACCATATATTTAGTGAACATTATTTTATAAGTCTTGATAAAAAGCTTGATAAACTTTATTCATATCACTAACTTTCCTATAGATATTTATTGAAATAATTTTTTTCTGGCCGAGTTGGACCATAATATCTGGCCGAGTTGGACCATAATTACTGGCCGAGTTGGACTGGGCCGAGTTGGTTTTAGGCCGAGTTGACCCGCATTCAAATAGTCCGTGAATCGCTCTCAAGTCCACCGATTTCGCACTATTTCTGTTCAAACTGTCGATTTAACCGCTGGTTCCCATGTTTACTCATGTGACCGATTGAATAAGCTAAATTAGAACCTTACCTTATGTAGACAGCTCCGGGCCCAGATGACGTGAAATGACGTATGCAATCACCTCAGTAAACATGGAAGCCAGAGGTTGAAATGTGAGTTACTACAATGCTAACTTCTCATAGACCAAATGTAACATTTTGCATGTTGTTTTTACATCTATCCAAAAACTACACTGCCACTCCTCTATGACATTGCTGTCTGAGATATGCGACATTCTTTTGCTATGCGACATTCTTTGTTGGAATGTCACATATAGGGGGCAACTGTAAGGTCTCTTGATCTCTGTCACTCCTCTATGACATTGCTGTCTGAGATATGCGACATTGTTTGGCTATACGACATTCTTTGGAAGGTAACTCAAATGTCTATTGATCTCTGTCACTATATGACAATGCTGTCTGAGCTATGGTATGTGCCATTCTTTTGCAATGTGACATTATTTCAAATGTCACATAGAGGCAGGTAAATCTAATGCCTCTTGATCTCTGTCACTATATGACAATGCTGTCTGAGCTACGGTATATGCCATTCTTTTGCAATGTGACATTCTTTCAATGTCAGATAGAGGCAGGTAATTCTAATGTTTTGACATTTTCTTTCTTTGTTATTAAGAGTGCTTCTTTTTATATTTTATAGGAGCGTGTGTCACGGTTTACACATGTGAACATTGATCGCTGTAATTCGGCTGATCTGTCCAGTAGCTGTCCCTCCACACTGGTCCAGATATCGGCGCTCTCGTTGCATTGCCGCACGATGGCAGTGTCTGTCTAAATTGATCCACAGTCGCTCTTTGGTTGATTGTACGAGCCGTAGAGTTTAAAACCATTTCTGCCTTTCTTCTCGGAAATAGTTCTTATTTTTTTTAAAACAAAACCGTGAATGAGACAATTCAAAAGCTTAGTGTAATAAAATTATATTAGATGGCAGTTTGCATGACATTTAGATATAATTTGTAATGGTCAACATATTAATTATTCTACCTCTGTAAAGTATTTGGGTGCTATTTTAGACAAATTCTTGTCTTGTGAGGCAATTGCCAGATCAGTCATTACTAAGGCAAACAGTAAGCTGAAGTTTTTGTACAGAAAAAGCCATTATTTAAATTTGCACACAAGAAAACTATTGGTCATGGCACTTATTCAATGTCACTTTGATTACGCTTGCTGTTTTTGGTACCCAGCTCTTACTCAAAACTTGAAAAACAGACTTCAAACAACTCAAAACAAATTAATCCGTTTTGTTTTAAACTTAGATGCTAGAGAACACATAGACATTAATCATTTTAAATACCTCAACTGGTTGCCAGTATCAAACAGAGTTGATCAAATAACCCTTTCACACGTGTATAATATTTCAAAAGGCACTGCTCCTATATATCTTGGTGATTATTTCATTCCTTTAAGCTCTGTGCACAAGCGCTGTACAAGGTCTAACATGACAGCCATTCCCGTTCAAGAGGATTCGTTTTCTTTTACTTTTACTGATAATGGACGCTATGCTATTCCTAGAGTCAACAACTTTGGTAAGAAGTCATTTCTTTTCAGAGGTGTTCACTTGTGGAATGGTCTTCCTCAGAATTTAAGAGTGAGTAAATCCTCCACTCAATTTAGATTTGATGTCAAAAACTTCTTGTTAGCTAAAGAATAAGTTCTTTACTTGATTAGTTTTTATTCAGTTGCCTTCTGATATATATGTGTTAATTAAGATAGGTTTGTTTCATTTTATCATTATTCTTATGATTTGTTCTGATACTCTGCTGTGTTAATTTTTGAACATGGTCTAGTCATTCTGAAACTGACTAACTTTGAGCTTAACAGTGATTACAATGATATTTCTGTGATACTTTTAATTCAAGACACTATCTGTGATATTTATTTATAATAATTTACCGTGACTCTCTGTGTCTTGCCACTAGAATCAAGGACCACAATGAAAATAAGGAAACTATTTTTCCTTTTTTGTGTTATCCTTGGTTTCTAGTGCGCATTACATGGCTCTTATATGTTTTACTTTAATTATGCTTTGCCATGTTATGTACACTTTTTACCGAAATAAATCTATCTATCTATCTATTCAAATTGTCAACCCTCGAAAACAAGAATATCACCCTCGGCTTCGCATCAGGGTGACATTCTGTTCCTCGGGTTGACAATTTAAATGTCACGCAAACAGCCATCTAATATTTATATAATATTTACCAATAATATGCAATTAACCTTTTTTCACACGTCAAACGCAACTACAGTCGACTGCAGTTCCGATTAGGTTTAGAAGCCGCATTCCGCCGGTCTAATCATGCGAATTCACTGTCTGGGACTTAGAAAGCCAAGAAAGCTAAAACCGGAACCTGTTTCACTGTTAGACTTCAATACTTGATGGAATTTACGCTTAACAACTGTCATACAAGAAAACTCATTGCAGAAATCAGCTGCAAAGCTCTTTAACCCTTTACCTGATAGGCTATTTCTAGAATTGAAAATAGGTTACTACTTAAAGCAGGTTGAAAGTAAAGCAGAATGCGCTTAAGGCGCATTCTGCTTTACTTTCAGCCTGCTTTAAGCTATCCTGTGCTAGAATATATTGAAAATTGTCCCTATAATATATATCAAATTATTAAATTGGAACTATTTTCTTCAGCGGATGAATAAATCAGATTCGCTAAAAGTCGCTTCTATGGGGTAAAGGGTTAATCACTATAACGTCCCTACGAATGGTATACACAATAGCCCCTTCACTGCCTTACCTCGAGTACAACAGTTATTTGCAAACAGTTTGGTACCTACTTAATATGACACCGCGTAACGCCGCGTCTCATCCGGATCCAAACTGTTTGAAACTCATTTCAAAATTTCTTTTGAGAAAATAAAAGCAGACGACAATTGTTTAAAACTGATGACGTCATGGCATTGGAAGGGTTAGTGGTGTTTTTTAATCCGCTGTGCAAACCACCTGCAAATGGACGACGTACCTGTGGTGTTAATATAAAGTACTTGGCACTTTAGTACTTTGCACGCTGGGTAATTTCATCGTCTGCAACAACTGTCGTCTGCTACTTTTCTAGAAATTGAATTTTCTAAATTTCTTTTCAATACAGGGTCAAACCGTAAAACAGTTTGGATTCTGATGAGACGTCGCATTATGCGGCGTCTCATCTGGATCCAAACTGTTTACAAACGAAATCACTGTGGAACATAGCAACCGCTAGCATGCGACAGTTCACAGAGGTAATAAATCGACTAGACGTATTTTAGAAACACCAACAGAGTGTCAAAAGGTGTGTAAACGCCTAAACACTTAACTGATTGATGGCTTCAAACTTTGAAACCATCTATAGTCAGCACCAAGTTCAAAACTTTTACTCCGTTCTCATCGGCTCAAGAAAACAGCAGTCAACCAAACACATATAGTGTATATTTGATGATTAGCTTTCACCTATGATATGTTTGATTGATCATAGTTCACTATTTGTTCAGTTGTCCCAAGAACATTGCCATTTTTACGTAATGCACGGGTTTATAAGATTGTTAAAAATCAGTAAGAGGCAGATTGATATGAGCGGCATTCAGAATTATGGCAGATTTGGTCTGCAGCATCCATATCTTCGTTGCCTGCAATGCCAACATAGAAGTTAACAGAATATAATGTTTTGGGGGTTTGGAAATACTGTGGTATTTCGGACTCACTCACTCACAAATGTGATGTGCGAGTACATCTTGGGATGACGAAGTGTTGCGTTCTATTATTTTCAAATCTGAATCTACATACAGCAACAAAATACACAACAGTACCAAAACACTTTGTGTCATTTGTCCTTTACTGTGACACAGTTCTTGTTCACTGATATTTTTGCATAATTAAGGGTTTCCCTGTTATAAACACACATACTTCGTTATTCTTCAAAGAATACGAGCACACTGTATAGCCGAGTTTTACCTTTTAACCCATTACCCCATTAGCATGTTGTGTCTTTAATTAATTCCTTCGTTGAAAAAACAAATTTCAATTTTTACTTTCAGAAATATATTTACTGAGAAATATTTTCTATATAGTAGCAGATTGTATCTTAAGGTAGTCTACCCGTAATGGTCGAACATTAAAACCTCAACAAACCATACATTGTTCCTAAGGTATACACCTAATGGACCTATTCATAAACTTTTATGAGCATTGAATAAAGTCTAGGACAAAAACAGACACATTTGTACCTCTTACCCCCCTTTGACAATTTTACCGGTAAATCAACCGACCACTCTTATTTTAAAACGCATTTTTTCCAGACATTTTATGTATTTTTTTAACAATAAAAGCCCTCATAGAATATATATGGGTGCACTATAAAAAAAAAAACAACAGTAATGCAGATTATTACAATTTGTATATAAAAATCGACACGGTAATTGCATTTTTCAAAAATATGACTGTCGATTATTTGCATTTTTTCCGCTGCAATTTTTTTTTCTTGTAGAATTACATGTGTTCTATGTCCGGGCCATATATTTGGGGTGTAAATTAATTATATTTGACATCTAAGTAACAATTTGACAAAAAAAATGAAAAAAGGTGTCCTGTCAAAAAGTTGTCAAATTTGCTCTTTGAAAATTACCCCTACGAAATTTATGCAACGGAAAGAGAATAAGGCAAAATAAAAAAGTACCTGTGTTTCCGGTAACCCGACCGACCCTAGTTTTTTCCCCGACCCTAAACTTTTTTTTCACTTTTCGAAAAATATGTTGACAAATGTCTGTCATTTTTTAGGCAATCGTTTTTTGAGGAGCGTATTACAGAAGATATTTTCCGTTAAATTATTTAAAAAGCTAATTTATAGACGTTTAAGTGTTTTAATATTGATCTTTAAATAAGATTTAGTAAACATCGAAGTGAAACATGCTCTAAATCTGTTATAAAGTAGCTTCCTTGAAGATATGATTTGCTAGTTAGCTATCCATTAAAACATTCAACATGCAGACAACACATACTAATGACACATTTAACATACATATAACACATTTCAAAACATCACTCATTCCATCTGTCATATATAAGTCACTATTTTGCTGTCTTGGTATATCAATATAATAAACTATCATACCGGTTTAGATTTTTTAGATAATTTTGGTAATGGGACCTATCATTAAAATCAACAATTTGAATGGATATTTATAAGGTTTGTTATGTATGGCCAAAGGATGTGCACAATAGAATACATTCATACATTTTCATATATAAAATACTCCATCAGAAAGTTATATGTATTATTGTAGGTTTTTTATAAAAAATATAAAAAAAAAGATTTTTCGACCGTCCGTCCCTGATTTTTGGGGCATGTAATAGGAAACATGGGTTGTTTTTTTGGCCCGATATACAATTCCAACATTTCTTTAGCATCTCATTCTCAGTCCTTTGCAATAAGACATATCATCATAAGCTTTAAATAGGACAAACAATCCTTATAAATAGAAAGTTTCACCTATATTTATGCATATTGTAGTCCATTTAAGTGCATTTCAAATGCTAAATTAACGTGTCCCAAAACAATACATTTACATTTTTTCTAAAAAACACCCAACAACACATAACTTATGTAAAATCTAAAGTTAACCACTTATTACCCTCTATTACAATTTATTATAAGCAGGGTTTCAGATAAGGGGATTATTTCAAAAACTAAAACCTTTAAAGGGAGGTAATTGGATCTCTAGTTCTGTATAACACTCTATGGTGTTACTACTAGTTTTAATCGCGAGTATTAACACCATGGGATTTGGGGCTGAAACGAGTGTTAAAACGTTGGATTTATTCATTTTACTCCCTCTTCTTATCCGGAGTGCTGTTCGATTTGGTTTTGGGCCAATTTGACTCGGGGTCCGACTTAGTTTTGGGCGATTTGACACGTTACCGTTTCCCCGTAGACCACTACATTCACATATCTTCAATCAGGGTCTGCATATCTTACGTACAATTGACCACCAACCCCTTTCTGGAGTTACATGATGTTTGCTCAGATAAAGAAACGGGTCACGCCATGAACTATGAAACACGATTGGCAGCAGCTCAAACCGAAAGTAGATCTAAAGTTTAGAATTTTGCAATTCTCTTACCGTTTTTCGTATTATAGTTGTAGTAGGATGCTTTTAGATGGATTTGGCATTATGTACTGTATACCCGTGGTCTTTTTACGACCTAAATTGATTGTTGGTTTCGCCGATTTATGCTTATCATTTCGAGAAAAATTCAATTCAAGTCGCGAAACTCCATTATCATCAAATGCCGAAAGTTGACAAAAAGTGAGAACTTATTTTGCAAATAATTTAAATCTAATCAATTAAAGGATTATATTAGCAAAAATACCTTACCTGCTATGAATCTTGCTATCGGTTATAGAACTACTACTTTACCAGAAAAAGCGAAGTCCACCTGAGCTACCCTAGTATAGCACCGCATATACGCCCGCACCGCGGATGTCCGCTTAATCATATAGACGCTTGTCTAATTATCCACGTGGTTTTTTTCTGGTCGCCATTCGAACTTCACGAAGATTCTCTAGGCTCCCAGATGTTCCTGCTTTACTACGTTCTTCGATTCTAAGTATCATTTATTATGATCTGATTTTTATCTTGAACATTTTTCCCCTAGATTTATCCTATTTTCGAGTGAATATTTATTTTAATTAACTTATTCTACTCGTTTGTTGTCTTTGTTACATTGCAGGGTCCCAGCATGTCCCAAATAAAAGGCTCATGCGGGCATAACATGGCGAGCTGGGATGATCACAGCAGCTGTCTGGGCTGCTGTGGTTGCTCCAGCTCCGCCCCTTGTTCCCTGTCCTCCAGCTGGTCAACCGACACTTGGGCCAAGCTGGAACGGAGACGTTCTTATAAATCTAGGAAGGAACGCAGAGGCTCTCGAGAAACAGAGTCTCCTCTGCCAGGGGTTACGCCAATCTTCGGTGAAAGCCCCTATTGCTCCGACAGGGGAGCCTCGGTTGCATCTGGCTCCCCCGGTCTTTCAGACCAGGTCTCCGACCACCCACCTCGTGCGATGGTCGGTACCGACCAGGATCCCGGTGGTCGGTCCGACCACCGGCCTTTGGAGCCCCTGACTGCTGCCGTTTCTACCGGCCAGTCATCTCGTGGTCGGTCCGACCACCGGGCACCGGCCACCGACCATTTTCATGGTCGGACCGGCCGTTCTAGCTCACCGGTCACCGACCATCGAGCACCGGGCACCGACCATCCTGTTGGTCGGTCCGGTCCCATTTTGTCACCGGCCACCGACCGACCTTTCAGTGGTCGGTCCGGCCACCGGCCATCAGAAGGGCCGGTCCGGCCACCGGCCATCATAGGCGCCGGTCCGGTCTCTCTTCTGACTCAGAGTCTTGTGTGTCTCACAGGGGCCGAAGGCGGCACAGATCTAGGTCTACTAGATTTGTCCGTTCTAGGCATTCCCGCTCCTCTAGGACCCGTGCTGTGGAACGCCACCGGCGGAAGAACTGGAAACACTTCTCTGGATCCAGTTCTGCCTCGTAAAGTTCTTATCTGTCTTCCTCCAGGAGCCGGAGTCGCTCGACATCCCCTCCTAGAGCCAGATCCAGGAACGGGCCCTCCCATTCTCTTAGGGATCCGTTCCCTTCTCTGCACCCTACCTCTCAGCAAGGTTGGGTCCAGGTGCAGGGATCACAGTTCCTGATCCCTTCCGGATATCCGGTAACCGGTCTTCCACTGCCGTCGGCCCCTGTTCCGGTAGTGGAAACTTCTCCTGCTCCCGTTCCTATCGGAAGCAGTTTTCCTCCTACTCCTCTGGAGGGCCCGCTCTCTCCCGTTACTGATCGCTCTCAGGACGACTCTAAATCAGTCACTGAGGACGACGGGGAGATCGACCCGACCATTCTCTCCTTCGACAAGGCCTGTGAGGATGTCTTTGATATCCTCCCTGAGGACCTCTGTAGCAGACCTGTCTCTTGCTCAGAGCCTATGGCCTTGTCTGCGGGTGAGACGCTTCTTTCCGCTCGGTGAGTTCTGTCTCCCCGAGCTTCCAAGCTAGCACTTCCGGTAACTCATACCGTTGCTGGAGTGCTTAGCAAGTTGGATTCTTCCAACAGGGTTAGATCGGAAGCCTCTTGGTCGGTGCCCTTCAAAATCACTAGGGAGGTGGCACCGAACGCATCTATGCGTCTTCCGGTCCCGCCACCTGACGCTCCTTTTCCAGTGGCGAATATTCCTCCACTGGATGCTGATGCCCAACTCTTGGGTCTTTCTCAGCCTTCTTCGGTCACCCTGTTCATGTCCTTCTTGGACAGGTGGGAACTAAGGCAGAGGCAACAGGTGGGACTTGCGTCCAATGCCGACCTGTTCACCGCTGCTTTAATTCAGCTCTCCTCGGAGGATAATCCTTCCCCCGAGGTTCTTAGACGGCTGGCTTTCCAGGTCAGCCGCTCTACCCGCATCCTGTTGATGTTAGCCTGCTCTAACACCGCCGAGATGATTCGGGTCAGGAGAGATGCGTTTTTTAGCAAAACATCTCTGCCTGTACCATCCTCTAAGGAGACTTTGAGGTCTGCGCCTTTATCCTCCCCTCAGCTTTTTGGTGGACTCATCAAGGAGGTAGCCAAAGCTGATCGGGAGTTGCAGCTTCATAAGTCTGCTGCACGGGATAATAGCTCAAAATCAGCTAATGCCCGGCGCAGTTCTCCTTCTTCTTCTTCTACCCCTAATCAGCCTAAGCGGCAGAAGACCAAGCAGAGCAAACAAACTAACCAGAGAAAGTTTGATAACTCTGCTAAGGGAAAGACTAGTTACCAGGGTAAATCAACTGATTTCAAGTCGGCACAGTCGCCTTCTTCATCTAAGGCGTCTGGTGCAAACTCTAGGGGCCCTCCCTAGGGATTTGCCCTTTCTACCTCCTCCCCAGAATGCTTCCGACATTCCAGTGGGCGCCAGGCTTCTTCACTTCTCTCAAGTCTGGTCCCAAATAACTCAGGACAAGTGGACTCTTGCCATCGTCAGAGAGGGCTATTTCATCCCTCTCGAGAAACGGCCCCCTCTATCGAGTGTCCCCATCAATCTTACGTCGGAACATCCTGACCTAGCCCAGGCTGTGATAAGCCTGCTAGACAAAGCGGTGGTAGAAAGGGTCCGGGATCTTCAATCCCCGGGATTCTACAGTCGCCTTTTTCTTGTTCCCAAGAAAGACGGCTCTTGGAGACCTATCATCGATCTCTCTTCTCTAAATCTGTATCTAGAGAAGGAATCCTTCAAGATGGAGACGCAAGCCTCTATCCGGCTCGCTGTCCGCCCATTTCAGTGGGGTCTATCTTTAGACCTTTCGGATGCGTACTTCCATGTGCCAATCCACTAACGATCCAGGCATCTTCTCAGATTCTGCCATGGCTCTGTGATCTATCAGTTTCGTGCCCTACCCTTTGGCCTGTCTTCAGCGCCCAGGGTCTTCACAAAACTGATGAGGATAGAAGCCTCACACTTAAGAGTGGGAGGTTCGATCCTTCTCCAATACTTCGACGATTGGCTCCTTCATCAAGGAAATCGTCACTCTCTTCGCGCCGATCTGGCACGTTGCTGGGGAATCGTTTCAGGTCTAGGTCTCATACTAAACCCAAACAAGTCAAGTTTGATCCCATCCCAAGACTTTGTCTTCGTATGGACGGACAGGAACATAGTTCGCGTTCCCCCTGCCAGAATAGATCTAGTTCTAGATCTGATTCAGACCTTCTTACACAAACGTAATTGCTCCGCCAGGTCTCTTCTGTCCCTCCTAGGGACTCTGAACTCAACGGCGGACTTCATAGAACTGGGTCGCCTCTTTATGAGACCCCTTCAGTTCTATCTCTTAGCTCTATGGAGGCCCCACCGGGACCACCTCTCGACGTTAGTTCCCCTCCACCCTCCATTCCATCAAGCTCTGGAATGGTGGCTGAACAAGGACAGGATGCTGAAAGGCGTTCCTCTCCATCTTCCGACCCCATCTCTGTTCCTCTTCACAGATGCGAGCAAAGAAGGGTGGGGAGCACACCTGGAACCATCGGGTCTAATGGTTTCAGGCCTATGGTCTCGACAGGAATCTCAACTTCATATCAACAACCTAGAATTGATGACAGTGAGACTAGCTCTGTCCTCTTTTCTATCTGTTCTAAAGGGCCACTGCGTGTCTCTGTCCACGGACAACACGACAGTAGTTTCTTACATCCACAGACAGGGCGGAACTCACTCTCTTGCTCTCTTTCAAGAGACAAAGAAGCTTTTTCTCCTGTGTCAATCCTCCGGGATCACCATACGAGCCAAACATCTAGCGGGCAGACTGAACTCTATAGCAGACAGCCTGTCCCGCCGGGACCAGATTCTGCCATCAGAATGGTCTCTCAATCAGAGAGTAGTCAACCTGATATTCCTTTGCTTCGATCGTCCACTAGTGGACCTGTTTGCGACCAGACTGAACAACAGACTCCCTCTGTATGTGTCCCCAGTTCTGGATCACGCAGCTTGGGGAATAGATGCCCTAACTCTGAATTGGGATCACCTGTTCGCTTATGCATTTCCCCCATTCATTCTGATTCCGGCTGTACTAAGCAAAATCAGACAGTCGGAATGCAAAATTCTACTAGTAGCTCCGTACTGGCCCCAGAGATCGTGGTTCAACGATCTCCTGGAACTTCTTTACGATCATCCCAGACCTCTTCCGCACCAAGAGGATCTGCTGTCTCAAAAAGGAAACGTCTTTCACGACAATCCTCTCTTGTTCCACCTTCACGTGTGGCCGTTATAAGGGAATGCCTCAGAAAGAAGAAATTTTCTTCTGAAGTCTCCACTCATATCACCAAGGCTAGACGTTCTTCGACGTGTACAGTCTATAACGCCAAATGGAACATCTTCACAGATTGGTGTAGTAGAGGGAAGATTGATCCAGTCCATCCCTCTATCCATCACATAGCTGATTTCCTCACATATCTCTTCGAAGATATGGGTCGAGCTGTGAGTACTATTAAAGGGTATAGAGCTATGCTCTCTCATACTCTCAAGTTTCGTGGACAAAATTCTATTGGCTCAGACATTCACCTATCAGATCTGCTTCGTTCTTTTGAACTAGCTCGACCTGTGTCTAGGTCTCTCACTCCCAAGTGGGACCTATCGTGTGCTCTCTGGTCGCTTACTAAGGCTCCGTATGAACCCTTAGATAAAGCTTCTCTCCTTCATTTAACGTGGAAAACAGTATTTTTACTCACGTTCGCATCAGCAAAACGCCGGAGTGAAATCCACGCCTTATCTATTGATGCGGGACATCTACGTTGGCATAGCGACGGTTCAGTCACATGTTTGTGTGAACCAGGATTTCTAGCCAAAACTCAACTCCCCTCTAAGGCTCCGGAACCTTTCAAGATTCCTAGCCTATCTCACACTTTAAACAGAGCTGACCCTGATCGTACTCTTTGTCCGATCAGAGCTCTAAAAGTTTACGTTGACAGAACTAGCACTACTCGCGGTTCTCGTAAACGTCTCTTTATTCCTGTGAAAGGAAAATGTGATATCTCTGCAGCATCCATCACGAGATGGGTTGCTTCTACTATACGCTTTGCGTATTCTAACCTGTCGGAAAACAATTTGTCTCTCCTACAGATACGTTCTCATGAACTCAGGGCTCTCGCTTCTTCGTGGGCCTTCGTTAACCATGCGCCTTTAGATGACATTTTGAACGCCTCTTCGTGGAAAAATGCATCTAATTTCTCTTCATTTTATTTGAGATCTTTCTCTCATACTAGAGATAATCTTCAGGCTCTTGGTCCCCTAGTGGCTGCTCAGAATATTATTCACTAATATCTCTGTTCTAGCTTTTTCTATCCTCTTTTCTCGGCGACTGGAATACACAGTTATCGTTAAGAAATCCAGCTAGCTTATGCTACCTGAAGAGGATGCAGTCTGACAAGTACTTAGGTGAGTACACGATGTTAATTATTACCTTCCCACCTTTGCTACGAAGTCAGCAAGATTCATAGCAGGTAAGGTATTTTTGCTAATAAAATATAGTTTTTATAGTAAAACTCATTTTAATTAGAAAATGCTTACCTGCTATGAACTGGAGTCCCACCTCCCACCCCGCTTATCTTTTCTTGTGAGTATTTTTCTTCTTAATTGGAAAAAACCACGTGGATAATTAGACAAGCGTCTATATGATTAAGCGGACAGCCGCGGTGCGGGCGTATATGCGGTGCTATACTAGGGTAGCTCAGGTGGACTTCGCTTTTTCTGGTAAAGTAGTAGTTCTATAACCGATAGCAAGATTCATAGCAGGTAAGTATTTTCTAATTAAAATGAGTTTTACTATAAAAACTATATTTTAACATTAGCTTCCATCTTTTATAAACATATTGCGAGTATAAATGATACAATATTATCGAAGAAAATAAAATTAGAAAAATGATAACGCCACGGACATGGCCGAATAGGATACGGACATGACCGAATGGTTACGACATTGCTAAAAAAAATTCCCGACGTCTGATAAATTTCAAAATGGCGGATTACGGGTAGACTGCCTTAAAGCAGACTGAACGTATAGCAGAATGCGCCTTATGGCACATTCTGCTTTACTTTCCACCTGCTTTAAGTGGTCATCTGTCTTCAAAACTAGATACAGTCTATGGGGTAATAGGTTAAACAAACCGAATACAAACGCAATGCTGCAGTTGGCTGGAGAGAGTGACAGGTTCATGAAGATTTTGGCCGTTTATTTCAGTCTAAGTGGAAAACAGTTTGGAGCCTGATCAGACGTCTTGATCTATACTGTTTACAATGCAAGAAGGCAGGAGTTTTTCACGGCTAAAATAATAGAGTAAAAGTTCAGCCGTAGTGTAGATCTATTCCTTAAATGCATTATTAAAATATACTTTGAAAAAATGAAATATTCGCTTCGCTTTTATTCTCAAAATGACTATAATCCTAACTTTTAATCTGATAGCAAAAAGTGTGGGTACCGATCGGACACCGAGTTTACCAGCGTCTGATCTAACGCCAAACTGTTTTCAATAAAATTAGTTGTTTAGAGGTAACGCGTCGAATCGGGAAAATTACGTAGTCTTTTTTGTAACTGCATACCGACGTATTTGTTGTTCATGAGGCGTATTTGGAGTTTTTCAATTTTCATTTAGATTCAGATGTGTGGTTGAAGAAATCCCGCCCAATCAAAAGCTATCGGGTCACAAGGATCAAACGCTATATGTGACGATTTAAATATACACGTATTTTACTTAAGTGCATTACGGCTGCTAAGAAAAACTTGATCAGTTAAAGCGAAATGAAAGGAATGGATTTTAATCAAGATCACTGCATGTGCAACCAAAACAATGGTATTCGTAGTTCTAAATGTCAGTTATATCGCAGCATGCAGACAGGTTCTAATTTTGCATCCAGTCTTAAAAAGATTAAAGATCTCAAAATTTCGAATACGAAACAATAGCGATCACGTTTTATGCACCCCCAAGACATTACTGTTTGAAACATTAGTCTTGTAATTTCATCGAAATCACATTAAATGACAATTGTCTTGGACATATGACCCTCGAATGGCTTTAAGAAGTGATCATGGTCACATTAATTCCTTTGCTGCCTTACCCAAAGAACAATGTTTTTGCAAACTGTTTGGATCCTGATCAGACGCCGCGTAACGCGGCGTCTGATCAGGAACCAAACTGTTTGACTCTAAATAATATCCTTCTTTGGTCAAAATACCTAACATTGACAATTACTAAAAATAAAAATAGACGACAATTGTTTAATATTGATGACGTCATTGCAGTAAAGGGGTTAAAGAGCAATCCGTCTGTGAAAAAAGGAAAGTAAGCGCAATATCTCAATGATTTATTGATAACAATTAGGACATTCGTGAGCTTATGGAGCTTTGTTAATCTCTTTCACGGAGAATTGTCATTCGTACATCAACATACGTACATCTCTGTCACAACTGTCACAAGCTATTGCTGCAAATATCGAGATTCTTGACACTCTTGAATAGTTTGTCAGCTATAAAACATTCCGATTAAAATCAGAAGTATTTTTTATGTAAAATGATGTCAAACAAAATTGTTTTCAGTCGATAATAAATAAAATATAAGAGATAAATCTTAGTCCTATTTTGTGGCATTTTGAAAGTATACCCGTTTAACAATTTGATGAATTTCTTATAGTTATCGTAAGTAATAACGAAAGAATTACAAGTAGGGTGTATTTACTTTATTATAAATGTAGATATGTGCCGTTCTCACTTTGTAGGCACATTGATTTCATGTGAAGTGCTTTTGACCGCACAACTCCTGTGTGAAAAGAGCGCTATAAGCAGTCTAAGGTTAGCAAGAGGAAAGGCTCAAATCTGACTAATCAAATGCTTGCAAACGATCTTACACTCGACCAAAACTCTTTATAACCAAGGGTCGAATGTTATCAAGAGTTTGCGATGAGTCTGAGATCGTTCTCACGATAACAAATAATTATTTAAAGCAAGATGGAAGTAAAGCAAAGAGTGCCTGTAGAAGCATTCTGCTTCGCTTCTATTTTGCTTTCAGTTAAAATCTGCCATGGGCACCAGGCATGGGGTAATGCAAACATGTAATTGTAATGCACTGTAATGCATTACTTTTTCCAATGTAATTGACTGTAATGTCACTTTGTGTAATGCAGGGATTTTTGCATTACATGTAATTGTAATTTAATGCATTACAGTGCTCAAAAAGCAAGTAATTATAAGCATTACATGGCATTACTTTTGTAACAGAGATGACAGAAAACACAGTACTAGGTTAATTTGTATTGATTGGTTGAAGACTGCATGTAACGGTATTGACAAAGATATCTGTGTTTGATATGCAGTTACATGGAGCACCAACATTCACTGTGTCAAATTAAAGTTCCATCAATGATATTTTTATGTGCTCAGCTGTAAAGTGTATTAGATTTGCATGGGGAAAGCATAATTATGTTAATTTATCAGGGTTAAATACAATAGGTTATGCTTCCAGCAATGAAAAAATTAATCCTTATCATTCTTTATACAGGTAGATCTAGATGTATTCTATTTAGAAATGTTGTCTGCTCAGTTTCTGAAGTGACCTTTCCACTGTTTTCAGTTCTTGACACTGACTGTTTTCACCCAGTATGATTTTAATACCAAATAGTTTTGATCTGGATGGAATGTAGAGTCACAGCATATCTGATTTCCATCCAAACTCTTCCAGTAAGGTAGGGTTTGGCCAGATATGGGTTACAATAGGTGTGAAAACTTCACATTGACACCTCTAGCATGAAGTTATACAGGTGTAAGCCAAAATGGCTGGACATGCCAGTGCATTTTCAAAGTATTTATTCTATATATATATACGTTTTATTTCCTCTTTACAGAGATTTGCTAACAAAATAACATTTGAAATACAAACAGAGTTAACACAGATAACATATTGACATGTACACATAGTATAATTACAGAAAACATGTTGACAAAGAAAAAAGAATAAAGCAACATATATTAGAGAGACAAGGAATATTGGACTCGTAAGGAGATTGAGGAGGAAGTAAAGAGATATAGAAGAAACATGAAATATGCTTCTCACAAAAGTAAATTGCATAGGCTTTTCAAAAGCAAATTAGTGGCTACAAATGAAGACGCCACAATTCCTTCAAATTTCAAGAATTGTGACAACTTGATCTCAACCATTAATTTACTCATTTTGATTAAGCTCACTGTCTTTTCGACTTTTTAGTATTACTTTCGCCTTTTCCCCACATCTAAACGAAACGAAACAAGAGATATGGAGGAACGAGAATAATAACTAAGTTTGCTGTAATTACATTTTCACATCAATAAATACGTCCATATCGTCTGTAGTACGTTTTTAGGGTTTAACAACAAATGGGATAAATATGCTAATTGCATTTTCGTAATACTGGTCATCATTACATTGTGCATGTACCATACTTCCAAGCATGAATTGAAAAAGCATTTCCGAATTAATCTGGCACGAATCTCTAATGTTCGAAGGGAAGTATGAGTTAATAAAGTCAAAAATGAATTTTCTGTCGCATTCTAAATTTTGGCACTCAGTAACAACATGCTTGCACAAATCGCGGGTCTGAGAATTACATAGAGCACATGTGAAATCCTGGTACTCTACATACGTCCAGATTCTAGCAATTAAAAATTTGTCATAACTTCTTACGATATGTTGTGGAAGTCTCCACACGTCTGCTAGAGTGATGCCATACTGAAGACTTCGAAATCTGACATAATGCTAATTGCATTTTCGTAATACTGGTCATCATTACATTGTGCATGTACCATACTTCCAAGCATGAATTGAAAAAGCATTTCCGAATTAATCTGGCACGAATCTCTAAGGTTCGAAGGGAAGTATGAGTTAATAAAGTCAAAAATGAATTTTCTGTCGCATTCTAAATTTTGGCACTCAGTAACAACATGCTTGCACAAATCGCGGGTCTGAGAATTACATAGAGCACATGTGAAATCCTGGTACTCTACATACGTCCAGATTCTAGCAATTAAAAATTTGTCATAACTTCTTACGATATGTTGTGGAAGTCTACACACGTCTGCTAGAGTGATGCCATACTGAAGACTTCGAAATCTGACAAAGTCCCTGTCAACCGATGTGCGTTGAAGCCACAGGGCGTTGTGAAATTCGTTAATTGCGTTACTTACAATTATTTTCCATGTATGTTTAGTAGGAAATTTGCCATGTTTTGCATAATTATGTAAGTATGTCACTAGATTGTACTTTCCTAATATGACAAAAATATCTGCAATAAAACCCATTTGTTTTATATTAGTATTCAAAACCATTCTTGTTAAAAACAAGTTTAGTCTAAAACTAAAAACTCTTTTGCTTAACATATTTATTGGCATATTGCATAATTTTTGAAGGAATCCAAGTTTTCGTCTGTCTACTTCTGCTTCCATAGGTAACCAGCCAAGCATAGGCACAGCCATATCTGTTCTGGTTCTCTGTGGAAGCCTCTGTACGGTCTTGGCACACAAACGCTTTACCTTCTCTAAATTGTTAATATCTTTAGCCGTAAGCGAATTCCAAAGTTCACAACCAAATAACACTGTAGGCATTGTAACTTTTTCAATAAAAGATTTCAGAACAACAGGGTCAACAAACAAGCGATCAACATCAACTGCTAAAAGAGAAAATAAAGAATTACGTCCCTTTTCCCACCGTTTTTGTACCATTAAGGAATTGGATAAAGACGATGTAAGCTGTACGCCTACGTGCTTAACTGTATCAGATCCTGGTATATTAAAAGGGCCCAATTTCACATTATTTTCTAGTATGCAGTTAGTTTTTGATTTTGAAAACTTTATAACGAGGCATTTATTTTCATTAAAAGAAAACCTCCATTTCTTTGCATATGTATTTACGATTTCTAGCATTTTGCTTAAGTTTTTCAAACTATTGCTATTGAAAATCATATGTTGCTCCAGAGTTTTAGCTTGTCTATCTTTCGAAGAAAAAACCACCGAGCTATTCTCATCAGAAGAAAGCTCCTTTACAAGCTTTCTGCTTTATATTCATCAAAAAAATGCTTTAAACTGGCATCTTTAATCAATGCCATCATTGAATTTCGTTTATGGCTCTTAGTCTTATGTACATGAGTAGGTGTAGGCGCTCCTGTGCAAGAAAGGTTCTAAGGGCTCACATATCTTACAAACTATGCTTCAGTACCCAGTGGTCACTATTAAGGGGCTTTGACTTATCAAACTGTATACATGTATTCTTATTTTTCCAATCTCTATATAAATGTAGCTGACAATAAGCTTATAGATAACAACCTATCAGTTAATTATTGTAGGCTAACGTATTAGCTATTTTTTTCAGTCATAATTTTGGTTTGGTATCATAGCTTGAAATCAAAATGTAATGTGTAATGTAATGCATTACTTTGTCAATGTAATTGTAATTTAATTCATTACAATTGTAAAACTTAAGTAATTGTAATTGTAATTTAATGCACTGTTTTGGCAATGTAATTGTTATATAATGCATTACATTCTTAAGTAATTGACCCCATGCCTAATGGGCACATTCAATGTTTTCGCTTTAGTAAGAAACTAATTTCGAATTTATAAAGTCGGTGGGGGGGGGGGGGGAATGAAAGTCGGGTCGCGCCCATTCACTGTAATAAAAATTGACTCCAGCGGGACAAAGACCTATAATATTCATACATATGGATTTAATACCCATCACGCTATATGCATCCCATGAGGAGAGGTTTTGATTTATTACTCCTGTAATCTCATGGAAAACACATCAAATGACACTTATCCGGAAAAGATTATGACAATTTTAGAATGGCAAGTCTGAGAATGAAATAAGTTAATGCATTACCTACCTAACTCATTGGATCAAACCCGAAACTTGGCAAACTTATGGAAACGTGTATAGAAATGTGTGAATGGGTCTTTATATTTATAAAACTGCAATATTCTTCAGGTTTTCTGTTTCATTTTAGCTTACACTTTGTTAAGTCTTTCCTTCCTGAAATTTCAAATAGACAATTCCAGTTACCACTTAAGGTTAGACAATTTCTGATTTTTATGGTTGTTTTTGTCAATATTTCCATTTTTATGACAAACAGTGCAGACCCTGAGCAGAGGGCTTCTTTAGGGGCATATTAACTCTTTGCATGCTGGGTAATATTTTCGTTTGTAAAATTTACAAATTTCTTTTTAAAACACGGTCAGAGTGTCAAAGAGATTGGATCATGATGAGGATCCCAACCTTTAGTAAATGTAATCACTGCGATTCATATATCCACCGCTAGCATGCAAAAAGTTAATTTATTGGCCACTTTCCACTAACACGATAAAGAAACTGTGCAATTGGTTTTAGGGACTTTTGTTATACTAGTACCTATAAATACAAACAATAACCAAGTAGGTATCAAAATGCGCAAAAATGTATTGGCTACATTTGGCTAAATGTGATTTAATAATTTACAGATCATAATTGTGTGTGTGAATGACGATAGTGTGCAAAGTAACAGTTGCAAATGTACAGTATATTGTTCGTGATAGTACGAGTATATATATAGTTAAGTCTAGTACTTTTTTGACCGTTTATGATTGTATTTCAGTATGTTCCAAACGACAAACAATAAGGACCTGGTCTTAGTGCTTCTGTAGAAAACCTCTGATCTGGATCTACAATAGTTGCATTGGACATTAGTGTTCTATTCACAGGTACGACGTAAAAGAAACGAACTCGTCACTAAGTGTAAATAGGTTAACCTCAGACAATGATTTAAAATGCTTCGATTTTGCAGAAACACAATCCGAGCGACAAACAGTTTGGATCCAGATACTTTCCCAATATTGGATTGGCCTGATCCAAACAGTTCTCAAAGCTCTTCAATGCTAGTTTTTTATGTTGAAAGTGTTAAAGGTCTGAACTCTGTACTTATATCTACAATGTTTGTTCTTGTCTGGTAGTTGTAAAGCGTGAATTGCATTAGTGTAGAACTATATGTAGAAGTGTAATGAAGTTCTGGTTGTTTGTGTTTTTCAATCCCAGACATTGGTGACATGGATTCTTTGGAGTATCAGCTAATTTGGCTACATTCTTTATGTGATATTTTTTGTAGTATTTTTTTCTACATAGGGAATAAGTACATGTGTTAAACTGTCTCCTGCTATAGTGATAGTTGACTGAGACAAAAATGTACAGTGGTATCTCTCTAAACCAGGGGCCCCGTTTTGTACGACAAAAACGGTCATAAGTAAAAACTTTAAAATGCATTTTAATTTCTGATCTCTCTATCTAATCATGTCGTGTTACATCTCATTGGAATCGTCTTTCCAAGACGATTCCAAAGAGATACCACAAGACAGGATTAGATGGAGAAATAAATTAATTGAATTTTTTATTATCTGACTTACGACAGCATTTGTCGTACGAAGTTTTATGAAACGGGTCCCAGATACTTGAAAACAAAATTTTCGGCCTCTAAACAAGTTTGTTATATGTGGCAGCTTAATGCAGGATAAAAGTAAGGCTGAAAATATTAATAGCAAACATCGTGTGTTCAAGAAACCAATCAGCGAATGTGCGTCTAGATCGTCTATCTAATGCCTGGATAGAAAAACAGTGAAACCTCTTCTATTGCGACCACACAATTAAAGGTGTATCAAACCCATAAGCGATTTTTTCAAAGTATTAAACTTTTTTCTATCATTGTTTTTTTGGAAGAGCAGTTTATGATGAATGAAAAAAAGAAGGAAAAAAATAGTATATGGTGGTGTCCTTTTTTTTAACTACAGCGATTTGAAAAAGGTATGTCAAATTTGGACTTTTTTTTAAAAAAAAAAAAATTACCCATTCAGAGTACAAGCTTCAGTAAAATCTATTTCAAAACAAAACAAACATGATAATTTGGATTTTCTTTAATTATTTCATGTCTATGGTGGTATTTTCACATATAGAAACCAAATTTAGACAAAGCAGGCACCAGGTTTGAACAATATGGATCCATGAATATCAAAAATATGCTTCTTATAGGGCATGATTTTATTAGATTTTTATTTTACGAAAAAAAAGTAAGAAAGTTTGAAAATGAAATAGTTCTAGTATTAAACTTTTTCTTATATTTTACCAGTTGAAAGTATGTGCTATGGCAGTTCAAAATATGAAAAGAAATTGAAAGGTCAGTGTTGAAATTTTGAGTTTTAAAGTAAAAAGAGTTATCTCCCTTTACAAAATTTACAAAAAAGTACCATATCGATGATATTTAGAGCTTTATAAAAGTTCACATTTGGTGCCTTTTTTTCTCTTAAATTAGTTTTTGTATGAAGAAATACTACCATAGACAGGAAATAAATAACACAAAACCAAATTATCATATTTGTTATTTTATTGAAGCGGGCTGTTTGAAAAGGACAATAGGATCCTTTATTATCAAAAATATGCTTCTTATAGGGCATGATTTTATTAGATTTTTATTTTATGAAAAAAAAAGTAAGATAGTTTGAAAATGAAATAGTTCTAGTATTAAACTTTTTCTTATATTCTACCAGATGAAAGTCTGTGCTATGGCAGTTCAAAATATGAAAAGAAATTGAAAGGTCAATGTTGAAAATTTTGAGTTATTAAAGTAAAAAGAGTTATCTCCCTTTACAAAATTTACAAAAAGTACCATATCGATGATATTTAGAGCTTTTTAAAGTTCACATTTGGTGCCTTTTTAGCACACCTGGCACGTAGTGCCAAGGTGAGCTATTTTGATCGTCCTCTGTCCGTCGTCCGTCGTCGTTCGTCCGTCCGTTCGTTCGTCGTCAACAATTTCTTTAAACAACATCTCCTCCAAAACTACTAGATGGATTTTTACCAAACTTGGCTTGAATGATCCTCATATGGTCCTTTTTCAAAGTTGTTCAAACATTTCCGGTCCGTTGCATATCTAGGTCACAGGAGCTAAAAATAGATTTGTTTCAATGAAAACTTAAAAAATCTTCTTGTCTGAAACCACAGTACCTTGAGCTGAGATATTTGGCACAAAGCATCATCTATAGGTCCTCTATCAAAATTGTTCAAATTATGTCCCTTGGGTAAAAAATGACCCTGCCCCGGGGGTCGTAAACTTACATAGAGTTATGTAGTGAAATCTTCAAACATCTTTTTCTCTGTTCAAACTAATATGGCCAGAGCTTTGATATTTGGCATGATGATTCTTCTGGAAGCCCTTAACCAATATTGTAAATATGGTTCCGGTCCGTTGCATATCTATGTCACAGGAGCTAAAAATAGATTTTTTCAATGAAATCTTAAAAAAAATTCTTGTCTGAAACCACAGTACCCTGAGCTGACATTTTTGACACAAAGCCTCATCTTTAGGTCCTCTATTAAAATTGTTTAAAGTATGCCCCTCGGGTTAAAACTGCCAAGGCCCTAGGGGTCGCAGTTTTACATAGAGTTATGTAGTGAAATATTCTTCTCTGAAACTACTATGGCAAGAGCTTTGATATTTAGCATAGTGACACTTTAAGATGTTCTTTACCAATATTGCTGAAATGGTTTGGGTCTGTTGCATATCTGGGTCATATTAGCTAAAAATAGATTTTTTTCAATGAAAAGTCTTCCTGTCTGAAACCATCCATGTTCAAAATATTTGACAGCACACTTAATTTTCAAGTTCATCAGCAAGAATTTTGAAATTATGTCTCTGGGGTGAAAAGTGATCCCACCCCAGGGGTAATGTGACCCTTGTGTTGGTTTTTCCAGGTGAGCGATATTTAGGCCCGCACGGGCCTCTTGTTTCTCTTAAATTAGTTTTTGTATGAAGAAATACTACCATAGACAGGAAATAAATAACACAAAACCATATTATCATATTTGTTTTCATTTGAAATGGATTTTATTGAAGCGGGCTGTTTGAAAAGTACAAAATAAGAAAGAGTGGGTGGGGTAAATTTTACATAGCCGTAGAGCCAAAAGTTGTTCACCAAAATGTACACTTTTTCTATTTTTTCACTCATCTTAAATAGCTCTTCAATACAAAACCATCATAGAGTGTTTTCATATACTTTGAAAATTTCCTAAATTCATGACTTTCATACACCCTTAAGTTAACTATAAGGTGTGTAATACAGGTGACTGCTTAAGTAAGATGGCAGTTAAACAGAAAGCTATTTTAAGAGCTTTCTGTTTTATTGCCACCTTGCTTTAAGATATCACCTGCCTTTCATGCAGTCAACTAGTCTTCGTTTTAGTGGTCGAAATAGAAAGGTTTTTACTCTAGTACTGAAAGCCAATAGGTGCGTTCGGACTTTGAATATTGGTAAAAAAGGGAAAATACTGTCGGAACCACACAGTGTCTGCTATTGGCACGATTGGGTACCATTTATATACGAACGGTTAATGGCACTGTTGATACCAATGGCGCCATTAGCTGACTGCCGGTATCAGTGGTCCCCAACGGTATTTATAACTTACTGATAATAAACAGTACTACATGTATCGATCAGGTAAATACAACCAAACTATATTTTCGTTTAAAATCTTCTTTTTTGTAAAGAAAGAAAGGAACCTTGACTCGCTTTATAAAAAACATGCTGGCCGCCATTTTGTATTGAATGCGCTTGCACGATTGTAATTCTACCTACGCTCTAGGTTGTCTGCAATAAAAACAGCCATTGACAAATCCTATTGGCAGATATTGCTATCATTGGCATACAATGGGAAGTAAATGTTGCTGATTGTTACCAATGGCATTACTCCGAACGCACCTATAGGGTAGTAGTTTGAACGCACCTATAGGGTAGTAGTTTGAACGCACCTATAGGGTAGTAGTTTGAACGCACCTATAGGGTAGTAGTTTGAACGCACCTATAGGGTAGTAGTTTGAACGCACCTATAGGGTAGTAGTTTGAACGCACCTATAGGGTAGTAGTTTGAACGCACCTATAGGGTAGTAGTTTGAACGCACCTATAGGGTAGTAGTTTGAACGCACCTATAGGGTAGTAGTTTGAACGCACCTATAGGGTAGTAGTTTGAACGCACCTATAGGGTAGTAGTTTGAACGCACCTATAGGGTAGTAGTTTGAACGCACCTATAGGGTAGTAGTTTGAACGCACCTATAGGGTAGTAGTTTGAACGCACCTATAGGGTAGTAGTTTGAACGCACCTATAGGGTAGTAGTTTGAACGCACCTATAGGGTAGTAGTTTGAACGCACCTATAGGGTAGTAGTTTGAACGCACCTATAGGGTAGTAGTTTGAACGCACCTATAGGGTAGTAGTTTGAACGCACCTATAGGGTAG
Organism: Gari tellinella; assembly: GCA_922989275.2. NCBI lineage: Eukaryota > Metazoa > Mollusca > Bivalvia > Cardiida > Psammobiidae > Gari > Gari tellinella. The sequence continues at coordinate 26,502,396 of OV277862.1, forward strand.
TAGTTTGAATGCGCCTTACTCATTCACCCCTAAAACTTCAAATAGACAATTCAAGTTTCTGATGAAGTCCTGTCCATTTTTACTTTTTGGGGTTTAGATTTTAGATTTAATACAAATGTCAAACAATGGAGACCCTAATCAGATGGATTATTATTAGTGCCTCTGATCGGAGTCTTCACTGTTTGCATAAGACAAGTGTACTCTTCAACAGTGCAATAATTGTAAAGGACGAGTAACCCTTCGCTAGGATTCAATATATATGCTCTAATTAGCGAAATAGTAGACTAGTTTTGTTTGCTGTCATATCATGTGGGATGCTGCTATCACATGTGACGGTGTAGAGAGTTCTGGCAGTATTGTTATCACAGTCATGCTGCAGAGGAGAATGTGTTACTACATTGATCCCTCTCTCCAATAAGACCTTAGTATCTACGAAAACAGAGATGAGCGTTGTTGTTATAAGGGAATCGTTGTTCGGAGGGGGCCACTGTACAAAGGGAAGGAGCACAGTATTTGTAAACTAGAATTGTCCATAAAAGTTTCATGCATTGGTGATTGATTTAACGACAATGTGCTCCTTAACAGGGGACTGAGTGTATAGTAGATGTAGCTATAATGTACAAACTTACTTTACTGTGTTGATCCAAACTCTCCCAGAGAGAGGGGAGCGGATACAGAAAAAATATTATCGACAGTGTTCTCTGGTGCTTTTGGTTACCCAGTGTAAAGCACTGATGCATTTGACCTCGGTTTATAAAGTCTCATCCGAAGGACTAGCTCCGGCGGGGATTCAAACTCGCGACCCCTGGTACCAAAGTCGAGTGTTCTATCACTGGACCACGTCCGCCGGTAATTGTTGATGTAATTCCTACCTTGGAAATAAAGCTTTGAAGAGAGTTTTCTTTTTCCAATAAAAGTATTTAGGCTAAAAAAAATGCAAACAGTTTCTTAGCCTGGTCAGACTTCAAAAAGTTTAACACTCAGATATCTGTATAGTAACAGCAATTATCTAAAATGTTATAATTTTCTAAATAATTGCGTTTCGTTCAAACGGGAAATACAGTGCTCCCTCACAACGACCATTCCAACAACGATTCCTTGACAACAACGCCTGTCGCTGTATCTCAAACAAGTTAATCATGTCGAACCTTTTTACGTCTGCAATATCGACTGCTTAATATTGTCGTCTGCTGTTTTTCTCAAAGTTATCTATCGGACATTTTGACAGAAAAAACATAATGACGACTGACAAACGATGTCTTACATTTTTACTTTTGCAATATCGTCTGCTGTTTTTCTCAAAGTCACGTATTGAGCATTTTGCAAAAATAAAGACGAGTGACAAACAGTTTGAACCCAGATCAGACGCCGGGTTAGGCGATTCAAGCTGTCTTACTTTTCCCTCCCTATAACAACTGTCTCCGAACAACACACACACACTCTTTGTCTCCCACTGGGTGTTGATGTGGAGAGTGAGCATTGTACGCTTAAATCTATGTAATCTTGCCTGCTTAAATAAAATAAGTTAATATATATATCATTTATATAATGCAAGGACATTCATCGTACTTACAGTGTTGAAAACAGGAATAATTTACAAACACTCTCAATCTATTCTAGAGTTATCAATTTAACTCTTGCAGTGCAAGGATCAAGTTTATTCATCGTTTGTAAACAGTGTGGAACCAGATCAGAGGGCGCCGTTAGGAGCCGCCTGATGAGGGTGTGCACTGTTTGTCACAGTTTTAAATATTTAGGAACAAACCGCACGAGTAAGAAAATAAACTGGTCTTCTTTCAGAAAATAAAAGTGTACAATTGAAACAGTTAGCAATGTAAAGTCCAACATGCAATAGATCGATTAATTCCATCCAATAAGCGACGGCAAATTACAGAAAATGGCTTTCTTAGACTTCCTCATTAATCAAACGTCAAAATGTTTAAGATAGGCGATTAGAAATTTATCACCTAGCAGATAACGCGAGAACAAGTCTGTGTGCAAATACCTGGCTAATTAACAACAACAGTCGCATAATCGTTAAGCTTATCCGTTAACCATTCTCTTTATGATCGAAACTTGACTGAATTTTGCATACAGTCTTGATCCAGATCAAACGCCGCGTAACGCGGCGTCTGATCTATATTAATACTGTTTGACACTGGACGTTAAGTATCTGCAATTAAAAATGTATACATTTAGAGTGGTTAATTTGGCAGACGATAATTTCAAAGGATAAGGGTCAAAATCGTCTACTGCTTTGACGTCAATTGCTTAGAACAAATGATCGTCTACTTTCATTCTAAGTTTGTTTTGGATTCTGTTTATTTCTAATAAATAGAAATCATTCCCTTTGACGATTAAGCTCCAGAACTGCGGCAAAGTAGGACGATCTCTGGGGATTGCACTATAGGAGCCCTCTGACCAGGTTCTGTCCAATTTGTCAGTTTGCATTATATTGTTCAAACAACCCGAAATACAGTGTAGTGAAATATAGATTAGTGACAAATTGAATTGTCTATCTAGAATTAAGGAATCAATGAGTTAAATTGAGAAATATCTTCCGTTGATTTGCAATCAATAGTTCCGAGAAATTTGCCTTAAATCTTTCGCTGACAAATGAATCATGAGAGTTTCACTCCTTTGCCGTTTCATTGTCGTCTGCTTAAATTTTGTTGTTTACAAGATCGTTTAAAAGTAAGATTCAAGGTAGTATGACTTAAAACATATCGATACGAGTGTCAAACAGTTTGGGTCCTGATCAGACGCCGCGTTACGCGGCGTCTGATCAGGATCCAAACTGTTTGCAAACGCGCTTTTTGGCGTCATTAAGAGTGAAAAGGTTAATGTGACTATTGGAAACTTGTAATGATTTGTCTGCTTATATTCTTAAATGTTAAATTTAGGCATTGTAAAAGAAGTAATGATTTTAAATCACTAATGATTTGATCAGATTTAAATTGTTTGCAAATATCAGTACACTCGAGATAATACAGCGATGTGTAGCGATATGTATAGTGTTCAAATATTAATACTCAAAGTTTGCTAAGCACCTAGGGTAAAATCACCATAGATACCACATTGACCCTATCACAGCTCATCACATAACTTCCAACATTTTTTGTTCGATTCTTTCCAAATTTTAAGATGTTTTGGCCAAAGGTTTACTCTACAGAATCAATGTTTTTTTTGCAAGTATTCAGGTCCTGTTGGCGAAACCCGAGGAAATTACCAACATGTGAAATTTCTGAGATTTCATCAAAAATTTCAAATCCATTGAATTTTACATGTTTATGTGTTATAATGGGTACAACGGAACACTGAAAGGTAAAACAGTGTTTTACCAACGAATAACACCTCTAAGAACATTACAATGTACACTTCAATGGATTTGAAAATTAAGGTTGGGCCTAATCGGACACCGAATAAAACATTCAACTCTAGCGATGAGTATACTAGTATTTTAAAAAATGTGAACCTATGAGGAGTATATGCAAACAGTGTAGACCCTGATCAGAGGCCTCTTGATTAACCTTTTGATAAGGGTCTGCATTAGTTTGTCATGTTGAAATGTATTGTAAACATCAACCCTATAACTTGGCGTTTGTATCCAGCAGCTGAATTGTTTGCGAATGGTGTCATTTTGTTGATTTACAAACGAGTTTGCTGTGGGAATACATGTCGGGTTTACCTTGTGTATACTTATCTGTGCTTTGTGCCTTGAATAGTGTATATACTTTGATCTATATCGACGATGCTATTGACCTAGGGTTATTACTATTCAAATCACATACAGATGATAAACGTATTAATCTCTATTCCTATATATAGATTAAGGTCTTCGCTGGGTAACGCTTGACTGCGCACACGGGCCCCGACACGATTGCTATTTTTAGAGAAAAAAATCGATATACTTCTGACGGTTTTTTTCTCAAAAAGCAATCGTGTCGGAGCCCTGTGAGAAATCGAGCCCTGCGTGGAAAAGTTTGCAAATCGACGAGTGGTCGGTGCGCAAATAACAGAAAAACATGTTTTAGTGGATCATAACTATTGTGCGGGTGGTAAAATTGTTTTGTCTACCAACGACGAGCTAGATTTGCCAGGATCTGCGAGACAAGCGCCCATAAATGATGAGGATGCATGATGAGATGACATGATAATGATTACAGGAAGATGATTTCGGCTTATCTCATTTGTTCCAAAGCAGCCTGTTTGGCTAAAAACCACCAAACCGCCTTCCTTTTTAGCTCTTACAGTGGAGAAAACGCTTTTACGCTAAAAGTACTATTTCCAGTGCAAACAGTTTGGAGCCTGATCAGACGCCGGGTAAACACGGCGTCTGATCAGGCTCCTAACTGTTTGCCACTCAGATAACAATGAAAAGTCAGAAATGTCAAAAAATTGTCCTTATCTGCACTTTAGTGTTTTACGTTAGCGTGTAAACAGGAAAGAATAACGTTTTCTCCACTGTAGCAGAGGGGATCATCTCGGTCTAATAAACTGAAAACATTCCCTATGACAAATAAGCCCTAGAACCACAACAAAGGTAGAGGAACAGACTGCCTATTAAATACAGGTCTGACCTTAAATAAAACCTGTGGTACATGCTAAACATGTTTTCCTAAATCAACTCTTTACTCCATTGATACTCATGTTAACACATTTAATTTATTCCTTCACTCTTGAAAGTAAATAGTTTAATTTTATACAGTCATGAATATGCATAATAAAAATCCTTTATCTAAGCAGACTGTACATAGTTTAAGCAGACTGGAAGTAAAGCAGAATGAATCCTGCTTTAATTTCAGCCTGTTTTATGCAACCATGTCTCTTCAATATTTAAAATAAGCTATGGAGTAAAGGGTTAAATATCTCTTGCAATTATTGGGTTGCAACATACCAGCCGTTTATTATGAAACTTGGTAATCATTGTCAACTTTTACAGTCAATCTTGTATTAAGCGATCACTCTAGTGAGTACACATATTTTGTCTGGTATTGAGCTGTCTGTTTAATGCAGGATAAAACTAATTTAGAATGCTTCAGTAGGAGTTTTCTTCACTATTTCTACCCTGAATTAATTAGTCTAGTGTCATAATGAAGAGGTATGCAGACTGCTTCGCAAGGTGGTTGCTTTATACAAGATTGACTGTATTTTTCACATTTCTTGCTGGAAAATATTGTTTATCTTGCAGAAAATAATTTGTAAAACAGACAATAGCTATTAAATTGACATTTTTGTGAATTCCACAACTATTTGCAAATGACAGTGCATGTTTTATCAAAACACTTCAATTTTCCTTGATTTTACTTTCCCACAAAATGTTGACCCCTCTCAAACACAATTTCATTTTTCTTAAGTTACATGAGGTCAACCCTCCTAAAAAAAAAATATTTTGTTCTATAGACATGGTAGATAATTTTAAATGTAGTCAGTATGAATGCCCCTGTCTAATTTTTGTAACAATCTCAGTTTTGCTAAAACGTAAAAAATGATTTTTGAGAACAAATTGACTCATAAATTATTTTTCCCGAAATATAAGAGATTTTTTTTAATGAATTATGCAAAATATTTTATTGTTCTGCTTGTATTTGTATACAAAAATGTCTTAGGTATAAATGCATGAATAAATTTTGATCTTTTTATTAATATTTGTAATTTTTTATCCTCGGAAAGAAAAAAGAGGGGAAGTCATTTCAGGACGTTTTTTGAAAAGTAGGGTAACAAGACAAAAATATCCATAATTTCAGTTATATGAGGTGAAAATTCTTTTAACTCTGGAAAATGATGTAGAATTGGATACTGAATGAGATGGTGTATAGTTTTTGCGGATTCGTTTCGATAAGCATTACCCATCGAAAACCTTAAGCAGTCTTTTCTTACGAACGGACCTTAGAGACATTGTTAGGAGTGGTCAAATCAAATTGTTTACGTATACAACATACCATCGAAAATAGTACAGCGTTTCCTCCATACAACGGCCCTCCCAACAACGACTACCTCCTTACAACGACCCTTGCCGCCTTGCCCAAGACATTTACGTCCAACCTTTTCATGGCTGCAATACCGTCTGCTTAAATTTGTCGCCTGCTGTTTTTCTCAAAGTAACAAGTGGGTATTTTGATAGTATATTATAATGACGAGTGACAAACTGTTTGCAAATGTAAGCCAATTGTTAATAAACCCTCCCTATAACGACTCCCTCCGAACAACACACACACAATATGTGTATCCTATTAGGCGTGATTGTAGAAAGGGGGCACTGTAGATATATCTGTCTTGAACTGTAAAAGTACTAGCTCCACTTAATCGTGTTCAAAATAAGGAGGTTCGAATGTATGTAGCAATTGTTAATATATCTCATACCAAGGTTATGAAGAGTTTGAGTTGAGTCTGAGTTCGTTCTAAATCATTTGAATGGTCAGAGTTGAGCTTTTGCCTAAATCTGACCAATCAAATGCTTAAGAACGATCTCAGACCAAGCTCAAAGTCTTTAATAACCTTCGACCCTGACCCAAGTCACCAAACAACAGTGGTGGCGATTGTTAACAATTTGAATACGAATTAGATGTCGTGTAAGTTGGAAATCTCATTGTTAAACAGTCTGGATAGGGATGAGATGACTAGTTTCTCTTTCTTTTCCTATTTCTTTTGAAATCCCAGTGTCAAACAGTCTTGATCAGAAGTTTCTGATATAAAGATGACCCTTGTTCTCAAGAAGACAACTTAATTGGAAATATATTTCTGAAGAAATACAACATGTTAAAATGATTCCATTCTTGGCTAACATTTTCTAAAAGCTTCAATCCAGATCAGACGCCGTGTAAACTGTTTGGTACTTATACACAACTTTTCTTCACCTTAAAATACACACTGACCCAGTTTTACATTGTGCGCAGACGAAACATTTGAAGCAGAACAAAACATTTCAGGAAGATCAACTTTCATAAGATTCGTTATGTATTATTCGAATACACTTTACTTAATTGTCACCACCATGGTATGGTTATACTAGTTCTGTGAGTTATTTCCAGGGTCAGTTTTGGTAAACTGAAATAATAATGTTCACTTATTTTGAGAACAGTCAATCAACTTTTCATAATGATGTTGACAGAACAAGATACCCTACTTAGAGAAAACCTGGTATCACAAAAATGTTTGTTACATGAACCAGAAAGTGCATAAGTTTAAATTATGAACTCCAGAAAAAAAATCAAATACGAACATCCCTTTTTCTCAATCAAACCTCATAATGTCACTACTCATTAGAATCCATAGAGGCGATTCTAATGCGTAGAATCCACACAGGGAATTGTAGAGAGCAATTATTGAACATGTTTAGTTTACTTACTTATGTTTACTTAAATCATTTTCACTGCCAGCTCAATACTTGTTGTCTGTTTAATCTAGAGTAATATATTTTGGCTGAAAGAACAGTGTTCTCTACATACAACGGCCTTCCGAACAACGATTCACTCCTTACAACAACACTTGCCTGCCGCTGTTCCCCTAACAAGACGATACTAACCCTTTCGCTGCTGCAATATCGTCTGCTTAAGACTGTGGTCTGCTGTTTTTCTCAACGTTACATAGTACATGTATACATTTTGACAGAAAACAAACAAAATGACGAATGGCGTTACGGGGCGTCTGATCTGGATTCCATCCATTTGCAAGTGTTAGCCAAGTCGTGCTCAGCTCCCTAAGGGTATTGATGTCCCATCCCTATAACAGCTCCCCCGCACAACACACACAATCTTTGTCTCCCATTGGGTGTTGTTGTAAAGAGGGAGCACTGTATATTGACACGAGTATGAAACAATTATAGGTTAACAACGAGCAGTGAACCGTGAATGTACTTAACAACTTGGCACTTTCCACGATTAAGGGGTGTTTGTATTTCTGCAGTCCATCTAACTAAGTTGTCGGTATGCTGACAGAGTGCTGACTGCCCCAAAAAGTGGACTGCGTTAAATTTTATGGTTCACTGCTCGTTGTTTACTTATACAGACAGACAGATAAATAGTTTATTAAAGTGTCATATGTTAATAATTACAATAATTCCAAAGGTTATACACATTTAACATTAACATCCAGCCGCATCGCGACTTACATGACACTAAACAATATACACAATAAAACATTCACAAACATGCATTTAAGAATAAAAATATTAAGAAACAAAATACTTTATTTAAGACCTTGAAATCTACTAAAAAGCAATTATTATATATTCTTAAATATAAAATTGACATGTATTTTAAAATTTAAAATCAATTTTTGTTCTTAAATTTATAAAAAACATGTGAGTTTCCCAAAATTTTATATAAAAACTTTCCTACGTTTAAACATCTTTACTCCCGAAGTTCCAAGAGAGAATTGCATTTCCTTCGACTGCATTAAAAACACTTATTTTCCCTCATTATCTAAAGTATTAAAAATAGGGTTTTTTTCCGACGCTTTATTAAAAAGGATTTCTCTTATATCAGAATAAAATCGCAGTCAGTAATGAAATGAGTCTCATCTTCAACTTTTGCAGTATTACAAAATTTACACAGTCTTTGTTCTAAGGGTATTTTTGGTTTAGAATAACGGCCAGTTTCAATACATAAAGGTAAAGAGCATGAACGTTATTTATAAAGAATGCGACGATGATCTCTCGGTGACGGTAAAATGCAATAAAATTCAGGAGACAACTGTGATTTATACAATCTATATGGTCTTAGTTTATCAGTACTTTGTACAGAAGAACTCCAATCCTCTGAGTCTTTAACTTTTAAAATATGCTTTATACTACCAATTAAGCGTTTAACAGACAATGTAACGTTTGTAATTTTATCCAGTACTCCCAAAGTCTCTGCTAATTTTTCAACTTTCGATTACCAGCCCCTTTTATACGATTTCGACCAATTAAAAACACACTTTAAAAGACGTTCGTCATTCGATCGAGAGAGCTTAATATACAATCTAAAACATTCAAGTTTTGCATTAACATAACAAGAATTCCATCCCATATCACCCCGTAATGCTACATTTGAGGCAAATTTACCACCGCCTAGGAAATATCTGCACGCTTTATGTTGAACAATCTGTATTTGCTTATGGTCATTAACGCCCCAAATACCTGCGGCGTAGAATAAAACCGGTTCAACTAAAGACTTGTAAAGTTTCGTGTAAACCTCGTATGTCATACCACCTGCGTTTAAAGTTTTCGTGTAAGGGCCGACAGTGCTCGGCTGGCCGATTTGGCCAGTTCCGTTACTGTTCTTGCCATATTCAAATGTTCATTCACCCATATACCAAGATATTTGTACGCATCTGTATAACTAACGGGGTTTTCACCACATGTAAAGGCGTGATCACACCTTGGAATAGACGGATTTCTGAAATGAATTACGTTGGACTTGTCAGAGTTTACAGTTGACCTCCATTTGTTACACCAGTTATTAACAGTGTTTAGCATAGACTGTAAGCTATCTTTGTCTGGGGCCATTAATAAAAGGTCGTCTGCATATGCTAAAATTGAAACAATTCTTTCATCAATGGTAATACCACAATTCAGGTCATTTATCTCAGTGATCAGGTCATTAACATATACAGAAAATAGCGTCGCTGAGATTTTACACCCTTGTTTTAATCCAACGGAAACAGGGAACCAGGGAGTCGACGAGTCATTCACTCGAACGGCACAGTTGACGTCTACGTATAAGGACTTAAGGACATTACATGGCCAAGCTTGGGTGGTAACACCTAGTCTGAAAAAAGTTAGGATTAAATCATGAATGGCATGCTTTTACTGTCACAATACTGTACAGATGTCTAGGCAAATAATCAGTCAGCCGTTCCATGTGAGGCCCGTACCTATAATAGGATAGTTGGGTCAGGAAAACCCATTGAAAAACCCCTTGAGTGTGAGCATGCGAGGGCCTTTATAGAAAACTTGAGATTGCTGACATTGGCTGAGCGCACGCTTCGCATGCTTTACAGTTATTTTGACACCTAGTGGGAACAATGGAGGGGGAATCAATGAATGGACTGGCTTAATGTGTTTAATAGCATTAAACATCTTGCCAGTTATACCAACAGACAACAACTTATACCACAAACAATCTCGTTGTACACTATCGAATGCCTTTTTTAAGTCGACTATGCTATATACTCGTAGAGTGTATATATGCTCTAAACAGCTTCTACGTTTTCTAAACCCATTTTGTTCATCTCTAATTAACTGCTTTTTTCTTACCAGCATGAAAGCCTTTTATTTAATATATCAGCATAAATCTTGTAAGGAACTGACAACAGAGATATTCCTCGATAGCTTAAGGGATCCCTAGGATCCGCTGTAACAGACTTTGGAATAGGGTTTATAATAGCTTTTGTCCAGTCCGATGGAATATGTCCCTTATCAAAACAGTAAGAGACAATTTTGTAAAGCATATCGACGCATGCGTCGTTTTTAAGTATTTCCGATGGAATGTTATCAACTCCGCAAGCTTTCTTAAGTTTAGCGCGGCCCACTGCGGCCTCGACCTCCTGATACGTTATAGGCATGTTAAGACTGGACACGTCCACATTCTGTGGGATACATGTCGGAGTCTCAAGCTGAAGCTCATTTAAAATTGTTTGCTTATGCTTTGCATCAAATCTTTCAGAAACAGTAGGATTGTACAAAATTGCATAATCAGATTTCCATTTATCTAAAATAGTTTCTCTGTTAAAAATACGATTTCTCTCGGAATCAACAATTTCCATCGGAATCTTTGAATGCCTTTCATTTGCGAGAGATAATTTACCTATCTCTTTCCAAAAGTCACATGATATATCATTTTCTAGCATTTCTTGCAACTTTCTTTGCTCATACACTTGTTGTTTACGCTTAAATTTTCTATTAAGCTTGTCAAAAGTCTTCCTTTCTTGGCAGAAACGTTCCTTAAAACGTTTCTTATTAATGTCTTTGCAGCTTAACCACAAACGTTCATGTTCACAAACTTTATTCCACTGAGTTTGCAACTCTTCGTTCCAGTATTTTTTTGTATTTTGAACGGGGATTTCTTCGCGCATTTGAATATTTAGGCAATGTATTTTCAACTTCATTATAAAGTAAATTCGCGAACATACTGTAAGCTTCGTTTACATCATTTTGCTCCCGCAGCAAATCCTCTATCCGAGAAATAGTTTCTCGGATAGCTGTATATGCCTCGGGATTATTCATAAAATGTTCAGGAATTTTGTTAAATTTATATCGTTTATTTTTTATAATTCTGCATATTTATCTCAGCCAAGTTAGTATTATATGTGCAAGTTTCCCAAAGAAGTACCGAATGGTCTGAAACTTTATCACAGCCATTTAAAGCAAAATTGTTAATAGTTTCAGTCATGCGGTAAATATGAAACGCTGTAACATTTACGACTTGCTCATGGGGAACCAGCACATAGTCAACCACTGACCTGCCTCTGTTTGAGATACACGTAAAGTCATTTTTACCATTTACTCTCCCGTTCAGCATACAAAAGTTACAATCTGCCATGAACTGTATCAAAAGATCACCATAGTGATTTGACGAATTGTCAATTATTGTTCTGCTATTGATACAATCAACACCTTCTACATAATCTGAGTCATCGCCACACCTGCCATTAAAGTCACCACATATGTAAATATTACCCATATTTTGGTAAGTATAAACTTGTTCTGTCAATTTAGTGAAAAACTCTTCAGCGTCGTTAAGTCTGGATGAGCCTGCCGGAGGCAGGTAACAAACACAAATACAGAAACATGTTTCATCATCATAAAACTTAACCAAGAGAATATCTTCACAAGACACATCGAGTATTTCATAGTCAAACTGGTTCAACAAGGTTTGCTTTACAAACAACCCTACGCCACCGGATCCACGTTTTGCGTTTGCATGCAAATTATCTCTGTTTCTACCTATAAACGTGTAACCATCAATAGTTATTTGATCGTTGCTCTTCAAAAAAGTTTCACAGACTCCGAAAATATCACAGTTGTATGATTTAATAACACTTTCTCTAAAATTAAAATTTTCCTCATTTAGTTTTGACCATCCGCCAACATTCCAGAAAGCTAGCCGAGTTACCTATCTACGGCCTCCGCGTTGACCGTTAGCCCGTCTAGATCTCAGTGCTGACCATTTCTGTCACGTGACTGACTACTGTTCAACTGATTCGACTGACTTGCACTGGGACTGCTATCGCGATCTCTATTGTTCGTCTTACGCGGAACTACACATGATAGTCTCTATCTTTACCAATTTCCATCAATAATGTACGAAGCGAATACTGGGTGGATAGTTCTGTTTGGCTTAAGGCCTTTGGCTACCGGAAGTCGGTCTTGCGGGCGAGCGGATATGCGTCTTGACGACACAGACTGTTTTCGTACGTGTTTATACTAGAAAATTTATATAAAGGAAATGTTGATACGAATTAGTATAATCCTTCATAGCGCAGTTAGTATAGTAGTTGACTAGCAATCAAAACGTCATAGGTTCGAGACCCATCCGATCCAAATATTTTTTTTAGTGTCCGATTTATTGACTTGTCAATCCATAACGCAGTAATCAAGAGACATGTTATGTTTAGTCTTCGTTGATTAGAACTAGTGATGTTTACGGTCCAAGTATATGTCCACTTACATGTACGTTTTAGTTTAATGACTTACAAGTCAATTAAATCGGTATACATGTAAACGATTTGATCGAACTATAAAGCCACACATTGAAGCTTATCAATACGCTAACCTTTTCAAGATCGATATTGCCCATTATAATTATGTTCAAACAATATAATAAACCTTGTATGCAAGTCCATGAATAAATAATAATGCATTTTAATGAGAAAGTTTTAATTCTAAGGTAGGTAACTGTATCTAAACAACAAATATCCCACATTTTAATAAGAAAATATGTTATTACAACAAATCCTGACTGTAATATTTTCTAATTTTTTCAGACTGACTAGTTCATCAACCATATATTTGAATAAAATGAAAACAAATATACATTGAATGAGTCAGTTTTTTGTAATTCAATTTTTTAGCATTTTTCAAAATTTAAATAGCTGATAACATCTTTCTGAACACCTTTATTCAAACTGTTTTTAGCTTTTCTTGTAATGAATGTTGTGGACTACTTATTGGGTGAGAATTATAGTCATTAGCTTTATTCATTTTTAAGAAAAATAAAATCATCAAAATTCTAGGTTTTTGTCAGAAAAAAGATCTTAAAGACAAACCACACGATAAATTTTGCCTATATTTACACACATTGTTTCTTAGGCTATTATCATTCTTCATGAAAAGTTTCATAACAATCGTATGGAAACTACGCGCATATGCGAAGTACCTTAATAACGGCTCAATGTATACAGAAATGTAGTCATTTGTTTTACGAAGAGTAGATTTGCACTTCATAACTTCAGTCGTCTGCTGTTTTGTCTCAAGGGAAGCAACAACTACCCCCGGCTTATCTCTCCTAGACTGCTTTCTTTCTGCTTTCACCACTTTAACGTTTTTGAGTTTGAGACCATCTCTGACAAGGGAGATAACTTTGTTTTTTGTAGCATTCGAATTGTTGTCTGCTTCAGTTGGACTACTTTTGAGATTTCTAATCACTATCGAAATGTCACATGGGTCTGTTGCTGTTACAACTGGAGTAACTCCATCACCCTTAAGGATATCTGCAAACGACTTTTCCATGTCTAAAATCTTCGTTTTCATTGCACATATCTCAGAGTCAAAATCAGATCTCACCTTGCCCATCTCTTCCTTAACAGTTGCGTGTATTACACTGGTCAACTGAGTAGCCAACTTATTTTCTATATTGTCTTCAAGATTTCTAATACGGTCACCAAGGCTACTTATAGATTTAGTCAAGTCTTTGGATATAGTTAACATCAAATCACGTAAGCAGCTCTCACCTGTACCGGTGCTAGACGCAGCAGAAACGTCTATACTAGTGTTGTTGGCCGCCATTTTTTCCTTTGTTAAATCTCGCGCCACTGACGATTTCAACTTTTTCACTCCAGAGTCCAAAGATTCCTAAAAATCTTCAGAAATTTCACTAGATTTCCTTTTCTCAGACATTTATCTCACTCTAGAATATATTTCTAGTCTCTAACACTGTCAACTTATCGAGTTTTTCTTAATTATTTGCGGAGCTCCAAAAAACACAATGTAGACAATCGGAACACCTCGGTTACAATACTGATCCGACACCGCTAAAACCGACGTATGTTTTGGATCTGTCAGTCGATGTTTAAAACAAGCTGATCTCAAACGAGTCTAGTATTGAATTGTTATTAAGCCTTGGTAGGTTCTTTTTCTCACATAACAAACGATTTAAAGCTATATTATAAAAAAAAAAACGCATTTTTTGGAACCCCGGTGACGTCAAAACGCATTTATAAGTAGTGGCGTTTTAGTGACGTCATCGATTTGATCTCACACATGTTGGAGACAAGGATATCGCTATAGAAAACAGGGGTAGTTTACTAGTTATGTGAGAAAATTTGAATCCACTATGTACAGAGGAAAAACGTTGTTCTTTTCCGTTTAAACGCAAACGAATCGCAAACGCAAGGCAGTAAAGTGTAGATAAATTAATAACAATTTTTTCACAATTCTGAGTATTCACTTTAATATGAGTGACAAACAGTTTGGAGCCTGATCAGGCGCCGGGTTACACGGTGTCTGATCGGGCTCCTAACTGTATGCAATGGAAATAACACTTTAACCCTTTCCCCCCATAGAAGCGACTTTTAGCGTATTTAATTTATTCCTCCACTGAAGAAAATAGTTCCAGTTTATACCCTCGTGAACAATAACCATTACAAATATTTTATATAGCCTAGCAGATTTTAGCTTAAAGCAGGCTGAAAGTAAAGCAGAATGCGCCTTAGGGCGCATTCTGCTTTACTTTCAACCTGCTTTAAGTGGTCACCTATCTTGAATACTAGAAATAGGCTATCAGGTAAAGGGTTAAGCGTAATCGCGTTTATTGGGAAAGCATATCGTTTTCTCCAATGTATGCAAAAGTCAATATTTGTTCCGGATACCACCTGCTGGACACTCACAATCTTATGAATAGCCACAAAATGAAAAGAACCCTAAACCCCTAAAATGTGTCTAACTTTTTTAACAATACAGTCGAACTTTGGTATCTTGAACTTGCTTACCTGTACCTGCAAGTCGAACGAACATTTCCGTATTGGAAAGTTAAAACGCGGCTAGCAAACAGGAATGACCCAGATCAGAGGGCTCTCAAAGGAGTCCTCTGATCAGTATCTTCAGTGTTTGTTTATAATGCTATACATTGACAAAAACAACCGTAAAATAGTCAAACATTGACAGGACAATCTGGAATATTTCTTTTTAAGTTCCAGGGAGGAAATTGTTCAGCAATTTGAGATAATGAAAATAAACTATGCACAAACGTGTAAGCTTGATATATGTGGGTTCGTAATATCAAGTTTCGGCCCAATTACGGTCAATAACCTTTGTCAAGAAATATTCATCTTCAAGACAACCCAGAAATTTCAGTCTACATGCGATCGCGATTGCATGAGGACAACGACTACAATCGAGAATAAGCTATTCGTTCACAATAATCGCGTTACGGCCCTCCTCTTTACAACGAGACTTGTCGCAGTTCCCTGAACAAAGCAATTATGCCCAACATATTCACAGCTGCAATGGTGTCTGCTTAAACTTGCCGTCTGCTGTTTATCTTAAAGTAACATATTGGGCAGTTTGACAGAAAAAAACAATATGACTAGTCTAGTGAAAAACAGCTTGAATCCCAATCAGACGCCGTGTTACGCGACGTCTGATCTGGATTCAAGCTGTTCGCAAATGTAAGCCGATTTTCCTCCCTATAATGACTCCCTCCGATTAACGCACACACGTGTTGTCTCCCATTGGGTGTCGTTGTAGAGTGGGAGCGCTGTATATTTTTCCATTGCAAACAAATTGGAGTCATACTAATCCGGCGTCTGATCTGGCTCCTATAAACCTGTTTGCCAAACAGAAAAATATATTTGATCAACATTTTCAAAAACATTGTAAACTTTGTCTAACCCATTCTGCGCCGAAGTCTATGGGGAAAATGGTTAAAAGAAGGGTTATTCAGTTACAGAACAGGAATACATTTTTATCACTTAATTTATTCTAAACGTACCCGTTCGTGCTAAAACATGGCAAACAGTTTGTGAGCAGATCAAACATTTGACCGTGTTCCATATTACTGCCATTTCTTACATTAATTATACTGAGTCTGTGTTTATTTTCGATTAAACGTGAAATCATATATAGAATAAAATGTCATTGCTTGAGATAGGACTGGTTTAGTCTGCGATGGGAGAAATCAGCTACCGCGAGGCTTTGCCGAGCGTTCACTGCTTTTTCCTCGAGCAGAATAAACGAGTACTGTCTCATGCAATGACATTTTATTCGATTTATCCCGTCATTAAATGATTTTAGACTTTAAAATTCAAACTAACACCATAATTGACACGATTCACATACTTTCTGAAACAATTTTGGCGTACAGAATAATTTGAATTAATTACCGCGGGGGAGCGACCGAAGTGAGCGTCGTTGTCTTCAGTTAAGCTTACACGACAGAACAAGGACGAAACAAAACAAAAGTTATGGTAATAAAATGGAAAAGTAATTTCATAAGTTATACAGTTGAAGTCAAAAGGTCATACTTTACGCTTCAACTCATACTAAAGATAAAATGTCCAAAAATAAAGACTGCAAATTGTCATCAGTTTTCGCGTGACATCTCCAAAGTGGTTCATTGCTTTTTGACTGTTTTCTTTTCTGACTCCTCAGATTCCAACTCTGCATCCCATGCAATGTTTATTTACAAATTTGCAACTAAATCTGACATTCTGCTTTGTTTATTAGCCTACCTAAAGTATCTTGCTTAAGCAGAAGCCAGAATTACAGACGATTGTAGAATGACCTATAACGGCGTATATCTATATGAGAATAGAAATATTGAATGGGTATGTATTTGTGAAATTGCATCTGCCCTTTGTTTCGAATAATGAAAACAAAATAGTTCAGGCTTATTCATACACCTACTGTACAGTTAAACTTAGTTTGCTTATGCTACATCTTTATTATGTCCCTTGAGGCTGTAGTGACGTGATAAAGTGTCTTCTCCACTGTATAGTAGCAATAAATCATGTTTCTGTCGGGCAATAAAACTGTCCCAAGTAGTATAACGATATCGACCATGTTTATTTATGCATCCCAAGACAAGATATTTTGAAACATTATTCCAGTAATTTTATCGAAAACACATAAAAAGGCAGTTGTCTTGGGCTAGTGACACTTGCATTGTCCACGAGAGGTGATTATTCCAACATTAAAGCACAGCCAATGAGATAAGTAGACGCATAGGTGCATTAATCTACTCGCTGTCTTACCCCGAGTACAATTGTTATTTGCAAACATTTGGGATCCTGATTAGACGTCGCGTAACGCGGCGTCTAATCATGATCCAAATTGTTTGACGCTCAATTTTATATTTCTTATGTCAAAACACCTAGATTTTAAATTTGATAATTAAAAGAAGACGACAACTATATAAAGTTCATGACGTCATGGCAGTGAAGGGATTAATTGCTTGATTTATTGAAACTTCGAAGAAGTACAGTAAGACACCTTTCATAAAGTCAGTCTCATTGATATGTCTATCTTTATCGCATTCATATACTCGTCATTTACAAACAGTCTAACTGTTGAAGGGCTCTTGTCCTATGAACAGTATAGACCCAGATCAGATTGAGCCCTCTGGTCAGGGTCTGCTATGTTTGCCATTTTGCAATGAGTTACCAGAAACAACCCTAAGAAGTCAAAAATGGACTAGACTTTATTGAAAACTGCACTTGACCATTTGAAGTTTCAGGATTGAATGAAATAATATTTTAATAGACGAGAGCCCAATGTTTGGTTAATTTGAAGTTTTAGGATTGAATGATAGATGAGAGCGCAATGCTTGCTTAAATCAATCCTACACTCAACCATATGAAATATTCAAGGACAGTTAATCTTGTTAGCGCTTCAGATAAGAGGATGTAAACTGAACAAATCCAACATTTTCTCAACGTGTTAATTGGCTCAACGTGTTAATGCAGGATAAAGTTAGAACAGAAAGTTCATTTCTTTAATATTTACATTCGCTCTGTATAACTCTAAGGAAAAAGTGAGGTTCAATTTTCAGTGAACCCTCACTTCAGATCTGGTTCTAACCAGTTTTAAATATCTTCCATACGGCGGAGAGATACCGACCAAGTTAGGATCTACTTTTAGATTATCCGTTTGGGTATCTCGAAACCCCTATTTAAAGTCGGAGACAGTTCAATTAAAATAAAATTGCGATAAAAAAATAAAATTAAATGCTGTTTTTAAGGGAGATTATCATATAACGCTACGTCATTAAAGCTGTACGCGTTCTCTCCCTTTGGCGTTCTATTTATAGATTAGACAAGTTATCTTCTAGCTACGGTTTGAAATTGTTCACCAGAATTACAAAGGAAAGTCGCTCAAACATTATAAAGCAAAATAATGCATTCACACTTTCTAAATTGGGAACGTAATGTTCCGTTCTGACATATTTAAACTATCCTATGTGTACTGGTCGAAAGTGTTCCAATTAATGTAACATATGCCCCGGAATAGCGGTGTGTGTACACGCTGTGTAGTCGCATTTCAGCGTTGCTATTCGCGTTGCTATGTGTAAAGCATGTATAAGAACAAGCGCCACCAAATTGTTTGAAATATGCTTTGATAATGGATATTTAGATTGAAATTTTTGTTTTAGTTTCTTACGAGCTTTCTTGAAGCACAGCGAGAAAGTTTACTGGATAAAACCCTGAATTTATAATGCAAATACAGTACATGTAGTTAGGACTACTTTTAACACCATATTTAGAAACTATTACATCGATATTACATCTATCAAACCTATTTGGCCGGTATATGATATATTCATATACATGAACACAAATCTAGTCAAACTACACATTAAATGGACAAGACAGAAAATAGAGATATAAGGAATAAACAACATCTTTTTGCCGCTCACGACGGTATGAATACATTAGCTTCGGGGTGAGTTTATCGTAAACGCCCTTCGGGCGTTTACAAAACTTACCACCTGCGAAGCTAATGTATTAATACCGTCATGAACGGCAAAAATATGTTGTTTATTCCTATAATATATACATTCAACCTATAAAGTCTTTATGTAATCGTATTAAAAATATGCAGACCATTTCTCAATGAACCTACAAATCGAAACTGGTTCCAGCCAGTTAGAAAGAGGACAGAGTCTCCACCGGAGAGAAACTGACCTTGCGACCAGACAACGGTTGCTATGGCGTGTAGTAAAGCTGAAATAAACATGCGCGACCTCATTTTCAAAATATGCTTTAATAATAGATATTAAAGTTGTATTATTTACTTTAATGTCTCATAAGTGTTAGTTTAGCACTCAGCGACAGTTTACTGGGTAAAAGCTTGACTTTGTTATCAACTCCAAAACATATATTTTGGACTACTTTTCTGTCATATGTTATAAAGATCGAATGGCTGTTACAGCCAGGATTACATCTTTCAAACCTATTTGACCGGTATATGATATATTCATATACATGAAAACAAATCTGGTCAAAGTAAACATTAAATGGACAAGACAGAAAATAGAAATATAAATGTAAGGAATAAACAAAATCTTTTTGCCGCTCATATTTTACGAAACCTACCCCCTGCGAAGCTAATGTATTCAAACCGTCGTGAACGGCAAAACGATGTTCTTTATTCCTATATTATGGGTATCCTGTATTAACCAATCACTTGTACAATGGTCTCTCCCAACAACAACACCCACAGAGACAAAGTGTGTGTGTGTGTGTGTGTGTGTTGTTCGGATGGAGTTGTTACAGGGAGGGAAATTGACTTACAGCTTGAATCCAGATCAGACGTCACGTAACGCTGTGTCTGATCTGGATTCAAGCTGTTTGCCACTCGTCGTTATGTTTTCTCCTGTCAATTTTGTGACTTTGAGAAAAACAGCAAACGACAATTTTAAGCAGACGATACTGCAGCCGTAAAATAGTTAGACAAAATCGTCTTGTTTGGGGAACAACTGTGAGCGTTTTTGTTAGGAGGGAGTCCTTGTTCGGAGGGCCATTGTAGGAAAAGAGCATTGTATTGAAAACTCTGCAAGGATCTTCTTTGGAGTGTCGCTTAAGGCCCCTCCCATATGATAATTTTTAAGGGAAGTAACTGTATCTAATCTTCAAATTTCCCGCATGAAACTAAGCAAATCTTAAATTACTACAAATCCTTACTGTAATTTTTTCATCAACCAAATTTTTTATTAAATGAAAACAAAAAACACTGAATGAGTCCGTTTCTCGTAAACCATTTTCAGTATTTGCTTTGTTTTCTGTGCTTTCAAAGGATCTCCCTTTATTCAGATTTATTTTTATTATAACTTTCCTTCAGGAACTGTTTGAATTTGTTGAATTCCGAAGATTTTATTCTTGTTTCAAAGCAATTAATATTTATTCTAAATTGTAAAGTATTTTGTAGTAATTTATCTAATAATAAAGACATCGATTATTCGTGTCTAATTTATTTTTATTTTACTATCCTGTTGATCAGGAGTGATATTTGCGTAATTTAGTAGATGAGATTTCATTCATCATTTTTCATAAAAAAAAATCCGGCTCTTAACGTAAAACACCATTCAATCAATGATTATCATAAAATGAATTGGATCAATTGTCAAGAATACTAAATATTCGAACAGAGGTATGTATGTCTACATGTGTATTGTCTGAAACCGTTTCGTGTAATATCAATCGTGCAAACGTGTATACGTAGAAAGTACTCATTCAAACTGCTTGCAAAACAGTTGAAAATATGCTTTTCATTTACGTTAAGATTAGACAGGAACGTGCATTTCTTTATTCGTTTAGAGGAACATAAACGCGATGCAACATCAAGTAGAAATTGAACCTCTCTCTCTCTCTCTCTCTCTCTCTGTTTTTTTTATTATTTATTTATTTAGTTAGATCTTTTTATTTATTTTATCTAAGAAATTTTGCCGATTAATCTGAAAAGCTAATAGTTTAGACACTGGTCAGACACCCGGCTCAAAGTATTTGTAATAGACATGTGGTTTTAAGCCTTAACCATAATTTAGGAAAAAATAACGTATTTGCATGGCAATAACATGTTTGTATGTTTGTTTGTTGGGTTAAACGGCACTGCAATACAAGAATGTTTATATAGCACCGGTGTGTATGTGTAAGCGTCACTTTTGGGTGGAGTCTTACCTCTCTAAGAGTTGTTGTATTATATCCTCCCCCATCCCACGGGGGCGCAATAACATGTATTTACGATTCTAAAATATATATGGCATCAGCAAATGTGGAAATGTGTATATAATAATTCCAATATGGCTCAGGGGGTATTCAAGGTTACGCTCCTGCAATGAAGAATAAGTTACTTTTCCCGTTTAAACGCAAACGCAATTCACTAAAATGTAGAAAATTACAACTGTTTGAAATATCTAACTATCTATTTTACCCCCAGAAAACGGTTTGGAGCCTGATCAGACGCAACGTAAAATTTAGATTTAACCCTAATCGCGCTAAACATGAATTAACAAGCATGTGCAAACAGTTTGGACCCAGATTAGACGCCGCGCGATCCAAACTGTTTGGCAATCATATTCAACTTTTCTTCAATTCAATTAGCTTAAAAATACTTTCCCTCAGACGATACATTTGAAGCAGACAATAAGTCAGCATGATAAGGGTGAAATTGTTCGTGAGAATAGTGGCAAACTATTTGGATCTAGATTAAACGGCGCGTTTCTGTTCAACCCAGTGAACTGTCGACCGGCAGACAATGTGTTAAGGCTTACATGGAATGAACTCTTCTATAAGTATCATCTGATTGTAGATTGTCTGTGAGTGAATAGATTTATAGCAAGTGTATTTCCGTCTTGGGAATAAGAGTGTGCATGCACTAGTATTAGTTTTGTAGTTTGCTTGTATGCAAGTGTCTGAAAATGGCATCAAAAGACCTGAAGCTCCCAAATGTCTGGAACTGTTTTAATCTAGTTATCCTTGATAGGTACATATAGTCGATATTACACTCTGCCAAGTTTGCTTCGTACACAAGATATCTTTATAAAGAATCTGTGCATAATTACACTTAGCTGTTCTAATTTTGAAGACAAATAGTCACTGAAAGTAGGTTGAAAGTAAAGATGAAAACACATTTAACCCTTTACCCCATAAAGCAGGTTGAAAGCTTTACTTAAAGCAGGTTGAAAGTAAAGCAGAATGCGCCCTAAGGCGCATTCTGCTTTACTTTCAGCCTGCTTTAATTAACCACCTGCTAGATTTAAGAAAATATTTCTTCTGATACATATTCATGACTATAAATATTGGAATTATTTTCTTCCGCGGAGGATTAAACGGAATGCGCTAAAAGGCGCTTCTATAAGGTAAAGGGTTAAGGCGATACATGTATACAGTACTCCCTGTATGTGTTATTAGGAGGGAATTGTTATAGGGAAGGAAACTTACAACTTGGCATATATTTGCGAACAACTTGAATCCATATGCGGCGTCTGATCTGGTTTCAAGCTGTGTGTCACTCGTCATTATATTTGTTCTGTCAAACTGTCTACTAATACTATGTAACTTTGAGGAAAAACAGGAGGCGACAATTTTAAGCAGACGATATTGCAGCAGTGAACGTGTAAAACATAATTAGAATGTTTCGAGAACAGTGGCAAGCGTTGTTGTAAGGATGGAATCGTTGTTCGGATGGTTGTTGTAGGGGGTGGGGGAACTGTATATCACGATTGAATCTACCGCACACCTATTACTGTCTATTTGCCGTCAACTGACTTCTGCTGCGGGGATCAGAATGTATTTATATGACTTCATCTGTCAAGTCTGTTTGCGAAAAACTTTTGTTGGCGTTTAAATTGGCTTCAGCAAATTACTACTATATAAATATCTACGATCTAAGACTATCTAAGCCCTGCAGTTTCTAGTAACTCGTGCATAATTTTCCGTCTGCAAGGATTCTAAAAGTTGAACTAAATTTATTGTTTAGAACTGTTTTTAAACATCCTTGAATGCGTTCATTTAGTAGGTCAAGTCCACTGATATAGACTGTTCTTTTTGCACTACTTGGATAAGTTATTTCCTTCGACAGTTTCGACGTCTACTGATGTCTTTGTCAAAGAGGCCATTCACATACGGAGAAAGAACTCGGCCATGAACTGTGTTCGTCGTTTCAACGAAACCGGACATTGACGGACAAGGCCGAAGATAGCCGATCATGACAGTGCAATTCTTGACAAAGACATCAGAAGATGTTGAAACTGTCGAAGGTAATTATTTATTCAAGTACATCTAGTGAAAATGAATAATTTTAAACATAAGTATCATTTAGATACCTGTTTGAAATAATTATCACAATTTTCAACGCAGAAAACGAGCGTGACTTAATTCTGCTTTACTTTCAACCAGCGGTAATTGATCACCTGTCTTCAAAGCTAGAAACAGGCTATGTGTTAAAAGTTTAAATCTCACTCGAAAGAAATGGATGTATTGGGGAAAAAGATATCAATGCAGGCGGCGGTACATTTTCCCATTGTAACTAGGAATATAATCAGGAATTAATCTTGAATCAATTGCGTCTTTTAAAACCCTTACTCTAACCACCATCGTGAATCAATTATGCATTTTTAAACTCTTAAACTTACCATCGTATTGAAAGCATTCTGTCTGTTAAAACCCTAACAACCATTTTGAATCAAATGGGTCTGTTAACAGACTAAAACTACCCATCATATTGAATCAATTATGTGAATTCAAACAGTAATTGAATCCATTGTGCCTATTAAAAAACCCTAACCCTTACCATCGTTTTCAATCAATTGCGTCTGTTTAAATCCGATCTCCAACTAGCATCTTGAATCATATGTGTCTATTAAAACCCTAACTCTACCCCCCCCCCCCCCCTCTTGCATCAATTGCGTCTGTTAAAACCCTAACACTAGCCACCATCTTAATTCAACTATGACTGTTAAAACCCTAACCCTAACCACCATCTTGAATTAATTGCGTCTGTTAAAACCTTACCACTAACCACCAACTTCACCCTCATCTGGACCTTTTGGGTCCATTGGACCCAAGCGTCTTTTTTTTTTTTGCTAGAAAAAAATATTCAGTCTAATGACACTTATGACGTTTTAAGACATTGTTTCTATGGCTGTTTTTGACACTTTTGTGAAATACGTACTAAATAGGTCAATTCGCATAGATTTCATTTCCAAAACACGTCTGTGGTCCAGCTTGACCCCAGAATTCTAAAGGTTTGAAAAAATGTATTAAAAGCCATTTTAAAACCGTTCCTTGTTTTTACAACTACAATAATGACATTTATTGAATACTAGATATCAATGACAATACTGTTCCTCAATTGCATATATCAAGATATACCTTTCACGATTTTGTGATTGAGTTATTTCTCTGGGATATATTAACCCCGGAGTGCAAACCGCGAGTCCAAAGGATTCACAGTGCATGGAACTTATAAACGGTATCTGACCTCAAGTTATGCAAATGATTTTAAGAATCAAATAAGTGTACTGTGTTATTTTGGGTTCTGGTCCTTTCTGGAAGTATTCATGGCAGTCATGGGCCAAGATTGATGACATTGACCTTTGCCCTTGACCCTATTGAACGTTGGCCAACGACGTATGGTCGGTCGGTATTTAAGGCGTCTATTTCAATGCTTCCTTGCCATTGTTCAGTATATCCGATTCAACTATATAGCTACAGGGAAAGAAAGATATACAACAGACAAACATGTCCCAATTAGGATGTATGGCAAACACTTGTTCAGCAGTGACTTAACCTAATGTTTGATACAATGTCTTGTTATTTCATTCACGAATCAAAATCAATGTGATAGATGATGAACTAGTGATAACTATGTCCACATCTCCACATCTGTACATTTTCTGCACAAGTTATTAGATAAAATTCGATTTTACAGCAAAAAACTTAGTGTTTAGTGTTACTGTGGTTTCTGGTTGCCATGGTAACAGTGAAAGCAACGTTTAGGTATTATCAATACCATATAGCATAAAAACACCAATTTATAATACGGCATCAGTTATGTCACAAAAGCCTATTTTGACTTAGAAAAATAACATAAATGCACAATTGGGTCCAATGGACACCAAAAGTCTCAAAACGGAAGTTTTGCAAGGTCCGGATGAGGCTTAAATAAACTATGACAATCAAAAACCTAACCTTAACCACCATCTTCAACCAATTACGTCAGTTATAACCCTACCACTAACCACAATCTTAAATCAACCGTCACTATTAAAACCATAACCATAACCACCTTCTTGAATCCATTGTGCCTAAAACCCTAACCCTAATATCGTCTTGAATCAATTGCGTCTATTTAAACCCGAACTCTAACTTGAATTAATTGTGTCTGTTAAAACCCTAACCATAACAACCATCTGAAATCAATTCTACATTTAAACACCCTAACAATATCGTAATCGTCTTGAAAAGATTGTGTTTATTAAAACCATGACCCTTAAAATATTTTTGAATCAATTGCGCCTGTTAAAACTCTAACCCTTACCGCCATCGTGAATCAACTTTGACTAAGAAAACCTAACCCTAACCATCATTTTGAATCAATTACATCTGTTCAAATCCTAACCGCTTTCTTGAAATAATTGTGTCTATTCAAAGCCCAATTCTACCCACAATCTTGAAATAATTGTGTCTGTTCAAACCTTAACCCTAACCACCATCTTGATTAAAGTTGTGTCTATTAAAACCTTAACATTTAACCACCCTATTGAATAAATTGCGTCTGTTTAAACCCTAACACTAACCACCATATTGAATAAATTGTGTCTATTAAAACCCTAACACTGACCATCATATTGAATAAAAACCTAACACTAACCACCATATTGAATAAATTGTGTCTATTAAAACCCTCACACTAACCACCATATTGATAGATTGCGTCTGTTAAAACCCTAACACGAACAACCATATTGAATAAATTGCGTCTGTTAAAACCCTTACCCCTACCATCGTCTTGAATTAATTGCGGCTGTATAAACCCTAACACTTACCACTATGTTGAATCAAGTGTGTCTGTTAAAACCCTAACCCTAACAACCATCTTAAATTAGATGTCATAATTAAAACCCAAAACAATAACAATCGTCTTGGATATATTGTGTCTATTAAAACTCTAAACCTAATCACCATCTTGAATCAACTGCGTCTGTTAAAATCCTAACCTTAACCGCTATCTTGAATTAATTGCGTCTATTAAAACCCTAACCCTAACTACCATATTGAATCAACTACGTCTATAAAAACCCTCACGTTAACCACCATATTGAATCAACTGCGTCTGTTAAAACACTAACCCTAATCAACCTCTTGAAACAACTGCGTCTATGAAAACCCCAACTGTAACCACCTTATTGCATCAACTGCGTCCATTAAAACCCTAACTCTAACCACCTTATTGAATCAACTGCGTCTATTAAAACCCTAATCCTTACCACCATCTTGAATCAACTGCAATTATTAAATCCCTCACCCTAACCACCATATTGAATCAACTGCATCTATAAAAACACTAACCACCTTATTGAATCAACTGCGACTGTTAAAACCGTAACTCTAACCACCATATTGAAACAACTGCGTCTTTGATAACCCGAACCCTAACCACCTTATTAAATGAACTACGTCTGTTTAAACCCTAACCCTAACTACCTTATTGAATCAACTGCGTGTTTAAACCCTAACCCTAACCACCTAATTGAATCAATTGTGTCTGTTAAAACCCTAGCTCTAACCAACATCTTGAAACAACTGCGTTCATAAAAACCCTAACCCTAACCACCTTATTGAATCAACTGCGTCTGTAAAAACCCTAACCGTAACCACCTTATTGCATCAACTGCGTCCATTTAAACCCTAACTCTAACCACCTTATTGAATCAACTGCGTCTATTAAAACCCTAACCCTTACCACCATCTTGAATCAACTGCAATTATTAAATCCCTCACCCTAACCACCATATTGAATCAACTGCATCTATAAAAACACTAACAACCTTATTGAATCAATTGCGTCTAATTAAACCCCGCGCATTATCTTGAATCAAATACGTCTTTTAAAACCGTAACCCTAACAACCATATTGAATCAACTGCGACTGTTAAAACCGTAACTCTAACCACCATATTGAAACAACTCCGTCTTTGATAACCCGAACCCTAACCACCTTATTGAATGAACTACGTCTGTTTAAACCCTAACCCTAACTACCTTATTGAATCAACTGCGTCTGTTTTAACCCTAACCCTAACCACCTTATTGAATCAATTGTGTCTGTTAAAACCATAGCTCTAACCAACATCTTGAAACAACTGCGTTCATAAAAACCCTAGCCCTAACTACCTTATTGAATCAACTACGTCTGTAAAAACCCTAACCCTAACCACCTTATTAAATCAAATTGTGTCTGTTAAAACCCTAACTCTAACCAACATCTTGAAACAACTACGTCTATAAAAGCCCTAACCCTAACCACCATCTTGAAACAACTGCGTCTATAAAAACCTAGCCCTTACCACCTTATTGAATAAACTACGTCTGTTTAAACCCTAACCACCTTATTGAATCAATTGTGTCTGTTAAAACCCTAACCAACATCTTGAAACAACTACGTCTATTAAAACCCTAACCCTAACCAACATATTGAAACAACTACGTCTATTAAAACCCTAACCGTAACCATCATCTTGCATCAACTGCGTCTGTTAAAACCCTAACCGTAACCACCTTATTGCATCAACTGCGTCCATTAAAACCCTAACTCTAACCACCTTATTGAATCAACTGCGTCAATTAAAACCCTAACCCTAACCACCATATTGAAACAACTGCGTCTATAAAAACCCTAACCCTAACCACCATATTGAATCTATTGCGTCTGCTAAAACCCTTACCCTAACCACCATATTGAATCAACTACGTCTATTAAAACCCTAACGTTAACCACCATATTGAATCAACTGCGTCTGTTAAAACCCTAACCCTAATCAACATCTTGAAACAACTACGTCTATTAAAACCCTAACCGTAACCATCATCTTGCATCAACTGCGTCTATGAAGACCCTAACCGTAACCACCTTATTGCATCAACTGCGTCCATTAAAATCCTAACCCTAACCACCATATTGAATCAATTGCGTCTGTTAAAACTCAAACCCTAACCACCTTATTTAAATCAAGTATCTATCTAAAAACCCTCTCTCTAACCAACAGTTTGAAACAACTGCGTCTATATAAACCCTAACCCTTACCACCTTATTGAATCAACTGTGTCTATTAAAACCAAAACCCTAACCAACATCTTGAACAACTGCGTCTATAAAAACCCTAACCCTAACCACCTTAATAAATAAACTGCGTCTGTAAAAACCCTAACCCTAACCATCTTATTGAATCAACTGCTTCTGTAAAAATCCTAACCCTAATCACCTTATTGAATCAACTGCGTCTGTTAAAACCCTAACCCTAACCACTATCTTTAATCAACTTCGTCTTTTAAAACCCTAACCTCTTACTTGCGTATTGAATCAATTGCGTCTTTGAAATCCCTAACCCTAACCACAATATTGAATCAACTGCGTCTACTTAAACCCCACCCACCAACTTGAATCAAATACGTCTTTAAAAACCGTAACTCTAACCACCATATTGAATAAACATTACCGCCATATTGAATCAACTGCGTCTGTTAAAATTCTAACCCTAACCACCATCTTGAGTCAACTGCGTCTATTAAAACCTTAACCCTAACCACCTTCTTGAATAAACTACGTCTATTAAAACCCTAATGCTAACCACCAAATTGAATCAATTGCTTCTATTAAAACCTTAACCCTAACCACCATCTTGAGTCAACTGCGTCTATTAAAACCCCAACCCTAACCACCATCTTGAGTCAAATGTGTCTATTAAAACCCTTACCCTAACCACCATATTGAATCAACTGTGTCTGTTAAAACCCTTACCCTAACAACCAAATTGAATCAACTGCGTCTATTAAAACCTTAACCCTAAACACCATCTTGAGTCAACTGCGTCTATTAAAACCCTAACCCTAACCACCATCTTGAGTCAAATGTGTCTATTAAAACCCTGACCCTAACCACCATCTTCAGTCAACTGCGTCTGTTAAAGTCATAACCCTAACCACCATCGTGAGTCAACTACGTCTTTTAAAACTCGAACCCTAAGCACCATATTGAATAAACTACGTCTATTTAAACCCCAACCCTAACCACCTTATTGAATCAATTGCGTCTATTTAAACCCTTACCTACATAATGAATAAACTCGTCTTTTAAAACCAAAACCCTAACCACCATCTTCAATTAACTGCGTCTGTTAAAGCCCTAACCCTAACCACCATCGTGAGTCAACTACGTCTTTTAAAACCCGAACCCTAACCACCATATTGAATCAACTGTGTCTGTTAAAACCCTTACCCTAACCACCATATTGAATAAACTACGTCTATTAGAAACCCTACCACTGACCACCATTTTGAAAAAACTGCGTCTTTTAAAAGCCTAAACCTAACCACCTTTTTTAATCAACTGCGACTGTTAAAACCCTAACCCTAACCACCATATTGAAACAACTGCGTCTATAAAAACCCTAACCCTAACCACCATATTGAATCTATTGCGTCTGCTAAAACCCTTACCCTAACCACCATATTGAATCAACTACGTCTATTAAAACCCTAACGTTAACCACCATATTGAATCAACTGCGTCTGTTAAAACCCTAACCCTAATCAACATCTTGAAACAACTACGTCTATTAAAACCCTAACCGTAACCATCATCTTGCATCAACTGCGTCTATGAAGACCCTAACCGTAACCACCTTATTGCATCAACTGCGTCCATTAAAATCCTAACCCTAACCACCATATTGAATCAATTGCGTCTGTTAAAACTCAAACCCTAACCACCTTATTTAAATCAAGTATCTATCTAAAAACCCTCTCTCTAACCAACAGTTTGAAACAACTGCGTCTATATAAACCCTAACCCTTACCACCTTATTGAATCAACTGTGTCTATTAAAACCAAAACCCTAACCAACATCTTGAACAACTGCGTCTATAAAAACCCTAACCCTAACCACCTTAATAAATAAACTGCGTCTGTAAAAACCCTAACCCTAACCATCTTATTGAATCAACTGCTTCTGTAAAAATCCTAACCCTAATCACCTTATTGAATCAACTGCGTCTGTTAAAACCCTAACCCTAACCACTATCTTTAATCAACTTCGTCTTTTAAAACCCTAACCTCTTACTTGCGTATTGAATCAATTGCGTCTTTGAAATCCCTAACCCTAACCACAATATTGAATCAACTGCGTCTACTTAA
The DNA here is from genome assembly GCA_922989275.2 of Gari tellinella. NCBI lineage: Eukaryota > Metazoa > Mollusca > Bivalvia > Cardiida > Psammobiidae > Gari > Gari tellinella. Next base: position 26,533,009 of record OV277862.1, read on the forward strand.
ACCCCACCCACCAACTTGAATCAAATACGTCTTTAAAAACCGTAACTCTAACCACCATATTGAATAAACATAACCGCCATATTGAATCAACTGCGTCTGTTAAAATTCTAACCCTAACCACCATCTTGAGTCAACTGCGTCTATTAAAACCTTAACCCTAACCACCTTCTTGAATAAACTACGTCTATTAAAACCCTAATGCTAACCACCAAATTGAATCAATTGCTTCTATTAAAACCTTAACCCTAACCACCATCTTGAGTCAACTGCGTCTATTAAAACCCCAACCCTAACCACCATCTTGAGTCAAATGTGTCTATTAAAACCCTTACCCTAACCACCATATTGAATCAACTGTGTCTGTTAAAACCCTTACCCTAACAACCAAATTGAATCAACTGCGTCTATTAAAACCTTAACCCTAAACACCATCTTGAGTCAACTGCGTCTATTAAAACCCTAACCCTAACCACCATCTTGAGTCAAATGTGTCTATTAAAACCCTGACCCTAACCACCATCTTCAGTCAACTGCGTCTGTTAAAGTCATAACCCTAACCACCATCGTGAGTCAACTACGTCTTTTAAAACTCGAACCCTAAGCACCATATTGAATAAACTACGTCTATTTAAACCCCAACCCTAACCACCTTATTGAATCAATTGCGTCTATTTAAACCCTTACCTACATAATGAATAAACTCGTCTTTTAAAACCAAAACCCTAACCACCATCTTCAATTAACTGCGTCTGTTAAAGCCCTAACCCTAACCACCATCGTGAGTCAACTACGTCTTTTAAAACCCGAACCCTAACCACCATATTGAATCAACTGTGTCTGTTAAAACCCTTACCCTAACCACCATATTGAATAAACTACGTCTATTAAAAACCCTACCACTGACCACCATTTTGAAAAAACTGCGTCTTTTAAAAGCCTAAACCTAACCACCTTTTTTAATCAACTGCGACTGTTAAAACCATAACCCTAACCACCATATTGAATCAACTACGTCTATTAAAACCCTACCCCAAGCCACCATATTGAATCAACCGCGTCTATTAAAACCCTAACCCTAGCCACCATATTGAATCAACTACGTCTACTAAAACCCTACCCCTAACCACCATATTGAATCTACTACGTCTGTTAAAACCCTTACCCTAACCACCATATTGAATCAACTACGTCTATTAAAACCCTAACCACCATATTGAATCAACTGCGTCTGTTAAAACCCTAACCTAGCCACCATATTGAATCAAATACGTCTATTAAAGGGACTCGCAACCGGATGGTGTACTTGTCAAAATAAAATAAAATACTCAAATAAAAGCAAATTTGTGGCATTATTTGGCTTCTGACATTAAAAAAATATGATCAGTCCAAAAAAAGTTTCAAGAATCGTCACCGAATCTTAGATTTTTAGATATTTTCCATCGTTTTTCTATACCGACTAGTAGACGGTATAGTTGTTGTTGTTGCTTCTCTACACGGGCTCAGACATAAACCCGAGCCGAATTACGAAGTTGTATGCACTTTCGATCGCTACACATTGAAATACGTTAAATCGATCCGAGATAAACGAATAGTTCCGTGGTCCATTGGTCTAAGCGGTTTCCCCTATTTTGCCTTCTGTCCGCTAATGCCGGGCCCCGGGTTCGAATCCCACCAGAGACCAGTATTTTTTTTTATTGAAATACATTTTTTTAAACAGAATTTCTTATCCTAAACTAATTCTTTACCATTTATATAAGCGTTTGACACATATTTACAAATTACTATTTTTAATGCACCATCTGGTTGCGAGTCGCTTTAAAACCCTAACCCTAATTTCCATATTGAATAAACTACGTCTATTTAAACCCTTACTATAACCACCTTATTGAATCAACTGCGTCTGTTAAAACTCTAATCCGAGAGAGAGAGAGAGAGAGAGAGAGAGAGTTGGGTTTAACGGCACCGCGACACAATAAGGTCATATAGCGCCGAACTCTAATCCTAACCACCATATTAAATCAATTACGTCTTTTAAAAACATAATCCTTACCACTATATTGAATTAATTGCGTCTATTAAAACTCTACCCCAAATAAATACGAAAGACTCAAGCAGGAAACGCAACACAAACAATACACCCACCTCTCAAGCAGAACACACACACAGTCATACCATAACAAACACACACACACACACACGCACACAAAAACAAAGCACGAAAATCCGATATAACTCTCCCGGTTAAGGACGGCTTTAGAGATACATCATCATGTAGTGCTAAGCCCTGTCTGTCGTCGCACAACCAAAGAGGAAAGCATAGTTATCAATTGTAGATTGATCGATAACCAAACGTGAAGTGCGCAGCAATATAATTGGATCATAATGGTTTTTGAGGAAAAATCTAATACGTTTCACAAATAGGTTTTGAAAATGTATATGTCCAAGAATCTTACGAATTCTGTAAATCACATCACCATAAAACTCCGGATGTGAAATACCTTGCCGCAGAAAAGACTTTAAGTTACATTTATACTTGTTAATGAGAGGAAGATTTCTATAAAAGAATTTAGAAAATGTTTTACGAAGTTTATGAAATCTGTACCCCTGTTTAAGAAGCTTTTCAGTAATAGTTTTATTACGAATGTGGAAGTCCTCAACAGAGGTACAGGCCCTAGCAAAGCGAATAAGTTGTGAAATATAAACCCCGTAAGATGTGGAACGGGGAACATCGCCATCTAGATGAGGATAATTTACAATACTAAAATCAAAATCATCTCGTTTATCGTAAATCTTAGAAGAAACAATTCCGTTATTTATAAAAAGATCCAAATCTAAAAATGGTGCCGACAAATTTGACTCGTTAGTTTTATTAAGGCGTAGTTCTTTTGGGTGAATAAAAGGAAACAACGTATCAAAAAATGGGTTGTCTATATTAAAAATATCATCTAGATAGCGCGATGTATTATTAAAGGCTTCGATCATATCTGCCTGTGTATCAGGTTTTAGACTAAGCATAAAGTCCCTCTCATAACAGTACAAAAATAGGTCTGCGACAAGGGGCGCACAGTTTGTACCCATAGGAATACCAATCACTTGGCGGTATATGGTACTCCCAAAACGTACATAAATATTATCCAGAAGAAATGATAGTGATTCACAGACATCGGTGCAAGTCCACATAGTGTAATGCTTAACCGTGTCATTTGTAAAAAATGCACGATCAGCATTACACGCCAGAAATAGCTTCCTTTCTCTGGCAAAAGTCTTTTCAATAAGTTGTATAAGTTTAGCTTTTATTAGATTATGAGGTAAGGTAGTGTTGAAAAGTCATACGTACTTATATTGCAAGCTTGGTATTTTCTATATTCAAGTTTCGCCAAAATTTCATTCGAGTTTTTGATAGACCAAAACAGATTAAGTCCAGAATTTTCGTAAGTCTTGTCACACTACCTTTGAACATGTTCTTTGATTTTAATTAAAGACGATGTCAAAAGTTTGGAAAGCTTAGTAGTAGTACATGCACTTGAATTAGCAATAAAACGAGACTTATAAGGTGTTTTGTGGAGTTTTGGTATCCAGTACATTGTAGGAAGTTTATGACATGTAATGTTGACATCAGCTTTTAATTGTTTACATGTATCAAGATGACCAGATACTACATTATGCTCCGTTAAATTGGTAGATATATATGAATTGGTATTCACAAGTTCCTGGTTTAAAGTATCAACATAATGTAATCGTCATACAATTATCACATTATTGGATGCTTTGTCGGCAGGAACGAGTACAAACTTGGAATGAAAGTCTTGTATGCCCTTCTTTAAGTGACGAATGTTAAATTTAGGTTTAGGTGGTAAAAGATGGCTATTGGATAAATAGAACGAAATCCGGGTATCGATAATATCAAAAATTAGTTATTTCCATTTTGAAAGAGCGTCATTTTCAGCATGTTCTCTTCGGCACCAGTTGGTACTATAATTATTCAAAGCTTCCGAAATATGAGTGCGGCATGTATCGAAATCAATTAAAGCAGGTAATCTAAATTTAGGTCCCTTACTCAAAAGCGTTCTGATGCGTTTATCTTTAATGATATCAAAATTGCCTGTTATTATATGACCCACTGGAGCGTAACAGAATTTAGAAGAAGTACAGTCTTATGTAGCTGGTGTATTTTCGAGAATTTTAAGATCAGAAAGAATTTTATTGTAGTTAAAAATTAACCCTCTTACAGATTTATTATACTTATAGCAAATAATAGGTGGTTCAAGATTTTTGAAATAATTTGGAACAGCATTCATCACATTTTTGTTTCGGAGAATACTTTGTAAATCTAAAAAATCAATACCTTTATTTATAAAAGGGACCTTAATGAAATATCTTTTGTGATCGTTTAAAGAATCAATATGAGGTCTGAGAACATGCTGAGTATAACTTTGTATTAAACCTGCAGTATAATACAGAGGATCTGTTCGTAAAATTATATCATCAGCCTTGTCGTCAATATGTCTTAAAGACGTCACTGACAACGAAGACAGCCGAGAAAGCATTTTATGTTTACCAGAATGTAACAGCAGATTATGCAAATCTTTAATAGAAATCGACTGACGTGATTTACGTTTGATATTACCATTTATACGAATACCATGCGATCTAGATTTACGGTTGCTTGTAGAATAAATCGAAAAAATATCAATTGAAGGTTCTTTAGAAATATTGCCAGATTGGTATATATTATCATTCAAGCCTAAAGGAAAGGGTGTCTGTAAATTTTTAATCCATTTTAATTCCGTTATTAATAGACGCAATTAATTCAATAAGGTGGTTAGGGTTAAGGTTTTTATAGACGCAATTGATTAAAACCCTAACCCTAAACACTATATTGAAGCATTTGCGTCTGTTAAAAACTTTACCTTAACTACCTTATAAAACCAACTGCGTCTGTTAAAAACCTAACTCGAATCACCATATTAATCAATTGCGTCAATTAAAACTCTATCCCTATTCTCCATATTGAATCAACTGCGTCTATTAAAATCCTAACCCTAACCACCTTATTGAACCAACTGCGTCTGTTTTAACCCTAACCCTAACTACCTCATTGAATCAAAAGCGTCTGCAATCCAAACCCTAATCACCATATTGAATCAATTGCGTCTGTAAAAACCCATACCCTAACCACCATATTGAACCAATTGCGTCGGTTAAAGCCCAAACACGTATCACCATATTGAATCAACTGCGTCTTGGTTTTAACAAACGCAATTGACTCAATATGGTGGTTAGGGTTTGGGTTTTAATAGACGCAATTGATTCGATATGGTGGTTAGGGTTAGGGTTTTAATAGTCGCAATTGATTCAATACGGTGGTTAGAGTTAGCGTTTTAATAGATGCAATTGATTCAATAAGGTGGCTATGGTTAGGGTGTCAATAGACGCAGTTAATTCCATATGTATATATATATGAGTCGTTCTCTGACAAAACCGGTCTTAATGACAAAATTTTCGATTTCTGTTTGTTTGGTTTTTCACAATCTACACGTTGTTTTGGAGGGCCTGTCAAAGTTTTAATATAAAATTCAAAACGGTTTTCAAAATATTGAACTTTTAATAACACCATATACACTTGTGAAAACAATCGACGACGTCGAAAAACGTAATTTTGACGTTATCAATAATTTACGTCATGTACGGTGGCGAAAACGTTTGAGTGAAACGAAACGCAAAAGCGATGCATTTAAACGATGACAGTTTCTTGAAAATGTTGCCGATTTGTTCCAATCGAATGGCAAGCAGTTTGAGGCCTGGTCAGACCCTGAGTTGCTCGACGTCTGATATGGCTCCAAACTGTTTGCACCTGACTTCAGTTCTTCGAGTGCGAGTATAAATGTATGTGTTTGTCGGAAAAAAATAGCGTTTTATCGCCTGAGTAGCTTAAATATATCGCTACACCATTTTATAAATGTTGAACAAAAAACTGTTGGATTATCAGATAACACAAATCAGGTACTGTTAGGTACTGTCATATAATAGCAATGAATAAATGACTCGGTAAATACACGAACAAATCTATAAAACCCTAGAAAATCCGAAATATTAGGTGTATATGGCTTCAATCTGTGCACAGTCTATATTCACAGTTTGATTTATGATGAATAAAAAATATTAATCTTACTATTGAGTTGTGCATTATTAGCCATGTTAAGAGAAATTGAAATTCGGACACTCCATACAGTGCATTCCTAATTGAGACACAGCAGTTTCAACGCAGTTACGCCTCTGGGTTTACTCTGCTTGTCTCTTGTCAGAATCAACATTTAATATTGCTGCAAACAGTGCAGATCCTGATCACACACTGCGTTAGAGATGCGTCGGCTGTATGAAATTGGTTTAAAAAATCAAACGTATCAGCGCATTTCCGAAATATTGATTTATTATCCCTTTCGACTCCGTAAACATGTTTTGAGAAATTGAGACTGAGAGCAAATGCAAACAGTGCGGACCCAGATCTGCCAGTTCCTGTAGGATCTGGCTGATCACGGTGTGTACGTCTGTAGAGATCAGCCAGCTTTTTCTGCACTTTTTGCCATTATAATCATGGTATCTACTATCTATTGATGGTATATTGATTGTAAACTGGTGAAATTAGTTTGAATTATCTTGCCGAAATTGTATCAATATATTTCTCCAAATTTAGTACTGGAAAAGTCTAGGTAAGTTACTTAGGGGTAAAAGGGCAAATGTCCATGCATATCAACAAATCAACGTGAACGAGAACAAATGTCATTTTGAGACCCAGGTCGAACGTATGGAGTCATATAATAACAAAACTAAGAAACATCAAAAAAATCTATAAAGTCGAATATATTTATAACATGGAAAGGAAAGACGAACAGTACTGTACAAATATGTTTTCATGGCATCGGTAGGACATCCAGGTTGAATGATACTTTGTCTGTCCGTAGCAATTAGCTGCATGAATATTGTGAGTTTATAAAATGTTAAATTTGATTTAATCGGAATTAAATGATTCCATTACAGTTACAACACCAGTTTTGTCTCTGTTGAGCAAGAAGTCTTGGTATTCTCTAATACCTTTCATTGGCTTGCTCTTTTCTCTCATGTCAAGTATATAAGATAACAAATCCTGCTCATTTAACTGAGAAACACCGTGAGGTGAAACTTACACCTGTAACCAATAGCAAGAAAGCGTCATATTTTGGCAATATCTGGATCGTTCGATTGCAAAATGTTACTGTGAATTCTTCTGCACACGAAATCGTAATTACTGTCACTTGAACTGTCATTTTCATTTTCTAGCCTACCCCCTTATTAACATATCGCCGAGCTCTCTCGTCAATGTATATTCGGTCGTCTTGTTTCTTATCATAATCATCATTATCACCATGATCACTTCCCGCATTCTATTCTGCATGTTACTGAGAAGCTGCTAGAGTGCTGTCTGGTATTCTCCTATTTAAAGTGTTCTGAGTACAGGATTTCAAGCTCCTGAAATAAATACAATATTTGATCTATATAAATTCAAACAAGGAAACGCCAATGCGTATTTAAAACAAGAAAGAAACCAGAGTGGACTGTGTAACTCGTGCAAATTTAAACGTTTGTATGTGTATTCCATCAATTTATGTTTAATTGCTTCTAATGGAAGGCTTAAATCTGATTAAATAAGTCATGCAACTTTTAAATCTAGATGTTGTTCTAATTTCTGTTCTTTTAATAATATAGATCTATAGCTCTAGATCATCATCTTATAGGAAAAAATCCACTTTGCAAATATTAATAGATGTGCTGTGAAAAGAAAAGTTGGTTTGCCGGATTTGAACCGGCGACCTGTACTAGACCGGCGGCCGTAGTCGAGGGGAAACACCCGCTTACGACGTCAGGGGTTGCGAGTTCGATCAAGTCCGGGTTCTCTGTATCCGCTCCCCTCTCTGGGACGTCCAATTAGCCCATAGATGGCAGAAACGGACGTTAACAAACAAAACATTGTACTAGAATGCATCAGCGTATCCACTGTCAGAGCTACGAGGCTTGCCGTTAACAGCGGTTTCAGTTATAGTTTCTTACTGGTAAACTCGATTGTCGCGACATGGCATATTTCACCATATTCTCTCTCCCTCTCTGTCTCTCTATCTCTCTCTCTCATTTTTAAACAGAACTGACACATAATTTATTATAATTACATTTTCATCTAGAGTATTGACTTGCATATCGAAAAAAAAACCACTCTTTACTTACCGGGTCGGGTAGATCTATGTTAAATTAAGTAACAGGGTTGCCATTTCTCCGGATTTTTCCTAAATCTTCGGATTTTCCCCCAGTAGATCTACATGGTAGCTTAAAGCAGGCTGAAAGTAAAGCAGAATGCGCCTTTAGACGCATTCTGTTTTACTTACAGTCTGCTTTAAGTAGTCGCATGTCAACAAAACTAGAAACAGGCTATGGGGTAAAGGTACGATTTCGTAAAATCGCATTTGAAAAATGCAAATTTGGAAAACGTAGGATTTTCCATGTCAACTTATGGCAGCCCTGAAGTAAACGTGTATGATTGACCTTCACGACAAGTTTGAGATAATGATGTTAAGGCTGATATTAGATCTAGATCTATTGTACAGCAACAATAATTTGTCTTGAAATATGTTACAAAATGTATAAGGCCAGTGTGGTAACAAAAATGAAATAGATTTACCAGGTGCATGTATATACATGTAGATCTTAGTACAGACTCTTCAGTACGCACTCGACAGTCGTACATTGTACATGTAGATCTAAATCTACATGTAAAATAGTTCTGCTGTCGCTTTCATTTCCAGGTCTAGATACAATTTCAATTCAAATGAAAAAGAAAGACCAACTCACCTCTAATTCACCATTCATTGTAGTCCACGAGCATTGGCGTAGCTTCCTATTAGGCAAGTAGGCACGTGCCTACACTTTTTTTTCAGAAGTCCAAAAAATAAAAAAAGGCTAAAAATGCAGAAAAAGCAATAAAATTGACATCTAAGTGGGGTTAGGGGTGAACCCCTATTATTTTTACATAGATTCATGTTAGTATTTTGCCATTATCAATCGCGATAAAAGACCTCAGAACGCATCTAGAGACTATCTAGGAATAAAAATTTCCCGGGGGCGCATACCCCCGGACCCCCCTAGAAAGAAGGCGTACACTTAATAAATGGTCTAGTATCACCGTTGCCACGCATGAACATGTATACATGTAGCTGCCTTTAAGCAAAACACGCGCTACTGCGTACACACCGTCCTCATACTTGCGACAATTTAAAACGTAAAATAATTAGGATGGTGTTAGAGTATAGCTTAGAGATTATTTAATGGAAGACAACCTGTCAAAAATTACATTATATTAACCTGGAACAGACAATTTATGTTATTTCCAGCTGACCTTTTACATAGATTTATGGCAGAATTTTACCTGTCTTGGACGCGCAAAACGTCCTCAGAACAAGCCAAAGGCCATCTAGGAATCACCCCCATCCCCTCCTACATGTAGTAAGAGTGCGTTCCATAAATTGGTATAGTTACTTTGGACTTCCTACTGGTCTGTGGTGTGCTCGATCAATTTGTCCCGAAAAGAAAGTTACGTCCAAATAATCTAAAGTAGCGAGTCTGAACATAAATGAAAAAAGTACGGTATCAGACCCTATGATATACTAATTGACGTGGGGTTGTTGGGCAAAATATGCAGACATATTCTTTTGCAAAAAATTAAAATTGTCTGTTTTTTTTAAGCTTTTCATATCATTAATTCTTCATATAAATGTTTCCCCAGACCCTCCTTAAATGCCCGGACCCCCCCCCCCCCCCCCCTTAGAAAAGGTAGCGAGTCTGTTAATGAAAATATTGCAGTATCAGACCCTATGATATACAGATTGACATGGGGTTCTTGGTTGTTGTTGTGTTGATGTTTTGTTTTTTTTTAAATATGCAGACATATTCTTTTGGCAAAACAATAAAATTGTCTGGGTTATTAAGCTTTTTTCTCAAATAAATATGCAGACATATTCTTTTGGCAAAACAATGAAATTGTCTGGTTTTTGAAGCTGGTTTTTTTTTCAAGAAAAATATGCAGACATATTCTTTTGGCAAAACAATAAAATTGTCTGGTTTTTTTTAAGCTTTTCATTTCATAAATTCTTCATATAAATGTCTCCCCAGGCTCGCCTTAAATGCGTCTCCAGTGTTGTAGAACTCAAAATTTTCCCGGGGGAGCATGCCCCCGGACCCCCCTAGAAAACGTGTGCCTACACTTTCGATTTGGCCAAGCTACGCCCCTGACGAGGATCTAACGATTCTTTAAAAACCGACTCTTAAAAATTCTAAATATCAGAATAACTGGCTAGGATTGTCATAAAAACACGCTTGTAAACAATGTTTACGTCATGCGGAAAACATGTGTTTATCGATTTGGATGACGTCAAAAAATTGCATTTTCGACGTCATTTCGGCGATGTCAATAAGACCGGTTTTGTCAGAGAACGAGAGCGGCTCATATATCATCTTTTATTCCACCATTATTGGTGAGTATCAAGGCATATAAACGAAGTAGTACATAAGCATACAAACACACAAGATTGAAGTATACAGAAAGGTACATCAGCATACAAACAAAGTTATAGATCTATACAAGCACATAAACACATATTAATATAAATGAGGGGAAGTGGTGTAGCCAATTTCGATCAGAAACCGAATTGTCTACTTGGATTGTATTCAAACTGTTAGTCAAAATGCACCCTTGAAATCAAGGGGAAGATGTATACAATGCTGGTTTCATTGCATAAGGACGACATGACGTACTCATTTTATAAACCCCATAGCCCTTCCGCAATCAAGCCATCAATGTACTTAATATTGTATTGTTGTTATATCGATGTTTTTTTAATTATTATTATTTCTTTTATCTTTTAGAAATTGTGTTCATATCAGTTTTACAAGTCTTATAGTCCAATGTATTGTAAACTCTTATTAAATTAAGAGTTTAACAAAAAGGGGAACTCATGTGCATACGCTTATATAAGAAACAACATTCTCCTGGGTAGCCGAAGGCTTCTCGAAACGAAATAAAAGCACATACATTAGAAGAATGATGGATCAGAAGCACACGAATATCGTTGGCTATGTGTCAATATCGTCAATAATGTATTACGAATAGCATCGTTTCAGAAAGTTTGCGCAGATATGTAAATAGACAGGGAATAATTCCGGCATTATCATGTTAGTCACATTTGTGTCGATGCGTCCAAAAATATAGACAAGTACTGTGCCCTTGTCTACTCTGCCAAACATGGATGCAAACCGTCCCGAAATGCAATTCGAAATGTTTTGCACAAATGCCTGAAAGTAGACAAATGTTCTCGTTGGATCACAGTCAAACACTACGTGGAACACTTCGTCAGTTACCATCAAGCTGCATTTTGGGCATTGAACCGTGGTTCCTAGCGGTTTGCACAGAAGTTTTGCCATAAAGCGCATATTGTTCAAGGAGCCTGTCTTTTCAAGGGACGTTCTCCAAATCATAGACAAGGCTAAATCAGCATGGACACTGTGAAAACGTTGGAAGTCGATATTTGAAGATAATCTTTCTCGCCACTGATCCCTTTCGAATTGCCACACAGGCCGTTTACAAACACGTTTCCATCTCGATTTACTCGGAAAATTGCCACATTCTACAAACTGATCAAGGTAGTAGTGTAGGTCGTATTTTCGTAATATACCTGAAATATCCTTAATAAAGCCTCTTTTTCTGATAGTGGAAGCGTGTTTGAACTGGTATAATCTGTGGGTGAAAACGCGAAAGGCAATGTCTGTTGAGGCTAGCCTACATAAATAACCAAGAAAAGACAGTTTCTGCAAATCAATATGCGCTTCAATAGACGAAAACCCAAGAAGCCCTTTCACCATGTCTGAGCGCGTTAGTTGAGGTAAGGATTGTATCCGTTTAAGACAAAAATGTTGTGTTGTCTCAAGATGTCTCATGGCGCTGTTCGAAATTTCGGACAATAGTTCACACCCAAATAAACAGCGAGTGAGAACTGTTGACGTGTATAGTTTTGTGCCTGTTATTGGATTAAAGCCATTTGCGTGTAGCCCGGATTCTATAAAACTAAACAGTGTACTTCTCGCAGTTTGCCGAATTGTGTCACAGTTTGCAGGAAACTTTCGACATTCATGTTGTACAATACCTAAGTGTTTATATTCACTGACTTCATCAATGGTTGATCCATCATATGGAAAACTGGTTTTGACATTTGATCTGCGAGGTCTGTTATGTACAAGAACTGCACATTTAGAGGCATTGTATATATATCTCCATTTAGATGAATAGCGTTTGCAGATGTTCAGAAGAGCCTGAAGGCCTTCTGCAGATAACGACATAAGAACTACGTCATCCGCCTGAGTTGGTGCACACACATTTATTGAATCTATTACAAGACCGTGTTTTGATTTCGACAACGTGTTTAAAAGTTCATTGATGAACACGGTATAGAGGAATGGGGAACATATGCTACCCTGTCGGCACCCTTGTTCTATCGAGAATGGTTCAGACACGTGACCGAAGGCTAAAACCCGGCTAGAGGCTCCATGGAGCATTTCGTTAAATAGCCGTAGCGGTTTGCTGTGGATACCTAGGTTACTTAGTTTGTATAGTAAACCATTTATCCACGTCATATCGAAGGCCTTTAAAGCATCGAGAAAGCATGTATAAGTGGTATCATTACGCTCCCAACAATAGTTTGATGATTCTTGGTAAATGAAAGAGATAAGCTTGCATGATTTGCCCTTCTGGAAGCCGTGTTGTAACGGGTTTAGTTTAGCTTGAAAATTGGCGTTTTCGATTCGATTCATGATACATTTCTCGAATAATTTGAATATCACTGGCAGTAGAGATATTGCACGATAGTTGTTCGGGGAAGATTTCGGCTTACCTTGACCTTTGTGAAGGGTAACGGTAACGCTTTCTTTGATTTTATCCGGAAAGCGTTCTGTCCGGATAATAGTATTAAACAGTTTTACAATACATGTGATAAGTTTGTGTCCACCATACTTAATGTGCTCGTATGTCACGTTGTCCAATGACGGGCTTTTATTATTTGGCAGCGTTTTTAAGATTATTTGGAGCTCGTCACTAGTGACTCCTGTAGCAATTTTGACGAGATGAAGGTGTCATTGCTTACTAGTTGGTTACGAAGTTCATCTTCGATTTTGGTTCTGAATTCTTCGTCAAAACTATGATGTTCAGAAGATTTGTAAAGGTCAGAAAAGTACGTTTGCCAGCCTTTAAGTATATCATCTGGGTGTTTTGCGATTTTGCCGTCAAAGTTCATTTTGCAGAATGAGCCGCTTGTTTTACATTTTCTAGAATTTATTAGTTTCCAAAAGCCTTTTTGGTCAAGCTCGGAAAGTTTATCTATCCGTTCGTATTCTGCCTTTTTGTAATCGCTCGCGGCTTTTCTAAGTTGGCAACGAAATATTCGTTTTTCGGCTTTATATTCCTCAAATTCAGTACCACTTTTTGGACGGCCCGCTTTTACCCAAATGGCGCGCTTCTTAGCCTGAAGTTTATGTGATTCTGAAACAATCTGAGACCAGTGGGGCTTTAAATGCGGCTTAAATGCTCGTTTTCTTATGTGTGTTAATGCACTTAATTATTGTTTCATACGTTTCATTGATATTGTCGAAAGTCAGGTCTGCTATGCTTAACAGGTAGGTGAGTTCATTTTTGTAACGTAAACGTTCCTAACCTACGGAACAATTAAAACATTTCCTAACAATCGATGGCGATTGCCAGTTGACGTTTACGTTAGCGTCGACGTCAAGATAGAGAAAAAGCGGTAGGTGTCGCGAGACATTTAAAGGCGAATCACTCTCGATGAAACATTCCTTAACGTTCGCGACAGAAACAGTGTCTACAACCGCATGGTTGATTAAGCTTGGACTACAGTTAAGACCTGGAACGAAGGAATGTCGGCAACCAGAACACATGCTTGTGCCGGTTATAGTATGCAAATAGTGATTGACTAACGTTCTTTGTATGTAATTTTGCCTTGTGTCATGTGAACTGGCTTCGCCGAGTTTAGTGTTGAAGTCGCCTAGCACAACTACTCTGCTAGAAGATTCAAATGAACTTAGCATGTCATTTAGGAGGTCAGCCTCATTTTTGAAGTTATCGATAGACTCATTTGAGCAGGGCAAATAAACTTGAACCACGTAGATAATTTTGTCTGCGGCTTTCAGCTTAATTGCGACTAATCTATCACTGTTTACATCTACTGCCTCGACGCAAGCGTCAATATCTTTATGCCAAAGAAGGGCTACGCCACCGCGTCCATAGGTTCGACCATTGATACAGCGCGGTGAGTTGCATGTTACGACTTTTGTTATGTAGTCTTGGTGAATAATTTTCATTAAATGGGCATTAAGGGGTAATAAAAAGTGTTCTGATATACCGCATATCGTTACATGTTTCGTTTCTAATTCCTGAAGTAAGTATGGTATAGCAGTTGTGATACCGGTCACGTTCCACGACATAAAGCGTAATTCCATTATATAGGTATCAATAGACGTCATCGGTATCATCTCTGCCGTCATTAAAATCTGCGTTTCGGCGTTTTCTGTAATCTGAGCGTTTGAGCCAACGGCGGCAAATAACACCATCAGGCCATGTGTTATAGTCCTCTAAAATGTGCGACTGGTCTTCACTGACAACAACCTGAGCAGAGCGACAATCTTGTCTGCGCGTGACCAAAAATTTTGCAGATCTGAAAACCACTCCGATTTCTTCGAGAAAAACCTCGAGACCTTCTTGGTCACTGCCGGGTGCGATTCCGGTCAGAAAGTAGGATACCGCACTTTTTCGTATGACACCGCGGAATCTATGCGAGTCCCTAGCAAAGCGCTCGCCTGAGCCATTAGACTCTTTGCTACCGGTTACCTGTACCGCAAGCTTTATTGGGGAGTCATTAATGGTAAGAATTTCCCGTTCAACGGCTCGCGCTTCACTGTGGCTTGATTTAGCTTCATGGGTCGTAGCTGGTAAGTTGTACTTATTGTTTAAAAGGTTAGTTGGTGGGTTATGGTTCGTGCGAGTGCTCAATGCTGATGCATAGTTGCATGCGTTTGAATTTGCAGTTTCGCTTTGGTGTTCTACAGATGCATGTTTTGGAATAGTGATAGCGCTTTGTACGTTTGTATTGCCTCCCGTTATGTTTAGTTTGGATTGATGACGTTCGCTAGAGGTACGCTCGTGCGCATAGCTTTCATGAGAGCCACGCGTATGAACGTTACTCTCGCGGATAAAATATCTTTGGTCGGCGTTGCTTTGCACGTCGGCAGAAGGTGCCATGTTGGAGTTAACGACTGTTTGATTAACATATGTACGGTCTCTGTACTGGTATTCGGGTGCTTTATTTAGGATGTTACTGTTCACTTGGTTTGATTGTATTGCCTGTCTTAAAGACTGTGACATATTTTCATTCATGGCGTCATGTTTTTCGCAAAGTTTAGAAGTTAAGTCTCTAAATGCGTTTTGTAGAGTTGGGACACTAGAGGTATTTGTGACTTTAGCCTCAAAGGTTTTTAGTTTCGATTCAACCATTTTGGAAACAGATTCGGATGAAGCCTTCGCTCTCGTGTCTAATTCTTGCTTGCTGTTTTCGATACACTCGTCTAAACTTTTAAACTTTGTTTTTAAAGAGTTTTTCCGTTGTACCTCACTGTCAAGTAGGTTACCGATATTCATGGTATATTATTGTTTGCGACCTTTTCTTGTAATGTGTCTATGTCTATCTCCATCGCACGTCGTTTACTTTCAATACTTTTCAGGTTATCCGCCAGAACTTTCATGCCATTGGACAGAGTATGGCACGATTCAGCCTCCGTATTGTTTTCACCATCTGCCAAAATGCGCGCACAAGAGTTTATCATTTCACCCATGGATTTCAATTCGGATCCCAAGTTCGTAGATAGAGCATCAAAAGACGTTTTAACTTCTTCTGCGTTTTTCTGAAGAACGTGAACATCTGCACGAAGTGACGCGTAATTGTTTTTCAACATATCCATGTCATGACGTAGATCAGTGTCTACACTACTAGACTGTGATTTAGAGTCTGGGTATGACTGGGTGGATGTTTGTTTGAAAAGAAATGATACATCTGAAATGTTTTTCCGTAGAAACTGGGTCAGGGTAAAACAATCTAGAGCGTATTTTTGTGATATTGAGCATTTGTTTGAATTGCGCCTGTCTTTAAGGACCCCAGCCGGAGCGTTGTCACAAAGTTTTGAACGGTTTGCTAGCTCAGTTCTGTACACATGCACCTTTTCGCTATCCGAGTTTGTCTGAGACAGTAACGTAGAAATATACTCGTCCTTTGGCAGGCCGAACAGCGACGGGTCTAGGTCGTGCTGCTGTGCAACAATTGTTGAGTCGTGACTGCTTAACAGCTGCCCGCATTGCAGATTACCATCCGTATCTAGAGCCACGGCAGGCGATGATGTCAAGGTTGAATTATGCTGGGGCGATACATGGTTACCTCCCCTGTATGGAGTGTATACTGCTAGGTCGATCGATTTAAGAAATGTCTGCTCAGTATCAAAACTGTTTCCAGATTGTTTATCAAGATCAAATAGGGTATAATTTTCGTCTTGTTCGCTGACATTGTCATAAAAGGAGTCATGTAACTGTACCTGTTTTGGTGATTGTGTTCCGATTAAGCCTGTCGCCATAGTACCGGGTACAGTCCGGGTATATAGCGCACTCTAGATAACCGTTACTCGCTCACATACCTATTGTCCATTGTCCCTAGGCTACTGCTATTGTCCTTGTATACGGCAACACACTGGTGACACTGCTGAGCACGTTTCACAGTATATAACAATCCATTTATTGTTTATACTTTTCGTTAATAACTCCTTTAATAATTAATGTTTTTGGAAAATATCCAAACCACTGTATTCCTGACAACTTCACGAACACGTAGAACTAAACTTGTCCAGGAAACATCTTCTATAACCTCACTATTTTCAGGGCTTTAATAGACACACTTGATTCAAGATGTTGGTTATTTTTAGGACTTTAATAGACACAATGAATTAATGATGATGGTTTTGGTCAGGGGTTTTATAGACACAATTTATTCAAGCTGGTGGTTATGGTTAGAAACGCAATTGATTCAACATGGTTGGTAGGGTAAATTGATTCAAGATAGTGGTAAGGGTTTTGATAGGCACAATTTATTCGAGATGGTGGTAAGGACTAGGGGTTTAATACACACTTTGTTCAATATGGTTATTAGGGTTAGTGGTTTAAAAGACGCAATGGATTCAAGTTGGTTGGTAGGGTAAAGGGTTTAATAGACACAATTTGTTCAAGATGGTGGTTAGTGTTAGTGGTTTAATAGACGCAATTGATTCAATATTGTGGTTAGGGTTTGGGGTTTAATTGACAAAATTGATTCAAGGTGGTGGAGTGGGTTAGGATTTTGAGGGCGCAATTGATTCAAGATGGTGGATAAGGTAAGGGTTTTTATAGACACAATTGATTCAAGATGGTGGTTAGGGTAAGGGTTTTAATACACACAATTTATTCAATGTAGCTGTTAGTGTTAGGGGTTTTATAGACGCAATGTATTCGAGATGATGGTTAGCGTTTGGGTTTTACATGTATATAGGTACTCTAAAGCCACTGCAGTGTTTGTCTATAACACACACCATTTCGTTTTGACTGTATAGATCTATACATTGTATGGGTTATAGTACTAGGTAATTTTCTTATACCCATATGTTAAACATATAATTGCGCACATCTTAACTATTGAATGAATCAGTATCACATTATAAATCAACGTTCTTGAGAGCACTGGTGGTGATTTCAAACAGAATTAGAGATGCAATGGGGTGTGGAGATAAAACCAGGAGTTTACCAATAGTTAAATTCGGAGAGAACAATATTTCCTTAAACATTGAACAATACATGTACTGCAAAGAGACGAAATACCGGATTCGGCCATAGCTCTATATTGTAAATAATTTCATGAAACTATTGAATATTTTTCAAGCATAATTAAACATTCAAAAGTTAGATCTCTTTCACCCAAACGAAATCAGTTTCCATTTAGATCGTTAGCAGACCAAATGCTGAATAAGTCTGTTATTGTTATCAAACATCTGGTCTGGATGCAACTACATTTTGTACTTATTAATGTCGTATTTCTGCAGTTTTGATCTGGAATCAAATTCAGGTAATTACCACTTAAATGAATATTTATTGCATTAATAATATCATTAATTGATATATGTGATTTTTGAAATATCAGATCTAGGTTTACACTGTTTTACAGCATGTTAATGCAGGGTCGAGTTTATGCGTTAGATATTCATATGTGTTATGTTAGACCAAAACCAAAACCCGACCCACCTAATGGACCGAAACGGCATACCTCTAAAAATAGGCCGAAACGACCCATGTCGAAACAAACTAGGCCGAAACAGACAGGGGCCAAAACGACCCATTACCTAATCTCCTTTACAGAGAGTGCCGGTTACTATTCGCTCAAGGAAAGTGAAAGTATGTTGTTCCAGTTTTGTTATTATCATATTTACTTTAGAGTGTCATGCGTATGCACCTGAACTTTATTGTTTTAAATCGTTTCACTGCTTCTTCTAATACATTTTTCAAAATTAATCGAGTTTACGTTTTAAGCGATATTACTGAGTGTTGCTTTTTGGAGCGGATGAGTATTGAGTTAAAGTCTGGGAAACGACTCTGACTATGAAGGATTCAAATAAACGATTTGAAACCATCAAACACTTAATAGTAAGTATACATGAAAAGATTGTACAATGCAAGAAATCTTTGATACAGTTGAGAAGACGCGCTTACTCTAAAAATAATTTATTCATTACAATCAATTTAGAGTCAGATCACACGCCGGGTAATTCGGCGTCTGATTAGAATCAAAACTGTTTGCCACTCAGATTATAATAAATCTTTTATTTTTCAAAAATATGTTATTTTCTACATCTATATTGCGTTTTGTTTGCGTCTAGACGGGAAAGAATAACCTCTTCTCCACTGTTACTCTTTTCTCCATGAAGCAATTGACTATTCCTCATAGATATGAGCATTGCAAACAGTGTAGATCAAGGCCACCTACCGCGTCAAAGATCTTGATCTACACTGTTTGACACGAACATAAATCTAAAGCATTTGTTTAGCTGTATAATATACGGTGTTGCAATGCAATAAGTCTGGTTTTGACATGGCACGGCTCATATATACTTTCATATGTCTACCTTATTTTGCTAATGAACCATAGGAAACATTGCCTGCTTCATATGTGAATGCTTAACCCTTTCCCCCATAGAAGCGCCTTTTAGCGGATATGATTTATTCCTCCGCTGAAGAAAATAGTTCCAATTTAATCAGCCATGAATATATAGTATAGGGAATATTTTCTATATTTTAGCACATAGAAGTTTAAAGCTGGCTGAAAGTAAAGCAGAATGCGCCTTAAAGGCGCATTCTGCTTTACTTTCAACCTGCTTTAAGTGGTCAACTATCTTCAATACTAGAAATAGGCTATCAGGTAAAGGGTTAATACAGAATGAAAGAAAAGCAGTAATCTCCGGTTGGAGCTTTCTTTTAACCTTCAACTTGGCTTAACCCTTTAACTGCCAAATCTTTCGTGAGAGTTTACCCCCTCACCGTTTCATTGTATTCTGCTTCAATTGTGTTGTTTGCAAGAACGTTTCAAAGAAAGATTCAAAGTTGTGTGACTTTAAACATATCGATTCGAGTGTCAAACAGTTTGGATCCTGATCAGACACCGCGTAACGCGGCGTTTGATCAGGACCCAAACCGTTTGCAAACGCGCTTTCAGGCGTCATTGAGAGTGGAAGTGTTAGCATCCACCTATCTCAAACAAGGTATGGGTCAATGGTTAAAATACGTCAGTCTTTGTACATCTCACGATTACTGATTCTATTATTTATATTCATACCACACTCATATGATTAGCTATGTCTTTCAATGGCCTTTGAGTTAAGCTTTTTGGTGGACACGTGGATAACGTTTTGATAAGTAAGTCTCATTCTTTATCTGATGTTGATATCAACATGTCGCTTATTTCAAAAGAAAAAAGCTATAAATGGAAAGTTGTGCTTAACGTCCTTAAATGTATTAATCTGCTGAAGTCAGGACTATTTACATGTCAGTAAAGTTAAAGTACGAACTTTGTCGCAACGGTAACCCGGCCCTGACCAGACTTCAATTTGTCTCCGACTCAAATTATAATAAATTATTAATTAACTTTTTCACTGCAATGGCGCAAACAGTTAAGGTCCTGGTCAGACGCCGCATAACGCGACGTCTGATCAGGATCCAAACTGATTGACACTCATATCGACATTTCTTCAGTAAAAATGCAGACGAGACTGTCAATGCAGAATATAATTTGGTGGTGAGAATGTTAAAGCGACTCGCAACCAGATGGTGTATTTGCAAAAATAAAATAAAATACTCAAATAAAACCAAATGTGTAGCATTATCTTGCATCTGGCATTAGAAAAATATAATCAGTCTAAAAACATCCTCAAGAAAAGTCTTCAAATCTTAATTTGTTTAGTTATTTTCCATCGCTTTATCCTATATTTATTCTATAGCATCGAAAGACGCAACAGAAATTGATCACATGTCGGACATTAACCCGGGCCGAATGATGTACTCTCCATTGCTACACAGTAAAGTACGTTAAATCTACCCCAGGGATATAAATAGTCCGATTGGTCGAGTGGTCTAAGTGGTCTTATTTTGCTTCATGTCCCCGCATGCCGTGTCCCGGGTTCGAATCGCACCAGCGCCCAAGATTATTTTTTTTAAATGCATTTTTTAAACAGAATTTCTTATCTTGAACTAATTCTTTCCCGTTTATATAAGCGTTTGACATATATTTACAAATTACTATTTTTATGCTTAATCTGGTTGCGAGCCTCTTTAAAGCAGACGATAAAACTTGGCAGTGAAAGAGTTAAAATTATATAGCCTGTCATGTTCCATATTTTACTGCATTGAAGTTAATTCCGTTTAAACAGACTGCATTGCGTCTACTCAATGTGCTTCAACTATAATGTTCTACGAGTTACGATGGCTTTGGTAGTTTGACGAATGCAAATAAAATAATTCACATTAACAAACAGCATGTAAACGTCAAGCATCGGCTAGTCTGCGCTAAAACTACAGTGGAGAAGACGTTATTCTTTCCCAATAAACGCGTCTACACTAAAACAAATATGTCCAATGCAAATAGTTCGGTGACAGGTCAGACGCCGAGTAACCCAGCGTCTGATCAGGCTCCAAATTGTTTACCACTCAGGTTTAAAAAAATTGTAAAAATGTTGAAGCAGTTGATAGAATGTATTTTCTACATTTTGTTGCATTGCGTTTCGTGTGCGTTTAGACGGGAAGGAATAACATCTTCTCTATTGTTTGTGGCACGAAGGTGATTCCTGTCACGCGCATGCATCGATTGGTTCTAGATGAAGGATTCATAATACTTTTAAGACAAGCTTTACAGGAGTGAAACACGAATCTGATTTATCGTCTGCTTTAACCCTCTGACCGCCAAAATGTCGTCTGCATTGGTAGTGTCGTCTGCAGTATTTTAAAGTCAGCTTTAGGGCTGTTTTGACTAAAGAAATGTTGATACGAATGTCAAACAGTTTGTATCCAGATTAGTCGTCGCGTTACACGGCGTCTGATAAGTATCCAAACTGTTTGCAAAGTGGCAATTTGGCGCCAATGACAGTGAAAGAGTTAACAGATAAGAAATCTAGTGACGTCTGAACAGCCTCCACTCTTTTCAACAAACAGGTTAAACTAATTCAATCAATGTTTTAAGCAACTGCCATTTACAACTGCATAGCATTTGCGTCATGTAACGTTTTATTTGGGAAAACGTGGGTTTTCTCCGACAGTACAAACGTTCAAAAACAGGAAAAAAAGTTTCCCCACTGTAGCACGATAACTTTATAGCAAGGTTCATGTATACAGCGCTATCTCCCTACTACGGCCCCGACAACGATTCCTTGCTTAACCCTTTCCCTTATAGAAGCGACTTTTAGCACATTCATTTGATTCATCCGCTGAAGAAAATAGTTCCAATATATACCGTAATGAATATGTGTCATATTTAATAATTTCCTTATTCTAGCAGGTAATGGCTTAAAGCAGGCTGAAAGTAAAGCAGAATGCGCCATATGGCGCATTCTGCTTTACTTTCAACCTGCTTTAAGTGGTCACCTATATTCTATACTAGAAACAGGCTATAGGGTAATGGGTTAAAACAACGCTTGCCTCTGTTCCCAAAATAAGGCCATTATGATGATGAGTTTGTGTTTTACGGAACCGCAACACAAAAGATGTTATAGATATATACCGCCGATGATTGATGAGGGATGATGAGATGATGAGCAGCGTATGGGATCAAAACAACCGACCTGCAATCCTTTCAGTTCCTGGCAGAGGGGATAAACTCCTTCTAATGAACTGAAAATATTCCCTTTGACAATTAAGCCTAGAACCACCTCAAGGTAATGTGACGCAAATGGACGGTCAATTCTACAGTAGATGACTATGGAAGTCCGCTGTTGAGAGTTTGTAGGCGGTTTGTACAGTGGAGAATGTGTTATTCTTTCCCAATAAACGCGTTTACGCTAAAACTATTATTTGCAGTGCAAACAGTTTGGAGCCAGATCAGACGCCATGTTTCCCGGAGTATGATACAGTGGAGAATCTGTTATTCTTTCCCAATAAACGCGTTTACGCTAAAACTATTATTTGCAGTGCAAACAGTTTGGAGCCAGATCAGACGCCGGGTAACCCGGCGTCTGATCAGGCTCCAAACTGTTTGCCACCAAGATAAACAAGAATTATCAGAATTGTCCAAAAGTTGTACTTTTCTACGTTTTAGTGCTTTGCGTTTGCGTACGTTTGCGTTTAAACGGGAAAGAATAACAGATTCTCCACTGTACCTGGATGGGTGACCGGCAGGGTAAACTGTTGACCTCGGTACACACTACATTATGGCTAACGCTATTACTGCTGCAATATCGTCTGCTTAAAATTGTTGTTTGCCGTTTTTTCTCAAAGTTATATAAGACATTTCTTAAAGACAGACGAGTGACATATGGCGTTTGATCTGGGTTCAAACTATGTTTTCAAATGTATTCTAAAGTTATTAATACTCCCTCCCTATAACAACTACTTCTGAACAACACATAGAATAGTTGTCTCCAATTGAGTGTTGTTGTAGAGAGAGAGGGAGAGAGAGACAGAGAGAGAGACAGAGAGAGCACTGTATAATATAGTCAAACTTGCCAATCTTTAGTTTAATCGTAAGTCCATTCTTTACATGTGTAAAGACACGTGCTTGCTTAATGTTACACAAAAACTATAACGGAAAGTTCCTTTCTGGTGAAATTGTGTTCTGTATGAAGATGTCGACTGTTGTCAGGATTAATTCAACTCTTTTTACGTCGCCGGTTAAGACTGGTTTGACAGCAAGTCGTTTGAAACAGCTACATATGAAAGTAAGGATCATTGCTTAATCTGCCATGTGGCAGTATCAGTATGATAAGATACAGCAAACCGTGCAGACCTTGATTTGTCTAATCTGAAGATACAGTACTCCAACTCTATAGCAACACCTAATGGGAGACAATGATTTTGTGTGTTGCTCTCGGAGGGAGTTGTTAAAGGGAGGGGAAATAAGACTTTTCATATATTTGCAAACGGCTTGAATCCAGATCAGACGCCGCATTAGTTAATCTGGAGTCAAGCTGTTTGTCACTCGTCATTATGTTAATTTTGTTCTGTCATATCCACTTATTTTTTACTTTGAGGAAAAACAACAGGCGACACGTTTAAGCAGATGATATTGCAGCAGTGAAAGTGTAAGACATAATTGGAATGTTTGGGGAACATCGGTAAGCGTTGTAATGAGGGACTCGTTGTTTGGGGAACATCGGTAAGCGTTGTAATGAGGGACTCGTTGTTCGATGGGCCGTTGTAGGGAGAGAGAACTGTAACAATATGTTATTTTTTGTCTATTAAGCCCCTTACTGTCTTACGCCGCGGTGTCTCGTCGGGGTGATCAACCTGTCAAAAATGGACTACACTTATTGTCCATTAAAAGTTTTAGGGGCTGGTGTGTTTTAAAAAGACACTAAGCTTAGATGGAATAATCTGTCATTTGTCAGTATCAACGGCGATGAGTGGGAACAATCTGTTCTTACTAAAGTTTTTGTCCACAAGGCTACACACAATCGCCTGCTTCTTGACTATCGGCTGACGGTTTATTAAGGTTTTTAATCTTTCTGTCATTTACGAACAGTGTACCTGTGGTGATTACACTTGTCCTATGCAAACAGTGTATACCCTGATCAGAGGGCTCCTTAAGGAGTCCTCTGATTAGGGTTTACACTATTTGTCATGTTGAAATATATTGTTAAAACCAACCCTTAATAGTGAAAAATGGACTAGACTTATTTGAAATCGGATTTGTTCATTAAAAGTTTCAGGGGTGAATGTGCTTTAAGAAGACACTAGGCTTAGATGGATTCATCTGTTATTTGTCAGTATCTAGGGCGATAAGTGGAAAAAATCTGTTCTTATTAATGCTTCTTGACTATCGGCTTTCGTTTTATTAAGGTTTTTAATCTTTCTGTCTGAAGAAATATCGATGAGAATTAATCGAAGGCTAGAACTTTCAACGGATCATTAAGTTAGTTGACACTTGACATTTAACCAATAGTACCCGAAACCATAAACCTCTCATTGCTACGACTACTTATAAAGAAGCTCATTCTGTGTGCCAAATGAATTCCGCTGCTTAACCCTTTCACTACCAAATTTCCCGTGAGATTTTTTAACCTTTTCACCGTTTCATATTCGTCTGCTTCAATTTTGTTGTTTGCAAGATCGTTTCAAATTAAGATTCAATGTAGAATGACTTAAAACATATCGATACAAGTGTCAAGCAGTTTGGATCTTGATCAGACGCCGCGTAACACCACGGCCGTCATCCTGAAACTACGATAACAGAGGAACACACGATAACAGAGGTAAACAAAGAGCACGCGCTAAGGGTAAGTTCCTCAGTGTTTTGCAACTTATGTTCTGTAGAGAAGATTTTGAGACATGAAACATAACGGGATCGATAAATAGCATAGTATTTCATGTTGTGAAGACAGACATGCACGGGGAAAATGTGGCTTTCTGCCAAATTTTGAGAAAATTTCCTCGAAAATCAGCCTCAACTGTGTACTGATGTGTTATTTTGACTAAATAATAACATTTGAAATGAAAGTAAATATATCGTTGATCTTCCATCCAGTAGAGTAATCATTTTGCTTCAAATTCTTTTATTTTGGTAGCAAACACTAATGTAGGAACGAAAATAGAGAATGTTTTAGTGGCTGGTATGTGTGGTTTTATGGGCACTACGATTTCCGAGTGAGGACACTTCATGTAACAGAGATTTTAAAGGAATGGGCACTATGATATCAGAGTTTTATGTAAACCTTTGACATACGTTTGTGGATATTTACACTTCTACTAAGCATTGTAACGCACAAATATATTTGAATAGTCCAAGGTGACACATGGGAGAAATACACACCTTAACCCTTTGAACCCTAGTCCCGCATATTGGCGTCCTTTGCAAACAGTGTACATGTGAATAGTACACTTGTCCTATGCAAACAGTGAAGACCTAGATCAGAGGGCTCATAGGAGCCTTCTAATCAGGGTCTTCACTGTTTGTCATAATGCTAAACATTGACAAAAACAACCCACTAGTCAGAAATGGACTAGACTTAAATGGAAACTGGAATTGTCCATTTAAAGTTTCAGGGAGGAAAGAGTTTAGTTAATTTGAAAGCGACAGCCAAATTTACCATACACGTTATAAAAGTAACATGATGTAAAAGTGAACGGAGAAGTAGCTACGAAGTATTAGTACACTGTTTGAAAAATACTGAAATATTGATACTAGGGTACGTGTGTTAATATCATATGTTGATGGTTCTTGTTTTGTCTATACAAATATGTTTCATATTTTGTTTGCAATTGTTCCATTGTTCATGTACACTATAGTGGGGGTCGAATTTAACTTTGTGAAGACTTGTGACCCGACCCAATTTCCTTATTTACATGGAAATAAGATATGTTCAAACTAGTAGATGTAGGTAACTCCACTGCAGGTACACTGTATCTAAAATTTACACTCACACATACGGGTTTACGCAGGGTACAAGGCAATGAATACTCTCATGAAATATAGGAGTACAAGAAATAAATTTGTTTCAAAAACTGAAAATCTATGTACCTTCCATAAATACATTTCAGTTGTAAAATGTAATCTGGGTGCATTTCTTTTTCACGAATCACCTTCGCGAGTCATGGTACGCTTTTTTGTTCCCGTACTAGAATCAGACATTTTAAATTAACCGTTTCAGTTTCGCCGGTAAGCAAACTGTTATCGTGGCATTAAGTGGGAACCTTTTTCAAAATAAAATCAATTACTTATTTCTGAATAAATACCTTTCAAGTTACCACCCGAAATAATTGTTTATACAAGTATAAAACGCAATTATTTTGAGTCGTCACTTGCAAATGTTTAATTCGTAATAATTATAAAGGATATGGATCAACTTATACTTATATGGAGCTCTTCTTACACAACATAACATGTGTTTGGAAAACGATTCACTTAGCCCGAAATATCATTTATTGCTTTAATAAAAGAAAAATCGGATCGAAAGTATGGATCAAGTTGAAAAATCTGATTTTGGGAAAAAGAAATGCGCTAGATGATAGTTTTGCAACCCCCCTCCCCAACAATTTTGCCAATTAATAGAACCAAGCATATCTTTTTTATCTGTACCAAAGAAACGCCGGAAAACGCTTTTCGGACGTCGATTTACGCAAATTTTAGTGCAAAATATAAAAAAAAAAAAAAAACGTTGTCAAAAGGCAAAAAAAAAGGTGGTGCCCCCCCCCCCCCATGAAGAGGGGCAAATGAAGAGATGCTTCCTACGGGCCTGCTTTGTGCGATGTACAACTGAATGAAATATGTCAAGGCTGTGTTTACCTATCAGGCGCGTGTATGCCTATATCTCGCTTGCTACTTTCATTTTCAGTTCAGTTTAAGTAAAATCGGTCCACCAGAATTCGAACCTATTTATTCGCCCCGGTGTCATGCCCTTCGGAATAATTTGATTTGCATGATGTTTTAGTAAAAGTGCTAAGTGCCTTGAATTGGAAATACAATACACGCTTCATGTCAGCTGTTTGGTAATAAAGAAAGTAGTTTAAAATTCACGAATCGCATGTACCATGCGCAGATCCGCGGTTTGGGTAGGAACTAGACAATCCCAGTGCAATTTTTATTTAAACAGAACTGCGAGACAGTGGATATTGCCGCTTTTGATACATAGACTGTGAACATTATACAGAGAAAAGTGGTACATTCCATTTTATCATTCTATTTTGCACAGTTTTAAAAGGGTCATTATTTTCCCTTTATTTTTACCCTTTGAGTTTTCAAAACAGCCTCACCAATGGATAAAATGTGGATCTGCAACTACACACATGCGTTGTAAGGTAGGTGTATTGACTTGTAATCACATGCAATTCCAACAAGCAATGTGGTAAATATACTGTTTCTAATAATCGCTAATTACTCCTTTTTTGATAACGACTATTTTATATTCCTTAAACAGTGTTCTGGAGAGAAAACTTCATTTCTGGCTCACTAAAATAATACTTGTATCTGTTATAAAGTGTCCTATACTCTGGAATCGTAGTGTCATTACGGATGAGATGCTCGGTTATAGAAGTGTCTGTGATAATAACGCATCTGAATCTTTGTACCTTTGAATTTCTTAAAATACGGTGATAAACTACAACTATTACATGCTCTATCGTTGATCGACATATCTATCTTTTACTTTAATAAGTAACATTGAATTACTATATGTTTTATCGTTGTTAATTTATCGGAATAAGTCATCAATATCAATTTTCTACTGATTTCCGAGAGAACTTTCTCAAAAATTGCCAGATAGCTATCGTTATTTCGTGCATTTCTGTCTTCACAGTATGAAAAGATATACCATTTATCGACCTCAACAGGTTTCATGTCTCAAAAGCTACTCTACAGAACATAAGTTGCAAAACAACGAGGAACTTACCCTTAGCACGTGCTCTTTGTTTACCTCTGTTATCGTGTGTTCCTCTGTTATCGTAGTATAGGGATGACGGCCGTGAACACGTGTAACGCGTCGTCTTATCAGGATCTAAACTGTTTGCAAACGCGCTTTCAAACTTCATTGAGAGCGAAAGGATTAAAGAAGGATAAAAGTGAAGCCGAAAGCTTCTGTGGGCGCTTTCTTCTTTACTTTCATCTTGTTTTAAGCTGTTAGTTGTCTTTCATCCTTTCGCCGCCACATGCAACTGCAGTTTGGATTCTCATCAGATGCCACGTTTACGCCACCCCATGTTCAATATTTTTAGTTATATATTTTAGTTAGTATTCTTCCATGATACGTACGTGTATTTCTGTAAGATCTTGAGAAACTGTTGACCTCGATCTTCGGAATCCGTTCTGATTCTTTCTCAATATCTTCTCTATTTCTGGTCTGATGCGGTTGGGGAGCATTGCATTGTTGATTTTACAGCAATTGCAGTGAGTGTAATTCCCCTGTAGTTCTTTGTAAGTCCTTATTTTTGGGAAGGGAAGGATGCATCCCTTAGTCCATTTCTCAATAGGATTTTGATTGTAAACTTAATCATCAACTTGACACAGACACAAAAGGTCACAGACACCTTAAAATGGTAAGTGAGTAAAGTGACACAGTGCCATACAAAGAATAAGCTTTTTCTTAATTTCAAGTTAAAGGTCAAGCTCAACTCTTGAAGTCCTCTTGTTGACGTCGTTATCCTTATCTGATGTGGTATAAATTTTCGTCGGAAAGTTGTTTTGTTATCTGACGTCAGAGTCAAAGTCACAGCAATCGGACAGACTGGCGAAATACTCTCAAAATTGTACTTATGTAGCTACTTCTTTTGTTTTTCTTTTGCGTGGCTATACTTTGCCACATAATAGAATAATCATTATGCTTTAAGTTTGGAACAGAAATACCTAGAAGCTAAATATAACACTAACCTGTTTTAACTAATGGTCATCTCAATGTCACAAGAGATGGCCAGGTTAATGTTACAAGAGACGTACAGGTTAATGTCACAAGGGATGTCCAGGTAAATGTTTTTGACTTATGTACATGACTAGATATTTAAGCCACATACGTTTATGAACGTGAGCGGACAGAAGGCGCACTCACAGTTCAATTACTATTAGATGAGCTCAAAGCTTTAGCTTGTTGGACTTAAAAAACTACGTTAAGAATCTCTTAGAGTGGCTCGCTTTAGTGATAGGTTATTAAGGACTAGATCATTATGAGGCTGGTGATTGGCGACAACTTCAGGGACAAGTGCTAATGGTGATGATAAATTTCCAATTTCCTTCCTGGAACATAAGGTCTTGAGGCTAATGAGGAGTTTAAGAGAAATGGTTTATATAAAGCGCAATGACAAACAGGAAACCATCAATTAACCCCTGCACCGCTATGACGTCATCTGCTTCAAACAATTGTCGTCTGCTTTTTTATTTTCAAATTTAAATTTTAGGTCAATTGACGAAAGAAATATCGGAATGGGTGTCAAACAGTTTGGATCCTGATCAGACGCCGCGTTACGCGGCGTCTGATCATGATCCAAGCTGTTTGCAAATGGCCATTGTTCTCGGTGTAGGGAAGGGAAGTGGTTAATGTATATCAGGCGTTGATCTATTAATTCACTAAGGAAGAGGACAATTCTTCCATTAGACTTGTTTTCCAGGGAAATTAGTTCGATTGATTGGCATTGTATTGTACCTAAAGGTTTCTTCCTTCAAGAGTCTCTGCCATTGTTGTCCTGATATTGAAGGCATACTTTACGGAAACGTCAATTTAAAATAATAATATTTAATTGTTTGTCGTGATTGTATTCAGCAATAAACTAGAAGAAATTAATAAGCAACAATTTGGGTTAGTTCTCATCCTAATGGATATTAATGTATGACTATAAAATATGGAGCGATACTTTCTTTTAAGAAAACAATGTTTTAACTAATTCAAAATAACAGTAAAACTTCTCTAAACCGGACACTCTGTAGAAAAGAAGGTAGTCCACAAAAACATGTGAATATGCTTAATGCAGGGTAAAAGTAAGACAGAAAGCTCCATAGCATTAAAATGTCGCCTGTTTCTGACTTGTTTAGAGACAGAAAATGTCGTTTGATAAGTGTTCGGGTTAAAGTGTTGTCACTGCTTTACTAACATTGGCTATTTAAACCAAAACACATTTTAACCAATTTTAACGTTTGGTTTTTGGATAGATTCATGCAACGCTAGCAACGTGGGGAAATTAGGCCTACTTGACGGGTGCAAAAAGACGATCCGAAATTGGGAACGACGTAATCTTACTGTTTTCGGCAGAATTACAATTATAAAGACAATTTTGATCCAAAAACTAGTTGAATTATTCCATTCATTACCAGTGTCAAAGGAAACAATAAAAGATATAATTAAAATAATATTTGGGTTTCTATGGAAAGGAAAAAGGATAAAGATTCAAAGGAAACCACTTAAAGGTGATAACATACATGGCAGTCTAAACATGGTTGATGTAGAAAGTTTCATAAGGTCAATTAAATTATAACGGATAAAAGTCCATATTACATGAAGATGATTCGAATTGGAAAATTATCCCTAGAAAACTACTTTACCAATTTACATGAACATAACATCTCTATATGCATTGCCAAAACAGATATAAAACTTACACCATTTTAAACAGATAGTTTAAAGAAATATTTCGAGCTTAAATCAATGCAGTCAGGTTATAACACTTTGCTCTACAGGTTTTGTAATATTAGGCAACAACTATTGTAGACATATCCGCTTTACAGGAAAACTGTTATTTTTAAATCTTGGATTAACTCGGATATTCTTTTTGTTAATGAAATTATAGGACCAACGGGAACCTTGATGAAAACAAAATCCTAAAGAAACTTAAAAACAAATACAATTGGAACTTTCAGATTAGTATGCTAAAAACGGCATTTCCAAAAATATGGAAAACACCCTTACATCAAGGAAATCGAAATCATCAATGGTTAAAACAGAACTAAAACTGAATTTTAATAGGCATAAAACATTAAATATGTCTAACAAAGAATGTTACAACATAATGCGAGACAATACTTTTATAAAACCGTACATTCTTAATATGTGGAACACAATATTTCAAGACGCTATACACTGGAAAAACTTCTATACACAGCTAGAACAATCTTGCCTCGATAATCGTGTCAAACAATTTAAATTTGAATTACTTCAAAATATATTAGCAATAAAAATGACCTTGTATAAATGGAAACTTGAAAAAGATCCTAACTGTTATATTTGTAATCATTTTTTTCTGTTTCAAATTTATGGGAAACTCCATAGAAAGTCTTCAAATTATGCGGTTTCCAAAATTACATATATTCCTTAAAAACGTCCATATTAGGATATAAAATTAACGTCACTCGCTTTAATGATGTGAACATGGTTCTTAACCTAATAGGATCTTGTATTTACAAAGGATATTATAAAAGTGACAAGGGGAGAAATTCATACAATATAGAAGACATATTTGTTAAGGAATTTAAATTCATGTATTCCTACTACTACTACTATGCTGACGGTCGCGAAGCGACAATGTCTGTTTTCATCCTTTTATTTCACAGCTGTTCTCCATTTATTTCTCTGTCGTGACAGTTTAGCCCAGGAATGCAGCTTGATTTTTCTCTGTGTCAAGTTTCTCTTGATGGTATCCTTATACCGTAGACGAGGTCTACCCCTCTTCCTTTGACCAACTGGCAGCACTGAGAACAAGATCTGTTTTGGAATCCTGTCTTGTGACCTCCTCATAAGATGTCCAGTCCATCGAAGATTCTTTCTGATCAGGAGGTCCTCCATGGGTGGCAGTCCTGTTCTATCCAGTATTTCCATGTTTGTCTTCTTGTCCTTCCAGGATATCCCAAGAATAGACCGAAGATGCCGCATCATAAAAGCATGCAACTTCTTCACATGGCGTCTGTACATTGTCCAGGATTCCGCTCCATGCAAGAGGGTGCTTATCACTACTGCTCTGTAGATCTTGCCTTTCACCTTCATTGACACATGGTGATTGTTCAAGAGTCTCTGACGCAGCCTGCCAAATGATGTACTAGCCTTTGCCATTCTTTTCTGAATCTCGACATCAATGCGTCCATCTTTTGCAACTGTGCTTCCAAGGTAGGTGAATATTCTGGGACAGAGTTAAGTTTATTTCCATCTACCATAATGTCTACTTCTTGGGCGCTTGAGGAGTCTGGTTGGTACATCACTTCAGTTTTGTTTAATGTTAATCTTTAGACCAAACTTCTTTGATGCATCAGAGAAAGCATTCATGATTCGCTGAATCTCTTCTGGCGAGTGGGCAAGTAGTGCACTGTCGTCTGCGAACAGCAGTTCCCTAATCAGCACCTGGGAACACTTGGATTTTGCTTTGAAGTGTGCTACATTGAAGAGGTCAGCATCTTGTCTGGACTGAATATAGACACCATCCTCCAAGTGTTGGAAAGCCTCTTCAAGCATTGCTGATAGGAATATGGAAAAAAGTGTCGGGGCTAGTACACAACCTTGCTTGACACCATTGGTAACATCAAACGCCTCTGAGGTTTCTCCTCCATCGCTGACGTTTGCCTTCATCCCTGAGTGAAGAGATTCAACCATTGATGTGAACTTCTCTGGAGATCCATACTTCCTCAGTAGCTTCCACAATCCTTTTCGTCCCACTGTATCAAAAGCCTTTGTGAAATCGACGAATACCATGTACAGTGGCTGGTCCTGTTCTATACACTTTTCTTGTAGCTGTCTCAGACTAAAGACCATGTCTATAGTGCTCCTGTTGGGTCGGAATCCACACTGAGACTCAGGAACTACATTTGGGGTGATGTGTTTGGAGAGTCTGTCAAGTAGGATCCTTGCAAAAATCTTGCCTGCAATGGACAGAAGAGAGATTCCTCTGCAGTTCCCACATTCTGTTCTGTCACCCTTCTTGAAGATGGTCACAATGGTGGCATATTTCCATGCTTGTGGAATTGAGCCTTCATCCCATGCCTTGCATATCAGTTGGTGTAGCTCAGCAAGTAAGTTGGTACCGCCATGCTTCCATACTTCAGCAGGAATTCCATCTCCCCCTGGAGCTTTACCATCCTTTAACCCATTCACTGCCATGATGACAACAATTTTGTACAAGTATGTTTATTTCCAGGAACGTATGTTGAGATCTCTATCTCTCTGTGTATACGTTCCTGTTATTTCTAAACATTTACATGTTAAGGGGTTTTTTTGCAGGATACGTACATGGCTGACTGTCCTAGAGGTCCCATTACTTTATTGACGTGTTGCTACAGAGGAGTTATGCTGTCTAAGAAATCATCAAACTACATTGACGTGTCATAGGATAAGAGTATGGCAGTCTTAGATGTCCCCTTACTACATTGACTTGTCGCTGGCTAAGGTTTGGCTGTCTTAGAGGTCCCCTTACTACATTGACGTGTCGCTACACTGGACGAGACTGCCTTAGAAATTACCAAACTACATTGACTTGTCGCTGGTTAAGGTTTGTCTGTCTTAGAGACCCCCTTACTGCATTGACTTGTCGCTGGTTAAGGTTTGGTTGTCTAAGAGATCCCCTTACTGCATTGACTTGTCGCTGGTTAAGGTTTGGTTGTTTTAGAGATCCCGTTACTGCATTGACTTGTCGCTGGTTAAGGTTTGGTTGTCTTAGAGATCCCCTTACTGCATTGATTTGTCGCTACACTGTAGTGAGGTTGCTTTATAAATCACCAAACTACATTGACCTGTCGCTACACTGAAGTGAGGCTGCCTTAGAAATCACCTTACTACAATGACTTGTCGCTGGCTAAGGTTTGGCTGTCTTAGAGGTCCCCTTACTACATTGACGTGTCGCTACACTGGACGAGGCTGCCTTAGAAATCACCTTACTACAATGACTTGTCGCTGGCTAAGGTTTGGCTGTCTTAGAGACCCCCTTACTGCATTGACTTGTCGCTGGTTAAGGTTTGGCTGTCTTAGAGACCCCCTTACTGCATTGACTTGTCGCTGGTTAAGGTTTGTCTGTCTTAGAGGTCCCCTTACTGCATTGACTTGTCGCTGGTTAAGGTTTGTCTGTCTTAGAGACCCCCTTACTGCATTGACTTGTCGCTGGTTAAGGTTTGTCTGTCTTAGAGGTCCCCTTACTGCATTGACTTGTCGCTGGTTAAGGTGTGTCTGTCTTAGAGGTCCCCTTACTGCATTGACTTGTCGCTGGTTAAGGTTTGTCTGTCTTAGAGACCCCCTTACTGCATTTACTTATCGCTGGTTAAGGTTTGGTTGTCTTAGAGACCCCCTTACTGCATTGACTTGTCGCTGGTTAAGGTTTGTCTGTCTTAGAGACCCCCTTACTGCATTTACTTATCGCTGGTTAAGGTTTGGTTGTCTTAGAGACCCCCTTACTGCATTGACTTGTAGCTGGTTAAGGTTTGTCTGTCTTAGAGGTCCCCTTACTGCATTGACGTGTCGCTACACTGGACGAGATTGCCTTAGAAATCACCAAACTACATTGACCTGTCGCTACACTGAAATGAGGCTGCCTTAGAAATCACCTTACTACAATGACTTGTCGCTGGCTAAGGTTTGGCTGTCTTAGAGATTTCCTTACTACAATGTACATAGACTTGTCGCTACACTGGAGTGATACTGCCTTAGAAATCACCAAACTACAATCACTTGTCGCTGGTTAAGTTTGGCTGGCTTAGAGATCCCCTTACTACATAGACTTGTCGCTACACTGGGGAGAGGCTGCCTTAGAAATCACCAAACTACAATGACTTGTCGCTGGTTAAGTTTGGCTGGCTTAGAGATCCCCTTACTGCATTGACTTGTCGCTGGTTAAGGTTTGGTTGTCTTAGAGATCCCCTTACTGCATTGATGTGTCGCTACACTG
Organism: Gari tellinella; assembly: GCA_922989275.2. Taxonomy (NCBI): domain Eukaryota; kingdom Metazoa; phylum Mollusca; class Bivalvia; order Cardiida; family Psammobiidae; genus Gari; species Gari tellinella. Next base: position 26,568,242 of record OV277862.1, read on the forward strand.
TAGTGAGGCTGCCTTAGAAATCACCAAACTACATTGACGTGTCGCTACACTGAAGTGAGGCTGCCTTAGAAATCATCTTACTACAATGACTTGTCGCTGGCTAAGGTTTGGCTGTCTTAGAGATCCCCTTACTACAATGTACATAGACTTGTCGCTACACTGGAGTGAGACTGCCTTAGAAATCACCAAACTACAATGACTTGTCGCTGGTTAAGTTTGGCTGGCTTAGAGATCCCCTTACTACATAGACTTGTCGCTACACTGGGGAGAGGCTGCCTTAGCAATCACCAAACTACAATGACTTGTCGCTGGTTAAGTTTGGCTGGCTTAGAGATCCCCTTACTACATAGAATTGTCGCTACACTGGGGGGTGAGGCTGCCTTAAAAATCACCTTACTACATTGACTTGTCGCTGGTTAAGGTTTGGTTGTCTTAGAGATCCCCTTACTACAATGTACATAGACTTGTCGCTACACTGGAGTGAGACTGCCTTAGAAATCACCAAACTACAATGACTTGTCGCTGGTTAAGGTTTGGCTGTCTTAGAGATTCCCTTACTACATAGACTTGTCGCTACACTGGGGAGAGGCTGCCTTAGAAATCACCTTACTACAATGACTTGTCGCTGGCTAAGGTGTGGCTGTCTTAGAGATCCGTTTACTTCAATGTAGATAGACTTGTCGCTACACTGGAGTGAGACTGCCTTAGAAATCACCAAACTATAATGACTTGTCGCTGGTTAAGTTTGGCTGGCTTAGAGATCCCCTTTCTACATAGATTTGTCGCTACACTGGAGTTAGGCTACCTTAGAAATCACCAAACTACAATGACTTGTCGCTGGTTAAGGTTTGGCTGTCTTAGAGATCCCCTCATACATAGACTTGTCGCTACACTGGGGAGAGGCTGCCTTAGAAATCACCAAACTACAATGACTTGTCGCTGGGTAAGTTTGGCTGTCTTAGAGATCCCCTTACTACAATGTACATAGACTTGTCGCTACACTGGAGTGAGACTGCCTTAGAAATCACCAAACTACAATGACTTGTCGCTGGGTAAGTTTGGCAGTCTTAGAGATCCCCTTACTACAATGTACATAGACTTGTCGCTACACTGGAGTGAGACTGCCTTAGCAATCACCAAACTACAATGACTTGTTGCTGGCTAAGGTGTGGCTGTCTTAGAGATCCCCTTACTACAATGTACATAGACTTGTCGCTACACTGGAGTGAGACTGCCTTAGAAATCACCAAACTACAATGATTTGTCGCTGGTTAAGGATTGGCTGTCTTAGAGATCCCCTTACTACAATTTACATAGACTTGTCGCTACACTAGAGTGAGACTGCCTTAGAAATCACCAAACTACAATGACGTGTCGCTGGTTAAGGTTTGGCTGTCTTAGAGATCCTCTTACTACATAGACTTGTCGCTACACTTGGGAGAGGCTGCCTTAGAAATCACCAAACTACAATGACTTGTCGCTGGCTAAGGTGTGGCTGTCTTAGAGAGTCCCTTACTACAATGTACATAGACTTGTCGCTACACTTGAGTGAGGCTGCTTTAGAAATCACCAAACTACAATGACTTGTTGCTGGTTAAGGTTTGGCTGTCTTAGAGATCCCCTTACTACATAGACTTGTCGCTACACTGGGGAGAGGCTGCCTTAGAAATCACCAAACTACAATGACTTGTCGCTGGCTAAGGTGTCGCTACAGTTGAGTGAGGCTGCCTTAGAAATTACCTTTCTACATTGACTTGTCGCTGGTTAAGTGTGGCTGTCTAAGAGATCCCCTTACTGCATTGACGTGTCGCTACACTAGAGTGAGGCTGCCTTAGAAATCACCTTACTACAACGACTTGTCGCTGGTTAAGTTTGGCAGTCTTAGAGATCCCCTTACTGCATAGACTTGTCGCTACACTGGGGTGAGGCTGCCTTAGAAATCACCTTACTACAGTGACTTGTCGCTGGGTAAGTTTGGCTGTCTTGGAGATCCCCTTACTGCATTGACTTGTCGCTACACTGGAGTTAGGCTGCCTTAGAAATCACCTTACTACAGTGACGTGTCGCTACACTCGGGTGAGGCTGCCTTAGAAATCACAAAACTACATTGACTTGTCTCTGGTTAAGTTTGGCTGTCTTAGAGATCCCCTTACTACATTGACTGGTCGCTACACTCGGGGGTGAGGCTGCCTTAGAAATCACCTTACTAGATTGACTTGTCGCTGGTTAAGGTTTGGCTGTCTTAGAGATCCCCTTACTACATTGACTTGTCGCTGAGCAGGGGTTTGACTGTATCACCCCGGCGATACGCAGAGTATGATCAGGATAAAAATTGCATGCAAATAACAATTGTTCTCGAGATTAGGTAGTGAGGGGTAAATGTAAAGCATATACATGTATAGACCATTTTTTGTTATTTGCAAACTGCATGTACTTGCAAGTTGAATCCTTATACAATGTATCATTATTATGAATCCTATTACATGTAAATGCAATTTGTTTATGGCCCAGTTAACCTTTAGTTTGCGTTTGTAAAATGCGTCATCTTCCGCAAAACTCTTATTTGATATAAAACCTATTCTTTTAGAAAATATAGTTTGAATTCAAAACCGTTTGGATCAATATGGGACACCGGGTTACAGTGCAGCATCTTATCTGAATCCGAAATAGTTGCAACTGTTAACCACTTCATTGTGATGACGTCATCAGCTTTAAACAATTGTCGTCTGCTTTTGTTTCTCAAATTTAAAGTTTAGGTATTTTGACATAAGAAGTATGAAAGTGAGTGACAAACAGGTTGGATCCTGATCAGACGCCGCGTTATGCGGCGTCTGATCAGGATCCAAACTGTTTGCAATTAACTATTGTACTCTGGGTAAGGTAGTAAATGGGTTAATATCAAATTGGTTGTTTGGTCAATAGGCTTCTCTTGGGTTAGCACGTTAGACACAATGCAAATGGTAATATGAGCGTGTACAGTTGTTGGCCTCTCGTCTATCTTGTTTATAAGGCTTCACGTTTTTCTTACTTAGAAATAAAAGACACTTGCTTTCTACTGTTACGAGGGCAAACGATCAGTAGTACCATTCCTGGTTTTGTAAGTAAATTCTGCAAATATCATTCTTAATGTTTATTTTGAATAAACCCGAGAAAATGTCAAAAGATTAGACCTATGTCAGATATCGACGTGGCGTCTGATCTAGGGCTAAACTGTTTACAAATACAGTGCTCCTTCTAATACCCAATGTGAGACAAAACATGGATGTTGTTAGGAGAGAGTTATTATAGGGAAAAGTTAATACCCCTAAATACTGAACAAGACTTTGCATTTGCTAATAGTTTAAACCCAGATCAGACGTCGCGTGACGCGGCGTCTGGTCTGGGTTCAAAATGTGTGTCACTTGTCTTCATGTTTCTTCTGCCAAATGACCAATATTTAACTTTGAGAAAAAAGTAAACGACAACATTAGCAGTGAAAGGGTTCGACATAATTGTTTTGTTTAGGTAAGGCAAAGTAAAAATAATACCTGTGTTTCCGGTAACCCGACCGACCCTAGTTTTTCCCTCCGACCCTAAACTTTTTTTTTTCATTTTTCGAAAAATGTATCTGCGAATGTCGGTAATTTTTGTAGAGCTTGTGACAGTCGTTTTAGTTATCTACATTTAATTTCATAGCTTTTGGGTTTAGTTCTGCTTAAACGAGAAAGAATGACGTCTTGTCAACTGTAACTGAGAAACCATGACGGTAAGAGGACAGCTGACATATAGATAATTGTGCTAATGCTCCTGGCGATCATTGACCAGCTTATACAAGGCTTCGTCCTCTTGTTGCTTGATATGTGACGTACAATGGAGAAAGGGCAACTGGAAAGTATGTAACGATTAGTTCCCATTTCAGCGACCAGGTTCGAATTGTGGCGTCTGGTCAGAGTTTCCCACTGTGTACTAATAACTCTTACACGGAGTGGCACCTTGAGGCGGCGATAGGGCTGGGCCTGATTTCCCCCAGATAATCTGACTCGCACTGCAGTCGAAACTCGATACTTCGAAATCTATTCAACCAGTATTTTATAAGTTTAATATCGATAAGTCGATATCACGTAAGTCGAACATAACCGTATTTCAAAGTTAAAACGTGGCTAAGCCACGTTTTAAATTTGAAATATGGGTATGTTCGAACTAACGCGAGTTCGAAGTTTTATGATTAGCGACTCCAGTCATCTAAATCTGCAATCGAAATCTGTAGCATTTTGTTAAGTAGTGTTGCCACTCAAACGAAGATTCGTATGGGTTAAAAGGTTGATTGATATAGTTTAACCGTGTCACTGCCAAACTTTCCCTGAGAATTTTACCCCTTCACCGTTTCATTGTCGTCTGCTTCAATTTTGTTGTCTGCAATGTTGTTTCAAAGTTAAAAAAATAAGGCAGAATAACTGAAGAAATTTCACAACGAGTGTCAAACAGTTTGGATCCTGATCCGACGCCGCGTTACGCGACGTCTCATCGTGATCCAAAAATGTTTGAAAAGGCGTTTTTAAGCGTCAATGACAGCGAAAGGGTTAGGTAGGGTGAACACAAAACACATACAGTGGAGAGGACGCTATTCGTTCACTATGAAACAAAACTAAATTATAAAGCGCTGTTGCTTAGCAACACATCGCCTCTGAATTGTAAATGTTATTTTCACTTACAAAATACTCTGGTATATGTACATTTATTAGCTCAATGTTTATCATTGATACACATATTTAAAGGATTTTAAAGTTATTTAACTGAAAGCAAACATATATTTTGATTTTCTATCATCATCACTAAATTCACTACAATGCGTATGTACCACTCTCCTTTATTCTTTTGTACGGAGTTCTTTCTAAACGCCAAACAGATTGCTTAGTAAAACGTGTAACATAAATAACATGTATAATAAATATTCTGCACTCATTTTGACATATAATTGATCGAAAACTTCCTGATGAGCTTAAATGCTATTTAGGGTGAATAAGCTAATTTATCATTCTCCTTTTAGAAGCTCGAATGATTATTTTCTTCAGACAGAAAATTCTATCACGCAAGCAAAGCTCTGCTGAAAGTGTTTTCTTGTTAACAAATAGCATTACCTTAATTCGGTTAGACATACATATAGATAAACAGAGAGACAGACAAAACCGACAGTTTCTGTGCATATTTTTCTATTTCGCTGTGCGTAAATATTTGCTTATGTTTTTGCGTTGCAAATGTGTATTTTTCTATACCACACCAGTTCAATTAATATGGATACCAAATTAAGTGAGTGGGTACAACATGTAATGATGGAGTGTGGTATAATACTGTCAGATCACCGTGCCCTTCACCTTAATCCTTTCAACCCTACAGTCCTCTGTAGAGATTACTGATTACATATGCACACAGAGTAGACCCTGATCAGAGGGCTTCTATAGGAGCCCTCTGATCATGTTCTACACTGTTTGATATTGCCATTGGTTTTTGTTATCATATCAAAAATAAAACAGTAGACTGGTTCAAAATGCCTGTATTAGAAGAGTCCAAAAGGATAATAAATACCCACAAGAGATATTTGGGGTTGAAAGGGTTAATCTCTGCTCTCAATTATACAATAAGATAGACATGAAGTTTAAATTATATCAGCTGAAAACGACTGATTGCCGAAAGAAATTATTGTCAAACAGTTTTGATCCTGATCAGCCGCCGCGTTACATGGTGTCTGATCTAGATAAAAACTTTTCCTCAAGGCGACTTTAGTTACCTATGAAGGCTAACGTGTTAAAACATTCTAGTCATTAAGACACTTTCAGAGATGTCGGGTGTTTCCAATATTAATGTGGTGTTTGATCAAAGTCCGTTGTAGATACACTGTTGTATGCCCATTCAACTAGGAGGCGATCTATGGCGCTCTATTGGGGCGCCGCAGGTCGCCATACAGCGCGCCTAGATCGCCAGGAGCGCTATCTAATCTAAAATGGATCGATAGCTGGTCTCCATGAGCGCCAAGGTCGCCGTCGGTTTACTCCTCTGCACAAAGATCCGCGGCGCTCCAATCAGATCGCCATTAGATTGCTACTTAATCGCCTAAATCGCAATTGGAGCGCTATTAATGGCGATCTGTTCGTGATTCTCTGCATTGTAAAATACTAGATAGTATTTTCTATCAATACATCAGATTTGCATGATATAACTTGGCGTCTCATCCGGATCCAAACTGTTATACACCCATATAATGATGATACCGAAAAGTATGTAAATATAATGGCGTTCAATATTGATTTTGATTGTGCATTAGAACATCTGTAGTTGTTTTTAAATGAAAAAACACAGATTTCTAAAGACCTGATGGCAGTTTGAACGTAATTGCAGAAAGCTCTTATAGGAATGGTCTGCATTCCCATGCTGCTGCATTAAGTGGACATATATCAAAGAGAAAGCAGCTTTATGTATGGCTATTTGCCTATATACATCTGCTGCCGAATCTAAACCGAATGAGCGCGGCAGAGCGCCATCTGTCTTTTTAGGATCTCTTCCTAAACCATTCGCATAGAGCGCGAATGGATCTCTATCGCTCGCCGATATCGCTAGTGGCGGATCTTGCTTGAGCGCTTTAATGAATGAATGAATGAATGAATGAATGAATGAATGAATTAAATGAATGAATGAAATGAATGAATGAATGACTTTATTTAACGAGGGTGTCTCATTTAGTCAAACGACTAATCTCCCATGAGGCCCTCCATAAATGTTTTACATTCATACATCATCTATAGATCTATAAACAGAACAAGTTACAACAGAAACCAATATGAGCAATCGAGTGCTTTGGATCGCACCTTAGTCGCATTTAGAGCTCGTAGATCGCCATAGAGCGCCGCACGTAGTGGAATGGGGGTATACGTTCATTTTATCTTTGCAACGAATCAATGTAGTGTTTAAAGGAAATATTCACGTATACATGTACACTTTGATTGCACTTAGTTCTCACCCTGAAACAAAATAATTATAAAGTATTCATGCCTTGTAACTATAAAGTACTACATTTAAAAGATGTTAAAATATCAGAGTTTACAATCTATTTAATTAACAATGTAGACCTAAATCAGAGGGATACTTTAACAGGAGTTTTCATCGATTTTTGTTTGTTTTATATTTAATGTACTTATTACTTTTCTTCTCAAACCATTCCTATAGAATGAGTGAGTTGGGTTTTACGGCACTGCGACACAAAATAGGTCAAATAGCGCCGATGATTGTTCATGAGGGATGATAAGATGATATGAAGATGATTTTGGCTAATCTCATACGTTACCAAGCAGCACGTGGGATCAAAACCACCTCCCTGCCTTCCTTTTAGTTCTTGTCAGAGGGGATACTCTCGGTCTAATAAACACAAACATTTTCCTTTGACAATTAAGCCCCCAGAACTACGGCAAGGTAGGAGCACAGGGACCCGACACAATTGATTTTTTAGATAATTTTTTTTTCAAATATAGAGACTCTATATATACCTTTTGCCATTTTTTCTCTCAAAAATCAATCGTGTCGGGTCCCTGTGGGTAGGAGGGTCTCTATGGTCATTCCTATAGAATCAACAAATTTGTTTCATTGGTTTTCAAGAGTGGAAGAGTCTAAATGTAACATTCAGCATTAAATGAGGCAAGTAAATTGCACTGCGGATACTATTTTCACTAAGTCTTAGTGAGCTTTACCAGATATCGTCATATGTGTGACGTAAACCACTTTATCATAGCATGTGTCTCTTTACGTGTATTATTATGTCAAAGCATGCTTCTTATAGCCGCACACGATGTCGTTGTCAGGTCAGTTGCAGCTGGAAATGTCAAAACACCAGGGAAGGAAAAGAGTGTCTGTTAAAATAGGTGTTTATAGCACGAAAGCAATTTAATCCCTTCCCATGTCGTCGTAAATTTTAAACAAGTGTCGTCTGCTTTTATTTCTAAAAATTAAATTTTAATGTATTTTGACAAAGGAAATATTTAAATGGTTGTTTAACAGTTTGGATTCCTGTTTGCAAATAACCGTTGTACTCGGGGTAAGACAGTGAAAGGGTAAACTACCGTTAACTAATATTAGAGGTGTACGTTACAACTGTTGCTTACTATGATCAGCTATCAGTGACCGATAAAAGTTTACACTGTTCACCATAAACGGCATCCCCCATGGGAACCCCCATTGTATCTACAGTCAAATAGTATGCAATTTCTCCGTGAACAATTCTATTGTATAAATTTCTTACCTAATCTTACCCTGTATTCTCCATGTTTTACACAGTCTAAGCTTACCTTGTATTCTCCGTGTTTTACACAGTCTAAGCTACAGTCTAAGCTTACCCTGTATTCTCCGTGTTTTACACAGTCTAAGCTTACCCTGTATTCTCCGTGTTTTACACAGTCTAATCTTACCCTGTATTCTCCGTGTTTTACACAGTCTAAGCTTAATTTCTTTCATCGGAAAACTGAATCGACTACTTGAACTAAATCTCTCTCATAATAGTGAATCGGCCATGGCATGGTCTGTAGTATTGTTTCAAAACTAGATTTTAGGCAGATTGACTATAAAACATATCTACGTGATTGTCAGATGACTGTCAAACATTTTGGATCCTGATCAGATGCCGCATTACGCGGCGTCTGATCAGAATCCAAACTGTTTGCAAAGTCGGTTATATAATGTGCCTACGATGATAAAAGAGTTAATCGGATTTCAAACTTGTAACGTAATAGGATGGATTCGTATGAATAAAGTTTCAAGGACATCCTTTTGACAGTTAAACATTGCGAACCAATCAAACAAAAGTAACCGTCCCTTTGTCAACAGTTTGGATCCAGATCAGACATCGTGCAACTCGGTGTCTTTACAGAATCCAAACTGTTTGTGATTTAGTTTGTATATTTATAAATATTTGGAAGAAATTGTTAAACATGGCTAGTTCATGTCAACAGACTCTACATTAAGCAGGCGATATTCAATCAGTGTTAAAAAGGATAAAACCCTTTCACTGCCATGTCATCTTGCTTTAAACAATTAAGGTTTCGTCTGCTTTTTATTTCTAAAAAATCAGAGTTCAGGAATTAAGACAACAAAACCCTTAAAACGCGTGCCATACATTTTGGCTCCTGATCAGGGTCCAAATTGTTTCTAATTAACCATTGTATTCATGGCAAGGCAGTGAAGGGTTTAAGTTATAGTAAACAAATTAAGCTAGCTATACTTATAAATCCAAGGAAACAAATTACCCTCATATTGACAATTATCGACTGATTCCAGATTGTCATTTTTTTATTTAGCTTTTATATGTGTTCGGCTGAAATAACTTTATACGGGTGTCAAAAGGTTTTGAACCTGATTGGACACCAAGTTACTCGGCGACTGATCTGAAAACAAACTGTTTGTAAATGCCAACCAAGTCGATATTGTCAAGATAGTATGGTTAAGTAAGATTGAGGACAAAAGGATAAAATATTAACCCATTCACTGTCATCACATCAACCATTTAAACAATTGTCGTCTGCTTTTATTGCTCGAATTTAAATTTAAGGTAATTTGACTTAAGAATTATTAAAACGAGTGCGAAATAGTTTTGATCCTGATCAGACGCCGCTTTGTACGGCGTCTTATCTGGATCCAAGCTGTTTTCAAATAGCCAGTGTATACTCGGGGTAACGTAGTGAAAGGGTTAACCCTTTTCATGTTAACCCTTTGAACCCTAGTCCCGCATATAGGCGTCCTTTTCAAGCAGTGTACATGTGAATAGAACACTTGTCCTGTGCAAACAGTGAATAACCAGATCAGAGGGCTCCGAAAGGAGCCCTCTGATCAGGGTCTTCACTGTTTGTCATAAAGCCAAACATTGACAAAAACAATCCTTAAAAGTCGGAAATTGACTAGACTTAAATGGAAACGGGAATTGTCCATTTAGAGTTTCAGGGAGGAAAGAGTTAAATATCGTCTGCTTCAATGTTATATTTTTTAAAGGGATTGACCTCTTCTTACAATCTTCAAACTTAACAAGGATTGTCAAACAGTTTTGGTCCTGATCAGACGTCTAGTTACTCGGAACCTGATCAGGATCCAATTTGTTTGCAAGTTTCAATTTCGTCGCACTTAGCAGGCAAATGTTTAACCCTTATCCTTGCGCAATATCGTCTGCTTTGAAATTGTCGTCTTCAAATTTAGAAAGTTTTAGATCTCTGCATTTGTCGTTTAAGGTACTTCGCATATGCACGTAGTTTCCATACGATTGTTATGAAACTTTTCATGAAGAATGATAATAGCCTAAGAAACAATGTGGGTAAATATAGGCAAAATTTATCGCGTGGTTTGTCTTTAAGGTCTTTTTTCTGACAAAAACCTAGAATTTTGATGATTTTATTTTTCTTAAAAATGAATAAAGCTAATGACTATAATTCTCGCCCAATAAGTAGTCCACAACATTCATTACAAGAAAAGCTAAAAACATTTTGAATAAAGGTGTTCAGAAAGATGTTATCAGCTATTTAAATTTTGCAAAATGCTAAAAAATTGAATTACAAAAAACTGACTCATTCAATGTATATTTGTTTTCATTTTATTCAAATATATGGATGATGAACAGGTCAGTCTGAAAAAATTAGAAAATATTACAGTCAGGATTTGTTGTTATAACATATTTTCTTATCAAAATGTGGGATATTTGTTGTTTAGATACAGTTACCTACCTTAGAATTAAAACTTTGTCATTAAAATGCATTATTATTTATTCATGGACTTGCATACAAGGTTTATTATATTGTTTGAACATAATTATAATGGGCAATATCGATCTTGAAAAGGTTAGCGTATTGATAAGCTTCACTGTGTGGCTTTATAGTTCGATCAAATCGTTTACATGTATACCGATTTAATTGACTTGTAAGTCATTAAACTAAAACGTACAGGTAAGTTGACATATACTTGGACCGTAAACATCACTAGTACTATAGACTATAATCAACGAAGACTAAACATAACATGTCTCTTGATTACTGCGTTATGGATTGACAAGTCAATAAATCGGACACTTAAAAAAATATTTGGATCGGATGGGTCTCGAACCTATGACCTTTGGATTGCTAGTCAACTACTATAGTCAACCACTATACTAACTGCGCTATGAAGGATTATACTAATTGGTATCAACATTTCCTTTATATAAATTTTCTAGTATAAACACGTACGAAAAAAGTCTGTGTCGTCCAGACGCATATCCGCTCGCCCGCAAGAGCGACTTCCGGTAGCGAAAGGCCTTAAAAAAATATTTGGATCGGATGGGTCTCGAACCTATGACCTTTGGATTGCTAGTCAACTACTATAGTCAACCACTATACTAACTGCGCTATGAAGGATTATACTAATTGGTATCAACATTTCCTTTATATAAATTTTCTAGCATAAACACGTACGAAAAAAGTCTGTGTCGTCCAGACGCATATCCGCTCGCCCGCAAGAGCGACTTCCGGTAGCGAAAGGCCTTAAGAAACCTGAAAACCAGTGGCAAACAGTTGGTATTCAGATCAGACGCCGCTTTAAATACCGCGTCGTGTGATCTGGATCCCAGCTGTTTGCGAATAGCAGTCAAGTGGCGATAGGCTGGCACATGGTGTAATTGATTGTTTCGTAAGAATAATTGTAATTTATACAACTATCAGGTACATTACCCGGGAGATAATGTGCTGAGAAACAAATATTAAGACTTTTACATTGGTCATTAACAATGTTCATATCACTATCAGCCTTAACCCTTAGCCTGCCACGCACGACTATAGCTCCATATGCAAACAGCTTGGATCCGGATGAGACGCCGAGTAACTCGGCGTCTCATCCGGATCCAAGCTGTTTGACACTCGGACAACATTTTCAGCAATTTTGAGCAACTTTGAAGCACTTTGAAACTTGAAGCAGACCAGAAATATAGCAGACGACAATTTATTTGGCGGGCTAAGGGTTAATGTAAACAAGAAATATCTTTAAAAAAGATATTCGGCGGAATGAGTGGTTGAACTAAGGCTATATAGATGGGTGTGCAAAATTGAATTAAATTGAGGTTTTCAAAGAATATATATCTTGGATTGAAAAGCAAAAAATACAAGTATTCAATTGAAACAGTAACTTTTATTTAAAATGCAAAACTATCATGTACAGAAATGCAAAACAAAACAATAATTTAACTCATATCCTAGCTACTGGTAGGAGATCCTCACATTAATCTATTGTTCCATTCATAGAGTTTCTTGAAACAAACTATAGCATACACAAATGTACAGATACAACAATCTACTGTACTTCACTCTTGTAAATAATGATGAAACAACACAATTGTGTTTAACTCACTTGAGGCTATTCATATATAAAATATTGCTTTTAATGTATGGCAAATGTGTACAAATAGTTAACAATTAAAACAAATTGGTTGTAAACAATTATGAAACACCTAGCTTCCTCTGTATATCTATAAATAGATTTCAGATCATAGCATAATTTTGTCAATTCTGTGGCCTAGTGTAGTAAACAGACAGCCTGTATCTCTAAATTTTACACCCACAGTCCACATCATGTAAAACTGTAATGGGACATAAACCAGCCTACAGGGCTCCAGATAAGAGTGAGTAAACTAAACAAATCACATTTTTTCACCTCTTTTAGCACCAAACCCTATGGTATTACCACTCATTTTGATTGTCTTGAAGAGACAATTCATATGTATAGTGACACCACAGGGTTTAATGCACAAATAAAGATTTTAAGTTTTGAAACAATTCCCTTATCTGGAGCCCTGGCTACTATCCAATCAGACTATTCAGTTTCAACAGGTGCTCTTAATTCTAAATTTCTGATCAAATATTATTGGTTGAAATGTGTGGCCAAATATTAAAGTGTGTCTAAATAGAAAACAGTCAGCTCCGCCGAAAAAACAAAGCTAGATACAGTGGTGACGAAGTTTTCCTTCCCGTTTACACGTAAACAAAACGTAAACGGAGCACAATTAAACGTAGATAATGACAACTTGTTGACAATTCTGACTATTTATATTAATCTGAGTGGCAAACAGTTTGGAGCCTGATCAGACACCGGGTTACCCGGCGTCTGATCTGGCTCCAAACTGTTTGCGATTGAAGTAACAGTTTTAGCGTTAACACGTTAAAGAATAACGCCTTCTCCAATGGAACTATTCTTCTCATACGTTTATGGAGTTGTGCCTTAATGACTCCAGTTCGAAATTTTCCAGATCGAGTGCGTAATTTAAGTCAAACTTTTTCCGGTATTATAGAATTTTAACGTGCCTTATCCACCTTCTAACTAAAAATGCGAACATATTCCTAAGTTAGCGAGTTCGAGTTATCAAACCTCTATAGAAGAATTATTGGTAAATTCGACTAAAGCGATCTAGATATATAGAAGTTCGACTATATATATAATAAAGTTAAGCCCGTGCTTACCGTGCATTCCATCACAATGTATTGGCGTCTCTTGAGACCTGGCACAGTTTGTTCTGTGTTTATCCGCCGACGGCCGTAACCCTTTCACTGCCGTGACGTCATCAGCTTTAAACAATTGTCGTCTGCTGTTATTTCTCACATTTACACTTTAGGAATTTTGACTTAAGAAATGTGTTATTGAGTGTCAAACAGTTAAGATCCTGACCAGACGCCGCGTAACGCGGCGTCTGAACAGGATTCAAACTGTTTGCAAATAAGCTGTGAAATTGGGGTAAGGCAGCAAAGAGGTTAAAGTTTGTTAATGCATTCTCTTTAAGAATGCCTCAAGTATTCCATAAAGAATCATTTGAACCTCTGAAGACATTTAATTGCTTCAATCAGATCAAATGCTGCAGAAAACCTCCTAAATCCTCTGCATTTAATGCATTCTTCCAAAAACAAAAACCCAAAAAACAACAACACTCTTGAAAATATCTGATTAGAAGGTTATTGCTTACAGCAAAGCGGAATTAATGCAGAAAACTCCAAAAGGGATTTAAACTTTTCACGCCTGAAACATCAAAATGGACAATTCCTGCTTCCAATTACAGTGCTCTCTCTTTACAACAACATCCAATGGGAAACAAAGATTGTGTGTGTTGTTCGGAGGGAGGTGTTGTTCGGTGGGAAACTAGATAACACTTGCAAACAGCTTGAATCCAGATCACACGCCACATAACGCGGCGTCTGATCTGGATTCAAGCCTTTTGTCACTCGTCATTATGGCTTTTTTTCTGTCAAAATGTCAAATATGTAACTTTGAGAAAAACAGCAGAGGAAAATTTTAAGCAGACGATATTTCAGCCATGAAAGGGTTTGAACATAATTGTCTTTGTTTAGGGAGCAGTCTCAATTGTTGTTGTAAGGAGGGAATCGTTGTTCAGAGGGCCGTTGTTGGGAGGGGGTACTGTTACACTAGTCTCTTTTAGATTTAAACTTGATTGTTTGCTATATATATAAGAGTGCTAACCCTGATCACAGGACTACTGTAGGATAACTTTGGTCTGTGACTACACTATTTGCATATTTCAAATTCTTGTTTCATCTTTAAGCAAAGTACTTTGCTTTTAGCCATATAAAGTAAACTACTGACCCATCAGAGAATTTTGATCCGTCAAAAAACAAGGCCACCAGAGGGTGTGGTCATTTTCGTGTTGGCTTTATCTAATAAAAAGTTAAAACCCTTCTAGAAGTTGTATTTTCGGTTTTATCTTTATGAGATTTTGTTAGTGTCATGTACCAGGTAAAATAGGTCATACATAAATACATGTATATATTATATCGGGTCATAAAGAAGATCAGTAGGTCAAATTGAAGAAAAGGTGGTTTTTTTTTCATTTTGGCCACTCCATGGAGCCGGGTAATACATGCATTTTAGCCCAGTTTTCTTGAAACTTACTAAGGATAATTATTTTGACAAAAGCTAGGCAACGTGTGAGTATGGGCTATGTAGGGATAAAAAGTAGGTCAGGAGGTCAAAACATAGAACAAACTTCTAAACACTTTATGATGCATAATGTTAGCCATAATTTCAGAAAACTTTCTCAAAATGATCACCTTCAAGTGACAAAATCCAGACAACGTAGTAATAAAGATTACTTGGAGTCAAACAGTGGGCCAGAAGATCAAATCATAGAAAAAGCTTCAGAATACTCAAGGACCAACAGTTCTGGCTGTAATTTCATGAAACTATCTGAGAATAATTGTCTCGACAAAATCTAGGTCAATTCTGAATATGGGTTATCTTGGACTAAAAAGGGTCCAAATCAAACAAATGGCTTCTGAACACTAAATACAGGTCATATTTTAGCCCCAAATTCACAAAACGTGCTCATAATAATCAACTAGACAACTTCTATGCAATGTATGAATATGAGTTATGTCAGGTCAAATCGTAGGAAAAAAATTTAAACAAACTTTTAAAAGGTCATAAAACACACTTGATGAATCTTACTCAGAATGACCCCCTTGACAATATCTAGGTCATTTGACCACCGATTACACATGTAACATTGTTCCGCCAGATTTTGAAGGCATTTGGATGAAAAACATATGAGATATACGCCTGTAAAACTTAAGGGGAATGTATTTTTGTTACGTGTGACACGCCAATTTTTGGTAGAAATTACATTTTAACTTAATTTTTCAAAATCTTTCAAAATAATTAGAATTAGATAAATGGTGTGATGTTATTGTTTACTTTCTGTTGATTAATTTGATGTATCGATCAAATATATCGAGCTAAAATTGACTTTCTTATTGATTTTTATACTGATCAGTAAGCGTCATTTTAAAGTGTGTACGAACATCGCGCGTCACGTCTTGGCATTTAACGACATTTCAAGGAATTTTTTTTAATATATACACAGCTATATCAACATGTTGTCTTGCCTAGTTAGCTTAGGTACAAGGTTCTCAGGACTGCGTCATGAGGGTCATGACCCTCTTGTTTATTTAGGTACGGAGTAAATTTTAGAAAAATGTTACCCTAAGGTAATGTATAATACGTCGACGATGACAAAGCAGAAGTATTGAAATGAGTATCAAACAGTTTATATCCTAATCAGAAGCGAGGTAACGCGGCGTCGGGTCGCCACTCGTTATCAGGGGAGTTAATAATGAGTGAAAAATTAGATAACTTCGTATCCGTAGGAATTTGCCAGCGACACATAATCTGGCACTGTTTCTCCAGGATCAGATTGAAAATGAGTCGCCCAGAATCAACAGGAGACTCCCAGTTTTCTATAATTTTACCTTAATAGGGGCAATACCGATACGGAGTTATTTCATTTTTGAATCATTAGTACCCTCCCCTGATAACGCGTGGCTACTAGTAGTTGTGGTTTATTGTTTCGATAGCGTCTTTAAATGAACAATGTACCTTCCGTTTTATCCAAAAACGAACAAAGGCTATTTACAAACAGTTACAAATCATGTGTCGCTTAGTATGACGTATGATCAGGATCTAAACTATGTGACAGAGAGTATCCCCTTCACTGCTTACCCCGAATATAATGATTATTTGCAAACAGTTTCTTTCATGATCAGACGCCGTATGACACGTACGGTGTCTGATCAGGATCAAAACTGTTTGGCACTCATATTATCGATGGTTCTGCAGTCAAAGTTCCTGAAGCCAATAAAAGCAGACGACAATAATTGTTTAAAGCAAATGACGGCATTGCTGTGAAAGATTCAAAGGAATGTGACGGATAACAGTCTTTGTGAACAGATGAGTTCACTACACAGCCGTTGAAATATTGTAATTGTGAATAGTTTCTGTCTTCAAAACGTTATTTCTAAGAACTAATATTTTCATCGTAAGCACTTTAACCTTTTCTAGGACTAACGGGAACATAAAAACATGGAGAAATTACATCTGTGTCTGCTCCGTGCATGGAGAAATTACAGATGGAGAAGAAACTTAATATACTCAAATCTGCATTTTCCCGAAAATGCTGTCGTTGATTACCTGTATGCGCGATAACGCTTAATCGATCGATAATTCAACTACACCGATACGCCGAAAGCGGGCTATCGCGTTTTTTATCGTGTTGAATGGTTACCTACTGTTAGTTTAAGTTACATAAAATCCTTAATTTTCACCCGATTTTCATTATAATGGTCTTAAAAGAAGGCTAAGATATTTATCTTTCACAATGATTAATATTTAATATCTACTTTACTTTCTTTAAAAGCAGATGTATCAGCTGTAATATACCGACATACGTTATAGCATGACGACTATAATATGCTAATGGTTCAATTTTATTATTATATATATTATATATTGAACTGTTTATTATAAACACTATAAAGCAATGCTGTGATTACACTGTAGAACAAAAGCGATGCAACACGCTTCATTCAAAGATTTCTCGAACTGCCACTTTTCATACTTTTTATCACGGAGCAGACACTGACTATCGCGTTTTTTATCGTGTTGAATGGTTACCTACTGTTAGTTTAAGTTACATAAAATCCTTAATTTTCACCCGATTTTCATTATAATGGTCTTAAAAGAAGGCTAGGATATTCATCTTTCACTTGTAAAAATAACAGATTTTATTTTTAAAATTGATAAGTTTTATGGCGAGTTAAAGAGTGGTTACCAAATGAATTTGCAGATAAAAGTGAGCAAGCGCTCGCGCATAAATATATCACGCCCCGTTACAAAACCTTTCATAAAACCCTCAATTTTCGACAAAAGATATTTTTCTTTCAGTTGTGGAAATGTACAGTAGTTGTAACTACCACTGGGGTTAAACCTGGGTTTAGGGGCGCCCAACCTCACTCTTATCTCCTATATTCACCTATAAAGACGAACAGTGTACATAAAATATAAACCCTGTTCCACAACCTCACAATCAAAAAGACCGCCAGCACAGTAAGTAAATACATGTAAAACATCTAACAAAAATTCTATGACAAGATCATTAGTAACATGGGAAAGAATTAAACATTCAAAATAACCCACTATGGCAACGGTCAAAGTGTACTCAAGCGACTAGTCTGTAGTTATGAGTAACTGTAAGACATGGAAGGGTACAGGGTACGACAGATAGGGAAAGAAAAAACAAAGCACGAAAATCCGAAATAACTCCCCCGGTTAAGGACGGCTTTAGAGATACATCATCATGTAGTGCTAAGCCCTGTCTGTCGTCGCACAACCAAAGAGGAAAGCATAGTTATCAATTGTAGATTGATCAATAACTAAACGTGAAGTGCGCAGCAATATAGTTGGATCATAATCTTTTTTGAGGAAAAATCTAATACGTTTCACAAATAGGTTTTGAAAATGTATATGTCCAAGAATCTTACGAAGTCTGTAAATCACATCACCATAAAACCCCGGATGTGAAATACCTTGCCGCAGAAAAGACTTTAAGTTACATTTATACTTGTTAATGAGAGGAAGATTTTTTATGTTTTACGAAGTTTATGAAATCTGCAACCCTGTTTAAGAAGCTTTTCATTAATAGTTTTATTACGAATGTGGAAGTCCTCAACAGAGGTACAGGCCCTAGAAAAGCGAATAAGTTGTGAAATATAAACACCGTAAGATGTGGAACGGGGAACATCGCCATCTAGATGAGGATAATTTACAATACTAAAATCAAAATCATCTCGTTTATCGTAAATCTTAGAAGAAACAATTCCGTTATTTATTAAAAGATCCAAATCTAAAAATGGTGCCGACAAATTTGACTCGTTTGTTTTATTAAGGCGTAGTTCTTTTGGGTAAATAAAAGGAAACAACGTATCAAAAAATGGGTTGTCTATATTAAAAATATCATCTAGATAGCGCGATGTATTGTTAAAGGCTTCGATCATATCTGCCTGTGTATCAGGTTTAAGACTTAGCATAAAGTCCCTCTCATAACAGTACAAAAATAGGTCTGCGACAAGGGGCGCACAGTTTGTACCCATAGGGATACCAATCACTTGGCGGTATATGGTACTCCCAAAACGTACATAAATATTATCCAGAAGAAATGATAGTGATTCACAGACATCGGTGCAAGTCCACATCGTGAAATGCTTAACCGTGTCATTTGTAAAAAATGCACCATCAGTATTACACGCCAGAAATAACTTTGAAACGATATTGCAGACAACGATATTGAAGCAGACGACAATATCGCGGTGAATATACAAACCTAACTATAAATTTGATCATGAAAGGGTTAAGTAGGTTCTCGCCTAGAACAAGTGAGGTTCAATAAAGCCCCGAGTAGAGCGGAGTAGACGTTTAGTCTTGCCCAATAAGTGTGCTTGTGCTAAAACAAGTAGTTCGCTTGCAAACTGTACAGAGCCAGACCAGACGGCGGGTAACCCATTGTATTTTCACTCTAAACTGTTTGTCACATGTGAATTTTTTTATGAGTATTAACTCTTTTCCCAATAGCTCTAAACGCCTTTTAGCACATTCCGTTTATTCCACCGCTGAAGAAACTAGTTTCAATGTATACAGTCATGCATATGTATCATAAGGAATATTTTCTATATTCTAGCAGGTGGTAGCTTAAAGCGGGCTGAAAATAAAGCAGAATGCGCCTTCAGGCGCTTTCTGCTTTTCTTTCAACCTACTTTAAGTATAGTCACCTATTTATTTTTCAAAACTAGAAACAGTCTATGAAGTAAAAGGATTAAGCTAGTATTGCATTGCATTGTATTGCGTTTAGTTTCTCTTAACCATTTACTCCATAGCCTGTTTCTAGTATTGAAAATAAATGACCACGTTAAGCAGGTTGAAAGTAACGCAGGACGCGCCTTAATGCGCATTCTCCTTTAAACTTCCATTAGCTAGGATATAAACAACATTTCTTACGATATATATTCATAACTGAATAATGGAGATTCTTTTCTTCGGTGGAGGATTAAATTAAAGTGCTTGAGAACGTTCTCAGACTCCACACAAAAGCTTTAAACACTTGGATCCAGCTGTCGTTGAACTGAGCATTACTCCTCCTTCTCTGTCCCGACCGCACTGTCATTGCAAATAGTTTGGATCCTGATCAAAAGCTGTCCAAGTACAGGTTCAACGTACATGTAGGTTAAAAAGCATTTGAGTGGAGTCTGAAGTCGTTCCCAAGCATTTGATTAGTCAGATTTTAGCCTAGGCCAATCAAATGTTTGAGAACGTTAGATCACACTCCACTCAAAAGCTTTAAAACCTTGGACCTTGCTGTCTCGATCGCACTGCCATTGCAAACAGTTTGGATCCTGATCAAAAGCTGTCCAAGTACAGGTTCAAAGTAGGTAATACGGCATTTGAGTGGAGTCTGTAGTAGTTCTCAAGCATTTGATTGGTCAGATTTGAGCCTAGACTCAAATCTGACCAATCAAATGTTTGAGAACGTTCTCAGACTCCACTCAAAAGCTTCAAAACCTTGGACCTTGCTGTCCCGACCGCACTGTCATTACAAACTGTTTGGATCCTGATCAGACGCCGATAAACCGTTCACCACTCATATTGATGTAATGGAACCTTATGCTCAAAGCTGAACAATCAAAAGCTAGAAAAAACATTCGCATGCTCATTTCAAACGCAGTTATACGCTCGTAAATATGGACTCAGATGTCCTATTGAATAAGAAATAAAGTTCTGTATAGCAACAAATAAAAATGTAAAACCCAGCGATAAAAAATCGTAAATGTCACAAGTAATTACAAAAAGGTTAAGTTTAAGCCAGACGAGCTTGTCTTTAGAACCTATTTGCGAGTTTGTCTACGGCAAAACCAAATGATATTTTAAGCAATAATAGCATTAGGATATAATTTCCGGTCTCAAGCTTTAGCTGATATAGGTACTGTTCTATCACAAATTGTCTAGAGTGACACAGTAAAATATGAAAATACTTCTACCGTTTAGGCACTGGTGCGTGTATACAGCGGAGAAGACATTATTCTTTCCTAATAAACGCGTTTACGCTAAACCAGTTGTTCACATTGCAAACAGTATGGAGCTATATAAGACGTCGGGTCTGATCAGGCTCCAAACTGTTTGCCATTCAGATTAAAAAGAACATTCAGAATTGACAAAAAATGTAATTTTCTACATTTTATTGCAATGCGTTTGCGTTTATACGGCAAAGAATAACTGAACAAAGTTTGCAATATACAGACACTTGTGTAGTTTATGCTGTAATGAAAGAGTAGTTACAGCGGGTATAATGCGTTATTCTTTTCCAATAAACGCGTTTTTGCTAAAACATGTTCATGCAAACAGTTTGGTGCCAGATCAGACGCCGGGATTGAAATGTCTTTCCATATTCCTTACAGAAATACTTTTCCAAACCTTTACATTTTCCTTACGAGAATGAAAATGCACACCTTTACCTAGCATCCCTAATAAATGCCACTTGTCCCCCGATCTGATAAACAGTTTTAAATTATTTCGACACTAAGTTACTCTTGTGGGGTTTTAGGTTCCCTTGTAGATCTTTTTAGTTACCAAACCATCGACCAGTATACTTAGAATTCTGAGTAGTTTAATAAAGACTGCTTTAAGTTAGCAAACTGTAGGAGCCCTCTGATCTGGGTCTGCACCGTTTGCAAATGTAATCAGAATATTTTAAACAGGTCCTTGGTGTTAAAAGAGTTAATCTGAAGTTAATAAAGACATCTGTCCTTGCATCCTTAATTGCTGCTTTTCTAAAAGAGTGTTTAGCCTAGCAGATGGAAGCTCAAAGCAGGCTGAAAGTAAAGCACCTTCTGTTCTACTTTCAACCTGCTTTAAGTGGTC
Organism: Gari tellinella; assembly: GCA_922989275.2. Classification (NCBI taxonomy): domain Eukaryota; kingdom Metazoa; phylum Mollusca; class Bivalvia; order Cardiida; family Psammobiidae; genus Gari; species Gari tellinella. The sequence goes on from OV277862.1 coordinate 26,590,010, forward strand.
ACCTGTATTCAAACAAAGAATTAATCCTCTGCAAACATGGTCTAAATATATATATTATATATAACTCTGAATAATTACTTTACGAGATATAGTATTTATCCTAGCAGACGATTGCTTAAAGAAGGCTGAAAGTAAATCACATTCTGCTCTACTTTCAACCTGCTTTAAGTGGCCACTTGTATTCAGACAAATAATTAATCCTCTGCAAACATGGTCTAGATATATATATAACTCTGAATAAGTACTTTACGAAATATAGTATTTATCCTAGCAGACGGTTGCTTAAAGCAGGCTGAAAGTAAAACACATTCTGCTCTACTTTCAATCTGCTTTAAGTGGTCACCTGTATTCCATCAAAGCATTTTAAAGGGTTAATCTTCTAGAAAAATGTGTATACATATAACTTATACGACAGTTTTTAGTTGACAAAATACAGATGTTAAAAAGGGTAGAAAAAAGTTTCATAACTTGATAATTTGACAATTAAAGGAAGTGATCTAGATGCAAACTTTTTTCTGTGTGTGAATGTCTATTCTTATCTTTATATGTATGCAACAATATCACAGTGTTGAAATGGATCAGCTAGATCCCTTATCTACCTGTATTAATACCTAGTACTCTAGACGATGATGCCCTTTGTGCCTCTGGGTTATATGATGTAACAGTTGTGTATCAAGCCTGTTCTGTGACCCTGGCACAATATACAATCCAATAGACATCCTGCTGAGCCAGAAATAGTCCTTTAAGTGAAACAGTCATTTCACGAAATTACTGAATATTTTATCAGTCAGAGGATGACTGTAACATATATACACTGTCCTTTAGGTCAGCCTTCTTTATAAGTTCCCGGGATCCGTTCCTGTGTTTCAGACAGTGATAACGTTATTGTTTCTCAACCAGACACGTAATTAGGTGACATAGATGTGTAATTAGGACATCAATTAGTGTCTGGTTTCCGTAGCGTGTGAACGCAAGTTGAAGACAAAAATGGATACAGACACGAAAGTTGGCCATTAATAGTTGAACTGGATTAGTCCACCGAATAAAAAGAGTAAATCCAGAGCACAAAGTGTATGTACAGTGCTTCCTCCCTACAATGGCTCTCCGAACAACGATTCCCTCCTTACATTAATGCTGTCCGCTGGCTGTTCCCCCAAACAAGAAAAGTATGTCTAATGCTTTCACTGCTGTTTTATCGTCTGCTTCTGTCTGTAATTCTTTCAAAGCCTAGACATTATTTTATCAAGCTTGGGTGGATTCAAACTTTTTTCCAAATACCACCAGTCAAGCCGCGACCGGCAGGATAAGTTTTAACCCATTACCCAATAGCCTGTTTCTAATTTTGAAAATATGTTACCACTTTAACCAGGTTGAAAGTAAAGCTGTCGATCTAATTTCAGGCTGCTTTAAGCTACCATATGCTAGCATATAGAAAATACTTCTTAGCATACATATTTGTAACTGTACAAATTGGAACTATTTCGGCGTTGCATAAGATTCCAAACTGTTTGTCGCTGGCACAGTGTTCTGTCTCTACAATAAACTCAGTGGAAGACACATTTTGTGTGTATTGTTCGGAGGGAGTTGTTTTAGGGAGGACAAATAAAGACTTTGTTTACATTAAATTTTGCCAACAGATTGAATCCAGATCAGACGGCGCGTTGCCTTACGTGGATTCAAGCTGTCTGATTTTTTTCTGTCAAAATGTTCACTTATATGTAACTTTGAGAAAAAACAGCAACCACACTATTGTGTCGACGACACTGCAGCAGTGAAAGTGTTAGACATAATTGTCCTGTTTGGGGAACAGCGACAAGCGTTATCGTAAGGGAGAAGTCGTTGTTCGGAAGGCAGTTGTAGGAGGGGCACTGTATTGAATTAATACCTGTAACGAAACATGAAAGTTGATTTAATAAATCACCAAACTGCAGTCGACAAGTTCAAAGCACGTTATATTATGTCAGATGAAGGGTTCAATCTTACACTGACATAGTGACATTTTATCGTCTGATTAAAAATGTCGTAGGCAATTTTCCTCGAACTTATTTTTCACAATGTTCAATTGAAGAAATATTGACTCCAATGTCAAAGAGTATGGATCCTGATCAGACGCCGAGTTTCTCAGTACCTGATCTGGGTCCAGACTGTTTGTATATGCGGTAGTTTCTGACATTGGCGGTGAAATAGCTAATGATGATTTGAAATAAAAACAAGGGCGCTTCTAGCTAACTACCTCATTAAGTCTGAAAATAATGTTCTCAGACACTGAAAATAGACAATTATCATTGACTCTAGTGAACCGTCAATATTCAACGAACTCTACGAACTTTGCATATTGGCGGTATTCCGTAACTTTATTTATGCTTTTCAGTGGATTACCACGAAATAGCAGTGGATGATCACTTGGTAATCCACTGCAGTGGATTATCACCAATCGCTTTTTATTATGAATTTTCCCCGTAGGGCTCCCCAAGAATCGTAGTCAATCGTGTCTTATCGTTAAATTCCGGCAGTCCGATTTGTCGCGAACTACTCACCGGAAGAGCACGAATCCAAACTCGGGAGCAACGAGTGACGTCATTATACCGCCAACTGTCACGCGCGTGTGTTCGACATAAAACGTGGGGCTCAACACGGGATAAATAATGTACGTTCGCTTTCAATTTTTAAACAATTTCGTTTAAAAAGTGGCTTAAAAGCATAAATAAATAGAATAACTGTGTTTTTTCAGTGTAAGATCGAATTTAATCCATTTCGTGAACATCAGACTGTTATATTTTCACTCGTGGCTTCGCCACTCGTGAAAATATAACGTCTGATGTTCACTCAATGGATTAAATTTCGATCTTACACTGAAAAAAACAGTTATCCTCTATGTCATTTGCAAACAGTCTGAATCCAGATCAGACGCCGAGTAACTCGGCGTCTGATCTGGATCCAAACTGTTTGACACTTGAGTTAAGTTTTCATCATCTACACGACGTGAGTATTTGCCTTTGAAAATTTTTGCATGTACATGTATGTATTATTACGGCAGGACGGGATATAAGTTCAACCCAATCAGTCCTAATACCGTTGCTTGTAACTTTTTCAAACTTAGATTTTATGTATTTCGACTGAATTTTCATTAAAACTGTATATCGACGTGAGCGTCAAATAGCCGGAATCCATATAACATAGGTGCCTAATTATTCGGCGCTCATTCTACGTCTTGCGTGATTGAAGATGTCTGTGCTATCGATGTATCTTTATATACATGTATATCATAGATGGAACTTTAACGCCTATTATTTTATTTTCAAGTAACAGTATATTGGTTTTATCGTAACACAAGACGTGTGTAAAACTCAAAAGAGAGCGTTATCGTTATTGCAATGTATTTAAACCTTTTGGATTTTCCAGAAGCCACAGAGGGTGTTATTTCACACACGACATTATGTTTTTCTGTCCATATACGATCAATGGGTGTCGGCTACTTGTAAAGTGTTTTCGCACGGGACATGACATTGACATCTATCTCACTATCCTCGTCATCATTGCCAATTATTTGTCCAATATACCAATATTGATCATAATCATTTGACTATATAACTCTATGTCAAACTGTGACCCCCGGGGCGGGACCAATTTTGACCCCAGGGGAATAATTTGAACAAAGTTGATAGAGGACCTGTAGATAATGCTATGTGCAAAATATCTAAGCTAAGGTCCTTGTAGTTTTTGACAAGATGGTTTTTTAAGTTTTTATAGAAAAAAATCTATTTTCAGCTCCTGTGACCTAGATATGCAACAGACTGGAACCATTTGAACAAAATAGGTAAAGGATATTTAGAAGTGTCACCATACCAAATATCAAAGCTCTGGCCATATTAGTGTCAAAGAAGAAGACGTTTGAAATTTTCACTATATAACTCTATGTAAAACTGTGACCCCCGAGGCACGGCCAATTTTGACACCAGGGGCATATTTTGAACAATCTTGATAGAGGACCTGTAGGCGATGCTATGTGCCAAATATCTAAGCTCTGGCCCTTGTAGTTTCAGACAAGAAGATTGTTTAAGGTTTCATTGAAAAAAATCTATTTTAGCTCCTGTGACCTAGATATGCAACCGACCAGAACCATTTGAAGAATACTGGTATAGGACATCTAGAAGTGTCACCATGCCAAATATCAAAGCTCTGGCCATATTAGTTGCAGAGGAGAAGACGTTTGAAATGTTCACTATATAACTCTATGTAAAACTGTGACCCCCGGGGCGGGGCCAATCTTGACCCCAGGGGCATAATTTGAACAAATTTGATAGAGGACCTGTAGATGATGCTATGTGCCAAATATCTAAGCTCTGGCCCTTGTAGTTTCAGACAAGAAGATTTTTTAAGATTTCCTTATTTTTTCACTTTGGTTGCCATGGCAACCAGAGTTCTACATTGCGTTTAATTCTTTGAACAAATTTGAAAGAGCTTGACCTAAGGAACATTCCTGTAAAGTTTGGTTGAAATCTGTCAAGCGGTATAGGAGGAGATGTCATTTGAAGCAATTGTTAACCACGACGGACAACGGACAACGCACGACGGACGACGGACACAGGGTCATCCCAATAGCTTACCTGTTTATTGACAGATGGCGTTGCTTTAATAGCTGACACTCCAAGGTGTTTACAAAGGCAGTTAGATGTCCTATCTAATTATTGTTCAACTTGGGGACTATCAGTTAATGTAGCTAAAACTAAAATTGTCGTTTTCAGAAATGGTGGCCAGTTGTCTAGAAATGAAATTTGGTATTATAACGGAAATAAAATCGATACAGTGAATGGTTTTACCTATGTTGGCACATATTTCAGCTCACAATTATCAATGTATAGAATGACAGATGTGTTGGCAACTAAGGCCAAAAGGGTACTAATTAGCCTTCTTTCGTCACTTTATCACTTATCACCTTTACCTAAATCAGTGTTTTTTAAACTGTTTGATACAAAGATTGCACCTATACTTCTGTATGGAGCTGAAATTTGGGGTCTAGTACCAATGCACAGTATAGAAACAATCCATATGTATGCATGCAAACGTTTCATGTGTGTACCAAACCGTTCATCAAACTTAGCAGTAGCAGGCGATTGTGAAAGGTTTCCTATGTATATTCAAGCTGCTAAAAGATGTATAAAATATTGGCTAAAGATTTTATCGTTACCTAAACATAGATATGTTTGGAAAAGCTATGAGATGCTGAGATATTTTGACAATGCTGGGTATCAAAATTGGGTATCATTAGTCAGGAAACATTTGTATAGCATCGGCTTTGGATATGTATGGGAAAACCAATATGTTCGCAATGAAAATTTGTTCCTTTACCAACATACTCAAAGAATGAGAGACCAATACCTACAGCAGTGGCATGAAGCATGTAATTCTAGCTCAAAACTCTCGTCATATGTCGGTTTTAAACCAGATTTTAAATTTGAAGATTACTTAGATATCCTAGAGATTAAGAAATTTAGAGTAAGTTTAGCCTCGTTTAGAATATCCTCTCACTCTCTCATGATAGAAAAGGGTAGACACCTTGGTATTGTCCGGGAATCAAGACTGTGCAAGTTTTGTACCAGCGTTATTGAGGATGAATACCACTTTCTGTTAGTATGCCCTTTTTATAATGACCTCAGGAAGCATTATTTAGCAACAAAATATTATATTCATCCAAGCATGTACAAATTTAATTTATTAATGACACGTAAAAACAGGACCACAGTACGCAATCTTGCAATGTACATTTATTATGCCTTACAGTTACGACAGGAAACAATAAATTTAGCAAATGTAATTTGAAAAGTACACCTATGTTGTTTGTTTGTACTGTTACACACCGCATGTATTGATATGTTATATTATTTATATGTGTCGGGGCCGGAGGCCTGAATCACAATAAAATTTGTCTTGTCTTGTCTTGTCTTGACATCATCGGCCATGCGCTTCACAGTGCCTCCGAGGCCGCCACACGGGCCTTATTAGTTCCAGATTACTTCAACATTTTGAAAGCTCTTATTAGCTACAGTGTAAAATATGTAGCGATTACGGTACTGGCTTGATGGAGAATCAGTCCAGTAGTGCACCTTCTTCAGTGCCGAATTTATAACCTTCAGCAGTGGCATAATTTGATCAAGAAACGCACAAACAGTGCCAGCAGAATTGGACATTTCATCGCTTACTACAACGAAGCTTTGGTGTTTAATTGGTGTATTGATACATACGTTACCATTCCTTTAAAGAGGATAGTTGGCTGGTGATATGTTCGAACGATTAATTCATGCTCTAAACATTTACACATGTAAAGAATTAAAACAAACAAAACTTCCAAAAGCAGTGGGTTGGGGCATCACATGTTGACAAGATACACATTTACTGATATAACTGTTGAAACATGAAGTGAAATAAATGTGTTGTAATCAGACAACATGTAGGATTTCCCTAAACAGATTCTGTTAAACATTGGTTATTGTTTAAAAAGCTTTTAGTTTTCAAAATTTAATCAAATTCTGATAAATACATTCAAGTATTAATATACACTTAACGAACCTCTAACTGTGCACTTTTCTTTTGGCTATATATCTGTTATTTATAAGAATTTCCACACAATTTTTTGCGTGTTGGCTATTGACGGACATCGAAATGTCATATCGTTATCAAATTAAAAAAAAAATATTTGAAGACCCAGTGAACCATGAAACGACAAAATACTTAATTTGCACGAGAAAATCGTGAACTGTTCAGAAATTGTTTCAATATTTTTCTCTTGCATTCGCTATCAAGCCGCACATTAGGAAAACATGTTGTTGGACGAATATCTTGATCGAGCGACGTTAAAAAAGCCGCTGAACTAAGCGTAACGTCGATATGACAAAGGACAAAGGAGTTACTAAATTAAAACCGTTTGTTTGTCTAAATTAACAAAAATAGTGTTTTAATGACTTTTTGGTACACTAACCGTCGGACGGGGTCGAAGGATAACGCGCTCGACTATGATACCAGGGGTCGTGAGATTGATCCCCCGCCCGACCAATTCCTTCGGATAAGACTTTATAAAAACCGAAGCTCAATGTATTGATCAGTTCTTTACACTGGGTATCTAAAATAACCAGCGAATAAGAGTAGGCAATTGCCACTGAGGTTTCTGTATATGTCCCCTCTCTCTTTTTGAGAAACCAACTTTTTCTACTCACTCATATTTTTCGTTCAAATTTATATATTTTTTATTTTGTATTAAATAAAGTAAACATTTTACCATCAGAAATATGTCTTCTTGAGTTCTGCAAAGTTTTAGCACGATCTGGTCATTATAGCGCCGGAGATATGATACCATATATAAGTGCACAGTTAGAAGATTCGTTAAGTGTACAATAGATGAGTGATACATATGTTACTAAACGTAACGTATGTTCCATATTATGTACACGCTACTGTGTGGTCTTTAAGTGTGAAAGGTCATTGTATGTTATTATAATTATAAAAGTTCACCCTTCTTATTTCAGTTAAACATATTTTTATAAAAGTAAATGACAAAACTGAGTAATGCTACTTACTTCTGTACCGATACCCAAACATGATACTGCTCCCAATCCAATATACAACGAAAAACTGTCACTGTCTACATTTCGTCAATAATTTGAAAACATGGCGGTCAGAAAACACGCGAGCTTTACTAGAAACAGAGTTACTCGGCATCTGATCTGGTCCAAAATTGTTTAAAATTGATGTATACAACTACAAGTATTAGACGTTAGCGCGTTTACAGTATAAACTTGGAAAACCGAACACCATGTGCACCCTTTGAACTTTTAATGCACAATTTAAAGAGACTCGCAAACAGATAAAGAATCAAGTTAAAATAGTAATTTGTAAATATGTGACAAACGCTTGTATAAACGGGTATGAATTAGTTAAGGATAAGAAATTCTGTTTAAAAAATGCATTTCAATAAAAAAATATTGAGCTCTGGTGGGAATCGAACCCGGGACCCGGCATGGGCGCACATAAGTCAAAATGGGGAAACCGCTTGACCCACTGGGCCACGAAACTATTCATATATCTGGAATCGATTTAACGTATTTCAGTGTGAAGCGATGGAGAGTATATACAACTACCTAATTCGGCTCGGGTTTATGTCTTAGCCCGTGATCATTTCTATGGCATCTTTCGACACTATGGATAAAACGATGGAAAATATCTAAAAAAAAAACAACTAAAATTTGAAGACATTTCTAGAGGGTGTTTTAGACTGGTCATATTGTTCCAATGCCAGATGCACGATAATGCTATCCTTTTGGTTATATTTGAGTATTTTCTTTTATTTTTGCAAATGCACCATCTGGTTTCGAGTCGCTTTAATTTCCAATTGAGTTTAGTAACGGGTTGCACACTATTGTAACAAGAGGCCCATGCGGGCCTAAATATCGCTCACCTGGAAAAACCAACACAAGGGTCACATGACCCCCACGGCGGGGTCATTTTTTATCCCAGGGACATATTTTGAACAATCTTGAAAGAAATCCTAAAGAAGATGCTTTGTGCCAAATATCTAAGCTCAGGGCACTGTGGTTTCAGACAAGAAGATTTTTTCAAGTTTTCATTGAAAAAATCTATTTTTAGCTCCGGTGACCTAGATATGAAACGGATCGGTACCAGATTTACAATATTGTTTAAGGGCTTCTAGAAGTGTCATCATACCAAATATTGAAACTCGGGCCATATTAGTTTCAGAGATAAAGATGTATGAAGATTTCACTATATATAACTTTATGTAAAATTACGACCCCCAGGGCGGGATCATTGTTTACCCCAGGGACATAATTTGAACAATCTTGATAGAGAACCTGAAGACGATGCTTTGTGACAAATATCTAAGCTATAGGTACTGTGGTTTCAGACAAGAAGATATTTTAAGTTTTCATTGGACAAATCTATTTTTAGCTCCGTTGATCTAGATATGCAACGGACCGAAACTATATTTACAATATAGGTTAAGGGCTTCTAGAAGTGTCCACATGCAAAATATCAAAGCTCTGGCCATATTAGTTTAAGAGAAAATGATGTTTGAAGATTTCACTATATAACTCTATGTAAAAATTACGACCCCCGGGGCCGGGTCATTTTTTACCCAAGGGACATAACTTTAACAATCTTGATAGAAGACCTGAAGACGATGATTTGTGCTAAATATCTAAGCTCAGGGTACAGTGGTTTCAAACAAGAAGATATTTTAAGTTTTCATTGAAAAAATCTATTTTTAGCTCCTGTGACCTAGATATGCAACGGACCGAAACTATATTAAGAATATATGTTCAGGGCTTCTAAAAAGGTCCACATGCAAAATATCAAAGCTCTGGCAATATTAGTTTCAGAGAAAATGATGTTCGAAGATTTCACTATATAACTTCATGTAAAATTACGACCCCCGGGGCGGGGTCATTCTTGACCCCAGGGACATAATTTGAACAATCTTGATAGAGGACCTGAAGACGATGCTTTGTGCCAAATATCTAAGCTCAGGGTACTGTGGTTTCAGACGAGAAGATTTTTTAAGTTTCATTGAAAAAATCTATTTTTAGCTCCTGTGACCTAGATATGCAACGGACCGAAACTATATTAACCATATATATTAAGGGCTTCTAAAAAGGTCCACATGCAAAATATCAAAGCTCTGGCAATATTAGTTTCAGAGAAAATGATGTTTGAAGATTTCACAATATAACTATGTAAAATTACGACCCCCGGGGCGGGGTCATTCTTGACCCCAGGGACATAAGTTGAACAATCTTGATAGAGGACCTGAAGACGATGCTTTGTGCCAAATATCTAAGCTCAGGGTACTGTGGTTTCAGACAAGAAGATTTTTTAAGTTTTCATTGAAAAAATCTATTTTTAGCTCCTGTGACCTAGATATGCAACGGACCGGAAATATTTGAACAACTTTGAAAGAGGACAATACAAGGATCATTCCTGCCAAGTTTGGTAAAAATCCATCCAGTGGTTTCAGAGGAGATGTTGTTCAAAGAAATTGTTGACGACGAACGACGCACGACGAACGACGACGGACACAGGACACAGGACGATCAAAATAGCTCACCTTGGCACTACGTGCCAGGTGAGCTAAAAAGGCAACCAATGTCCTTTAAGGACCCCTTTGGCAATTGCTCAGGGTCTACAATGTTTGCCAATGACAAGTGAAGAACTCTGGACATGTGCACTGTTTGTAAATTAGGAGTATATCCGTCACCCGGGTTACATGCGTTAAACAGCTACCGTTACTGTTCAATAACATTCTGTTTGATCAGAAGATGTGAGCTTTGTAAATGCTGAAGAGGGAGGAGGTGCGATTTATGTCCTAGCTTAAGCTTAAATATCAAATTGAAAGATGTTATATACGCCATGATACTGACTGCTTACATTTCACGTGATCGATTAATGTCAAACAACATGGACCCTGGTATGTGGCCGAGTTAAAAACAAACACGACACAACTGATCAAGATCCAGAAATTCTGCTTACACCAGCGTACTCGAGCAATGACACCGAAAACGGGTACGTGATTGGGCAGATGTTATACGCCATAATATTGTCTGTCGTTATCAAGGCCCAATCTGTCTGCTTAAAACAGCGTACTCGAGCCATGGCAATGAAAGCAGACAGGTTTTGGGGCAAAACAAAACCTATACATGTACACCGTATCAGAATTGGATGACAATATAAATCGGACTACTATTGTTTTACCATTTTTGAAAATAAAAATGAAAGAATAAAAAAGAGAACAGATAGGGATAGGGTGAAAAACAAACAAGTAACTCATGACAAAGAGATAAAAACTACACATCTATCGAATAGCTTTTTCTTTCGAATAAGTAATCAAAGGGAGACAACCCCTCTTCGTAGACACGAACGGTATAGTAGATCTACTACCAATGTACATTTGTACGAGGGGCGTTTGAAAAGTAATGGCAAATGGTGAATAACTTAAATATAATAAGTGCAAAATGCGTGTGTGATATATCATTTAAAAGAGCAAGTATTTGCCTACACGATGGTATACCGCACAATATAGGATCACGTAAGTCAATAAGTCACACTATGAACCTAAATGATCCCTTCTCTAGACACTAGAACAAAGCACTTTTCAGACCTTTTTTGACATAATAACTTCTTTTTAAAAAATCTAAAAGAAAGAAATTGAAATATATTAGTTTATGTCTGTCTTTTAATGCAAATAAAATGGAATTACCATTGAAATAGTTATATATAACTGTCTTAGATCTCAATTTTTAAATATAAAACATTTCTTATTTTGCTAAAGGCGCTATGATTTTTCAAAATCAGTATCTATATCTACATTTTGATTTTAAAACATAAATACCTACTGCAATGGCTTCAATTATAGCCTGGTTTATCTTTTTAACAAATTTTATATAAAGTATTTTATTTATTGATATTATTCTAAAAAAAAATTCATTTTTATGAAATAGTAACATTTAAAACTGTGCATAATCGTCTGATTTTATTTGACAGAAAGTTTCATAAACAATTTCAAAATAACAAAGCCGCAATAAAAATTATAGTTTCAAACTTTGTTTTAAAAAAAACCTCGACGATACACAAAAAATATAGTTCCAGTTTCCTGGAGTATGGGTAATTTAAGTTTTATTTTGTGGCTTTTGTAATATGTGATCTTATCGTACATTATACAATTGTGTAGACAAATATTTACTCTTTAAAATGACATATCACACATGCATTTTCCACTTATTATTTTGAAGTAATTGATCAGTTGCCATTACTTTTCAAACGCCCCTCGTACAAAACAACAATAAAACAATTCTTACATCTCAGGTAGAATTGAGCTATATCACCGTATAGCAACGACTCCGGAAATAGGTACCAGGCGAAGCGAGGAAATCAATGTAAATAAACAGAGCACGTATGAAAAATCGCTGCTCATTTGAATTTCCAAATAGTTTGACATCATAGGAAAAGCGCGTATTAATCCATGAACATATTTTTATTTCACTCATAGTTTAAACTGATGCATATAGCACAAGATCGTCGCATTTCAACTGTAAAATGCCTCCCTGGAGTGGTACCGAAGAAAAGTCAACATTACTTCATGTTAGGATCTCATTTACGGAGAAAACGTATAGCTACGTTTACAGGGTTGCTGCCGGATACAAATATATGATCATTCCATTTAATGTACCAAATATTGTAATTTTACGTACACTGTATGAGAATTTATCCGAATTTAAAAATGTAGGAGTGTGTACGGCGAATAGTTGTCATTGTGTGCGGCGTATAGCCGATATGGTAAAATCTTATGGACGGCGAATAGTTTCATCATACATAGTTAAAAAACACCTTAAAAAGTAGAGTTTTTACAACAAAAGCTAAAGGACAAGAGTATGCTATGTAAACTTGATATATATATCTTAATATTTAAGAGAAATACTTAAGTCTGAACTGCAATATATACAATTATCATACACATTAAAAATATGCTCGGTACCAGGAGGCGGTCCATCTTTGTTGAACCCCCCGGGTCATTATTCAGCTAAATATTTCATAATTATATCATTTCGGGCAGATATATATTTATTTAACTGGTGTTAGGAAGGCTTCGCCAATTCTGCGAGATCATCACAATTTATTGTAGAATCACGGATGTGGAGAATTAAAATTCCAGAAGTACAATGGGAATGAACAAAATTACGAACTAAGTACGATAAGTTTTAACTTTAAGTTTTAAGATCACCCGGATATGTGTCGCAAACAAAGCCGGATGATTACAACTGACAATAACAATCAGAAATTATATGCCTCAAAAGCAGATATCCAATACAATAATCACGTGATCAAAACAGACAAAGAGATATCTAATCCTCGTCACGTTGATTTGCGCCTAATGTCGTCCGCATAGTTTGACAGTGTAGCTGGTCCTTTTCTCATGCCTGTACTTATACCCAGCTCCAGCTTTTCCCTTCGTCTCCTCTATTGACTAACGTCAGGTTTGAAAGGTCTGCCACTTAGATGTCGACCAGTAGGTGTCCAACTCTGGGTATAGCTGACTCTTCCCTTCTTAATTAGAGTATGGTCAAAACATCTTCTGCGCATGACTTCAATGAAAATGTGAGTTGGTTCTGTTCAACGACCGAGCTCTGCATTTGTGGTTGTGTTCAGGCCAGAAGATTGGGAATATCCCTCTAAAAACCGTCTTTGGACGTTGTGACTTCCAGGATTCAAAGCAAACAACAATACCCGCAGTGTATGACCCTTTCATATCCTTATTTTGATAGTATAAGAAAGCTATGGGATTTCTAAATATTCCGCCACGAAGGCTCAACTGGCTTTAAATCTAAAATTATCTTCCGACTTTTCATTGCTCATGGCCTTGCTACTACGATAAACAACATCTTTCACCTCTTAAATTGCATTGTTGTATTGTGGTTGTGTTGACTGGTTGAACAGTCTTTTCATTGATTTTCATTAGTTTAGTCTTGTTGATATAAATGTTCAGTCATTTGGTCCCCGAGAGAGTCAAGGTTGTCTGTTTTGGTTTGGATATATTGATGATCATCAGCAAAATTAAGGCCCCAGTGATTCTATAAAAGTCTACTGAAGTCCCTTCGAGTAGCCTGTCTATACAAAGTGAAAATAGCAGATGAGATAGATATTCATGTGTCACCAATGTTCTTATTTTTAAAGTGTGTGTGAGCTGTGTAGACAATCATTATGGTTTGATATCATCCATAATTATAATGCTGGCCTGATCACACTGTCGAACGCCATTTCGAAATCTTTGAAGTTTGCATAGACTTTTGCATTCCATTCGTGACTCTGTTCAATGATGCAGAACCTGTCCGTCCTGAAACAGGCTCGGTTATTCCACAGCAGATGATCGACAATATATGTAGCTATAATTATGTCCCAGATTGTACAGTGACACTCACTAATAACGAAATCCTGGAGACATTGCAAAATAGTTTGCCCTATCCAACATTTGTCTTATTCATATGAAAAAAATTCGTTGTAAAAAAAGTTTGCAGATTAGGAAAATCTGGTTAGAAAGGAAGGTAAAATACGACATTTAATCTTATATAGTAGATGTTAATTGTTTTTTAAAACGAATGGCTACAAAACAGAATTGGCTACGAAATAATAAATGTTAAGGATTTCTTAGAAGTTAACCTGTTCCCTGTTCAGTTCCGTGTTTTATATGCATAGAAAACTTAACACATTGTGAATATTTGATAAGTAGACTTCATAAATATGAAACCGTATGGTTTACTAACATCTTGGATTATTTTCAAGAAAACATCCTATTACTACGTATCCTGTCTGGATCCTTAACAAACCCAGCATATAACCATTTACAAATTTATGTCCCCCACTTTCAGCAACTCAGAAACTCTGCCTGTAGGTTTGCTATCCAAAATGCCTTTTCATTCTTTAGTTTCTTGGTGGCTTGCCTGATCTCCTGATCTCCTACTGATGATTTCATTATGATGCCCAGTGGCACTTCTACTGGTGTAAGTTCGGCCTTAGTGGCAGGGTACTTCATATTAAGTACAATCTCGAATTACTCTTACCAGCACCTCAGCTTTTGGTCATCGTTGGAGATGATTTCACTCTGTTGGTTTCAAGCTGGTATATCTGTGGAATCGAATTATCCTGTCCGTGCCTTAGTGGTTTTTACAATATACTTGCAGCTGCTTATTCAGTGTATGTGGCCAGATAGTCTGTGTTGTTATTTTTCGTGGCTTTCCTTGTATCTTTGCACTTTTCAAGTGCTACATGGGTGTAATTTAACTATTTCTTCACGCGTTACTTAGTATATTTAGTTTGTAGAATAGCCCCTTTCTGACGTCTTTTTCCACATCTATTCTTATATCAACTATTCCTTCCTAATTTTCTCCAGTCCAAGGAATCCGTTGCTTGAATTTACCAATTTCCATTTCCAGATGGTCATTTACTAAGGTCATCGTGTTTTTCTGCTTGGAAGCTTATTCTCACCCAATGATCCGTAATATTTTGCAACATCTAGTCTTGAGTGATCTTGTTCTCCTCGTTTAGTTTTCTCAATGTGAGTTTCAGCTTGGCTATGATAATAGTATGGTTATTTAACTCACGTCAGCTCTTCTAATTATCCTTACATCTTGCATCAGCCTCGCCATCTTCCCTTGGTGATGATGGTGGTCAAACTGGTTATTTGTCTAACCTTATGGAAATTTCAAAGTCATTTTTTAAATTTCTTTGTGCCCCAATAACAAGATTGTTTTCATTTCACTGTTCTACCAGTCTCATTGAACATTATTTCGAATTCAAAGTCCATATTAGCGGTTAATAAGCGAGCACATTTCACAGATGCGGAGCTTGGATTAGAAACGTATATTGTATTACGCAGCAATGGAACTCCGACCTTAAACTTTTCGGATAATAAATTCCATTCATGACGTCGTACATTTCGTGTCCAAATTCATGTTATTATATAGAGCTATTCGCCGTACACTTCTCGAGCTATTCACCGTACAGTCATCAAAACATAAAGACCTATTCGCCGTACACCGGAACATTTCTTCTTTAATCAATTTCAAAGACATGTTCGCTCATACGCTGTATTCATCGCTTGTACAGACGTTATATATGTAATATGATGCCAACACATGCTTGAAAGTGTGTATAAGAAGATCAGAAATGTGCTTGAGAGAACGCTTTTGTCTTACTCGCTGCTGTTTTTGTTGTACCAACCCGAGAATTATGCAATCAAAAAGGTATTCACGCATAGTTTATGTAGAATCAGATTGAGCCTACTAATTGTTGTATCTTTCTATCAGTAAACTAAAAGAAATGCAATTCTAGATTCTTCCTATTTACCACAAATATTGCATTTTATTAACATGCCCCTGTATAAACGATCGATTTTCTGGTACCTATTTCCGGAGTCGTTGCTATACGGTGTATATAATACCGGTAGGCTATGTGACTTTTTCTTACCAGAACAGAACAGAACAGAACATATCCTTTATTCACCCAGGTATTTGTAGTACAAAATGGGTTTTTTAACAATAACATGTATACAAATTAACGTGGTTCCGGTATGGTACGAAAAACAACAACAGCAATAACAAAAAGCAACGAAGAACTGAACGGATATTAAGCCTTGAGATGGTGTGATTGTGGGAAAAAAGGGGATGATTAATGTTTTCTGAAACCAATGGATGGTGTTCATTCCGCACGGAAACTAAACTTTCCAAAAGTACATGGAGACTTTCCGTATATTTTCGGTCCGTTCGGGTAATAGATTTGGCTCGAGGAATATTAGCCAATTGAAATGCAGAGTCTCATTGCGAACTCGAGAAGAAAAGTCTCTACCAGAAGATCACAAGTTTAATGGCGTAAAGCTAAAGAGAAAACTGCTGGTAATTAATACGGCATTCTAATAACCAAGTAAATTGTCTAACTAAATCAAAGGTGTGCGTTGTACATGACACACATTTTATAAGAAAATAACGAACGATCAAAATGGCGTCGAGGATATTATCATGGAAGAGGCCCGACACGTGTTTTACAATAATATTAACTTAATTAAGTTTTCGACATTTTATCATATGTTTCATTAAGAATCATATCAAAATAATGATGTGATTAACTTTAATTATCTTAATGTTTTAGAGTTTACTGAATTCTATCTACTTATTGCCTTTCTTAAATAAGGAAAATGAATAAATTCTGAAACGGTGTAAATATCTAATTTTACCCACTGAAAATAATCCCATGACAATCTATCGAGGATACAGTCACACATTAGGACCACGGTATCATAGGTGCCAGAGTACAGAAGACGCAAAATCAACGTCATCAAAGGCAGTCCACGTGGTCCACCTCGTGTGATATAAATATGGTTAACATATTTTTTTTACTAATTGACACTTCAAATTTATAGTTTTTCTTTTCTTTCTTTTTATTGTAACAGGACTGAGTGAAAAATCGTGGCCCGACCGGAACTCGAACCCAGGGTCTCTGGCTTACCGTGCCAGCACTCTAACCACTGTGCTACCAAGCCACCCGGTTTAGGACTTATAATATTTGATTATCCACAAGATACCTGTACACACCCAAGTAACTCCCGCTACACTATACAGGCGCGTCGCGGGGTCTTGAACATTGGGGCGGCGGAATTTGTGAACACACTCTTACTAGGGGGGTACGGGGGCATGCTCCCCCGGGAAAATTTTATTTCTAGATGGTCTCTGCTGCATTCTGAGGGTGTTTCCAGCATTCCAAACAGGTATAGGGCGAACATAATTCTATGTAAAAATGACTCCAAATGACCCCAAATTATTAATCTAAGATAACATTTTTTTGAGGCAGGTTGTCTTCCAGTATTGGGCCTGATTTACGAACACAGGATCGAGTGGGAACATACAATAATTTAGGAACCAGGGGTCCGTCTTACGAAACGCCGTACGACCAAAATGGCCGTACGTCAGAACGTAACCTTACATACAACTTCTGATTTCACCATCTGACGATACCAAAGAGATGCCACAAGACATGTTTAGACGGAGAAATAAAAATAGATCTAATTGAGAGTTGTTGTTTTTTAAATCTGACTTACGACAATAATTTTCGTACAACGTTTTGTAGGAGGAGCCCCTGATAAAGAAGTGAAAACTGGGTTTTTTTAAAGCTTTTTATTTACCGTCTTTTCTCTATAGATTTATTTTCTATCTGTCTATAAATATAATATATACCTTTTGCTATTAAATAATATCATATAAATTGTCTCTGTAGTCAACCGTTTCACTGCCAAATTTAACCGTCCGTTTTAGCAATTCAAGTCTGTTTTGGTAAGTTGATGTGACGTTCTACTGCTTCTCTGTGACTTTCTGAATTTTCATGCTTGCATCTTTCCAATTGCTAAAACCAGTTGATATGAAGCTCTTCTAGAGCTTTGTGTTGACGATTTTCCCTTCTGTGGCAGCCACCATACATACGAAACAGAAGGCAAGATCTTGACTCTGAAAGCAAGAAACAAAATAGTTAGTTTTCTCTCTTGTTTAAATCATTGATCCCTGAAACCAAAAAATGGATATTCCAACAAAGTTCATGTGTATAGTACAATTATTGTTTATGGGCAGTTTTGCCATAAACTGCAAAGTGACAATCAGTGCAGACCCTGTGCAGAGGACTCATGTAAGCCTCCCTTATCTGGGTGTACATTGTCTGCTACAGCTTAAGTGACAAACAGTGCAGACAACAACATCTCTCTAGTCGGATTTACAGTAACACTGTTTGCATATGGCAATTGTAATTCCTTTAAAAATAACTGTTCATAAATTAAGCATACAATCGTTTTGTGAATCTTTCATTTTAACAATCTGTTTTTTTCTTCTTTAATCTTCAAATTAAGTGAAGAGAGGTAGGGTTTTTCTTTGGTTTTTTTTTTATCATACATACCTCATCATAATGAAGCCAAGAATGGGACTTGAACCACTGTGGGTTAAATGAACGTGGTTCAGGCGATTTCTTCCCTAATGAGCGTTTTGGAAACTTAAACTCGTGAGGTTGGTTAGCTACAGACATATTGAAGAAACTCAAAAGAGTGAACGAAACAATATTTCTTACGTTTTTCTTCATTTTTTTCGAGTAATAACAATTTTCACAGTTTTTAGTCTCATTAAAATATCACACAAACAGTTTAAGATCTAGCCGCTTTAATCGTTACCAGTCAATTAGAACCACTATTGATCACCCGCCTGTAAGCAATCACAATTAGAGCAAGCACTGACCACCCGTCTTCATGGGCCACTCAGCTATAGGAGATTAACAGTTTATTGCCAATAAAAGATAACGATGCTATCAGCGATCGCACCTAACGTTCTGCAATACACGTGTCATAAAGTGGTTACGTAACCGCTGAATCTGGCCTTCGCTGTGCAACTTTAACAGAAAAAATTTGGTTTTGACAAATTTACGAGAGAAAAAAATCGCCGTTGCTTGCCGAATTATTGGGGCGGCGGTCGCCGCCCCTGCCGCCCCAGGAGCGGCGCCTCTGCTATATAATTTTTACCTTGCTTCTTGTCAATTCACCACTTTCTTGTCAATTCGCCATCAAAGCAAAACTAAGAATTCCTTCACGAGGATGTCCGAAAACTACAGAGGATATCCGAATACTAGGACAGTTTCACTCGGGAAGATTTCAAGCGCCGAAAATGCGAAAGAAACAGATAAAATAACAATAATTCACAAAAAGTTTCCAATCAATTTTCAAAAGACATGTTGGTAATTTGTTTCTATCTGTTCGTTGTTACTTTTTATATATAAAATTTATGATTTACTTTTAAAAAATTAAATGTTTCAAAATCATTAAAAGCCTCCAGCTTGTCTTGACCAACTTTGACTTCTCTCTGTGCCCTGCAGTCAATGGAGTGACCGGTTCCCATGCAGCGGGAGCATCTGAAGTCAGGATCTTCCACCAGCCTCCTAAGACCACTGCATTTCTTGTTGAAGCAAACAGCACAATGGTACTTGCCAACACTCTGTAGAAGGTCCATGTCAGTGCCACAGATCATGATTTTACACATGATCCTGATCTGTACACAACTTTTAACCTTAGCAATAACTTTGGAACTTTATGTGATAGAAACATATGGCATGTGTACTCAACACTGGAACTTTTTGTGATAGAAACATATGGCATGTGTACTCAACACAAACAACTCTTGAGCTCAGTATAAATTTGGCCATGTCTGACAAAGGTCTAGGTCATTTACAGGTCAAATTAACTGAACTTTACATTGGCCATAACCTTGGAACTACATGTTGCTGAGACTTCACATTTGGCATGTGTTATCAACTCATACAGCTCTTTAGCTCAGTATACATTTGATCATGTCCGAGAAAGGTCAAGGTCATTTAGAGGTCAATAGGCTGTATTTAAAAAGAAAATTAGCCATAACTTTGTAACTACATGTGATACAGTGATAGAGACTTCATATTTGTCATGTGCATGTACTCAACTCAAGAAGGTCTTGAGCTTAGTAAGAGATGGGTCATGTTAGATAACGGTCAATGTCATTTAAAGGTCACGGTCACATTGGAGCGCAAAGTGTTTTACAATACATCTTGTTAAATTAATATATTATATTTTTATGTTGTCAAATTGCATTTCATTATATACTTTCACATTTGTGATTCGATTCATATATAATTGTTTAATTTGTCCCTTGCAAGTTTAAGACTCGGGAATAATCAGGATGTGCAGGTAAAATGTCCAGGGTCTTATATTAAACCATCATGCCATTACCCCATAAATACGCCTTTTAACACTTTCGATTTATTCCTGTACTCAAGAAAATAATTCCAATTGATACAGCCAAGAATATGTACCGGAAGAAATATTTTAAATCCTATCAGATAGTAGCTTAAAGCAGAATGTGCCTTAAGCAGTTAAAGGCACATTCTACTTTACTTTCAACCTGCTTTAAGTTTAAGTGGTTAAATATCTTCAACATTAGAAACAGGCTTACAGGCTTAGAAATGTAAGGGGTAATGGGTTGATGAAGACCTGAATGTTCAATTTAATCTAGTCGTCCCTGGAGCCCTATGCTAGTGTATGTTAGTTTGTTGTCTGAATGTCTCTATTTCCAGAGTGAAGACATCCTGGCGAGTGGTTTACCATGGCAGGAAGCAATGAGCTGGATGAGATGGGTGACTTTATGGAGATGGTCACAGTGTACAGGTGCAAGTTCTGTGTCTTCTCAGCCTCCACGCCACAAGCCATCTGTGCCCACGTAAAACAGACGCATGGTAAAGCTACCCAAAAGGCACCAGGTAAATCAGTGTGTATATCTCACTGGAATGGTTAATTTAGTCATCCCATAGCCTGTTTCTAGTTTTGAACAAATTTGAAGACAAGTCACCACTTAACCCAATGCTCCATAGATACATATTTTAACAAAGAGTTCCAATTAACACAGTCATGAATATAAATTATATGAAAACACATTTTCTAATTTCTAGCAGATGCATGGAGGAATTATACCCTGGAGAAGTATCCGGCCGGCTCGCGATTTATCGTGTCGTCCAAAATCGGTCAATCAGCGGCGCTCGCTGGCGGCTAGAAAACAATGTTTTTCCGAAAGTTAGGTGTTAATAGAAATGCTTTTAATGTCATCTTTTCGTTATAAATTTTAATACAGATGTTTTATTAGACAATAATCTTACGCGTAGTACAAAATTTGAGGCGATAGCTTATAAATTGTTAGTTAAGTGAGGTTTTGAAAATGAGAGAAAAACGTATTTTTTCGTTTACCTACGAAGTTTGGTGTTTAATAGAAATGCTTTTAATGTCATCTTTTCATTATAAATTTTAATACATATGTTTTATTAGACAATGATCTTAGGCGTAGTACAAAATTTGAGGCGATAGCTTATAAATTGTTAGTATAGTGAGGTTTTGAAAATGAGAGAAAAACGTATTTTTTCGTTTACCTACGAAGTTTGGTGTTAATAGAAATGCTTTTAATGTCATCTTTTCGTTATAAATTTTAATACAGCTGTTTTATTAGACCATGATCTTACGCGTAGTACAAAATTTGAGGCGATAGCTTATAAATTGTTAGTATAGTGAGGTTTTGAAAATGAGAGAAAAACATATTTTTTCGTTTACCTACGAAGCTTGTGTGTGTCTATATTTCTCTGCCACTGTCTGTTTGCCTCTTGTCTGTCTCTCTGTCTGTCTGTTTTTCTCTTATCTCTGTCTGTCAGTCTCTCGCTTCTTCTTTTCTGTCTCCATCTTTCTGTATGAATGTCTGTCTGTCTCTCTCTCTGATAATCCTCATGCGGAGAAAAGGTAAAATGTGTCATAAAGAGCTTAATTTGAAAAAGGGGTAAACTATATTTCAAGAGACATACTCTATGAATCCGACATTTTTGCAGCCTGGTCTGGATTACAACTGTTTGTTATTGCAATAGTCATCATGTTACTGGTATTCAGTAATGAGAGGGTTAATCCAGTCATCAACCAAACCAGGTGCATTGATGTTGGTTTTTTTTTTCTTTTTTTTTTTCAATTCAATTCTATTATCTTTATTTTTTGTGTTTTGTATACCCGGTAATATATAAAAATCATGCGGTTACAGAAGTCAAAAACACATGTTCAAGTTACACGCACGGGTAGCATTGATCTTTTTTATTAAAGAGGAAACCCCCTGGTGTCCAGTTCCCTAACATGCACTTCATAGATAATCGGCATGTTCAAGAAGCATGGACTTCATGCTGGGAGAGTTTTATGACGCTTATAAATGGCCTGCTAATTGTGTAGGGTTACGTAATGTGTCACATTCCTTTGTGATGTGTAATATGGTAGACATGTAGTTTACAGATGAATAGCCCTAGTTCATTATTATCCCCTGCCGAAAGGCAGAGGGATACTGTTTTCGGTCTGTCCGTCCGGCTGTCCGTGCGTGCGGACGAAAAAATTTTCCGTCCGCAACTGTATCTCCGAAACTTATAAACAGATTTGGATTAAACTTGGTATACTTATTTGTCATCATAGGAGCACCGTGGGAAATCAAATTTTTTTCTGAAAATTTGAGGAATTTATGAGTTATCTGCCCTTTTTATGCCCCCAGAATCTACGATTCGGTGGCATATAGTTTTTGTCATGTCTGTTGGTTTGTCCGTCCGTCTGTCCGTCTGTCTGTGCCAAAAACCTTAACCTTGGCTATAACTCTTGCATTTTTGTACCTGGCCTTTTATACTTGGAATGTGTCTTCCCTGTATCAAGACCTTTCCATCCATACAAACCTTTTTGACCTTGTGACCTTGACCTTGACATTTGACCTACTTTTGTAAAAATCTTTAAATGGCTATAACATTTGCACCAGTAGGCCCAGGGCTCTCATATTTTGTATGTATATTTCTTTTGTCAAGACCTTTCCAACCATACCAACATCTTTGACCATGTGACCTTGATCTTGACCTTTGACCTATTTAATCAAACTTTAACCAAAAACCTTAACCTTGGCTATAACTTTTGCATTTTTAAACCTGGGCCTTTTATACTTGGCATGTGTATTCCTCATGGCAAGACCTTTCCAACCATTTAAAACTTTTTGACCTTGTGACCTTGACCTTGACATTTGACCTACTTTTGTAAAAATCTTTAAATGGCTATAACATTTGCACCAGTAGGCCCAGGGCTTTCATATTTTGTATGTATATTTCTTGTGTCAAGACCTTTCCAACCATACCAACATCTTTGAACATGCGAACTTGACCTTGACCTTTGACCTATTTAATCAAACTTTAACCAAAAACCTTAACCTTGGCTATAACTTTTGCATTTTTGCACCTGGGCATTTTATACTTGGCATGTGTATTCCTCATGGCAAGACCTTTCCAACCATACAAAACTTTTTGACCTTGACCTTGACATTTGACCTTCTTTTGTAAAAATCTTTAAATTGCTATAACATTTGCACCAGTTAGCATAGGGCTTTAATATTTTGTATGTATATGTTTTGTGTCAAGACCTTTCCTACCATACCAATATCTTTGACCATGTGCCCTTGACCTTCACCTTTGACCTATTTAATCAAACTTTTACCAAAAACATTAACATTGGCTATAACTTTTGCATTTTTGAACCTGGGCCTTTTATACTTGGCATGTGTATTCTTCATGGAAAGACCTTTCCAACCCTACAAATTTTTTTGACCTTGTGCCCTTGACATTTGACCTACTTTTGTAAAAATCTTTAAATGGCTATAACATTTGCACCAGTTGGCCCAGGGCTTTAATATTTTGTATGTATATTTCTTGTGTCAAGACCTTTCCAACCATACCAACATCTTTGACCATGTGACCTTGACCTCGAACTTTGACCTATTTAATCAAACTTTAACCAAAAACCTTAACCTTGGATATAACTTTTGCATTTTTGCACCATGGCCTTTTATACTTGACATGTGTTTTCCCTTTCTAACCATACAAAACTTTTTGACCTTGTGACCTTGACATTTGACCTACTTTTGTTGAAATCTTTAAATGGCTATAACATTTGCACAAGTAGGCCTACGGCTTTCATATTTTGTTTGTATATTTCTTGTGTCAAGACCTTTCCAACCATACCTACGTTTTTGCCCTTGTGACCTTGACCTTTGACCTTTATTTGTATAAATCTTTATACGCCTATAACATTTGAACCAGTAGGCCTAGAGCTTCCATACTTTATATGTTTCTTGTGTTAAGACTTCTCCAACCATGCCAATGTTTCATTTACCCTATGACCATGACTTTTGACCTACTTTTGCAAATAAGCATTACATTACAGAACATGATGCTGGCTGGGGGCATTTGTGTTTCACAAACACATTGCTTTTCATCTGATCATCACCAAACTTTCTGAAAATGTTTGTTGACATAAAATGGACCCCAATTTGGATTACCAGCGGCACCAATTTATGCTAGGCCCTTTGGAGTAATGGCCCTTGAAGTCCTCAAAATGGCGCTCCACTACAGTTTCAGCTCTCTAACTTTTACGTTTGATAGTCTGGATTCCCCTCCCTGTATCATCGGGGGCATTCGTGTAACTGGGACACGCTCTTGTTGTGTTAAAAATGCTGTCCGTGCGTCCGTCACGTTTTCCGTCCGCAACTGTATCTCCGAAACCTATAAACAGATTTGGATTAAACTTGGTATACTTATTTGTCATCATAGGAGCACCGTGGGAAATCAATTTTTTTTCAGAAAATTTTAGGAATTTATGAGTTATCTGCCCTTTTTGTGTTAAGAATGCCATATTTAACAGTTTTTACACTCTAGCAACTACAGTATTCAACATATTTTGTTTATACTTGCACACATTGTCTATAAGTACGAGTTCTTGCAGGTGTGCAATTATTGTAAAAAAAGGATACTTGTGGCAAGAGTTATCTGCCCTTGATGTACTTAGAAATGCTAGAAAATGCTTTATTTTGGTATTGTTTACATACTAGAGCCTATAAATATGCATGGATTTTTGAAAAAACTTTCTTGAATTATGTATGGCTATTAATTTTCAAATGAATTTGATTATTGTTGAAAACGGAGAAATTAGTCATGAGTTATCTGCCCTTGATAAGTAAAAAAAGCCATATTTAACTGTTTTTACTCTCTGGCAACTCATAACAATTATGAATGGATTTAAATGATACTTGCACACGATGTCTATAAGTAACAGTTCTTGAAGGGGTGCAATTATTGTCCATAAAGGATACTTGTGGCAATTGTTATCTGCCCTTGATGTACTTTGAAATGATCGAAAATGCTTTATTTTAAAATTGTTTACATCCTAGTATCTATAAATATTAGTGTTGTATAATCGGTCCGAAAACCATAATCGATTATAAACGATTATTGGTAGCCATAATTGATCGATGATCGATTATATAATCGTTTTAACATAAAATATTATATATGTACTCTGAAAAGCTGAATATATGTGATACTCATGTTTTCATTATCTACATAATTTTGCAAACAATGCACCCATATGAATCCAAATAAAAAACAAAGCAGCAATTCGATAAAACAGTTAAATAGTGTCCTATTTTAATTTGCAAATTAATTGAGCTTGCTTTGTACTAATTGTATATCACTTCTTTTACTACCTGTAATTACTATTGCTGTGGCAGTTCATCTGCGTAAACATTGTTTGAAAAGTCTCTTGGTTGGAAATCAACTGTTTCATTTTTATATTTGGTGCAAGTAAGTTAAACAAATAAAAATTATTTCAAGAACAAATCATTGTTGGTTTTATTTTAAACCCATATGATATAAACAATTAAAGAACACAACTTTTTCAGATTAACATTACAGTCAAAGCTTCCATACTTTGAGGATACATTATGAGTGAACACATGAAAGGCAGATTATTGTTTAATGTGGGTTGGAAGTAGTGCAGAACACTCCCATAGTAGCGTTCTGCATTACTTCCAACCTGCATAAAGCTACAACCTGTCTTTTATAAGCACTATGCTTTTTCATAACTTTATCATAAATAATCGAACATAATCGATTACGGCAAACCATGATCGATTATCTCTGATTATGACCTTTTTCGATCGATGATCGATTATAATCGATCATCGCTACAACACTAATAAATATGCATGAATTTTGATAAAACAAATTCTTAAACTATGTATGGCTATTAGTTTTCAAATAATTGTTATCATTTTTGAAAACGGAGAAACTAGTCAACAGTTATCTGTCCTTGATGAGTAAAAAAAAACATATTTAACAGTTTTTACCATCTAGAAACTACAGTCTTTAATGGATTTTGATTAAACTTACACATGATGTATATAAATATAAGGGTAGCAA
This sequence comes from Gari tellinella, assembly GCA_922989275.2. NCBI lineage: Eukaryota > Metazoa > Mollusca > Bivalvia > Cardiida > Psammobiidae > Gari > Gari tellinella. The sequence goes on from OV277862.1 coordinate 26,616,413, forward strand.
TTATTGTCAAAATAGGATACTTTTAGTAATGCTCAACATGGCTTTATTGTTTACATGCTATTGTGTACAAATGTGAATGGATTTTGAAAAAAAAAAAAAATCATATATGGCTATTATTTATAGAATGAGTTCAATTATTATCGAAAATGTGCAAATTAGTCAAGAATACTCTGCCCTTGATGAGTTGAAAATGTGTTTACACTCTAGTAAATTCTACAGTTCTGAATTTTTTTTAATAATACTTGCACACAATTATAAGTTCTTGAAAGTGTTTAATTACTGTTGAATTTGAATCAAGAGTTACCTGCCCCTGTCATACTTAGATTTATAATGCTACAAACTATGTGTACAATAAGTTCTATTGTTATTGAAAATGTGCAAATTAGTCAAGAGTATTCTGCCATATTAAAGTATTTGCAATCTAGTAACTACAGTTCTGAATTTATTTTTTATAATACTTGCTCACAATGTTACATATACCTGCCCATTCAGATATGCTAGAAAAGGCATTATTTTAGTATTGTTTAGGCTTTTATTGTGTAGAAAATTGAACAGATTTTTATAAAACTTAGTAAAAAGTTTATCAATGTTGGTCTTTAAAGAAAGGTGAACACCATTTGCCCCTTCCTCCCTCAATAAAGTTTGCCACTTTCTTCTCGACAATCGCTGCGGCAGGGGATATCAGCTCTAAGGTGCTTGTTTAACCACAATTTCTTGATGATTTTATTCTTAAATAAACGTCTATTACCTTTGTAGGTCATCATTACTTTTTTCGCTTCAAGAAAACCCCTGGTATTTTTACAACCGAAAGATAAGTGTCACGGCTTTATATCAAGACCTTTTTTTTAATATATATATATATCGGACGAAAATTATGGATTAAATTCAAGTTTTTGAAACGGGACGTTGTATTTATTTCGCGATCGCCTGCTCTCGTTTATCGACTATTTCATTTGGCAAGCGCTCTTTAACTCGCCATAAAATTTGTTGATTTCAAAAATAAACACTGGCATTTTCTACAACTGAAAGAAAAATATCTTAGCTGTCCTTTAAGACCATTGTTATGGAAATCGGCCTAAAATTGAGGATTTTATGAAAGGTTTTGTAACAGGGCGTGATATATTTTTGAGCGAGCGCTTGCTCCCTTTTATCGGCAAATTCATTTGGTAACCGCTCTTTAACTCGCCATAAAAATGATCAATGTAAAAATTAGATTATGTTATTTTCACAAGTGAAAGATAAATATCTTAGCCTTTTTTTAAGATCATTATAATGAAAATCGGGTAAAAACTAAGGATTTTATGTAACTTAAACTAACAGTAGGTAACCATTCAACACGATAAAAAACGCGATAGCCCGCTATCGGCGTACCGGTGCAGTTGAATTATCGATCGATTAAGCGTTATCGCGCATACAGGTATTGGACGACAACATTTTCGGGAAAATGCAGATTTGTGTATATGATTCTTCTCTAGGGTATAATTCCTCCATGGCAGATGGTAGCTTAAAACAGGTTGAAAGTATAGCATATGGCTCCTTAAGATGCATTCTGCTTTAAGTCGTCATCTGTCTTCTAAACCAGAACTGAAATTTTGTCCCTTAGTTGGGACATGCCAGTTTCTGGAACAAATTTAAATTCACATTTATGGAGTAATGGATTAGATGCAAATGAAATATTTTGTTTCAATATTTATCTGCAGCAACAAAACCAGTACATGCTTTAAGAAGTGATCAAGTAAACACTGCACCATTTTCCACAGCATCTCCAGTGGACAACCAACTGGCAACATTAGTATCCGAGCCTCCACACAGTATATCAGTGGTCAGTGGTCAGATTCCTGACATTCAGCCTCTTGCTGGTAATAAACCTGAGACAGACGCCTCAACTCTCCTAGCGGTCGATGCTCTCTCCTCAGTTATACAACAGACTGACCTCTGTCTGCAAAATGGCCATAATAAAGGAAGTCTGATGAGCCAGGAACCAGGCAACCAGCTGCTTGAGCTTGCCACTTCCACTGGTACCCAGCAGGAGGTGTACAATAAGTTGTTGGTCAATCCAATATCAGCATCAGTACCAAATACCTCGGTGTTGCCGGCTGGAAATTCAATGGCTGTGTTATCTAATTCTGAATGTTCTAGTTTACTGGGGGACCAGCTACAGAGTGTGACAGATGCTCAGGCCCTAAGTAACATCCACTTTGTTAACGAGGACTCGCAGGGTCAGCTGGTGGCCGCAGACTGTGGCCAGGTTCGTCTCGGAGATGGTTCAACAGTTCAAGTGTTGGTGTATGATTCAAATATTACCGAGAGCATAGGCACACAGTCAGGAGATATTATTTCTGTGGATGACGGGAATGATGCAGTTAGTTCTGAGACACAGACTGTGAAAGTTGAGGGGACAAACCAGGTTGTAGAGGACACGAGCCTCCACTTTGTAGTTGACGGGGAGGATGGCGTGTACACTGAAGAGCAACAAAGTAAAGACAAGCCTAATGAGACACAGAGTTCAGAAGGTAAACAAGTCTTAACCCTTTCAACCCTACATATCTCTTGTGGGTATTAATTATCCCTTTAGACTCTTCTAGTACAGGCATTTTGAACCAGTCTACTGTTGCATTTTTGATATGACAACAAAAACCAATGAAAATATCAAACAGTGCCTGATCAGAGGGCTCCGGTGCATAATGTATTCAGTAATCTCTACAGAGGGTTTTAGGGTTAAAGAGGGAGTAAATTGAACAAATACATTTTCTCATTTCAGTTCCAAATCCTATGGTGTCAATACTCATTAGAATCGTCTCTTCAAGACGATTCTAATGAGAAGTAACACTTTAGGGTTTAATGTAGAAATAAAGATTTTAGGTTTTTAAATACTCCCCTTATCCAGAGCTCGGGCTGTAGGTTCTGAATGCATCAACACATTCAGCCCCAGTGACGAGTATACATTTAACAAGCATTGTAACTCTTTAACCCTTTACCTGATAGCCTATTTCTAGTACTTAAGATAGGTGACTCCTTAAAGCAGGTCGAAAGTAAAGCAGAATGCGCCTTAGGGCGCATTCTGCTTTACTTTCAGCCTGCTTTAAGCTATCATGTGCTATAATATAGAAAATATTCCATATAATACATATTCATTACTGATTAAATTGGAACTATTTTCTTCAGCGGATGAATAAATCATATCCGCTAAAAGGCGCTTCTATTGGGTAAAGGGTTAAGAGTACACTTGTCTTATACAAACAGTGTAGAACCAAATCAGAGGGCTCTTAAAGAAGCTATCTGATCAGTGTCTGCACTGTTTTATCATTAGCTCACCTGAGCCAAAGGCTCAAGGTGAGCTATTGGGATGGCCCTGTGTCCTGCGGTGTGCGTCGTCGTTAACAATTGCTTCAAATGACATCTCCTCCTATACCGCTGAACAGATTTCAACCAAACTTTACAGAAATGTTCCTTTGATCAAGCTCTTTCAGATTTGTTCAAAGAATTAAAAACAATGCAGAGAACTCTGGTTGCCATGGCAACCAAAGTGGAAAAATAAGGAAATCTTAAAAAATCTTCTTGTCAAAAACTACAAGGACCAGAGCTTAGATATTTGGCACATAGCATCACCTACAGATCCTCTATCAGATTTGTTCAAGTTATGCCCCTGGGGTCAAAATTGGCCCCGCCCTTGGGGTCACAGTTTTACAGAGAGTTATATAGTGAAATTTTCAAACGTCTTCTCCTCTGAAACTAATATGGCCAGAGCTTTGATATTTGGCATGGTGACACTTCTAGATGTCCTATACCAATATTGTTCAAATGGTTCCGGTCGGTTGCGTATCTAGGTCACAGGAGCTAAAAATAGATTTTTTTTCAATGAAATCTTAAAAAATCTTCTTGTCTGAATCTACAAGGGCCAGAGCTTTTATATTTGGCACATAGCATCGCTATCAAGTTTGTTCAAATAATGCCCCATGGGGTCAAAATTTGCCCCGCCCCGGAGGTCACAGTTTTACATATAGTTATATAGTGAAAATTTCAAACATCTTCTTCTCTGACACTAATATATGACCAGAGCTTTGATATTTGGCATGGTGACACTTCTAAATATCCTTTAGGTATTTTGATCAAATGGTTCCGGTCAGTAGCATATCTAGGTCACAGGAATTAAAAATAGATTTATTCTATATAAAAACTTAAAAAAATCTTCTGGTCATAAACTACAAGGGCCAGAGTTTAGATATTTGGCACATAGCATCATCTACAGGTCCTCTATCAAGATTGTTCAAATTATGCCCTTCGGGTAAATAATGACCCCGTCCTGGACATAAATCATTATCTCGGAGACTCCATTTTGTCAGCTATTCTCAGGTGAGCGAAATATGCCCCATGGGGCTCTTGTTTTGCAATATATGGCAGAAAACAACCTTAAATTGTCAAAAATGGCAATTTCCTAAATAGAAGTTTTAGGAGGGAATGAAACTAAGAAATCTGTGTTAGACAGCTTACTACTGAAAACATGATGAATTTGTGTGGTGCATTAAACTTAAATGATATTAATGAGCATTCGCTGTGATTCACAACTTATGGTTTAATGTTAGTATTAAGAGAAATTTATTGTTTACTCCCACTTATCTGGAGCCATGAATAAATATATATACCTGTAGTACATTTAGCTTATAAAGGTTTTATCAAATGTCTAAAGGTACTGTTTCGATTTCTTGTTAACCCTTTACCCCATAGCATTAATTTATATATATCTAGTTTTAAAGACAGGAGAACACATAAAGCAGGCTGAAGTAAAGCAGAATGTGCCTGAAGGTGGTTTGCGGGTCTGCTTATATATTCCCTGTCAGACTTCTTTGAAAACTGGACCAGGTTTCAAAGAAGTCTGACAGGGAATATATTTAAGTGGATTAAATTGAAATATACCATATGGAGAGTGAAAAATCCTTGAAATAAAAAAAAGTTACTGTGCCATTTTTTTCTGACAGTACCTTTTGTCCAATAAAGTTCCCTTTTTAATAGTCAGGAATATTTTCTTTATAAAACAATATAGCTCAATAATTTCTGTACCTTCAGGTAAACTGTACAGAGGCTATAAGATATTCTGCAAACAAAATATTTCATGAAACATTTTATGGAAATATCAAAGTTTTAAAAAAGTCAAATTCTGAAAAAGTCACTAAATTTCAAATTACAAAAAATCTAGCTGTTTAAGTATAGGTTAGACCATGGTTGCAAGCGAATTAACGATATAGTTCGAGGGGGCGTAGCCCCCGAGAACTATGTCGTTTATTCGCGCGCAACCATGGTCTAACCTATTTAGCACTGGCTTGAGATCGAGGAAAACAAGAGGACCTTTCGTTTCTGCTTTTTGTTTTACACGAAAAAGTCATTTTATTTGTAATATTTTACTTAAATTGAAAGGTTATTTCAATGTGTAGTTTAAGACATTAAGCATGCTTTAACACCAACATAGATAACGCTTATTGAAGCTCTATATGTAAGCACAATTCATCATTAATTGCCTTTAAAGTTTAGGTCTCACTGAACATAATATGACGTCATCAAGCGAGTGCAGTTCCCCTCCGATCTTAGCTGTGTAGTAAAGACAATCTAGACATGCATATCGCGGTTTTTACATCTACAGCTGAAACAATGCATATATCTAGGTCCAAAGGGATGGGGTAGATCTAGATCTATTATTGATACTGTGGAATTACTGTATTGCTTTAGTTTGAATCCTTGATCTGGTGTTTATTCCGATTATTTATCGTTAAGCCTACAGTGCAGGCAAAAGGTTTTCGCGGTGGCCCGCTCAGAGGATTGCTAGGGTTGTGACGTCAAATTGTCTTGAGATGACGGAAGCGTGGAATATGTGAACAGTGTGTTAGTTATTTCATGGTTTTGTAAAATAAACGATATATTCACAGGTTTTTGAGGCATCTGATTGGCCGAGAGCTCCAAGCCATGTGCTAACATACACTAATTTTAGGCTTATTAGATAGATATTACTTAATTCTACTAGTCACAAAAATTTGATGAAAATCTACAGTAGACTAATGACTTTACATTTTATACATGATTTCCAAAAATTCTGACAAAATGTTAACACAAACTGAGTTACCTTCCTTGAGTTCAACTTTAAAATGCCGTCAGCTCTAAATAATACCATACGTCAAACCTGTAATAATGGACCATTGAATACGGCAGCCTGTAGATCTTTAAAGACAGGAGACTGCTTAATGCATGACAAAAGTATTGCATAAAAGCTCCTTTAGGATCTATCATTTAGCATTACTTTTGTCATGTGTTAAGCTGCCACCTATCATATAGGCTATAAATCCTCACAAAGTTTAGTCACTTGACTATACTTGCATCTGATATTATTCATTATTAACTTAGTGACTAAACATCGCCTGTCCTTTGATCAATGCATTATGGATTGACTAGTCAATAAAATCTGACAATTTATTTAAAAAAAAAAAAAGTTTGAAGTGAGTTGGACTCGAACCTAAAACCTTTGGATTGCTAGTCAATCACTCTACCAACTGCGCTAACAAGGTAGATACTGAAGCTCTTCAATTTTTAGCTCACCTGAGCCAAAGGTGAGCTATTGGGCTAGCCCTGTGTGCGTCGTCCGTCGTCGTTAACAATTGCTTCAAATGACATCTTCTATACCGCTTGACAGAATTGAACCAAACTTTACAGGAATGTTCCTTGGGTCAAGCTCTTTCAAATTTGTTCAAAGAATTAAAAACAATGTAGAACCCTGGTTGCCATGGCAACCAAAGTGAAAAAATAAGGAAATCTTAAAAAAATCTTCTTGTCTGAATCTTAAAAAAACAGAGCTTAGATATTTGGCACATAGCATCATCTACTTGTCCTCTATCAAGTTTGTTCAAATTCTGTCCCTGGGGTTAAAATTGGCCCCGCCCCGGGGGTCACAGTTTTACATAGAGTTATATAGAGAAATTTTCAAATGTCTTCTTCTCTGACACTTATATGACCAGAGCTTTGATATTTGGCATGGTGACACTTCTAGATGTCCTTTACCTAATTTGTTCAAATGGTTCCAGTCTGTTGCATATGTAGGTAAGGTCACAGAAGCTAAAAATAGATTTTTTTTCAATGGAAATTAAAAAAATTCTTTTTGTCTAAAACCCTAGTATCCTGATCTTAGAAATTTGGCACATAGCATCATCTACAGGTCCTCTATAAAGATTGTTCAAATTTAATAATGCCCTTGGGTAAAAAATGACACCTCCTGGACATAAATCATTATCTCCATTTTGTCAGCTATTCTCAGATGAGCCAAATACATGCCCCATGGGGCTCTTGTTTATGTAAATGTTCTACTCTAAGCACGTGCCGAAAAGATCAGGTGAAAGTCATCCGCATTTCCGGAACTCAAGATGCGGGCCGCCCACTGTTTAACCACCTTAAGGCACATTCTGCTTTACTTTCAGCCTGCTTTAAGTTGGCATCATCATGGGTATATTAAAAATTATGATTGTATATATAATATTGGAGCTATTTTCTTCAGTGGAGGAATAGATTAAAGGCATACAAATGCTTATCTATGGAGTATTAATGGGTTAATTGTTTGTCACAGGTTTGAGAGAAGGTTCTTGCCAGGGCCAGGAAGGGGAGGAGGGAGAGGGGCTCACCAAGGAGCTGTACCTGTGTGGGTCATGTTGTGAGGGCTTCTCAACAATCAACGAATGTAAGGTCCACATGATCCAAGATCATGGGCTCACTGAAACACCCATCTCTGGTCGGGTAGATGCAGGCACTCAGATGGAGCCTAAGAAAAAAGCTGGGCGCAAGAAAAAATCTGAAAAAGTTCAAGAAGAAGAAAAAGAAGAGCAGAATGAGATCGTAATGTCAGACTCCGATGAGGACTGGACGGAGCAGCTGTCTTCTTACAGTACTCGTAGTCAGCGTAAACGTCGGCCACCATCGTCACTCAGGAAAGACTACTACCTGGGCAGAAGAAAACAGAAGACGCCCAAGAAGAGACTAGATGCAGGAATGAACATTAAATGTGATGAGCCAGGGTGTGTGGCGAGGTTCAGGACTGAGGAATCCAAGAAACTACACATGGAATGTCATATTGAAGGAGCAGCTGATAACCAGCCTCAGTTCAGGTACAGTCATACCGGGGCACCTGATTAGAGCAAGTTATTTCAACAAAAAAAAATAATTCGCAGTACACGCATTTCAGCTCAAATTCCTATAGTGTTACTACTCATTAGAATCGTCTCAAAGAGAAGATTCTAATGAGTTGTGACACCATAAGGTTTAACCCTTTACCTTATAGAAGCGCCTTTTAGCTCATTCCGTTTAATCCTACGCGGAAGAAAATAATTCCAATCTATGCAGTCATGAATATGTATCAGATGGAATATTTTCTTAATTTTGGCAGGTGGTAGCTTAAAGCAGGCTGAAAGTAAAGCAGAATGCGCATGAGTGCGCATTCTGCTTTACTTTCAACCTGCTTTAAGTAGTCACCTATTTTCAAAACTAGAAAAGGCTATGGGGTAAAGGGTTAATGCAGAAAAAATATTTCAGTTTTTGAAACACTCCCCTTATCTGGAGCCCTGCAAACCTTGATATCTCGAATTGGCTTAAGTCCAGATTATCTGCATTTCTTCAGTAATCAGTTGAATTTCAACAAATCCAGCTTGCTCAAGTTTAACATACCCGTATTTTAAAAGTTAAAATATGGCTAAGCCTAACAGTGCTTTCTGCTTTAATTTCATTATGCTTTTAGCAGGTAGCCTTGAACTGGAAAGAAAGGCTGTGTTTTAGACATAATTATGTTGAAATCGCTGACTGCTTGAAACAAGCTTAAAGTAAAGTATTCTGCTTTACTTTTAGCTTGCTTTAAGGAGCATTAGGTTACAATTATCAGGAAAAGGTAGAAGCCTGATAATGTAAATGCCATATAGATGTTAAACTGTTTGTTTGAATAAAAGTACTTCAGTTGTTTTGTATCAAATGAAATGTTCTTTGATCAGGGCTCCAGATTTTTTTTAATACTCATAACGCTATATAAATCTGGTATAATTTTAATTACTGTCTTATGTGGAGCTCTATTTGATGATGAGGGAATATGAATATCAGAATATTTAGAGAAATACAATTCAATAACTTCCTTTGCTACTACTTTAATTATATATGAGTAATTTACAAACCTTTGAAGAACACTTATCCTATGCAAACAGTGTAAACCCTGATTAGAGGGCTCCTGAAGGATCCCTGTGTTCAAGGTCTGCACTGATTGGAATTTTCCAGCTCTAAAAAATTATTAAGACTTGACTGGAAATTGGGAAATTTTACATTTGAAGTTACAGAGGTCATACAATTAAACCTTTCACTGTCAGCTATGCCAAAAGGCCCCATTGCAAGCAGTTTGGACCCTGATCAGACGCAGCATTATGCGACGTTTGATCAGGGTCCAAACTGTAACTTTTTAGCTCACCTGGCACGAAGTGCCAAGGTGAGCTATTGTGATCGCCCTGTGTCCGTCGTCGTCCGTCAGTCAGTCCGTCGTCAAACGTTTTCTTTAACGATCTCCTTCTTGGGAACCAATGGGCCAATTTCTTCAAAACTTCATAGGATTGTTCCTTGTAGGGTACTCTCTCAGATTTCTTCAAATATAGGTCATCCAATTGAAATTGTGGTTGCCATGGCAACCAATGTCAACCAATTGAAAAAACTTTAAAAATCTTTTTGTCAAAAACTACTGGTCCGAATTGAAAATAATTTTACCCGAATGTGCCATTGGTGACCCTCTATCAGATTTCTTAAAATGATTTTCCTATCTTAAAAAACATGGCTGCTAGTTGGTGGGACAGATTTTCCTTATATGGCTATATAATGAAAACTTTAAAAATCTTCTTGTCTGAAACCGCTGGTCCGATTTGAAAGTAATTTCACACAAATGATTCATGGGTGACCCTCTACCAGATTTCTTAAAATAATTTTGATATCTAAAAAAAACATGGCTGCCAGTGGATGGGGCACATTTTCCTTATGTTACTGTATAGTAAAAACTTTAAAAATCTTCTTCTTGGAAACTACTGGTCCGAATTGAAAATAATTTTACCCGAATGTGCCAATGGTGACCCTCTATCAGATTTCTTAAAATAATTTTCCTATCTTAAAAACATGGCCGCTAGTGGGTGGGGCAGATTTTCCTTATATGGCTATATAGTGAAAACTTTAAAAATCTTCTTGTCTGAAACCGCTGGTCTGATTTTAAAGTAATTTCACACAAATGATCCATGGGTGACCCTCTACCAGAATTCTTAAAATAACTTTGATATCTAAAAAAACATGGCCGCCAGTGGGTGGAGCACATTTTCTTTATGTTACTGTATAGTAAAAACTTTAAAAATCTTCTTTTGGGAAACTACTGGTCCAACTTGAAACTAATTTTACACAATTGACCCATTTATGACTCTCTATCAGATGTACTTCTTAAAGTCATTTTTTTATCTTAAAAAGCATGGCTGCCAGTGGGTGGGGCAAGTTTTCCTTATATTTCTGTATAGAAAATCTTTAAAAATATTTTTCTCTGAATCTATTGGACTGATTTCAGATTATTTTTACACAAATAATGAGTCATAGGTGCATGACCCTTTGCCAGTTATCTTCAAATAATCTTCCTAGCTCAAACATGGCCGCCAGTCACAGGGTTGGGGTGAATTTACTGATGATGTCATATAGTGAAAACTTCACCATTACTGGTCAATTACCCAGACCATAACATGGGTACCAGGTGAGCGATTTAGGGCCGCATGCGACTCTTGTTTTAACTGTTTGACACTCATATCAAGATTTCGCCAGTTAAATCTAACTTAGAAACGATATTGCAGAGAACAATATGGCAGTGAAGTGAATGAATGAATGAATGAATGAAAGACTTTATTTAACGAGGGTAGCCCATTTAGTCTAATGACTATTCCTCCATGAGGCCCTCTATTAAAGTATTACATACATATATTTCTATAGTTTTAACCCTTATCCTGTTATAATATCGCCTCCTTTGAAATTGTCGTTTACAAATTTCGTAACATTCAGATTTATGCAATTTTTAATTATAGAAAACCAAAAACAAGTGTCAAACAGTTTGTATCAAGATGAAACGCTGCCTGACTAAGCGTCTTATCTGGATCTGAACCGTTTGCAGATTGTAATAAAATCAGGATTAGCAGGTTAAGGGTTAAATATGTACAGACGAAAGCAGCTCAATAGCAGATTAAAGAAACATATGCTTTTCAAATACTAAAATATTATGAACCCTACATGACGCAGTGAGAGATTTCCACAGCAGAAGAATCATCAAGATATCCAACACTTAAACAGATATTCCAGGGCAGGCTAGAAACCCCTGAAAACAGCAAAAGCGAAATATATCTAGATCCATAAGAATGAAAATTAAATACTCAGTCTAAATCTATTACAAACTGAGTTCGAGTCTATATATAGAAGTTCAAACGCCGTTTATTGTGGCACAACGGGAACCAGATTAAGCCAAGCATGGGATATATTTGTACACAATCATGACATCACATAACCGTAGTTATATGACATCATAACGATGACGCTATTGGAATGTAGAAATTTCCCACAGTCGTATAACACATCTGAAAACCGGACACAAACACCAACGGTTCCCCGACAGGCTGACGCCCAGAGCAGCACGATGGTATTACAGAAAGCTCATATAAGAGCTCTCTGCAACACCATCATAACCCACAACGCAATAGTTAGTCATTAATTCCCTCTTTCAACCCACAGAGGTGTCCAGATTTCAGACGTGTAACTGTCATATATATCAATACAGTCATGTTCGAGCTCCAAATAAGACAAGAAAGTGGTAAAAACCTCTTGATAACTTTGGTGCTGAAAGCGTTAACTGTTTTTATGTTGGTGTGTGGTTTTAGGTGCACAGCATGCAGTGAGGCGTTTTTCATGTGGAAACAAGCCCGCTACCACATGTGGCGAGTTCACAAGATTGACATAGATCTCTTCACCTGTGACTTCTGCAACAACTTCAAGACTGACACTCTCTCAAAACTCAAGGTGGGTGACACTTAATTAACCCTTAACTCCTTACCCTCAAAATGTGCCTTTTTATCCCTTTAATCTATTTCTCCACTAAGGAAAAAAGTTCCAATTTATGCAGTTATGAATATGTATTATAAGAACTATTTGCTATAGTCTAGCAGATAAACTGTAGTACATGTAGTTATAAGCAGGCTGAAAGTAAAGCAGAATGCACCTTAAGGCGCATTCTCCTTTACTTTCAACCTGCTTTAAGTGGTCACCTGTCTTCAAAACTAGGAACAAGCTATCGGGTAAAGGATTAAGTAGGGCTTCAGATAAATGCAGTAAATTTAACATTTTACAGTATTTTCTCATTCATGTCTGAAGCAAATATTGCTTAATAATAACACATTAAAATTATCTTGAGGAGACAATTCTAGTAGTGACATCATAGGGTTTGGTGATAACATAAGGATTATAGTGTTTGAAATACTGTAGTCATGAATGAAGAGGAAATGAAAATCGCAGATTGTGTGCAAGAGTATAGTGAAAAATGTTTGATATTTCTGACTTTACTGTTTATGATCAGATCCACTGTGAGATTCACAGGACTGACCGACCCTATCACTGTGAGGTGTGTGGTATATTTCTGACTTTACTGTTTATGATGAGATCCACTGTGAGATTCACGGGACTGACCGACCCTATCACTGTGAGGTGTGTGGTATATTTCTGACTTAACTGTTTATAATCAGATCCACTGTGAGATTCACGGGACTGACCGACCCTATCACTGTGAGGTGTGTGGTATATTTCTGACTTTTCTGTTTATGATTAGATCCACTGTGAGATTCACAGGACTGACCGACCCTATCACTGTGAGGTGTGTGGTATATTTCTGACTTTACTGTTTATGATGAGATCCACTGTGAGATTCACAGGACTGACCGACCCTATCACTGTGAGGTGTGTGGTATATTTCTGACTTTACTGTTTATGATGAGATCCACTGTGAGATTCACGGGACTGACAGACCCTATCACTGTGAGGTGTGTGGTATATTTCTGACTTAACTGTTTATAAACAGATCCACTGTGAGATTCACGGGACTGACAGACCCTATCACTGTGAGGTGTGTGGTATATTTCTGACTTTACTGTTTATGATGAGATCCACTGTGAGATTCACGGGACTGACAGACCCTATCACTGTGAGGTGTGTGGTATATTTCTGACTTTACTGTTTCTGATGAGATCCACGGGACTGACAGACCCTATCACTGTGAGGTGTGTGGTATATTTCTGACTTTACTGTTTATGATCAGATCCACTGTGAGATTCACGGGGCTGACCGACCCTATCACTGTGAGGTGTGTGGTATATTTCTGACTTTACTGTTTATGATGAGATCCACTGTGAGATTCACGGGACTGACAGACCCTATCACTGTGAGGTGTGTGGTATATTTCTGACTTTACTGTTTATGATGAGATCCACTGTGAGATTCACGGGACTGACCGACCCTATCACTGTGAGGTGTGTGGTATATTTCTGACTTTACTGTTTATGATGAGATCCACTGTGAGATTCACGGGACTGACAGACCCTATCACTGTGAGGTGTGTGGTATATTTCTGACTTTTCTGTTTATGATCAGATCCACTGTGAGATTCACGGGACTGACAGACCCTATCACTGTGAGGTGTGTGGTAAAGGCTTCAAGCAGTTTTCCCAGATGAAGAACCATGAGCACTGTCACACAGACAACAGCCAGGGAGTGGACCCAGCTGATGCTGACAAATGGTAAATACAACACTCCTTCCTCTCTCAGAGCTCAAGATAAGGGAGTATTTCAAAAACTAAAATCTTTATTTCTGAATAAAACCGTATGATGTTACTACTCATTAGAATCGTCTCTTCGAGACGATTCTAATAAGTAGTAGCACCATAGGATTTGGTGAAATGAGTGAGAAAATATGTTCAGTTTACTCCCTTTTATCTGGAGCCCTGCTCTTTATAGCAATGACCCTGGTTCCCTGCATACTGACATTAAACTCATTAACCCCTGACATGTATAATGGACAATTCCATATTCCAATTCAGTCTTGCCCATTATTACTATTTAGGGTTGATTTTAATAAGATATTGCAAGTTGACAAACAATGCAGACCCTGACCATAGGGCTCCTGCAGGAGCCCTCTGATCATTGTCTACACTGTTGGCATAGGACAAGTGTACTGTTAACTTCAACATGTATGTAAGTCCAAGTATGTATGAGTTGTTGTTGTTTACAAACTTCTATGATCAAGAAAACATCAAACACTCATACACATTCTTATAATTTTGAATATGTAGCCATCTCAAGAACATGTATGAGATAGTTGATCCGCCAGTACCCGTTTGTAGTGCTCTCATTACACTTTTTCATTGCAACAACTTAACCCTTTCCTCCTTGAAACCTCAAATGGACAATTCTAGTTTTATCAATTTAGTTGATTTTTAGCTCACCTGGCACGAAGTGCCAAGGTGAGCTTTTAGGATCGCTGGATGTCCGTCGTCCGTTGTCTGTCCGTTCACAATTGGTTCGTGAACACTCTAGCAGCTACAAATATCATCCAATCTTCATGAAACTTGATCACAATGTTTGTCTAGTAGAAATCTAGGCCAAGTTCGAATGTGGGTCATGTCGGGTCAAAAACTAGGTCACTAGGTCAAATCATAGAAAAACCTTGTGAACACTCTAGAGGCTACAAATCTCATTGGATCTTAATGAAACTTGGTCAGAATGTTTGCCTCATTGATATCTAGGTCAAGTTCAAATTAGGGTCATGTCTGGTCAAAAACTAGGTCACTAGGTCAAATCATAGAAAAACCTTGTGAACACTCTAGAGGCTACAAATCTCATTGGATCTTGATGAAACTTCGTCAGAATGTTTGTCTCATTGATATCTAGGTCAAGTTTGAATATGGGTTATGTCTGGTCAAAAACTAGGTCACTAGGTCAAATCATAGAAAAACCTTGTGAACACTCTTGAGGCTACAAATCTCATTGGATCTTGATCAAACTTGGTCAGAATGTTTGTCTCATTGATATCTAGGTCAAGTTCAAATTAGGGTCATGTCTGGTCAAAAACTAGGTCACTAGGTCAAATCATAGAAATACCTTGTGAACACTCTTGAGGCTACAAATCTCATTGGATTTTGATGAATTTTGGTCAGAATGTTTGTCGCATTGATATCTAGGTCAATTTTGAATATTGGTCATGTCAGGTCAAAAACTAGGTCACTAGGTCAAATCATTGGAAAATCTTGTTTACACTCTAGAGGTTGATTGTTGGTATACATGTCCAGTCATAATCTAGGTCACTATAGGTCAAGTTTGCCATGGTGTACCAGGTGAGCGATTTAGGGCCATAGTGGCCCTTGTTTAGCTCACCTGAGCTAGCTCAGGGTGAGTTTTTGCAATCCTTGAATGTCCGGCGTCTGTCGTGCGTCGTCAACAATTTTAGTGTTTACACTCTAGAGGCCACAATATTTATCCAATCTTTCTCAAACTTGCTCAGATAGTATATTGCCATAAGAGTTCGGATGAGTTCGATTATGGCTGAAATCAGACAATTAGGTCATGAGTTATCAACCTGTGAATTGCTGAAAATGCCATATTTATCAGTGTTTACACTCTAGAGGCCACAATATTTACCCAATCTTTCTAAAAACTTGCCAAGATTGTATATCACCATAAGAGTTCGAAGAAGTTTGATTTTGGTTGAAATCGGGCAAATAGATCAAGAGTTATCTACCTTTGAACTGCTGAAAATGCCATATTTAACGATGTTTACACTCTAGAGGCTACAATTTTTATCTAATCTTCATCAAACTTGCTCAGCTCAGATTGTATATGACTATAAGAGTTCAGATGAGTTTGATTATGATTGAAATCAGACTAATAGGTCGAGAGTTATCTACCTTTGAATTGCTGAAAATGCCATATTTAAGGGTTTTTACACTCTAGAAGCCACAAATTTTAACAAATCTTTCTCAAACTTACTTAGATTGTATATTACCATAAGACTTCGGATGAGTTGGTTTATGGTTGTAATTGGACTAATAGGTCAAGAGTTATCTACCTTTGAATTGCTGAAAATGACACATTTAACAGTGTTTACCCTCTAGAGGCCACAATATTTATCCAAGCTCTCTCAAACTTGCCCAGATTGTATATGACCATAAGAGTTCAAAATAAGGTAACTATGGTTGGAATCAGACAAATAGATCAAGAGTTATCTACCTTTGAATTGCTGAAAATGCCATATTTTACAGTGTTTACACTCTTGCAACTACAGTTTTCAATGGATTTTCATTATACTTGTACACAAAGTATATAGCTATAGGTTCTCGAAGGAGTGCAATTATTGTTGAAATCTAATCATTGTGGCATTAGTTACCTGCCCTTGATATACTTTGAAATGCTAGAAAAAGGCTTCATTTCAGTATTGTTTAGGCTCTAGTTATCTGCCTTTGATGTACTCTACTATACTAGAGTAGGTCGACAAACTTGAATGGATTTAGAATAAAAAGGGTGAAATTCAAAGGTAAAGCTATCAGGCTTCATTACAAATGGTGAGCGATATCAGGGCCTTCAGGCCCTCTTGTCTTTGTGGGGAGCATCCATCGTTGGGAACGATATTCTTGTTACAATATAATTATGTCAAAATGATAAACAGTGTAGACCCTGATCAGAAGGCTCCTTAAGGAGCCCTCTGATCAGGGTCTACTCTGTTTGCATAGAACAAGTGTACTCTTCACAGGTACATTGTTTGCAAATGATGCATATATGCGTGACTAGGGTTCAAAGAGTTAGTATGCTTCTATGTGGTAGCATGACATATTATTTTACAGACATCTTATTAGAAACTTTTGTTTTACATTGTAATGGAATATTCTCTTTCTAGATGATAACTTCAAACTTACAATATTACAGGCATACTCCGAAGGTGTGTGATGTTTGTGGGCGTACATTTGCCAACACAAAATGTTTGAAGAAACACAAGGAGACCGTACACAGTGACTACAAGCCGTTCAAGTGTATGTACTGCAGTCATACGTGCAGCCGTAAAGCCATGCTCATCCTTCACCAGCGTGTTCATACAGGCGAAAAACCATTCAGGTAACATAAACAGTCAAACTAGTGTTAACCAATTACTCCATAAATATGCCTTTTTATGCTCCCCTTTAGGGGGAGCATATAGTCGCCGCTTTGTCCTTCCGTCCGTCCGTCCGCACGCACGAAAGGTCCTTTGTTGGGTAGGGAGAACAATAGATTCCATTCATTCCGTGATTGCCCTGTTGTTATTGTTGGTTTTTTTGTTGCTATTGGGTACTTTTTAAACAAGAGAAAAACCCAACAAGTGCCCAAATGGAAGGACGTCTGTCTGTCCGTCCGTCACGCTTTTTTGTCCGGAGCATATCTCCTTAACTGTACAACTTAGGTTTATGAAACTTGATACAGTGATAGAGAATGAGAGAAGGAGGTGCAGTACACAAGAACCGTAACTCTCTCATCTTCCAATTTTGAATTATCTCCCTTTTTCTCATAAAAAAATCAATTTTGTCTGGAGCATATCTCTGGACTGTTACACTGTAAGTTGATGAAACTTGTTACAGTGATAGAGGATGATTGAAAGAAGTGCAGTACACAAGAACCGTAACTCTGTCATCTCCCAATATTGAATTATCTCCCTTTTTCTAAAAATGCAAAACAATTTTGTCCGGAGTATATCTCTTGACTGCTACTCCGTAAGTTAATGGAACTTGATACAGTGATAGATGGTGACATAAGGAGGTGCAGTACACAAGAACCATGACTCTTTCTTCTCCCAATATTTAATTATCTCCCCTTTTCTATTTAAAAAAATCAAATTTTGTCTGGAGCATATCTCCTGAGCATTGCATTGTAAGTTGATGAAACTTGATACAGAATGAAAGAGGGAGTGCTTTACTAAAGAACCATAACTCTACCATCTCCCAAAATTGAATTATCTCCCTTTTTCTACATAAAAATTTGAAGAACCAAATTTCTGCCGCACTGTAACTTGATGAAACTTGATACCTTGTTAGGGGATGACAAAAAGAAGTGTAAATCACAAGAATTATAACTCTGTCATCTCCAAATATTGAATTGCCTCCCTTTTTAGCTCACCTGAGCCAAAGGCTCAAGGTGAGCTATTGGGATGGCCCTGTGTCCGGCATCCGTCGTCGTCCGTCGTTAGTCGTCCGTCGTTAGTCGTCCGTCGTCGTTAACAATTGCTTCAAATGACATCTCCTCCTATACCACTTGACAGAATTCAACCAAACTTTACAGAAATGTTCCTTGAGTCAAGCTCTTTCAAATTTGTTCAAAGAATTGAAAACAATGCAGAACTCTGGTTGCCATGGCAACCAAAGTGAAAAAATAAGGAAATCTTAAAAAATCTTCTTCTAAAAAACTGCAAGGGCCAGAGCTTAGATATTTGGCACATAGCATCATCTACAGGTCCTCTATCAAGTTTGTTCAAATTATGCCCCTGGGGTCAAAATTGGCCCCGCCCCAGGGGTCACAGTTTTACATAGAGTTATATAGTGAACTTATCAAACCTCTTCTTCCTTGAAACTAATATGCCCAGAGCTTTGATATTTGGCATGGTGACACTTCTAGATGTCCTATACAGAAATAGTTCAAATGGTTCTGGTCAGTTGCATAACTAGGTCACGGGAACTATAAAAATAGATTTTTTCAATGAAAACTTAAAAAATTTTCTTGTCTGAAACTACAAGGGCCAGAGCTTAGATATATGGCACATAGCATCGCCAATAGGTCCTCTATCAAGTTTGTTCAAACTATACCCCTGGGGTCAAAATTGGCCTCGCCCCGGGGGTCACAGTTTTACATAGAGTTATATAGTGAACTTTTCAAACGTCTTCTTCTCTGAAACCAATATGCCAAGAGCTTTGATATTTGGCATGGTGACACTTCTAGATGTCCTATACAGAAATTGTTCAAATGGTTCTGGTCGGTTGCATAACTAGGTCACAGGAGCTAAAAATAGATTTTTTTTTCAATGAAAACTTAAAAAATCTTCTTGTCTGAAACTACAAGGGCCAGAGCTTAGATATTTGGAGCATAGCATCGCCTATAGGTCCTCTATCAAGTTTGTTCAAATTATGCCCCTGGGGTCAAAATTGGCCCCGCCCTGGGGGTCACAGTTTTATGTAGAGTTATATAGAGAACATTTCAAACTTCTTCTTCTCTGAGCTTTTATATTCGGTATGGTGACACTTTTAAATATACTTTACATATTTTGTTCAAATGGTTCCGGTCTGTTACATATCTAGGTCAGTCCTGGACATAAATCATTATCTCCATTTTTTCAGCTATTCTCAGGTGAGCGAAATATGCCCCATGGGGCTCTTGTTTAGCTCACCTGAGCCAAAGGCTCAAGGTGAGCTATTAGGATGGCCCTGTGTCCGTCGTCGTGCGTATGTGCGTCATCGTTAACAATTGCTTCAAATGACATCTCCTCCTATACCCCTTGACAGAATTCAACCAAACTTTACAGAAATGTTCCTTGGGTCAAGCTCTTTCAAATTTGTTCAAAGAATTGAAAACAATGCAGAACTCTGGTTGCCATGGCAAACCAAATTGAAAAAATAAGGAAATCTTAAAAAATCTTCTTGTCAAAAACTGCAAGGGCCAGAGCTTAGATATTTGGCACATTGCATCATCTACAGGTCCTCTATCAAGTTTGTTCAAATTATGCCCCAGGGGTCAAAATTGGCCCCGCCCCAGGGGTCACAGTTTTACATAGAGTTATATAGTGAAATTTTCAAACGTCTTCTTCTCTGAAACCAATGTGGCCAGAGCTTTGATATTTGGCATGGAGACACTTCTAGATGTCCTTTACCAAAATTGTTCAAATGGTTGTGGTCGGTTGCATAACTAGGTCACAGGAGCTAAAAATAGATTTTTTCAATGAAAACTTAAAAAATCTTCTTGTCTGAAACTACAAGGGCCAAAGCTTAGATATTTGGCACATAGAATCGCCTACAGGTTCTCTATCAAGTTTGCTCAAATTATGCCCCTGGGGTCAAAATTGGCCCGGCCCCGGGGGTCACGGTTTTACATAGAGTTATATAGTGAAATTTTCATACGTCTTCTTCTCTGAAACTAATATGGCCAGAGCTTTGATATTTGGCATAGTGACACTTCTAGATGTCCTATACCGAAATTGTACAAATGGTTCGGGTCCGTTGCATAACAAGGTCACAGGAGCTAAAAATAGATTTTTTCAGTGAAAACTTAAAAAATCTTCTTGTCTAAAACTACAAGGGCCAGAGCTTAGATATATGGCTAATATCATCGCCTACAGGTCCTCTATTAAGTTTGTTCAAATTATGCCCCTAGGGTCAAAATTGGCCCCGCCCCGGGGGTCACTGTTTTACATAGAGTTATATAGTGAAATTTTCAAACATCTTCTCTGAAACTAATATGGCCAGAGCTTTTATATTCTGTATGGTGACACTTTTAAATATACTTTACATATTTTGTTCAAATTGTTCCGGTCTGTTGCATATCTAGGTCAGTCCTGGACATAAATCAATATCTCCATTTTTCCAATTATTCTCAGGTGAGCGAATATGCCCCATGGGGCTCTTGTTTTATAAAAAAATCATTTTTGTCTGAAGCATATCTCCTGAAAGTTACATCATAAGTTGATGAAACTTGATACTGTGTACACCTACTAAACATGCTATACCTTGGGTTTTTAGCTCACCTGAGCACAAAGTGCTCAAGGTGAGCTTTTGTGGTCAGTCAATGTCCAGCGTCGTGCGTTGTGCGTCGTGCGTTGTGAGTCGTGCGTCAACAATTTCTTCAAACATCTTCTTCTCCAAAACCACTTGCCTGATTGCAACCAAACTTCACAGGAATGTTCCTTGGGTCAAGCTCTTTCAAAGTTGTTCAAAGAATTTGAAACCATGCAGAACTCTGGTTGCTATGGCAACCAAAGTGAAAAAATAAGGAAATCTTAAAAAATATTCTTGTCACAAACCACAATAGCCAGAGCTTAGATATTTGGCACATGTCATTACCTATAGGTCCTCTATCAAAGTTGTTCAAATTTTGCCCCTGGGGTCAAAATTGGCCCCGCCCCGGGGGTCAACGTTTTACATAGAGTTATATTGTGAAATGTTCAAACATCTTTTTCTCTGAAACCAATATGTCCAGAGCTTTGATATTTAGCATGGTATTACTTCTAGAGGTATTTGACTTATATTGTTGAATTGGTTCCGGTCCGTTGCATATCTGGGTCACCGGAGCTAAAAATAGATTTTTTTCCATGAGAACTTAAAAAATCTTCTTGTCTGAAACCATAGTACACTGAGCTTAGATATTTTGTACATAGCATCGTCTACAGGCCCTCTATCAAAGTTGTTAAAATTTTGTCCCTGGGGTCAAAATTGGCCCGCCCCGGAGGTCTCCGTTTTACATAGAGTTATTTAGGGAAAAGTTCAAACATCTTTTACTCAGAAACCAATATGGCCAGAGCTTTGATATTTGGCATGATGTAACTTTAGAGGTCCTTCACATATATGGATGAATTGGTTCTGGTCTGTTGCATATCTGGGTCACCTGAGCTAAAAATAGATTTTTTCAATGAAAACTTCAAAAATCTTCTTTTCTGAAACCATAGTACACTGAGTTTAGATATTTTGCGCATATCATCGTTTACAGGTCCTCTATCTTAGTTGTTCAAACTTTACCCCTGGGGTCATAATTGGCCCCGTCCCGAGGGTCACCTTTTACAAATCTTCTTTTCTGAAATCACGTGACCCATCCTAGTGTCACCATGGTCAGGTGAGCGATCAAGGGCCATTCTGGCCCTCTTGT
Organism: Gari tellinella; assembly: GCA_922989275.2. Taxonomy (NCBI): domain Eukaryota; kingdom Metazoa; phylum Mollusca; class Bivalvia; order Cardiida; family Psammobiidae; genus Gari; species Gari tellinella. The sequence continues at coordinate 26,638,382 of OV277862.1, forward strand.
TTCTTTGTGGGAAGCATCCATCGTTGGGAACGATATTCTTGTTACACCTAGTTATTTATACACTATGGAAAGTAGTACCCACATAGGAAGATATTTATCGATGATAACTTTAAGTTGGTTGAAAGAAAAGCAGACTGCTCCTTAAGGCAATTTACTTTCAACCTGCTTTAAGTGTTCACTGGTCTTCAAAGCTAGAAACAGTTTATGGGGTAGCTGGTTAAGTCATGATTAATTGAAGAAAACTAATATTTGTAAATGTGTCAACTCATTTAGTCCTGGTGACGCATATATGCATCCTTTACCAAAAGTGTACCTGTGGAGAATGCATTTGTCTAATGCAAACAGTGAAGTACCTGATTAGAGGGCTCCTTTGCAGGAGCCCTCTAATCAGGGACTTCACTGTTTGTCATTTTGCAGTATATTGTAAAAAAACAACCCTAATTAGTCTAAAATGGACCAGCCTTTGTTGTAAACTGGCTTTGTCCAGTGGAAGTTTCAGGGGATAATGAGTTAAGACTTGTGGCGGGTTAATGCAGTACCCAAAAGTTGTACAACTTTTCTTTATCTGGTAGCTTAAAGGAGGCTGAATGTAAAGCAGGATGCACCTTAACTCTTTACCACATAGCCTGTTTCTGGTTTTGAAGAAAGGTGACAGCTTTAAGCAGGTTGAAAGTAAAGCAGAATACGTCTTAAGGTGCATTTTGCTTTACTTTCAGTCTGCTTTAAGCTATCATCTGCTAGGATTAAGAAAATATTTCTCATAAATGAAATGTGCTAAAAGGCACTTCTTTGTGGGAAAGGGTTAAGGCCGGTTCTACTTTTACTTTCAACTTGCGTCACCTGTCTTTAAAACAAGAAATGGGATATGGGGTAAAAGGTTAAATGGGTTCGGTGTTATTCATTGCTGACTGTTATTTGTTTTACTTTCAGTTGTAACCTTTGCTCTTACACCTGCGGGGATCACAACTCTCTGCGACGTCACAAGATGCGACACTCTGGTCAGAAACCTTACAAATGTCCCCACTGTCCGTACGCCTCAATACAGGCCATCTCACTGAAGGTTCACATCAAAAACAAACACCCTGGGATGGGTGGGGTATTCAACTGTCACCTGTGTTTGTATCGAACGGTCAACAAAGTGCAGTATGAAAACCACCTGTTAGATCATAAGAATGGTTTGATTGAAACTCTGGTGGCCCCTGATGGCCAGGTCATGTATAAGAATGTGAGTCATTCCCGTAAGCCAAAGGCCCGGGCTGTTAAATCTGAAGTCACAGCAGTGACTCTCCAGCCTGACCTCCTGGAGTCTCTTCAGACCCAGACAGTCCAGATGCAGAATATTCTACAGCCTCAGGTCATCCAGGTGCCCGTCTCCACAGTCAGTAACACAGAACACGTCGCACAGTTAGAGATGCAGGTACAGATGAATGAAGCCGGTGAAAATGTAATAAGCGCTGAAGATTTAGCCAAACTAACAAACTATGAAGGTGCCGTTCATTCTGATGTTCAAGCAGCCCAGTTAATATACTCTGCGTTATCAGCGATTTCTCAAAATGGTTCGGGTGTTCAAGATGCTACAACTCAGGGGTTAGTTGCTGGTGTTGAGAACGGTGACGTTCAGACGTCAATTCAGACTAACTCTGAGGAAGGGGTGACAACTCATACTATAACGTTTCATCTTCAGGAAGCAGAAGAGATGGAGGGTAATACACCGCTGCAGGGAGAGAGTGGTGACAAGAACGTTAGGATACTAAAGTTTGATGATGTGCCAGTGACAAATACCTGGCCTGCTAACACAGTGTTTCTAGACCAGGCTGAGGTGCAGAACACATGAACTACACACTACCCCAGATAAAAGGGAGTAAACTGAACAGGGCTCCAGATAAGAGGGAGTAAACTGAACAGATACAACAGTTTCTCACTCATTTCAACACCAAATCCTATGATGTTACTTCTCATTTGAATCGTCTTGAAGAGAGAGTTATAATGAATAGTGACACCATTGGGTTTAAAGCAATAATAAAGATTTTAGTTTTTGAAATATTCCGTCTTATCTGAAGCTTTGACTGAGCAAATCCAATATTTTCTCACTCGTGCCAGCACCAAATCATTTGGTGTTATTATTCATAAATTTGAATCGTCTCATAGAGACAATTCTATTGATGAGTGACACCATAGGGTTTAAAGCAGAAATTTATAAAGATTTTAGTTTTTTAAAAACTCCCCTTATCTGGAGCTCTGACTACAGTGGAAACCTCAATAACTCAAACTCGCTCAACCCATTACTCCATAGATACACATTTTAATGCCTTTAGTTTATTCCTCCACTGAAGAAAATAGTTCCAGTTCATATAGTCGTAGATATGTATCATAAGAAATATTTTTTGTTTTCTAGAAAATGGTAGCTTAAAGCAGGCTGAAATTAAAGCAGAATGTGACTTAAGGCCCATTCTGCTTTACTTTCAACTTGCTTCAAGTGATTACCTGTCATTAATATTAGAAACAGGCTATGGGATAATGGGTTTAGTATTATTAGCCATGTTTTAACTTAAATATATGGCCATGGGTATACTAGTAGTCTATTTAACTCCTTCACTGCCACACTGAATACTATGGTTTTAACTCATTATCCCCTGAAACTTCCAATGGACAATTCCAGTTTGCAATGAAGGCTGGTCCATTTTAGACTATTTAGGGTTGGTTGTTGTAGTAAATTACAAAATGACAAACAGTGAAGTCCCTGATCAGAGGGCTCCTGCAGGAGCCCTCTGATCAGGGACTTCACTGTTTGCATATGACAAGTGTACTCTTTACAGTTACACATTTGGTAAAGAACGCATATATGCGTCACTAGGGTGCAATGAGTTAATGCAAACAGTTTAAATCCTGATCAGACACAGTGTAATGCCACATAATTATCCGGAACCAAACTGTTTTGACACTCATTACCATATAAATTTACTGAAAATTTAGATTTGAGAAATAAGAGTAAATGACAATTGTTTTAAGCCGAGTGGCGTCATGGCAGTAAAGGAATTAAAGTAGTTATGGAAATTAACCCATAACCCCATTGCCTGTTTGTAGTTTTTAAGACATGATCACTTAACTCTTTCCTCCCTGAAACTTTAAATCGACAATTCCAGTTACCATTTTAGTCTAGTCCATTTCTGACTTTTAAGTTTTGTTTTTGTCAATGTTTGGCATTATTACAAACAGTGAAGACCCTGATCAGAGGGCTCCTTTCGGAGCCCTCTGATCTGGGCCTTCACTGTTTGCACAGGACACTTTTACTATTCACATGTACAATGTTTGAAAATGACGCCTATATGCGGGACTAGGGTTCAAAGGGTTAAAGCAGGTGAAAGTACAGTAGAGTACACCTGAAGATGCATTCTGCTTTACTTTCAGCCACCGTCTGCAAGGATACAGGAACTATTTCTTATGATATATACATGTATTCATGAATGTATCAATTTCACTGCTTTATATAGTGGAGGAATAAATTTAAAACGTATTTACAGAGTAATGGGTTAACCCATTATCCTATAGCCTGTTTCTAGTTTGAAAGGAAGATTATTATTTAAAGCACATTCTGCTTTACTTCAGCCTGCTTTAAGCTACCATGATGCACATCTGCTAGCATATTAGAAAATATTTCTTTTGGTATATGTTTATGACTATATAATTTAATATTGTTTGTTTTCATTACATTTGGTTAGCTATGATTGGCTGTAATCTTTGTTTCATAACTCTATGAAAAAAATAAAATTCAGGCCACGCCTTGTCAGGACTACTTTCCCTTAGTCCAACTGCTCTTCACAAGCGCTGCATGAAGCAGGATGCCAAATGACGTCATTGACGTCGACGTTACTACATAACAACGTCGCGTTTTGGCGGAAAATATATATGGCGGAGGGACTACAACCTACGTTTTAAAAGCGTTAAAAAAGAACATTCCCGTCAGATTCTCTATTTAACTACTTTCTTAAATTCAGAAGTGATATTAAATTATAAGGAATAATTCGGAATATTTATTGTATTCATGTAGGTATGAATACAATAAATATTCGAATTATTCCTTAAATAAAGTTGAACTATTTGCTTCAGTGGAGGAATAAATTAAAGGCATACAAAGGCACATTTTTATGGAGTAGTGGGTAAGATTTGAAATGTGGATGACTAAAACTTGAGGGAGCTCAAATGATCCAAGTTTGACTGTACATCTAGTCAGTACCTTTCATTACAGACATACTTACGTTACTGCAATATATTGTTAAAATTGACCCAAAATATTTAAGAATGGACTAAACTTAGTTGTTGTACACTTGAATTGATCATTAAAAATATCAGGTGTGAATGGGTTTAACTCTTTGAACCCTTGTCCCGCATATAGGCATCCTTTTCAAACAGTGTAAGTGTGAATAGTACACGTGTTCTATGGAAGGGTCTTCACTGTTTGTCACAATGCCAACCCTTAAAAGTCAGAAATGGACTAGACTAAAATGGAAACTGGAATTGTCCATTTAAAGTTTCAGGGAGGAAAGAGTTAAAGTATAGGTGTTTTGCACATCTCGTTGATTCTTCAAAGAGTATAATGCTTAAACCTTTACTCCATATCCTGTTTCCAGTATTGAATATTGGTGACAACTTAAAGCAGATTAAAAGTAAAGCAAAATGTGCCTTAAGGCACTTTCTGCTTTACTTTCAGCCTGCTTTAAGCTACCATCTGCTAGAATATAGAAAATAGTTCTATTTTCTTCAGTGTAGGAATGAATTAAATGCGTAAAAATGAGTATCTATAATGTAAATAGTTAACAACTTTGAATTTTACATTAGTGCTAATCTGCTTGGGTCTATAGTGCTAGCTGATCTGATTGATTTTCATCATACAAAGGTCAAGGGTGTTGTATAGTTGGGGTCACATGTGTCCAAAAACAGTAAAAACTATGTGCAAGGGCCAAGTAAAAGCAGATGAGTTTGAAGTTTTATATGAAGATGGTAAGTGTTGTTCTGCCAGACAAAAGAATTGTAAAAAACTTTTGAGATAGCTCATGTGGTAGCTTTCTGCAATATAGTATTGTATGACACTGTATAAACTGTTACATTATGGTTATACTAGTTTAATATTTAACTACATGTATATGTTAACTCTTTGCAACCTGGGTTGTTTTTGTCTGCAAAAATTGTTCTCTGCTTCTCTTCTAAAAATAGAATTTTCAAAATGGGGTCAGAGTGTCAATCAGTTTTGATCCTGGTGAGACACCGCCTTACGTGGCATCTCATCAGAATCCAAATGGTTTGCAAAGGTAATCACTGTGATACATGATGTATCTGCCACTAGCACGCAAAGAGTTAAACATTTTACTACATCTAAAAATAGTATAACACTATTTTGATCAACTTTGATGGGGGTATTTTGTTGCACAGCCGTGCTCTTATTTATTACAAGATTTCCAAGAAATCATTGCTGCATATATTGTCATGAATTTAATCATTGTAAAGTTAATCCTGTTTCTAATCATGCTAAGATAGTGTGTTTCAACAATGAAATTAATATAAATCATTGTTTTATGCCTTTTTACAGAAAACAAAAAAACTTATGAGTGACAAAAAGTTGGATCTTAGTCTACAATTACCCCATATCCTATTTCTAGTTTTGAAAACAGGTGATCACTTTAAGCAGGTTGAAAGTAAAGCAGAATGTGCCTTAAGGCGCATTCTGCTTTACTTTCAGCCTGCTTTAAGCTATCATCTGCTAGGATAAAGACATTTTTTCTAATAGTACACAATCATGACTGTGGAGGAATAAGTTAGAGGCGTAAAAAGGTGTATTTATGGGATAATGGTTTAATTAATCAGATACCAAGTCAGCCTGATATGACTTGGACACTGAAAGACTTGGCATCTGATCTTGATCCAAACATGTTTTTAAATGGTTGCAGTTTTCATACAGGGAAAAGATTGGGAGAATGTTCATTTGCTGTTATTATTAGTGTGTGTTAAACTTATTAATGTATGCTGTTTACAAGTCAAAAAATATAAAATACCTTGTCTATGTTTGCTTTTGTTGTTTGTTTGTTGATCCAGTGTAGCTTAGGAGTGCAGAGAAACCCCTCTAAACCGGACATTTGTGGGGACAACATACATTCTTGGTTTAGAGGGCTTTCAAGTTTAGAGGAGTTTTAACCCAATAATCCATAGCATGTTTCTAGTATGGAAGATAGCTGAACACTTAAAGCAGGTTGAAAGTAAAGCTGAATGTGCCTAAAGGCCCATTCTGCTTTACTTTCAACCTGCTTTAAGCTATCATCTGCTAGTAGGAGTATAGAAAATATTTCTGATGATACATTTTCATGAATGTATTAAAGTTGAACTATTTTCCTCACTGTAGGAATTAAATCAAAGGGGTAAAATTGCATATGTATGGTGTAATGAGTTAAAAAAGACGGGTTGGAAACAGGACCAAAGTTTTTGTCCAGTTTAGAAAGAATTTCGGTATTAAGAGGTTCCAGTTTGGAGGGGTTCCACTGTACCATATCAGTGAAACCAGGGTCCAAGGTTATAAAGCAAACATTTGATTGGTCAGATTTGAGCTAGCAAAGGATCTCAGACTCAACCCAAAAGCTTTATAACCATGAGGTCATGTGCCTCATTCCCTCAATGAGTATACATGTACCAGGTTGCACCAACTTTCCGTATTTTAACAATTTGAACCCTAGTCACGCAAATATGCTTCATAAGCAAACAGTGTACCTGGGGTAAGTACACTTGCCCTATGCAAACAGTGTAGACCCTGATCACAGGGCTCCTTAAGGAGCCCTGTGATTAGGGTATACACTGTTTGTCATTTTGAAATATATTGTAATAATCAACCCTAAACAGTCAAAATTGGACTAGACTAAATTGAAAACTTGAACTGTCCATTTGAGGTTTGAGGGAGGAAACGGTTAAGCTCACCTCCACAGTGAGGGGGCCTTATGCCATATACCCCCGGCCGTCAGTGTCCGGACTAGATATCATAAACTATCAGGGCTAGGTCTATGAAACTTAAACCATAGAGAGTACACCATTTAAAGACGTAGTTGAGTGTCCTTGACCTCTGGGGTCAATGTTAAGGTTTTACGTTAAAGTCTTTTCATAACTTAGTCTGTTCTGACCTAACTACTGCATATAGGGTCACGAAACTTCATAATTATGCTGATGCCCCTCAATGAGTAGACCAGGATGCATCACAGTTTGGTGACTTTGACCTTTACCTCTAGGGTCAACGTTAAATTTTTGCGTTAAAGTCCGTTATGAGCAAACAACTGCACCTACGGGTAATAGCCATGAAACTTCATATGCTATGGGCCTCAATGAGTAGACTACAAAGCTAGCAGTTTGGTGAACCTTGACTTTTGACCTTGACCTCTAGAGTTAAGGTTTTGCATTAAGATCTGTTCTTTGCAAACGACTGCATCTACGGTCATGACACTTTATATGCTGATGTGCCACAATGAGTAGACAATGATGCACTGCATATTGGTGACCTTGACCTCAAAGGTCAACGTTAGGGTTTTGTGTTAAATTGTGTTGTGCAGGAGGTAAGCTTCGTAATCTTTTATTGCCCGTTCTGGTTATTTAGCTGGTCGGATATATACGTCTCTGATCCGATCTCAAATTGTTGGAGTTACGGATGTGTGTCAGACTGTCAGGATTAATTAAACGTCGCCTTACGGTAGCTCAATGTTATAGATATGGTTCTATTGAATAATGGAAGTTTTTATTTCTTAAATCTTATGATAAACTGCAATAGATTATTTAACATTGAGCTGTTATATTTTAAGATAATATTTTGATTACTATATTTTGCCCTTTTACCGAACTGTTTCATACGGAAGCCGGATAGTGCCACTTTTATAATTTTTTATTTTTTTTTATCTTGAAAATTCAAGTTATTATCTTGGAAATTCAAGATACTATCTTGAAAATTCAAGATAGTATCTTGAATTTTCAACATACTATCTTGAATATTCAAGATAATAACTTGAAAATTCAAGATAGTATCTTGAATTTTCAACATACTAACTTGAAAATTCAACATACTATCTTGAAAATTCAACATACTATCTTGAAAATTCAAGATAGTATCTTGAATTTTCAACATACTATCTTGAATATTCAAGATAATATCTTGAATTTTCAACATACTAACTTGAAAATTCAAGATAGTATGTTGAATATTCAAGATAGTATGTTGAAAATTCAAGATACTATCTTGAATTTTCAAGATAATAACTTGAATTTTCAAGATAATTTTTTTTTGAAAATTCAAGTTATTATCTTGAAAATTCAAGATACTATCTTGAAAATTCAACATACTATCTTGAATTTTCAACATACTAACTTGAAAATTCAAGATACTATCTTGAAAATTCAACATACTATCTTGAAAATTCAAGATAGTATCTTGAATTTTCAACATACTATCTTGAATTTTCAAGATAATATCTTGAATTTTCAACATACTAACTTGAAAATTCAAGATAGTATGTTGAATATTCAAGATAGTATGTTGAAAATTCAAGATACTATCTTGAATTTTCAAGATAATAACTTGAATTTTCAAGATAATTTTTTTTTGAAATTTCAAGTTATTATCTTGAAAATTCAAGATACTATCTTGAAAATTCAAGATAGTATCTTGAATTTTCAACATACTATCTTGAATATTCAAGATAATAACTTGAAAATTCAAGATAGTATCTTGAATTTTCAACATACTAACTTGAAAATTCAAGATACTATCTTGAAAATTCAACATACTATCTTGAAAATTCAAGATAGTATCTTGAATTTTCAACATACTATCTTGAATATTCAAGATAATATCTTGAATTTTCAACATACTAACTTGAAAATTCAAGATAGTATGTTGAATATTCAAGATAGTATGTTGAAAATTCAAGATACTATCTTGAATTTTCAAGATAATAACTTGAATTTTCAAGATAATTTTTTTTTGAAAATTCAAGTTATTATCTTGAAAATTCAAGATACTATCTTGAAAATTCAAGATAGTATCTTGAATTTTCAACATACTAACTTGAAAATTCAAGATACTATCTTGAAAATTCAACATACTATCTTGAAAATTCAAGATAGTATCTTGAATTTTCAACATACTATCTTGAATTTTCAAGATAATATCTTGAATTTTCAACATACTAACTTGAAAATTCAAGATAGTATGTTGAATATTCAAGATAGTATGTTGAAAATTCAAGATACTATCTTGAATTTTCAAGATAATAACTTGAATTTTCAAGATAATTTTTTTTGGAAAATTCAAGTTATTATCTTGAAAATTCAAGATACTATCTTGAAAATTCAAGATAGTATCTTGAATTTTCAACATACTATCTTGAATATTCAAGATAATAACTATCAATTTTCAAAAAAAAAATTATCTTGAAAATTCAAGTTATTATCTTGAAAATTCAAGATAGTATCTTGAATTTTCAACATACTATCTTGAATATTCAAGATAATATCTTGAATTTTCAACATACAAACTTGAAAATTCAAGATAGTATGTTGAATATTCAAGATAGTATGTTGAAAATTCAAGATAGTATCTTGAATTTTCAACATACTATCTTGAATATTCAAGATAATAACTTGAATATTCAAGATAGTATCTTGAATTTTCAATATACTAACTTGAAAATTCAAGTTATTATCTTGAAAATTCAAGATAGTATCTTGAATTTTCAACATACTATCTTGAATATTCAACATACTATCTTGAATTTTCAAGTTTGTATGTTGAAAATTCAAGATATTATCTTGAATATTCAAGATAGTATGTTGAAAATTCAAGATACTATCTTGAATTTTCAAGATAATAACTTGAATTTTCAAGATAATTTTTTTTTTGAAAATTCAAGATAGTATCTTGAATTTTCAACATACTATCTTGAATATTCAACTTACTATCTTGAATTTTCAAGTTAGTATGTTGAAAATTCAAGATATTATCTTGAATATTCAAGATAGTATGTTGAAAATTCAAGATACTATCTTGAATTTTCAAGATAATAACTTGAATTTTCAAGATAATTTTTTTTTTTAAATTGTCAAAGTGGCACTATCCGGCGTCCGTAGTTTCAACCGTTCACTACTTAAAATCCATTTACCGCATTGTCCGATTGTCGTATGGATTTAGCTTAACCCCTTCCATGGCCTCGGAATTAAAACGGAAAACATTTGTACCCTTCACCGGTTGTGTACTTCCGGTGTAAACAAATCGAGGAAGTAAGGATACAGTCTGCTACTTCAGACAATTTCATCCAGTTGACAGCTGTGAAATGAAGGTAACACGATTTTATTTGTATGTTTTCTTGATTGTTAATTCTTAGGTTATACAAAGAACGATTCTCAAGTGATCTGTCATGTTTTCTGACCGATATGTAGCTATGTTAGTGATGGACTTTCACCCCGGCTTTGAGATTGTTTATGCAGTTTGTTTATGTAATACCCCAATTCCACTAGGCGGTAATCACGACCTCTAAAAGCGCTATCAGATCTCTAATGGATCCATCCAGAATGTCATCATATAGCTACTTACAGCGGGTTTTTTTGGGACCCGTTCCCAATTGAAATTAATATGAAATAGGCGCATTCTGCTTTACTCCCAACCACAGGTACTTGACACATACTTTATTATCTAATAATATGAAATAGGCACAGCCTACAAGCGAGCGAAGCTGTTAAATAATGGAGCATTTAAACAAATTAACACATTACCCCATAGCCTAATTCTAGTTTTGAAAACAGAATGAAGGGTTATTTAAAGCAAGTTGAAAGTAAAGCAGAATGCGCCTTACGGCGCATTCTGCTTTACTCCCAACCTGCCTTAAGTCAGAATCTGCTAGGATATAGAATATAATTTTATGGTACAGATTTTGGACTGTATCAAATGGAACTATTTACTTTTTGAACAGTTTGGATCCTGATCAGAAACCTCGTAATTAGAGACTATTTTCCGATTAGGGAAATATGACAAGAGGGCGACAGGAAATGTACTAAAAACCAGAAATGAAATGGCTGAAAGAACATCAGTCAGGGGGAACTCTCAAAAGTTATTTGTGCAACAATCTAACCGTGATATCAGAAAATTTAGCTTCGGTTTAAGAACTGCAGACGCATGGAACAGCCTTCCGGACCATGTTATACACTCAAAGGACACAAACACCTTCAAAAACAGACTGGATAGGTTCTGGAAGGACCAACCGATACTTTTTGACCATAAGGCCACTCTAATAACCGGAAACAATAAATGTAACACAAGTGAGTCCAACATAGAGGATCTACTAGAACCTGCGTTGGAAACCAACGATAAGTAACGATAAGTAAGTATATTTTGCATGGGCACGAAATTTATTTTTCAAGCAGTTTGGATCCTGATCAGGAGCTGCGTACGGCGGCGAATGATCAGGATCTACCGTACACAATTGTTGACACTAATGTTAATATTTCGAAATTTTGAGAACTGAATCTTCAAAGATACTGTGGTGCATGGGTGCACAATTTATTTTCAATCAGTTTGGATCCTTATCTACATCTACATAATACGCTGAACTGGCATACAGACTGACAATACTGCAGCGGCGCACAGACAGAAAAATAAAGAGAAATATAGACAAAGATAGAAAATGACACGGACAAGAGAAACTGGAGAAATGCACACACAGACAAAGTAAGAAAAAGAGATAGTGTCACCAAACCACTTTCAACTCATCTGGGTAAGACCAATCCAGTTTGGGAGGCCCTGCTGGGGTATGAAACCCCGCTGGCACAGCTCCTACCCGTCATGTGAGTCTACCGGCGGTTGGCTTGTTACATTTAAATGGAGAGAGTGGAGAGCTCCTTCTTGAAAAAGCCAAAGAAGGAGCATCAGCTGCAGTCGCTGGGAGCCTGTTCCACACTGGAATGGTGCGCGGGAAGAAGCTGAACTTGTGACAGTCCGTAGATTATTAGAAGATGTGTACGGCGACGCATGGTCAGGATCAACATAATTATTGGCACTAATGTTAATATTAATAATTTCGAAACTTTGAGAACTGATGATCATAATGGCAAATTTGTTCCTAATGACTAAAGTTTCAAAGATACTGTTGTGTCTGGGTAAAAACTATACATCAAGACATATATTTAATACACTAGATCTAATTATGATATTTACGCGAGGTTATATAATGTGCAAAAAACAATAAATTATCGACTAATAACATATTGAAAATGTTCCCTATGTATGCTTCGACCAAAAATGGTACGTTTTGACTTGGTACGCTTTAACCATGGTACGCTTTGACTATAACCCATTAAGGCGTATTTATTGGGTAATGGGTTAATAAACTAAATGATTTAATAACCTGAGGGCCCTGATATCGCTCAACTGTTGTACTGAAGCTTGAAAGCTTTACCTTTCTGTTTCATCCGTTTTAATCTAAATCCATTCAAATTTGTAGTATACCATGTAAAACTTTTTGGAATACAACCTCATAATTCTAGTATAGTAGAGTACATCAAGGGCAGATAACTAGAGACTAAACAATACTGAAATGAAGCCTTTTTAGCATTTCAGAGTATATCAAGGGCAGATAACTATTGCCACAATGATTAGATTTCAACAATAATTGCACTCCTTTGAGAACTTATAGCTATATACTTTGTGTGCAAGTATAATCAAAATCCATTGAAAACTGTAGTTGCAAGAGTGTAAACGCTGTAAGATATGGCATTTTCAGCAATTCAAGGGCAGACAATTCTTGACCTATAGGTCTTATTTCAACCATAATCACACATATCTAAACTCTTATGGTCATATACAATCTGGCCAAGTTTTAAAAAGACTGGATAAAAATTGTGGCCTCTAGAGTGTAAACACTGTTAAATATGGCATTTTAAGCAATTCAAATTTAGATAATCCTCAACCTATTGGTACGATTTCAACCATAATTAAACTCATCTAAACTCTTATGGTCATATACAATCTGAGCAAGTTTGAGATAGATTATATAAAAATTCTGGCCTCTAGAGTGTAAACATCGTTAGATATGGCATTTTCAGCAATTCAAAGGTAGGTTACTCTCAACCTATGGGTCCGATTTCAACAATATTCAAACTCATATGAACTCTTATGGTCATATCCAATCTGAGCAAGTTTAAAATAGATTGGGTAAAAATTGTGGCCTCTAGAATGTAAACACCCTTAAATATGGCATTTTCAGCAATTCAAAGGTAGATAACTCTCAACCCATTTGTCTGGTTTCAAGCATAATCACACTCATCTGAACTCTTATAGTCATATACAATCTGAGCAAGTTTGAAGAAAAAGTGTGGCCGCTAGAGTGTAGACACTGTTAAATATGGCATTTTCAGCAATTCAAAGATAGAAAACTCTTGATGTGATCTAGATCTATTGATCTGATTTCAAGCATAATCGAACTCATACAAAATCTTATGGTCATATATACAATCTGGCCAAGTTTGAGAAAGATTGGAGACATATTGTGGCTTCTAGAGTTTTAAAAACACTGTTGAACTTGGGTGGATTTGGGTGACTTTGGGTGAATTGATGAATGAGGATTAAGTGTATAGTTGGCACTAATATTATTACTTCCATATAGCTGACTGGCATTCAGATAACGAAAACTATTACAGAAAATGACCTTTTTCATGGCTATCGGACGGTGGGTTTTAAAAGTGGATAGCCCTGGGTTTCTAGGTGTTTCGAAACCGGCTGAAACTGTCAACACTGCCAGACTATCTACGTAAATCTACCCCACCTGGCATGATCGAGCACAGTGTTGAAATCATCTGTGTATTATACACATGCACTTTGATATTGACAAGATTTAGAAACAACATATCTGATATCACAGAAATAAAGATCTAGGCCTAGTCGAAACCGGTCGAATGTGTGTGACATTGTACTTTTCTAATCGTAGGAAGTGACGTCATAAATTAACATCACAACTGATAAACAAAGGGGGGAAACTCAATAAAACAGTTTTGACTGTGTTGATAATTTCAGTAGGATGGTATTAACGAGCGAGGTTTTTTTATTTAAATTTGATGTGTGATTCTCGCAATTAATTATGTTTTCTTTGGAGATAACCGGAAATGTGCACTTAAAAAATCTCAAATAGACTCTTCCAGAGCCGAGAGGTCAGTCAGAATAGTCGCGCGTGTTAGACAATAACATCCGGGTCAACCTAGGGTAACCGGAAGCAAAAATTTTAACGAAACTTTTTTTGTTCAACATGTTCATAAATAAAACGCGAGCAGGGTCGACCAGTATGTGAAAAATAGCTGAGAGGTCGCAAGTGATAGACAATAACTTCCGGGTCAACGTATGGGTAACCGGAAGCAAAATTTTTAACGAAGCTTTTTTTGTTCAACATGGTTCATAAATAAAACGCGAGCAGAGTCGACCAGTCTGTGAAAAATAATGTAGCAAGTAGATCCGGCGGAAGTACAAAAAACCTACGAAGAAAAATCTATTCAATGTACATACAGGTCTAACATACAGGTCTAAAAATGTGAATTTTAACTGGAAATTTATTGTATACGTAGCTGTAGAAGCTCGCTTCGCTCGTTATGAAATAGGCACAGCCTACAAGCGAGCGAAGCTGTTAAATAATGGAGCATTTTAACAAATTAACACATTACCCCATAGCCTAATTCTAGTTTTGAAAACAGAATGAAGGGTTATTTAAAGCAAGTTGAAAGTATAGCAGAATGCGCCTTACGGCGCATTCTGCTTTACTCCCAACCTGCCTTAAGTCAGAATCTGCTAGGATATAGAATATAATTTTATGGTACAGATTTTGGACTTTATCAAATGGAACTATTTACTTTTTGAACAGTTTGGATCCTGATCAGAAGCCTCGCAATTAGAGACTATATTTTGCATGGGCACGAAATTTATTTTTCAAGCAGTTTGGATCCTGATCAGGAGCTGCGTACGGCGGCAAATGATCAGGATCTACCGTACACAATTGTTGACATTAATGTTAATATTTCGAAATTTTGAGAACTGAATCTTCAAAGATACTGTGGTGCATGGGTGCACAATTTATTTTCAATCAGTTTGGATCCTTATTAGAAGATGTGTACGGCGACGCATGGTCAGGATCAACATAATTATTGGCACTAATGTTTATATTAATAATTTCGAAACTTTGAGAACTGATGATCATAATGGCAAATTTGTTCCTAATGACTTAAGTTTCAAAGATACTGTTGTGTCTGGGTAAAAACTATACATCAAGACATATATTTAATACACTAGATCTAATTACGATATTTACGCGAGGTTATATAATGTGCAAAAAACAATAAATTATCGACTAATAACATATTGAAAATGTTCCCTATGTATGCTTCGACCAAAAATGGTACGTTTTGACTTGGTACGCTTTAACCATGGTACGCTTTGACTATAACCCATTAAGGCGTATTTATTGGGTAATGGGTTAATAAACTAAATGATTTAATAACATGAGGGCCCTGATATCGCTCACCAGTTGTACTGAAGCTTGAAAGCTTTACCTTTCTGTTTCATCCGTTTTAATCTAAATCCATTCAAATTTGTAGTATACCATGTAAAACTTTTTGGAATACAACCTCATAATTCTAGTATAGTAGAGTACATCAAGGGCAGATAACTAGAGCCTAAACAATACTGAAATGAAGCCTTTTTAGCATTTCAGAGTATATCAAGGGCAGATAACTATTGCCACAATGATTAGATTTCAACAATAATTGCACTCCTTTGAGAACTTATAGCTATATACTTTGTGTGCAAGTATAATCAAAATCCATTGAAAACTGTAGATGCAAGAGTGTAAACGCTGTAAGATATGGCATTTTCAGCAATTCAAGGGCAGACAACTCTTGACCTATAGGTCTTATTTCAACCATAATCACACATATCTAAACTCTTATGGTCATATACAATCTGGCCAAGTTTGAAAAAGACTGGATAAAAATTGTGGCCTCTAGAGTGTAAACACTGTTAAATATGGCATTTTAAGCAATTCAAATTTAGATAATCCTCAACCTATTGGTCCGATTTCAACCATAATTAAACTCATCTAAACTGTTATGGTCATATACAATCTGAGCAAGTTTGAGATAGATTATATAAAAATGATGGCCTCTAGAGTGTAAACACCGTTAAATATGGCATTTTCAGCAATTCAAAGGTAGGTTACTCTCAACCTATGGGTCCGATTTCAACCATATTCAAACTCATATGAATTCTTATGGTGATATCCAATCTGAGCAAGTTTAAAATAGATTGGGTAAAAATTGTGGCCTCTAGAATGTAAACACCCTTAAATATGGCATTTTCAGCAATTCAAAGGTAGATAACTCTCAACCCATTTGTCTGGTTTCAAGCATAATCACACTCATCTGAACTCTTATAGTCATATACAATCTGAGCAAGTTTGAAGAAAAAGTGTGGCCGCTAGAGTGTAGACACTGTTAAATATGGCATTTTCAGCAATTCAAAGGTAGAAAACTCTTGATGTGATCTAGATCTATTGATCTGATTTCAAGCATAATCGAACTCATACAAAATCTTATGGTCATATATACAATCTGACCAAGTTTGAGAAAGATTGGAGACATATTGTGGCTTCTTAGAGTTTTAAAAACACTGTTGAACTTGGGTGGATTTGGGTGAATTGATGAATGAGGATTAAGTGTATAGTTGGCACTAATATTATTACTTCCATATAGCTGACTGGCATTCAGATAACGAAAACTATTACAGAAAATGACCTTTTTCATGGCTATTGGACGGTGGGTTTTAATAGTGGTTAGCCCTGGGTTTCTAGGTGTTTCGAAACCGGCTGAAACTGTCAACACTGCCAGACTATCTACGTAAATCTACCCCACCTGGCATGATCGAGCACAGTGTTGAAATCATCTGTGTATTATACACATGCACTTTGATATTGACAAGATTTAGAAACAACATATCTGATATCACAGGAATAAAGATCTAGGCCTAGTCGAAACCGGTCGAATGTGTGTGACATTGTACTTTTCTAATCGTAGGAAGTGACGTCATAAACATCACAACTGATAAACAAAGGGGGGAACTCAATAAAACAGTTTTGACTGTGTTGATAATTTCAACGTATGGGTAACCGGAAGCAAAATTTTTAACGAAACTTTTTTTGTTCAACATATGTTCATAAATAAAACGCGAGCAGGGTCGACCTGTCTGTGAAAAATAATGTAGCAAGTAGATCCGGCGGAAGTACAAAAAACCTACGAAGAAAAATCTATTCAATGTACATACAGGTTCATTCATTCATATTCTAACATACAGGTCTAAAAATGTGAATTTTAACTTGAAATTTATTGTACACGTAGCTGTAGAAGCTCGCTTCGCTCGTTATGAAAACATTTTTCCGAAAATGAGCATTTCACGGAACGATTTTTCCCAAAATGAGCCTTTCTACGACTCAATTTTTCCCCAAAACAAGTATTTTATGGTGTCACACCTGTACGGAAGTGCTTAAGTATTTTATGGTGTCACACCTGTACGGAAGTGCTTCCGGGTCGTAGGGTGCCTAAATAGTACCTAATTTATATAGTGAAAAATTGATGTGTGTGTGTTCCTGGTCATATTTTTTATTGAAAGTGCTGATTAACTGCAGATGCATTTGTTTTTGAGCTGAAATAGTGATGTTGTTGATAAATCAAAGGTGTTTCTGGGTTCTATTTGGGAACTAATTTGTGAGAACATGTGGTCAGAGATGCGAGTGTGGTGCGGCGGGTCATCAACTTTCGTTTTGTCAATATTGACGGTGACCTTAGAAATGTGAAATTTGTGGAAAAGTTGAACCTTCATGGTGCCACTTTCTGTTGATAATTCTGGTGACATATAATTGCTTTCCATGGAAACAGGGCCAGTATATTGCTCGGTACGTCAGGGAACTGGACAGAGATAGGAGAATATGGACAATTTACTATAGAGTTCTATGGAGGGATTTTGTACAGGAGTGACACCTATATGCCGTTTTAGGGCATATTTTTCCCAAATGAAGGGGTACCAACTCATTCCCAAAGTGGTGAAAAAAACCACTGACTTAAAGTTAAAGACACCTCCTGGCGACCTTTTGATCATAACGCCTTGCCAGACAATGTCCTTGCAAAATACATGGGTCTTGTGGACATGTCGGTAGCAAAGAACCATTGAAGCTTCTCATGTGAGACCGGGCCTTTATATTTGATAGTTTGGTTAGAAATAATCATTGAAAATCACTAGAGCATTTGTATAATCTGGGCCCCACCAGGTAAACTGAGATTGGTTTAGCTTGAGTTGTGATGCATGCTTTGACAGCTAAATTCACACCTATCATGACAATGGGGGGGGTAGTCCATCAATGGACTGTGGAAAAGTTTTTAATCACCTACATCACCATCAGAGTTTCTTGATCGCTAATATTGTTACTATTGGATCATCGTAGAGCGCTGCCATTCTCCAACAAAGCTGATCTGTAGATCCTCGATAGCTCAGTGGTAGAGCCTTGCTTTTGAGGCGGAAGGTTGTGGACTCGATCCCCGGCCGGGTCATTCCAAAGACCATTAAAAAACGGTTCTAGTAGCTCCCTAGCCTGATGGTCTGCATTATAAGGGTAGTGCTAGGAAAGTGACTGTAATGTCCAGGTAAGTATGCATGTTATTGGATACCTTGTTTGTCGCTTTAAAAGCTCTTCACAGCTTATGTTGATTGTTTACCATATCATCCATATGCGACATTAAATAGAGCTTACCTCTACCCTCTCATCCAGATCCAAACTGTTTGACACCTTTATCATGATAATACTAAAAAAGTGTAATGGCGTTCAGCAATGAAGCAGGAAAATTTATGAGCATCGCCATTAGAAC
Source organism: Gari tellinella (assembly GCA_922989275.2). Classification (NCBI taxonomy): domain Eukaryota; kingdom Metazoa; phylum Mollusca; class Bivalvia; order Cardiida; family Psammobiidae; genus Gari; species Gari tellinella. Next base: position 26,657,342 of record OV277862.1, read on the forward strand.
ATATCTAACAATTACACCAAAACCTCTACATCAAAAATCTCTAAAAACATGTGGTAGCTTCATGCAGTATGAACATAATGAAGAAAGCTCCTATAGGAGTTTTTGCATTACTATCCTGCTGCATGAAGTGGATACCTGTCTAAAAGAAAGCTGCTATAGGTATTGGCCGTCTCCTCTGCTGTCTGCTGATGAATGCGGCAGAAGGCCACATGGTTTAATTGGAGCTCTCCCTAATCAGATCGCCAACACTGCTACGGTAATTGAGCAATAATGGGTCTCCATATACAGTACGAGGGGCGTTCATTTAATCTTGTCACCGGGGTCCTTATAGGCGCAATATAAGATTTGTGCATATGTCGTTCTGTCAAACCCTTGGATACATTTCTCTTTGACAGAAATATATTATTTAAGTATTCAAATTTGAATTTAAAAAGTGGGAAAATATCCTATTTTAGGTGTACCCCGCAAAACACTGTAAAACGACATGGTCTGGCTTACATTGAGAGATGGCTCGGCATAAAAAGTTATATTTCTTCAATAAATGGAACGAAAATCAAATATAAGAACCATATTGCGTTGAATAAAACAGGCGGGTAGCTGGGTTATCGTTTAATTTTCCAGGAGATCATTTACCATTATACAAGTGGGGAAAATCTGCAATTTTATTTATGAGGCCTATCTTAAAATTTGGATTGCAGGTTTATATTTTACATAATAAATCTTATTTTTGGCAGTATATTGACTTTATAAACCCTCCTCAGAACTTTTCGGTGGACTGGTTTCTAAATTTAATTAAAGCGTGATCGCATTTCGAACGTAATTGCATTTAAAACTTGTTCCCGCGCATTTGAGTATTTAGCAATAACCAATCTAAATCTGTCTTTACGCATCATCTGGCGATAAAATGATTAATATGTGTTGATAATTATATATCACCTTTAAGGCAGCTCAGAAATGTGTAATTTCTATATATTTCTGCTTTTCGACAAGGATTTTACAACGTATTTCATGAGTATGTAGTATTATTCTCAATAAAAAGATAAGTGGTCCTCCACACAAAACCATTTCTAACTTTACACTCCCGTATCAAAAGCATATGATCTGAACCAGATATTTTACCAACACCGTTAGTTATTTATTTAAATGCTTGTCTTGCGTGCTGTGTTTGTAGATTAATCACAGCAGCAGATTTAACCTGCCAAATTGAATAGTGGCTGTGGCCGTCTAAAAGTAAAACTAGTATTCTTTAAATTGCTTTTTTTATTAGAAAAAAACATTCATGACACTGCAAATCCTCAATTTATCAAATAATGTTCAAAGTATATCAATGAAATAGTAATTTTCAAAATTATTAGACCTTTACCGTAAGCTCGTATTCCATCATACGTCCTTACATACACTACAATAGCCAGTGTCTATGAAATGACCAACTTTAATCTTCAATAATATCTAAACTGCTTGACGGATTCAAACGAAATTTTCAGTTGATATGTACAATTACTTCATTGGGAAGCATACATAGTTTCAATGCGCTAGTATTAGTTGGAGGCCAGAAAAACGCAAGAGTGACATAATTAAATGAATGGCCCTCGTATAGGACATGTTTTTGACATCTTACAGGTGCTGTATTTAACATTATTGCTGGCATGGTCTGTGTCGGGAACAGCAGAGAAAGAAGGAGATGATCCCATCAAAACTGTTCACCTGATCTTCATGAACCATTTAGGTATGATGTGGAAAATATTAATATGTATTTAGGCTTTGCCTATGGATGGAAAAAAGCAAAATTGTACTAATGAAAACGGAATAGATCTATCTCCAGTGTGTGATCAGCGCTCTTGTATCAGTTCGTTATGTATTCCAGATCACACTCGAGGCTACGCCTCTCGTGACTGAGATCTGGATTATACACAACCAACTCGAACTTTTATTATAAACCTAAATTGTTTGGGACAAGATCTATATGTTGTTACCCAATAATCAAATACAGTATAACCTCCGTTATCCGACACCCCATGGTTCCATGTTTGTAAGTCGGTTAAGAGAGGTTGTCGGTTAACGGATTAGGCCTAAGTTCACAAGTTTACGCACCCAAAGATTGTCGCTACGAAGCGAATTTCTCGATGCCGATTGACGTATTAAATATGCTTGCATGACTGCAGCATATCCTTGTCAGGAAACGGTTTTTTCAGTTAACATAGGAGTCACCTGCTCTGGATCTACACGGTTTTTTCATTGTTCTTTCTACAGTAGGCATAAACATGTATTGTCAGTGTACAGTCGGAAGAAAACACGCATACATGTAGATATTAAGGGATCGACTAAAACACCAGCACATTCGTATTTACATCTTATACAAGTACAGTTTTCTCTCGTTATGTCGAACTAGTGGGAAAAAAACAAACAAAAAATTTAAATTGCGAGAATGTTTTTATTTTCCCTCAATATAACTTGAGCATACATTTTTACGCCTGCGATTATTACTATAGACTCAACCTATGCGGAGGGCGCATTAGATAAATATTTCTTACTTCAAATGTTGACAACTTGACGGTGATGACGATTGGCAGATACTTGTCCAATTTGAACACGAAGTTAGCTATTGTTGGAAAGGATTGATGAGTTGGTCTTTTTGGCACTGCGACCCTGAAGGGGTTGCTAACACGTGTTGGCTGAAGTTATCTTATTAACCCTCACATTATTCAATCATTGTTTAAACAATACATGTTGTCTTACACGGCCATCCGAGCAATATGTGTCATTATCACATGCGTGTGTATAGTCGGTCAATGATCAAAGGTCAGCATACCGTCGGATAACGGGGTGTGAAAAACCTCTAATTTCCCCTTTTTGGTCCGCCAAGGTATGTCGGATAACGGTTAACAGAGGATCCGATCAAGAGAGAGTTTGGTTACATAAAACAAATAGGGAAACTGCCGGGACCAAACAGTAGCGTCGGATAACAGAGGTTTCCGGTCAAGAGAGGTGTCGATCGACAGAGGTTATACTGTAGATATATAAGTGTATACAATGTTAAAAGTTAAAACTCCTCCGTACAGCTATATTATCAGGGCTGCCATTTCTCCGGATATTTCCTAAATTTCCGGATTTTTCCCCCGGTTATGGTAGCTTAAAGCACGCTGAAAGTAAAGCAGAATGCGCCATTAGGCGCATTCTGCTTTACTTCCAGTCTGCTTTAAGTAGTCACATGCCAACAAAACTAGAAATCGGCTATTGGGTAAAGGTACGATTCGTAAAATCAGCTTGAAAAATGCATGTTTGGAAATCTTAGGTTTTTTCATTTCAACCAAGTTATTAGATGGCAGTCCTGTATTATAATGCAATCTGAAACTATTTTTGGAAGCCATATGACCACCAATAATGACGTCATTATTTATATTGATGACGTGTTGGTAATCCGTTATTTTTATCGGTTCGATTGAGAAGTAGCTTTTTGCAAATAACGTTCATTTTTAGCGTTAAAGGGTATGAATTGAACTGTTTGAAATTTTGTCATTTTGGAGGAAATCAGTACAAGTGAGTGTTGTGGGTTATTCATTCTTAAACTGGTTTAAAAATATCACCGAAATCGGGAATTCCGAAAAGTCACGCACAGCTCTTAGTAAAAGCCGTGACGTCATCATCCAAGATGTCAGCCCCCATGTTTTGTAGTTGCCTAGTTTTGAGGAAATTATTCACGCGCAAATCAAACACTTTTCAAAGTCTGTCAGTGATTGAATAAAATTGGAATACCTTTGATTTTATCACGCATTACTTAAGAACGGAAAAAAGGCAAGCCTTTTTTCCGTATAAATTTATATGTACAGGATAATCAATTTCTTTGGAATTATATTAAAAACATGTCACTTAAATTGGTAGGTAAAGCTACTACAAGTATCCAATTAAAAAAACAAGTTCACAGGGCCTGACAGGACTAAATTTCTAAAACATTCAAATCTATCAACTAATGAACTTGTCATTTACAAATTGTGTACCCGTTATGAATATGCTTGTGCTGTGCAAACAGTGTAGATCCTGCAAGATCCCTCTGATCAAGATCTGCACTATTTGTCTTATTGTTGTTGTTGTTGTTGTTGGCGTACCTGTGCTTAACACTCACAGGACAGCTTGGTACAGACATTATTGTCTGTCAAGCTGGAGGATTACGTGCATAGCTGTTTTCAATTACCTCGCCATATAGGCAGCAATGCTCCGTCTTCAGAGGATTTTAAATACCCAATAACGGGTATAGAGCTGCTATTGAATGAGATGAACCATATTGGGGCACTCCACTAAACCAGGCCAGTAACAGAGCTGAACATAGCTTCCCATGAGCAACTCCATTCTGACAAAGTAAAACTTTAAGGGTGCTTGATCTCGCATAATCCCTAAAGATGATTTGAGATCGGTTCTCTCTGCTCAAAAGGATAACAACTTTTTAGCTCACCTGGCACGAAGTGCCAAGGTGAGCTATTAGGATCGTTGGACGTCCGTCGTCTGTCGTCCGTCGTCTGTCCGTTCACAATTGGTTCGTTAACACTCTAGTGGCTACAAATCTCATTGGATCTTAATGAAACTTGGTCACAATGTTTGCCTCAATGAAATCTAGGTCAAGTTCGAATGTGGGTCATGTCCGGTCAAAAACTAGGTCACTAGGTCAAATCATGAAAAAACCTTGTTAACACTCTAGAGGCTACAAATCTCATTGGATCGTAATGAAACTTGGTCAAAATGTTTGCCTTATTGATATCTAGATCAAGTTTGAATATGGGTCATGTTCGGTCAAAAACTAGGTCACTAGGTCAAATAATCGAAAAACCTTGTTAACACTCTAGAGGTTACAAATCTCATTGGATCATAATGAAACTTGGTCAAAATGTTTGCCTTATTGATATCTAGATCAAGTTTGAATGTGGGTCATGTCTGGTCAAAAACTAGGTCACTAGGTCAAATCATCGAAAAACCTTGTTAACACTCTACCCTACAGATCTTATTGGATCGTAATGAAACTTGGTCACAATGTTTGCCTCAATGAAATCTAGGTAAAGATCGAATGTGGGTCATGTCCGGTCAAAAACTAGGTCACTAGGTCAAATCATTGAAAAACAGTGTTAACTCTCGTGAGGCTACAAATCTCATTAGATCAGAATCAAATATTGTCAGAATATTTGCCTACATCAAATCTAGGTCAAAATCAAATGTGGATTGTGTCTGGTCAAAAACTAAGTCACTAGGTCAAATCATAGAAAAACAGTGTTAACTCTCGTGAGGCTACAAATCTCATTAGATCTGAATCAAATATTGTCAGAATATTTGCCTACATCAAATCTAGGTCAAAATCAAATGTGGATTGTGTCTGGTCAAAAACTAAGTCACTAGGTCAAATCGTAGAAAAATCCTGTTAACACTCTAAAGGTTTATTGTTGGTCATGTCCAGTCATAATCTAGGTCACTATAGGTTAAGTTAACATGGTGTACCAGGTGAGCGATTTAGGGCCATAGTGGCCCTTGTTTCTATTGGCCCCATTGGTTTCATTTCTTACCTATTGTGTTAGTGTGAAGCAACTGAACACTGTATAATGCCCAGTGAAACACACAACTAAGGTAAGAACTTCAACCAAGGGCCGGGATTTGTCTTATTATGATTATATTATCAAAACACCCCTTAAAAGTGGTAAAGGGACTGAACTTACTTGGAAACTGGAATTGTCATTTCAAGTTACAGGGACAAATGCATAAACCAAGTAACAACCCTTTTGAGTGACATATTTTAGTATCAAGCCAAAGAAATTGCTTGCTCTTTTTAGCTCACCTGAGCCAAAGGCTCAAGGTGAGCTATTGGGATGGCCCTGCGTCCGTCGTTGTGCGTTGTCCGTCGTGCGTCGTCGTTAACAATTGCTTCAAATGACATCTCCTCCTATACCGCTGAACAGATTTCAACCAAACTTTACAGAAATGTTCCTTGGGTCAAGCTCTTTCAAATTTGTTCAAAGAATTAAAAACAATGCAGAACTCTGGTTGCCATGGCTACCAAAGTGAAAAAATAATGAAATCTTAAAAAATCTTCTTGTCAAAAACTGCAAAGGCCAGAGCTTAGATATTTTGCACATAGCATCACCTACAAGTCCTCTATCAAGTTTGTTCAAATTATGCCCCTGGGGTCAAAATTGGCCCGGCCCCGGGGGTCACCATTTTACATAGAATTATATAGTGAAATTTTCAAACGTCTTCTTCTCTGAAACTAATATGGCCAGAGCTTTAATATGGTGACACTTCTAGATGTCCTTTACCTATTTTGTTTAAGGGGGTAGGTGCACCTTGGTAAAGGAAATACCAAATTCTTCAAACTTTGCATACTGATAGTAAAATTAGTTTCTATGACAAAACTGGTGAAAAAAGTGGGGGTACCGGACCTTTCTTCTTCACAATTTGAGATTTTTCAAGGCTACCCCCCTAAAATTGAAGCTTCATAAAAACTCCTACTTTTTTGTACTACGGTTTTTCAATCTTTATTTAAACAATCTATTTGTACCAAAAGTATCCTAATTTATATTACCATAGTAAGAATAAACCCTGAAAATAATGTTTTTTCAAGATCCAAAATAAAAATATTTGATTTCACCAGAAAGGAGTAAAATTTACCCCACCCACTTTTTTATAATTGGAGAATAAGGCACTGTGAAAATTGCCCTACAAATTGTAGCAAACTAAATACCAATTTTTTTATTTGTTGTTTTTAGCCTTGCAAACAAAATGTTTTAGTGAAATAGCAAATAAAAACACAGGGTCCCGTACCTTTTAAAAAAGATATAGATCATTTTATCTAAAAAATCCATTTTTTCTAATTTTTTCAATTTTTTGTGTACTTTTACCAAAAATATTTTTTTTCCAAAAAATTTCATTTTTTTCAATGAAAACTTAAAAAATCTTCTTGTCTGAAACAACAAGGGCCAGAGCTTATATATTTGGCACATAGCATTGCCTACAGGTCCTCTATCAAGTTTCTTCAAATTATACCCCTGGGGTCAAAATTGGCCCCGCCCCGGGGGTCACAGTTTTACATAGAGTTATATAGTGAATATTTCAAACGTCTTCTTCTCGGACACTAATATGGCCATAGCTTTGATAATTGGTATGGTGACACTTCTGAATATCTTTTACGTATTTTGTTCAAATGGTTCTGGTCTGTTGCATATCTAGGTCACAGGAGCTAAAAATAGATTTTTTCTATAAAAATTAAAAAATCTTTTTGTCAAAAACTACAAAGGCCAGAGCTTAGATATTTGGCACAAAGTATCACCTACAAGTCCTTTATCAAGTTTCTTCAAATTATGTCCCTGGGGTCAAAATTGGCCCCACCCCGGTGGGTCACTGTTTTACATAGAGTTATATAGTGAAATTTTCAAACGTCTTCTCCTCTGAAACTGATATGGCCATAGCTTTTATATTCAGCATGGTGACACTTTTAGATGTCCTTTACCTATTTTGTTTAAATGTTTCCTGTCTGTTGCATATGAAGGTTACAGGAGCTAAAAATAGATTGTTTCAATGGAAACTTAAAAAAATCTTTTTGTCTAAAACCCTAGTACCCTGATCTTAGATATTTGGCACATAGCATCATCTATAGGTCCTCTTTCAAGGTTGTTCAAATTATGCCAATTAGGTAAAAAATGCCCCTCTCCTGGACATAAATATTTTTCTCCATTTTGTCAGTTATTCTCAGGTGAGCGAAATATGCCCCATGGGGCTCTTGTTATTATATAGAATTTTCTTGTATTGCATAATACTATGTGCAATGCATGCTAGGTATATGTGCTCAATACAGAAAATGTGTAGCAATGTAATACTGACAAAAATAATATCGTCACTACATAAGTTATATTATCACTAGTGGTGATATCAACTGTGATGTATATACAGCGTTCCCTCTCTACAACGGCCCTCCCAACAACGATTCCCTCCTGACAATGACCCTTGCTGCTGTTCCCCAAACAAGACATTTTTGTCCAACTTTTTCATGACTGCAATACCGTCTGCTTAAATTTGTCGTCTGCAGTTTTTTTCAAAGTTACATATAAGTGGACATTTTGATAGAATAGATATAATGACAAGTGACAAACAGCTTGAATCCAGATCAGACGCCGTCGCGTGACACAGTGTCTGATCTGGATTCAAACTGTTTGCAAAATTAATGTAAGCAAAGTCAAAATGTTCCTTCTCTATAACGACTCCCTCCGAACAACACACACAATCTGTGTCTCCCATTGGATGTCGTTGTAGAGAGGGAGCGCTGTATAACCGAATAAATATCATCTAACTGAAAAATCTAAGTAAATCAATTAATGACAGGTATAGTATAAAACCATACCTAAACAAGGAACCCAAAGCCTCAGCAAGTTATTCTGTTTCGGCAAGATTCGATTGCATCAGAATTTGGCAAAATACAGTAAAAGAGCGAATTTGGTAAATTTCAAGCAAGAAATCTGAAAAAAATAAGGCAAAGACTGATACGTTCAATATGTTTTGAATATATTTGATGCACATAGTGCTAACTATATATCCATGGAAAAAGTAATCGCTGTCTATAAGGTTATAGAGTACAGTGATTATTAAGAATGATATGTGACATAAAATAATCCAGCCAGGTTTTCTCTTTGCAGTATTCTTCATTTTTCTACAGTGATTATTTTCATAATTTTTTACATTCATCAGGACTCCAAATACGAGGGAGTAACTAAACGTTTCCTCCCCTATGTTTGCACCAAACCCTATTGTGTGACCAGTATAGGGTTTGATACAGACACAAAGATTTTAGTTTTTGAAATATTCCCCATGTCTGGATCAACATGTAATGTATGTTCATGTGACACTACAGGGCTCGAGAGGGAAAATACAGACCAAATCTAACATTTTCTCACTCATGTCAGCACCAAATCTGATGGTGTTACTACTCATTAGAATCATCTCAAAGAGACAATTCTAATGAGTAGTAACACCATCGAATTTATAACAGAAATAAAGATTTTAGTTTTTGAAATGCTCCCTTATCTAGAGCTCTGGTGACACTGTCCTTTCCTGGTTGTAGATGTAGGATACTCGTTCAACAGTCTGCCAGGCCATGTGTTAGATGTGCTGAATGCCTATTTTACTGAGTATTTCCCTCGGGCCATAACTATTGCTCAACAGCTGATAGTGTTGGGGTACCGAGAGAGGTTTATCTACACCACCCATCCATGGCTAGTGAGTCTGTATCTCGACTGTCCACCCAATCTTTGGCTCTCAGACAGAAAATTGCAGGTAATTTGTCACACAGTCTTAATCCATTACCCCATAAATACCTCTTTTTACGCCTCTTATATATTCCTCTACTGAAGAAATAGCTTCACTTCATAAAGTAATTGATATGTACCAAAGTAAACATGTCTAAAATCCTAGCAGATGGTAGCCTAAATCAGGCTGAAAGTAAAGCAGAATGCACCTGAAGGTGCATTCTGCTTTACTTTAAACCTGCTTCAAGTGGTAACCTATTTTCAATACTAGAAACAGGCTATGGGGTAATTGTTTAACCCTTCACTCCAAAATACTCCTTTTTAGCTCGCCGGACTGTGTCCAAGAGCTTATGTTCTCACCCAGTCGTTGGCGTTGCCGTTCCCGTTAGCAGTTTAAAGAAAATCCTTATAACTTCTATGTCCCTTGAGGTATTGCTTTCATATTTGGTATGTGTGTGTATATGGACAAGACCTTTCTATGCACACACACAAAATTTACCCCTGTGACCTTGACCTTGAACTTAGGGCTTGTGTTTAGGTTTCGAAATCTGTGTTTAGGTTTTGAAAAATGCCTATAACTCCTATGTTCATTGAGGTATTGCTTTCATATTTGGTATTAGTGTGTATATGGACAAGACCTTTCTATGCATACAAAAAATTTGACCCCTGTGACCTTGACCTTGAACTTAGGGCCTGCGTTTAGGTTTCGAAATCTGTGTATAGGTTTTGAAAAATGCCTATAACTCCTATGTTTATTGAGATATTCCTTTCATATTTGGCATGCATATGTGTTTGGACAATACCTGTTCATGCATATTAAAAATTTCAGCCTAGTGACCTTGACCTTGAACTAAGGGCCAGCGTTTAGGTTTTGAAATTGCATTTAGGTTTCGAAAAATGCTTATAACTCCTATGTTCATTGAGATTTTGCTTTCATATCTGGTATGCATATGTATATGGACAATACCTTACCATGCAAACAAATATTCTAACCCCAGTGACCTTGACCTTGACCTAAGGGCATGCATTTAGGTTTCGAAATCTGTGTTTAGGTTTTGAAAAATGCCTATAACTCCTAATTGAGATATACCTTTCATATTTGGCATGCATATGTATTTGGACAATACCTGTTCATGCATACCAAAAAATTCAGCCTAGTGACCTTGACCTTGAACTTAGGGTCAGCGTTTAGGATTTGGGATCTGCATTTAGGTTTTGAAAAATGCTTATAATTTCTATGTCCATTGAGCTTCTAAATGTGCTGAAGGCGAGATTTGTTGTCTTTCTGACAACTCTTGTTATACCTCTAATTATTTCTATACAATAGGATGTTCCTATGCTGGAAACAAATATATTTTGCAAATAGTGTCATCATCATCATCACCATCCAGTTTAGTTTAACCAGGCCATTGATTAATCCTTTTTATAAGAGTGAGGCCTGGCTGTCCAGTCTGGAACGAAGTCTCCCTCTCCAAGCTTGGCAGTTTTGTGGGTTGGTGTTTTCCCACCCGAGAGCTTCACGGTCACATTTACAAGGTCCTCCCAAGATAGCTTTGGTCTGCCTGCATACTAGTATATTCCAGGTTTGATTAGGATCTGCCATTTTTAGCTCACCTGGGGTGTCGGTGTTGGTGTCGTCCGTTCACAATTTGTTTCAAACAACTTCTTCTCTGAAACCAATGGCCCAACTTTAACCAAACTTGGTCAAATACATACTGTAGTTGTGAGCTTTAAAAATTGTTAAAAAAAAAAAGTGGGTGGTGCAATCTGTCTTGTTGCCATGGCAACCATGCACAATATCTTAAAAAATCTTCTCCTCAATTAATATACTTTCAAAATTGTTCAAAAAATATTGATCCGTCAAAAAACATGGCCGCCAGAGGGCGTGGTCAATTTCCATACTTACATCATCAGTTTTACATAGACTTATATAGGAAAACCTTTAAAAATCTTCTTCTCTGAAACCGTAAGGCCCAGACCTTTTATATTTGGCATCTAGCTTTGCTTTATGGTACTCTACGAAAATTGTTCAAATCATGACCCCTGTGTCAAAAATCGACCCGCCCCGGGGCTTATCAATTTTACATAGACTTATATGAAAACCTTTAAAAATCTTCTTCTCTGAAACCATAAGGTCCAGACCTTTTATATTTTGCATCTAGCTTTACCTTATGGTCCTCTACCAAAATTGTTCAAATCATGACCCCGTGTCAAAAATGGCCCTGCCCCGGGGCTTATCAGTTTTACATAGACTTATATAGGAAAACCTTTAAAAATCTTCTTCTCTGAAACCGTAAGGCCCAGACCTTTTATATTTGGCATCTAGCTTTGCCTTATGGTCCTCTACCAAAATTGTTCAAATCATGTCCCCATGGTCAAAAATGGCCCTGCCCCGGGGCTTATCACTTTTACATAGACTTATGATGGATTTTTAGCTCACCTGAGCCAAAGGCTCAAGGTGAGCTATTGGGATGGCCCTGTGTCCGTCGTCGTCCGTCGTCCGTCGTGCGTCGTCGTTAACAATTGCTTCAAATGACATCTTCTCCTAAAAGGCTGAACAGATTTCAACCAAACTTTACAGGAATGTTCCTTGGGTCAAGCTCTTTCAAATTTGTTCAAAGAATTGAAAACAATATAGAACTCTGGTTGCTATGGCAACCAAAGTGAAAAAATAAGGAAATCTTAAAAAATCTTCTTGTCTGAAACTACAAGGGCCAGAGCTTAGATATTTGGCACATAACATTTTCTACAGGTCCTCTATAAAGTTTGTTCAAATTATGCCCCTGGGGTCAAAATTGGCCCCGCCCCGGGGGTCACAGTTTTACATAGAGTTATATAGTGAAAATTTCAAACGTCTTCTCCACTGAAACTAATATGGCCAGAGCTTTGATATTTGGCATGGTGACACTTCTTAATGTCCTTTACCTAGTTTGTTCAAATGGTTCTGGTCGGTTAAATATCTAGGTCATAATTCACATTCAAAATATGTATAGCAGACAGCAATTCAGCATTATAAGAGTTAGACCCTAGTCAAATTTCCTACTGGCAGAGTTACATAACTGAACTCAGGTCAACTGGTCAGCTGATGAGGTTCACTGTAAACAGCAGCATATGGTGTCTGCTATAGTTTTATGCCCTGCAGTTGGGGGCATATTGTTTTTGTCTGTCTGCTTTTTGTCTGTTTGTCCATTTGTTTTTCTGTCAGTCCACAACTTTAATCTTAGCCATAACTTTGTTAAAGTTAGAAACTTTATAACTTGTGTCATGTCCTACAAAGGTCAATGTCATTTTTTAGATATTTCCCAGTGTCATATTTTCTTGTCTTTGAGATAACTCCAGTTCTACTGATGTTAACCCATTACCCCATACATATGCCTTTTTACGCCTTTAATTTATTCCTCCTCTAAAGAAAATAATTTCACTTTATGCAGTCATAAACATGTAAGATATAAGAAATAGTATCTATATCTTAGTAGATGATAACTTAAAGCAGGTTGAAAGTAAAGCAGAGTGCGCAATAAATAATCATATGGAAATACATGTAGCTTGATAAGAAGAAGTGTCATGGATAAGGGCCATAACTCTGCCAACAATGTTAGTTATTCCAATTTGTCATGGTTTTTTTTGTCTGCAAGATAATTCCATTTACAGCTATATTAAAATGTTGTCTTGCCTATTAAGCTAAGGCACAATGACCTCAGGTGAGCGAATTAAGGGCCATGGCCCTCTTGTTTAAAAAAACAATTGCTTCTCTGAAACCATTGTCAGAATTCAATAATATTTTGAATGAATATTGTTTAAGTGACCCTTTATTAGCACTTTTTATATCATTGCTGTATTTTCCCATTTTGCTCATATAGTAATAATGACAAACAGATTCCGAATTACTTCTTCATGCAACAGTCCACATACATGCAACAGGGCTGCCATAATTTGACATGAAAAATCCTAAGATTTCCAAATTTGCATTTTTCAAGTGCGATTTTACGAATCGTACCTTTACCACATAGCCTGTTTCTAGTTTTGTTGACATGTGACTACTTAAAGCAGGCTGGAAGTAAAGCAGAATGCGCCCTTAGGCGCATTTTGCTTTACTTTCAGCTTGCTTTAAGCAACCATGTGCTAGAAAAAAATCCGAAGATTTAGGAAAAATCCGGAGAAATGGCAGCCCTGATGCAATGACAAACTTCATTTTGCTTAGAGTAATATATAACACAATAGTCCTCAGGTGAGCGATTTAGGGCCGCATGCGGCTCTTGTTTGTACTTTAATTTTCTTGAGGGTTTTTTGCGAAACACAACCCTAAAAAAATAAACTTGTAAATTTTCAAAAGTGGAATAGTCCCTATCAGAGCCCCAGATAAGGAGTGTATTTCAAAAACTAAAATCTTTATTGCTGCATTTATCCCTATGGTGTCACTACTCAATAGAATCGTGTCTTCGAGACTGTTCTAATGAGTAGTGACACCATCCTTTTAGCATTTGGTGCTGAAATGAGTGAGAAAAATGTTTGATTTGTTCAGGTTACTCCCTCTGATCTGGAGCCCTGCCCCTATGAAAATATCAGTATATAAAGGGTTAAAAAATGAGAATCCTTGTCAAGTTTGTTTGTCTTTGACTTGTTTTCAGTGTCCAGATGCAAAGAACAAGACAATATTTGAGAATGCTATCAAGGAAGACATCATCACCTGGCATGCTGGTCCAATGAACATGGAGTTTGAAATGTTAGATGAATCTATGATGGAATTTGCAATACAGCTCAGTATAGATCTTGACAAGCGCTTTAACAAGGTGCGGAAATACAGAACAGTCAGCCAGAGAGATGTACCAGGTATGTATTATCCCAGTACTCCAGAAATACAGGACGGTCAGTCAGAGAGATGTACCAGGTGTGTATTATCCCAGTGCTCAATAAATACAGGACAGTTAGTCAGAGAGATGTACCAGGTGTGTATTATCCCAGTACTCCAGAAATACAGAACAGTTAGTCAGAGAGATGTACCAGGTATGTATTATCACAGTACTCCAGAAATACAGGACAGTTAGTCAGAGAGATGTACCAGGTATGTATTATCACAGTACTCCAGAAATACAGGACAGTTAGTCAGAGAGATGTACCAGGTGTGTATTATCCCAGTGCTCAATAAATACAGGACAGTTAGTCAGAGAGATGTACCAGGTGTGTATTATCCCAGTACTCTAGAAATACAGGACAGTTAGTCAGAGAGATGTACCAGGTGTGTATTATCCCAGTGCTCAATAAATACAGGACAGTTAGTCAGAGAGATGTACCAGGTGTGTATTATCCCAGTACTCCAGAAATACAGGACAGTTAGTCAGAGAGATGTACCAGGTGTGTATTATCCCAGTAATCCAGAAATACAGGACAGTTAGTCAGAGAGATGTACCAGGTATGTATTATCACAGTACTCCAGAAATACAGGACAGTTAGTCAGAGAGATGTACCAGGTATGTATTATCCCAGTACTCCAGAAATACAGGACAGTCAGTCAGAGAGATGTACCAGGTATGTATTATCACAGTACTCAAGAAATACAGGACAGTTAGTCAGAGAGATGTACCAGGTATGTATTATCACAGTACTCCAGAAATACAGGACAGTTAGTCAGAGAGATGTACCAGATATGTATTATCCCAGTACTCCAGAAATACAGGACAGTCAGTCAGAGAGATGTACCAGGTATGTATTATCACAGTACTCCAGAAATACAGGACAGTCAGTCAGAGAGATGTACCAGGTGTGTATTATCACAGTACTCCAGAAATACAGGACAGTCAGTCAGAGAGATGTACCAGGTATTATCCCAGTACTCCAGAAATACAGGACAGTTAGTCAGAGAGATGTACCAGGTATGTATTATCACAGTACTCCAGAAATACAGGACAGTCAGTCAGAGAGATGTACCAGGTATGTATTATCCCAGTACTCCAGAAATACAGGACAGTTAGTCAGAGAGATGTACCAGGTATGTATTATCACAGTACTCCAGAAATACAGGACAGTCAGTCAGAGAGATGTACCAGGTGTGTATTATCACAGTACTCCAGAAATACAGGACAGTTAGTCAGAGAGATGTACCAGGTATGTATTATCCCAGTACTCCAGAAATACAGGACAGTTAGTCAGAGAGATGTACCAGGTATGTTTTATCCCAGTACTCCAGAAATACAGGACAGTTAGTCAGATGATGTACCAGGTATGTATTATCCCAGTACTCCAGAAATACAGGACAGTTAGTCAGAGAGATGTACCAGGTTTGTATTATCCCAGTACTCCAGAAATACAGAACAGTTAGTCAGAGAGATGTACCAGGTATGTATTATCACAGTACTCCAGAAATACAGGACAGTTAGTCAGAGAGATGTACCAGGTGTGTATTATCCCAGTGCTCAATAAATACAGGACATTTAGTCAGAGAGATGTACCAGGTATGTATTATCCCAGTACTTCAGAAATACAGGACAGTTAGTCAGAGAGATGTACCAGGTATGTATTATCCCAGTACTCCAGAAATACAGGACAGTCAGTCAGAGAGATGTACCAGGTGTGTATTATCACAGTACTCCAGAAATACAGGACAGTCAGTCAGAGTGATGTACCAGGTATGATCCC
The DNA here is from genome assembly GCA_922989275.2 of Gari tellinella. Classification (NCBI taxonomy): domain Eukaryota; kingdom Metazoa; phylum Mollusca; class Bivalvia; order Cardiida; family Psammobiidae; genus Gari; species Gari tellinella. Next base: position 26,673,244 of record OV277862.1, read on the forward strand.
AGTACTCCAGAAATACAGGACAGTTAGTCAGAGAGATGTACCAGGTATGTATTATCACAGTACTCCAGAAATACAGGACAGTTAGTCAGAGAGATGTACCAGGTATGTATTATCACAGTACTCCAGAAATACAGGACAGTTAGTCAGAGAGATGTACCAGGTATGTATTATCCCAGTACTCCAGAAATACAGAACAGTTAGTCAGAGAGATGTACCAGGTATGTATTATCCCAGTACTCCAGAAATACAGGACAGTCAGTCAGAGAGATGTACCAGGTATGTATTATCACAGTACTCCAGAAATACAGGACAGTTAGTCAGAGAGATGTACCAGGTATGTATTATCCCAGTACTCAATAAATACAGGACAGTTAGTCAGAGAGATGTACCAGGTATGTATTATCACAGTACTCCAGAAATACGCCTTTTAACCTGTTACCCCATAAATACGCCTTTAATTTATTTCTCTACTGAAGAAAATTGTTCTTTTTATACAGCACATGTTAACTTAAAGCAGGCCTTAAGGTGTTTTTTGCTTTACTTTCAACCTATTCTAAGTGAATACTTGTCTTCATAAAAAAGAAACATGCTATAGGGTAAAGGGTTAAAGTTTTATCTCATTCACCCCTGAGACTTCCAATGGACAATTTCAATTTCCAATTAAGTCTAGTCCCTTTTTACCATAATCATGATTTTAACAATACATGTACAGTCGAAACCCGATACTTCGAACTTGCTTAAATCGGTCTTACCAGTACTTCATAAGTTAAATGTTGAGATAACTTGATCTGGATAAAGTTGAACATACACTTATTTCAAATTTAAAATATGGCTTATCCAGGTTTTAAATTTGAAAAATGGGTATGTTTGAATTAGCCTGAGTTCTAATTATTGAGTTTAGACTGTATATTGTAAAATGACAAACAGTGCAGAGTCTTATCAGAGGGCTCTTGCACTGTTTGCATAGGACAAGTGTACTATTCACAGGTACTCTGTTTGTTAATGATGAGTATACGCGTGGGTAGAGTTGGATGTGTTAGATCTATTGTATTTCAGGTACGACTCAGGCTATTTTGCCAATACTGGAGAAGATGGGTATCCAGGCTGTGTCTATTGGTGTGAATGCAGCCACCTCTCCTGCGGATGTCCCGCCTGTTTTCACTTGGAAATTCCAGAACACGTCCATGATCACCCTATATCACCCTGGTAAACATTAAAGTTTCCATGTTCCTCCACTGAGAGCCGTAGATGAAGGACCTCTCAAGAGATTATTTTACTTATTGACTGCTGAACTTCAAATGGTCAATTTCAGTTTCTAACAATTGAGGGATGTGTTTGCAATTTATTGAAAAAATGTTGAACAGTGCAAACTCATATCAGAGGGCTGCATTAAGAGCTTCCAATAGGAGCCCTCTGATCTGGATATACACTGTGTGCCATAAGGTACAATGAATAAATGATGGTAATTTGTTACAAGGGTTCAATTTGCTAATGCAGTGGAGACGTTTTTCCTTTCTGTTTAAATGTAAACGAAATTCAAATGCAATGCACCAAAATGTAGAAAATCAAAAGACAATTAAATTTCTCAGGAAATGTTCTAATCTGAGTGGCAAACAGAAGTCTGATCAGACTTTCGGTTACCCAGGTCTGATCTGGCTCCAAACTGCTTGCATTGGAACAAATAATATTAGCCTAAACACTTTTATTGAGAAAGAAAAATATCTTCACCAATTTAATTATGTAATAGGGTATGATGAGCTAATGTTTTTTGCTAGTTATGATATTTTTAAAATGGAAATTTAATATCCTACAGGAGCCTGTTGTCATACTTAAGCTGCTACAAGTCATAGACACTACAAATATATAATCGTTTTAGTGGTTGCTTAACCCTTTCGCTCATATAAGCGCCTTTTAGAGCATTTAATGTATTCCTCCTCTGAAGAAAAAAGTTTTCATTTATACAGTCATGAAAATGTACCAAAAAGAGGATTTTCTAAATCCTAGCAGATGATAGCTTAAAGCAAGCTGAAAGTAAAGCAAAATGTGCCTTATGGCACATTCTGCTTTACTTTCAACCTGCTTAAAGTGCTCACCTGTCTTAGAAAACAGAAACTATTGTCCTTGAAACAGACTATTGGGTACAGGGTTAATTTATGTTTGCCTATTTATTCCAACCTGTAGGTGGCTACCCGAATGGCTATGGGCCGTCACCATTAATGCCTGGTGGGATGTCTAGGAAGGACTGTGCCATTGTAGATGGACTAGACCATGCCTTGTGTTTTGCCTTCCGAAGTGATAATCAGGGACCACCCAGTAACTATAAGGTAACTCTTTTATACACCTCAAGATAGCGAGAGTAGATTAAATATGAAAATCTTAAAATCTCTGAAAAATTCCTATGTCAAATGAAAATGAGCCGTGTCATGATAAAACCTGCCTTATTGCATTGCAGCTATGTACAGACCAAGAACCTTTGTCATCCAGGGCTCTTTATCTGAATTTGGTCTACACTGTCAAATATTGTATATAATACAGCAACACAAAATGCTTTAGATGCATATGGGTATTAAACAGTGTCAGACACAGCATCTGGCCTTGATCTACACTATTGCAATGCAATAAGACATGTTTAGTCATGACATGGTTCAAATAAAAGTGTTGGCAATGTTTAGATTTCTCACTAATGTCAGGAACAGTTGTTTTGCAAAATGACAAACAGTGCAGAATCTAATCAGAGGGCTAGTGAAGGAGCCCTCTGATTAGATTTTACTCTGTTTGCTTAGGATATATTTATTCTTATTTATTCTCATATAACTACCCCTGTTTTCTATAGCAAACAACAATCAAGAATATGACCTTGTCTCCAACATGTGTGAGATAAATTTATAAATATAATGATGTCACTCTAACGTCACTATCTATAGAGGCATTATTACGTTATTTGGATTTGAAAAAAAGCCTATTGCTTAAAAACAAGACTTAAAATCTTTGATTATGTGAGAAAATTGATCTAAAACTGGTCCAGAATAGAAAATTTATTAAGCTCGCCGAGGCTCGTTAAATAACAATTCCTTTCTTTTCATTAGGAGGTGCTGGATGCATTTGAAATTGCCCGATCCCAGTTCCGTAATGCCTTCATTGAAGCCTCCACGTTTGAGACGTTCACCGAGCTGCTGACTACGGTGAAGGATAAATTGCCAGTGGTGACAGGGGAGATAGGAGATGTATGGATACAAGGTGGCGGCTCTGATCCCAGGAAAACAGCCCAACTACGAGCACTCTACAGAGCCCGGGCACAATGCATTGCAGATGGTAACTTCAATTATCATATTACTTGGATTGTCATGAGATCTACTGTATAGCTAGACAGCACACATAGATCTCATCAAATATAGTCTAGTGTTTACACAATCAACCTTAATGACAAGTATACCCATCATTACCAAACATTATACCTGTAAAGAGTACACTTGCCCTATGCAAAAAGTGTAGACCCTAATCAGAGGGCTCCTAACACTGGTTGTCATATTTCAATAAATTACAGAAAACAACCCTTAACAGTCATAAATGGACTAGACTTAACTGAAAACTGGAATTGTCAAATAAAAGTTTCACGGATGAATGAGTGATGCGGCCATTCTTTGATGTTGTATGAACATCTCTAAGGAGCTATATCTTGTATTGATGATTTCTCACTATTCACATGGTACCTTAACCCATCACCCCATAAATATGCCTTTTTAGGCATTTTTAGCTCACCTGAGCCAAAGGCTCAAGGTGAGCTATTGGGATGGCCCTGTGTCCGGCGTCGTGCGTATGTGCGTCGTGCGTATGTGCGTCGTCGTTAACAATTACTTCAAATGACATCTCCTCCTATACCCCTGACAGAATTCAACCAAACTTTACAGAAATGTTCTTTGGGTCAAGCTCTTTCAAATTTGTTCAAAGAATTAAAAACAATGCAGAACTCTGGTTGCCATGGCAACCAAATTGAAAAAATAAGGAAATCTTAAAAAATCTTCTTGTCAAAAACTGCAAGGGCAAGCTTAGATATTTGGCACATAGCATCATCTACAGGTCCTCTATCAAGTTTGTTCAAATTATGCCCCAGGGGTCAAAATTGGCCCCGCCCCGGGGGTCACAGTTTTACATAGAGTTATATAGTGAAATTTTCAAACGTCTTCTTCTCTGAAACCAATGTGGCCAGAGCTTTGATATTAGGCATGGAGACACTTCTAGATGTCCTTTACCAAAATTGTTCAAATGGTTGGAGTCTGTTGCATAATTAGGTCACAGGAGCTAAAAATAGATTTTTTCAATGAAAACTTAAAAAATCTTCTTGTCTGAAACTACAAGGGCCAAAGCTTAGATATTTGGCACATTGAATCGCCTACAGGTTCTCTATCAAGTTTGCTCAAATTATGCCCCTGGGGTCAAAATTGGCCCGGCCCCGGGGGTCACGGTTTTACATAGAGTTATATAGTGAAATTTTCATACGTCTTCTTCTCTGAAACTAATATGGCCAGAGCTTTGATATTTGGCATAGTGACACTTCTAGATGTCCTATACCGAAATTGTACAAATGGTTCTGGTCCGTTGCATAACTAGGTGACAGGAGCTAAAAATAGATTTTTTCAGTGAAAACTTAAAAAATCTTCTTGTCTAAAACTACAAGGGCCAGAGCTTAGATGTATGGCTAATATCATCGCCTACAGGTCCTCTATTAAGTTTGTTCAAATTATGCCCCTAGGGTCAAAATTGGCCCCGCCCCGGGGGTCACTGTTTTACAAAGAGTTATATAGTGAAATTTTCAAACATCTTCTTCTCTGAAACTAATATGGCCAGAGCTTTTATATTCTGTATGGTGACACTTTTAAATATACCTTACATATTTTGTTCAAATTGTTCCGGTCTGTTGCATATCTAGGTCAGTCCTGGACATAAATTAATATCTCCATTTTTCCAATTATTCTCAGGTGAGCGAATATGCCCCATGGGGCTCTTGTTTTCGCTTATTCCTCCACTGAAGAAAATAGTTCCACTTTATACAGTAATGAATATGTACCATCAGAAATATTTTCTTAATCCTAGCAAATAGTAGCTTAAAGCAGAATGAAAGTAAAGCAGAATGTGCCTTAAGGGACATTCTGCTTTACTTTCAACCTGATTTAAGTGGTCACCTATCTTCAATACTAGAAAATATTGGGTTTTGGGTTATCACCTTCACTGCTATGATGTCATCTGCTGTAAACAATAGTAGTATACTTTAGTTTCTCCAATGTTAATTTTAGAAAAATTGGCTGAAGTGTAATATTGTAATGATGGAAAAAAAGATTAGATCCTGATCAAACGCCCCTTAAGACTATTTGCAAAAAGCTATTGTACTTTTGGGTAAGGCAGTGAAAGAGTTAACGCAAGTTTAGATATAGAGAATCTGTTGAGAGTTGTCCTTTAAGATAGAGCCTAAGAAAATGTTATTTAACGAGCCATTTGGCGAACTTAATTCTAAGTCAGTTAAGCAACATTTGACCTCAAAAGACAACAAGCATCAGACTCTTTCAAAACGATGTGTTTTTGTTGTTTTAATAACAATTAAGCATTGTACTATATTGGTTTCCCAATTTGACTGAATTACAGTAAAACCTGGCTATTACGACCACAAAATTGTGTTAATCATGTGTTTACTACAGGAGCTTTCTGTATTACTGTCACCTCACTTTAAGCTTTAACCTGTCTTTTATACAATCAAATAACTTTCTTTTTTGTGGTCGTAAAAGTGAGTTTTTACTGTATGTATGAAGTCGTATAATTATGTTCTATGATTATTTGTATGATGTCATACCCAGTATGTTCTTAAGTGATCTAACACAAGTTCTTAACCAGTTGTTCTAACCCGTGGATAATGAAAGTTATGTGAGAAATATAATTGTGTCGATCTATGTTTGTTTCTAGGAAAGTGTTCTGTTACTGATGTGCGGGTCTACAACGCCAGCAGATTCATGTTGAAGCTGTCAGAACATACCTGGGGGTCAGCAGGCAACTCAGTGGACAATATACACTGGCCAAATGACCAGTTTGACAAGATGGTCAACATCCCAGGTGGGATATACTTTACAAAATCAGGGTCTATGCGTATAAAGCATTTTAGTTGAGTCTCAGATGGTTCTCAAGCTTTTGATTTGTCACATTTGAGCATATGCTCAAATCTGACCCACTCAGAAGCTTGAATAAACATCTTGGACTCAGATTTGACCATATGCTTAAAGCTAACCAATCAAAAACTAGTTAATAATCTGACAGATCAAAAGCTTGATTACCATCTCAGATTCAACTCAAATGCTTTAAGCATGGAGCCAGGCCTCCATATAAGAGGGAGTAAACTAAACTTTCTGACGTTTTCACCTTTTTGTCTGCACCAAATCATACTCTCCTTATCTGTGACCCTGCAAATGTTCCAACCTTTATACTGATACCTTCTTCTACTGCATATTCACACAGTGCTCCCTCTCTACGACAACACCCATTCGGACACAAAGATCTTGTGAGTTGTTCAGAGGGAGCTGTTACAGGGAGGGAAGATTTACCTTTTACTACCTTATCCCAAAAACAATGGTTATTTCCAAAACAGTTTTGATCCTGATCAGACTCGGCGGTGTCTGATCAGGATCCAAACTGTTTGATACTCATTACAATAAGTTTTACCTAAAATTCAGATTTAAGAAATAAAAGCAGATAAAAATTATTTACAGCTGATGGTGTCATTGCAGTGAAGAGATTAACCCTTTGAACCCTAGTCCCTCATATAGGCGTCCTTTTCAAACAGTGTATATGTGAATAGTACACTTGTCCTGTGCAAACAGTGAAGACCCAGATCAGAGGGCTCCGAAAGGAGCCCTCTGATCAGGGTCTTCACTGTTTGTCATAAAGCCAAACATTGACAAAAACAATCCTTAAAAGTCAGAAATGGACTAGACTAAAATGGAAACTGGAATTGTCCATTTAAAGTTTCAGGGAGGAAAGAGTTAAACACAACTGTCTTGTTTTCGGCAACAGTGGCAAGCATTGTTGTAAGGAAGGAATCATTTGTAGAGTCTTCGTAGGGAGGGAGCACTGTATATAAACTCAACCCACTTTGAACGTCTGCCATCTTAACTACTATATTGGCTGATGAAATAAGAAAAACATTTCCCAGGAAAAAGAACAAACTCATGTCAAATAAATCCTGTAAGAAATCAGTGCAGACCCTGATCAGACAGCTGCTTCTTGAGCTGTATGATCTTGATCCACACTGTTTTCAAAATCATCAATAAACGCTTATAGCAGGATAAGTTAAATCTCTCTCCCCATCACAACCCAGTACTACATTATTACGTTTTTTACACCTTTAATTTATTACTCCACTGAAGAAAATAGTTGCATTTTATACAGTCATGAATATGCAGCATAAGAAATTTGTTATATCCTAGCAGATTGTAGTTTAAAGCAGGCTGAAAGTACGGCAGAATGCACTTTAAAACACACTTTGCTCTACTTTCAAATGCTTTAAGAGGTCAACTGCCTTCAAAATTACAAACAGGCTATCAGGTATTGGATTAAACCAAGTCTAGCTGTTCAAAACTAGCTGAACGAACAAACCTTATATCATTTCCCCATAGCCTGTTTATAGTTTTCATCTGCTGCTGTATTGAAATTTCCACTTCACACCAGAGAGTTGTGCATTATCTGTCTTTACAGGTGGAATGTATGAAAATGCTACATACTTTTGGGAGGAGCAGCGGAACTTTACTGGTCTGGCACTAGAGGCTCTAGGAGATCATCCTCTGACTAAATACATTCAGTCAGAACTAATGGAGATAGAGTACAAACAACCTGACATGACAGGTATAATAATGTTACAGGCCAGAATGTGTTGGGTGTATCCCTATATCTTCTATAACCCTTTACCCCATAGAAGCGCCTTTTAGGGTGTTCAATTGATGCCTCCACCGAAGAAAATAGCTCCAGTTTATACAGTCATGAACATGTACCATTAGAAATATTTTCTTTATCCTAGCAGATGGTAGCTTAAAACAGGCGAAAAGTAAAGCAGAATGCGTCTTAAGGCACATTTGCTTTACTTTCAACCTGGTTTAAGGGGTCACCTGTCTTCAAAATTAGAAACAGACTATGGGGTAAAGAGTTAGAGGGCAAGACATTATTCTTTCCCAATGAAAGTAATCGTTTCCATTGCAAACAATTTGATCTGAATACAAACCATTTGCAACTCCTTCTTAACCCATAAGGCTACAACATGAACATTTTATGATGATCATATAACTATAACCCTTTTGTTCAAAATTAAAGAGATAACAATCTTGTTCAAGTAGCAAACAAAATTTATTTCATGTTAACACAAAGAACCCTCCTGTCAAGTATACTCATCATTTACAGCTGTGAAAAGTACATGTGTCCTATGCAAACAGTGTAGACCCTGATCAGACCCCTCTAATCAAAGTCTGCACTGTTTGGTAGTTTGCACTTAAGTTTTAAAACATTGAAAAATGGACTAGGTTCAATTAGAATAAGGAGTGGCCTATTTGAAGTTTTAAGGGTGACTGAGTAAAGCAATCACTGCCCTTTACCAAAGAAATCATCCTTCTTTTCAGTATGTACAGTGCTCCCTCTCTACAACAACACCCAATGGAAGACACAGATTGTGCGTGTTGTTCGGAGGGAGTTGTTATAGGGAGGGAAATTCAGGCTTGGCTCACATTTGCAAACAGCTTGAATCCAGATCGGACGCCGCATAACACGGGGTCTGATCTGGATTCAATCTGTTTGTCACTAATGGTTATATTTATTCTGTCAAAATGTCCACTTAAATGTAACTTTGAGAAAAAACAGAAGACAATAATTTTGAACAGACGATATTGCAGCAGTTAAAGGATTACACATAATTGTCCTGTTTAAGGTGGTTCGACAGCGGGCGCATCTCGAGTTCCGGAAATGCTTATGACTTTCACCTGATCTTTGCGGCACGTGCTTATAGTAGAAAATTTAGATAAAGAAAAGTTTGGTCTGCTTCAGTGTCTTCTCTGTTAGCGCAGTTGGTACGGTGATTGACTTGCAATCCAAATGTTCTAGGTTCGATTCCCACTCGCTTCAAAACTTTTTTTTTAACAAATTGTCCGATTTTAGTGACTAGTCAATTCATAACGCAGTGATCAAAGGACAGGCTATGTTTAGTCACGTAATAATGAATAATATCAGATGCAAGTATAGTCAAGTGACAGCTAAATTTGTGAGAATGTATAGCCTATATGACAGATGGCAGCTTAACACAGGACACAAGTAATGCTAAAAGATAGATCCTAAAGGAGCTTTTATGCATTACTTTTATTATGCATTAAGCAGTCACTTGCCTTTAAAGATCTAAAGGCTACCGTATTCAATGGTCCCTTATTACAGGTTTGACTTATGGTATTATTTAGAGCTGACGGCATTTTAAAGTTGGACTCAAGGGAGATTACTCGTTTTGTGTTAACATTTTGTCAGACTTTCAGGAAATCATGTATAAAATGTAAATTCTACTGTAGATTTTCATTAAATGTTTGTGACTAGTAGAACTAAGTTATATCTATCTAATAAGAGTGAACTTAGTGTATGTTAAACAGCTAGATTTTTTGTAATTTGAGATTTAGTGACTTTTTCAGAATTTGACTTTTTTAAAATATTGATATTTCCAGAAAATATGTCATGAAATACTTTTGTTTGCCCAATATCTTATAGTCTATGTACATTTTACTTGAATGTACAGAAATTATTGAGTTATTTCATTTTATAAAGAAAATATTCCTGTTTATTAAAAAAGGATCTTTTCTCGACAAAAGGTCCTGTCAGAAAAAAACGACACTGTAACTTTTTTTTATTTTAACGATTTTTCACTCTCCATATGGTATATTTCAATTTAATCAAGGTTTCAAAGAATTCTGACACAGAATAAGCTGACCCGCGAACCACCTTAAGGAACTGTGGCAAGATTCATTGTAAGGAGGGAGTCGTTGTTGGGAGGGCTGTTGAGTCGTTCTTGGGAGGGAACACTGTTGTTGTTACATGACCAGGTGTAACTGTTTTGTATTTATACAGGTTTCAAGGAAGTACCTAAAGACTCACCATGTGGCTGTGGTAAGTTTAAGCTGAAGTTTGACCAGCAAGGTGCCATTGTACAGCTCACAGATCCCACTGGCACGGTACGTACACAATTCACATTCCTATGCCGACAATGTAGACTAGGGATTTATATAGCAGAAGTAAACTATAAATTTCCAAGTTTCATTCTCAGGATAATAAGGCCCAACTTTTTTGAAAAATAGTAATGATTAGTCTTAACCCTTTCCCCCAATAGAACTTTTAGCACATTCAGTTTATTCCTCCGCTGAAGAAAATAGTTCCAATTAAATCTGTCAGGAATATGTATTATAAGAAATAATTTCCATATTCTAGCAGATGGAAGCTTAAAGCAGGCTGAAAATAAAGCAGAATGCGCCAAACGGCGCATTCTGCTTTACTTTTAACCTGCTTTGAGTGGTCACCTGTTTTCAAATCTAGAAACAGGCTATGGGATAAAGGGTTAATCTGAATGGGAAACAATCACAATATTACTGTGACTCATGTATAAAGCAATAATGGGCTACTTTGACTCTCTTGTTTTAAACTTGTAAATTATAACATTGCTCTATTCTAATATTTCGACCTCTAAGGGCTTTTTCAAAGAAAATCATGTCCAAATACACATCACATTTTTGTTGCATGCTTCATTTTGGCATGGTTTTAAGCTCTAGTGTCTAAAAATTTGAATGGATTTCAATCAAAGTTTGTAAAACTATAATATGGCTATAATTTCCAGAATGAGTTCATTTATTGGAGAAATTGGTGTTATTTAAGAAATAATAAACTCGTAGGTGTTCATTACCGTGCATTAGATCACAGTTAGGAGTTGAGATGTTGAGTCATTAGATCACGAGGCCTTTAGGCCGAGTGATCTAATTACCCACATCTCAACGACTAACTGTAATCTAATGCACGGTAATGGACACATACGAATTTGTTATTTTAATTCTAACGCGACTTTTGTTATAAAAATACTATTTATGTATTACGCGTATGGGGCAAATGTAACAGCGGATGGAAACGCCACGCATGCAGTTCATTATCGGTATCCTTTGTCTATATGCCATAGGTTTCGAGTCATGTTAGAATGGTAAAGAATTATTTGCCCTTGATATGTTGAAATTTCCAAATTTAAGAGTTTTTACACTCTATAGCAACTGCAATTTTGTATGGTTTTGACAGGTGAGTGATACTCTTGTTGTTTACATTGTCTAAATTATTTATTGTTATATCCTGCTCCAACAGAACTGGGCATCAACCAAGAGTCCAATGGGGAAGTTTGTATACCAGTCGTACAGTGCTGCAGACTTTGACGAGTTCTTCAACGCTACAGTACCATACAGTACTCACTTTTTCCTCGGTATCGGCAAACCTAACATGTCCAAAAACGCCCAGCCTGTTAGCAAGATATGGCCAACTAAACTAAACACACTATATCTCAGCACTGGTAAGTGATATGCGCATCATTTCAAATATTCTTAACCCATTACCCCATAAATGCACCTTTTTGGCATTTAATTTATTCCTCCACTGAAGAAAAAGGTTCCAATTTATACAGTCATGGACATGTATCATAAGAATTGTTTTCTATATTCTAGCAGATGATAGCTTAAAGCAGGCTGAAAGTAAAGCAGAATGCACCTTAAGCCGTATTCTGCTTTACTTTCAACCTGCTTTAAGTGGTCATGTCTTCAATACAAGAAACAGGCTATGGGGTAATGGGTTAGGCAAAATGAGAACAGTAAAACCAAACAATAAAGCTGTGTTTACCCATAACTCCATAAATATATGCCTTTCAATGCCTCTATTTATTCTTACTTTAAGAAAAGTAGGGATAGAATTTACTTTGCCGGTCCCCACGCTCTTCCTTACCAACAGGTTGCCATGCAAGAGTAAACAAGCCACCATTCTGTTATTTATTTCGAAGCGACCATAGGGGGTTCGGGGGCGCTAGCCCCTGATTATTCTGTTGAAAAATGTTCGCAGAGTCCGATTTTGAGGTCAAAATCACGTTATTTTACAAGATAGCCTATTTCTCACGGGGTTCTATATGAACAGTAAAATGTCATTATTTCCCGGAATTTTTGGGGACCGGCAAAGCAAAGGCGTTCCAAAAGTAGACCTTAGTTGGGAAGTTCTGGAAATGGATCATGGATGACGTTTAAGGTATATACTCCAGTTAGAAGCTTAAAGCAGGCTGAAAGTAAAGCAGATGGCTCCACTTTCAACCTACTTTAAGTGATAACCTGTTATTAAAACTAGAAATGGGCTCTAGTTCTCTGTACAATTCCCATATTTTGCAGTATACTAGCAATGGAGACAGATTGTTGCTGAAGCAGAAAGCTCCTATATTATTATGTTTATCCTGCATTAAGGAACCACCTTTATTTAAGACTACCAATACAGTTCACTGTGATTTGTTTTGGTAATTACGAGGTGTTTACAACAGGTGACTGCTTAAAGCAATGTGACAGTAAACAGAAAGCTCTTTTATGACTTTTATAACTGTCACCATGCTTTAAGTAGTCACCTTGTTTATACAATCAATTAGCCTTCATTTTAGTTGTTATAATAGAGAGGTTTGACTGTATTTCAGATATACACTCTCTTTAGATTCGTCCAGTGTGATTGTACACATGTCTATGTAACTGTATATCAGCTATACGCTCTCTTCAGATTCTTCCAGTGTGATTGTACACATGTCTATGTTACTGTATATCAGCTATACGCTCTCTTCAGATTCTTCCAGTGTGATTGTACACATGTCTATGTTACTGTATATCAGCTATACGCTCACTTCAGATTCTTCCAGTGTGATTGTACACGTGTCTATGTAACTGTATATCAGCTATACGCTCTCTTCAGATTCTTCCAGTGTGATTGTACACATGTCTATGTAACTGTATATCAGCTATACACTCTCTTCAGATTCGTCCAGTGTGATTGTACACATGTCTATGTTACTGTATCTTAGCTATACACTCTCTTCAGATTCGTCCAGTGTGATTGTACACATGTCTATGTTACTGTATATCAGCTATACACTCTCTTCAGATTCTTCCAGTGTGATTGTACACATGTCTATGTTACTGTATCTTAGCTATACACTCTCTTCAGATTCGTCCAGTGTGATTGTACACATGTCTATGTTACTGTATATCAGCTATACGCTCACTTCAGATTCTTCCAGTGTGATTGTACACATGTCTATGTTACTGTATCTTAGCTATACACTCTCTTCAGATTCGTCCAGTGTGATTGTACACGTGTCTATGTAACTGTATATCAGCTATACGCTCTCTTCAGATTCTTCCAGTGTGATTGTACACATGTCTATGTTACTGTATCTTAGCTATACACTCACTTCAGATTCGTCCAGTGTGATTGTAAACATGTCTATGTTACTGTATATCAGCTATACACTCTCTTCAGATTCGTCCAGTGTGATTGTACACGTGTCTATGTAACTGTATATCAGCTATACGCTCTCTTCAGATTCTTCCAGTGTGATTGTACACATGTCTATGTTACTGTATCTTAGCTATACACTCTCTTCAGATTCGTCCAGTGTGATTGTACACATGTCTATGTTACTGTATATCAGCTATACACTCTCTTCAGATTCGTCCAGTGTGATTGTTCACATGTATGTCTATGTTACTGTATATCAGCTATACGCTCACTTCAGATTCTTCCAGTGTGATTGTACACATGTCTATGTTACTGTATATCAGCTATACACTCTCTTCAGATTCGTCCAGTGTGATTGTACACATGTCTATGTTACTGTATATCAGCTATACGCTCACTTCAGATTCGTCCAGTGTGATTGTACACATGTCTATGTTACTGTATATCAGCTATACGCTCACTTCAGATTCGTCCAGTGTGATTGTACACATGTCTATGTTACTGTATATCAGCTATACACTCTCTTCAGATGTGTCCAGTGTGATTGTACACATGTCTATGTTACTGTATATCAGATATACACTCTCTTCAGATTCGTCCAGTGTGATTGTACACATGTCTATTTTACTGTATATCAGCTATACACTCTCTTCAGACTCCTCCAGTGTGATTGTGCACATGTCTATGTTAGACAGTGAGAGTATGACCAACTATGGAGCCCCAGCCAAGGTCATGGTACAGTACAGCTGTGCCCAGTCTGCTGCCAAGTCACGTATGTTGTTTGTTTATCCCCAATTTATACCATTACCCCATAAATATGCCTTTCTACACCTCTAATATATTCCTCCACTAAAGAAAATAGTTCCACATTATTATTGTCATGAATGTTTACCATAAAAATAGTTTCTATATTCTGGTAGATAGTGACTTTAAGCAGGCTGAAGTAAAGCAGAATGTGCCTTAAGGAGCATTGTGCATTTTAACTTTCAACCTGCATTAAATGGTCCCTTGTTTTCAAAATTAGAAACAGGCTATTTGGTAATAGGTTATACCATAAAAGGCCAGAGGAATACAGAGAAAGATTTATGAAATAGGGTTTGTAATGCATAGTTAACTGTATATTACGTTATGGTTAAGCATTTGTAAGTGATGTCTCAGGATCCAAACTGTTTGTTACTCAGAATGTATAATGCATATGAATACAGGAAAATAACTTAAAAATGAAGCTAATGTCATTTTGTTGTGGGGATTGTTATAGATATAAGGATTGTAAATGCGAGATATTTCACAAAGAGAGAGGGGGACGTATACAGAAAACTCAGTAGCGATTCCCTACTCTTATTCGATGGTTATTTCCGATACCCAGTGTAAATAACTGATCAATACATTTGGCTTCAGGGTGAGCTTTTGCAATCCTTGAATGTCCGGCGTCCGTCGTTCGTCGTCCGTCGTCAACAATTTTAGTGTTTATTCTCTAGAGGTCACAATTTTAATCCAAACTTTCTGTAACTTGCTCAGATTGTATATTACCATAAGAGTTCGAATGAGTTCGATTATGGTTGAAATCTGACCAATAGATCAAGAGTTATGAACCTTTGAATTGCTGAAAATGCCATATTTAACAGTGTTTCACTCTAGAGGCCACAATTTTTATCCAAACTTTCTGTAACTTGCTCAGATTGTATATTACCATAAGAGTTCGAATGAGTTTGATTATGATTGAAATCAGACTAAAAGTTCAAGAGTTATCTACCTTTGAACTGCTGAAAATGCCATATTTAACAGTGTTTACCCTCTAGAGGCCACAATTTTTATCCAATCTATGTCAAACGTGCTCAGATTCAATATGACTATAGGAGTTCAGATGAGATTGATTATGATTGAAATCAGACGCATAGGTCGAGAGTTATCTACCTTTGAATTGCTGAAAATGCCTCATTTAAGGGTGTTTACACTCTAGAGGCCAGTTTTTACACAATCTTTCTCAAACTTGCTCATATTGTATATGACCTCAAGAGTTCAAATGAGTTTGATTATAGTTGTAATCAGACGCATAGGTCAAGAGTTATCTACCTTTGAATTGCTGAAAATGCCATATTTAACAGTGTTTCTACTCTAGACGCCACAATTTTTATCCAGTCTTTTTCAAACTTGCTCAGAT
Source organism: Gari tellinella (assembly GCA_922989275.2). Taxonomy (NCBI): domain Eukaryota; kingdom Metazoa; phylum Mollusca; class Bivalvia; order Cardiida; family Psammobiidae; genus Gari; species Gari tellinella. The sequence continues at coordinate 26,688,965 of OV277862.1, forward strand.
TGTATATTACCATAAGAGTTGCAATAAGTGTGATTATGGTTGAAATCAAACTAATAGGTCAAAAGTTATCTGCCCTTAAATAGCTGAAAATGCCATATCTAACAGGGTTTACACTATTGCAACTACAGTTTTCATTGAATTTTGATTATACTTGCACATAAAGTATACAGCTATAAGTTCTCAAAGGAGTGCAATTAATTATTGTTGAAATCTTATTGTTGTGGCAATAGTTATCTGCCCTTGATATACTTTGAAATGCTAGAAAAGGCTTCATTTCAGTTTAGTTTAGGTTCTAGATAAATCTGCCCTTGATGTACTCTACTATACTAGAATTATGAGGTTGTATTCCAAAACTGTTTACATGCTATACTACAAATTTGAATGGATTTAGATTAAAAGGAGAGAAACAGAAAGGTAAAGCTATCAGGCTTCAGTACAAGAGGTGAGCGATATCAGGGCCTTCAGGCCCTCTTGTTATAAAGTCTTATCCGAAGGAATTGGTTGGGCGGGGTATCTATCTCACGACCCCTGGTATCGTAGTTGAGCGCGTTACGCCTCAACCACGTCTGACGGCGAGTGTAAAAAAAATAATTTAAAACAGTATTTTATGGTCAAACAAACGGTGTTAATTCAGTAACGCCTTTGTCCAGCATCACTTATAAAAGCCTGACGTCGACGTCACGCATAGTTGAACGGCTATTCAACGTCGCTCAATCAAGATATTCGTCCAACAACATGTTTTCCGAATGTGCGGCTTGAAAGCGAATGCACGAGAAAAGTATCAAAACAATGTCCCTCCAGTTCACGATTTTCTCGTGCAAATTGAGTATTTTGTCGTTTCTCGGTTCACTGAGACTTCAAACATAATTTTTTTAATTTGATAAGGATATGACATTTCTATGTCCGTCAATAGCCAACACACAAAAAATTGTGCAGAAATTCTTATAAATAAAATATATATAGCGAAAAGTAAAGTGCAAAGTGCACAGTACAAAGAGTCATTAAGTGTAATTGTCTGATTTGTTTGTGTATTGGGGCAATTTATCTGCCCATCTAGAGAAACTTGAAAGATTAATATCTCAAAGAGTTGTCTATTCAGTGTGAAAATCCAGTTTATAAACTTTAATTGTAATATTTAGAAAAAAGTTGAAGATCATAATATGTACAATTATTTCCTTATTTTATGTAAATCACATTATTCTGTATATTTAAAGACTATTTCATGTATTCATATTTTATAATTGTAAGAGATTTATTGAAATGTGATGCAAATAAAAAATAATGTCATAAAGGGAGGTAATAAAACTGAAAATTGATCAATGAGCCAAAATACTATTAGTTACACGGCATTCCGGCAGGGTGTACGGGCTGGTATGACGGTTTTGTATTCCGTATTTCCTGAGCGCGAAGCGCGCAGGAAATACGGAATACAAAACCGTCATACAAGCCCGTACACCCTGCCGGAATGCCGTGTAACGAATTTATTTCCAGTCTAGATCCAATACAAGAAAGACAACATGGTGTTGTTTACTTGATCCTAAATTGACACTTGAAATTGACAACAGTTCACTGAAATCTCTCACGCTAGAGCATAAAAGTCTATACAGTTAAACTTCGATGTTTGGAACTCGCATAAGTAGAATCTAGTACCTGCATTTCTACTGATGAATGTCATAAACCTGCTTCTGTTGAACATATCCGTATTTCAAGCTAAAAAAAGTTGCATATCCACCTTTTAAACTTTAAAATACCGATATGTTCGAGTGAACAAAATTCAAGATAGGCCCTAAGTTTAACTGTATCTAACATGATTACGTCATCACATTGGAATGTGGGCATCTTAAAAATGTTCATTACATGTAGCCTACCAAAATATTTCGAACGGACATTTATGTTTTATGAAACACTGTAACGATAAGTTTTAACAAATGAACGGAAATAATCAGGAGCGAACGAATGAATACGTAGGTCAGTGGCTATGCATATCGAGTTAAGTCTATTTGGGTTGATTTCGATAAAAATATTGATCTAGATATGTCCTAATTATGTGTCAATTTCATTATAAACCAGTGACAAGTGCCATTTCATTTCCAGTCTTTTGTTTACCATGGTGACGGCGCGGGTGGGGTAATCAGGGAAAACAAAGCAAGAAATTAGCATTTAATCGATATTTGAGTTACACATGCGCATAATGATAGATTCAATACAGTTTTTAATTGAGATTTCTTTTTATTTCTTGATAAACAATTGCTTAATAAACAGAAAAAGAGATATTATTGACGCGAATCGATCGAGGGAGAAACATCTATTAAGTCACGTGATCCGTACTACCTGGCAAAATCAATGAATACGGTCTCGTACACAGTGGTCACATGTGCAGTTTTAGCCAATCAGAGTCCAAGAATTTATGATGCCTGGAAATAAAGTATTTTATGGATGAATCACATGCAGATAAATTGTATAACTGTTCAAATACTATCAACGTAAAGACATTACTCACGTCCGCTCAATGATAATGTAACTATAGATGTCAGTAATAATTTCTGACTGCTACATCCAGTTAGTATTGTTCAATTGTTGTTAATTATTTGTATTGTATGAAATGCCTTTTGTTTTATGTACCTGTTTATATGTTGAGGGCCTCATGGAAGATTGGTCTTTACCAAATGAGCTCTCTCATTAAATAAAGTCTTTATTATTATTACTATTATCACTATTATTATTATCATTATTATTATTATTATTGAGCAATAAGAAGAGTAAAATTAATTGAAATAATCTGGTTTTGTTTGCAGATTAGGTGGCTACTTGAAGCAGGTTGAAAGTAAAATAGAATGAACCTTAAGGCACATTCTGCTTTACTTTCAGTGTGCTTTAAGCAACAGTCTTCTAGGATATAGAAAATATTTCATAAGGGCCCTATTCAAGATTGTATAAATTGGAATTTATATAATTTTATTCTGTGGAGAAATAAATTAAAGGCATAAAAGGGCATATTCATGGGGTAGTGGGTTAATGGACACTATATGGACCAGTTTCCATGTAGGTCTAATCCACTTTGACTATTTCAGGTGTTTTTGTACAAGATATTTCTAAGTAACAAACAGTGCAGGCCGTGATCAGAGGGCTCCTCAAGGAGCCCTCTGATCACGGTTTGCACTGTTTGCATAGGGCAAGTGTACTCCTTATAAGTACACTGTTTGTAAGTTGTGAGTATACTTGTAGCTAGGGTTTAAATGTGTTAACTATGAATGTATTTGATGTATACAGGAATAGACATCACTGTCCAGTGGATTAACAAAGTACCTACGAGATTACCAGAGGGTCTCAACTTTCTCTTCATGCCAACCCAGAAACCTGGTTACCACTGGCTGATGAACAAGATACAGGAACTAATAGATCCACTCACAGTGGTGAACAATGGGAGCCAGCGACTGCATGGTCAGTATCAAACTTGAGCTAGTCATTCAGTGAAATTGCCGGACATGAGCCCCAAGGTCGATTTTGTGAAGGCAGACAGGTGTCGCAGGCTGTTTTGTGTGGGCAGATAAAAACATAAAAACATATAATATAGAATAAAGAATATAATACATAAAACTAGAGACATGTACCTTTGTATGGGGTGGGGACTCCTCTTGGCCCACGCAAACTGACCAGGGGTCTCATACCGGTCTGTGCAAAACATAGATTGATACATGTAAATTACAACACAGTATTTAGACAATTTAGAAATATCATTCAAATTGAGGATGGAAACTACGGATGTCAAAAAGAACATTGTTTATGATCATTGCCTTTTTTGACGGTTGGCTGCTTATAGCAGACTGACCTCCAAAAACTCTAGCATTTTGCATGCATCTAGGTGGTAGAATAAAATCAATTGTCTAACAGACACAGCTACACCGATCTCTTATAGTTCACATTTAGTTTAGATATGTAAATAAACTTGTGTATTTTCCCATTTTCAGGAATAAACCGGGGAGTTTACTATGTGGACAAATCTTTCCATGGTTTGGAGATATCCTCTACAGATTCTGCTCTAGTTACCATGGTGACTGAGGACTATTTTGTCTCTGCAATACCGCTGCCCCTCACAAAGATTGCCTCAGTGTCAGGTGTGGCATTCAACATGTACAACAATGTATGGGAGACCAATTACATCTTCTGGTACCCCTACAGAAGTATGGACAAGAACCAGAAGTTCAGATTCTCCTTAACCTTTAAGACACATTGACGACAGGTTATGTCTCAAATAGATTAACCCATTACCTCATACCCTGTTTCTAGTTTTGAAGATATGTGACCACTTAAATCAGGTTGAAAGTAAAGCAGAATGTGCCTTAAGGCACATTCTGCTTTACTTTCAACCTGCTTTAAACTACCATCTGTTATGATGTAGAAAATATTTTGTATGGTGCATTTTCATGACTGTATAAAATGGAACTATTTTCTTAAAGGGAGGAAAACATATATTTATGGGGTAATGGGTTAAACACATTTTTTTATAGCATAACATTCCAGAAAGATTTAAAATCTCCCTGGTGCTAAATTCTTTTGATATTTTTGTTAAGATATACAGTGAAACCTCTTGTAATCTGCACTCAGAATAATTCTTAAATTCCAGTCTTTATGACAGATGACAGGTTGATGCAGAACAAAGTAATGCAGAAGGCTTATATTATTGGTATATATTTAAGTAGCATCTCTGGGGATGGAATCTACCGAACCACAGGATCGCGAGAGAGGCCTTGAGAGGCAGACAGGCCTCACTGTTGTTAAAGGATTACTAGTTTGGTCTGTATAAACTATACAGCAGGATGAGGATGAAGATGATGATGATATTGCATTAAGCTGCTTTCTGCCATAAAGACTCCTGGTTTTGAAATGCTGATTATCAAAGGTTTGAATGAGGATGATGATGATATTGCATTAAGCTGCTTTTTGCCATAAAGACTTCTGGTTTTGAAATGCTGATTATCAAAGGTTTGAATGAGGATGAAGATGATGATGATATTGCATTAAGCTGCTTTTTGCCATAAAGACTCCTGGTTTTGAAATGCTAATTATCAAAGGTTTGAATCTCATGCAAATTTTAGCTTTAACGTTTTCTCTGTACTTTTTTAACCCCTTACCTAATGGCCTGTTTCTAGTATTGCAAACAGGTGACCACTTAAAGCAGGTTGAAAGTATAGCAGAAGAGGCACCAAGTCTTTACTTTCAGTCAGTGGAAGAATGAATTAAAGGGATAAAGGCATGAACAAGCATTTCTATGATAAATAGATAACGGTTTAACCCATTCCCCCATAAATACACCTATTTAAGCGTTTAATCTATTCCTCCACTGAAGAAAAATAGTTCCATTTTATATAGCCATGAATATGTAATATAAGAACTATATTCTATATCCTGGCAGATGGTAGTTTAAAGCAGGCTGAAAGTGAAGCAGAATGTGCCTTAAGGCACATTCTGCTGTACTTTCAACCTGCTTTAAATGGTCACCTGTCTTCAAAACTAGAAAACAGGGTATTGGGGAATTGGTTAATAGACAATCAAGTTGAAAATGTTATGTTGGCATGTGCAATTCTGTTAGTTATGTATGGTATACAGTAAAACCTCTCTCTTATGGCTACTAAAAAGAAGGCTCATTGGTTGTGTAAAACACATGTGGGAACTTAAAATAATTTGAAAGTAAAACATAACGAGCTTTCTGTTACACTTTCGCCTTGCTTTTAAGCAGCCACCTGCCTTCAACACAAAATAATTAGATAATTAAGTCGTTGTTTTAGAGAGGATTTACTGTATTTGATTATAATTTATCTCTGTTAATATACTCAGGAACTCAATATGTTATTGTTTTTGGGTATATAAACTATTTTCTGTGTTTTAAATAAAGTTAACCAGTGTATGTATATTTTGCAACTGTGTAGACTCTGATCAGAGAACTCCTTATAGAGCCCTCTGATCAGGTTATGCATTGGTTTCTTTACTTCTATATTTCTCAGATGTTTTCGAAAAACAGTTCTTAAAGTCAACATTAACTAGTCTTTTTAAAAAATCAGCATAAAGTGTTAAGTAACCTAAATTTACCCATTACATTGAGTCTTTCTTTTATTGATGTTTGCAGCCCTTCCTCTCTTCAACAACACCCAGTGGGGAAAAAAGATAATGTGTGTTGTTCTGAGGGAGTTGTTATAAGGAGGGAAATTGGCCTACATTTGCAAACAGTTTGAGCACTCGTCTTTATGTTTCTTCTGTCAAAATGTCCAATATGGAACTTTGAGAGAAAATTGCAGATGACAATTTTAAGTAGACAACTCTACAGCAGTGAAAGTGTTAAGACATAAATGTCTTGTTTTGGAAACAGGGAAAGTGTGGTTGTAAGGAGGGAATCATTGCTTGGATGGCCGTTGTAGGGAGGGAGTACTGTATTTACTTATTACCACATAAGAGAATGTCACCAGGTAGAAATCTTGTGACCATCTCTTCTTATTCAGTCATTTAGAAGAGAATCATTTACAAAGAATGAACAGATAAACTTTTACCTTCAAACAGAGATCCAGATAGGGGAGTTTTTCAAAAGTTAAAACCCGTTTTTCTGCATTAAACCCTTTGTTTTCACTACTCATTAGAATCGTCTCTTGGAGACGATTCTAATGAGTAGTAACACCAAAGGATTTGGTGCTGAAATGAGTGAGAAAATCTTGGATTTGTTCAGTTTACTCCCTCTTATTTGAAGCCCTGTTCAAAGATACAAATAACTCTGATTGTTAATGTCAAATTTAGTATTCAGAGCTCCAGAAAAGGCGAGTAAATCAAATACTTACCTTTTATTTGGCCTTCAAACCCTATGATGGGACTCCTTGTTAGAACTGTCTCTAACAGAGGATTCTATTGTCCTGTCAAAATATAGAGTTTAATGTTGACACAAAGGAGAAAATATTGGAAGTATTCATTTTCATCTTATCAGGTCACATAAGGGGGCATAGTGTTTCACAAACACATCTTGTTATGCCCCAGCAAAGTTAGGTGGAGTGGCAGTAAGAAATTGCCATTTCTCTCTGATGACTTGGTCAGTTTTTGCATTTAGCTACATTTCCCTGGCCAGACTTTGCATTTGGCATATTGTATTTGTATGTTTTTACTAACACATTTTCAAAGTCTATGTGCAATCATACTATCTTTAAACTTGAAACATAAGTTAACAAACTCTGCAAACAGTCAGATCCAGATCTGGTCCTATGTTCAGATTGGCCTGATCTGGATCCCTACTGTTTGTCACTCCCGTACTTGCACTCATTGTATAAAAGTATAAGTTCTTGAAAGAAGTGCAATTATTTGTTGAATTCCTGAGGTCATTGTGCCATGGCCCTTGATCATCAGATGTACTCAACTATACCAGAATATGTTGTATTCCAATATTGTTTTACACTCTAGTCTACAAACTTAAATGGGTTTAGATTGATATCGGTGAAACTCAAAAGTTAAAGCTATCAGGCTCCATTACAACAGGTGAGGGATATCAGGGCCCTCTTGTTTATTATTACTTTCATAGTAATATATTGACTGTAAAAAATCGTAAATTTGGGACACCCTGCATTAAACTGCATAACTGTAAAAATTGAACCAATTGCTTTTACCACACAGCATTTTGTCCAAAAGATGCAAACTAAATGACAAACAATGTAGACCCTGATCAGACTGCTCCTGAGGTAGTAGTTTGGTCAGGGTCTACACTGTTGGCTCGGGATGACCTTCCCAATACTTAGGGTCATTATGACAGTAATTGTTTTAATAGGAATCTCATTAGAATAGTGTTGTATGTTGTTTGAGGATTTTTTGTCTGTGTCCATTTGTTTGTCTTTCTATCCAAGTGGCCACTAAACTCATACACCCTTGAAACTTAAAATGGACAATTCCAGTTTAATATTAAATCTAGTCCATTTTAGATTATTTAGGGTTGATTTTAGCCATAAAATGCAAAATGACAAACAGTTCAGACCCTGATCTGAGGACTCCTTAAGGATCCCTCTGATTAGGGGCTTCACTGTTTGCATATGACAACTGTACTCTTCATGAGTACATTGTTTGTTATTGACGAATACACTCATAGCTAAGGTCAAATGTGTTAATGTAAAATTATAGTTGGCATTTGGAATTAAATCATGGGCTAAGGAAAACAAGCAAACAAGGGGTTATGTTTAAGTACGTTTTACATGTCAGGAAAAGGTAAAGTAAATCTTTAACATATTACCTGATAGATGTTTCTAGTATTGAAGACAAGTGACCACTTAAAGCTGGTTGTATGTGCATTCTGCTTTACTCTCAGCCTGCTTTGAGCTTCAATCTGCTTGGATATAGAAAATATTTCTTATGGTACATATTCTTGGCTGAACTATTTTCTTCTGTGGAGGAAAAATAAAAGGCGTATTTAGTGGGTAATGGGTTAAGGATGAATGTGTATGTATTCGCCTTTACTGAAGCTTGTCAAATAAGCCTTGTCTGAAGGTGGTCACATGTCAAAACTGCCTAGTTCCTAGACCACCGCACCAACTTTTAACCCATTAACTCATAAGCGATTAACAATTATCAGTGCTCACCTCAATGCATGCTAGTTGATTAAAGTGAGTCAAAATGAGTTAGTATAAGGCTATTGCGCAATGAGTCAAAATGAGTCAGTATGGCTTAATGGGTTAATGCATACCATTAGTTTTGTTGGATCATGGGCAAGAGTGGGCAAAAAAATTCATGTTTATGAGCAAAAATACCAGTAAGCTAAGTAATGTTATTTCAAATCATCCATATTTTTGGTCCTTGGCGGCCAGGATATTGTCTTCTAACCCATTAACTCGAAGCCAGTTTCTAGTTTTGAGGACATGTGACTGCTTAAAGCGTGTTGAAAGAATTTAACAGAATGCTTCTTAAGATGCATTCTGCTTTACTTTCAGCCTGCTGTAAAGTACAATCTGCTAGAATATAGATTATATTTCCTGTGTTGCAGATTCATTACTGTATAGAATGGATTTATTTTCTTCAGAGGAGGAATTAACCCTTTGAACCCTAGTCCCGCATATAGGCGTCCTTTTCAAACAGTATACATGTGAAAAGGGCACTTGTCCTATGCAAACAGTGAATACCCAGATCAGAGGGCTCCTTTCGGAGCCCTCTGATCTGGGTCTTCACTGTTTGTCATAATGCAAAACATTGACAAAAACAACCCCTATAAGTCAGAAATGGACTAGACTAAAATGGAAACTGGGATTGTCCATTTAAAGCTTTAGGGAGGAAAGAGTTAATTACATGCGCAAAAAGGTGTATCAATGGTGTTGAGGGTAAAACCGGTTTTGTGCTCATATTATTACTGGAGATATATCACTGTGGGACTGTCAAACAGTATGCTTCCTGATCAGATGCCGAGTTAATTGGCATCTGATCAGGGACCAAATTATTTCCAAATGCACTCCGGCCTAATTAACTGAATTGGTTATCATTTTAAAGATAATGCTATTTTTATGTGTGGATGAATCTCTTGCTGAGTTAATTGCAAGTTTTAAATGCAATAAACATTTTGTACTAGAATTGTGCTTTAATAATCACAGAAATAAAATAATAAAATTGTAAAAATGTATCTTCTAGTCTTTCTTTGTTTGTTCACCTACAATCAATCACCCACCTAGCAATTCACGGTCTTTAATTTCGAAATCTTTTAACACAGCTTTTGTTTTAGGTTGGGCTTTCAACTCTCTAAACTATTTATAACCTTTGACCTAACCCATCAACATATACAATTAAAGATTACGGTAGATAGATCTACTATATTAAATCCATTTCAATTCAATTCAAATTTTATTTATTAAAGTCGGTTCATATAAAATCATTTTATCACATGTTAACATTAGCTATATGTATAGCTTTTTAGCTCACCTGAGCTAGCTCAGGGTGAGCTTTTGCAATCCTTGAATGTCCGGCATCCGTCGTTAGTCGTCAACAATTTTAGTGTTTACACTCTAGAGGCCACAATTTTAATCCAATCTTGCTGTAACTTGCTCAGATTGTATATTATTATAAGAGTTCGGATAAGTCCGATTATGGTTGAATTCTGACTAATAGGTCAAGAGTTATCTACCTTTGAATTGCTGAAAATGCCATATTTAACAGTGTTTACACTCTAGAGGCCACAATTTTTATCCAATCTTTCTCAAACTTGCTCAGATTGTATATTACCATAAGTGTTCGGATGAGTTCAATAATGGTTGAAATCAGACTAATAGATCAAGAGTTATCTACCTTTGAATTGCTGAAAATGCCATATTTAAGGGTGTTTACACTCTAGAGGCCACAATTTTTATCCAATCTATTTCAAACTTGCTCAGATTGTATATGACTGTAAGAGTTTTGATGAGTTTAATTATGGTTGAAATCAAACTAATAGATAGAGAGTTATCTACCTTTGAATTGCTGAAAATGCCATATTTTACGTTGTTTACACTCTAGCGGCCACAATTTTTATCGAGTTTTTTACAAACTTGCTCAGATTGTATATTACCATAAGAGTTCGAATAACTGTGATTATGGTTGAAATCTGACCAATAGGTCAAGTGTTATCTGCCCTTGAATTGCTGAAAATGCAATATCCAACAGTGTTTACACGTTTTCAATTGATTTTGATTATACTTGCACACAAATTATATAGCTATAAGTTCTCAAAGGTCAGTGCAGTTATTGTTGAAATCTAATCATTGTGGCAATATAGTTATCTGCCCTTGATATACTTTGAAATGCTAGAAAATGCCTCATTTCAGTATTGTTTAGGCTCTAGTTATCTGCCCTTGAAAAACTCTAATATACTAGAATTCTGAGGTTTGTATTCCAAAATTGTTTACATGCTATACTACAAGTTTGAATGGATTTAGACTAAAACATGTGAAACAGAAAGGTAAAGCTATCAGGCACAGTCATGGAGGAAGTATACCTCCTCCATGGCACAGTGCAACAGGTGAGCGATATCAGGGCCTTTAGGCCCTCTTGTTACCGACCAGTATCTAATAATATGTAGATTTTAGCGCAGTCCCACAACGTTTCTTGCTACCAATCCGCAACTGTAATAGGCCCCGGTATACCTCTCTAAATGTCTGTTGTTTTATACCCGACCCGAACGTTTGATGTTTTGTCTTTGCACGATGCAGCGCTAATCACGGCTCGCCGGTTTGTTTACTATTCGAGAAAATTATAAAATGATTCATTTCATTTACTGAATTGGAAGAAACTAGAAGGGTTGCGAAATAATTTGATACAACGAACACGTCTAAATTGGAAAGTTCTTAGAGAGAAAGTTAGGTTTGATCATTAATGGGATTGAGACCATCAAGTAATCGCCCCCGGATTTTCATGTTTTATGTGAAGGCCCAGCTGTCAGTTTATCATGTTTTTGGATTGTCGGGTCTTCTACTCGTATTCAGTCGTGACTCGTCTGTATATGTATCTGTATGGTACTCGGAATAAGCAAAATGAGCAAAACTTATTGAGGAAATTGTGTGTGCGCAAAGATGTTAATTAGTAACGTGGGTAAAAATCAAAAACCTGGTTTTAAAGCACTTTAGACAATTCAGTATCAATCCATTTCTAGAATATACCAAGTATACTCGTCATCACAATACTCGCGGCATCAATATTTACTTTTCCAGTCCCCACGCTCTTCCTTATCATCAGGTTGTCATGCAAGAGTAAACACGCCACCTTTAATTTCTGTCTTTCATTTCGAAACGATTATGGGGTGTTTGGGGGCGCTAGCGGCCTAGCCCCTTATTATTCTGTTGAAAAAGGTATGCAGAGTCTGATTTTGAGGTTAAAATCCCGTTAATTTCCAAGATAGCCTATTTCTCACGGGGTTCTTTATGAACAGTAAATTTTATTTCATTATTTCCCGGAATTTTTGGGGACCGGCAAATTAAACAAGACATCGCCTATCTGGGTGTTTACATGTCAATCACAGTTGACCTACTTTGCACAACCTGATCTAAAATCATTTAGTTATCATGCGGTTATAAACTTTAGTCTTAACATAAATTTGGGGCACTCTGACCATTTACTGTTGGGTCTACAGAGCTTGACTTATATACCACAAGAATTGTGATGTGACGTCATGTTTACAAAATTGCCGACTGGCACAAGATTGAATTGAATCTATAGTGTTTGAAATTATTATACATAAGGTGTCTAGCAAAACTAGAAACAGGCTATGGGTTAATAGTAAAGGAATATCATTAACATAATCAACCTTTATCAAGATCAAACACCTACTGTTTATCATTGACTGATCTTGGTCCAAACTGTTTTGCAAATGCAACTAAAATCCTGATGTGATTGGAGTCTACACTGTAAGTTTTATATTGGGCATGTTTAAATTGCAATAAGTGCTTAAATTCATTAATTAAATACATAATTATAATTAATAGTGGGGTATTGTCCTAGTGGGTAATTGTCCTGGTGGGTAATTGTCCGGTGGGTACTTGTCCTAGTGGGGAATTGTCCTACACTCTTTTTAACTTTAGTAAATTGAAGTAATATTCAGAAACTAAGTCCTGTCTTTGAATAAAAAAAGCATGAAAACTTGTATTTTGTCACAGAATGTTATAAAAGACTCGGTGGAGCTGGGGAACTGATTGATCAGTTAAGATATTTACAATGTTTACCACCAGTGAATATGTTGTGCTATTACACTTCTTTCAACTTTTTGTCATCTTAAGAAACTGAGATGAGGAAAAATCAAAATCTAAAATCCTTATTTCTCCATTGAATCATGTATTGTTTGTGACTACTTCTTACAGGTTGTCTCAAACTAACAATTCTAATAAGTAGTAACAAAATAGTTGTTTGCAACATTATGGAGAAAACAATTGAAATGGGTTTTTTTCCTCATTCTCTTTTGTAGCCCAGTTTTTCATACTGTTTCACATTTATACATCAGGCATAATTTTGATGACTGATATTAAAATAAAGCTAGTTGAAACAACTCCCAAGACTTATTTTTCACATTTTCACCCTGATATAATCATTGTTTTAGGTTTTTGCCATTTTAGCCGGTTTTTTCCAGTTTTTGCCACTGGCAAGGAAAAAACTAGATTTTTGCCGGCAAAAACCCAACCCTGCACAAGAATAAATATTTTTTTCATTGTTTAAATCATGCAGATCAGGATTTCTCGTACAGTAATAATAATTAAATACTGCGAGGAAGAGTGCCAAAATTTAAGTAAACTGTTTGTTTATTTACAGCTTTCATTTAATCATTAAGTACCGCGAGAATACAGATGAACAGTATAAATCAAATTTAGAGTGTAAAAATCAAACTTTGAGAAACAATAATATGATGTTAAAGAAGAAATTGTCAATTACTTCAACTTGTCAGCGATAATATTCGTGTTCGACCCCCAGGGCATGCGTAACCAGTTTCCATCGATTTATCCCATTAATTGCCAGAGGAATGTCAACCCCATCATATGCATTCCCTTTCATGATATCGTTTTACACTAGTCATTAGGTTTTTTATGTCAAAATGTCCATCACATGACTTTGAGAAAGACAGCAATTTTAAGCAGATAATATTGAAGCAGTAAAGGCGTTAGACATAATAATAATTGTCCTGTTTAGGGAACTGTGACAAGAGTCTTTGTAAGGAGAGAGTTGTTGTTGGGAGGGCCATTGTAGAGAGGGAACAATGTAGATGCCTAATGGCTGACCATAACTTCTGGCATGTGATGATCTGGTAGCTATAAGGTGTCTGTTGGCAGGGATGTCTACAGGACCATTTCTGATCTTGCAGAGCCTTTGTCCTTCTTAATTCTAATGATTCCCATTCAAGATGAACCAGCATGCTGGCTACACTGCTTGTGTTGTGGAATCTCCTCTGAACCATTTCAACTTATGTATCTGTTCCTTGGTTTATGGATTAAGGACAGTCTTTATTTCTGTAATAAACCTTATGGTATCACTACTCATTAAAATTTCCTCTTCGAGTAACACCTTGGGGTTTAAAGCAGACAGGTAGGAGAAAATGTTAGAAAATCCATACTATAAGGTACTTTGGTAATATACACCAAAGTACAAAAAAATAATCCAACAGAAATTCTGTCAGAATGCAGTGGGAAACTCACATTAACAGAGCAACAAAAAGGGCCCTTTTTAGCTCACCTGGCACGTAGTGCCAAGGTGAGCTATTTTGATTGTCCTCTGTCCGTCGTCGTTCGTTCGTGCGTCGTTCGTCGTCAACAATTTCTTTAAACGACATCTCCTCCGAAACTACTGGATAGAATTTTACTAAACTTGGCCTGAATGATCCTTATATGGTCCTCTTATAAGGTTGTTCAAACAATTCCGGTCCGTTGCATATCTAGGTCACAGGAGCTAAAAATAGATTTTTTAATGAAAACTTAAAAAACCTTCTCGTCTGAAACTACAGTACCCTGAGCTTAGATATTTGGCACAAAGCATCATCTTCAGGTCCTCTATCAAGATTGTTCAAATTATGTCCCTGGGGTAAAAAATGACCCCGCCCCGGGGTCGTAAATTTACATAGAGTTATATAGTGAAATCTTCAAACATCTTTTTCTCTGAAACTAATATGGCCAGAGCTTTGATATTTGGCATGATGACTCTTCTAGAAGCCCTTAACCAATATTGTAAATATGGTTCCGGTCCGTTGCATATCTAGGTCACAGGAGCTACAAATAGATTTTTTCATGAAATCTTAAAAAATCTTCTAGTCTGAAACCACAGTACCCTGAGCTTACATTTTTGGCACAAAGCATCATCTTCAGGTCCTCTATTAAGATTGTTCAAATTATGCCCCTGGCGTTAAAACTGCCAAGGCCCTAGGGGTCGCAGTTTCACATAGAGTTATGTAGTGAAATATTCTTCTCTGAAACTACTATGGCAAGAGCTTTGATATAAAATTAGCATAGTGACACTTTAAGATATTCTTTACCAATATTGCTGAAATGGTTTGGGTCTTTTGCATATCTGGGTCGTATTAGCTAAAATTATATTTTTTTTCAATAAAAAGTCTTCCTGTCTGAAACCATCCATGTACAAAATATTTGACAGTACACTTAATTTTCAAGTTCATCAGCAAAATTTTTGAAATTATGTCTCTGGGGTGAGAAAAGTGATCCCACCCCAGGGGTCATGTGAACCTTGTGTTGGTTTTTCCAGGTGAGCGATATTTAGGCCCGCATGGGCCTCTTGTTTCTTTTCTTCCGGTTGTACTCTTACCGCAGAATGGCCACAAGCGACAAGTTGATTATATATATAAATCCCTTTACCCAATAGCCTGTTTCTAGTTTTGAACACATGTAGCCACTTAAAGCAGGTTGAAAGTAAAGCACGATGCGACTTAAGGTGCATTTTGCTTTACTTTCAACCTGCTTTAAGCCACTGTGTGCTAGGATTTAGAAAATATTTCCAATGGTACATGTTCATGACTGTTCAATATGAAGCTATTTTCTACAGTGGAGTGAATACATTGAATGCGCTAAAACGTGCTTCTATGGGAGAAAGGGTTATACTGCAATGAATTTGGGGTAAACACATAAAAAATATTTATTTGAAAATTACGAGAGCAGTGTAATAGTATGTACAGTGAAGGCAAAAAACCAAGCATACCAGTACTTACTAGCTTAGATAAAAAGGTTTGCCACTTGAGCTTTAAAGGGACTTGCAACCGGATGGTGTACTTGTCAATTTAAAATAAAATACTCAAATAAAAGCAAATGTGTGGCATTATTGAGCTTCTGAAATTCAAAAAATATGATCCGTCCAAAAAAAGTATCAAGAACCGTCATCGAATCTTAGTTTTTTAGATATTTTCCATCGGTTTTCTATAGCTTCTTTCTACGGTATTGTTGTTGTTGTTGCTTCTCTACAGAAATTGAACACGGGCTCAGACATAAACCCAAGCCGAATAATGTACTATCCATCGCTATAAACTCAAGTACGTTAATTTGGTGCCATAGTAATAAAGAGCCCATAGTCGAGTGGTCTGAGGGGTTTCCATTTCGTATTTGTCTCTGCAATGGAGGGTCACGGGTTGGAATCCCACCAGATCTTCTTCTTTTTTTTTTAAATGAATTTTTTAACAGAATTTCTTATCCTCAACTTAATCTTACCCATTTATATAAACATTTGACATATATTTACAAATTACTATTTTTAATGCTAAATCCGGTTGCGAGCCTCTTTAAAAAGCTACAAGCGACTCTACCGACACAATATCTGGTTGCAGTCGATTCTAGTACATATTCATCCTTATGGTATAACATGGAACTATTTGCTTTAAGGAATAAATTACCCTTTACCCCATAGGCTGTGTCAAATTATTATGAAGACAGATGACCACTTTACCCCATAGTCTGTTTTTAGTTTTGAAAGTTGGTGACCACTTAAAAAAGGTTGGAAGTAAAGCAGAATGCACCTTAAGGCATATTCTGTTTTACTTTCAACCTGCTTTAAGCTTTCATCATTTCTTATTATATAAATACATATTCATAGCTGTTTGAATTGGAACTATTTTCTTCTGTGAATGAATAGATTAAAGGTGTAAAAGGGGTATTTATGGGTTAATAGGTTAAAGGCATGTTTAAAAGGTTATGGGTTAATCATGTTTCTTTGTTTTTATAGGTAAAGCAATATAATAAGAAAAAATGTCTGTTGTCAAGTCAGGATACATCAAACGATATAGCAGTAAGTATATCATGATAGCATGTGTCAGGAAAGTGAATATACATTTATATCAAATTTTAAATACATGTAGTTTACAAATTATATATTTTATAAGTCACCAGTTATAACTGCCATGCTTTCATGCTTGACCTTGCTTAACTACACATTTTTAGCTCACCTGAGCCAAAGGCTCAAGGTGAGCTATTGGGATGGCCCGGCGTCGTTAACAATTGCTTCAAATGACATCTCCTCATATACCGCTTGACAGATTTCAACCAAACTTTACAGAAATGTTCCTTGGGTCAAACTCTTTCAAATTTGTTCAAAGAATTAAAAACAATGCAGAACTCTGGTTGCCATGACAACCAAAGTGAAAAAATAAGGAAATCTTTAAAAATCTTCTTGTCAAAAACTGCAAGGGCCAGAGCTTAGATATTTGGCACACAGCATCATCTACAGGTCTCTACGGTGGCACTGAGGTGACATGCAACTTTT
This sequence comes from Gari tellinella, assembly GCA_922989275.2. NCBI lineage: Eukaryota > Metazoa > Mollusca > Bivalvia > Cardiida > Psammobiidae > Gari > Gari tellinella. The sequence continues at coordinate 26,706,170 of OV277862.1, forward strand.
TATCTCGTGCGCACGACTTAATTTGAAGGGGAAAAAAAAATAAATTTGCCTTTTTATCTTGTGCGCACGACTTAATTTGAAGGAAAAAAAAAAAAAAATTTGCCTTTTTATCTCGTGCACACGACTTAATTTGGGGGAAAAATTTTTTTTAAAAAAAATCACTTTTTATCTCGTGCGCACGACTTAATTTGAAGAAGAAAAAAAATGTTGTATGTATGTATGTCTGTACATGGGTTGTGTGTATCTCAGTGGCACTGTATCTCGGTTCCACTGGACGCAGAGTGTCAGGATGCTTAATGGCCATTAATAACCTGAGGTGTTGAGTGGCATTTGGCATGTTTGATTGTTTACTGCGACCTTAGGGTCGTGGGACAGTATGTGTGAAAGTAAGAGAGTTGGACTCTTCCATTTTAAGTTCAGTTCTTTTACCATCACTGAACTAGCAACATCATATATATTTCGTTCTAGTATTTGAAAGTTAGTTATTGTTTAAAGAAGGATTAAAAGTGAAACAGAAGTTACTATTACTTATTATTACTCACAAGCCAAGCGAACTCATACATTACAAAAATCACTTTTTATCTCAAATTAAGTCGTGCGCACGAGATAAATTTGAAAGATTTTTTTTTTTAAATTAAGTCGTGCGCACGAGATAAAATGTAAAGAATTTTCTTTTTTTCTTTTTTTTTTTCAAATTAAGTCGTGCGCACGAGATAAAAAGTGAAGATTTTTTTTCCCCCCTTCAAATTAAGTCGTGCGCACGAGATAAAAAGTAAAGGTTTTTTTGGTTTTTTTTCCTTCAACAAACTAAGTCGTGCGCACGAGATAAAACGTAAAAAAAAATAAAAAAAAAAAATGTTTGCATGTCATCTCAGTGCCACCGTAGGTCTCCTATCAAGTTTGTTCAAACTATGTCCCTAGGGTCAAAATTGGCCCCGCCCCGGGGGTCACAGTTTTACATAGAGTTATATAGTGAAATTTTCAAACGTCTTCTTCTCTGAATCTAATATAGCTAGAGCATTGATACTCGGCATGGTGACACTTCGAGATGTCCTTTACATATTTTGTTCAAATGGTTCCAGTCGGTTGCATAAGTAGGTCACAGGAGCTAAAAATAGATTTTTAGCTCACCTGAGCCTTTGGCTCAGGGTGAGCTATTGTGATCCCATTCCGTCCGTCGTACGTTGTCCGTCGTCCGTGTACATTTTCAAACAACATCTCCTCTGAAACCACTGACCCCATTTCAACCAAACTTTATCAGAAGCATCAGTGACAAGGGAGAACAAAATGTTGTTCAAAGATTTTGGCTAGAGTTATTCCCCTTGCTGTGGGACTAGATTTTCTAACATGACCGTATAGACAACTTTTAATGCATAAGAAAATCTTTAAAAATCTTCTTCTCAGAAACCAAAAGGCCCAGACCTTTGATATTTGGTATGTATCATAACCTAATGATCTTCTATCAAGATTGTTCAAATTTTGACCCTCAGGGGCCAAAAATAGCCCCGCCCTTGGACTTATCAGTTTTTCTAAGGAAAACCTTTAAAAATCCTCTCCTCAGAAACTGTATGGCGTAGATCATTAATATTTGACATGTAGCTTTGCCATATGGTCCTCTACCAAGATTGTTCAAACTATGACCCCCGGGTCAAAATTGGCCCCGCCCCGGGGCTTATCAGTTTTACATAGACTGATATAGGAAAACCTTTAAAAATCTTATTCTCTGAAACTGTAAGGCCCAGATCTTTAATATTTGACATATAGCTTTGCCTTTTGGTCCTCTACGAAGATTGTTCAAATTATGACCCCCAGGCCAAAAATGGCCCCGCCCTCGGGCTTATCAGTTTTTCATAGGAAAACCTTTAAAAATCTTCTTGTCTGAAACTGTTAGGCCTAGATCATTTATATTTAACATGTAGCTTTGCCTTATAGTCCTGTACCAAAGTTGTTCAAATTATAACCCCTGGGTCAAAAATGGCCCGCCCCGGGGCTTATGAGTTTTATATAGACTTATATAGGAAAACCTCTAAAAATCGTCTTCTCTTAAACTGTATGGCCTAGATCTTTAATATTTGACATATAGCTTTGCCTTGTGGTATTCTACCAAGACTGTTCAAATTATGACCCCCGGGCCAAAAATTGCCACGCCCTCCGGCCTATTAGTTTTTCATAGGAAAAGCTTTAAAAATTTTCGTCTCTGAAACCGTTAGGCCAAGATCAAAAATATATTTGACATGTAGCTTTGCTCTATGGTACTCTACCAAGATTGTTCAAATTATAACACCCTTGATCAAATTTGGCCCCGCCCCGGGGCTTATCAGTTTTACATAGACATATATAGGAAAACCTTTAAAAATCTTCTTCTCTGAAACTGTAAGGCCCAGATCTTTAATTTTTGACATATAGCTTTGCCTTGTGGTTCCCTACCAAGTGTGTTCAAATTATGACACCTGGGCCAAAATTGGCCCCACCCAGGGGTTAACAGTTTTCATAGGGAAACCTTAAAAAGTCTTCTTCTCTTAAACCGTAAGGCCCAGATCATTAATATCTGACATGTAGCTTCGCATTGTGGTCCTCTACCAAGATCAAATTATGGCACCTGGGTCATAGCTATATCAACAGTCAGATTCTATGGTACAATGTCCTCAGGTGAGCGAAATATGACCCTCTTGGTCTCTTGTTTCAATGAAAACTTAAAAAATCTTCTTGTCTGAAACTACATGGGCCAGAGCTTAGATATTTGGCACATAGCATCATCTACAGGTCCTCTATCAAGTTTGTTCAAATTATGTCCCTGTGGTCAAAATTGGCCCGCCCGGGAGGTCACAGTTTTACATAGAGTTATATAGTGAAATTTTCAAACGTCTTCTTCTCTGAAACTAATATGGCCAGAGCTTTGATATTCATCATGGTGACACTTCTAGATGTCCTTTACATATTTTGTTCAAATGGTTCCGGTCGGTTGCATAAGTAGGTCACAGGAGCTAAAAAAAAAATGAATGGAAGCTTATAAAAATCTTATTGTCTAAAACCCTTGTACCCTGATCTTAGATATTTGGCACATAGCATCATCTACAGGGCCTCTATCAAGATTGTTCAAATTATGCCCCTCAGATAAAAAATGACCCCATCCTGGACATAAGTCATTATCTCCATTTTGTCAGTGATTCTCAGGTGAGCGAAATATGCCCCATGGGGCTCTTGTATGAATTAATATTATTTGAAACACATTGTACAGTAAAACCTCTCTTAAACCATAAACTCTTTGAAAAAGAAGGAAGACCACAAAAGACAGGTAACTACTTAATGCAGGATAATAGTAATTACTTATAATAGGGTTACTGTTAATTAAGCTATCGCTTGTTACCAACTGGTTTAAAGACTAAAACCTTGTTATAGGTGTCCGTTTTAAAGGGGCTTCACTGTATTTGGATTACACGGACATTGATATATAACTATGCATTTATACATGCTTATAAGTACTGTGAATATAGATTCATATAGCCCTGTGGTTCCTTTGACCTTGATGGAATTAAGAGTGTTGGTGTTTTGTGGGGTTTTCTTCTTCATATACATGTACAGTAAAATCCTTTCTATTATGACCACAAAATTGTTTTAATTATTAGGAATTTACCACAGTTTACTGCTTAAAGTAAGGTGACAGGAAAACAGAAAGCTCCTTTAGGAGCTTTCTGTTTTACTGTCACCTTGCTTTATGCTGTCACCTGTCTTTTATACAATCAATTATCCATTCATTTTAGTGGTTCTAATAAAGAGGTTTTACTGTACATGTATGTATTTGTTGTATAACTGCATGTTTGTTACTGGTATAATTTGAATGATACCCTTAACCCATTTCCCATAGCCTGTTTCTACGGTAGTTTACAAGACAGGTGACCACTTAAAGCAGGTTTAAAGTAAAGCAGAATGTGCATTAAGGCACATTCTGGTTTACTTTCAGCCTTCTTTAAGCTACCATCTGCTAGGATATAGAATAGCCTTCTAATGGTGCAAATTCATGAATGTTTATATTGGAACTATTATCTAAAGTGAAGGCATAAATTGAAGGCCTAAAAAGGTGTATTTAGGGGTAATGAATTAATAAACTTGTTTTTGTCTTGACCAGAGAGTATTCTGTCTGGGGGCTGGAACAATGTGTATCTGGTACTGTACCAAGACAGCTATCTGCTCGCCTACAAGAAACAGGGCGACAAGGATGCAAAGACCAAAATACGCATGAAGGCAAGTCAATATCTGGACACTTTTAGCTCATAATGGTAACCCCATAGCCTGCTGCTAGTTTTGAAGAACAGTAACTACTTAAAGCAGGTTGAAAGTAAAGAAAATATGGCCCTTTGGCACATCAAGCTTTACTTTAAGCTTTTTGGTTTCAGTTACCATCTGCTAGGGTAAAGACATAAACTACTTGTTATGTACTTGCTTATGACTGTATATAGACTTTAATTCATCAATTTCTTTAGTGAAGGATTAAATTAAATGTGTTTAAGGGCTTATTTATGGGGTGATGGGTAATAAATGGGTTTTAGTTTAAGTGTACTAAAATCTTTATATCTCAGCCAATGCCCTATGTTGTGACTAATCATTTGAATTGTCGACCGTTGAGACATCAAGAAAAGCATAACATTTGATGGGGACCTGAGGAGAAAAAGTTGGAAATTGCTAACTTAAACACACCACTCTCTTCTGGATCTCTGTAATCAGGGTAACAGATGAATATTATCAAAACAGGTTTTTTAACTATGTTTTTATTCATTCAATTAAGAAATAATTAATTAATACCAGTGTTTAATCATGCAATAAAACATGGGTAGTCATTGAGATACTTGTAATTAAATCACTTGGGTTTCGGCCTTGTTATTTAATTATTACGCATCTCAACTCCTATATTGTAGGATAAAACAGTGGTAATAATTTAGTATTTTGATTCTGATATTTCAATTTAACCACAATTTTCACCGAAGCAATGGCACTATATTGCTTGGAGTACTTATTCGAAGCCATATGACGTCAGGTTAAGACGTAACAGTGTGTGCCTCTTTTATTGAGAATTTAAACACAGATACATCCCTTTGTTTATATAGGGGTGTGCACGAGTTGTGTTAGAATTTCATTTAAATCTCTACCGGTATTTGGCTTTCAAGTTTAACCTTTTACCCCATAGCCTGTTTCAAGTTTTGAAAACAGTTGAACACTTAAAGCAGGTTGAAAGTAGGCACATTCTGCTATACTTTCAGCCTGCTGTAAACTACCATCTGCTAAAATATAGGAACAATTTCTGGTTTATATTTATGACTGTATGAAGATGAACTTATTCTTTCAGTGGAAGAATAAATTATAAGAAGTTAAAAGGTGTGTGACTGTCTATCCAAGAAAAGTTCGCTATACTGACCTGTAGTCAAAGCTCTGGTAAAATACAGACGTGGGGGTTTCAAAGACAGTTGGCTACTTATCGCAGAATCAAAAACATTTGATAATAATACCTAGTTGGTCCCCAGTGTGGCTTCTTATTGGAGAATCAAAAACTTCTCTTTAGACAAATTCACCAAGCCTGTATTGATACTGGTAAGATGGAAGTTAATTTTCTGTTTCAGGATGTGTGTAAGCATTTTGCATTTGGAGATCATGTATTCAAAAACTTTAAAGAAACACCCCAGTTACCATCTGGCTCCTCAAGTAGTTGCCTGTTGGCCATTCCAGAGAAACCTAGTCACAAAGCCAAACCTCACTACTTCCTAGCCAGAGATGAGGCCGAACTTCAGTAAGTAAACCCTTAACACTTTGAACCCTAGTCACTCATATATACACCCTCCGCAAACAGTGTACCCACATATAAAGAACTCCTGTCCTTTGGAAACGGTGAAGTCCCAGATCAGAGGGCTCCTAAAGGAGCCCTCTGATCAGGGGCTACACTGTTTGTCAGGGCTCTAGATAAGAGGGGGTAAATTGAACAAATCTAACATTTTCTCACTCATTTCAGCTCCAAACCCTATTGTGTTACTACTCATTAGTCTCATGAAGAGACGATTCTAATGAGTAGTGACACTAGGGTTTAATCCAGAAATACAGATTTAAGTCTTTGAAATACCCCCCTTACCGGTATCTGGAGCTCTGGCTTGTGATATTGCTTTGTAAGTTTTGTATACTTCCCCAATGGTTTAGGCAATACAATCTCTGTGTCAAACAGTATTGATCTGCATGAGGGGTGGAGTTACTCAGCATCACATCTGGAGCCAACAGTTTGTTAAACATGTATACATGTATATGCTTTTAGCATGATGTACTTTACAGAGACTACATTACAATATTTCTTTTGATTGAAGATTTTCTATCACTACTGACTAGATGTATATATTAACCATTCTCCCTTAGCTTGTTTGCAATTTTTTTAGACAGGTGGGTTGCTTAAAAGACACTCCTTTACAGGGTTCCAGATAAAGGGAATATTTCAAAACTAAAATCTTTGTTTCTGCATTAAACCATATGGTGTAACTACCTCTCAAAGAGATGATTCTAATGAGTAGTTCCACCATAGGATTTGGTGTTGAAATGAGTGTGAAAATGTTGGATTTGTTCTGTTAACTCTGGCTTTAAGCACCCCCAGTCAGGATACAGAGACGTTTTTTGTGTCACTTTACCAAATTTTGTTGAAAGGAGTTTCTAATTTATGTTCAAAAGGGTTAACTGTACTTTCAAAGCGTAGAAATCACAGCCTTTGAGGAAATATATGTTTTCAGTAAGCTGCTATTAACATTCAGGTCATAGTATGTAAATCTCAAGAAAAAATGTATTTGCCTGAAGACATAAATATTAAAACCAACTTGAAAATGATGCATTACTTTTATAGTGTCTTTGCATTTCATTTCAATTTAATTTGATCATATAACTTAACCTATTCAGTTCATATGATATAATTTTATATTAACCCATTACTCCATATCTTGTTTCTTTTTTTGAAGCCAGGTGACCACTTAAAGAAGGTATAAAGTAAAGCAGAATGCCCTCTAAGGCTTTCAGCCTGCTTTAAGCTACCATCTGCTAGGATATAGAAAATATTTCCTATTTATGGTGTATATTCATGACTGTTTAAAGTGAAAATATTTCTTAAGTGGGGGAATGAATTAAAGGCTTATTTTTCAAGAAAAGGGTTAAAGATAAGTTTGTTTTTGTTTGTTCTTTCCAGGGAGTGGATGTCTGCCATATGCAGTACAGTAAGTTTACCTCTTTAACCCATTGAGCCCTTAGTGGCAAGTATACATATCCTTTACAAACAGGCTACTCTTTACTAGACTGTTTCTAGTTTTGAAGATAGATGGCCATTTTAAGCAGGTTGAAAGTAAAGTAGAATGCGCCTTAAGGCGCATTCTGCTTTACTTTCCGCCTGCTTTAACTTACCATCTGCTAAGTTATAGAAAATATTTCTTTTGATACATGTTTATGACTATATAAACTGGAACTAAGTGTACATGTATTGTTTTTTATTGAGGATCAAATTAAATGCACTAAAAGCCGCTTCTATGGAGGAAAGGGTTAAGTAAAAATGTCTTAATGCACTGACTAAAAAGATATTGGAGTCTAAATGAATGTATGAGATAGAAAGGGTTAAGCCCTTACTCCATAGTCTGTGTCTAATTTTGAAGACATGGTCCTCTTTAAACATGTTGAAAGTTAAAGTAGAATGCACCTTTAGGCACTGCTACCATCTACTAGGATAATGGAATTATTTCTTATGTTACATATTCATCATTACTGTATAGAATGGAATTATATTAATCAGTGGAGGAATGAATTCAATACTCATTAGCAATAAAGATGTATAAATTAAATGGAGTAAAAGGTTAATCCAGTTAAATGTTAGAATTGCGATGTTATTTGACAGCTGCCTGCTAGACCCCAGAAGGATCAGTCAATCCAGGCCTCTAGTGCTCAGTCTGTCAGTAACCAACCACCGCCCTACGCCCCAAGTCCCATGGGTCCTGGTATGCCACAGCCTGTCCCAGTAGGCTTCAACACAGGACCAGGTAAAGCTTCAAGAGTATACACTTTACCCAGTTAAACCCTTTACTCCATAGCCCGTTTCTATTGAAAACTGTGGAAGGCAGGTGACAACTTCAAGCAGGCTGAAGGTAAAGCAGAATTCAATATGCCTTAAAGCACATTCTGCTTTACTTTCAACCTGCTTTAAGTAGTTACCTGTCTTCAAAACTAGAAACAGGCTATGGAGTAATGGGTTGATATATTGAACTGTTCATTGTGTTTGTATTTCTTTGACATTGCAGTTTTCGACCAAGCTTCTATTAATTTTCTTTTGTTAGTTCTAGCATTGCTTGTTTTCTAGTTGATACTCCTTGAGAATACAGTGTTCAATATTAGATCATTCAGTATTTTTACACTCATAATAAGTGTTGTGAGACACATTTTGGACTTGGATCTTATAATTGTGATTGATCTACACAAAATCTAAGTGATATGACCACTTAACCAATTACTCCATAAATACACACTCAATAATAAGTTCTTTCTATATAAGAGACTAAAAGTGAAGCAGAAATGTGCATTTAGGCACATTCTGTTTTCTTTACACCTGCTTTAAATTGTCAACTGTTGTCAATACTAGAAAGAGGCTATGGGGTAATGGGTTAAATGAAAGGTTCTGTCTCAATGTGACTAAAGAGTGTTAGCCAGACTGAGGTTTGCTTTTCCTTCTTTGGTTGCAATTGTGGTAGCATCAAACAATTGGATGAAACTCCCAACGTTATGCTGTGTATTTTAGACTATTTTCTCATTGCAAGACCTAAGATCTTGTTAATACTGCCCTGTCTTAGCGGAGAGACATCATATTCCATGGATTAAGACAGATTTTAAAAAAGGAAGAAAATTCAAGCGGAAAGCTTTTGTAGGAACTTTCTACTATTGTATATCCTGCTTTAAACTAACATGTTTCTCCAACCTCACTCTAGTAAATCCATTTATATAATCATTTGAGTGGCTTTAAAACAGGTGCATGTACAGTAAAACCTCTCAAAACGAAGGCTATTTGATTGTATAAAAAACCCAGGTGATAGCTTCAAGTTACCAACGGATGCTGACCAGGGCAACCACGCATGGGAGGAAGCATCAATATATGGCTTCTAGTGGACGTAAAACCTTCTTAGTAACAACAACAACAAGCAAGGTGACAGTAAAACAGGAAGCTCCCAAAGGAGCTTGCCATTTTACTGTCACCTTGCTTGAAGCAGTCACTTGTAAACACCTAATAACTAACACAATTAAGTGGTCTTAATAAAGAGATTTTACTGTACTTCAATGTTGCTTCCACTGATGTGTCTTTAGCTCACCTGAGCCGAAGGCTTAGGATGAGCTATTGTGATACCATTCCGTCCGTCGTCCGTTCACATTTTCAAACAACATCTCCTCAGAAACCACTGAACCGATTTCAACCAAACTTTGTCAGAAGCATCAGTGACAAGGGGGAACGAAATATTGTTCAAAGATTTTGGCTAGAGTTATTCCCCTTGCTGTGGGACCAGATTTTCTAACATGACCCTATAGACAACTTTTAATGCATAAGAAAATCGTAAAAAATCTTCTTCTCAGAAACCAAAAGGCCCAGACCTTTGATATTTGGTATGTATCATTACCTAATGATCTTCTACCAAGATTGTTCAAAGTTTGACCCTGGGGCCAAAAATGGCCCTGCCCTGGGGCTTATCAGTTTTTCTTAGGAAAACCTTTAAAATTCTTCTCCTCAGAAACTGTATGGCCTAGATCATTAATATTTGACATGTAGCTTTGCCTTATGGTCCTCTACCAAGATTGTTCAAATTATGACCCCCGGGTCAAAATTGACCCCGCCCCGGGGCTTATCAGATTTACATAGACTTATATAGGAAACCTTTAAAAATCTTCTTCTCTGAAACTGTAGGGCCCAGATTCTTAATATTTGACATATAGCTTTGCATTGTGGTCCTCTACCAAGATTGTTCAAATTATGACCCCCGGGCCAAATATTGCCACGCCCTCGGGCCTATTAGTTTTTCATAGGAAAACCTTTAAAAATCTTCTTCTCTGAAACCGTAAGGCCAAGATCATTTATATTTGACATGTAGCTTTGCCCTATGGTACTCTACCAAGATTGTTCAAATTATGAACCGTTGATCAAATTTGGCCCCGCCCCGGGGCTTATCAGTTTTACATAGACTTATATAGGAAAACCTTTAAAAATCTTCTACTCTGAAATTGTAAGGCCCAGATTCTTAATATTTGACATATAGCTTTGCCTTGTGGTTCTCTAACAAGTGTGTTCAAATTATGACCCCCGGGCCAAAATTGGCCCCACCCAGGAGCTTATCAGTTTTTAAGGTACTTCGCATGTGCGCTTAGTTTTCATACAAATGTTATGAAACTTTTCATGAAGAATGATAATAGCCTAAGAAACAATGTGTGAAAATATAGGCAAAATTTATCGATTGGTTTGTCTTTAAGGTATCTTTTTCTGACAAAAACCTGGAATTTTTATGATTTTATTTTTCTCAAAAACAAATAAAGCTAATGACTATAAATCTCGCCCAATAAGTAGTCCACAACATTCATTACAAGAAAAGCTGAAAACATTTTGAATAAAGGTGTTCAGAAAGATGTTATCAGCTATTTAAATTTTGCAAAATGCTAAAAAATTGATTTACAAAAAACTGACTCATTCAATGTATATTTGTTTTCGTTTTATTCAAATGTATGGTTTATGAAAAAGTTAGTCTGAAAAAATTAGAAAATATTACAGTCAGGATTTGTTGTAATAACAGATTTTCTCATTAAAATGTGGGATATTTGAAGTTGAGATACATTACCTACCTTAAAATTAAAATTCTGTCATTAAACTGCATTATTATTTATTCATGGACTTGCATACAAGGTTAATTATATTTTTTAAACATAATAATAATGGGCAATATCGATCTTGAAAAGGTTGACGTATAGATAAGCTTCAATGTGTGGCTTTATATAGTTAGATCAAATCGTATACATGTATACCGATTTAATTGACTTGTAAGTCACTAAACCAAAACGTACATGTAAGTAGACATTTTATTTGGACTGTATATAACATCCCTAATTCTAATCAACGAAGACTAGAAAATAACATGTCCCTTGATCACTGCGTTATAGATTTGACAAGTCAATAAATCGGAAACTTAAAAAAATACTTTGGATCGGATGGGTCTCGAACCTATGACCTTTGCATTGCTAGTCAACCACTATACTGACTGTGCTATGAAGGATTATACTAGATCGTATCAACATTTCCTTTATATAAATTTTCTAGTGTAAGCACGTATGGAAAATGATCAAGTCGTCAAGACGCATATCCGCTCGCCCGCAAGACCGACTTCCGGTAGCGAAAGGCCTTAAAGGAAAACCTTTAAAAATCTTCTTCTCTTAAACCGTAAGGCCCAGATCATTAATATCTGACATGTAGCTTCGCATTGTGGTCCTCTACCAAGATCAAATTATGGCACCTGGGTCATAGCTATATCAAAATGTTGACTTGCCCAGTCAGATTCTATGGTACAGTGTCCTCAGGTGAGCGAAATGTGACCCTCTGGGTCTCTTGTTAGCTCACCTGAGCCAAAGGCTCAAGGTGAGCTATTGGGATGGCCCTGTGTCCGTCGTCCGTAGTGCGTTGTGCGTCGTCCATCGTCGTTAACAATTGCTTCAAATGACATCTCCTCCTATACCGCTTGACAGATTTCAACCAAACTTTACAGGAAAGTTCCTTGGGTCAAGCTCTTTCAAATTTGTTCAAAGAATTAAAAACAATGCAGAACTCTTGTGAAAAAATAAGGAAATTTTAAAAAATCTTCTTGTCTGAAACTACAAGGGCCAGAGCTTAGATATTTGGCACATAGCATCATCTACATGTCCTTTATCAAGTTTGTTCAAATTATGCCCCTGGGGTCAATATTGGCCCCGCCCCGGGGGTCACAGTTTTACATAGAGTTATATAGTGAAAATTTAAAACGTCTTCTCCTCTGACACTAATATGGCCAGAGCTTTATATTGCATGGTGACACTTCTAGATGTGCTTTACCTATTTTGTTCAAATGGTCTGGTCGGTTGCATATCTAGGTCACAGGAGCTAAAAATAGATTTTTTTTCAATGAAAACTTAAAAATCTTCTTGTCTGAAACTACAAGGGCCAGAGCTTAGATATTTGGCACATAGCATCACCTATAGGTCCTCTATCAAGTTTGTTCAAATTATGCCCCTAGGGTCAAAATTGGCCCGGCCCCGGAGGTCACAGTTTTACATAGAGAACATTTCAAACGTCTTCTTCTCTGAAACTAATATGGCCAGAGCTTTTATATTCAGTATGGTGACACTTTTCAATATCCTTTACATATTTTGTTCAAATGGTTCCGGTCTGTTGCATATCTAGGTCAGTCCTGGACATTAATCATTATCTCCGTTCTTTCAGACATCTCAGGTGAGCGAAATATGCCCCATGGGGCTCTTGTCTGTTATTTTCAGCACCGTACCCACAACAGCCGTATCAGCAACCAGGGCCATATCCCCAACAAGCTCCCTATCCCCAACAGGCCCCATATCCTCAACAGGCACCCTACCCACAACAAGCCCCTTACCCTCAACAGGGTGCCTACCCACAACAAGGATACCCACAACAACAGTACTATGGCGCCCAACAGCGTAAGTTATTGTATTTTGATAGTGGTAGTAGGAAACATAAATTTAAAGTAATATGATCAGGTTGTGATATGATCAGAGTCTCCAATGTTTTTGCTTTTTCAATACATTTAAAAGACACCCTAAATCTTCAAAAAGAAACCAGATGTATTGAGAAATTCGAAATTTCAACTTGAAGCTTCAGGGATCATGAAATAACCCATTACCCAATAACCTGTTTGTTGTTTCGACCAAAGATGAACACTTAAAACAGGTTCAAAGTAAAGCAGAATGGACCTTAAGAATGCACCTTAAGGTGCATTCTGCTTTACTTTCAGCCTGCTTTAATCTTTATGCACTAGCCTGTTTCTAGTATTGAAAATAGGTGACCTTATGTAGATGATACTATTATCTATAATAATAGCTATTGTCATATTGTTTTACTCTTGTATAGACTGTATATGACGTCTTACTAGGATCAAAACTCCTTTTCAACTCTTTTGTCATCATCTTTTATAATCATAATCTATAACAACAGCAGAATCTTTATTAAAATGTCGTAATGAACAATGTTACATTGCTACAGTCAATACTCTGATATGTTCTCTAGGTTTCGTTTTGTTTTGCTAGAGGGCGTTGTCGTCTGAGTTTCTGTTCAGTGATGTGTTGTAAGAATTGTTATTATCATATAGACTCGAATATGTTCTCAAGGTTTCGTTTCGCTAGTGGGCTCAGTAGTTTGAGTTTAATGATGTATTAAGAGAATTGTTCTCTAATAATGTTATAACATTTTGTTATAACGCTTATACAGTGAAGAGAATGTTGTTCTTTCCCGTTTAAACGCTGACGCAACGCATTGCAATAAAATGTACAAATAACAACTTTTTGACAAATTTGACTATTCATTTTTATCCGAGTGGCAAACAATTTGGAGCCTGAAATAATAGTTTTAGCGTGGACGCGTTTATGGGGAAAGAATAACGTTTTCTCCACTGTAATGAGAGATGGGCATAATATTGAGTCACCAGTGAAAAGATTGGTCGAACTATGTCCAAGTTGCATAATGACCATTATGAAACAAATGTATGACGCGTCATATGTAACAATTGGTATTTACGAATGCAATTGTCTTGTTCATTCATGTGTTTCTATGCTGGAGTCAGTTTCATATTTTCTTCGTACTTGGTTTGTAATTTAAAGTGAATATTCTACAACCCCACTAAATTAATACCGTTGGCGCTAAGGTAGTTTTATTAAACTGAACTCAACATATGAAACTTTATCACATAATGAAGTATAGTTGATGCATTTAAACATGGTTATCATGTTTGCATAAGTATGCTTTCCTTTCTACTACTAGATTGACACATACTTCATTTCTTTTCATGTATATTGTATTGATTGTTGTTTGTCACATGCTGTATATACTTATCTATGGTTTGTAATCTTCAATATGGAGGAAATAAGGATATATATATATATATATTATTGTGATAGACTCACCTGTCAGATTGACTGTATATATTATTTCGACATGAATGAATAGGTGGAAGTATAATTGTGTGCATTTGTCTCTTCATGGGGGTCAAATGCAGGCAACTATACTTCACCTCATAATGACGTCATATGCTGCTCTTCTTGTTTGTTTTTGTCTGTCTGTCTGTTTGTTTGTTATTGTTGTTGATTTTCTTATGTCGTCCATGTTTTGTCACTTTATATGTATATACACGTTTGCACTGTTTGTATTCTATGATCTATGCTCTCCTTATCTGGAGGAAATAAAGATTATTATTATTATGTATAATTGTAATCATATGTACTTCTGGAAGTAAATATGTTTAAACTAAAATAGGTGACCACTAAAAGCATGTTGAAAGTAAAGCACAATGCGCCTTAAGGTGTATTCTGCTTTACTTTCAGCCTTCTTTAGGCTACCATTTGCCAGAATATAAAAAAAATATTGTTTGATACGTTTGGTCACTGTATAAATTTCAATTAGTTTTAAAGTATATTTAAAGTTGTAAAATTTGTATCTATTGACTTATGGGTTAAGCTACCATTTGCTGGGATATAGAAACTATTTCTGGGTGTACATGAATAGATTAAATGTGTATTTGTGGAGTAATGGGTTAATTATTATTGTGTAACCTGTTACATGCTTTGTTATAATAGCGTATGGGTACCAGCAGGCCCCACCACAAGGTTACCAAGCCCCACCGTACGGGTATCAGCAACCAGGCTATGCCCAGCCAGGTCAGCCTAATGTGGTGTATGTACAAGATCACCATAAAAAGAAAGGTGGCCTCGGCGGCATGATGAGTGGTAACACAGGGAAAATGGCAGCAGGTGAGCACAGTCCTGTTTCTAGTTTAGAATAAAGGTGACCACTTAAAGCAGGTTGAAAGTAAAGCAGAATGCGCCTTAAGGCGCATTCTGCATAACTATTATGCTAATAATATTATCTGCTAAAATATTGAAATGTTTCTTCTGATTTTAATTTCATGTAGTATCGAGGCCAGATGAATCCTTAGATGCATAAGCGTTTTCAGTATAAATTGGAACTATTTTCTTCAGTAGAGAAATAAATCAAAGGCATAAAAAGGCGGATTTATGGGTTAATTAACTCAGGTTGAAAATAAAGCAAAATGCACCTTATGACCTGTAGTAAGCGACCTTTCTTGAGAAGTGTACAGGTAATCAGTGGGATGAATGTAACAGGAACATAAAGCTCCTACAAAAGCTTTCAGCATTATCTTCATCCTGCATTTTGCAACCACTTGCATAAATTATTTCTTACAAACAGTGTACCTGTAAACAATACACTTGATGTATGCAAACAATGTAGAACTGAATCAGAGTGCTCCTAAAGGAGCCATCTGATCAGGGTCTACACTATTTGTATTTTTTTGCAAGCTATTGTAAAAATAACCCTAAATATCTGAAATGGACTATACTTAATATAAACAATAAACTTAATATAGAAACTGGAAATTTACATTAAAAGTTTCAGGGTTAAATGAGTTACTACAGGTTTGTGTGAAGCTCATTATGATCCCATTGCTTTCTAGGTTTGATTGGAGGTGCAGCGCTGGGTTATGGAGCTAGCCGCATGATGGGAGGTGGACCATTTGGTGGGTTTGGAGGATTTGGTATGGGGCGATGTGGCAGTTGGAGCTCTTTGAGCAGCTTTGGAAGTTTTGGAAGTTGTGGCAGCTTTGGTAGCTTTGGAAGTTTTGATTAACTCCGTGGGTCGTAATTGAGATTTTAGGTCTATAAAACAATCTTAAACCACCATGGAATGTATACTGTCTGTATTCAATTTCAATTGTGATAGCAATGAGATCTGCTTTAATCAACAATAACTACAGTCAAACTTGGATATCTCGAACTTGCTTAAAGCGAATATATTCGTATTTCAAAGTTAAAACGTGGCTCAGTCATGTTTTAAATTTGAAATATGTATATATTGGACCTAGTTGAATTCTAGATATAGAAAATGAACTGTGGAAATATGTATTTGTTTGACTTATGTGGGTTTGAGATATCAAAGTTCGCTGTATGTACATATTTACCCTTACAATGTTGACAATTCAAATAGACTTTCGACTCTAAATGATCATCTGTGTCAATGGACCGTAAAACAACAATCATTCATTCATTCATTCAAATAGACTCATTTGTGTTCTATTAGATGACTGGATAAATTGACACTGGAGGGTTTGTCTTCAAAACATTTAAAAGTATGACAGACAGTGTAGACCCTTCCTTCAGAAGCCCTCTTATCTGGGTCTGCACCATTTGAAAAGATGTAGACAGTTTCAGCGCTGTAAGGGTCAAACTGTATGCACTTATCTGTGTGATAAGCAGCCATTCACTAACCCTATACTCCATAGCCTGTTTTTAGTTCTGAAAACAGGTGTCCACTAAAGCAGGTTGAAAGTAAAGCAAAATGCACCTTAAGGCGCATTCTGCTTTACTTTCAGTCTGCTTTAAGCTACCATCTGCTTGGATATAGAAAATATTTCATTTGCTACATGTTCATCATGACTTCATAAATTGGACCTTTTTCTTCAGTGGAAGAATAAATTCAATGTGTTAAAATGTGTATCTATGGAGTACTGGGTTAAGGATGATCAAGGATCTATCATGACAGGTGGCTTTTTTATTTAGAATAAAAAAATACTATTGAATGGCAACAGGGTTAAAGTGAATCTGCATCTGTGCTGTAGACCACCTTTTGTGTTTCAGAAGTTCTCACTTAACTACCAAGAGAAATGTACTCTTTGAGCAAAGTGTGTTGTGCATTGTTTTCATCATGTGTGTCATATTAGCAGGGCTCCAGATAAGAGGGAGTCAACTGAACAAATGCAACATTTTCTCACTTATTTCAGCACCAAATCCTATGGTATTACTACTCATTAGAATCGTCTCAAAGAGATGATTCTATTGAGTAGTAATAGCATAGGGTTTAATTCAGAAATACATGTATGTAGATTTTAGTTTTTGAAACACTCCCCTTATTTTGAGCTCTGTATTAGATTTGAAGATAATTTAACTCTTTCGACACTGAATGATAATCTGTTGAAAATGGTGTCTGCTGAGACTGATGCTGTCATCTTTATTTACAAGAGTTGGCTCTGAAAGACAGGCAGTTTTGATCCTGATCAAGTTTAATAATTGAGAAACCTGATCTGGGTCTAAATTGTTGGCAAAAGCTTCTGTACTAGTCATTACTGATGAAAGGGTTAATTTACGAGTGTGTAAGTATTAACACATTCAACCCTAGCAACAAGTATACACATTATTAACAAACAGTGTACCTGTGAAGAGTACACTTGCCATATACAAACAGTGTAGACCCTGATCAGAGGGCTCCTGCAGGAACCACGTGACCAGGGTCTGCACTGTTTGTCATTTTGCAATACATTGTTTAAATCAGCCCTAGGTGTATGAAAAATGGACTAGAATTGTCCATTAAACATTTTAAGGGTGAATGAAGAATGAGTCAGCTCTTTGTTAATAAAAAAATATGTTGCCTCTACATTTGATCAGGATCTAAAGTGTGTAGTAACTTGTTTTAGAACATCTCTTGTTTGCGACATTTACTGTGTATTCTTTGCTGCCATTTTGTTTCTGTTTTGATATTTTGTATGCTTTTTAATTCCTCTTATATATTTATTGAATGTTTTTGTTATCTCTGTTGCAGTTTATTCTCAGTAGGTGATGCGTTGTGATATAATATTTATGTACTTTAACAGAGCAAGGTTACAAACTTTTTATTTTGAGCTCAACTTAGGGGCTTAAGTCAAAGGTCTGGGGCTACAGCTACAAATGATATTGTAACTCTCAAACTTGTGTAAAACTTTTATTGAAAAAGGGGAGGCCCTTAAGAATGGTGGCATATTTATGGAGGACAAAAATAATGTAATTTTTTAAAACTTTTAACATTACTTTTGCCCTGCATTAATCACCCACATGTCGAGATATATGACTTTTTTGTGTGCTGTATTTAAAACATACTCATATGAACTCTTCCAATTTGAAAAATAACCATTTTGTATTGATTTTTAGCGCTGTTTTTAGAAAGTATTTCAGAAAATTACTGTTAAATAAACAGTGGAGACTGTCTACACTGTTTCCAAAATCTTTTGTATACTGATTTCTAGCATTGTGTGAAATATCTAGTCGCCATCTATTAATTGAACAGGAAATTACTTACTTATTTAGTGTACCTATTAACAGTTCATTTGTCCTTTGCAAACAGTGTAGACCTAGATCAGAGGGCTCATAGGACAGGCGCGTAGCTACCTGTACGCAAAAAACGCAACTGCGTACACATTGTCCTCAAAAATAGAAAAATTGAAAAGTTCAAAAATGCAATAAAAATCGTAGGGGGAAGGGGGTAGAGATCAAAGGCTTAAAGACAAGCTGTCACAAAAAAACCATTATCCTAGAATCAATATTTTGTTATTTTGAGTCAAATTTTTACATAGTCTTTGAATGCGGGAAACGCCCTCAGAACGCACCAGAAACGATCTAGGATTAAACATTTCCCGGGGGAGCATGCCCCCGGACCCCTCTAGATTAAGGGTTTAAACATATCAGACGGGTTAAGAATGAGAGATGAATGGCCGGGACACGCGCGACGAAAAAAATGTTATGTTATTTGGAGTCGAATTTTACATATATATTAAAAATGCTGTTGCCAGATGGTATTTTTCTGTTTAACCCGTTTGATTGCTCGAAATGCCCTCAGAACCCACCAAAGCCCATCTAGGGATAGTTTTCCCTGGAGGAGCATGCCGCATTCCAAGTAAGAGTGCGTTCACCAAATGAATTAGATTCGTCCCTGACGTCGACGTGTGCCCCCTAAATCACAGTTAAACTATGCTTCATACGGGCCTGCTTTATCATGTTTTCAAAACGGAACGTAAATGTAAATGGTTCTGTTGCAGATCTGAATGTTATTTGAAATTAACATCCATGAATTTGTCGTGACGTCAATATCGTTTGTTTTTTTTATTCAAAGTTTTGCATAGATTAATGTACTTTATCACCTGTTTTGAAGGCGGGAAATGCCCTCAGAACGCACCAGAGACCATCTAGAAATGAAATTTTCCCGGGGTAGCATGCCCCCGGACCCCCTAGTATAGAGTGCGTACACTTACTAATTGGTCTAGCTACGCCCCTGTAGGAGCCCTCTGATCTGGGTCTACACTGTTTGTCATTCTGCAATACATACAGACAAAATCCCTAAAGAGTCGTAAATAGACTAGATTTAACAAGAAACTTGAATTGTCTATTAAAAGTTTAAGGGATGAATGAGATAAGAGCAATCTGTACTGTATCATGTGTGAAACTGATTTGTGATTCAGGCCCCTTTATTTGTAGAGGTCATGAAATCTGATACTGTAGAAATGAAGATTTGTTAGTCATAACATGACAATGGTGTGTTTGAAGTGAAATGGTAATTTATTGCCCTTGACTTGAAGGAATGAAAGTATTGGTGAAATATTGGAATGAAAGATGTTGGCGTAAGGTTTTTAAAAACAATTTGATTGATATTCATAAAAACCGACAAAGTCTCTTTATTACAACCACAAAAAGAAGGCGAATTTATTGTATAAAATACAAGTAACAGCTTAAAGCAAGGTGACAGTATAACAGAAAGCTCCTTTAGGAGCTTTCTGTTAGACTGTCACCTTGCTTTAAGCAGTCACCTGCCTGAAACGCCTAATAATTATCACAATTTAGTGGTGTTAATAAAGAGGTTTTACCTTAGTTTCTTGTATTTGGTGGGTGAAGTGGACAGAGATTGACAGCTTGAGATTATTGTCATTGAAATCAATAATTGTAAGTTACAAATGAATTGCAAGTCTTGTTTTCTTATGAAATATAATTATACAACTATATGTAATGGATTGCATTGTGAATATATGAATATTTATATTATGTATGTTATTGTTATTTAGAGCTCACATCTACAGCTTGGTTGAAAAGTTCTTATTTAATCCTTTCAGATATAGCTGTTTGTGCAAATCACTTGTATCCATCTTGATTTAGACAGGTGACTGTTGAAAGCAAGATGAAAGTCAAGCAGAAAGCTCATATAGGAATTTTCTGCTTTATTCTCATAATGTTTTAACCCATTACCTCATAGCCTGTTTCTAGTCTTGAAAACAGCTGACCACTTAAAGCAGGTTGAAAATAAAGCAGAATGCACCTTAAGGTGCATTCTGCTTTACTTTCAACCTGATTTAAGCTACAATATGTCAGAATAAAGAAAATATTTCTGATGCTGCATATTAATGACTATAAAGTGGAACTATTTGTTTCAATTGAGAAATAAGTCAAAGGCTTAATAAGGCGTATTTATGGGGTGAAGGGTAAAGCAACCAACTTCATGTAAATTAAAAAATGTCACAGTTTGTGGCTCTTATGTAGAGAAGTAGGAAGAGGTGCCATAAGGCGCTTCAGGGAAGGAAAGGGTGAACATTTTACTCACTGTATTTTGTTTTCTTTTTTAAATCGGGTATTTTCTTTTTATACAACAGCTGCAATATATTGATCAGAACATCAAAAACCCTAAAAAATATGTGTGACAATCTCAATTCATGTATTGGAATGTAATTGATCTGAACATTTATAAGACAGTTTATAACTGTATAGTTATGTATTATATTCTATATTTTATTACATGGTTATTTTATGTTACCCTACGCAGCCTCCATGGATTTTTGTTTGTCAGTCGACCTGTTCACCATTTTAATCTTGGTCAACCCTTTGGCTATGGAGGAAAGGGTTAAGATTTTGTATTCTATGCTTACACCATGAAGCCTATGTGCCAAGTAAGGTTAGGTTATACTTAGAGGTTCATACATACAACATAAATAGACAGGACTCCAGATAGAGGGAGTAAACTGAACAAATCAATTTTCTCACTTGTTTCATCATCAAATTCGATGGTGTAAATACTCATAAGAATCGTCTCAGAGTGATGATTCTAATGAGTAGTAACAACATGGGGTTTAACCCTTTGAACCCTAGTCCCGTATATAGGCGTCCTTTTCAAACAGTGTACATGTGAATAGTACACTAAGTCTTGTCCTATGCAAACAGTGAAGACCCAGATCAGAGGGCTCCGAAAGGAGCCCTCTGATCAGGGTCTTCACTGTTTGTCATGATGCCAAACATTGACAAAAACAACCCTTCAAAGTCAGAAATGGACTACTTATGGAATTGTCCGTTTAAAGTTTCAGGGAGGAAAGAGTTAACCCAGAAATAAAGATTTTACTATTTGAAATACTCCCCTTATCGGGAGCTCTGAGATTATACAGGGGCATTACATGTTGTTTACAGTAAATTATGTTTCTGTATAGGTTTGTGTTTCTGTATAGGTTTTTGCCTCATATATTGGTTGTGTGGACTGTTAGATTTTAAGTTATTGTTTGTGTGATAAGATCTGACTGCCATATGTTTAGGACAGCGTAGGGCATAACAGCTGTTTGACAGACCCTTTTATCACCCTATGAAGTGTATGCTTACTGTCACTGGTATTTGAACCTACCGTACCCACATAGCTTGTTCTCAAGCTATTAAAACAGAGGACCATTTTTGACTATTTAGGGTTGATTTTAACAATAGATTGTAAAGTGGCAAACAATTCATACCCTGATCTGAGGGCACCTTTAGGAACCCTCAGATCAGGGTATACACTGTTTGCATAGAACAAATGTATTCTTTACAGGTTTGTAAATGATGAGAGTACTTGTTGCTAGGGTTCAATGTGTTAAAGCAAGCTGAATGTAAGGCAGAAATATTTCTTAGAAGTTCTAAGAAATATTTCTGAAGTATCTATTCTTTACTTTCAGTCTGCCTTAACCCCTTCACTGCCATGACATCAACAATTTCAAACAATTGTTGTCTGCTTATATTTTTCATATTTGAACTTGAAGTAAACTTACTAACGTAATATCATAATGGTTACCAAAAACACTGTACGGCAATGCAAGGATTAAGCAGCTACCTGGTTTACACACAGAAAACTGGGGTCCGTCTTATGAAAGGTCGTAGGACAAATATTGTCTAAAGTTAATTATCATTTATTTTTCTCCATCTAATTCTGCCGTGTGACATCACTTTGAATCATCTCGAAAAGATTATTCCAATGATATGTCACAAAGCAGGATTAAATGGAGAAATTAGAAAGTAGATGTATTTTACAGTTTTTACTTAAGATCCTTTTTGTCGTACGTTTCGTAAGACGGACGGACCTCAGGCCCTTATTTGAATGGTGGTAATGGCAGATCTGTATTGTACCTCATTTTGCTCCGATATTTATTATTGACATTATTATGTGAGCTGTTTAAAATATAAACTCAAATGTTGCATGAGATTTTTGCTAACAATTGGTTTTCTATGCATTTGTTCATATTCCATTCTTTTTTATATGAATGTATAGTGTAATGTTTATGTACAGTTTAAACTCTCCAAAACAACCGTACAGTAAAGAAGCAAACATGTCTTCAATTACAGGTTGCTGCTTAATGCAGGACAAAAAAGATGCAGAACGGAGAACGCCCATATAGGAGCTTTCTAGATTACATGTACTTTTGTCCTTCATGATATCCTACTCAACTAGGATACCAGGGGTCATGAGTGTGGTCCCCCGCCGGACCAAGCCCTATGGATGAGACTTTATAAACCATGGTCAGATATTTCAGTGCTTTACACTGGGCAACCAGAGAACTCTGTTGATAATTAGAGTAGGGAATTGTACCAGGGTAGCTGAGGGTACTCTGTAATCGCTTCCCTAGCTCTGAGCGGATAGATGGCAGAAACAGAGGTTAAATTTCTGCAAATTGAAAGTTCTAAGTGACAGTTTATCAGAGGTTTTACTGTATTACTCTACTGCACTTCATTTGTTTCAGCAGCAGTAATTGACAGCAATCTCCAGATCAAGAGAGTATTTCAGAAACCAAATCCTTATGTCTTTACCAAACCCAATATTACAGTGCAGAAGACGTTATCCTTTCCCAATATTCTGTAAGACCTCTCTATTTCAACACTGAAATGTAGGCTTATTGATGGCATGTGAGACAGGTGGCAGCTTAAAGGAAGATAAAGTAAAGCAGAAATCTCCTATAGGAGCTTTCTGCTTTGCTTTCATCTTGCTTTAAGCATCCACCTCCCATAAACACAGACAATTTGAGTTCATGTAGTGGGCGTAATAGAGAGGTTTTACTACATGTGTTTGTGCTAAAACAATTATTTCAATTGCAAATAGATTAAAGCCAGATCAGACCCAAGGTAACTCTGCGACTGATCAGGCTCCAAATTGTTTGCCACTCGGATTAAAAAGAATTGTAATGTTTTGTGTTTGCACTTAGTTCCGTTTTTACAGGAGAGAATGACAAGTTTAATGTACATGTATTAGAACTGTCTCTCACAAATAATACTATTTGGTAGTAGCTAGTCACAAAATAAAGTTTGGCTGATTCATTTAGTTGAAAGTATTTAAGTTATTAATCTGGCAGCTTCTCTGGAGACCTGGCCAAAGGTTATGTGTATGTGGCATTTGATTTGAGGCTGAGATCATTCTCAAGCATTTGATTGGTCAGATTTGAACTCATTGTTTTATAACCTTTGACCCTGGCTTAATTGAAAACAAAGCGAGAATTGGGTATTACTTTTTCAGTCATTCATTTTGATTAATTCTGTATAAAAATGTAATTTACTAAAACTGGTGTTGTTTTCCTATACCCGTTTTTTCCAGCAAGACGCTGGGTAATTGCTTAATTTTGAAAATAATTTCCAATCAGAATCAACGCAAGTAAGAACAAATCCACAAGCACAAATCCATTTTAACCTTTAGCACCATAGTGAGGAGTATACGGTCTACACATGTCCTATGCAAACAGTGTAAACTTAGATCAGAGTGCTCTTTCAGGAGCCTTCTAAATAGAATTTGCACCATTTGTCATTTTATATTATGTTGCAAAATACAATGCTAAATAGTCAAAAACAGACTAGACTGAATTGGAAATAAGTATAGTCCTACACCCATAAATACACATTGGATTTATTCCTCCACTGAAGAAAATAGTTCCACGTTATGCAGTCATGTATATTTACCATAAGAAATAGTTTCTATAATCTAGCAGATGGTAGCTTAAAGCAGGGCTGAAAATAAAGCATTATGTTTCTTGAGGCACTTTCTGCTTTACTTTCATCTGCGTTAAGTGGCCATCCATCTTAGAAAAAGGCTATGGGCTAATGGATTAAAAGTTTCAGGTGTGAATTAGTTAAATTAAATAATTTTATTTGCTTATGGAGATGACCATGACACTGCCAACATTTTGGATTCAGCTAGATAAGATGCCAAGTTACTGCTCTGACCTTAATCCAACCTGTTGGCACTTGTATCATGGTCCCTACTGTCAAAAACCTTAATCCAACCTGTTGGCACTTGTATCATGGTCCCTACTGTCAAAAAGTAAAAAAAAAAAAGAAAATATTGTGAAAATTCATTTTAAGCAGACTTTCTTAGTAAAGGGTATAAATTTGGAGCAGGTGTCCAAAACACGGTAGAGAAAGTATGGTTTGAAACCACTTGAAAGGGTGTTGAAATGCTCTTTTAAAATATACTCTATATAACTCAAATTTCTAATTATCTGCCCATTTTTACTTGTATTGTATATAATTATTTAATATCTGAAAGTCTTTTTTTAAAAAAAAACCTGTTGAATAAAGTTGATTGAAAATATTAATTGTCTTCCTTATTGTATCACACAATTTGTTACAGTTGAGAAGAACTTATGCTTTCTCAATAAACAGGTTTATGCTTAAACTGATATGTCCATTGAAATAACCATTGAGCCAGATCAGACACCAGGTAACCCGGCGTCTGATTAGGGTCCAAACGGTTTGCCAATCGCTTAAAAACAAATCGTCAGTCATTACAAATGTGATAATTTTCTACAGTGTGTTGCTTTGCATTGTGCCGCGTTGAAACAGGAAAGAATAAACCTTCAGCGCTGTACTTTTCTAACCTGGGCCAGTGCCGATGTACAGTAAAAACCTCTCTATTACGACCACAAAAACAAAGGCCACTCGACTGAATAAGAAACAGGTGCCAGCACAGAGCAAAGTGACAGTATAACAGAAAGTCCCTTAACCCATTACTCCATATCTTATTTCTAGTATTAAAAATAGGTAATCACTTAAAACAGATTGAAAGTAAAGCAGAATGTGCATTAAGGCACATTCTGCTTTACTTTCAGTCTGTTTTAAGCTACAATCTGTTAGGTAATAGAAAATATTTTTTATGGTGCAAATTAATAATTGTATATATTGCAACTACATGTATTTTCTTCAGTGTATGAATGAATGAAATGTGTTTAATGTAACATTGCTTTAAGCAGTCACCTGTCGTAAACACCTAATATTGATCACATGTTGTGATCGTTATAGAGAGATTTTACAGTCAAACCTCTATAATACCACCACTAGATCTACATGAGATTAAAAAAGTCTGCTTAAAGTAAGATTGCAGTAAAACAAAGCTCATATGGGAGCTTTCTGTTTTACCGGCATCAGCTTCTTGCCTGAAGCTGTCACGTCGTCAATGCCACCCATACGCCTACATTTCGGTGCTCTTATTAGAAAGGTTTTACTGTAATTTCGGGAATCATACTCGTATTCGTCCTAACATAACTTATATTAACCCTTATATGCATCATTTACGAACAGTTTACCTATAAATAATACGTTTATCCCATGCAAACAGTGTACATGTATGAAGGATATGTTGGGGAAACCTGAGGAAATTATCAAAATGTGAAATTTCTTGAGAAATCACCCAAAATTTCAATTTCTTTTAAATCTTCATTGTAGTGCCCTTAGAGATGTTATTCGTTGGTATAATCAATGTTTTTTTTACCTTTCAATGTTCAATTTTATCCATAATAACGTCTCTAAGAACATTGCAATGTAAAATTCGATGGAATTGAACAATAAAGTGAATTCTCAGAAATGTCACATTCTGATCAGTTCCGCCGGTTTCGCCTAAAAGTGTAAAAAATATCGGAATCTGTAAAATGAACCCTTTGCAATGATATCTCCAAAATTGGAAGGAATCGAACAAAAATGTCTGAAGTTATGGCGTGAAAAAATGATAGGTCCAATGCATTGGAACCTATGGAGGTTTTACCCTTGAGTGTTAGCAAACTTTGAGTAGTAAATATATTAGACTATATACTTTTGTCACAAATACGGTACTTTAAAAATCTATCGTTACGGGTCTCTGTGATATCTAACTAAATGTGCAACAAAGTTGACTTCGATTTATGTATAACCATGACAAATATAATCTTATAACTGTGCTTAAATGTCGATACGGTTGCCTATTAGTTAAACAGCTCTACTGCGTCTCTACCATAGCGTTATTTGGACCCCCTCCTCCGGTGAATATTAGTCCCCCCTTGGAGACATACTGCTTTACCCATGTCCGTTCGTCCGTCCACAAAATGGTACAGTACAGTTTTCCCTCTCTACAACAACACCCAATGAAAGACATAATGTGTGTGGGTTGTTTGGAGGGTGTTGTAGGGAGGGAAAGAAGCTTAAATTTGCAAACAGTTTGAATCCAGATCTGACGCCGCGTAACGCGGCGTCTGATATTGATTCAAACTGTTTGTCACTCGTCATTATATTTCTTCTGTCAAAATGTAGATCTTTTCTTTGAACTTTGCTACACACAATCAGGAACGTATATAAACATATACATTCCTGATACAATTTAAATATGATAAAAATAGACAGTTAGGTAGAATGCTTCGGTTGCCGTCGGTATAATTTTAGGACATACGGTGTTTCCTCTTGTACAACAACACCCACTTGTAGACAAAGACGGCGTGTGTTGTTCAGAGGGACCTTAAGAATTATGAGCATACCCTGGCTTAAATTAGCAAACAGCTTGAATCCAGATCAGACGCCGCGTAATGCGGCGTCTGATCTGGGTTTAAATCTGTTTGCCACTTGTTTATGTTTGGGTTTTTGTTCTGTCAAAATGTCCAATTTGTAACTTTGACAAAAACAGCAGACGACAATTTAAAACGGAAGATATTGCATCAATGAAAGGATTAGGCAATTGTCTTGTCGTGTAAACCAATTTTCAAATAGATATAGACTCACCATTCCTTCACTTTAAATCATCATCTAAAAACAATCGGGTTTTCGTATTTTTTCGTGAAATTGCTCACTTCGGCGGATTTCCATTACCAATGCGCAATCGCCAAACATGACGTCATTTGACGTCGACGTTGTTACTATGACATATAGCCTCATAAATCGACACTGTTTTGCAGATAAAAGCCGCATTCAAATGTGCTCGCTTATTTATTTCAACAACTTGAGATCAAATGTTTGCTTGCAGTGGAAAAATACGTGCAAATAATTACCAAACAATGATGGTAAGTAAGATCTGAAATGTGATGTTTGATCTCTTTATTTGTATATATATTTGTTTATTACGTGTATTAACCCTTATCGTGCTAAGCGCGACTTAGGCAACAATTAAGATCCAGATTGACTCTATATAGCTACTACAATGAAACACACTCGCGATTTACAATATTTACTACAAGTACATGTATATGGAAATATTGCATCACCAACTTCTAATACCGAGATGTTATTGTTTAAAACGTTTTCTTCAATATGTCATTAGATCTATGTCTTTCATCTAGCCTATCAGCGGGAATTCCCGTCTACCGCCAGGCTGGCATGATTGGGCCGCACGTCCGAGGGCCGCGGATACCCAGGCCTACTTCTATGGAACCAGACCTGTCACTGCTACAGGTAGGAACTAGTTCCACATGTTTATTGGTAATTTTTTGTTGTTGATTATTATTAAACTTCGGACGTGTGGATGGGTTTCGAATACTGACTAGGGTCTGCGCTGTTTGCCAGTTTGCAGTAAATTGTATAAAGAAAAAGAAGAAAAAAGAAAAAAACGAAGATAGTAAAACACTAATAAAATTTATTGGAAAAATGGAATTGTCCATTTGAATTTTCAGGGTTGCTTAACTCCTTCACTAGCGTTCCCGACATTTGCAAAAAGTTTTGGTTCCAAACTGTTTGACACTCGTGTTAAATCAACAAGAAACTTTAACTTGTTCATTTCTTGCGTTCAACTTTTTATGCCCCTGGAAAGACTTGGTCGGGGCATATTGTTTTTGATCTGTCTGTCTGTTTGTCTGTACGCGACTTTAACCTTAGCCATAACTTTGCAACTACATAGGATAGAGATTATATATTTGGTATGTGTACTCACCTCAAGAAGCTCTTGAGCTCAGTACAACTTGGGTCATGTCAATGTCATTTGGAGGTTAAATCGGGTGAATTGTACATTGGCCATAACTTTGGAGCTGCATGTGCATGATAGAGACTTTGTATTTGGTACTTGCAATCAACTCAAGAAGCTTTTGAGCTTGGTACAACTTGGGTCATGTCCAACAAAGGTCAAGGTCGTTTAGAGGTCAAATTCGGTTAATTAAATATTGGACATAACTCTTTGATCATGTGATTATTTCTAAATTTATAAAAATAGTGCTAAATATAACAAAGGTGGTTATTTTTATATATAGCACATTATTCCAAAATCAACAGTTTACACTTTTGTTTAGAATATTTCATCCAATATAGAGTGAAACATATTATTTCAAGTGAATAGTGAGGGAGATAACAATGTTTGTATTTATCACATAAAGTGTTATAAAGCCATTCAATAAACTATAGTGAAATATCAACATTTGGGCTCCGGCCCTACCCGTTCGTCCACGAGCGCTGCATGGCGCCAACTGACGTCATTTGCCATGGCGTTACTGTAAACAACGTCAAGATTTGGCGGAATATATATGGCGGAGAGACAAAAAACTACCGATTCAGTCGCCTTAAAAGGGTTTTAAAATGTTTATGTGATAAATAGGATCTAACATTCGTGCTCATTATTTATCATTCTTAATAAACTCGTTGACTAAAATAAATATAACGCTCGCCATTGCTCGCGTCATATTGTTTTAGTCAACTCGTTTATTAAAAATGATAATTAATGAGCACTCGTGTAAGATCCTCTATGTATATAACCTCAATATGACAAACGTTGTTATGACGACGACGTCATCATTACATCAATTTGGCGTCATGATGCCAGACTGTTTGTTTAACAGTTTAAATATTCTAAACCGATAAAAATAAAATTGATGGAGTACAATATCTGCTGTATGCTTTTATTTTACAGCCAAACAAATACATTACAATGACAAAACATCCCGGGAGCATTTGTCACTTACTGCGACACCGTTCTTGTTTTTAGCTCACCTCTGGGCTACCTTGAATGTCCGGCGTCCGTCGTCAACAATTTTAGTGTTTACACTCTAGTGGCCACACTTTTAATCCAATCTTTCTGTAACTTGCTCAGATTGTATAAAATCATAGTAATTCGAACGACTTTAATTATGATTGAGATCCGACCAATAGGTCAAGAGTTATCTACCTTTGAATTGCTGAACATGCCATATTGAAGAGAGTGTACACTCTAGAGGCCACACTTTCAATCTAATCTTTCTCAAACCTACTAAGAATGTATATAACCATAAGAGTTCGTATGAATTTGATTATGGTTGAACTCGGACCAATAAGTCAAGAGTTATCTACCTTTTAATTGCTGAAAATGCCATATTTAACTGTGTTTACACTCTAGAGGCCACAATTAAAACCCAATCTTTCTAAAAACTTGCTCAGATTGTATATGACTATAAGAGTT
Source organism: Gari tellinella (assembly GCA_922989275.2). NCBI lineage: Eukaryota > Metazoa > Mollusca > Bivalvia > Cardiida > Psammobiidae > Gari > Gari tellinella. The sequence continues at coordinate 26,736,195 of OV277862.1, forward strand.
TGGATGAGTTCGATAATGGTTGAAATCGGACGGATAGGTCAAGAGTTATCTACCTTTGAATTAATGAAAATGCCATCTTTAACGGTGTTTACACTCTTTTGAGGCCACACGTTTTATCCAATCTTTCTCAAACTTGCTCAGATGGTATATGACTATAAGAGTTGAGATGAGTTCGAAAATGGTTGAAATCGGGCAAGATATGAAAATGTCATATCTAACTCTTGCAAATACAGTTTTCAATGGATTTTAATTATATCTACACACAGTGTATATAGCTTTAAGTTCTCGAGGGAGTGAAAGTATTGTTGAAATCTAACCAATGTGGTAAGAGTTATCTGCCCTTGATATACTTTGAAATTCCTAGAAAAGGCTTTATTTCAGTATTATTTAGTTTCCAATGTTGTTTACATGCTATACTACAAATTTGAATGGATTTAGAATAAAACGGATGAAATTCAAAGGTAAATCTATCGGACTTCATTATAACAGGTGAGCGATATCATGGCGTTCAGGCCCTCTTGTTTAATTTTTTGTATGATATATTTGACAGATGTGAACTACAGTGTTGTATCCTGTGTACAAACGTTTAACTGTATTACTACAGTGCTACATCCAAACAACGACTCACTCCTTACAACAATGTTTGCAGCTATTCCCAACAAAAAACCTTTATGTCGAACACTTTAACTGTTGCAATATCGTCTGCTTAAAATTGACAGAAGAAATATCAGTAATGACGAGTGACAAACAGCTTGAATCAAGATCGGGTAACCCGGCGTCTGATCAGGTCTAAACTGTTTGCCACTAAGATTAACCCTTTACCTGATAGCATTGTTTCTAGTATTGAAGATATGTGACTATTTAAAGCAGGTTGAAAGTAAAGCAGAATGCGCCCTAAGGCGCATTCTGCTTTACTTTCAGCCTGCTTTAAGCTATTAACTGCTAGAATAAGGAAAGAATTTAATATGACACATATTCATTACGGTATAATTTGGAACTATTTTCTGCAGCGGATGAATAAAATGAATGTGCTAAAAGTCGCTTCTATAAGGGAAAGGGTTAAGATTGATAGTCAAAATGTCAACAAGTTGTCATTTCCCACATTTTATTGCAATGCGTTTGCGTCTAAGCGGGAAAGAATAACGTCTTCTCCATTGTACAAATCTATGTTGTTGTTTTTTTCTTAGGTCTGTTCAAAATGATTGGAGGGATAAAAGTATTGCCTGGTATTCAAGAATACGACGATGAGGTGATTTATCCAGAAGCAATTGAATATGCACTGGCACAAATTGCGCACGTGCAGTCAGCCCTACCAAAACCACCGCACCCCTATGGATGGAAGCTGTGGGCTGCATCTGAAAGAGCCAATGGCGTTAAGGCGCTATTCTGTGGTACAAAAGCAATAGCATGGACAGGTATGAGGCATACAAAATGATTAACCCCTCTACTGCCTTATAATGCCTATTTGCAAAGGGTTTAGATCCTGAATTGCCTGATAAGGATATAAACTGTTTGACACTCATTTAAATATTTCTTAACTAAAAATACATGAAATTGAAACGAAGGAGCATTTTGTTGATACACTTCTTGATGTGTTTTAAGTTATTACAATATTTGACTTTATGGTTGTGTATGGCACTACTATAATCAAGCCAATATATTGAAACGCACTGTTTTAGAAATACATGTAGTTTAATTGTTTTGGACAATAAAAAACGATAAGCAACAAACAGAGTTAAAATCAATTTTGTTATGATATATCAAACGTGACAATCATACAATTTTATATATAAACACTTAATGTATTTTATGTCATCTTTTGATAGAGCTATTCAAGAAACCTGAACTCTCCAGCGGCTTCTATAAGACGGACATGGTACCAAACACTGTCTATGACTCACATGAATACACCACAACAACCAACGAAGTCACCGAGTTAAACGCCAAAGAGCCAAGTTCGCCAGCTTTTCTTGAAATGAAAGGTTAGTATATACGCGAATATGTACGTAATACATACATTATACATGTAGTTTATAATGAGACGAGGACATAATTAACACAATAATCATACATGAATAGACAACCTTTATGGTATATAATATACAAATATTTAAGTAGACACCAACAGTATTTAACCCCATAGCTGACAATTTTTATTGCAAAGTACATTCATTTTGAATAAACTACTTGAATGCATACTTCATCAATCTGCGGGTGAATTGTGATAGCTTGCAAACAGTTGGGACCGAGATGAGCTCTCCGTAATCGTTCCTATATTGACCGAAATTTTCCCGATCTCATTAAAGTTCCCCAACTTGTTATTTGAACATGCTTTCGAGATGAGTACCATCATTTCTACCTTTTCTTATTGCAGAGTTTGGCAACATGCCAACATCAGCTTCACCGTGCGAAGTAAGCAGGCTTCAATTTCAACTATCAGCATCTTCAAGAAACAGTCATATGTCTTATGAGACGTCAGCGGCTACTACCACCAGTAGTGATGGGTCCACGGAGGACGACTATCTCCAGGACGTACATATTGACACCATTGACGAGAACGACATCACTATGGTCAAGGATGCACTCCGAAGACCCATCTTACTAGGTGTAGGAGCATATGGTAAAGTCTACCTCGGTCACCTTGGCGGAGTAAAGGTTGTCATCAAGAAACTGAGTGTTGACGAAACAACAACCGATGCAGCGATAGAGGAGGCTAAACTACAGAAGCATCTTGAAGCAGAACATATTGTACCAAAGGTACTCGGCATTTCATTCTCAGAAAACAGTACGTGTATTATACAGGAGTTTATAGAGGGCTGTGTTACCCTTGAAAAGGTCCACCGTTCCCTGACAAGTGCAGAATGGTCTAACGTTCTACTGCAGACAGCACACGGCATCAAAATTATGCACGAATTAGCGATCTTACATAATGATATCAAAGAAGACAATATACTTCTACAGAGGACCCGTGACGGGTTGAGAGTGTTATTGATAGATTTTGGGTTGGCCAGTTATCGTGAAGGCCAAGTATATGAGTGCGTCGGAGAGGAAGTCAACTCACACCTGGCCCCAGAAGTTTTCCACGGACGTGAAACAATGGTGGCATCTGATATTTATTCATTTGGAAAAGTAATGCAAAGTTGCACCATAAGAAATGACATTGGAATAATAGTAGAACAATGCCTGAATACAAAATATGAGGACAGGCCAAATATAGAAAGTGTTATACAAGAATTGCAATTCTATGAGTTCATTTCTAAAGTTGATAACATGTAAATATAGATTGAATAATTCTAGATACATTTATTATTTTCAAAAAAATATTAATTACATGTACATGTATAAAGATAATCAAAGTTTGGGAGTTATCGTCTTTTCCCCTATTATGCCGGCTGTCGACATTATTGTCATCACCAGCAGCCACTCGCGAAATAGTTCAGGGGCCCGTTTCATAACACTTGGTACGACAAATATTGTCGTAAGTCAAGTCAGAGTATAAAGGTCTCAATAATTATTTATTTTCCCCCCATCTAATCCTGCATTGTGACATCACTTTGGAATCATCTTGAAAAGAAGATTCCAAAAAAGTTGTCACGAGACAGGATTATATAGAGAAATCAGAAATTAAATGTATTTTAAAGTTTTGACTTAAGACCGTTTTTGTCGTACGAAGTTTTATGAAACGGACCCAGCTTGATATACGCAATAAAAAAAATCCCTACTTTAATGTCAGCCTGCTTTAAACAACCATCCGTTATCAAATCTGAAATTCTGAAAATTAGCTACGAAGTAAATTGTTAAATAACTATTGCGCTTATTTGGCTGCAACATACCAGCCATTTGTTATGAAACTTTGTAATCCAGACAACTTCTACAGTCAAACTTGTATTAAGCGATCATTCAACGGAAGACCCATATGTAGTCATGTGTAAAGCTCTGTTTAATGCAGGATGATACTAAAGCAGAAGGCTCCAATAGTTTTCTTAAGTTTTTCCTTCCTGCGTTAAGCAGTCTGGTTTATTAATGAAGAGGTCTGCACGCAACCGATTTTCAATGTGGTTGCTTTATACAAGATTGACTGTATTTTTATATTTTCTTGCTGGAGAATATTGTTTCCTTGCAGAAAAGAATTTATAAACAGACACTATATTCTAAATTGACAGTAGTTTGTGGATCCACAAATATTTGAAAACGACAGTGCATATTGTATCAAAAACTTCAAGTTTCCTTGATTTTACTTTTCCACAAGTTTTGATCCTATCAAACAAAATTTTAATTTTCTCAAGTTATAGACGGCCAACCTTTCTAATTTATTTTCACTATTCTGTTCTAGAGACATTGTAGGTAATTTTCAATGTGGTCAGTGACCGTCACGCTGAATGCCCCTGTCTAATACTTGTATAAATCTCAGTTTTGCTAAAATGTAAAAAATGCCTTTTTGAGAAAAAATGGCCACATAAATTAGTTCTTGTTAAATATAAGAGATTTCTTAATGTATTGTGCAAAACAATTTAATTTTCTGCTTGTATTTGTATACAAAAATGTCTTAAGGTATAAATAAATATATAAATGTTTATTAATATTTGTAATATTTTATACCCGTAAAGTAAAAAATAGATGGGTTCCTCTGAACACGTGTGTCACATCAGCAAGTATAAGTGTAACATTCTCTTTCCATAAAAGAAATGTCATTTCAAAATTTTCAGTAAAACAGAAGAAATCTGCATGAAAAGAAAATGTTGAAAAGGGGAATAACTCTCACAATGTTGGTGTAAGAGTTATGACCCTTGTACAATACTCTTCCACTTGTCAAGCTCTTTCTATAAATGAAGTTTTATCTTAAAAGCTTCAGTAGAACAGAAGTTATGAGGTGTGACGCAAAAGGCGTGACGGACAGACAGACGGACGGACATTCTAACGGGAGGGTATTTATGTGGCTATTTTCTATGCATTTCTTTTGGGTGGCTAGCCACACAAGCGAAAAAAATTTTTGTGCTCTAACTTGGAAAAAATGATCTGGAGGCTAACTCTATCCCTAACCCTATGTCCCAAAACTGGCCAGGTTAATGTCACAAGAAATGGCCAGGTTAATGTCACAAGAGACGGTCAGGTTAATGTTTTTCAATTATGGGGCTAAGAATTTTAGCCACATAAGTACCCTCCCGTAAGCACGGACGGACAGACAGACGCCAGAAAAGTGATCCCTAAGTGTCACCGGGGGTAGTCATTTTAAGGTGTTTTTCGAAAAGTAGGATATTAACAAGACAAACAAACTCATAATTTCTGTTATAAACCGTGAAACATTAAACTCGGTAAAAATGATGTATAATTAGATACTGAATGAGATGGTGTAAAGCTTTTGCGGATTCGTTTCGGTTCGCGTTACACATCAAATACCTTAACTCATTCACTCTAGCATATATGGGGCCCAAATGGGTGTATTCGTTAATTACATGTTAATGTGCCCACATTGAACCCATTACATTTTTAAGTGGGCTTTCTTTGGACAAGCTTATACATGGGTTTGCCCACATTAGGCCAATGTTAGGGATTTTCGGACTTTTCAGAGATATATTCGGACAAGCCCATATGCATGGGTTAAACCGTTTGCCCACATTGGTCCCACCTGGGCCCCATGCGAATGTATTTGGGCTCTGCCAGAGTACATGGACTATAAGACCTTAGAATTTGGTTCTATAATAACAGTCCAGAATATTAACCAGCACAGTAATAGCCTATATTATAGTGTCCCCCCTCCACAGCGGCCCTCCCTACAACGACCCCCTCCTTACAGCAATGCTTGCCGTAGTTCCCCTAATACGAAAAGTATGTCTAATTCTTTCACTGCTGTAATATCTGTAATGTCAGCTTGAGTCCAAATCAGACGCCGCGTCTGATCTGTTTGCACTTAAAGTGATTGTTTAAGCACAAACACGTATAGTAAAACCTCTTTAGCACGCACACTACATGAACTCAAATTATCTGTGTTTATGGCAGGTGGATGCTTAAAGCAAGATGAACGCAAAGCAGAAAGCTCCTATAGGAGATTTCTGCTTTACTTTATCTTCCTTTAAGCTGCCACCTGTCTCACTTGCCATCAATAAGCCTACATTTCAGTGTTGAAATAGAGAGGTTTTACTGAATATTGGGAAAGGATAACGTCTTCTGCACTGTAATATTGGGTTTGGTTAAGGCATAACGATTTGGTTTCTGAAATACCAGTATAATCCATGTCTAAAACAACTCCCTCCGAACAACACACGCAATATTTGTCTCCCGTCATGTGTTGCTTTAGAGAGGGCACACTGTATATGGGATCGATCCATAAGAAGCCACATACTTTCGCCGACAAGGTAATAGACAATTCCTATTCCCAATTAAGTCTTTAGGTTTTTTTTACTATTTAGGGTTGATTTCAACAACTTCTTATATTGCAAAATGACAGACAGCTAGGGGTCCTCTAATCAGGGTATACACTGTTTGCACAGGTAGGACACATGTACTCTATACAGGTGACGACTTTACTCGTCCCTAGTCCTGAACGTGTTAACTGGCTTTACTACCACCCACCCACATTATCATTTAAATCGATCTGTCTCCTCTGATTAAGTCCTGAAAATCTAACACTTCAAAGGCCTCCTAAAAGATCAAGGACAAGGGCGCCTAAAAGAGTCCAATGTTATACCCTTTAGAATCAGTTTACATGTATTACTGTTTCTTAGTATTAGGGCCCTGCATTGTAATTGCAGGAGCCCTATAGGAATCACATTTCTGTTCGTCCGTCTGTCCCGTACTTTTGATTTGATGCGATAACTCAAACAGATCTCCACGTATCCGGGTTCATTCATATTAATTAACAACATATGCTAAGTATCATGAGAGGAATACACTGCTAGTTTTTGGGTTCAATTAAATAATTACGTGCCGAGTTATTTTCCCTTGAATTATTACGAGGGTAATATTTAACCATGTTTACACTTGTGACGCGATAACTCAACCAGTTCTTCACGTATCGGGTTCATATAAAAGCATATGCTAAATATTATGAAAGTTAACTGCCCTTGAATTATCATAAATCGCTCACCTGGTTCACCATATAAAACTTGACCTATAGTGACCTAGATTACGACTGGACATGACTCACAATAAACCTCTAGAGTGTAAACAAGAATTTTCTATGCTTTGACCTAGTGACCTAGATTTTGACCAGACAGAATCCACGTTTGATTTTGACCTAGATTCGATGTATGCAAACATTCTGAAAATATTTCATTCAGATCTAATGAGATTTGTAGCCTCTAGAGGGTTAACACTGTTTTTCTTTGATTTGACGTAGTGACCCAGTTTCTGACCAGACATGATCCATATTTATACTTGACCTAGATATCAATTAGGCTAACATTCAGACCAAGTTGCATTAAAATCCAATGAAATTTGTAGTCTCTAGAGAAATCACAATGTTTGTCTATAATTTGACCTAGTGACCTAGTTTTTGACCGGACATGATCCACATTCACACGTGACCTAGATATCAATGGGGGAAACATTTTGACAAAGTTTCATGAAGATCGGATGAGATTTGTAGCTTCTAGAGTGTTAACAAGGTTTTCCTATGATTTGACCTAGTGACCTAGTTTATGACCCGACATAACTCATATTCGAACTTGACCTAGATATCAATTAGGCAAACATTCTGACCAAGTAACATAATAATCCAATGAGATTTGTAGCCTCTAGAGTGTTCACAAGGTTTTTCGATGATTTGATCTAGTGACCTAGTTTTTGACCGGACATGACCCATATTTGAACTTGACCTAGATATTAATTTTGATCAAGTTTCATTAAGATCCAATGAGATCTGTAGCCTCTAGTGTGTTCACAAGGTTTTTCTATAATTTGACCTAGTAACCTAATTTTTGACCCGACATGACCCACATTCGAACTTGACCTATATTTCACCAAGACAAACATTGTCATCAAGTTTCATGAAGATCGGATGAAATTTGTAGCCGCTAGAGTGTGCACAACCAATTGTGGACGGACGGACAGACAGACGACGGACGACGGACATCCAGCGATCCTAAAAGCTCACCTTGGCACTTCGTGCCAGGTGAGCTAAAAAGGTCGTATTTAATCACGTTTACACTCTAGCAACCTCATTTTCCCACAAATCCCAATCATATTTTGACAGAATGTGTACCAGTATTACTTATTACCTGACTCTCTATTTAAGTGAATATTAAGCATTTTTGACTGTTTTCCGCAAATATTGACGGGACTGAGGTCAGCGGGCAACAGTTGACTGTTACACAGCACTGTTACATGCGCGAAAATGGTGCGCAAAAAATGTCTGCGTCGCGGGACCGAATAAGGCGTCTTTATGATACAGATTTTTGTTAAGGATCTAACCTTTTGAGGGGTTGATCGCCCAAATAATCCCCTTGAAATGCTATATAGTTCTGGATCTAATATTAAGAGTAACTCCGAATAAAAATCGATAAACCGCTTGCAGATCTAACGTCTTCCTTTTTTTTAAACAAATTATGACGTTACAAAAATAAATGACGTCATATCATACATGACGTAATTTCGACAAAGTGTCAATCAATTTCAGTCAATGAGAAACAATAATTTCAATCGTAATTGAAAAAAATTAATATAGTAGATATCTTTTTCACAAAACAGTGATGTTTAATTAAGATTAAATATAAGATCATCTCTAGAATCTAAATACGTGTTGTTCAAATCTTGTTATGTTTATCAAGATAGATCTAGACCTAGCCATTCATTCAGCCAGGCTTAAATAGAGAGTCAGGTAATAAATCATTTGTTTGATAGTTACTTCGGGAACAGTCAAACCATTGTCCCTCGGTAGCAGGGAATACCTTGAGAACTGTTGCCCTCGGCCGTTGACCTCAGGCAACAGTTCTCAAGGTCTTCCCTGCGGTTACTGGACGTTTCGCTACCCTGTTGTGTTCGCGCTAGTCGTTTCGCTACCTAGCGGGTTTTTACCCTGGACGTTTCGCCACCCGTACATTTTCGCTACCCCAATATATATTGATTGGGTTATTTACCCTATATGATTCAAAGATTCAAAGATTCAAACTTTTTATTAAGTAACGTAAACATTAACATGTTTCTTGATACATGATACAATGGATTGTTAATATAGTATACATGACAATTTCCTTGTATAGACTCTGTTGTCCATCTTATCCATATCTGGATATAAAATACCAATATAACTTGGAATTCTTTTTATTACCTGAGGTTGGACGTATCCGAACCACATACAATCAAAAGTTTGTACAGTATTACCCCTCAACAGCAACCGTCATTTTCGGATGGTATATAATCTCAGAATCACATGACTTCCCACTGGGAAACAAAAGCAACGCAGGAAGTTCCTACAGGAGCCCTCTGTATTACTTTCGTACAACAGTGAACCGCCACCTATTCCACTACGCTAGTGTTGCCTGGTCGCTCAAGAGGGACAATAAAGTAATATGAAAAGATACTGTAAGGCATGAAACCTAATACTCTAATATGTAAACAACAACGGAATTGCAATTTTTTTTTACAGTAATACCCCCTTCACAGCGACCTATCTGAAGGATGAACTTAGGTATTTCAGACACCCGTGACTGTCCGCTGCAAGACACAAGCAATCCAGAATACTCATATATACTGGAGCCCTCTGCATTACACTTGTCCTACACTAGAGTTATGTGCTATTTAGAAAAGCATGTGGATGGTCACTGCAAGACAAACGTAGCAAAGAAAGTTCGTACATGAGCTCGCTGGCCTAAGCTCGTCCAACAGTACACCTCTACCAGGCTCTAATGAGATATGGGTTCATTGCCGCTCAAGGGGGATAACACTGTAATATGATAGGATAATATTTGCATAAAACTTAGTGCACTTAATCAGGAACAGAAATATAGTTGTTGTACTGTAGTACTACCCCCTCAACAGCGACCCATTAAGCATGGTGAATAGTGATCTTAGAAACAAGTGGGTGTCCAATGCAAGACAAGGGTAATACAAAAAGATCCTACAGGAGCTTTCTGCAATACTCTCATCATGCAGTAAACGACGATCTTCCTCGATTAAGGCATGCTTTAGTGTCGCTTGAGAGGAATAATACCGTATTAATGTTATGATAGTATAATACAGGAGACATAGTGCTCTTCAACACAACTGAAATATAAATTGTATACAGTGATACTCCTCAACAGCGACTCCAGCGACCTGTGTTAGGAGTATGAAAGATACTTTCCTATACTTTTATACTATTTATGAAGTAAATTATGAATTTAAAGAAGTTAAATGATCTGAAATGTGTAGTTAATAATGAAATTAACAGTTGTCAATTGTAAAAGGCGCTACTTCGAGCACACGTGCTTAAAAAAAGTGTGAAAACTAACGAAAGAAAAGATTAAGAAAATTATGTGTTGTTTGTTGAGATGTAAATTAAGTACTCGTAACCGTAATTAAATTCTCATCCATAATTAAATTCTCATCACATTGGTGACACTTTAATTAGGTGTTTATCGTGCCGACACACGTGCACATCCATTATCGCAGAAGTTGTTTTTTGCAAATTCTAGTTTGTAGGTACATTTGTGTAACTTCATGTGAAGCGCTTTTGAACGCACAACCCCTGTGTGAAAAGAGCGCTATATAAATCTGGTATAATAATAATAAATAATAATAATAATGTAACTACAACAATATATGTTTATCGTACGTTTTAATTGGAAAAATGAAAAAAACGTATATAAATGGTAAACTTGAGGCCATCTTTACATTCACTTTTGAATTCACGATGTCGCGCAACTGTCTGTCATGTGGAATATGTGTTACAAAAAGGCAACAATCGGTTAAATGTGACAACTGTTTGCAATTGCAACACCGCACCTGCACTGGTAAGTTAACTTTTACATCATACTGATCAGTTTGGATCCTTAAGAAAATCACTTTATAATTTCCCAGCTGTCCAATATTTAATAAGTTCTATGTTATGTAAAAAAACACACCAAAAAACCACATTCAACCCTAACGACGAGTACAGTAAAACCCCTCTATTACGACCACTAAGACGCTGATTGTACTGCATGTACATAGAGAAAATCTTCTTGACGCTAATTTTTTTCTCTGTACTGCATGTAGATAGAGAAAATCTTCTTGACGCTAATTTCTTTCAATGTACTACATGCACATAGAGAAAATCTTCTTGACGCTAATTTCTTTCTCTGTACTACATGCACATAGAGAAAACCTTCTTGACGCTAATTTCTTTTTTCTATACTAAAATCTTCTTGACGCTGATTTCTTTCTCTGTACTACATGCACATAGAGAAAATCTTCTTGACGCTGATTGCCTCCTCTGTGACAGACACATGTAGAAAATCTTCTTGACGCTAATGTTGTTTCCTGTACTGCATGTACATAGAGAAAATCTTCTTGACGCTAATTTCGTTTCCTGTACTGCATGTACATAGAGAAAATCTTCTTGACGCTAATTTCTTTCTCTGTAGGGCATGTATATAGAGAAAATCTTCTTGACGCTGATTTCTTTCTCTGTAGTGCATGTACATAGAGAAAATCTTCTTGACGCTTTTTTCCCTCTGTACTGCATGTACATAGAGAAAATCTTCTTGACGCTGATTGTACTGCATGTACATAGAGAAAATCTTCTTGACGCTAATTTTTTTCTCTGTACTGCATGTAGATAGAGAACATCTTCTTGACGCTAATTTCTTTCAATGTAGTGCATGTACATAGAGAAAATCTTCTTGACGCTGATTTCTTTCTCTGTAGTGCATGTACATAGAGAAAATCTTCTTGACGCTTTTTTCCCTCTGTACTGCATGTACATAGAGAAAATCTTCTTGACGCTGATTGTACTGCATGTACATAGAGAAAATCTTCTTGACGCTATTTTTTTCTCTGTACTGCATGTAGATAGAGAAAAACTTCTTGACGCTAATTTCTTTCAATGTAGTGCATGTATATAGAGAAAATCTTCTTGACGCTAATTTCTTTCTATGTACTGCATGTACATAGAGAAAATCTTCTTGACGCTGATTGTACTGCATGTATATAGACAAAATCTCCTTGACGCTGATTTCTTTCTCTGTAGTGCATGTACATAGAGAAAATCTTCTTGACGCTAATTTCTTTCTCTGTACTGCATGTACATAGAGAAAATCTTCTTGACGCTGATTTCTTTACCTTTATTGCATGTAAATAGAGAAAATCTTCTTGACGCTAGTTTCTTTCTCTGTAGTTCATGTACATAGAGATAAGGTTCTTGACACTAATTTCTTTCTTTGTACTGCATGTTTATTTTATTCTATACTACATACACATAGGGAATTACATATACATAGAGAAAGTCTTCTCGACGCTGATTTCTTTACTTTTATTGCATGTACATAGAGATAAGGTTCTTGACACTAATTTCTTTCTTTGTACTGCATGTTTATTTTATTCTATACTACATACACATAGGGAATTACATATACATAGAGAAAGTCTTCTCGACGCTGATCTCTGTACCTGTACTACTTACACAGAGAAAATCTTCCTGACGCTAATCCATATCTCTGTGTGTATCTATTGCGTAATCTAAAGACGCTTTATTTTTACATCAACATACTGAATTATTAATCGTAAATAAGTATACAACACATAAATTAGGTTTCAGTTTGAAAAAAATAGTTTATTATAGTAATAATGCTTCTTGACGCTTCGTGTCGCTTCTTGACGCTTCGTGTCGCTTCTTGACGCTAATTAGGGAGACCCGAAATGGCTTATTGATTTTATAAAATGCAGGTGACCGCTTAAAGCAAGGTGACAATAAAACAGAAAGCTCCCACATGAGCTTTCTGTTTTATTGTCACCTTGCTTTAAGCAGTCGCCTGTCGTAAATACCTAGTAATTCACATAATTTTGTGGTCGTAATAGAGAGGTTCTACTGTATACTCGTCTTTCACAAACAAAGTATCTTGTGACGAGTCCTATGCAAACAGTGGAGACCCTGATTACTTTTGATCTTGATGAAGTACAATGTATCTTTGCTTTATGTTATCCAAGCTGTCTTTACATTTTAACATTTTATGCAACAAATAACTCATTAGAGTTATTATAAAGATAGATTTGACTTAAGCTAGGTAGAATATGCATATATATGCATTAACCCATTGAGCCCTAGTAACGAATAACAGTCGTAAATGAATGGTATATGCAATAAAACCTTTGTATTACGACTACTTATAATTGCGCTAATTGTTAGGTGTTTACGACAGGTGACCGCTTAATGTAAGATAACAGTATAACTCCTCTTTCAGTTGTCACCTGTCTTTAATACAACAATTCAGGTTCAGGTCGTAATAGAAAGATTATTCCGATATGTGGCGATTTATTAAATAAGCAGACAACATTTTAAGCAATTATTCACGCTGAGAGGATAACTGACTGGTAGCGTGTAGTCGATACACATAACGGTTATGGCACGTGTCATACAGTTCGTGTATCACTAGAAGTTTTCCAGAAGTAGAAATACTTAGCATCTGATCAGGAACAAAACTGTGTTTTTTTTAATAAAATAAAACCCCGATCCACTTTGGCTATACTGTTTTTGGTATACGAGTTGGATACAGATACATTAAATTAACTAATGATTTATCTTCCATGACATATGTGATTTTAAATGAAAGGTTAACTGTTTGGATTTAGATCAAATGTCACGTTCGAATAGGTAAAGAAAAGATTCTCTGATTAGGCATTGAAGGTGTTAATGTAACGAGTCGATAAAACAAAAAGTCACAAGCAGAAGACTACTTCACGCTGATATGATTACAGTAGCCGATACACAAATCGCGTGTGGGACATGTCTTTATTACAGTGATAAGAAATCGTACTTGTAATAATAGTTTCACAAATAACATTAACATTGTAACATGTAATCAGAAGCCAAACAGATATTTTTAAACTAATTACAATGCGACGAAATGCATGGACCTCTGTTTGTTAAAAAAAGCAGACTACAGTTATTCTAATTCACGCTGAGAGGATTACTAATTGCCACGTGTATTACAGTGATAACATCTCGGCACGTGTCTTACAGCGATGTCAATATATCGTGTCACTTTCGTGTATTCGACAAAATAATTTATCTCTTTAAATTGCAGTCAGTGGCGAAATTCATATGTATTTTTTGGTAAAACATACAGTTTACAGTTTATTTTCATAAATCCAGTGGGCTTGAAAGCCCATGAGGACAACATTAAGCGTTACATAGTTATGTTATAAACATACATGTACATACAAAATGTATTATAAACAAACAAATATAATAATATGGCGACTATATAAAGGTGTGTCAAGTAATTACTTGAAACTTACATAAACCAAGTGAGACCCAATTGACTCTATTCAAATAAGTTTCGATGTCCCTGAGCAACATATCGTAGGTAATTCTTACATATTTTACATTGTTTAAACTCAAAACTTTTAGCCAATATTTTATGATATTATAATATCTTTTAGTAAGACATGAGCAACGACCAAGCTCTCCATAAATAAAATCATTTTGTGTACTTCTTTTTACATTTAGTATTTTCTTACAATACTGCATATGTACTGTTTCTATATTATTTGCTTTAGCAAATCCCCACACCTGACTACTAAATTCTAGGACGGGTTGAACCAGTTTATCGAATAATTCTAGCCCGTGTTTAACAGATACAAATGTAAATTTATATAAATATTTGTTTAATTTAAATATAGATTTTAACGCTTGACCTGCGAGAGTCCCATTTGCTTCTGCAAATGAACCCCCACTAGTAAAAACAATTCCAAGATAAGTAAATTTATTTACAATTTCTATATGCTCACCATTATAATTGAAAACTAATTTCTAGGCAATGAACCACCTTTTCTGAAAATCATAATTTTTGATTTATTAACATTTACCTTTAACTTCCATCGATTA
Organism: Gari tellinella; assembly: GCA_922989275.2. Classification (NCBI taxonomy): domain Eukaryota; kingdom Metazoa; phylum Mollusca; class Bivalvia; order Cardiida; family Psammobiidae; genus Gari; species Gari tellinella. The sequence goes on from OV277862.1 coordinate 26,751,196, forward strand.
CAAAAATCTATTAAGATATCTAAAGACTTTTGTAATTCTTCTGCAGTATTTGCAAACAAAACAATATCATCGGCGTATAAAAGCATCAATATCTTAACAAATCCTGTATCAAACATATACACGCACCTCTAGTAAACGTATGAAAGTATGAAAGGATTACTATTTGGCACGTGTATTACAGTGATAACATCACGGCACGTGTCTTACAGCGATGTCAATATAGCGTGTTACTTTCGTGTATTCGTGTTCAGGGGCGTGTCTGGACCAATTTTGAGTTTACGCACCATGGCTAGGGGGCTATAGGGTAATGGGTTAAGGAACGAATCAGAACTTTGTAAATATCTCTCTTTACCCTTATCATGCTTGATAGATTGTTATATGCAAAACTGGATAACTGATGTTTTATAGTTATGGATTTATGCGTTATTCAAAGTTAATGTGCTAATTTTCACCTAATTTTCACCTGCACTGTACAACTTACTATAGGAAAGTTAACTATGTCAGAACTTATGTATAATGATACGAAGATCTAAATGTATTCTTTTAATATTTGATCCATTAATGGATAACGTGACAATTGTTAATATTATTTATTTTGTATTGACGAGATACTGTATGTATAAGTCAAAAAATAAAAATATGTTCTGTTCCGTTCTATATTTTGGTTAAAAGACATACACGCACCTAGTAAACGTACTGACTGTGTTAAGGGGTCATTTAAAGGAGGACATATCTTAATACAGAAAGCAACTACAGAAGCTTTGTGCATTACTTTTTATTCAAAATCAAATCTAGAGATACCTCTGTTCCTTATTAAAAACATTTTAGCATATACGTTGTCGTGCATGCACGTTATTCTTTTCCGTTTAAACGCAAACGAAACGCAAACGCAGTGCATTAAAATTGGTAAAATGACAACAATTTTGACGACTCGTTTTATACTGAGTGGCAAACAGTTTGGAGTCAGATCAGACGCCGAATTATCCGGCGTCTGATCTGACTCCAAACTGTTTGCAATGGAAATAAGTTTAGTGTAAACGCGTTTATTGGGAAAGAATACCGTTTTCTCCACTGTACTCGACATTGCTTTGCAGAATTTGTATTGTGTTTGTTTTAGGGCTATCTATTGGAGAGTGCAGAGAGTTGAAATGGGCAACAACAAAATGGTACTGTCACGGATGTGAAACGGAAGAGCCAAGCACAGAGTTGGAGGATCCGTTAGAATTGTCGGTCATCCACCACATCCCAAGCTCTCCCATCAACCGGATTCCAAACTCTCCCAGATCAGAAGACATTCCTGTCTTAGACGAGGAAATGATTGTGGAAGAGGTACGTCCTGACGAGACGGCATCCAGCGATGATGACGACGATGATGATGATGATGATGATGATAGGTAATGTAACTCTTTCCTCCCTGAAACCTAAAAAACATTTTTGATTTTAAAGGATTGATTTTGACAATATATGTCAAAATAACAAACAGTGCAGACCCTGATCAGAGGGCTCCTTAAGGAGCACTCTGATCAGTGTCTACTCTGTTTGCATAGGTTCAACGAGTTAAGGCGTTATAAATATATGATATCGTTATTTCAGTCTCACCCATGTTCATATTACATACATATATACCTATATATCCATTTCAGATCCCTGTATACCAACTACAACAATGATTCGTTCGTCAGTGCAATTCCAGAGTTGAGAGACATTACATTCAACATCAACTCCACAGTTTATCCAGTAGACAACATACTAGGACAGTAAGTCTTCACACAATGATACGCATTTTATGCAAGTAATTTATTCGTCTTATGAATATTATAGTTCCTTTTCGTACAGCCATGAATATGTAGCACATGCATTTGTTCCCTACAATCTAGAAGTAGTAACTATTAATTACGCTATCATCTATCTTAAATACGTTTCGTCAATAAAATGGGATTTTAAGTCACGTTCTGTGTATCTGTTATATCTTCAGGTCACTCCCTTCCGGACCGGAGCTAGATCCGGATATACCCGCAGACCGTCCACTGGAATATGAAGTTGTAGAAGGTGGCTCAAAACGAGGTGGAAAGATGTTACTAAGCAGTGATGGGTATTCATTCACAGTGAAGGTATTTCTAGTTGATTCATTTAAACCATTACCCCATAGCCAGCCTATGTTTGTTATTGGTGATACGTTATCACTGAAAGCATGTTGAATCTAAGACTTAATGCGCCTTAATGCACATTCTGCTTTACTTTCAGCCTGCTTTCAGCCACCATCTTGTAGAATATTGAAAATATCCACTGACTGAAACCCATTACGCCCTTTACGCTTTTCTTTTTATAAACACGCATTTTACGCCTGATAGTTCATTCTGCTTTACGTTCAGCCTGCATTCATAAAATACATTTTACAATGTGTATAGTTAAGATTTTATGAATATGTACATGTTTTATATTATTACAGAAATCCAAGGACAACTGGACATACTGGTATTGCTCAGTAAGGACAAAGACTATGCGATGCCGTGCTACAGTTTCGCAGAGAGGAGACCACTTCAGCACTGGAATCCACGGACATTCACACGCCGCTGACCCTGGTCTAAAGTCAAAGACAAAAGTCTCAGTTCAGGTAATAATTACAATTTGCTACTGTAAATAATCCCCATTTCGAGCATTATGTTGTACTTTCAATCTGCTTTAAGTCGTCAACTGTGTTCAACACTCGAACTCGGTAATAGTGGTACGAGTTGTTTTGTCTTTACTTTCACATTGCTTTACGTTTACATCACGTTTATGTAAAAAATGAATTGCTTTTGTATTTCAGGTCAGGCAGACAGCCACAGAACAGGTTTTCCGGGCAGCCGCCGACATAGTGCAGACAACTGTAAGCAACTCTGAGAGTGAGTTCGTGGCCAACATCGACACGCTGACAAGAATGGCAAACAGACAGCGCCAAGTGTTACGCCCACAGAATCCGAGACCGGACAATCCACACTTTGAGGTAAATGTTCCATCATTGGAAGTTATCTGAAACGAAATGTAAATATTGAAAGGTATCATGTACGCACATAAACGCATGCATAAAATGTACATTTATAGTCAAGAATGAAGCTCACTCATAACGAAGTCGTCGGGACTGTCGGATTTCGTTCGTTAAATCAAAATTTTATTCTCTGGGATCTGGGATCCATTCCACTATATTTTAGTTGGAGATGGGAAATAAAATGTGTTACACCAAAATATGTCAATATATCAAATTTCGTTGTAAGTGAGCTTCACGGTAAATGTATTTAATATATTAACCTCTCTTTTACAGATTGATGTAGACTTCTTAAAGGCAGATAGATTTCTGGTTGCGGACCTTGTAGTAGACACAGCTAGACACATCATTTTTGGGACGAATGCTCAGCTGACATAACTTTCCAGATCCAGACGCTGGTTTATGGACGGCACCTTTAAAGTTGTCAAGGACCCGTTTTATCAACTCTTCACGATCCACGCATTTAGTCCGGTGGCAGAGACCGATAAGCGTGTTTTGCGGTCCGTACAATGTTTTTTTGCTGTTTCTATACCTCTGAGGTGTGCTCTTTAAGAATCTGAATGATGCCACTCTGGCATCTTTGGGCAATCCGCACAATATGCAAATTAAGGTCGACATTACTGAAAATCTTGTTTTCGCCAATATCTCAGTAACTATGCATGGTATCAAAATAATTTTGGTATCTATCCCCATGTTCTGAGGGGTAAATAGTCAGATAAAGCCATTTTAGCAACGACCACAGTGATATTTTGTGCTGAATAGGCATATTCAGGCAGCCACTACTGAAAATCTAGTTTTCGTCAATATCTCAGTACATCTGCATGGTATCATAATAATGTTGGTGTCTATCTCCATGTTTTGAGGGGTAAAGAATAAGATTAAACAATTCTAGTAAAGATTACACCAACATTTTGTGCAGAATGGGCATATTTAGGCAGCCATTACTGAAAATCTCGTTTTCGTCAATATCCCAGTAACTACATATGGTATCAGAATAATTTTGGTGTATATCCCCATGTTTTGAGGGGTAGAAAATCAGATAAAACCATATCAGTATTGATCCCACAAATTTATTTATAAGTTTGTGATGAATATGCATATTTCGGCAGCCATTACCGAAAATCTTGTTTTCGTCAATATATCAGCATCTACGACATATTACATCAAAGTAATTCTGGCGTATAAACACACGTTTAAGCGGTTAATAATCAGTTGAAGCCATTTTAGAAAAGATGACCAAAATAGTGTTTCTGAATATGCAAATTTAGTCAGCCAGTACTGAAAATCTCATTTTCGTCAATACCTCAACAACTACGTGTACATATGATACATGTATTTAATATGATTCTGGCGTCTGTACTCATGTTTGTAGGCGTAAAGAAGCAGATTAAACCAATCCAGTATTGATCACACCACCATGTTTTGCAAAATATACAACAATCCACTTCAGTGTACTTCCAAGTTACAAAGCATTCCTTTTACTTATAATACTGTATGTTGCCATTACTGCACTGACTCAGTTCTGAAACAAGTCCTTTTCAACAATATTGTCAATGTCATCGACATTCGCGTGTGCTTATTCTGGCAGGGTACTTCCTCATGGCATCCACAAAATATTGTGCATAGCAAGTGAGTCGCATATCACAGACACATTGCTGTCGGACAGGGTGTATCCGTAGCACAACCACAGCTTATTATTTCCAGCTCATCATGTGCAGCAACAGTAACGTTTGCTTGCAATACAACTGGTATCAATTATCTAGGGCGTTCATTATGGCAGTCTGAATGTTTCACGATCTCTTTGAATGCCTCTTTAGAAGGTGAAAGTGTATTAAGCTGTCAAACATTTGTAAAAAGAATTCTACCAATCCTTCGCAACCAGGCTACTCCACAAACTTCAGACATGTTCGATGTCACCAAGCTTTTGATTCTGTAACAGGCAGTCATGAATTATGTCGCTTCTCAAACGATGTCGCCTATAGCATAAGATAAGTTGCCCACACTGTGCAGTACCACCCCATTCTTAAGGACACTGCCTTTTTCTACTCCGAAGCACTGACGCACAGTGCCACAGCCTGAGAGCACATTGGCGACTGACAGATGTGAAAGCTATTGTTTATGTTCACGTGCAGTTGCGGCAATGTCTGCAGCATGTGAACCTTCTTTTGTAAAACGACATCGTTTGAGAAGCAACATAATTCATGGCTGGCTGTTACAGGATCAAAAGCTTGGTGACATCGAACATGTCTGCATGGAGTTTATGGAGTAGTCTGGTTGCGAAGGATTCCTAAAAAATATTTTTGCAAATGCTCGACAGCTTATGTCACTTTCACCTTCTAAAGAGGCATTCAAAGAGAACGTAAAACATTCAGACTGCCATTTGGAAATCAGCTCCCAAATCAGAACATGAACCATTAGATCCTGTCGAGTTGGGGTGGACACTTGATGAACGCCCTAGATAATTGATACCAGTTGTATTGCAAGCAAACGTCACTTTTGTTCTACAGGAGGAGCTTGAAATAATAAGGTGCGGTTGTTCTACGGATACACTCTGTCCGACAGCAATGTGTCTGATATACGACTCACTTGCCGTGCAAAATATTTTGTTGATGCCACGGGGAAGCACCCTGCCAGAATACGCACACCCGACGTGTCGATAACATTGACAATGTTGTTAAAAATGACTTGTTTGAGGACTGAGTCAGTGCAGTAATGGAAACATACATCATTATAAGTAAAAGGAATGCTTTGTAACTTGGATGAACACTGAAGTGGATTGTTGTATATTTTGCAAAACATGTTGGTGTGATCAATACTGAAATAGTTAAATCTGGTTCTTTACCCCTACAAACATGAGTACAGACGCCAGAATTATGTAAATACATGTATCTATGTACATATAGTTGCTGAGGTATTGGCGAAAATGAGATTTTCAGTACTGGCTGACTAAATTTGCATATTCAGAAACACTATTTGGGTGATCTTTACAGAAATGGCTTCAACTGATTATTTACCGCTAAAAACATGTGTTTATACGCCAGAATTACTTTGATATAATATGTCGTAGATGATGATACATTGACGAAAACAAGATTGTAATGGCTGCCGAAATATGCATATTCATCACAAACTTATAAATATTTTTGTGGGATCAATAAATCTACTACATATAGGCATTTATATCGATTTATAAGTATTATATCACGAGTTTATGGCTATATTTTAGTTATATGTATCATTTGGAGTAAAAAATCGACCAAATATACATTAATACCGGTCATAACCATACCGCTCCAAATCTGGAATTCACCCAACAAAACTTTTGAGATGCGGTCACGTCGCAAAACGAGTTGAATCTACTACATTTAGGAATATATATAGATACAAGAGTATTATAATCAAGGTGTATGGTCGTATTTAAGGTTTTTATTTTATGCTAAGCAGTGAATTGTAGAGTTTTCTCAGTAGATTATAAAGTTATAATCTACAGTGAATTATAACTTTAGGAACTATTTTTTGCCGGAACTACTTTTTTTATTACCTCCCTTTAAGGTGGTTCGCGGGTCAGCTTATTCTGTGTCAGAATTCTTTGAAACCTTGATTAAATTGAAATATACCATATGGAGAGTGAAAAATCGTTAAAATAAAAAAAAGTTACAGTGCCGTTTTTTTCTGACAGGACCTTTTGTCGAAAAAAGCTCCTTTTTTATAAACAGGGATATTTTCTTTATAAAATGATATAACTCAATAATTTCTGTACATTCAAGTAAACTGTACATAGACTATAAGATATTGGGCAAACAAAAGTATTTTATGACATATTTGTTGGAAATATCAATATTTAAAAAAAGTCAAATTCTGAAAATCTCAAATTACAAAATATCTAGCTGTTTAACGTACACTTATTTTACTCTTATTAGATAGATATAACTTAATTCTACTAGTCACAAACATTTAATGAAAATCTACAGTGGAATTTACATTTTATACATGATTTCCTGAAATTCTGAAAAAATGTAAACACAAAACGAGTAACCTCCCTTGAGTTCAACTTTAAAATGCCGTCAGCTCTAAATAATACCATAAGTCAAACCTGTAATAAGGGACCATTGAAAACGGTAGCCTGTAGATCTTTAAAGGCAAGTGACTGCTTAATGCATAACAAAAGTAATGCATAAAAGCTCCTTTAGGATCTATCTTTTAGCATTATGTTTGTCCTGTGTTAAGCTGCCATCTGTCATATAGGCTATAAATACTCACAAATTTAGCTGTCACTTGACTATACTTGCATCTGATATTATTCATTATTACTTGACTAAACATAGCCTGTCCTTTGATCACTGCGTTATGAAATGACTAGTCACTAAAATCAGACAATTTGTTAAAAAAAAAGTTTTGAACCGAGTGGGAATCGAACCTAGAACCGTTGGATTGCAAGTCTATCACCGTATCCACTGCGGTAACAGAGCAGACACTGAGTAAGATCAAACTTTTCTTTATCTAAATTTTCTACTATAAGCACGTGCCGCAAAGATCAGGTGAAAGTCGTCAGCATTTCCGGAACTCGAGATGCGGGCCGCCCGCTGTCGAACCACCTTAATTTAAAACATGATTATTTTCCTTGTAAAGGAAGGTCTGCTCTAATTTTTGTTCAATAAGCTGTGATAATTCTTTTGAACATTACTAATTCAAGCAAAAGCACAGCAAAATGGATATTAATGATAGATATTGACATTTCAAGCTTATGTGAGATGTTGGAAATGAAAATAAAACAGTTTGCCAGATTTGGTAATAAATCCAAACAACAATGTTCAACATAACAGACAATCATATTTTTTACATTAAAAAAAAGAGAAAAAAGCGTGAAAAAGTTTTTGCCATTAAACAGTTGAAGAGGTCCTTTTATCTTTCTCTAAGATGTGATGAAGTATCTGATATCATATCTTGCATTGTCAGATCTGTCTAGTGTAGTTTACAGGCAGTTTACTGACAATACCATTTTGAAAATGTTCATAATATGATAACAAAACAATGCATGAACAGCAGTTTTAACCCATTACCCCATAAATTTATACGCCTTTTAACGTCTATAATTTATCCCTCCACTGAAGAAAATAGTTCCAATTCATACAGTTGAGAATATAAATTAAACATTAGAAAAGATTTCTACATTCTAGCAGCTGGTAGCTTTAAAGCATGCTGAAAGTAAAACAGAATGCACCTTAAGGCACATTCTGCTCTACTTTCAAACTGCTTTAAGTGGTCACCTGTCTTCAAAACTAGAAACATAGTATGGGGTAATGGGGTAATGGGTTAAGTGTATTTTGTCTCCATCCCTTTAAGTTATCCTCCTTGATCCACGTGTCTCCTTGTTATTTGCTAAACTGCTGTCATCAGCTTCATCCATTTCTGTCATTCATCCAATTAACTTTTCATTTGCGGGTGTTGTTGAATTCATTTCGCTTTTGGTGGAACCATCCAAGCAGAAACACACAGTAAAGAACTCATCATAGTGTTAATTACATAATGAGTTACTAATTGCATGCTTCTGAAAGAATAGGCTATCTCTCTAGTCCAATTACACAAAAATATCAGATTATGTGTTTATTATACCGGTAGATCTCTACATAGCAGCAATTCGTTGTGTTGAATCAAACTGTATAGAGTGAGTGCTGCCATCAATCTCAAATCCTGGCATTTTATATAGATTGGTGCAGAAACTGACAGATGAGGAGACTTCCCGGCTAACCATTTAATACAAATTCCCATGGCAATGTGACATTCAAATACATCTGTGAAACGCATAACATTGAAATTTTCGCAAATTTCCAAACATTTTTTTTTTGAAAAACGCATGTCTCCCCTGGTTATTGTCCAGAAAGTGAAACGAAATCAAAAATCGAGTTTTAGTAAATGCAGTCCCAACCATCCCCTCCTAAGAAGCAACCAGTTAACAAAACAAGAGACATAACGATGTCAAGTCCAGAGTTTACACTGTTGTGCCAAAAAGCACGTTACTTTCGCTCTGTTGACCAAGACAGGTAAATGCGACTATCAAATTTACCCCCATCCCATCCACTTGTTGCACCGGTAGAAAAAAAAACGTGACGGGTTTCGATACTGATCTGTGTCTACTAATCCGATTTCTTTCTTGGTATTGTCTTGTCCTAGTGTTGCTGGCCATAAATAAGTTCCCACCCTGGAAATCTGTCATATGTTTTTGATGTATTTTAGCTGTGTAAGGTAAACAGGAACCTGTTGATTAACTTAAAGTCACTAAGGGTAAATATCTTTCAAAAGCTGAATTAATTTCTGATTAGACAGAGAGGCGTACATAAATTACTGCCACTCGTTTAATCGTTCTTTGTCAATGTTTTGTAGACCCAAATTGGCAATCCTACATCAAGTTTTGAAGCATATCAAATATTTCAAGATGTAATATTAAATATTCGGAAAAAAGATTCAATTTCCATACAAAATGATAAAACCTACAGTAATTGCGAATTTGTTTCGTTCCACAGCGTGTGTATATCGTTAATATTCAATATAATACATCAGACCTGACTTTCCGTTTGTCCCCCATATATACAGTACAGTACTTACTTTGTGCACTAACTCCTCCATTCCTACAGCTTTTAAGGTACTTCGCATATGCGCGTAGTTTCCATACGATTGTTATGAAACTTTTCATGAAGAATGATAATAGCCTAAGAAACAATGTGTGTAAATATAGGCAAAATTTATCGTGTGGTTTGTCTTTAAGGTCTTTTTTCTGACAAAAACCTAGAATTTTGATGATTTTATTTTTCTTAAAAATGAATAAAGCTAATGACTATAATTCTCACCCAATAAGTAGTCCACAACATTCATTACAAGAAAAGCTAAACACATTTTGAATAAAGGTGTTCAGAAAGATGTTATCAGCTATTTAAATTTTGCAAAATGCTAAAAAATTGAATTACAAAAAGCTGACTCATTCAATGTACATGTATATTTGTTTTCATTTTATTCAAATATATGGTTGATGAACTAGTCAGTCTGAAAAAATTAGAAAATATTACAGTCAGAATTTGTTGTAATAACATATTTTCTTATCAAAATGTGGGATATTTGTTGTTTAGATACAGTTACCTACCATAGAATTAAAACTTTGTCATTAAAATGCTTTTTTATTTATTCATGGACTTGCATACAAGGTTTATTATATTGTTTTAACATAATTATAATGGGCAATATCGATCTTGAAAAGGTTAGCGTATTGATAAGCTTCAATGTGTGGCTTTATAGTTCGATCAAATCGTTTACATGTATACCGATTTAATTGACTTGTAAGTCATTAAACTAAAACGTAAGTGGACATACTTGGACCGTAAACATCACTAGTTCTAATCAACGAAGACTAAACATAACATGTCTCTTGATTACTGCGTTATGGATTGACACGTCAATAAATCGGACACTAAAAAAAATATTTGGATCGGATGGGTCTCGACCTATGACCTTTTGATTGCTACATGTAGTCAACCACTATACTAACTGCGCTATGAAGGATTATACTAATTCGTATCAACATTTCCTTTATATAAATTTTCTAGTATAAACACGTACGAAAACAGTCTGTGTCGTCAAGACGCAAGACCGACTTCCGGTAGCCAAAGGCCTTAAACTACAACCTTATAAGTTTGCAGACTATTTCCAGGCACATATGTCACAGAGATCAGATTTTGATCTGGTCTTTTTCCACAGATTTGCATTAGATTGTTCGTGCACTCAGGGTCTGATGTGGTTTTTGAACTGTCTGCATAAAAGGTGGTCTGCCGTCTTCTCTTATTTGGGGCTCGAACGTGTCTTGATCGATATTATATGTATATCTCTGAAATCCGGACAGTTGTGAGGGTTCAAAAAGGATCTAAAGACGAAAAGTTGTATTTTGGGTTGCGATGGTGTTGCATAGAGCTTTGATATGAGTTTTCTGTAATATAATCGTGCTACATTGAACGACTAGTCTACATGTTAGGGAACCGTTGGTGTTTGTGTCCGGTTTTCAGATGTGCTACTGTATTTCTACATACGACCGTGGGAAATTATACTATATCCGATCAACGTCACAATATGACGTCATACAACCATAATTTTATGTGATGTAATGCTTGTGTATATCATATTAACATATTATATCGTATGTCTTGCTTAGTCTGGTTCCCGTCGTGCTACAAGAACGGTGTTTTTAATTTTCACTTTATTACTGGATCTAGAAAGATTTCGCTTCTGCTGTTTTCATGGGGTCTCTAACCTGCCCTGATATATCTGTTCAAGTCAAAAGTTGAAGTGTTGGCTATATGACTTTCTGCTGACAGCAGAAACAGCCTGTAAAAATGATCTACTTAGTCTTATCAGTGAGCCCCTGTGACGACAAGATAATTTTTTACGGGCGCCGTCCTCAGCGCATGAAGTCTAAAAATAGCTCGCTGTCTCTTACTGTACACATAGTGGACTAAGATCTACTATTTTCAGTTTCAAATCTGCATGTTTCTTTCATCTGCTATTAAACTGCTTTGTCTCTGCATATTTAACCCTTTGCCTGCTATAATCCCGACTGCATTAGAAATTGCAAACGGGTTGGATCCAAATAAGACAGCATTTGATCTGGACACTGATTGACACTCATCTTTATTATTTGGCAATTTATAATTGCATAAATCTGAATTTAACTAAACTTGCTAACAACAATTTCAAAGCAGTCGTTTTTACAGCAGATAAGGGTGAAAGCTGTATATGTATGAAATACAGTACTTTTATGGTGGGCCTCATTGGGATTAGTCGTTAGACTAAACGAGTCACCCTCGTAAAAGACATTTCCTGACATAATTTCGGTGATAACACCTAACCAGGCTGTTCATACCTCTAGCAAAGAACCACTGAAGTGTCTCGTGTGAGGCCCGTTTCTTATATTTAATAGTTTGGTTAGAAATACCCATTGAAAAGGCTCTCAGGTATGAGTATGTCAGGGCCTCTCTAGGGAGAGTGAGATGGCTGTGACATTTGCTTTATGCTTTTACAGTTACCTTCACGCCATTCGAGTACAGTGAAGGGGGGGGGGGGGTCAATCAAAGAACTGAGGAAATGTCTTTAAATAAAGTCATTTATTCGTTCATTCATTTGTACAGATGTGTGCGAACCTATGATAGATAGGCAGCATGAGCTGTGTCAACGCCCAGTTCAGCTTTATATGTGGCGCATGTTAAACTTTATATGTGGCACATGTACCCGTAAATTGTGACTTTACAAGTCATGACGGAATCTTGGAGGTAAAATATCTCTATTTATCTAGAAGCTATGTAGTAAAACCTCTTTTTACAACCACTAAAACGAACGCTAAGTAAGCTAACTGATTATGAGAGAGACATGTGTCATCTTAAAGCGAGGTAAAAGTAAATGAGCTTTCTGTGTTACAGTCATGGGACATAATTATTCGCCACCCTGTGAAAAAGTTGCTTATTTTTATCAGTCTTTCTCAACTGTTTGTTAGAATTAAAACTCTAGCAAACATTCAATGTACAGTTCTATTTGGTTTTAAGAGTTGGAGCAAAGATCCGTTAAATGTTTCCTAGTCTCGAATTGAGCATGTGATTCTTTGGTTCTTGTTGCTAGGTAATTTTAGAATGTACATGCAAAAAATGAACCATGATCTCATTATATGGTTGCCATGGTAACAACAGATGAAAACTATGTAAAATTCCACCTGATTAACGAACACCTTACATGTGCGATTAAAAGTAAAATAAAAAAATGTCATTCCAAAGCTCTGTTTCTTCGTGTTCAGTCGCACAGTTCTAAAATTCAGCCGGTAAACTTGATTTCCCATGTTAATTTTAGCATCTGTCGCATGTCAGTAAACTTGAATATAAACAATTTCTGTAACTTTCTTTAATTTTCTTTTGAAAGTGCATTACTGAATGGGAGAATATGTTTTTAAATTAAAACGTTCTTCAATTCTAGATATTTCTCACAAATATTACCATAGCAACCAGTTTAGCGGAACGAGTCAACTTTTTTCATTTATATTCTAAAGTTGCCTAGCAACAGATGTTCTGGGTCCGAACAGCAGAGAATAGATCTATATTTGAAAAGTCAACACCCTAGCCTTTAAACTGCCCTACACTGTTGTGTAATTTGGTGTTCGACAATTTTGTGGCATCACCAGTAATGTAAAATATGTGTGGAAAAAATGTCAAAATTTCGTCCGGTGGCGAATAATTATGTCCATTGACTGTACTTTCATCTTACTTTTTAAAAGCAGTCATCTGCCTTAAAGCGACTCGCAACCAGATAGTGCATTCGCAAAAATAAAAGAAAATACTCAAATATAACCAAAAGGGTAGCATTATCGTGCATCTGGCATTGGTTAAAAAACACCCAAGATAGAATGTCGTCAAATCTTAGTTTTTTAGTTATTTTTCATCGTTTTATCCATCGCGTCTACAGTTGCTATAGAAATTGATCACGGGCTAAGACATAAACCCGAGCCGAATTATGCTGTTGTATGTACTCTTCATCGCTTCCCACTGAAATACGTTAAATCGATCCCATGAAAAGTTACGTGGCTTAGTGGGTCAAGCAGTGTCCTCATTTTGACTTATGTCCGCCCATGCCGGGTCACGGGTTCGATTCCCACCAGAGCTCAATTTTTTTTATTGAAATGCATTTTTTAAACTAATGCTAAAAAGAAAAACTGCTAAAACTTTACTTTGAAGTAATGTATTGGGCAACATTTCTAAAGCAGACGATATAATGGGGTTGAAAAGTATCTAAAAAGCAGACGATAACGTATGCCAATAAAGGTTTACGGAACAGTTAAACCTCTCTATCACGACGACAAAAACGAAGGCTAGTTGATTGTATAAAATGGTACAGCTTAAAGCAATGTTGCAGTAAAACAGAAAGCTCCTAAAGGAGCTGTCTGTTTTACTGTAACTTGTTTTAAGCAGTCATCTTTCGTAAATTCTAAGCGTTGACACAATTTAGTGGTCGTAAGGTTTTACTGTAATTACCCACGAGTTTTGAAAACTGCTCGCTATGACTTGAAGCTATAAATTGCGAACAATCATGACTCTTGCACATGTGGTCCGCACAGAATTATACAGTTTCAGGGCTGCCATTTCTCCGGATTTTTCCTAAATCTTCGGATTTTTTTTCTAGAACATGGCAGCTTAAAGCAGGCTGAAAGTATGGTGCATTCTGCTTTACTTCCAGCCTGCTTTAAGTAGTCACGTGTCAACAAAACTAGAAACAGGCTATGGGGTAAAGGTACGATTCGTAAATTCGCACTTGAAAAATGCAAATTTGGAAATCTTAGGATTTTTCATGTCAACTTATGGAAGCCCTGCAGTTTAAATCAACTCCCCCCAAGGTGTGCTTGGAAGTGCGATAAGTATCTTATTGTTATGCTGTACAGTGAAACATGTTTAAGCTTTATCACTCAAGTAAGGAAGTGAACACATTGATGTTTTTCATAGATGTACTTGCATTCAGGGCAGGCAGCTGACCGGTCTGTAATATTTTCATTTCTGTTTATCTTACTTTTTTGCATGTTATCGCTGATATCCATTGCTACGAGTTTGTATCCAGATAAGACGCCGGGTAACTCGGCGTCTCATCTGGAATCAAACGGTTTGACGCCATGACTTTATTTAACCCTTTCATTGCCTTAACCCATTTACACTAGTTAATTGCAAACAGTTTGGATCCTGATCATACGTATCGCGGCTTCTCGACTGGGGTCTGTCTGACGAAGCGCTGTACGACAAAAAAACCCACATTGAAATGCTGATTTCACCATTGTATCGTCAGTGTACCTGTTTCAGTGAGGTACCTATTTCGGTGCACTTAACTGCGACAACTCTATCTTCTTTCTGAAGAGCTCAATTACGTTATCACTTTTTGCTATCGGTAAAGTAAACTTTTCCTGTCATCTTTGTCCAAAAAAATCCAAAATTTGATGCAAACGGATAATTTATTGACTATAAAAAATAAAGCATAGCAATTTGAACCAATTTCCTTATGTCCGTTTTCACTCCGAAAACACATGTTCCAAAATAACACTTTTTACAATTGATTTTGATAATTTTGTAGTGGTATGCATTTTTTGTTATCTTCTACACCAAAATTATATGAAATAAGTGGTCTAGTCTATTTTGTTTCATGTACAGTACACTTACAAAAGTATGCTCTCCTTGTTATATACTGAAACTGTTTTTCGGTAAATTATTTTTTGAATGGCTTGATATTGTGATTTGATTTACATCATTCAAGCGACTCTTTTGAAGAAATAAAAAAGACGATAATAGCCTACAGGGTATACTTGTCAAAATTATGTGACTACTCCTTGCCGAACTGAATTGGAACAGAGACCAACATAATTCATAAAGGAATGACTGAAAATGTACTGTTGTTGTTTTTCTTATTCAAATGGGAGAGAGGCAGTACAGGCAAGGAATCAATTATATATTCAAGGGGGAGAAAATCCTAATCTTTAATATTTATATAGGTTGGAAACATTACAGGAATGATTCTTACAATATTTTTATTGATCACATACTTTTGATACAGTCTGTACTTCGATAAAACCAACCCTCACTGAAATAGGTACAACAAAATTTTCTCAGCACAAAATGACTACGTCATTGAAACGGTGGCGATTGCGCTAAATATAGAATATTTTGGAAATATTTTTACAGGGAATTAACCTAGACAATTGATTACAAAGGTAGGAATAATTGTTCCATAGACTTTTATGATTTGTTCTCACCATGATCAGTTTGAACGTTAAGTGCACTGAAACTGGTACCTCCATGATATATTGTCTTGTCCCAGATAACATTCCAACGTTGGCCCAATGGTGTTCTCTTTAGGGCTGCCATAAGTTGACATGAAAAATCCTAAGATTTCCAAATTTGCATTTTTCAAGTGCGATTTTACGAATCGTACCTTTATCCCATAGCCTGTTTCTAGTACTGTTGACATGTGACTACTTAAAGCAGACTGTAAGTAAAGCAGAATGCGCCCTAAAGGCTGTTTTAAGCTTCTATAAACTGGAAAAAATCCGAAGATTTAGCAAAAATCCGGATAAAATTGCAGCACTGTCTCTTTGTAAAGATTCTTTGTAAATGTTGGCAAATGACGTTTAATAATTTTGACTTACCAGTAATGTCCAGTATCGCTTTTATCGGCTTTTTTCGAAATAATTTACACCCGGAAGTAAATTTAAAACCTTGCGATCGCCATTTTCTTAGGCATAATGACGTCATATTGATGACGTCATTAGCTTTTACGTCAGGAAATACTTCTATGGTACACTGTACAGGCCATCGGATTTTGCGTAAAGTAGAGCGGATTAAAATCGATTTTATTTAACTTTCCCCACCTACTCCAACTTCCAACTTTTTGCAGTGAGATAATATACATATCTAGTTTCGCCGACAACAATCAGAAATTCTTTTGCAATTTTGTCTAGGTCGAATTTTATATTGAATGGCCTAGTTGGCCCGATGTAGTTTTGCTCGTTGCGGTTCGGTTGGCCCAACGGTTGGCGCATCGTTTGCCCAACGTTGGGAAAATGTTCTTCCTACGCCTGAAGCTGGACGTCATGATACGGCTGAAATACAGTTAGCGCCAGACATAAAACACAAACAAAATCAAACATTTTAATTGTAAATTCTTTAATTATCAGGGTTTATCTAAATCTTTGAAAACACATAAATATCCTAACTTTTCCTATTCCATTATCCACTCCAGCTTTGAGTTTCTGGTGCACACTTTTTGCCAATTATAACATCAATATATATCTATTTAACCCTTTGCCCCATGAATATGCCTTTAATTTACTCCTCCACTGAAGCAAATAGTTCCGCTTCATACAGTTGTGAATATGATGCATCATGAAAAATAGTTTCTATATGATATCCTAGCAGAAGGTACCAAGTAAAGCAGTAAAAGTAAAGCACAGTGTGCCTTAAGGCATATTCTGCTTTACCTCAACCCGCTTTAAGTGGTATCCTGTCTTCAAAAATAGAAACAATTTATAGGGTAACACTTTAACCAATTACCACGACCTTCAACTGGTCTCAGTGCTAAAAGTAGGAAAAAAGTAGGAAGTTTTCAAGGGGAAAAGTAGGGAGATTATCAATAAAATAGTAGGAATAGTAGGAAATTTTAGATACAAATGTTTACAAGATAACCTATGAAATATTCATGCTCATAGAAAGTAAACCACAACCTTATATGAAAGATATTCTCACCCCAAGACATTTTAACACTTTGATTATAAATTAATTCGGTCCAACAGGCCCCAGAGACGGCCAAATATGCGCAGGGGAGTTCGGGGACACTCCCCGGGGAATTTTTGAAATCAAGTGCTTCATTTCCTGCATTCTGGGCCATTCTGATGGTGCTTGAAGACTTTTTAGGCAAACAGTAGGAATAGTATGAGGTTTTGATTAAAAAGTAGGAAAAAACACAGAATTATACACTTTTTTATAATTCCGTGGAAAAAAGTAGGAACCGTTGAAGGCCTGATTTCCCCATATCCTGCTTCTAGTCTTGAAAACAGATAACCACTTAAAGCAGGTTGAAAGTAAAGCAGAATGCGCCTTAAGGTGCATTTTGCTTTACTTTCAGCTTGCTTTAAACTATCATCTGCTAGGATAAAGATTTTTTTCTCAATAGTACACAACCATAACTTAATAATTTGGAACTATTTTCTTCCCTGGAGGAATAAATTAGAGGCGTAATGGGTTAAACAAATATTTAAGGTTCACAAATATCTGCTTATATAAAGGGGACAACATCCTTTTTGCCATAAGCTGCATAATTGTTTAAATTCTGCCCTAGCTACCCTAAAATCATTTTTCAGACTTCGAAATTTAAGTATTTTCTCCATATCTGGATTTTAACATGCCTAAAGCTATAAAAGCATTAAGTTTCTAGACACATGCAGTTCAATTTCATTATTTGCAGGCATTAACCCTTTACCTCATAAATATGCCTTTAATTTATTCCTCAACTGAAAATAAATGTTGCACTTAACATGTACATACCATAGAACTATTTTCTATATTTATTCCTACACTGAAGAAACTAATTCCACTTTATACAATTGTAAATATGCATCATAAAAAATAATGTCTATATGATATCCTACCAGATGGTAGCTTAAAACTGACTGAAAGTAAAGCAGATTGGGCCTTGATGCACATTCTGCCTTACTTTCAACCTGCTTTTACCCAATAGCCAATTTTAGTTTTGAAGACAGGTGACCAGGTAAGTAGTAAAGCAGAATGTGCCTTAAGGTGCATTCTGCTTAACTACTAGCCTGCCTTTAGATACCATCTGCTAGAATTTAGGAAATATTTCTTACGACATACATTCATTACAATATTAAATGGAACTACTTTCTTCAGAGGGGGAACAAATTAAAGGCATGTTTATGGGGGACGGGTAATAGGTTATGTGGGCATCTGTCTTTAAAAGGAGAAACAGGCTTTGGGGTAAAGGGTTCAAGACTGAAAACCAGATGGCAAGTTGATGTTTTTCAAAACAAGAGGCCCATTCGCGCCTAAATATCTCTCACCTGGGAAAACACAGACAAGGGGCATATGGCCCTTGGGATGGGATCATTTTCACCCTAATGATATAATTTCAAAAATATTGCTGAAGAAACACACAAATGAAGTTTTCTGTCAAATATCTAAGCTCATGACTTTGTACATGATTTCAGACAGTAAAATCTATTTTTAGCTAATGTGACCCAGATAATATGCAACTGGTCAGAATCATTTAAACAATACATGTATTGGTAACGGGCAACTTGTTTGAAGATTTGACTATATAACTCTGTAAAACTGTGACCCCGGGGTGGGGGCATTTCTTACCCTAGGGACATAATTTGAACAAGCACCTTAGATCTGATATCCCCTGCCGCAGCGATTGTTGAGAAGAAAGTGGCAAACATTATTGTGGGAGGAAGGGACAAATGGTGATCACCTGTCTTTAGAGATCAACATTCAAAAGCTTAGTATAGTGGTTGACTATAGTCGGTTGATTAGCAATCCAAAGGTCATAGGTTCGAGACCCATCCGATCCAAATATTTTTTTTAAGTGTCCGATTTATTGACTTGTCAATCCATAACGCAGTAATCAAGAGACATGTTATGTTTAGTATTCGTTGATTAGAACTAGTGATGTTTACGGTCCAAGTATATGTCCACTTACCTGTACGTTTTAGTTTAATGACTGACAAGTCAATTAAAACGGTATACATGTAAACGATTTGATCGAACTATAAAGCCACACCTTGAAGCTTATCAATACGCTAACCTTTTCAAGATCGATATTGCCCATTATAATTATGTTCAAACAATATAATAAACCTTGTATGCAAGTCCATGAATAAATAAAAAAGCATTTTAATGACAAAGTTTTAATTCTAAGGTAGGTAACTGTATCTAAACAACAAATATCCCACATTTTAATAAGAAAATATGTTATTACAACAAATCCTGACTGTAATATTTTCTAATTTTTTCAGACTGACTAGTTCATCAACCATATATTTGAATAAAATGAAAACAAATATACATTGAATGAGTCAGTTTTTTGTAATTCAATTTTTTAGCATTTTGCATAATTTAAATAGCTGATAACATCTTTCTGAACACCTTTATTCAAAATGTTTTTAGCTTTTCTTGTAATGAATGTTGTGGACTACTTATTGGGCGAGAATTATAGTCATTAGCTTTATTCATTTTTAAGAAAATAAAATCATCAAAATTCTAGGTTTTTGTCAGAAAAAAGACCTTAAAGACAAACCACACGATAAATTTTGCCTATATTTACACACATTGTTTCTTAGGCTATTATCATTCTTCATGAAAAGTTTCATAACAATCGTATGGAAACTACGCGCATATGCGAAGTACCTTAAATACTATCAAGAACTTATAATTGTGTGCAAGTATTATCAAAATAAATTCAGAGCTGTAGAATTTACTAGAGTGCAAACACTGTTAAACATGGTATTTTCAACTCATCAAGGGTGTAACAATCTCGACAATTTTGTCCGTTTTCAACAATAAATGAACGCATTTGAAAATTAATTGCTATGTTTTTATACTTAATAGTAGATCTATAATAAAGTTTTTATAAAAAAATATACACATTTGTCCATACTAGCGTGTAAACTGTACTAAAAGAAAGCCTTTTCTTTCTAGCATTTCAAAGTTCATGTGTACATACAGGGCAGATAACTCTTGTCACAAGTATCTTGTTTTGAAAATAATTCCACCCTTTCAAGAAGTTATACTTATTATATATATTCTATGCAAGTATTAATAAAACTCTGTTTAAAACTGAAGTTACTAAGAGTGTAAACACTGTTAAATATGACATTTTCAACTCATCAAGGGCAGATTACTCTAGACTAATTTGCACATTTTCGACAATAATTGAACTCATTCTATCAATAATAGCCATATATGGTTTAATAATTTGTTTTCAACATCCATTCACATTTGTACACACTTGCATGTAAACAACAAGAGGGCCTGAATGCCCTGATATCGCTCACCTTTTATAATGAAGCCTGATAGCTTTACCTTTGAATTTCACCTGTTTTATTCTAAATCCATTCAAATTTGTAGTATAGCATGTACACAACATTGCAATATGACACATTCTAGTATGTATAGTAGAATACATGAAAGGCAGATAACTAGAGCCCAAATAATACTGAAATGAAGCCTTTTCTAGCATTTCAAAGTGTATCAAGGGCAGATAACTCTTGCAACAATGATCAGATTTCAACAATAATTGCACTCCCTCGAGAACTTATAGCTATATACATTGTGTGCAATTATAATTAAAATCCATTGAAAAGTGTTGCCTCTAGAGTGCAAACACTGTTAAATATGACATTTTCAGCAATTCAAAGGTCGATAACTCTTGACCTATAGGTCCGATTCCAGCCATAACCGAACTCATCCGAATTCTTATGGTTATATACAATCTGAGCAAGTTTGAGAAACATTGGATTAAAATTGTGGCCTCTAGAGTGTAAACACCCTTAAATATGGCATTTTCAGCAATTCAAAGGTAGATAACACTTGACCTACAGGTCTGAGTGCAACCTTAATTTAACTCATCTGAACTCTTCTAGTCTCATATACCATCTGATGAAGTTTGAGAAAGATTGGATTAAAATTGTGGCCTCTAGAGTGTAAACAACCTTAAATATGGCATTTTCAGCGATTTAAAGGTCGATAACTCTTGACCTATACGTCCGATTCCAACCATAATCGAACTTATCCGAACTCTTGCGGTTATATACAATCTGAGCAAGATTGGGAAAGATTGAATTAAAATTGTGGTCTCTAGAGTGTAAACACTGTTAAATATGACATTTTCAGCAATTCAAAGGTGGATAACTCTTGACCTATATGTCCAATATCAACCATAATCGAACGCATCTGAACTCTTATAGTAATATACAATCTGAGTAAGTGACAGAAAGATTGGATAACAAGAGCACCGAAAGCCGGGCACATTATACGCCCGTCAAATCGATCTTAGAATGTAGTCATACTAAAACCCTATCAAGGTAAAGTGGAAAAAAGGGGAATAATCTTGAAAGTTAGGGGTCATATGCTGACCAAGTTTCAAAAGGATTGGAATAAATCAGTTTGAGTACGAGAGCGGACAAATTAAAAAATGCCCGTTTTTGACGTAAAAGGGGCATAACTCTTGAATGGCTTGGGCAATTGTACTGGTTATCGAACTTGACTTAGACATTATGGTCATACACATGCTGACAAAGTTTCAGAAGAATTGGAATAAATTTGTTTGAGTACGAGAGCGGACAAACTAAAAAATGCCCTTTTTTGACGAAAAAAGGGCATAACTCTTAAATGGCTTGGGCAATTGTGCTGGTTATCGAACTTGGCCTAGACATTATGGTCATACACATGCTGACAAAGTTTCAAAAGAATTAGAATAAATTTGTTTGAGTTAGAGAGCGGACAAACTAAAATATGCCCGTTTTTTACGAAAAAAGGGGCATAACTCTTGAATGTCTGAGGCAATCTTGCTGGTTATTAAACTTGACTGAGATATTATGGTCATACACATTCTGACCAAGTTTCAAAAGGATTGAAATAGATTTGTTTGAGTTAGAGGGCGGACAAACTAAAATATGCCCGTTTTGACATAAAAAGAGGCATAACTCTTGAATGTCTGGGGCAATCTTGCTGATTATCAAACTTGACCGAGATATTATGGTCATACACATTCTGACCAAGTTTAAATAGGATTGAAATAAATTTGTATGAGTTAGAGAGCGGACAAACTAAAATGCCCGTTTTTGACGAAAAAAAGGGACATAACTCTTGCATGTCTTAGGCAATCTTGCTGGTTATCAAACTTGACCGAGATATTATGGTCATACATGTTCTGACCAAGTTTCAAAAGGATTGGACTAAATTTGTTTGAGTTAGAGAGCGGACATGAAAAAGTTACTAAAATGCCCGTTTTTGTTGAAAAAAGGGGCATAACTCTTGAATGTCTGGGGCGATCTTGCTGGTTATCAAACTTGACCGAGATATTATGGTCATACACGTTCTGACAAAGTTTCAAAAGGATTGGACTAAATTTGTTTGAGTAAGAGAGCGGACATGAAAAAGTTAACGGACGGACAGATGGACAGACAGACGGACGTGCCACCGAAATGGGTTAGAGGGCCTTTTCTTTTGTTATTTTCTTTTGTTTGAATAACGGGTCACGGCCCCTTATTCTATTGTTACGGAATGAACTCTATTGTCTTCTTTTGTTATGTTTACCGTTATCTGGCCAGAAAAGGCCCTCTAACCCATTTCGGTTGTGCGGACGGACGGACGGACAGAGCCACGACATAATACATCCCGTCTGAAGACGGGCGTGTAAAAATTGTGGCCTTTAGAGTGTAAACACCAAAATTGTTGACGACGGACGACGGACGACGAACGCCGAACGCCGGACATTCAAGGATTGCAAAAGCTCACCCTGAGCTAGCTCAGCTAGTAAAGCATTGTGTGGCATTACTAAGTACATAAAGGGCAGATAACTCTTGCCACAAAGTATCCTTTTTTGACAATAATTGCACCCCTTCAAGAACTTATATTTATATACATCATGTGTAAGTTAAATCAAAATCCTGATCAAACCTGGCTGCCACTTTAGGTTTTGAAATAACGTCAGATACACTGCCTTAATTCTAACTTTGAAACGACATTGAAGAAAGTAATATTGAAGCAGATGACAATTTGGCGGTAAAGGGGTTAAAAACCTCACGATAAATTTGATCATGAAAGGGAGAAATAGTGTGGATACTGATCAGATACCGTGATTCTGAGAATAGCCCGTCAGCTCTAAAAAATAGTCATAAAGCACAATTGCAAACAGTTTTGATCTTGATCAGACGCCGCGTGACGCGGCCTTTGATCAGGATCAAAACTGGTTGCAACTTGCTTTGAAATAACGTCATTTATACTGCCTTAATTCTAACTTTGAAACGACATTGCAGACAGTAATATTGAAGCAGACGACAATTTGGCGGTAAAGGGGTTAAAAACCTCACAATAAATTTGATCATGAAAGGGAGAAATAGTGTGGATACTGATCAGATACCGTGATTCTGAGAATAGCCCTTCAGCTCCAAAAAAAGTCATAAAGCACAATTGCAAACAGTTTTGACCTGATCAGACGCCGCGTAACGCGGCGTTTGATCCTGATCAAACCTGGCTGCCACTTTAGGTTTTGAAATAACGTCAGATACACTGCCTTAATTCTAACTTTGAAACGACATTGTAGAAAGTAATATTGAAGCAGATGACAATTTGGCGGTAAAGGGGG
Source organism: Gari tellinella (assembly GCA_922989275.2). NCBI lineage: Eukaryota > Metazoa > Mollusca > Bivalvia > Cardiida > Psammobiidae > Gari > Gari tellinella. The sequence goes on from OV277862.1 coordinate 26,775,158, forward strand.
GTTAAAGACCTCACGATAAATTTGATCATGAAAGGGAGAAATAGTGTGGATACTGATCAGATACCGTGATTCTGAGAATAGCCCTTCAGCTCCCAAAAAAGTCATAAAGCACAATTGCAAACAGTTTTGATCCTGATCAGACGCCGAGTAACGCCGCGTTTGATCCTGATCAAACCTGGCTGCCACTTTAGGTTTTGAAATAACGTCAGATACACTGCCATAATTCTAACTTTGAAACGACATTGTAGAAAGTAATATTGAAGCAGATGACAATTTGGTGGTAAAGGGGTTAAAAACCTCACGATAAATTTGATCATGAAAGGGAGAAATAGTGTGGATACTGATCAGATAACGTGATTCTGAGAATAGCCCTTCAGCTCTAAAAAATAGTCATAAAGCACAATTGCAAACAGTTTTGATCTTGATCAGACGCCGCGTGACGCGGCCTTTGATCAGGATCAAAACTGGTTGCCACTTGCTTTGAAATAACGTCATTTATACTGCCTTAATTCTAACTTTGAAACGACATTGCAGACAGTAATATTGAAGCAGACGACAATTTGGCGGTAAAGGGGTTAAAAACCTCATGATAAATTTGATCATGAAAAGGAGAAATAGTGTGGATACTGATCAGATACCGTGATTCTGAGAATAGCCCTTCAGCTCCAAAAAAAGTCATAAAGCACAATTGCAAACAGTTTTGATCCTGATCAGACGCCACGTAATGCGGCGTTTGATCCTGATCAAACCTGGCTGCCACTTTTGGTTTTGAAATAACGTCAGATACACTGCCTTAATTCTAACTTTGAAACGACATTGTAGAAAGTAGTATTGAAGCAGATGACAATTTGGCGGTAAAGGGGTTAAAAACCTCACGATAAATTTGATCATGAAAAGGAGAAATAGTGTGGATCCTGATCAGATACCGTGATTCTGAGAATAGCCCTTCAGCTCTAAAAAAGTCATAAAGCACAATTGCAAACAGTTTTGATCCTGATCAGACGCCGCGTAATGCGGCGTTTGATCCTGATCAAACCTGGCTGCCACTTTCGGTTTTGAAATAACGTCAGATACACTGCCTTAATTCTAACTTTGAAACGACATTGTAGAAAGTAATATTGAAGCAGATGACAATTTGGCGGTAAAGGGGTTAAAAACCTCACGATAGTTTTGATCATGAAAGGGAAAAATCGTGTGGATACTGATCAGATACCATGATTCTGAGAATAGCCCGTCAGCTCTAAAAAATAGTCATAAAGCACAATTGCAAACAGTTTTGATCCTTGATCAGACGCCGCGTGACGCGGCCTTTGATCAGGATCAAAACTGGTTGCCACTTGCTTTGAAATAACGTCATTTATACTGCCTTAATTCTAACTTTGAAACGACATTGCAGACAGTAATATTGAAGCAGACGACAATTTGGCGGTAAAGGGGTTAAAAACCTCACGATAAATTTGATCATGAAAGGGAGAAATAGTGTGGATACTGATCAGATAACGTGATTCTGAGAATAGCCCTTCAGCTCTAAAAAATAGTCATAAAGCACAATTGCAAACAGTTTTGATCTTGATCAGACGCCGCGTGACGCGGCCTTTGATCAGGATCAAAACTGGTTGCCACTTGCTTTGAAATAACGTCATTTATACTGCCTTAATTCTAACTTAGAAACGACATTGCAGACAGTAATATTGAAGCAGACGACAATTTGGCGGTAAAGGGGTTAAAAACCTCATGATAAATTTGATCATGAAAAGGAGAAATAGTGTGGATACTGATCAGATACCGTGATTCTGAGAATAGCCCTTCAGCTCCAAAAAAAGTCATAAAGCACAATTGCAAACAGTTTTGATCCTGATCAGACGCCGCGTAATGCGGCGTTTGATCCTGGTCAAACCTGGCTGCCACTTTAGGTTTTGAAATAACGTCAGATACACTACCTTAATTCTAACTTTGAAACGACCTTGTAGAAAGTAATATTGAAGCAGACGACAATTTGGCGGTAAAAGGGTTAAAAACCTCACGATAAATTTGATCATGAAAAGGAGAAATAGTGTGGATACTGATCAGATACCGTGATTCTGAGAATAGCCCTTCAGCTCTCAAAAAAGTCATAAAGCACAATTGCAAACAGTTTTGATCCTGATCAGACGCCGTGTAACGCGGCGTTTGATCCTGATCAAACCTGGCTGCCACTTTAGGTTTTGAAATAACGTCAGATACACTGCCTTAATTCTAACTTTGAAACTACATTGTAGAAAGTAATATTGAAGCAGACTACAATTTGGCAGTAAAGGGGTTAAAAACCTCACAATAAATTTGATCATGAAAGGGAGAAATAGTGTGGATACTGATCAGATACCGTGATTCTGAGAATAGCCCTTCAGCTCTAAGAAATAGTCATAAAGCACAATTGCAAACAGTTTTGATCTTGATCAGACGCCGCGTGACGCGGCGTTTGATCAGGATCAAAACTGGTTGCCACTTGCTTTGAAAAAACGTCATTTATACTGCCTTAATTCTAACTTTGAAGCGACATTGCAGACAGTAATATTGAAGCAGATGACAATTTGGCGGTAAAGGGGTTAAAAACCTCACGATAAATTTGATCATGAAAAGGAGAAATAGTGTGGATACCGTGATTCTGAGAATAGCCCTTCAGCTCCCAAAAAAGTCATAAAGCACAATTGCAAACAGTTTTGATCCTGATCAGACGCCGAGTAACGCGGCGTTTGATCCTGATCAAACCTGGCTGCCACTTTAGGTTTTGAAATAACGTCAGATACACTGCCTTAATTCTAACTTTGAAACTACATTGTAGAAAGTAATATTGAAGCAGATGACAATTTGGCGGTAAAGGGGTTAAAAACCTCACGATAAATTTGATCATGAAAAGGAGAAATAGTGTGGATACTGATCAGATAACGTGATTCTGAGAATAGCCCTTCAGCTCTAAAAAATAGTCATAAAGCACAATTGCAAACAGTTTTGATCTTGATCAGATGCCGCGTGACGCGGCCTTTGATCAGGATCAAAACTGGTTGCCACTTGCTTTGAAATAACGTCATTTATACTGCCTTAATTCTAACTATGAAGCGACATTGCAGACAGTAATATTGAAGCAGACGACAATTTGGCGGTAAAGGGGGGTTAAAAACCTCACGATAAATTTGATCATGAAAAGGAGAAATAGTGTGGATACTGATCAGATACCGTGATTCAGAGAATAGCCCTTCAGCTCCAAAAAAAGTCATAAAGCACAATTGCAAACAGTTTTGATCCTGATCAGACGCCGAGTAACGCGGCATTTGATCCTGATCAAACCTGGCTGCCACTTTAGGTTTTGAAATAACGTCAGATACACTGCCTTAATTCTAACTTTGAAACGAACTTGTAGAAAGTAATATTGAAGCAGACGACAATTTGGCGGTAAAAGGGTTAAAAACCTCACGATAAATTTGATCATGAAAAGGAGAAATAGTGTGGATACTGATCAGATACCGTGATTCTGAGAATAGCCCTTCAGCTCTCAAAAAAGTCATAAAGCACAATTGCAAACAGTTTTGATCCTGATCAGACGCCGTGTAACGCGGCGTTTGATCCTGATCAAACCTGGCTGCCACTTTAGGTTTTGAAATAACGTCATATACACTGCCTTAATTCTAACTTTGAAACGACATTGTAGAAAGTAATATTGAAGCAGACTACAATTTGGCGGTAAAGGGGTTAAAAACCTCACGATAAATTTGATCATGAAAAGGAGAAATAGTGTGGATACTGATCAGATACCGTGATTCTTAGAATAGCCCTTCAGCTCCAAAAAAAGTCATAAAGCACAATTGCAAACAGTTTTGATCCTGATCAGACGCCGCATAACGCGGCGTTTGATCCTGATCAAACCTGGCTGCCACTTTAGGTTTTGAAATAACGTCAGATACACTGCCTTAATTCTAATTTTGAAACGACATTGTAGAAAGTAATATTGAAGCAGATGACAATTTGGCGGTAAAGGGGTTAAAAACCTCACGATAAATTTGATCATGAAAGGGAGAAATAGTGTGGATACTGATCAGATACCGTGATTCTGAGAATAGCCCTTCAGCTCTAAAAAACAGTCATAAAGCACAATTGCAAACAGTTTTGATCTTGAACAGACGCCGCGTGACGCGGCGTTTGATCAGGATCAAAACTGGTTGCCACTTGCTTTGAAATAATGTCATTTATACTGCCTTAATTCTAACTTTGAAACGACATTGCAGACAGTAATATTGAAGCAGACGACAATTTGCCGGTAAAGGGGTTAAAAACCTCACGATAAAATTGATCATGAAATAGAGAAATAGTGTGGATACTGATCAGACAACGTAATTCAGAGAATTCGAATTGTTTGGCATTAGTTTTCATCAAATAAAACCTAGCCCTTCTGTTATTGGGGTATATTGACGCTGTTTAAAACAGTGCTGTATATACCTTGCTCAGACAGCTCCTGGAGCGGTCTAATCGTTACGCAGAATAGTGGACACTCAGGTGGCTCACTGGCTCTCATTTTCGCGCATTAAAATAAGAAGGGCAGTTTTACAGAACTTTTAATAACTTTTTTTTCTGGACAGATATCGTTCCTGTGCAAACAGTCCGTGTTAGCTTAATCATTTTCCTTTATGATGAAATTGTTTTGAAAAAATATTTTAATAAGATTTTGGTCCTTTTTTAAGTTGAAAAAGACACCTCTTAATCACATTAAACAAAGAGTAAAATGCTGAAAATAAGCCTCGACAGGGTTAATATAACACGACCTTGTGCATTTATACAAATCGATATTAATTCTGTGCAAACGGGCTCGTATAATTGAATATTTGTTCCTTCTTTTGATATAAATATAAGAATTGTAAGTTAATGTTAATTTGGTCCTTTTTCAAATTGAAAATAAAATTAATATGTTCAAAGTGTCGTCGGGAGTTTCCGTAAATACCGAGCGGTAAGAGCCGAAGATTGACGGGCTCGCCAGCTAGCGTAGGGCAATTTATCGATAATCTAGTGATGTCCACTATTCTGCCTAATGTGTAGTTGCAAGAGTGTAAACGCTGTTTGATATGGCAATTCAAGGGCAGATAATTCATGACCTCTTAATCCGATTTAAACAATAATCACGCTTATTTGAACTCTATTGGTCATATACAATCTGAGCAAGTTTGGAAAAGACTCAGTAAAAATTGTGGCTTCTAGAGTGTAAAAGGCACTTTCAGCAATTCAAGGGCAAATAACTATTGACCTGTTGATCGGATTTCAAGCATAATCAAACTCATCAGAACTCTTATAGTCATATACAATCTGGAAAAGTTTTAGAAAGATTGGATAAAAATTGTGGCCTCTAGAGTGTAAACAGCCTTTTTTGCCAGGTGAGCTAAAAAAAAAATTCCATCAGAAAAGTTAGATCTGATTGTTTAAAAAAAATAAAAAAGATTTTCCGACCGTCCGTCCCTAATTTTTTGGGGCATGTAATAGGAAACACAGGTTATTTTTTTATTTGGCTTACCGGTAATACATAAAATATAAATTTAAAAAAGTATTCAATATATATTATAAAACTTATAATAGATCACCCATGAATCTTCAAATGAGCATTTTCAGTTTCCAATCAAGTACTGTCTCTGTTTTTTGGTTGTTGTTTTATGGGTTTTCTTTTGTGTTTTTTATTCGAAAATATTATTATCAGTGCAGACCTTGCACTGATGCCTGTATTCAGCTTGATTGTTGTTAATAAGATGAAAGCAAAGCAGAATGCTTATATTAGAGCTTATAGCTGTACTTTCAACTTCTATGATCAATAGGGCATTAAACACCCATACACATTCTTTAAAGACATACTCGCCTATATTAAAAATGTTGAAAAATAAACTTCTTAAATACCTTGATTACTATATATTTTCTGATTTGCAATACATTTATTATCATAGAAATGAATTTTGAAAAGTTCTCATTGGTAAATTATGTAAAATATAGTCCTTTCCGTACAGGCACTGTTTCAAGATTTGAAAAAACTGTCCCGAGTAGCAGTTCTTGTAGAAATTATGTTTATGTTTTTATCAGCAGCATTGTAAATGCTTTAAGTAACTAAAACTTTATTTAATGCTGCTGTATTCACATACACTCATATATTTACCAATTTAAGCAAATATTGGATGAATATTTCTCATTTTTAGGTCAACAGAGACCCAATTTGGCTATTGGGGGAGGTATATTTTCTGCATAAAATCTAAGGGGGTAGGGTCAGAAATTTGACCATATTTCATAAATGAACAACGCGACACCTAGGTTTCTTTACACCATTTGATAAGAAATACTTTAACCTAGATGCCTTATTTTTCCAGTTTTCAGCATTCATTTTAGCCCAAAAGCTCATTAAAAACACAAGAAAGAGCTTCAAAAAGTTTATTTCACACTTGCTTGTGATGAGTGAATGCTAGAAACTTAAATAGTGTACTAGAAATATGTTTTTGTGTAGCAATATAAGTCCATTTGTCCCTTATGATGTTTTCTGCTCTGACAATGACCAAATGCGGCAAATGTCACACTTTTCAAAGCCAGCTAGAGCTGAAAAAAGCATTGCAACCCCCAATTTTTATTTTAGCAATTTGCTTATATATACCTTAATTCAACTTGTAGAACTTGTCATGAGATTCTGTTGAATTTTTCAAATACGCAAGTATCCCTTTAAGTTTGAAAAATATAGCCATCTCAACTATATGAAAGTCGAGCGTCCAGCACCCGTTTGCGGTGCTCTCGTTAAACTTTGAAACCACATTGCAGACAATAGAATTGAAGCGCACGACAATATAACAGTGAAGGAGTAAAAAAACTCGCGGAAAATTTGGAAGTGAAAGGGTTAATAACTGTATTGGTTTTCTTGCTTTTCATTTACTATACCTTGAAACTGAATAGGTTTTTAACTACTCTAGCCCTTTCTGCGCCAAATTAGTCGTGAGTATGTATTTACCATTATACCGACTTATTGTCTGCTTAAATATTGTCTGCAAGTCGGTTTCAATGGAAGTATGATTTAAGAAATATCGATATGTGTGTCAAACGGTTTTGACCCTGATCAGACACAGCATTATGCGGCGTCTAATCAGGATCCAATCTCTTTGCAAAGTCAACTTTATACCACATCAACGCCGAAAGGGTTTTTAAAGTTATGGCGACGTTAGATTCACGATTCCAGAAAACAAGCCGAAACCAAGGTGACATTAAAATAGAAAGCTCCCCTAGAGCTTTCTGTTTGTTTTACTATCACCAAGTGCTTCAAGCAAGCACTGGTCATAAACATCACAATTTAGTGATCGTATTAGAGAGGTTTTATTTATTTCATACACTTGTAGCAGTTTACTGTTATTTTACAGCAATATCCTCTGCTTTGAAACTATCGTCTGCTGAATTCGATTTGCCTACAGTTTGGATACAGATTCGACTCGGTGTTATGCAGCATCTGATCAAGGTAAAAACTTTTAACCCTTTTGCTCTCAATGAAGCTTAAAAGCGCGTTTGCAAACAATTTGGATCCTGATCAGATGCCACGTTACCTGGCATCTAATCAGGATCCAGTCTCTTTGCAAAGTTACTTTATACAACTTCAATGCAGAAAAAGGTTAATGTAACAAGTTTAGTGACCAAATTGTGTCAAAGACATATTTAAAGTCTATATATAAAATATTTTCTATATACTAGCAGATTGAAGCTTGAAGCAGGAGAATAGCAAAGCCGAATGCGCCTTAATTTGTATTCTGCTTTGCTTTCAATGTGCTTTTAAGCAGGCTGAATGTATTATATGTTCACTGTTATTTCCGTGTTTATTTGTTCACTGTGTTACATGTTCACTGTTATTTTGGTGGTGTTTGTTCACAGTGTTCCATGTTAACTATTATTTTGGTGGTGTTTGTTCACTGTGTTACATGTTCACTGTTATTCTGGTGGTGTTTGTTCACAGTGTTATAAGTAATAAGTAAAAATTACAGACCATGGCATAACGCGCGTCCGTCCCAGCGGCGTCCATTCTATTATAATCCCCGGTATGGTATTCAATTGGCTGGTCATTAAAAACTGAAATCTTTATTCCAGCATTAAACCCTATGGCGTGATTACTCGTTAGAATTGTCTCTTCGAGACGATTCAAAACAGTAGTGACACCATAGGGTTTTGTGCAAAATTAAGTTAAATCATATGAGCATAAAGCTCTTCTTACTAGCGTCATAGATACCATTCAAACTGACGAGACAAGTGGTGTTGGGCTCATCGTAAGGCGAGTTTTGTCAAAGTAAAAAACAGTAGTGACACCATAGGGTTTTGTGCAAAATTAAGTTAAATCATATTCAGCATAAAGCTCTTCTTACTAGCGTCATAGATACCATTCAAACTGACGAGGCGAATTGTGTTAGGCTCATCGTAAGGCGAGTTTTGTCAAAGTAAAAAACAGTAGTGACACCATAGGGTTTGCTGCAAAATTACGTGAAAACATTTGTGTATAAAATTGAGCCGTTGATACCATTGGGGGTTTAAAAATGTCTGCTTGAATACATTGAATAACTCTCCTATCTATTTAAAATAACAGACCATGGCATAACGTGCGTCCGTCCCCGCGGCGTCCGTCCCCGCGGCGTCCGTTCTATTATAATCCCCGGTATGGTATTCAATTGGCTGGTCATTAAAAACTGAAATCTTTATTCCAGCATTAAACCCTATGGCGTGACTACTCGTTAGAATTGTCTCTTCGAGACGATTCAAAACAGTAGTGACACCATAGGGTTTTGTGCAAACTTAAGTTAAATCATATGAGCATAAAGCTCTTCTTACTAGCGTCATAGATACCATTCAAACTGACAAGAGGAATGGTGTTAGGCTCACCGTAAGGCGAGTTTTGTCAAAGTAAAAAACAGTAGTGACACCATAGGGTTTTGTGCAAAATTAAGTTAAATCATATTCAGCATAAAGCTCTTCTTACTAGCGTCATAGATACCATTCAAACTGACGAGGCGAATTGTGTTAGGCTCATTGTAAGGCGAGTTTTGTCAAAGTAAAAAACAGTAGTGACACCATAGGGTTTGCTGCAAAATTACGTGAAAATATTTGTGTATAAACTTGAGCCGTTGATACCATTGGGGGTTTAAAAATGTCTGCTTGAATACATTGAATAACTCTCCTATCTATTTAAAATAACAGACCATGGCATAACGCGTATAATCCCCGGTATGGTATTCAATTGGCTGGTCATTAAAAACTGAAATCTTTATTCCAGCATTAAACCCTATGGCGTGACTACTCGTTAGAATTGTCTCTTCGAGACGATTCAAAACAGTAGTGACACCATAGGGTTTTGTGCAAAATTAAGTTAAATCATATGAGCATAAAGCTCTTCTTACTAGCGTCATAGATACCATTCAAACTGACGAGATAAGTGGTGTTAGGCTCATCGTAAGGCGAGTTTTGTCAAAGTAAAAAACAGTAGTGACACCATAGGGTTTGCTGCAAAATTACGTGAAAACATTTGTGTATAAACTTGAGCCGTTGATACCATTGGGGGTTTAAAAATGTCTGCTTGAATATATTGAATAACTCTCCTATCTATTTAAAATAACAGACCATGGCATAACGCGCGTCCGTCGCGGCGTCCGTCCCCACGGCGTCCGTTCTATTATAATCCCCGGTATGGTATTCAATTGGCTGGTCATTAAAAACTGAAATCTTTATTCCAGCATTAAACCCTATGGCGTGACTACTCGTTAGAATTGTCTCTTCGAGACGATTCAAAACAGTAGTGACACCATAGGGTTTTGTGCAAACTTAAGTTAAATCATATGAGCATAAAGCTCTTCTTACTAGCGTCATAGATACCATTCAAACTGACAAGAGGAATGGTGTTAGGCTCACCGTAAGGCGAGTTTTGTCAAAGTAAAAAACAGTAGTGACACCATAGGGTTTGCTGCAAAATTACGTGAAAACATTTGTGTATAAAATTGAGCCGTTGATGCCATTGGGGGTTTAAAAATGTCTGCTTGAATATATTGAATAACTCTCCTATCTATTTAAAATAACAGACCATGGCATAACGCGCGTCCATCGCGGCGTCCGTCCCCGCGGCGTCCGTTCTATTATAATCCCCGGTATGGTATTCAATTGGCTGGTCATTAAAAACTGAAATCTTTATTCCAGCATTAAACCCTATGGCGTGACTACTCGTTAGAATTGTCTCTTCGAGACGATTCAAAACAGTAGTGACACCATAGGGTTTTGTGCAAACTTAAGTTAAATCATATGAGCATAAAGCTCTTCTTACTAGCGTCATAGATACCATTCAAACTGACGAGACAAGTGGTGTTGGGCTCATCGTAAGGCGAGTTTTGTCAAAGTAAAAAACAGTAGTGACACCATAGGGTTTTGTACAAAATTAAGTTAAATCATATTCAGCATAAAGCTCTTCTTACTGGCGTCATAGATACCATTCGAACTGACGAGGCGAATGGTGTTAGGCTCATCGTAAGGCGAGTTTTGTCAAAGTAAAAAACAGTAGTGACACCATAGGGTTTGCTGCAAAATTACGTGAAAACATTTGTGTATAAACTTGAGCCGTTGATACCATTGGGGGTTTAAAAATGTCTGCTTGAATATATTGAATAACTCTCCTATCTATTTAAAATAACAGACCAAGGCATAACGCGCGTCCGTCGCGGCGTCCGTCCCCACGGCGTCCGTTCTATTATAATCCCCGGTACGGTATTCAATTGGCTGGTCATTAAAAACTGAAATCTTTATTCCAGCATTAAACCCTATGGCGTGACTACTTGTTAGAATTGTCTCTTCGAGACGATTCAAAACAGTAGTGACACCATAGGGTTTTGTGCAAACTTAAGTTAAATCATATGAGCATAAAGCTCTTCTTACTAGCGTCATAGATACCATTCAAACTGACGAGATAGTGGTGTTAGGCTCATCGTAAGGCGAGTTTTGTCAAAGTAAAAAACAGTAGAGACACCATAGGGTTTTGTGCAAAATTAAGTTAAATCATATTCAGCATAAAGCTCTTCTTACTAGCGTCATAGATACCATTCAAACTGACGAGAGGAATGGTGTTAGGCTCACCGTAAGGCGAGTTTTGTCAAAGTAAAAAACAGTAGTGACACCATAGGGTTTGCTGCAAAATTACGTGAAAACATTTGTGTATAAAATTGAGCCGTTGATACCATTGGGGGTTTAAAAATGTCTGCTTGAATATATTGAATAACTCTCCTATCTATTTAAAATAACAGACCATGGCATAACGCGCGTCTGTCGCGGCGTCCGTCCCCGCGGCGTCCGTTCTATTATAATCCCCGGTATGGTATTCAATTGGCTGGTCATTAAAAACTGAAATCTTTATTCCAGCATTAAACCTTATGGCGTGACTACTCGTTAGAATTGTCTCTTTGAGACGATTCAAAACAGTAGTGACACCATAGGGTTTTGTGCAAAATTAAGTTAAATCATATGAGCATAAAGCTCTTCTTACTAGCGTCATAGATACCATTCAAACTGACGAGACAAGTGGTGTTGGGCTCATCGTAAGGCGAGTTTTGTCAAAGTAAAAAACAGTAGTGACACCATAGGGTTTTGTGCAAAATTAAATTAAATCATATTCAGCATAAAGCTCTTCTTACTAGCGTCATAGATACCATTCGAACTGACGAGGCGATTGGTGTTAGGCTCATCGTAAGGCGAGTTTTGTCAAAGTAAAAAACAGTAGTGACACCATAGGGTTTGCTGCAAAATTACGTGAAAACATTTGTGTATAAACTTGAGCAGTTGATACCATTGGGGGTTTAAAAATGTCTGCTTGAATATATTGAATAACTCTCCTATCTATTTAAAATAACAGACCATGGCATAACGCGCGTCCGTCGCGGCGTCCGTCTACGCGGCGTCCGTTCTATTATAATCCCCGGTATGGTATTCAATTGGCTGGTCATTAAAAACTGAAATCTTTATTCCAGCATTAAACCCTATGGCGTGACTACTCGCTAGAATTGTCTCTTCGAGACGATTCAAAACAGTAGTGACACCATAGGGTTTTGTGCAAACTTAAGTTAAATCATATGAGCATAAAGCTCTTCTTACTAGCGTCATAGATACCATTCAAACTGACGAGACAAGTGGTGTTGGGCTCATTGTAAGGCGAGTTTTGTCAAAGTAAAAAACAGTAGTGACACCATAGGGTTTTGTGCAAAATTAAGTTAAATCATATTCAGCATAAAGCTCTTCTTACTAGCGTCATAGATACCATTCGAACTGACGAGGCGAATTGTGTTAGGCTCATCGTAAGGCGAGTTTTGTCAAAGTAAAAAACAGTAGTGACACCATAGGGTTTGCTGCAAAATTACGTGAAAACATTTGTGTATAAACTTGAGCCGTTGATACCATTGGGGGTTTAAAAATGTCTGCTTGAATACATTGAATAACTCTCCTATCTATTTAAAATAACAGACCATGGCATAACGCGCGTCCGTCCCCGCGGCGTCCGTCCCCGCGGCGTCCGTTCTATTATAATCCCCGGTATGGTATTCAATTGGCTGGTCATTAAAAACTGAAATCTTTATTCCAGCATTAAACCCTATGGCGTGACTACTCGTTAGAATTGTCTCTTCGAGACGATTCAAAACAGTAGTGACACCATAGGGTTTTGTGCAAAATTAAGTTAAATCATATGAGCACAAAGCTCTTCTTACTAGCGTCATAGATACCATTCAAACTGACGAGACAAGTGGTGTTGGGCTCATCGTAAGGCGAGTTTTGTCAAAGTAAAAAACAGTAGTGACACCATAGGGTTTTGTACAAAATTAAGTTAAATCATATTCAGCATAAAGCTCTTCTTACTGGCGTCATAGATACCATTCGAACTGACGAGGCGAATGGTGTTAGGCTCATCGTAAGGCGAGTTTTGTCAAAGTAAAAAACAGTAGTGACACCATAGGGTTTGCTGCAAAATTACGTGAAAACATTTGTGTATAAACTTGAGCCGTTGATACCATTGGGGGTTTAAAAATGTCTGCTTGAATATATTGAATAACTCTCCTATCTATTTAAAATAACAGACCATGGCATAACGCGCGTCCGTCGAGGCGTCCGTCCCCGCGGCGTCCGTTCTATTATAATCCCCGGTATGGTATTCAATTGGCTGGTCATTAAAAACTGAAATCTTTATTCCAGCATTAAACCCTATGGCGTGACTACTCGTTAGAATTGTCTCTTCGAGACGATTCAAAACAGTAGTGACACCATAGGGTTTTGTGCAAACTTAAGTTAAATCATATGAGCATAAAGCTCTTCTTACTAGCGTCATAGATACCATTCAAACTGACGAGATAGTGGTGTTAGGCTCCTCGTAAGGCGAGTTTTGTCAAAGTAAAAAACAGTAGAGACACCATAGGGTTTTGTGCAAAATTAAGTTAAATCATATTCAGCATAAAGCTCTTCTTACTAGCGTCATAGATACCATTCAAACTGACGAGAGGAATGGTGTTAGGCTCACCGTAAGGCGAGTTTTGTCAAAGTAAAAAACAGTAGTGACACCATAGGGTTTTGTGCAAAATTAAGTTAAGTCATATTCAGCATAAAGCTCTTCTTACTAGCGTCATAGATACCATTCAAACTGACGAGATAGTGGTGTTAGGCTCCTCGTAAGGCGAGTTTTGTCAAAGTAAAAAACAGTAGTGACACCATAGGGTTTTGTGCAAAATTAAGTTAAATCATATTCAGCATAAAGCTCTTCTTACTAGCATCCAGCCAATTTATAGAATAAGGATAATAATAGATTTTAGGCTTGTCAATATCATTTGTCTTCTTTTCAGTACCGTATCTCATGTCAATCTATTTCTTGCAGCTAATAACCCCATTTATTTTTCAGTAAGGTTTCAGCGAGACACCCACTCCACGACTTGTCGCTCGGATGTTGAAATCTCCCCGCCTAATTTGAACGTGGGCTTTAGGTGGGGCCCAGGGGGACACAAGTTTGGTGGCCAAATTGTGTCAAAGACTTGTTTAAAGTCTATATATAAAATAGTTTCTATATACTAGCAGATTGAAGCTTAAAGCAGATGAATAGCAAAGCCGAATGCGCCTTAATTTGTATTCTGCTTTGCTTTCGATGTGCTTTTAAGCAGGCTGAATGTGGCTTACAGTGGTAAAATCGTAGCACATAAGAAACGCATCGTGAACGGTTAAGGCCTAACGATTTTAACGTGTTTAAAAAAAACGCGTTCTAAATAAACAATTATACCAAATTGTGCAGTCTCTGCTAAGTGATGACCCCTTTCATCCGACTCTTTTAAACGCGTCTTTGTTTTGATAATTAGTTTTAGTATTAATTAGCGTTGTTAGTATATGGGGAACGTCACTAGCAGATTGAAGCTTAAAGCAGATGAATAGCAAAGCCGAATGCGCCTTAATTTGTATTCTGCTTTGCTTTCAATGTGCTTTTAAGCAGGCTGAATGTGGCTTACAGTGGTAAATACGCTATTCCTATCCATTTACCCGTTAAATATATGCATATAATAAGAAACGCGTCGTGAACGGTTAAGGCCTAACCATTTTAACGTGTTTAAAAAAAACGCGTTCTAAATAAACAATTATACCAATGCAGCCTCTGCTAAGTGATGACCCTTTCATCCGACTCTTTTAAACGCGTCTTTGTTTCGATAATTAGTTTTAGTATTAATTAGCGTTGTTAGTATATGGGGACTTAATCAGTTGGTTTGTTTAGGAACAAATTGTTATTGAATATTCATGTTAATTAGGTTATAACGTGCATGTTATTCGTCCTATTCTGAGTATGACGTGAAACTGCATCCAGCCAATTTATAGAATAAGTATAATAATAAAACCAATAATAATATGATAATAATAACAATAACAATAATAAAAATAATATGATAATACTAAAGACTAAAAATAATACCTAATAATAATACTAAACCAATAATAAAACTAAACTAATAATAAAATTAATAATAATGATAAGGATAACAATAGTAGTTATAGTTTCTAAATGTTTTTTCCTTGTGTATAGTTTCGTTAATGTTTGCTTTGTAGATTTTAGGCTTGTCAATATCATTTGTCTCTCTTTTCAGTACCGTATCTCATGTCAATCTATTTCTTGCAGCTAATAACCCCATTTATTTTTCAGTAAGGTTTCAGCGAGACACCCACTCCACGACTTGTCGCTCGGATGTTGAAATCTCCCCGCCTAATTTGAACGTGGGCTTTAGGTGGGGCCCAGGGGGACACAAGTTTGGTGGCCAAATTGTGTCAAAGACTTGTTTAAAGTCTATATATAAAATAGTTTCTATATACTAGCAGATTGAAGCTTAAAGCAGATGAATAGCAAAGCCGAATGCGCCTTAATTTGTATTCTGCTTTGCTTTCGATGTGCTTTTAAGCAGGCTGAATGTGGCTTACAGTGGTAAAATCGTAGCACATAAGAAACGCATCGTGAACGGTTAAGGCCTAACGATTTTAACGTGTTTAAAAAAAACGCGTTCTAAATAAACAATTATACCAAATTGTGCAGTCTCTGCTAAGTGATGACCCCTTTCATCCGACTCTTTTAAACGCGTCTTTGTTTTGATAATTAGTTTTAGTATTAATTAGCGTTGTTAGTATATGGGGAACGTCACTAGCAGATTGAAGCTTAAAGCAGAAGAATAGCAAAGCCGAATGCGCCTTAATTTGTATTCTGCTTTGCTTTCAATGTGCTTTTAAGCAGGCTGAATGTGGCTTACAGTGGTAAATACGCTATTCCTATCCATTTACCCGTTAAATATATGCATATAATAAGAAACGCGTCGCGAACGGTTAAGGCCTAACCATTTTAACGTGTTTAAAAAAAACGCGTTCTAAATAAACAATTATACCAATGCAGCCTCTGCTAAGTGATGACCCTTTCATCCGACTCTTTTAAACGCGTCTTTGTTTCGATAATTAGTTTTAGTATTAATTAGCGTTGTTAGTATATGGGGACTTAATCAGTTGGTTTGTTTAGGAACAAATTGTTATTGAATATTCATGTTAATTAGGTTATAACGTGCATGTTATTCGTCCTATTCTGAGTATGACGTGAAACTGCATCCAGCCAATTTATAGAATAAGTATAATAATAAAACCAATAATAATATGATAATAATAACAATAAAAATAATAAAAATAATATGATAATACTAAAGACTAAAAATAATACCTAATAATAATACTAAACCAATAATAAAACTAAACTAATAATAAAATTAATAATAATGATAAGGATAACAATAGTAGTTATAGTTTCTAAATGTTTTTTCCTTGTGTATAGTTTCGTTAATGTTTGCTTTGTAGATTTTAGGCTTGTCAATATCATTTGTCTCTCTTTTCAGTACCGTATCTCATGTCAATCTATTTCTTGCAGCTAATAACCCCATTTATTTTTCAGTAAGGTTTCAGCGAGACACCCACTCCACGACTTGTCGCTCGGATGTTGAAATCTCCCCGCCTAATTTGAACGTGGGCTTTAGGTGGGGCCCAGGGGGACACAAGTTTGGTGGCCAAATTGTGTCAAAGACTTGTTTAAAGTCTATATATAAAATAGTTTCTATATACTAGCAGATTGAAGCTTAAAGCAGATGAATAGCAAAGCCGAATGCGCCTTAATTTGTATTCTGCTTTGCTTTCGATGTGCTTTTAAGCAGGCTGAATGTGGCTTACAGTGGTAAAATCGTAGCACATAAGAAACGCATCGTGAACGGTTAAGGCCTAACGATTTTAACGTGTTTAAAAAAAACGCGTTCTAAATAAACAATTATACCAAATTGTGCAGTCTCTGCTAAGTGATGACCCCTTTCATCCGACTCTTTTAAACGCGTCTTTGTTTTGATAATTAGTTTTAGTATTAATTAGCGTTGTTAGTATATGGGGAACGTCACTAGCAGATTGAAGCTCAAAGCAGATGAATAGCAAAGCCGAATGCGCCTTAATTTGTATTCTGCTTTGCTTTCAATGTGCTTTTAAGCAGGCTGAATGTGGCTTACAGTGGTAAATACGCTATTCCTATCCATTTACCCGTTAAATATATGCATATAATAAGAAACGCGTCGTGAACGGTTAAGGCCTAACCATTTTAACGTGTTTAAAAAAAACGCGTTCTAAATAAACAATTATACCAATGCAGCCTCTGCTAAGTGATGACCCTTTCATCCGACTCTTTTAAACGCGTCTTTGTTTCGATAATTAGTTTTAGTATTAATTAGCGTTGTTAGTATATGGGGACTTAATCAGTTGGTTTGTTTAGGAACAAATTGTTATTGAATATTCATGTTAATTAGGTTATAACGTGCATGTTATTCGTCCTATTCTGAGTATGACGTGAAACTGCATCCAGCCAATTTATAGAATAAGTATAATAATAAAACCAATAATAATATGATAATAATAACAATAACAATAATAAAAATAATATGATAATACTAAAGACTAAAAATAATACCTAATAATAATACTAAACCAATAATAAAACTAAACTAATAATAAAATTAATAATAATGATAAGGATAACAATAGTAGTTATAGTTTCTAAATGTTTTTTCCTTGTGTATAGTTTCGTTAATGTTTGCTTTGTAGATTTTAGGCTTGTCAATATCATTTGTCTCTCTTTTCAGTACCGTATCTCATGTCAATCTATTTCTTGCAGCTAATAACCCCATTTATTTTTCAGTAAGGTTTCAGCGAGATACCCACTCCACGACTTGTCGCTCGGATGTTGAAATCTCCCCGCCTAATTTGAACGTGGGCTTTAGGTGGGGCCCAGGGGGACACAAGTTTGGTGGCCAAATTGTGTCAAAGACTTGTTTAAAGTCTATATATAAAATAGTTTCTATATACTAGCAGATTGAAGCTTAAAGCAGATGAATAGCAAAGCCGAATGCGCCTTAATTTGTATTCTGCTTTGCTTTCGATGTGCTTTTAAGCAGGCTGAATGTGGCTTACAGTGGTAAAATCGTAGCACATAAGAAACGCATCGTGAACGGTTAAGGCCTAACGATTTTAACGTGTTTAAAAAAAACGCGTTCTAAATAAACAATTATACCAAATTGTGCAGTCTCTGCTAAGTGATGACCCCTTTCATCCGACTCTTTTAAACGCGTCTTTGTTTTGATAATTAGTTTTAGTATTAATTAGCGTTGTTAGTATATGTAGAACGTCACTAGCAGATTGAAGCTCAAAGCAGATGAATAGCAAAGCCGAATGCGCCTTAATTTGTATTCTGCTTTGCTTTCAATGTGCTTTTAAGCAGGCTGAATGTGGCTTACAGTGGTAAATACGCTATTCCTATCCATTTACCCGTTAAATATATGCATATAATAAGAAACGCGTCGTGAACGGTTAAGGCCTAACCATTTTAACGTGTTTAAAAAAAACGCGTTCTAAATAAACAATTATACCAATGCAGCCTCTGCTAAGTGATGACCCTTTCATCCGACTCTTTTAAACGCGTCTTTGTTTCGATAATTAGTTTTAGTATTAATTAGCGTTGTTAGTATATGGGGACTTAATCAGTTGGTTTGTTTAGGAACAAATTGTTATTGAATATTCATGTTAATTAGGTTATAACGTGCATGTTATTCGTCCTATTCTGAGTATGACGTGAAACTGCATCCAGCCAATTTATAGAATAAGTATAATAATAAAACCAATAATAATATGATAATAATAACAATAACAATAATAAAAATAATATGATAATACTAAAGACTAAAAATAATACCTAATAATAATACTAAACCAATAATAAAACTAAACTAATAATAAAATTAATAATAATGATAAGGATAACAATAGTAGTTATAGTTTCTAAATGTTTTTTCCTTGTGTATAGTTTCGTTAATGTTTGCTTTGTAGATTTTAGGCTTGTCAATATCATTTGTCTCTCTTTTCAGTACCGTATCTCATGTCAATCTATTTCTTGCAGCTAATAACCCCATTTATTTTTCAGTAAGGTTTCAGCGAGACACCCACTCCACGACTTGTCGCTCGGATGTTGAAATCTCCCCGCCTAATTTGAACGTGGGCTTTAGGTGGGGCCCAGGGGGACACAAGTTTGGTGGCCAAATTGTGTCAAAGACTTGTTTAAAGTCTATATATAAAATAGTTTCTATATACTAGCAGATTGAAGCTTAAAGCAGATGAATAGCAAAGCCGAATGCGCCTTAATTTGTATTCTGCTTTGCTTTCGATGTGCTTTTAAGCAGGCTGAATGTGGCTTACAGTGGTAAAATCGTAGCACATAAGAAACGCATCGTGAACGGTTAAGGCCTAACGATTTTAACGTGTTTAAAAAAAAACGCGTTCTAAATAAACAATTATACCAAATTGTGCAGTCTCTGCTAAGTGATGACCCCTTTCATCCGACTCTTTTAAACGCGTCTTTGTTTTGATAATTAGTTTTAGTATTAATTAGCGTTGTTAGTATATGGGGAACGTCACTAGCAGATTGAAGCTTAAAGCAGATGAATAGCAAAGCCGAATGCGCCTTAATTTGTATTCTGCTTTGCTTTCAATGTGCTTTTAAGCAGGCTGAATGTGGCTTACAGTGGTAAATACGCTATTCCTATCCATTTACCCGTTAAATATATGCATATAATAAGAAACGCGTCGTGAACGGTTAAGGCCTAACCATTTTAACGTGTTTAAAAAAAACGCGTTCTAAATAAACAATTATACCAATGCAGCCTCTGCTAAGTGATGACCCTTTCATCCGACTCTTTTAAACGCGTCTTTGTTTCGATAATTAGTTTTAGTATTAATTAGCGTTGTTAGTATATGGGGACTTAATCAGTTGGTTTGTTTAGGAACAAATTGTTATTGAATATTCATGTTAATTAGGTTATAACGTGCATGTTATTCGTCCTATTCTGAGTATGACGTGAAACTGCATCCAGCCAATTTATAGAATAAGTATAATAATAAAACCAATAATAATATGATAATAATAACAATAACAATAATAAAAATAATATGATAATACTAAAGACTAAAAATAATACCTAATAATAATACTAAACCAATAATAAAACTAAACTAATAATAAAATTAATAATAATGATAAGGATAACAATAGTAGTTATAGTTTCTAAATGTTTTTTCCTTGTGTATAGTTTCGTTAATGTTTGCTTTGTAGATTTTAGGCTTGTCAATATCATTTGTCTCTCTTTTCAGTACCGTATCTCATGTCAATCTATTTCTTGCAGCTAATAACCCCATTTATTTTTCAGTAAGGTTTCAGCGAGACACCCACTCCACGACTTGTCGCTCGGATGTTGAAATCTCCCCGCCTAATTTGAACGTGGGCTTTAGGTGGGGCCCAGGGGGACACAAGTTTGGTGGCCAAATTGTGTCAAAGACTTGTTTAAAGTCTATATATAAAATAGTTTCTATATACTAGCAGATTGAAGCTTAAAGCAGATGAATAGCAAAGCCGAATGCGCCTTAATTTGTATTCTGCTTTGCTTTCGATGTGCTTTTAAGCAGGCTGAATGTGGCTTACAGTGGTAAAATCGTAGCACATAAGAAACGCATCGTGAACGGTTAAGGCCTAACGATTTTAACGTGTTTAAAAAAAACGCGTTCTAAATAAACAATTATACCAAATTGTGCAGTCTCTGCTAAGTGATGACCCCTTTCATCCGACTCTTTTAAACGCGTCTTTGTTTTGATAATTAGTTTTAGTATTAATTAGCGTTGTTAGTATATGGGGAACGTCACTAGCAGATTGAAGCTCAAAGCAGATGAATAGCAAAGCCGAATGCGCCTTAATTTGTATTCTGCTTTGCTTTCAATGTGCTTTTAAGCAGGCTGAATGTGGCTTACAGTGGTAAATACGCTATTCCTATCCATTTACCCGTTAAATATATGCATATAATAAGAAACGCGTCGTGAACGGTTAAGGCCTAACCATTTTAACGTGTTTAAAAAAAACGCGTTCTAAATAAACAATTATACCAATGCAGCCTCTGCTAAGTGATGACCCTTTCATCCGACTCTTTTAAACGCGTCTTTGTTTCGATAATTAGTTTTAGTATTAATTAGCGTTGTTAGTATATGGGGACTTAATCAGTTGGTTTGTTTAGGAACAAATTGTTATTGAATATTCATGTTAATTAGGTTATAACGTGCATGTTATTCGTCCTATTCTGAGTATGACGTGAAACTGCATCCAGCCAATTTATAGAATAAGTATAATAATAAAACCAATAATAATATGATAATAATAACAATAACAATAATAAAAATAATATGATAATACTAAAGACTAAAAATAATACCTAATAATAATACTAAACCAATAATAAAACTAAACTAATAATAAAATTAATAATAATGATAAGGATAACAATAGTAGTTATAGTTTCTAAATGTTTTTTCCTTGTGTATAGTTTCGTTAATGTTTGCTTTGTAGATTTTAGGCTTGTCAATATCATTTGTCTCTCTTTTCAGTACCGTATCTCATGTCAATCTATTTCTTGCAGCTAATAACCCCATTTATTTTTCAGTAAGGTTTCAGCGAGACACCCACTCCACGACTTGTCGCTCGGATGTTGAAATCTCCCCGCCTAATTTGAACGTGGGCTTTAGGTGGGGCCCAGGGGGACACAAGTTTGGTGGCCAAATTGTGTCAAAGACTTGTTTAAAGTCTATATATAAAATAGTTTCTATATACTAGCAGATTGAAGCTTAAAGCAGATGAATAGCAAAGCCGAATGCGCCTTAATTTGTATTCTGCTTTGCTTTCGATGTGCTTTTAAGCAGGCTGAATGTGGCTTACAGTGGTAAAATCGTAGCACATAAGAAACGCATCGTGAACGGTTAAGGCCTAACGATTTTAACGTGTTTAAAAAAAACGCGTTCTAAATAAACAATTATACCAAATTGTGCAGTCTCTGCTAAGTGATGACCCCTTTCATCCGACTCTTTTAAACGCGTCTTTGTTTTGATAATTAGTTTTAGTATTAATTAGCGTTGTTAGTATATGGGGAACGTCACTAGCAGATTGAAGCTCAAAGCAGATGAATAGCAAAGCCGAATGCGCCTTAATTTGTATTCTGCTTTGCTTTCAATGTGCTTTTAAGCAGGCTGAATGTGGCTTACAGTGGTAAATACGCTATTCCTATCCATTTACCCGTTAAATATATGCATATAATAAGAAACGCGTCGTGAACGGTTAAGGCCTAACCATTTTAACGTGTTTAAAAAAAACGCGTTCTAAATAAACAATTATACCAATGCAGCCTCTGCTAAGTGATGACCCTTTCATCCGACTCTTTTAAACGCGTCTTTGTTTCGATAATTAGTTTTAGTATTAATTAGCGTTGTTAGTATATGGGGACTTAATCAGTTGGTTTGTTTAGGAACAAATTGTTATTGAATATTCATGTTAATTAGGTTATAACGTGCATGTTATTCGTCCTATTCTGAGTATGACGTGAAACTGCATCCAGCCAATTTATAGAATAAGTATAATAATAAAACCAATAATAATATGATAATAATAACAATAACAATAATAAAAATAATATGATAATACTAAAGACTAAAAATAATACCTAATAATAATACTAAACCAATAATAAAACTAAACTAATAATAAAATTAATAATAATGATAAGGATAACAATAGTAGTTATAGTTTCTAAATGTTTTTTCCTTGTGTATAGTTTCGTTAATGTTTGCTTTGTAGATTTTAGGCTTGTCAATATCATTTGTCTCTCTTTTCAGTACCGTATCTCATGTCAATCTATTTCTTGCAGCTAATAACCCCATTTATTTTTCAGTAAGGTTTCAGCGAGACACCCACTCCACGACTTGTCGCTCGGATGTTGAAATCTCCCCGCCTAATTTGAACGTGGGCTTTAGGTGGGGCCCAGGGGGACACAAGTTTGGTGGCCAAATTGTGTCAAAGACTTGTTTAAAGTCTATATATAAAATAGTTTCTATATACTAGCAGATTGAAGCTTAAAGCAGATGAATAGCAAAGCCGAATGCGCCTTAATTTGTATTCTGCTTTGCTTTCGATGTGCTTTTAAGCAGGCTGAATGTGGCTTACAGTGGTAAAATCGTAGCACATAAGAAACGCATCGTGAACGGTTAAGGCCTAACGATTTTAACGTGTTTAAAAAAAACGCGTTCTAAATAAACAATTATACCAAATTGTGCAGTCTCTGCTAAGTGATGACCCCTTTCATCCGACTCTTTTAAACGCGTCTTTGTTTTGATAATTAGTTTTAGTATTAATTAGCGTTGTTAGTATATGGGGAACGTCACTAGCAGATTGAAGCTCAAAGCAGATGAATAGCAAAGCCGAATGCGCCTTAATTTGTATTCTGCTTTGCTTTCAATGTGCTTTTAAGCAGGCTGAATGTGGCTTACAGTGGTAAATACGCTATTCCTATCCATTTACCCGTTAAATATATGCATATAATAAGAAACGCGTCGTGAACGGTTAAGGCCTAACCATTTTAACGTGTTTAAAAAAAACGCGTTCTAAATAAACAATTATACCAATGCAGCCTCTGCTAAGTGATGACCCTTTCATCCGACTCTTTTAAACGCGTCTTTGTTTCGATAATTAGTTTTAGTATTAATTAGCGTTGTTAGTATATGGGGACTTAATCAGTTGGTTTGTTTAGGAACAAATTGTTATTGAATATTCATGTTAATTAGGTTATAACGTGCATGTTATTCGTCCTATTCTGAGTATGACGTGAAACTGCATCCAGCCAATTTATAGAATAAGTATAATAATAAAACCAATAATAATATGATAATAATAACAATAACAATAATAAAAATAATATGATAATACTAAAGACTAAAAATAATACCTAATAATAATACTAAACCAATAATAAAACTAAACTAATAATAAAATTAATAATAATGATAAGGATAACAATAGTAGTTATAGTTTCTAAATGTTTTTTCCTTGTGTATAGTTTCGTTAATGTTTGCTTTGTAGATTTTAGGCTTGTCAATATCATTTGTCTCTCTTTTCAGTACCGTATCTCATGTCAATCTATTTCTTGCAGCTAATAACCCCATTTATTTTTCAGTAAGGTTTCAGCGAGACACCCACTCCACGACTTGTCGCTCGGATGTTGAAATCTCCCCGCCTAATTTGAACGTGGGCTTTAGGTGGGGCCCAGGGGGACACAAGTTTGGTGGCCAAATTGTGTCAAAGACTTGTTTAAAGTCTATATATAAAATAGTTTCTATATACTAGCAGATTGAAGCTTAAAGCAGATGAATAGCAAAGCCGAATGCGCCTTAATTTGTATTCTGCTTTGCTTTCGATGTGCTTTTAAGCAGGCTGAATGTGGCTTACAGTGGTAAAATCGTAGCACATAAGAAACGCATCGTGAACGGTTAAGGCCTAACGATTTTAACGTGTTTAAAAAAAACGCGTTCTAAATAAACAATTATACCAAATTGTGCAGTCTCTGCTAAGTGATGACCCCTTTCATCCGACTCTTTTAAACGCGTCTTTGTTTTGATAATTAGTTTTAGTATTAATTAGCGTTGTTAGTATATGGGGAACGTCACTAGCAGATTGAAGCTCAAAGCAGATGAATAGCAAAGCCGAATGCGCCTTAATTTGTATTCTGCTTTGCTTTCAATGTGCTTTTAAGCAGGCTGAATGTGGCTTACAGTGGTAAATACGCTATTCCTATCCATTTACCCGTTAAATATATGCATATAATAAGAAACGCGTCGTGAACGGTTAAGGCCTAACCATTTTAACGTGTTTAAAAAAAACGCGTTCTAAATAAACAATTATACCAATGCAGCCTCTGCTAAGTGATGACCCTTTCATCCGACTCTTTTAAACGCGTCTTTGTTTCGATAATTAGTTTTAGTATTAATTAGCGTTGTTAGTATATGGGGACTTAATCAGTTGGTTTGTTTAGGAACAAATTGTTATTGAATATTCATGTTAATTAGGTTATAACGTGCATGTTATTCGTCCTATTCTGAGTATGACGTGAAACTGCATCCAGCCAATTTATAGAATAAGTATAATAATAAAACCAATAATAATATGATAATAATAACAATAACAATAATAAAAATAATATGATAATACTAAAGACTAAAAATAATACCTAATAATAATACTAAACCAATAATAAAACTAAACTAATAATAAAATTAATAATAATGATAAGGATAACAATAGTAGTTATAGTTTCTAAATGTTTTTTCCTTGTGTATAGTTTCGTTAATGTTTGCTTTGTAGATTTTAGGCTTGTCAATATCATTTGTCTCTCTTTTCAGTACCGTATCTCATGTCAATCTATTTCTTGCAGCTAATAACCCCATTTATTTTTCAGTAAGGTTTCAGCGAGACACCCACTCCACGACTTGTCGCTCGGATGTTGAAATCTCCCCGCCTAATTTGAACGTGGGCTTTAGGTGGGGCCCAGGGGGACACAAGTTTGGTGGCCAAATTGTGTCAAAGACTTGTTTAAAGTCTATATATAAAATAGTTTCTATATACTAGCAGATTGAAGCTTAAAGCAGATGAATAGCAAAGCCGAATGCGCCTTAATTTGTATTCTGCTTTGCTTTCGATGTGCTTTTAAGCAGGCTGAATGTGGCTTACAGTGGTAAAATCGTAGCACATAAGAAACGCATCGTGAACGGTTAAGGCCTAACGATTTTAACGTGTTTAAAAAAAACGCGTTCTAAATAAACAATTATACCAAATTGTGCAGTCTCTGCTAAGTGATGACCCCTTTCATCCGACTCTTTTAAACGCGTCTTTGTTTTGATAATTAGTTTTAGTATTAATTAGCGTTGTTAGTATATGGGGAACGTCACTAGCAGATTGAAGCTCAAAGCAGATGAATAGCAAAGCCGAATGCGCCTTAATTTGTATTCTGCTTTGCTTTCAATGTGCTTTTAAGCAGGCTGAATGTGGCTTACAGTGGTAAATACGCTATTCCTATCCATTTACCCGTTAAATATATGCATATAATAAGAAACGCGTCGTGAACGGTTAAGGCCTAACCATTTTAACGTGTTTAAAAAAAACGCGTTCTAAATAAACAATTATACCAATGCAGCCTCTGCTAAGTGATGACCCTTTCATCCGACTCTTTTAAACGCGTCTTTGTTTCGATAATTAGTTTTAGTATTAATTAGCGTTGTTAGTATATGGGGACTTAATCAGTTGGTTTGTTTAGGAACAAATTGTTATTGAATATTCATGTTAATTAGGTTATAACGTGCATGTTATTCGTCCTATTCTGAGTATGACGTGAAACTGCATCCAGCCAATTTATAGAATAAGTATAATAATAAAACCAATAATAATATGATAATAATAACAATAACAATAATAAAAATAATATGATAATACTAAAGACTAAAAATAATACCTAATAATAATACTAAACCAATAATAAAACTAAACTAATAATAAAATTAATAATAATGATAAGGATAACAATAGTAGTTATAGTTTCTAAATGTTTTTTCCTTGTGTATAGTTTCGTTAATGTTTGCTTTGTAGATTTTAGGCTTGTCAATATCATTTGTCTCTCTTTTCAGTACCGTATCTCATGTCAATCTATTTCTTGCAGCTAATAACCCCATTTATTTTTCAGTAAGGTTTCAGCGAGACACCCACTCCACGACTTGTCGCTCGGATGTTGAAATCTCCCCGCCTAATTTGAACGTGGGCTTTAGGTGGGGCCCAGGGGGACACAAGTTTGGTGGCCAAATTGTGTCAAAGACTTGTTTAAAGTCTATATATAAAATAGTTTCTATATACTAGCAGATTGAAGCTTAAAGCAGATGAATAGCAAAGCCGAATGCGCCTTAATTTGTATTCTGCTTTGCTTTCGATGTGCTTTTAAGCAGGCTGAATGTGGCTTACAGTGGTAAAATCGTAGCACATAAGAAACGCATCGTGAACGGTTAAGGCCTAACGATTTTAACGTGTTTAAAAAAAACGCGTTCTAAATAAACAATTATACCAAATTGTGCAGTCTCTGCTAAGTGATGACCCCTTTCATCCGACTCTTTTAAACGCGTCTTTGTTTTGATAATTAGTTTTAGTATTAATTAGCGTTGTTAGTATATGGGGAACGTCACTAGCAGATTGAAGCTCAAAGCAGATGAATAGCAAAGCCGAATGCGCCTTAATTTGTATTCTGCTTTGCTTTCAATGTGCTTTTAAGCAGGCTGAATGTGGCTTACAGTGGTAAATACGCTATTCCTATCCATTTACCCGTTAAATATATGCATATAATAAGAAACGCGTCGTGAACGGTTAAGGCCTAACCATTTTAACGTGTTTAAAAAAAACGCGTTCTAAATAAACAATTATACCAATGCAGCCTCTGCTAAGTGATGACCCTTTCATCCGACTCTTTTAAACGCGTCTTTGTTTCGATAATTAGTTTTAGTATTAATTAGCGTTGTTAGTATATGGGGACTTAATCAGTTGGTTTGTTTAGGAACAAATTGTTATTGAATATTCATGTTAATTAGGTTATAACGTGCATGTTATTCGTCCTATTCTGAGTATGACGTGAAACTGCATCCAGCCAATTTATAGAATAAGTATAATAATAAAACCAATAATAATATGATAATAATAACAATAACAATAATAAAAATAATATGATAATACTAAAGACTAAAAATAATACCTAATAATAATACTAAACCAATAATAAAACTAAACTAATAATAAAATTAATAATAATGATAAGGATAACAATAGTAGTTATAGTTTCTAAATGTTTTTTCCTTGTGTATAGTTTCGTTAATGTTTGCTTTGTAGATTTTAGGCTTGTCAATATCATTTGTCTCTCTTTTCAGTACCGTATCTCATGTCAATCTATTTCTTGCAGCTAATAACCCCATTTATTTTTCAGTAAGGTTTCAGCGAGACACCCACTCCACGACTTGTCGCTCGGATGTTGAAATCTCCCCGCCTAATTTGAACGTGGGCTTTAGGTGGGGCCCAGGGGGACACAAGTTTGGTGGCCAAATTGTGTCAAAGACTTGTTTAAAGTCTATATATAAAATAGTTTCTATATACTAGCAGATTGAAGCTTAAAGCAGATGAATAGCAAAGCCGAATGCGCCTTAATTTGTATTCTGCTTTGCTTTCGATGTGCTTTTAAGCAGGCTGAATGTGGCTTACAGTGGTAAAATCGTAGCACATAAGAAACGCATCGTGAACGGTTAAGGCCTAACGATTTTAACGTGTTTAAAAAAAACGCGTTCTAAATAAACAATTATACCAAATTGTGCAGTCTCTGCTAAGTGATGACCCCTTTCATCCGACTCTTTTAAACGCGTCTTTGTTTTGATAATTAGTTTTAGTATTAATTAGCGTTGTTAGTATATGGGGAACGTCACTAGCAGATTGAAGCTCAAAGCAGATGAATAGCAAAGCCGAATGCGCCTTAATTTGTATTCTGCTTTGCTTTCAATGTGCTTTTAAGCAGGCTGAATGTGGCTTACAGTGGTAAATACGCTATTCCTATCCATTTACCCGTTAAATATATGCATATAATAAGAAACGCGTCGTGAACGGTTAAGGCCTAACCATTTTAACGTGTTTAAAAAAAACGCGTTCTAAATAAACAATTATACCAATGCAGCCTCT
Organism: Gari tellinella; assembly: GCA_922989275.2. Lineage (NCBI taxonomy): Eukaryota > Metazoa > Mollusca > Bivalvia > Cardiida > Psammobiidae > Gari > Gari tellinella. The sequence goes on from OV277862.1 coordinate 26,803,881, forward strand.
GCTAAGTGATGACCCTTTCATCCGACTCTTTTAAACGCGTCTTTGTTTCGATAATTAGTTTTAGTATTAATTAGCGTTGTTAGTATATGGGGACTTAATCAGTTGGTTTGTTTAGGAACAAATTGTTATTGAATATTCATGTTAATTAGGTTATAACGTGCATGTTATTCGTCCTATTCTGAGTATGACGTGAAACTGCATCCAGCCAATTTATAGAATAAGTATAATAATAAAACCAATAATAATATGATAATAATAACAATAACAATAATAAAAATAATATGATAATACTAAAGACTAAAAATAATACCTAATAATAATACTAAACCAATAATAAAACTAAACTAATAATAAAATTAATAATAATGATAAGGATAACAATAGTAGTTATAGTTTCTAAATGTTTTTTCCTTGTGTATAGTTTCGTTAATGTTTGCTTTGTAGATTTTAGGCTTGTCAATATCATTTGTCTCTCTTTTCAGTACCGTATCTCATGTCAATCTATTTCTTGCAGCTAATAACCCCATTTATTTTTCAGTAAGGTTTCAGCGAGACACCCACTCCACGACTTGTCGCTCGGATGTTGAAATCTCCCCGCCTAATTTGAACGTGGACGTTAGGTGGGGCCCAGGGGGACACAAGTTTGGTGGCCAAATTGTGTCAAAGACTTGTTTAAAGTCTATATATAAAATAGTTTCTATATACTAGCAGATTGAAGCTTAAAGCAGATGAATAGCAAAGCCGAATGCGCCTTAATTTGTATTCTGCTTTGCTTTCGATGTGCTTTTAAGCAGGCTGAATGTGGCTTACAGTGGTAAAATCGTAGCACATAAGAAACGCATCGTGAACGGTTAAGGCCTAACGATTTTAACGTGTTTAAAAAAAACGCGTTCTAAATAAACAATTATACCAAATTGTGCAGTCTCTGCTAAGTGATGACCCCTTTCATCCGACTCTTTTAAACGCGTCTTTGTTTTGATAATTAGTTTTAGTATTAATTAGCGTTGTTAGTATATGGGGAACGTCACTAGCAGATTGAAGCTCAAAGCAGATGAATAGCAAAGCCGAATGCGCCTTAATTTGTATTCTGCTTTGCTTTCAATGTGCTTTTAAGCAGGCTGAATGTGGCTTACAGTGGTAAATACGCTATTCCTATCCATTTACCCGTTAAATATATGCATATAATAAGAAACGCGTCGTGAACGGTTAAGGCCTAACCATTTTAACGTGTTTAAAAAAAACGCGTTCTAAATAAACAATTATACCAATGCAGCCTCTGCTAAGTGATGACCCTTTCATCCGACTCTTTTAAACGCGTCTTTGTTTCGATAATTAGTTTTAGTATTAATTAGCGTTGTTAGTATATGGGGACTTAATCAGTTGGTTTGTTTAGGAACAAATTGTTATTGAATATTCATGTTAATTAGGTTATAACGTGCATGTTATTCGTCCTATTCTGAGTATGACGTGAAACTGCATCCAGCCAATTTATAGAATAAGTATAATAATAAAACCAATAATAATATGATAATAATAACAATAACAATAATAAAAATAATATGATAATACTAAAGACTAAAAATAATACCTAATAATAATACTAAACCAATAATAAAACTAAACTAATAATAAAATTAATAATAATGATAAGGATAACAATAGTAGTTATAGTTTCTAAATGTTTTTTCCTTGTGTATAGTTTCGTTAATGTTTGCTTTGTAGATTTTAGGCTTGTCAATATCATTTGTCTCTCTTTTCAGTACCGTATCTCATGTCAATCTATTTCTTGCAGCTAATAACCCCATTTATTTTTCAGTAAGGTTTCAGCGAGACACCCACTCCACGACTTGTCGCTCGGATGTTGAAATCTCCCCGCCTAATTTGAACGTGGGCTTTAGGTGGGGCCCAGGGGGACACAAGTTTGGTGGCCAAATTGTGTCAAAGACTTGTTTAAAGTCTATATATAAAATAGTTTCTATATACTAGCAGATTGAAGCTTAAAGCAGATGAATAGCAAAGCCGAATGCGCCTTAATTTGTATTCTGCTTTGCTTTCGATGTGCTTTTAAGCAGGCTGAATGTGGCTTACAGTGGTAAAATCGTAGCACATAAGAAACGCATCGTGAACGGTTAAGGCCTAACGATTTTAACGTGTTTAAAAAAAACGCGTTCTAAATAAACAATTATACCAAATTGTGCAGTCTCTGCTAAGTGATGACCCCTTTCATCCGACTCTTTTAAACGCGTCTTTGTTTTGATAATTAGTTTTAGTATTAATTAGCGTTGTTAGTATATGGGGAACGTCACTAGCAGATTGAAGCTCAAAGCAGATGAATAGCAAAGCCGAATGCGCCTTAATTTGTATTCTGCTTTGCTTTCAATGTGCTTTTAAGCAGGCTGAATGTGGCTTACAGTGGTAAATACGCTATTCCTATCCATTTACCCGTTAAATATATGCATATAATAAGAAACGCGTCGTGAACGGTTAAGGCCTAACCATTTTAACGTGTTTAAAAAAAACGCGTTCTAAATAAACAATTATACCAATGCAGCCTCTGCTAAGTGATGACCCTTTCATCCGACTCTTTTAAACGCGTCTTTGTTTCGATAATTAGTTTTAGTATTAATTAGCGTTGTTAGTATATGGGGACTTAATCAGTTGGTTTGTTTAGGAACAAATTGTTATTGAATATTCATGTTAATTAGGTTATAACGTGCATGTTATTCGTCCTATTCTGAGTATGACGTGAAACTGCATCCAGCCAATTTATAGAATAAGTATAATAATAAAACCAATAATAATATGATAATAATAACAATAACAATAATAAAAATAATATGATAATACTAAAGACTAAAAATAATACCTAATAATAATACTAAACCAATAATAAAACTAAACTAATAATAAAATTAATAATAATGATAAGGATAACAATAGTAGTTATAGTTTCTAAATGTTTTTTCCTTGTGTATAGTTTCGTTAATGTTTGCTTTGTAGATTTTAGGCTTGTCAATATCATTTGTCTCTCTTTTCAGTACCGTATCTCATGTCAATCTATTTCTTGCAGCTAATAACCCCATTTATTTTTCAGTAAGGTTTCAGCGAGACACCCACTCCACGACTTGTCGCTCGGATGTTGAAATCTCCCCGCCTAATTTGAACGTGGACTTTAGGTGGGGCCCAGGGGGACACAAGTTTGGTGGCCAAATTGTGTCAAAGACTTGTTTAAAGTCTATATATAAAATAGTTTCTATATACTAGCAGATTGAAGCTTAAAGCAGATGAATAGCAAAGCCGAATGCGCCTTAATTTGTATTCTGCTTTGCTTTCGATGTGCTTTTAAGCAGGCTGAATGTGGCTTACAGTGGTAAAATCGTAGCACATAAGAAACGCATCGTGAACGGTTAAGGCCTAACGATTTTAACGTGTTTAAAAAAAACGCGTTCTAAATAAACAATTATACCAAATTGTGCAGTCTCTGCTAAGTGATGACCCCTTTCATCCGACTCTTTTAAACGCGTCTTTGTTTTGATAATTAGTTTTAGTATTAATTAGCGTTGTTAGTATATGGGGAACGTCACTAGCAGATTGAAGCTCAAAGCAGATGAATAGCAAAGCCGAATGCGCCTTAATTTGTATTCTGCTTTGCTTTCAATGTGCTTTTAAGCAGGCTGAATGTGGCTTACAGTGGTAAATACGCTATTCCTATCCATTTACCCGTTAAATATATGCATATAATAAGAAACGCGTCGTGAACGGTTAAGGCCTAACGATTTTAACGTGTTTAAAAAAAACGCGTTCTAAATAAACAATTATACCAATGCAGCCTCTGCTAAGTGATGACCCTTTCATCCGACTCTTTTAAACGCGTCTTTGTTTCGATAATTAGTTTTAGTATTAATTAGCGTTGTTAGTATATGGGGACTTAATCAGTTGGTTTGTTTAGGAACAAATTGTTATTGAATATTCATGTTAATTAGGTTATAACGTGCATGTTATTTGTCCTATTCTGAGTATGACGTGAAACTGCATCCAGCCAATTTATAGAATAAGTATAATAATAAAACCAATAATAATATGATAATAATAACAATAACAATAATAAAAATAATATGATAATACTAAAGACTAAAAATAATACCTAATAATAATACTAAACCAATAATAAAACTAAACTAATAATAAAATTAATAATAATGATAAGGATAACAATAGTAGTTATAGTTTCTAAATGTTTTTTCCTTGTGTATAGTTTCGTTAATGTTTGCTTTGTAGATTTTAGGCTTGTCAATATCATTTGTCTCTCTTTTCAGTACCGTATCTCATGTCAATCTATTTCTTGCAGCTAATAACCCCATTTATTTTTCAGTAAGGTTTCAGCGAGACACCCACTCCACGACTTGTCGCTCGGATGTTGAAATCTCCCCGCCTAATTTGAACGTGGGCTTTAGGTGGGGCCCAGGGGGACACAAGTTTGGTGGCCAAATTGTGTCAAAGACTTGTTTAAAGTCTATATATAAAATAGTTTCTATATACTAGCAGATTGAAGCTTAAAGCAGATGAATAGCAAAGCCGAATGCGCCTTAATTTGTATTCTGCTTTGCTTTCGATGTGCTTTTAAGCAGGCTGAATGTGGCTTACAGTGGTAAAATCGTAGCACATAAGAAACGCATCGTGAACGGTTAAGGCCTAACGATTTTAACGTGTTTAAAAAAAAACGCGTTCTAAATAAACAATTATACCAAATTGTGCAGTCTCTGCTAAGTGATGACCCCTTTCATCCGACTCTTTTAAACGCGTCTTTGTTTTGATAATTAGTTTTAGTATTAATTAGCGTTGTTAGTATATGGGGAACGTCACTAGCAGATTGAAGCTTAAAGCAGATGAATAGCAAAGCCGAATGCGCCTTAATTTGTATTCTGCTTTGCTTTCAATGTGCTTTTAAGCAGGCTGAATGTGGCTTACAGTGGTAAATACGCTATTCCTATCCATTTACCCGTTAAATATATGCATATAATAAGAAACGCGTCGTGAACGGTTAAGGCCTAACCATTTTAACGTGTTTAAAAAAAACGCGTTCTAAATAAACAATTATACCAATGCAGCCTCTGCTAAGTGATGACCCTTTCATCCGACTCTTTTAAACGCGTCTTTGTTTCGATAATTAGTTTTAGTATTAATTAGCGTTGTTAGTATATGGGGACTTAATCAGTTGGTTTGTTTAGGAACAAATTGTTATTGAATATTCATGTTAATTAGGTTATAACGTGCATGTTATTCGTCCTATTCTGAGTATGACGTGAAACTGCATCCAGCCAATTTATAGAATAAGTATAATAATAAAACCAATAATAATATGATAATAATAACAATAACAATAATAAAAATAATATGATAATACTAAAGACTAAAAATAATACCTAATAATAATACTAAACCAATAATAAAACTAAACTAATAATAAAATTAATAATAATGATAAGGATAACAATAGTAGTTATAGTTTCTAAATGTTTTTTCCTTGTGTATAGTTTCGTTAATGTTTGCTTTGTAGATTTTAGGCTTGTCAATATCATTTGTCTCTCTTTTCAGTACCGTATCTCATGTCAATCTATTTCTTGCAGCTAATAACCCCATTTATTTTTCAGTAAGGTTTCAGCGAGACACCCACTCCACGACTTGTCGCTCGGATGTTGAAATCTCCCCGCCTAATTTGAACGTGGGCTTTAGGTGGGGCCCAGGGGGACACAAGTTTGGTGGCCAAATTGTGTCAAAGACTTGTTTAAAGTCTATATATAAAATAGTTTCTATATACTAGCAGATTGAAGCTTAAAGCAGATGAATAGCAAAGCCGAATGCGCCTTAATTTGTATTCTGCTTTGCTTTCGATGTGCTTTTAAGCAGGCTGAATGTGGCTTACAGTGGTAAAATCGTAGCACATAAGAAACGCATCGTGAACGGTTAAGGCCTAACGATTTTAACGTGTTTAAAAAAAACGCGTTCTAAATAAACAATTATACCAAATTGTGCAGTCTCTGCTAAGTGATGACCCCTTTCATCCGACTCTTTTAAACGCGTCTTTGTTTTGATAATTAGTTTTAGTATTAATTAGCGTTGTTAGTATATGGGGAACGTCACTAGCAGATTGAAGCTCAAAGCAGATGAATAGCAAAGCCGAATGCGCCTTAATTTGTATTCTGCTTTGCTTTCAATGTGCTTTTAAGCAGGCTGAATGTGGCTTACAGTGGTAAATACGCTATTCCTATCCATTTACCCGTTAAATATATGCATATAATAAGAAACGCGTCGTGAACGGTTAAGGCCTAACCATTTTAACGTGTTTAAAAAAAACGCGTTCTAAATAAACAATTATACCAATGCAGCCTCTGCTAAGTGATGACCCTTTCATCCGACTCTTTTAAACGCGTCTTTGTTTCGATAATTAGTTTTAGTATTAATTAGCGTTGTTAGTATATGGGGACTTAATCAGTTGGTTTGTTTAGGAACAAATTGTTATTGAATATTCATGTTAATTAGGTTATAACGTGCATGTTATTCGTCCTATTCTGAGTATGACGTGAAACTGCATCCAGCCAATTTATAGAATAAGTATAATAATAAAACCAATAATAATATGATAATAATAACAATAACAATAATAAAAATAATATGATAATACTAAAGACTAAAAATAATACCTAATAATAATACTAAACTAATAATAAAACTAAACTAATAATAAAATTAATAATAATGATAAGGATAACAATAGTAGTTATAGTTTCTAAATGTTTTTTCCTTGTGTATAGTTTCGTTAATGTTTGCTTTGTAGATTTTAGGCTTGTCAATATCATTTGTCTTCTTTTCAGTACCGTATCTCATGTCAATCTATTTCTTGCAGCTAATAACCCCATTTATTTTTCAGTAAGGTTTCAGCGAGACACCCACTCCACGACTTGTCGCTCGGATGTTGAAATCTCCCCGCCTAATTTGAACGTGGGCTTTAGGTGGGGCCCAGGGGGACACAAGTTTGGTGGCCAAATTGTGTCAAAGACTTGTTTAAAGTCTATATATAAAATAGTTTCTATATACTAGCAGATTGAAGCTTAAAGCAGATGAATAGCAAAGCCGAATGCGCCTTAATTTGTATTCTGCTTTGCTTTCGATGTGCTTTTAAGCAGGCTGAATGTGGCTTACAGTGGTAAATACGCTATTCCTACCCATTTACCCGTTAATCGTAGCACATAAGAAACGCATCGTGAACGGTTAAGGCCTAACAATTTTAAGAACTGTACAAATAGCTAATAGTTTGGATCCTGATTAGACGCTGCTTTATTAGTAAACTGTTTGGATTCTCATCAGAGCAAACGGTTTGGATCCTTAATAGAGGCACCCCATGTGGTTCTGGGGCCTGCCAGCTCGGTCAACTGGCAGAAAAGAGTGGGGACCACTGCCATAGCCTGGCATGATACAGTAGAAGGCTGCTAAAAGGTGTAATCTTTTCATTGAAGTATTCGTACGTCAGTCCAAGAACTGAAAAGGTTAAAATACAGAATATTTGAAACTTTGGTATTCTGGTCAGGGTTCAATTTCAAGATCAGTACCTCATATTTTTAGATCGATGTAAATGAGGTGTTGATCTTGCAACTTGTCTCCTGGAGTCGCGATATGACTGAAATACTGTTAAAGCGACTGATAGCAAACAGTTTGGATCCTGAACAGATTGCTATCTGTTTGGATCCTGAACAGATAGCAAACGGTTCCTATTGGTTTCATTTCACTTTGCTCAGTAAAAGACGCGTATTTTATCAACACATTGGTGCAGTTCATCAACGAGATGGCAAGAAGATAAGGGAAGGAAGGGAGAGATAGGTGTATAAATATTTATACAGAAATAACAGTTTACCTAAATACCAAGAGTAGAAAAAAGGTAATATCCACTTTCAAGTACTTCTTACGAAACGAAACAAGAAATACGTGTTGGAACTATGTAAAATAACAACAATTCAGTATTGTAGACATTGCAATATCGACATGCATCCATAAAGTAACAAACAGTCTCAATTTTCATCAGAAGCCAATTTGCTCGGGGACTGATCAGGGTAGAAAATATTTGTAATTATAAGTGCAGTGGTCTTAACAAAATAAGGGGTAATAATGCAACAAATAGTTTTTTCAGCTTAGATCGAATTAAACTAGAGATATTTAATAAACCGAGGTCCGATGTATCAGTGCTTTACAATGGGCATCTGAAAGAACCAGAGAACTCTGTCAATAGTAAGAGTAGGCCAATATTTCATCTTTCAAATTTATTTTGACAGAGCCATGCAACAGGAAAGCATGTATTTAGGGGAGCATACATGTGATATCTCCCGATATGGTCGGGAGCTCCCGAAATTAGACCTCTACTCACGATCTCCCGGTCGGGAGACGAAATCTCCCGATATTTCATGAAACCAGGTTCATTTTTTTCAATATGAACTTTTATATAATTTACCTCGTTCGCCGACTCTTAAAATCTTAAAATTGGCCTCAGAGTTCTCTGGCTAATCCATACACACACTTATCACCAAACGCTACTGATGCGTGTAAACACGTTACGCAATCGTCGGTAGTTCCATGGCATGTATATGGCAGGCTGCCAAACAATGTTTGACCACACGCGCCTAGTGGGGTTTGACATACATGCTTTTGATGTATTGTAGATCTAATTGGTTATCAAAAAAAGTGATTGACAGGTTCGCCCCGAATCGGAGACCTAGCAACAACAAATTTTAGAAGCGGTGATGCGAAGGATAAAGATCTATGTCGCCGATACGGGTCGGATTAAAATCAGATAATTCTCCGTAAGTTCTGGACAAGCACACATTTTATATGAAAGCCGATCAGAATTTAACATTTATGAATTTATTTCCACCACATAATACTTTGACATATTCACGTAACAGAAAAATACTTCGAAAATTTTACCGTTACAAAATGACGGGGCACCTTAATATTTGCTACGGGAATCACGCATATTTTGTTAGTCTAAAACGTTTTTCCCAGCATCGTTTTCTAACAATCAATTAAAATTAAACATTGGACCTAAATTCTTCTGTTTGTTACATACGATTTGTGCAAATGTATAATTATCAAGTTAGATTTTACAACCAATTACGCTCTTAAAATTGATTTGCAATCAGTTTTCGCGGAAGAAAATCTAGACGCGTAATTTCGTTGTTAAAACCACGCCCACTTTACGGCGCTAGTAAAAGTCGTCTGCAGACTTTTATTATTATTATTGTCTGCAACAATTCTCTGAGTTAATCTTTGTGTATTTTCTTTCAGAAAATGTCAAACTTTTTGTATCTAGACTAGATGATGCGGCGTCTCATCTGGATCCATACTGTCTGCAAACTTTAATTATAATAACAGATTGTTAAGTTGCTAACTCTTTCTAGATCTACTCCATAGATAGAAATCTAGACCATTTGAACAGAGACAGCACTTGGTATACACTGTCTCTGATTTGAACTACTTCATTCATTCTCTCAAGAAAATAGATATAGTTCCAGTTTATCTTTACTAGTCATGAACAATATAAGAACCATAAGAAATAGTTCTTATATCCTAGCATATGGTAGATCTAGCTTAAAGCAGGCTTAAGCTTTTACTGAAGCAGAATGCTCCTGAAGAGTATTCTGCTTTACTTTCAGCCTAGATGCTAGAATAATAGGCCCATGTCAGTATTAGAAAAACTATATCTCTGGGTGAAAATTGTCTCTGTCTTAGTGGTCTATAGACTTATCTATCCACTGATTTAAAAAAAAAATAAGCAATTAGTGATTAACTTAAAATAGATAAATGTGTTGGATTTTCATCGCCTGCGTCTAGTTTTGTCGCGAAAAAAGTGTCGCGAAAAAAGCTCCCTATTTGGAACCTCAATCTCCCTATTAAAATTTCCAGATCTCCCTATTTGGGTCCAAGAAAATATCACATGTATGTAGGGGAGTTTAATTGAGACACTTTGTAAATATGTTTACGCCAGGTCGTATAGTGACGGTGGCACAGGGCCCTGACACGATTGCGTTTTGAGAGAAAAAATCGTCAGAAGGTATATATAGAGACAAGGGGTACAACTGATTGTTAGTACATTCTCACCCTATCTCGACAAAACCGGGCATAACATAAATAATAATTGATGAAACGACACCCTTTTTGCACTTCTGTCTAGTTAATATAATACACTTCCATAAAAACATAACATAAAACCAACTGTAAGCATGCACTTTCAAAAGTAATTGCATTTACTCACAGAAATCAACGACTTTTGGAAAACGGGACAGGTGTTCGTTCACAGCTGACACCGCATTGACCACTACTGTGTGCTTGTTTAGGCGGTAAAATCGATCATGACAGTCATACAGTTCCATGGATATCCATTTTTACATCGATCAAAGCCGATTATACTCAAACCATTGCAATACCAACAACAAATTCGCATGTTTTCCTCGGCAGTAAAGCTATTCTTGCACATGTAGGCTTTTTGGGTACGGCAATGAGTTGAGAAGAAATCAGCTGTGATCGGTGTCAAAGATGTATATTTATGGAACTGTTTGACTGTCATGCTCGATATTACCGCCTAAACAAGCGTACAGTAGCTGTCAATGACTGTAACACTCGATTACCGCCAAATCAAGCACACAGTAGTGGTCAATGCTGTGTTAGCTGTGAACGAACACCTGTCCCGTTTTCCAAAAGTTGTTGATTTCTGTTAGTAAATGCAATTACTGTTGAAAGTGCATCCTTACAGTTGGTTTTATATTATGTTTTTATGGAAGGGTATTATATTAGCTAGACAGAATTGCAAAAAGGGTGTCGTTTCATCAATTATTATTCGTGATATGACCGCTTTTGTCGAGATAGGGTGAGACTATACTAACAATCAGTTGTACCCCTTGTCTCTATATATACCTTTTGACAATTTTTTCTCTCAAAAATCATTCGTGCCGGGTCCCTGTGGACGGTGGTCCCTTTGATTAACATACATACGTTTACACAAAGTTTTCTTAATCTTGGCCCTTTCATTATCAGTGGGGTCCACCATCATCGGTTTTACTGCAAGCTCGGGCTTTCAGTCACGAATGAAGAACGTTCTTCATTCGTGTTTCAGTTTAATGTAGAACAAAAGTAATGCAGAAAGCTAAGTACCTCTTTGTTTATTAATTTAATTGTTAATTGGTTGTTAATATGTGTCTGTCGACTTTGAAGAAGTGTCAGCTGCCCATCCATAATATAGTTAGAATTGCATTTACTGTAGGATTATTCATCTTAGCTTGCGGGATGGCTGTCTGACCTTCTAAAAAGTGGGCAGACATTTTAGACTTTGCGAAACACCAGCACATTATGATAGGAATGAACACGTGAATTACTGTGATTTCCAATGTGTCCAAACTTACAATGTAAATATTGTTGAAATCTTGTCTGTGCAGTTATTCGTATGATTTTTTTTTACCGAGTCTTACCACGCTCTAAATGACCATTGGTGTCAATGGGCCGTAAAACACAAAAAAAGTCACCAGTTGCTATATTTACATCATTTCCACCCTACTAACACTTGAGTGTAAACATGGTTTAACGACACTGCAACACAATTATGGTTATAGAGCCGGTGTGTATGCATGTATATGAAATGTATTGGTGTTCCTCATTTGGCGGAGTTTTGCCACTCTGCCAGCTCGGGCAATTGAAGTATCTTATCCACCTCATTCCATAGCCTGGCATGATGCACAACGTGGTGCATTTCATCAACGAGACGGCAAAAAGCTCGGGGACAGATCAGGGTAGAAAATATTTGTAATTATAAGTGCAGTGGTCTTAACAAAATAAGGGGTAATAATACAGCAAATAGTTTTTTCAGCTTAGATCGAATTAAACTAGAGATAATTAATAAACCGAGGTCCGATGTATCAGTGCTTTACAATGGGCATCTGAAAGAACCAGAGAACTCTGTCAATAGTAAGAGTAGGCCAATATTTCATCTTTCAAATTTATTTTGACAGAGCCATGCAACAGGAAAGCACGTATTTAGGGGAGTGAAATTGAGACACTTTGTAAATATGTTTACGCCAGGTCGTATAGTGTGGGTGGTCCCTTTGATTGATATACATACGTTTACACCAAGTTTTCTTAATCTCAATGGCCCTTTCATTATCAGTGATTAATTTGTTCAACTTCTGAAGTACTTTTGTTAATGTTTGTTCACTTTGAAGAGAGTCTGCTAGCAGCAATGTGAGAATGTGAACAGGGCTTATTTGATTTTATTTATATAGTAGTAGTTACTGTAGTAGTAGTAGTGTATGGGCGACCGTGGTTGCTAGTCGGACATGATTCAAAGTGGACAGACCGTGTTGCTCATACTGCAAGAGTTGAGTTGCACGAATTTTACAAATTGACATTTTATACTTGGCATGTTTTGAGAAATTATGGTTTGCATGAAATCGCTCTCCAGTTTCTAAATTTACATCATTTCCACCCTACTAACACTTGAGTGTAAACATGGTTTAACGACACTGCAACCCAATTATGGTTATAGAGCCGGTGTGTATGCATGTGTGGGAAATGTATTGGTGTTCCTCTTTTGGCGGAGTTTTGCCACTCTGCCAGCTCGGGCAATTGAAGTATCTTATCCTCCTCATTCCACTTGGTGCCATTTCATTCACAACAGAGTTACACCAAGGGCAGATAAATCTTGACCAAACGGTTTCCTGCAGCACACTAATGAATAAATTTGTATCTGACAGATATGCTTCCACATGAGACGAACCACGAACCATACTGTTCATGTGGTCCAACTGAGCAAACACCAGAGCACATACTTCAGCGTTGTCCTCTGTTTGAACAATTAAGAAGAAAGATGTGGCCAGCCCCTGTCACTCTAGAACAGAAGCTATATGGCAAGAAGGAGTATCTCTTGAAAACTGTGTCCTTCATCGCTGCGATGAATATTTCATGTAGACTTATGGATGCAGACAGTGATGAATCAAGACGAACCCCACCTACTGATGAAGACTACATCATGTTATTTTAAAGCTAGTGATCACTAAAACATTGTAGAACATTATTATTCACACATTTTTTAATTATTGTATATTATGTAAATGTACATGCTGAAAATGTTAATTTTTCAGCATGTATAGAGTAGAAGAAACCAACTTAATTCAGTGTTTATCAAAATTATTTCTAACTCTTACTCTTGAGCTCACTACAAGTTAGTCGAAGTGGGTTTACTAGGCTGACTTTAACATTGGTCATTAATAGTGAACATATTTGCCTCTAGTACACTCTACAGGTGAAAGACTTCATATTTGCCTCTAGTACACTCTACATGTGAAATACTTCATATTTGCCTCTAGTACACTCTACATGTGAAAGACTTCATATTTGCCTCTAGTACACTCTACATGTGAAAGACTTCATATTTGCCATGTGTACTGATATCAAGCATCGCTTGAGCTCAGTTCAACCTGTGTAAATACGCTATTCCTAGCAGTTTCTTTATGCGTGTTCTTATGGGTAGGAATAGCGTATTTACTACTATTAGAGCTTCCGGTCATCTGATTGGGCATGTGTACTCGACTCAAGAATCCCTTGAGCCCAGTACAACTTGTTCGACATAGGTAGGGGCCTTTCCAGGCCAAATAGACTGAACTTATTATTGGCCATGCATGTATACATGTATGTCCAATAATAAGAGACTTCATACTTGTTGAGCTCAGTAAAAGTAACTTTTACCTTTCACTTAAAACACTTGTTGCTCTAACGCTTTACTCCATAGATCAGTTTAGAGTTTGATTGTGGTTGACTTCTTCTATTCTATGGGTCATGAAAGAGCATACCTTCACGTTGGTATGACCTGAATGCAATTGAATGTTTTGAAAAAACAGGGCTGCCATAAGTTGACATAAAAATCCTAAAATTTGCAAATTTGCATTTTCAAATGCGATTTTACGAATCGTACCTTTTCCCCATCGCCTGTTTCTAGTTTTGTTGACACGTGGCTGCTTAAAGCAGGTTTAAAGTAAAACAGAATGCGCCTTAAGGCGCAATCTGCTTTACTTTCAGCCTGCTTTAAGCTACCATGTACTAGAAAAAAAATCCGAAGATTTAGGAAAAATCCGGAGAAATGGCAACCCTGAAAATAGTTCACGTTTTCGACCATTCAACTGTAACTGAATGCTCTTATTTATTTCAGTGATTACATATACTGTTCAGATTTTAACTAACATAATGAAGACCTTACCTATTCGAAATCTCGACTTAACCGAGTTTAAGCTACCATCGGATATATTCATGGGGCAATCTATTAAACTTGCTGGTTATTATATTATGGATTATGCGCGGATCCAATGCCATGCTGTATTTGTTCAGTGGCGAAGATGATGTCTTTTTAAAACGAAAATGGCAAATTCTTGAAAATCAGTGTCAAATAGTTTGGAGCCTGATCAGATGTCGTTTATCTAATCCAGATCCAAACTGTTTGCAGTTTAAATGAAAACCTGAGGAAAATCACTGGATCGCATGTAACTTTTCTTTAAAATCACTATTCCTAAGGTACCAGTAGAACCATCACACTCTTTGACCCATTACCACATAGAAACGCCTTTTAGCGCATTCAATTTGTGCAGCAACAAAAAGTAAAATAAGAATTGCTAGATCTATATCTTAGCAACTTACGGCTGGCTGAAAATAAAGTTTAACGCATCTTAAGGCACATGTTTCTTTACTTTCAATCTGCTTTAACTGACCTCCTGTCTTCAAAACTAGAACTCTGCTATGTGCGGTAAGGGGTTATTGTTGCTATGGTTTCATGTATGTTTTGTTTTAGCTACTGAGCCCCTGATCGACTGTTACACTATTTACCTTAAGCCCGCTAATTATGTCGATAGTAATTTTTATGGAAGTTATGATAGAAATATGGATATTGATTAATACCTGCATATTGTACCCTTTACTCCATATATATGTATCATATGTCACCCACAAACTTAAAAATAAATTAAAACATCTTAGTATAAACCCCAAAACAAGTACTGTATTGCTTACAGCGCAACATTCAATGTATTAAAACACTCTACCATGAAGGTTAGGTTTGTACAGTTCACCAATAGTAAACAGTGTACCTGTAATGAGTACACTTGTCCTGTGCAAACAGTATGGACCCCAACCAGAGTGAGGGCACCACAGGGTACCCACTGATCTGAATCCACACCGTTTTATCAGTTTGAAAATTGTCTAAACCCACTCTAAATAATTTAAATCTGTAATTATATGAGTATATATGTCATAAGAAGCAGATAATACTTTGTGTGTGTGTGTATGTCTCCTATTTTGCATATTCTAGCCAATGTAAACATATAAACCTAAAATAAGTATTGAATTGCTTACAGCGCAATATTGAATGTGTTTAAACTCTCTAACCTCATGATGAGGGCGGTACTGTTCATCTAACGTAGACAGTGTACATGTAATCTGTAATGAGTACAATTGTCTTGTGCAAACAGCATGGATTCCTACCAGAGGGCACCACAAGGAGCCCGCTGATCAGAATCCACACTGCTGATAAGTTTGAAATACTGTCAACCCAGTTTAAGACCATGTACCTGCAAAGAGTACACTTGTCCTGTTCATACAGCATGGACCCAGACCAGAGGGTGCCACAAGGAACCAACTGATCTGAATCCACACTGCTTGTCATTTGGAAACATTGTCAAAATCTATCTTAAAAAATGTAAATGTGTATGTATATATATATATATATATGAATATAAGTGATATATGAATATAAGTGTAAGTAGAGGCAGATATATGTGTGTGTGTGTGTGTGTGGCACAAACAAAATGTACCCCATTTGGCATAGTCCAGCTAATGTTAACATAATCATAAACCCAAAAAATAAGTATTGCATTGCTTACTGGCTTACAGCGCATATTGAAAGTGTTAAAACACTCTACCCTGATGATGAGGGCGGTATTGTTTATCTAATGTAGACAGTGTACCTGTAATGAGTACACTTGTCTTGCGCAAACAGCATGGATTCCGACCAGAGGGCGCTACAAGGAGCCCACTGATCTGAACCCACACTGTTGATAAGATTGAAACATTGTCAAAACCAACTCTAAATAGTGTACCTGCAAGGAGTACACTTGTCCCGACCAGAGGGCACCACAAGGAGCCCACTGGACAGAATCCACACTGTTGATAATTTTGAAATATTGTCAAAATCCACACTAAATAATGTACCTGCAAGGAGTGCACTTGTCTTGTACATGTATACAGCATGGACCCCGACCAGAGGACGCCACAAGGAACCCACTGATCTGAATCCACTCTGTTGCTAAGTTTGAAATATAGTCAAAATCTACTCCTAATAATGTACCTGCAAGGAGTTCACTTGTCTTGTACATACAGCATGGACCTCCACCAGAGGGCGCCACCTGGAGCCCACTGATCTGAATCCACACTGGTTGTTTACCTGAAAAATTGTCAAAATTCACTCCAAATAATGTAGATGTGTATATAAGAGTATATGTAAATATGTGTAATAGGTAGATACAGATATGTGCGTGTACACAAGAACCAACAATAAGTGCTGACACTGTCCTGCGCCCACTTCATTATAACCATGTTTCTAACGAGCCATTACAATAAACAAAGTGTATTTGCAAGAATGCGGACAGGCGGGTGTGTGCATGAATGCATGCATGTGCATGTATGTATTGGGGCATGGACATGCCCTGGTGCATAAATGCGTATGCAGGCATAGGCGGACATGCACGTGCATAGAGTATGCATGTATGTGTCTTATTGCTGGTGTTTGTGTACACATGCGTATCGATGACAATGCAATGATGTATAAGTATATTGTATATTGTATAAAAAAGAATTACCTTGAGTAATTCTTCTCAGAGTGAGTCATGTAGACTATAAGGTTTCAATGTTTAATGTTTCAATGTTTAATCAACCCTCTTGTATAGAGTCTCATGGTAAGAAAATATATACGGAGCAACAGATGGGGGTAGCTTTTCAAAACTTTATTTCTGAATTAAACCCTATGGAGTCACTACTCATTTGGATCGTCTCTTCGAGACGATTCTAATGAGTAGTGACACCATAGGATTTGGTACTAAAATGAGTGAGAAAATGTTAGACTTGTTGAAATAACTACCTCTTATCTGGAGCCCTGATATATTTATTTACATCTATAGAGCCCAACTATAATCAAATCACACCTTTGTACAGGTACCAAGTAAAAATAGATATGCTGAAAAATGTCATACCTGATTGACCCTCAGATCAATAACAACAGGTGCTGGGGTTGAACTGAGTCCAACTGTTATGAAATCACATTTGAATCAGAGAAAATACTACTATATTTTTTGCCCATGATTCGTTTTGAGAGAAAGACACAGTGAGAGATGGAAAAAGAGAGAGAGAGAGAGAGAGAGAGAGAGAGAGAGAGAGGGAGAGATAGAGAAAGTGAAGGATAAAGAGGGGGAGAGAGAGGAGGGAGAGAGAGAGAGAGAGAGAGAGAGAGAGAGAGAGAGGGAGAAATGCCTTTAAATTCTGTGATGATATTTGTACATATATACGATATCCAGTTGAACAATCATGAATACCTGTTAGCCACCTGAAATAACCAACTAACACGTGCATTGAATTGTAGCTTACGGTAAATGACCAAGGGCGAGATAGCTCTAGTATGAAATAATGCATGCGTGAAACATTTTGACGGTAAAACTGAATACCATACTGACCTTTAACGGTGTTTTATCCAATTTCCAATAGAAAAGAACACAATAATTCCATTTATATGAAAAACATTCTCGTAACACCAGGTGAATTAACCCATTCAACTAAATGACGTGGCTAAAGTGGACATGGCTAAATCCCGGCTAAATTGCGGGATATACCCTGGACCACCCTAGTACCCACTAGAAATAGCAATTTTAAAACAAATGAATGCTGTTCTCTTCCGTTCGAAGTTAGATAACGGTTAAGAAACTATAACTGATGTTTCTATTATAAAATATGTACCTGACCTAATGTTTTGAATGTGTGTTAGGATAGTTCTCATGTATTTGTAGAAATGTACAAACTGAGAAAATAAAGAGTATTTGAATTTGAATTGAATTGAATGTTTTCTGTTCTCTAGTAGATGGTATCTTGAAGCGGGTTTAAAGTAAAACAGAATGCACATTTAGGCTCATTATGCTTTACTTTCAATCTGTTTTAAGTGGTTACCTCTCTTCAATATTATACTAGAAATATACCATGGAGTAAATGGTTTAAAATATCTTTGGTATGTTCCTTAGGGGACTCGGAAAAAAGGATAATACTCAGCTTCTGCACGGTTTGTCATTTAACGAAATATATAGCATCGGAAATAATATAACTGTCTTTTCTGGGTCCACGATGTTTGCAAAGATTAAAAAAAATACTGATTTGTAATTATGTTCCTTCGTGTTATATATATATATGTTAATTTTGTTTGTGGACCATATTGTTTGATACCAAATATGTAATCCACATGAAAAAGTCGTTATTATTATTATTCAATTCAGATTATTATTATTGTAAATTTTAATTTATAAACTGAAATAAAATCTATACGATTACTAAACGTTCTTATCATTTATATTTCTTCTCAACCCTAGTGACAAGTATACTGGTGAATACTATACTAGTCATATGCCCTGTATAAACCATCTATTAGTGTTTTCATCTGACTTGGCAGAGTTATTGGAACATTCTTAAACTTGAAAAGGGATGAGTGTTCTAAAAATAACTCGGACAAGTCAGAAAAAAGATAAAACTCAGCTTCTGCATGGTTTGTCATTTAACGAAATATATAGCATGGGAAATAATATAACTGGACACAAATCTAGTAAGTCACAAAATGTAATTAACAAAGATCCCTGTAAAGAGGTGCTTCATATAGAGCTAAAACTTTTTTTCCATTGCAAACAGTTTTGAGCCAGATCAAATACCGAATAACCCGGCGTCTGATTAGACTCCAAACTGTTTGTCATAGGACAAGTGCACTCTTGATAGGTATATGATTTTTTCATGACGAGTTTACTCGTCGCTACTAAGGGTTCAATGTGTTAAGTCAGGTTTCAAAGTTAGATTTAAGGTTGTCTGACTTAACACATTGAACCCTAGTTGTCTGTCTTGCAAATCTTTCCCTTTCACTCTCATTAATGCAAGCAGTTCGGATCCTGATCAGACGCAGCGTAACACGACGTCTGATCAGGATCCAAGCTGTTTGACTTAAAAAAGATCGAGTGTTTTAAACAGTTTGGATCCTGATCAGACGCCGTGTGATACGGTGTCTGATCAGCCTCCAATTTATTTAGTATCTATCTCAACATTTCAGTAAAACCTTCAAAAAATGAATTAGTAAAATTGGAGACAACACTATGGCAGACAATTTTTTCTGAGAACAGATTAGCCCATTACCCCATAAATACGCCTTTTCATCCACTGAAGAAAATAGTTTCAATTACAGTGGAGAAAACGTTATTCTTGCATAAAAAGCCGTTCCCAGGGGGTGCATTAACGAGTACTTTAACGTGTATTAACAAGGCGATTCACGTGCACACGCGCCGTTAATGCCCGCTATAGTTATGATTGTTCCGGGGCCCAGTATAAACAATAACAATGACGGTTTGAACAGCGTTCTGGCCAAACTGCAGCCTACACTGTCAGTACAAAGATGCTGGTGAATGCATTGTTATTGAAATTACAAAATAATCACCGTGCGCCAAATACACATAACGGTCATTAAGGCGAAATGCAAAAGGTTTTTACTGTAATAACCCTAAGTATTTGGACAGACAATAGCTAACAAATGGTGTAGACTCCTGGGGGAGCATTCTGGTCGGGATCTAAACAGTTTCCCATTCAGTTTGCACCTTTTGAACTCATTACTATTTAGTTATCCGGCGGCTGATCTGTTTCCAAACTGTTTACGATGGAAAACTATATTCAAATATAGTTTTAGCATTAAACGAGTTTATTGGGGAATAATAGCGTCTTCTCCATAGTATACAGTCCAACCAAACTTGTACAACTAAATAATTCTGTTGACAGGTGACATTATTAGGTACAGTGGAGAAAACGTTATTCTTTCCCAATAAACGCGTTTACGCTAAAACTATTATTTCCTTTGCAAACTGTTTGGAGCCATATCAGACGCCGGTTAAGCCGGTGTCTGATCAGGCTCGAAACTGTTTGCCACTCTGAAAAAATGAAAGGTCAGAAATGCCGAAAAATTGTCCTTTTCTACATTTTAGTGTTTTGCGTTTGCGTTTTCTTTGCGTTTAAAGGGGAAAGAATAACGTGTTCACCACTTTAGGATGGATACAAAGCAGAACACATCATATAAGTAAACACACTAGGCAAAGTAACTTTTGATTTATTATTAAAACTTGTAGTTAACTCATTAATAAAAGCGATAACAAACAGCTTGAATCCCATTTCTCGTATACGAGTTATTTATACATTGTACCGTAATTGTGCACATACATGTACATATTTTTAAAATGCCGAACTTTCGACGGCAGCGACTTGCTGTTATAGATGACATGAAATTGACACAACATCGGCGCTATTATGACAACCTTTGTGTCACAGTTTGCGGCCGTAAACCCAAATCAATCAATTTTGAAATTGACAAAATCGGCCATCTGACACTCCAATTGGTCTACAACCAGATAGTTCATTTCAGTAAAATGTCCATGACAGCGACTATTTGCATACGTTGGCCACAGTTAGGCGAAATCTCTCATTCAATAACCACTGGAGATTTAAATGTACAATGTACATTTAAAATCAAAATAAAAGTTTGTCCATCTTGTTTAATTGCGTTCTGTTTAAAGTATACATGTACACCCACCGATGCATTGAAAATTATTCTTCGTGTGGCGACCTTGATCAGAGGGCTCCTTTAGGGGATGTTCTGTTCAAAGTTTACACAGAGGCAGAAGACAAGTGCATTCCTTGTAAGTACACTGTTTGTAGTGAAGCATGATACTTGCAAGATATACAATTGGTGTGCAATTAGAATAAAGGAAGCTGTGATATGGAAGAAAATGACTGATATTAATAAAAAAAAAATGGAAATGGATCTCAAATATTAAGACAAAAGTTCTTGTTATTATTTATATCTATGCAAAATTGTGCTTATTGAAATATATTTTATTTGAAATCCTGGTTTTGTACACATATTTCAAGTACTTAAAAAATTACATAGCTCAAGATAATAATTGAACTTGGTAAATATACTGAAGCACAATGTAATAGATATGTTCTAAGAAGTTTGAGTAGTCAAAGTAATGCATTTAGGAAATAATTATTTTTTAGAAATGGAATTAAAAATGAAAAAATAGACATTTAGAATATTTGAAATTAAGCTAAAATCATGCCTTTTACCTGTAGCTATGTAGTAATTTGATCTTTCAGACTGTGTCTGTTTAACCCTTTACCCTTAATCCAGGTTGTTTATTACAGCATGTTGAAAGTAAAGTAGAAAGTACCTAATGGTATATTCTGCTTTACTTTCAAAATGCTTTAGGCTCCTTATAGTGCATACATTCATGATTCCATAGTGTTGAACTATTTTGCTCAGTGGAGAAATAGATAAGAGGGGGAAACTGCATATTGATTGAGTGATAGGTTAATGTGCAATCAAAGTATGTACATGTACATGTAATAGATGTCTTGGGTTAGCTGCTCCTCATTAAACTAAGACTTTTCCTGTTATTTTGAGACCAGCCGGGTGATGACTTTGTGTAAACATAAATTCATCATGAGTTAAACTTTGTTTTGTTAAATCTGGTTCATTCTCGTTATTGTCACTGTTCTCTGTTGAGTAAGCACCAAACACATTATGTTCACAGTCAATGAGAAAGGATGACTCCAGGGTTAATATTGCAGACTTCTCAAGATTTAGACCAACATCCAAGGCTGATGGCCAGTGACATCTGGTGATAGAATCTGAAACAACAAACATGCATGAAAATAAATAATAACAGTTTAAACATATATACATCTTTATCATCTTATTTAGAATTATTTTTATTTTTTAATGAAGGCAATGATTGAATGAGACAATTCAAATTTAAATCTTTATTTAAAACCTACAAGTAAATCTAACAGACACACACATGTAGAATCTATAACGGCAATGTTGATAAAATAGCATGTCAACCCAAATTCCGTTCCAGCTATTTCAGTAACTGACTCTTAGTACGCTCCTAATATTTAAATGGCTTACAAAATTATCAAAACATATTTTCAAAATTATTCTAAATTCCTAGACAACTGTAGTATAAAAATGGTTACCAAGCACAATGACAGTTAGACGTATAGAAAGTTAAAACTTTTAAGTTGAGTCTTATATGGTTCTTAGACATTGATAAGTCAAATTTCAGTTTTTGCTCATCAAAAACTCAAATCTGACCAACCGAACGCTTTAGGACGATTTCAGACTCAACTCAAAAGCTTTATAACCTTGGAGCCAGGGTCTCTGACGTAACATTCTAGCACTCTAACGACTGAGCTGTAGGGACTTGTTGAGTTTCTACATAGATAACAGTGGGGAAAAAAACGTTATTCTCTTACACTATTGTTTCCATTGCAAACAGTTTGGAGCCAGTTCAGACGTTGGTTTGGAGCCAAATCATACGCCGAGTAACCCGGTGTCTGATCAGGCTCTCAAATGTTTGTTACTCAGATTAAAATAAACAGTCAGAAGTATAAAAAAAAGATGTCATTTTCTCCATGTTAGTGCACTGCGTTTGCATTTCTTTGCGTTTAAAACGTTATCTCCTCTGTGCCTGTGTTCGACAGGTACAGTCCCAATGGTGCACCTAGAAAGTGCCCCTTCTCATAATCATAAGAATTGATGGCGTAGAAGTAATAAATAGAAATAGACTAGATCTACACTCGATCCCGCTAGACTACAGTATGGAGTTATAATGAGTTAAATAACTGCAATCGACTGCTGGTAATCCATTCATGTGTCTGATATTTATTAATAAATATAGCATTATAAATAAAGTCCTACCCTAAACATGCTAAACTGTAAATCGGTGTACCTGTATTTCCATAGAATTGGTCTAGAGAAAGTCTCTGACGTTCTGTGTTGCGTCGCTGACCGGTCTGTATACGTCTCACGTTGTACCAGACCAACTCATTCAACGTTATTCCAACATCCAACCACATTTCTCCTCATATCCAGATATATTTAACATTTTCAAATCCTTGAATTAACCGACGAAGAACAGCATGATGTCTGTTGAGTGCCAAGCGTAAATTATTATTACACATGCGAATCGAGTCGCTTTTAAAAATGGCCGACATTGATAAATCAGGTGCATGTGGCCCTGTATCTTAGCCGTTGATATATAAAATACATGAACATTTTGTAAACAAACTTGACCTCTCTAGGTGCGCGTATTCTGTCAATGTATTAGAGAACGGAGTTAGGTGAAATCCAACAAGAAGGGGAAATAGACATATTTTTATGCAAGAATAGTGTCAATACACCTGTTTTTTCGTGCATTAACATCTGCTAAAGCCTCGGGCTTCAAATACAGCCCGCGGGCTTCTTCAGATGTTAATGCACGAAAAAAGGTGTATTAACCCTATATTCTTTCCCAATAAACGCGTTTACGCTAAAACTGTTACTTCCATTGCAAACCATTTGGAGCCAGATCAGACGCTGGGTAACCCGGCGTCTGATCAGGCTCCAAATTGTTTGCCACTCAGCTTAACAGAAATCAAACCGTTTTCATTTTCTTCATTTTAGTGTTTTGCGTTTGCGTACGTTTGCGTTTAAAAGGGAAATAATAACGTTTTCTCCACTGTAATACTGTCACAACACACGTACTTGATACATACATCTATATCTATTACCTAAAACAAGATTTTTACTACACATGTCGACTTCTATAATTATAAAGACTTTATAATAGAAGTCTAGTAAATTTGTATTTTTATTTTTGGTAATAGATCCAGATCTGTGTCAAGTGCCTATGGTCACAAATAAGAATCATAAAAAATATATTAGAATATATATTCTAGTAAATTATAACATTGCCCAAATGGATGTTTAAAACGCGCAATTTCTTATATGAACATTTTCTATGTATTAAAATTTAAAACTAATAGTTTTAATACATAGAAAATGTTCATATCTAAGAAATTAAGCGAAAGCGGTTGTCAGATGCCCGCATATGCATATGGGGACATATGCCCCCCCCCCCCCCCCCCCCCCCCCACCCTTTCTTAAAGAATCGTACATAAATGTGCCGATTTCTTATCGAGATGGTTATAAAAATAAGCTCTTTGATGTTACACAACAAATCTTCGTGTCGGCTTCCGAGAATTTCCGCAAAGTCGAATAAGAGTCACGCGATAGATCCCATTTTTCTGACTTGTCCGAGTTATTTTTAGAACAGAAGAGTTAATAATGGTAAATAGGTAATACCTTGCTTACAGTGGAGAAAACGTTATTCTTTCCCGATTAAACGCATCGCAATATAACGCATAAAAGGAAAACCTTTCGACAATTACGGCCATTAATGTTAGTCTGAGTGGCTAACAGTTTGGTGCCTGATCAAACGGCGGGTTACCCGACGTCTGATCTGGCTCCAAACTGTTTGCAATTAAAATAAGGGTTTTAGCGTAAACGCGTTTATTGAGAAAGATTAACATTTTCTCCACTGTAAGCAAGGTAACCTCGAATATATAATCTTACACTTTCATCCTTGAGATCCTCGTGCAGAACGAGACCGCTTCGCTAACTTTACTGATATTTTATTCTTTCCCAATAAATGCATTTATATACAAAAATATTATTTCCATTGCAAGCAGGTTGGAGACATATCAGACGCCGGGTAACCGGCGTCTGATCAGGCTCCAACATATTTGCTACTCAGATTAAACAAGAAATATCTTTAAAAAAGATATTCGGCGAAATGGGTGGTGAAGGTAATGCTGTATATGGAATTGATTTTATCCAAGTTGCAATAAATAGGATGGTAAATCAGGATATTAGGCCTAAGCTTAATATTTATCTAATAAGACACGCGCAGTAATCTACGACCACATACATATAATCAAAGACTGAAGGTCTTGAGAGTCGCCAAGAATGAGTTTTTGCAAATTTCCACTTCCATCTTTATAAGCCAATTGAATTGCACTTACTTCTTCCTAGGATGTGACTGAAAGTGATGAGAATTTTTAAAGACAGATCACGGAATTATACTTCCATGTCTAGATCTACGTGTATAATTTTTATTTTGTAATTTGTAGATACCATAGATTACTAAAATTCGTATGTGTGTGCTCTTTTGTTAGTTGTTTATACTTTAAATATGGTTTGATTGTTTAAATATTCTCAATCACCTGATTTTGATTTGAGATTTTTGGAAAGCACCCCCGAAATATGCCGAATATGAATTGTTTGAAACGACCCCTCAAATGAGAAATTCATGTTGCCACCGGTAAATAAACTTCAAGAATTCGTGTATGGAATTTGTCTTGTAGAGTTAGTTCTATGTTCTGATTTATTATAATATCTACAAAGTGTAGCAATGTACGTTTTAGGTATCTACGTGTTGTTGGGTAGAGATTGCGATCGCGTTAAAAAAATCACGGTTTGTTTACATTTGAGGTCACAGAGTTGCGCATGTGCTGGAGGAAAACGGTGTTAACACAAAAAATACCCATCGAAATCTTTTCGATATCTAGGTTAAATTCAAACGCCAGTTTTCTCGTAATCTCACTGAATTGTTACTGCTATTCTTTCTTTTTCATATACTTGGTACTAGATTAAAATTATGATCAATTCTATTATGAACAATTTCGTTCTGATTTGCAGAACGCATCAAATCATTGCCGAACTTGAGACAATATGTCATATCTTAAAATAGAAACACTATGTCATTCAAATCACTACCTAACGGTCGGGACACGTAAAATTTCTCGGTTATAACTCACTAGCAGTAGCGGAAAGGCGTGTTTACTACTGGTACCGCTACATAGCAAATCAGCCTATAACAGTCTGTGTCTCTTATTTTACAAATTTGTAAAAATCAGTAGTCAAGTCTAACCGCTACCCAATCAGACTATTCGATTTTAAGCACGTGTCCTTAAGCTTTCATTTCTGGTCATTTACGATTGGTTGGGCCATATAAGGTTTGAGGCTCAATGAGAAATCAGACAGCTACGCCGAAAAAATAGTTACAATTTCCACAGTTTAGTACCAAAATGCTAAATTGTCATTATCACCGGGTATAATACATTTTCCTCCCCTAAAACTATTATTTCCATTGCACAGCTTGGAGCCAAATCAGACCGGGTAACGGTTAACACGACACTTATATTTACACTCAGTACAAAAAGAAACGTACACTGTGCTCAGGCGCAGATTAAGAGACTTTTTTTAAGATACTAAGACCATATCTCAAGATCAATTTAATTCTGCCACAAGTTTAGAAAAACATATACTTAAAATTACTGTGCTGTATTTTAACCCTTTCACTCTTAATGACGTCAAAAGGCGCGTTTTCAAATATTTTGGATCCTGATCAGACGCCGCGTAATGCGGCGTCTGATCAGGATCCAAACTGTTTGACACTCGTATAGATACTACTTTGAATCTTACTTTGAAACGATCTTGCAAACAAAAAAATTGAAACAGACGACAATGAAACGGTGATGGGATAAAATATCACGATTAAGTTGGCAGCGAAAGAATTAACTAGTGCCTGTTGAAAACATCGCACCGATTTGTACAGGTTGTGATGATACCAATTCAATGATAAACCTCCCATTTTCAACAGTGATAGCCCAAGACGGAACTACTAACTGTAATGAAAAGATTATTTCACAAATACGTTCCTTCTACATACAGATAATATTGTATAAAAGTGTGCGTTTCTTTTTGCACTGAGTGTAATGCTTTAAATCGTCGTCTGCTGTTTTTCTCAAAGCTATATAATGGACATTTTGACAGAAAAAAAATATGTAAAGGCGAGTTCTGCGGGTTCTGTTCTTGATTCAAGCTGTTTGCAAATGTAAGCCAATTTCCCTCCCTATAACGACTCCCTCCGAACAGCGCACATAAATGTTCTCTCTCATTGGGTGTCGTTGTAAAGAGGGACTGTACTGTCTTGCAGTTCTACGACGGAAACCGACCGGTCAATATATACATGTATACATATATATATTGCGATTATGTTAAAATGTTGATACATGTATTGCTCATATCGGGCCCGTTTCATAAAGCCCGTACGACAAAAATGTCAAAAATCAAAAATTAAAATACATTTAAATTATGATTTCTCTATCTAATCCTTTTCAAGACGATTCCAAAGAGATGTCACAAGACAGGACTAGACGGAGAAATAAATAATAATTTGACTTACGACAACATTGTCGTACGAAGTTTTATGAAACGGGCCTAATATCTGTAGATGTGTCAGTCAGTTTGAATGTAGATCAGA
Source organism: Gari tellinella (assembly GCA_922989275.2). NCBI lineage: Eukaryota > Metazoa > Mollusca > Bivalvia > Cardiida > Psammobiidae > Gari > Gari tellinella. The sequence continues at coordinate 26,831,444 of OV277862.1, forward strand.
CACCCAGCTTACCAATGCCTGATCTGAATCAAAACTGTCTGCAGATACATGTACAAGTCTAGTCTCACTCGGTGGTGAAAGACGGTGTAAGTAAAATTAAACTTGATACAGTCGAACTTCGATATCTCGAACTCGATTAAATCAAACATACTCGTATTTCAAAGATAAAACGTAGCTTAGCCACGTTTAAACTTTGAAATACGGGTATGTTCGACTTAACCGAGCATGAAATGCAGTTCATGTGTCGACATATAAGATAATTCGAGTTAAGAAAGTTCGAGATATGGAAGTTCGACAGTAAATGGTTACTGCTGTCACTAAAGTCTGTGATCATTAACTCATTACCCAACCCAATAAATACGCATTTTTACACCTTTAATTTTAATTCATTCACTCAAGAAAGTACTCCCAATTTATGCAGTCATAAATATATATTATAAGTAATAGTTTCTACATTCTAGCAGATGGGAGTTTAAAGCAGGCTGAAAGTAAAGCAGAATGCGCCTTAAAGCTTTACTTTCGACCTGCTTTAAGTAGTCAAATACTTCAATAAAAGAACAGGCTAAAGGGTAATGGGTTAACCCTTATTCTACCGTAATTCATATTTTCAACCCCACTGACACACCTGCCATAATCCCAGGGCTGTCATTTCTCCGGATTTTTCCTAAATCTCCGGATTTTTTCCAAGTTCATGGTAGCTTAAAGCAGGCTGATAGTAAAGCAGAATGCGCCCTAAGGCGCATTCTGCTTTACTTACAGCCTCCTTTAAGTAGTCGCATGTCAACAAAACAAGAAAAAGGCTATGGGGTAAAGGTACGATTCGTAAAATCGCACTTGAAAAATGCAAATTTGGAATCCTTAGGATTTTTCATGTCAATTTATGGCAACCCTGTAAGCCCTACGATTTGATGTTTCAGACAAAATTTGACTTGAAATGTTCGACCTTAGTTCATTCGCCCCTGATACTTTAAATGAATTGTCAATATTTCCAATTAAGTTTAGCTCACTTCTACATATTGAGGATTTATTTTAACAGTGCAAAATGGCGAGAAGTGCAGACCCTGATCGGAGGCCTCCCGACAAGGGTCTACACTTTTTGCATAGAACAAGTGTACTCTTCATAGGTACACTGTTTGTAAATGGTTTACCGGACCCGTGGATACACCAGAAAAATGCCTGACTTATCATACATGTCAAAGCCAAAGTACTCTGCACTTTCGCGCAAAGACCTGTGTTTCGAAGCGACTCTTCAAATTCATATCGCACTGGCCATCTTTCCGTGACTCGGAAATAGAAAGGTCATTGCGCGATAGTTCAGAGTACTTTGGATTTGACAGATATGGCGATAGCAGTGGATACGATACTTATTTCAGATGCAAAGGTTTATTTCAAATTGGTCCCGCGTTTTTTGAGAAAAAACAACAACCCATCTATAGCATGATTTTGATCGGTAGCCTGTTCGTTGTACACATAACTGTCCAAGAGCGTACTTGCATATATTTATCCTCATAATGGTTAATGAAGGCACCTGTACACACACTCTCGCTCTGTCTCTCTCTCTCTCTCTTTAATTCCCCTCTCTCTCTCTCTCGCTCAGGCTAATGCCCGCTCTCTTAAAGAATTTGAATTTGTTAAACTGTAACAGTCTCTAAGTTAGTAGAACTTGTGGCCCAACCCCATTTCATGTATATAGAATCTAATTGAAATAAATTATGTTTAAACTATAACTGGAGCGTGGTTCATTGTTATAAAAACACAACCAACATCTTTACTTGTTTAATAGCGAAACGGATTATTTTTTATATGCAGTTGACGAGTGTTAGACACAGACTACTCAAAACACATATTTGGTGTCATCTTTCCTCAGAAATCGCCGTAACGGTCGAAACTCTCTCAAGCATTTGTCGTATAAAACAAAGTAGTAAGTATACATGCATCAGTATGTAAAAGTCGTCTTGGTCTACATTTAAAGCAATACTCAAGGACAAACATCATATTTGTACACTCACAGTTGTCGATTTGACATCTGACGCCATTTTTAACGGGAGCCGATGAGTTAGATTAACGGGAACCGAAGCGTTACGCATGCAGGAGACCGTTCGTTTTGCCGTAGCAGTGACTGTGACAACATGTATGTCGGGTGATCTGTTAGGTGTTCACAATAAACGGCCTACGCGACTGGAACTTTCACCAAATGTTATAAATCATCTTTAAATGAAATATATTCAGTTTCATATAATTTACATAGAATGCAAAATTAAAAGAAACTTTACCTGTTTAATGTTGGCCACTCGGTTCATTCCATCCATTCTGTTATTCAAAATGGCATTTAAAATGAAACGAGTCTTTCACTTGTTACTTTTGTGCCAAATTACATGTATATTTCATATAGCTGATTGCGAAGAGGGCCATGTTTCGACATAAAGTTATGCAATAAGGTGAACATTCAAGTCGTAAAGGCCGTTAAATATGCAAACTGACTAGATGACCCCTTATTTTGGCCAGGAACGTAGATAATGCATGATAAAACTATGGTCCCTGTTTTGGCCAATAAAACTGGACGTCAGAAACGACATAATTTTTATGCACATTTTCGTTATAATTGCGCGTACTGTGACATTATTTGGCGGAATTTGATGAAATAGAAAGTAGATACTGATAAATTAATCAGGGTACCACAAGAGAATATCGGCGATCTAGTCTATTAACCCATTCCCCCATAAATACGCCCTTTTACATCTTTCATTTGTTCCACTACTGAAGAAAACAATTCCAATTTATACTGCTGCAAATAAGAATCATAAGAAATATTTTCTATATTCTAGCAGATAATAGCTTAAAGCAGGCTAGGGGTAAAGCAGAATGCGCCTTAAGGGCGCATTCTGCTTTACTTTCAACCTGCTTTAAGTAAGTACCTATCTTCAAAACTGGAAATAGGCTATGGGGCAATGGGTTTAAGCATCAATTTAAGTCGATAGTTTAGACTACCTGTTGGATCCCATTGTATACATTGTCTCTATAATAGAAGTCCAGTAAAAAAGATATTTTTTGTTGATAATTTGTCTTAAGTACCTGTGCGTTAATAGTGTTCGGCGCAATGTATTGTGGAGCCAATCGACAGCCCAATGAACTCGCTCTTTACAAAGCTCTCATTTTATCAAAAATGGCAGTGACTTGCTAAATGCAAATTCGGCCGTCAACTGTTTTTTTCTTATGTCCACTTAATATGAGGTTGAATTAACCCGTTTTAGTTAGGTTTAAATATGTTGTTTTAGTTAGGTTTAAATATGTTGTTTTAGTTAGGTTTAAATATGTTGTTTTATTTAATTTTCTCGCAATGCCATTTTAAGAGTTGTATTTCTTGTATATAAAAAGAATAATGTTACAAAACTGACTATACGGGGAACCACCTATTGTCTGTACTGTATACATCGGTCACTCTTTTGATAACTCTTCGTCGTCCCTGTAGATGTTGATGTAAAGGCAAACAATAATGTAAGATACTCCATGTTTGTTGAACATATGGATGCGTTTTGACTCATTTTGAAATTTTCATTGGTGGGATGGGGGGGGGGGGGGGTAGCAGCTGGGAGGGGTGTACGTAGTGTCATAGCCTGTGCGCCGAAACCCTGTGGTACAAAACTGTACAAACGATACCGAACCAGATCAGAGGATTTCGTAAATGAGCCGGTTGTCATTTTGTATTTGAATATGTTAACAGCGTAGTAGTGACTGGAAAACCTTGTTCTGTACAAACAGTGTAGACCCAGACCAGAGGGCTAATAAAAGCTCAGGGTCTGCACTGTTTTACATTTTGTAAGATATTGTATAAATCAACATTTGCCAAAGTAAGCGAGAGCACCGCAAACCACAGGTACTTGACACATACATCTAGATCTAGTCCCCCCCCCCAAAGGTAATATATCTAGATGTATGTGTCAAGTACCTGTGCCGCAAACGGTATGTAATACGCCCACTGGCAAACAAAGAGATATATAGTTTTATCAAAATCTATTCCAATTTGTAGACATATTTCTGTATAAAACATTTGTGTGAAATTTCATAAATATTATTCCGACAGTTTTTCGGAAAAAACTCCTGACAAACAAAATGTTCACGTAGTTCACGTTCACGTACGGACAGGGCAACGGCAATATACATGTACGACCATCTTTAGAGGTGGTGTATAAAATGGACTTTGCCAATTGATGTTTCTATGGCATTCAAAGCCCACTAAGCTATTGTGTGGTATATTGTAAGTTTAATAGTAAAAAGATGGACACGACTTATATCTAATTAAACATTGAAACTGTCCATTTGATGTTTCAATGGAGTACGAGTTATGTTTGAAATGCTTTCAGTGTGCTAGTAGAAAACTTGTGATGCACAAACAGGGTAGACCCCTATCAGAGGGCTCATAAATGAGCACTCTGATCAGGGTCTGCACTGTTTGACATTATACAGGCTGTCTGAATGGTATGGTGATGACCCTCGAGGTTTGTTCACAGTCCCTTTCTGGTACATGCTTTGATTATGAAGCTGAAATTTGGTTTACAAATTGTTTTTATGAACTGTACATTGTGTGTCATTTTATGATAGGTGTAATATTGTAAAAACTCTTAAATCATAGTATATTGTGGACATTACGTTTAATTTTATTAACCATTGGAATTGTCCGTTGTGTGATTCAAAAGAGAATAAACTAAGTTAGAATGTGCTAGCAGTTTACCAGTGACTTGGAAACGTGTTCTATACAAACAGTGTAGAACCAGGACTACGGAGACACAGGGCCCTCTGACCAGGGCCAGAACTGTTTGTCACAACAGGGCTGCCATTTCTCCGGATTTTTCCTAAAGGCGCATCCTGCTTTACTTACATCCTGCTTTAAGTAGTCGCATGTCAACACAACAAGAAAAAGGCTATGGGGTAAAGGTACGATTCGTAAAATCGCACTTGAAAAATGTGCAATTTGGAAATCTTAGAATTTTTCATGTCAACTTATGGCAGCCCTGTCACAATACGATTGTCTGAATGGCATGGTGATGTTCCTCAAGTTAGGTTTGTTTCACCTTTCTGAAGTAAACATGTTTTGACATATGAAGCTGAATTTTGGTACATGACATTGTTTTGATGAACAGCACATTGAGTGTACGTATTGTCACAGAATGCCCTCAGAATGTATCCTCTTTGTGTTAATTTAAAAAAACAATGTCCGACCCTAACTTATAGGTTTTTTTCTTCTTCTCAAGATTACTTTTGTATCTTCTTTCTGTCTTATGAAACCACTTTTTTGGGTGTTTCATAGGGATGTTTACATCATTCTATTGATGGATGTAAACTTTCTTCTTAGAATGCCCTCAGAATGCACCTTTGCTGAAGGTCATTATATTTACATTTGATGCAGTCGCTAATGTATTTAGTGAATTTGGAGGATTTTACAGTGGTTAACCCTGGTAAGAGGAGGATTTGGGTGAGTATTACATTTTTTTTCATTTCAAATTGCTTTATTTCGTATCTCAATTTACATATATGTAAATACATGATATGGTAGTGATATGACATTGACGTGCAGACACAGAGTCAAACTTTGCTGAGCAGACAGTCCCTTCAAAATAGACTCTTCGATTCTCTGGGGCAGGTTACGTACAGGGCCGATCAGGAGCAAGACAACGTCTTCATTTAGAGTTCTCTGCAAATCTCTAGATGATTATGATATCCGCCCTGTTGCAACCCGTCCTCAAAGACCAATCAGATGAATTCCCTTCTTTGTCCGCTTTACATATGTTCGACTGTAGGACTGCACATGTACAAAAGGTTCTCAGGTGCGATGTCAATTTTAATGAAATGGACAACACGAAGATATGCCAGAATATATGCAAATTAGATTCGTAGTTGTTTTCTGGCTTTGACCAATCAATTTGAAAGAGGCTGGGACGGTCATTTGAGAAATTTGGGCGCGAAAGTCTAGTCTGCTGATAGTCACGGATGTACTCGCAGGTAAACTGAGGTGAGAATCTTTGACTATTTGTTTATAGATATCGTTACCTCTCTACAACGACACCCAATGGGAGACACAGATTGTGTGTGTTGTTCGGAGGGAGTCGTTTTAGGGAGGGAAGTTGACTAACATTTGCAAACAGCTTAAATCCAGATCAGACGCCGCGTAACGCGGTGTCTGATCTGGATTAAAGCTGTTTGTCACTCGTCAGTAAGTGTTTTTTCTGTAAAAATGTCCTATGCGTAACTTTGAGAAAAACAGCGGGCGACAATTTTCAAGCAGACGACATCGCAGTCGTGAATAGGTTGAACATATTTGTCCTGTTTAGGGATTTGCAGCAAGTGTCGTTGTAAGGAGAGAGTCGTTGTAGGGAGAGCCGTTGTAGAAAGGGAGCACTTGTTGTTGTTGTTGTCTGGCAGATTCCTCCGTTGACTTCGGAGCACTCTTTTTCAGGATGGTTGTAGTGTTGTAGGTTATCCACAGTAGTTCTTTAACACAATTCGTACCAGCACTGTATATCGTTTGTAAATCTCCATCAATGGAATACTTTCGTGAGGCGCTTGAAGTGTAATCATTAAAACAAGTGTACCTTTACACGTTACTTCAAATATGTAAGCATTTCAATTATAGCTATTCCGTGCAGGAATTCTAAAGATATTTACATGCTTGCCAGTTGGGGGGGGCGGGGGGGGGGGGGGGCGCTTCTTCAATATCCCGAGACCACCTGTTTCCGGCAACATCGTCATTCCGGCGGCCCTAGAAAACTTTAATTTTTCTATGAATATTCACGATTATGATAAAAAGCAAGGATATTTGATTTTCTTAAAAAAATTCAAAGTCGTGGCTGAATGCAGCTGATCGCAAAATATGTACAGAACATTTACAAATATCATACAGGCTTTACATTACAATAGCCGTAACGGACCCTTTTTCACTCTGTAAGACTGTGGAACTATTAGCATTGCCAAGAGAATATGTTTCCCGGTTTTGATCCAGATCATCTCATTAAGCTAACATTTTAACTTTGAGACAAAAAATCCACAGATTTCAATTTTTTTTTATCGAAGCGCAATTCTGAACATTTGTCTGTTTTCGTGACTCGCACTCTTTTCCATAGATACAGTCATGGGACATAAATATTCGCCACCCTGTGAAAAAGCTGCTTATTTTTATCAGTCTTTCTCAACTGTTTGTTAGAATTAAAACTCTAGCAAACAGTCAATGTACAGTTCTATTTGGTTTTAAGAGTTGGAGCAAAGATCCGTTAAAAGTTTTCTTGTCTCGAATTGAGCATGTGATTCTTTGGTTCTTGTTGCTAGGTAATTTTAGAATGTTCATGCAAAAAATGAACCATGTTCACATTATATGGTTGCCATGGTAACAATAGATGAAAACTATGTAAAACTTCACCCGATTGACGAACACATTTCATGTGCGATTAAAAGTAAAATAAGAAAATGTCATTCTAAAGCTCTGTTACTTCATGTTTAGCCACACAATTATATATAAAATTCAGTCGGTAAACTTGATTTCCCATAGACTCCCATGTTAATTTTAGCATCTTTCGCATGTCAGTAAACTTGAAGATTAACAATTTCTGTAACTTTCTTTAATTTTCGTTTGAAAGCGTTATACTGTATGGGAGAATATGTTTTTAAATTAAAACGTTCTTCAATTCTAGAAATTTCTCACAAATATTACCATAGCAACCAGTTTAGCGGAACGAGTCAACTTTTTTCATTTATATTCTAAAGTTGCCTAGCAACAGATGTTCTGGGTCCGAACAGCAGAGAATAGATCTATATTTGAAAAGTCAACACCCTAGCCTTTAAACTGCCCTACACTGTTGTGTAATTTGGTGTTCGACAATTTTGTGGTATCACCAGTAATGTAAAATATGTGTGGAGAAAATGTCAAATGCATCGGGTGGCGAATAATTATGTCCTTTGACATATTATAGTATGATATCTTAATTATATATTTCAAATTTATAGAGAAAAGGTGTACACCTTTATACGTACGCATTTCTTCACTTCGGTATACGACATTTCATCAGGTGACTGTTTACAGTCTTTCTCATTGGGATAGAAGTACGGGAGTTAGTCGGAATCTGCGTATAGGCGCAATCTTTCCTAAGATGTAAAAAAAGAGATTTTCTGAAAATTGGCTCTAGACTATACGAGGTCGACGATATGAGTCTTCACCCATAAGATCTACCACATAGTGTGGTTTTTACGTCTTTAATTTATTCCTCTTCTGAAGAAAGTTATTCAATGAATATGTGCCATCAGAAATAATTTTCTATATCATGTAGCAGAGTAGGCTGTAAAGTAAAGCAGAATGCGCCTTAGTACAAGTACAGTGGAGAATCTGTTATTCTTTCCCGTTTAAACGCAAAACGTACGCAAACGCAAAGCACTAAAACGTAGAAAAGAACAACTTTTGGACAATTCTGATAATTCTTGTTTATCTTGATGGCAAACAGTTTGGAGCCTGATCAGACGCCGGGTTACCCGGCGTCTGATCTGGCTCCAAACTGTTTGCACTGCAAATAATAGTTTTAGTGTAAACGCGTTTATTGGGAAAGAATAACAGATTCTCCACTGTACTGATTTAGGAGATAACCAAGTGGTGAAAATGTTATTATTTCCCAATTAAGGCTTTTACGCTAAATCTATTATTTCCTTTGCAAACAATTTGGAGCCAGATCTGACACCGGGCTACAAACTATTTGCCTGCCCAGTTTCAATTAACATTCAGAATTGGCAAGAAGTAGTCATTTTCTAAATTTCATTTGCCTATAAACGGGAAAGAATAATGTTTTCACAGCTAAATCTGACCTATGCAAACATTGTAGATCCAGACCGAAAGGCTTTTAAACTTCGTTAATAGTTTGTTTTGTTAATCAGGTGGCTGCTTGGGGCGGATGAAGGTAAAGCAGTAGCCTATGAGCTTTCTGATTTACTTTCATTCTTGTTTTAAGCTGTCACCTGTATTAACTCATTCGACCCTTGCGACGAGTAGACTCGTCCTTCATAAATAGTGTACCCTATTGGACCGAGGTCTACGCTGTTTGTCATTTTGTAAATAGGCCTACATGTGTATTTTTCAAAAGAATCCGAAATAGTCATAGTACGAATACAATGTTTCTATTTTTAGATAACTGGTAACACGAAACTTTTCTAGTTAATTATCTAGTTAAGTAACTAGATAAATTCGTTAAGTGGTGGCGGTTTAAAGCAGTATCATGACAAAGTTCCTGTTCAGATATTTATCTGGTTATCGTGAAAAGTTTCCACATTCCACTTACCCGATACTTATCTGAAAACTAACACGAAAGTTTTCTAGATAAGTAACTAGTTAAATATTTATGTGAGATTTTAACAGGAATCTATCATGATAATAAAATGGTTAACTGGTGTCAGAAATATGCCACCATAGAAATACATGCGAAGCCAGTGAAAATATAACAGTCTGATGTCCCCCCCCCCCCCCCCCCCCCCCCCCCGTTTATATCGAATACATCTTCGTGATAGTTTGACATCACTGATTTATTGATTTGACGTCATGAAAATTACGTCGTTTCTTTCGATCTTTGATTCGTTTTCTTCCGTTGAGTCAGGTTCGCGACAAATCGGGCAGTCGAAATTAAACGGTAATAAGACAGGATTTACCGTACGATTCTTGGGGAGCCCTAACACGCCCTGTAATCTCTGGCACCATCACATTTTCGCGATGTACAGTCAGTGGACATAATTATTCGCCACCCTGCGAAAATGTTGCTTATTTTTATCAGTATTTCTCAACTGTTTATTAGAATTAAAACTGTAGACAACATGCATTGTAGTTCTGTTTGGTTTTAAGAGTCGTAAAATGTTTTCTAGTCTCCAACTGAGCATGTGGTTTTTGGGTTCTTGTTGCTAGGTAACTTTAGAATGTAAGTGCAAAATTTGAACCATGTTCACATTATATGGTTGCCATGGTAACAATAGATGAAAAATATGTAAAACTACACCGGATTAACGAACACCGTACATATGCGATTAATAGTAAAATAAGAAAATGTCACTCTAAAGCTCTGTAACTTCATGGTCAGTCATTTAATCTGTAAACTTGATTTCCCATAGACTCCCATGTTAATTTTAGCATTTATCGCATGTCAGTAAACTTGAACATTAACAATTTCATTAATTTTCTTTATTTTCCTTTTGAAAGCGCATTATTGTGCGGGAGAATATATTCTTAAATAAAAACGTGGTTCAGTTCTAGTTATTTTTCCCATTTGTTACCATGGCAACCAGTTTAGTGGAACGAGTCGACATTTTTCATTTATATTCTAAAGTTGCCTAGCAACAGATGTACTGATCCGACCAGCAGAGAATAGATCTATATTTGAAAAGTCAACACCCTTACTTTTAAACTGCCCTACATTGTTGTGTAATATTTTGTTCGACAATTGTGTGGCATCACCAGTAATGTAAAGAATGTGTGAAAAAATTGCCAAAAATTCGTAGGGTGGCGAATAATTATGTCCCACGACTGTGTACATCAGAAAGGCGCATGTGCGAAAAATATAGCTAAGGGTGGCGAAAACACAGGTAACCAGGCTACTCTTTTTACACGCCCTATCTACTTTCTATTTTTAATTTTTTTTATTTTTTTTTAAATATTTTATTTCTCGATATACATACACAAACAAATACAAATAACAAAATGACACATTTCAATATACATGTAGTACCTATTAGTTCTAAATTAATGTATTTTCTTCCTGTTTATGTACGACAAGGAATAATTTATATATAGTCAGAAAAGAAGAGTAGCGAGAGAGAGAGAGAGAAGAGCAGAAAGTTGGAGAATAGAATAAAAATTTCACTCTTTAGTTTGCCGTCGATTTGTTAATATTAAAGGTTCAACTGTATTTGGCCCCATTTTTCGTTGTGTTGTTCTACTTTATTTTTTGCTGTTGCAATCATTCGTTCTATGTTTCCAACATGTTTCAGATATTTTATAAAGTTTTGGAATAATGGAATTGTTTCTGTCTGCAAAATATTGTACTTTCAACTCCTCCTTCAGTGTCAACATGGTTCACTTGATACTTGGCATAAATGTTACTCAGGAGCAGTAGACGTGCAAGACACACATTTCAAGTCTCTGTGACCTTGACCTTTGGCCTTGAAATTGGCAGGCAAAATATTGTACTTGAACTTCTCCTTCAATTTTAACCTTATTCACTTGATACTTGGCATAAATGTTACTCAGGAGTAGTATATGTGCAAGACACAAATTTCAGGTCTCTGTGACCTTGACCTTTGTCCTTGAAATTGGTCTTGAAATTGGCAGGCAAAATATTGTACTTTAAACTCCTCCTTCACTTTCAACCTGATTCACTTCATACTTGGTAGAAGATGTGCAAGACACAAATTTCAAATCTCTGTGACCTTGATCTTTGGCCTTGAAATTGGTCTTAAAATTGGCAGACAAAATTTTGTACGGCGAACTCCTTCAACCTGATTTACTTGATACTGGGCATAAATGTTACTCAGGAGTTGCAGTGTCATTTACCATTTTTATACGCCCACCTCAAGAGGTGGTCGTATATTGGCGTGGCCCTGTCCGTTCGTCCGTCAACATTTGGTTGTCCGGAGTTTTTCTGGAAAACTATTACAGGGATATTAATGAAACTTCACACAAATGTTATATGCATCAAGATCTAAAGCTGAGTTGAGTTTGAGGTTTATTCGAAATTTCGTTACAGAGTTATCTGCCCTTGATGTACTCAAATATGCTATAAAAAGCTTGTCTGGAGTTTTCTTGGAAAACTATTGAAGGGATATTTATAAAACTTCACATAAATGTTATATGCATCAAGATCTAAAGCTGAGTTGAGTTTGAGGTTCATTCAAATTTTTGTTACAGAGTGATCTGCCCTTGATGTACTCAAATATGCTATAAAAAAGCTTGTCCAGAGTTTTCTTAGAAAACTATATGAAGGATATTAATGAAACTTCCCAGAAAGGTTATATGCATCAAGATCTGAAGCTGATTTAAGTTTGAGATTTTTCCGTTCTTAAGTAATGCATGATAAAATCAAAGGTTTTCCAATTTTATTCAATCACTGACAGACTTTGAAAAGTGTTTGATTTGCGCGTGAATAATTTCCTCAAAACTAGGCAACTACAAAACATGGGGGCTGACATCTTGGATGATGACGTCACGGCTTTTACGAAGAGTTGTGCGTGACGTTTCGGAATTCCCGATTTCGGTGCTATTTTTAAACCATTTTAAGCATGAATAACGCCCAACACTCACTTGAAATGATTTTCTCCAAAGGACAAAGCTTCAAACAGTTCAATTTATTACCCTTAAACGCTGAAATGAACGTTATTTACAAAAATCTACTTCTCAATCGAACCGATAAAATTAACGGATTACCAATACACAATCAATATAAATAATGACGTCATTATTGGTGGTCATATGACTTCCAAAAATAGTTTCAGATTGCATTATAGGTGTACGGGGGAGTTACTTTTAACATTGTATACACGGGTGCTTATAGATCTATTTGATTATTTGGTTTAACAACATATAGACCTTGTCCCAAACAATTTAGGTATATAATAAAAGTTCGAGTCGGTTGTGTAATCCAGATCTCAGTCACGAGAGGCGTAGCCTCGAGTGTGATCTGGAATACACAACGAACTGATACAAGAGCGCTGATCAGTGATCACACACTGGTGATAGATCTATTTCGTTTTCATTAGTATAATTTTGCTTTTTTCCGTCCATAGGCAAAGCCTAAATACATATTAGAAGTATAAGTTCATGAAAGGGTTGATAATTATTGAAATCGGATCATTGTGTCGAGTTATCTGCCCTTGGTGTACTCAGATATGCTAGAAAAGGATTTATTTCAGTAATGTTTATGCTCTCAGCGTGTCTACAAGTTGGAATGAATTTTGATAAAACTATATTTTTGCCAGTGGGCGTATAATTATGTACCGCTTGCGGTGCTCTCGTTTAGTCATTTTGACCTTGGCTTACACCTTAAACCTTAGTGTAAAACCTTTTTGAAAACGTCTGGGCTAATCCCCTACACTGAGCACATTTGAACGCTGGGTCCTCTTAGGGGCTGTAGCCCACTGCACTTCTTGTGGACCCAGTTCCTACAGCTGCCGCAGTAAATGCTGTTGTTGCCAACACCAGTGCAGCAGACGGCACAAGGACACTTGCTTGAGCTACCATCCAGGCCAGTACCGCAGATCATAATCTTTGTCTTCCTAGCGTTTACTAACTTTAACAAAATTTGCAGACGAAAATTTCAAAGCCGACGATAAATCAGCCCAATAAGGTTTAAACCGGAGCCTTTGATCTGTCTGTCGACTAACCCAGCATCAGTAGCATTCCATCATTCCGATCAGTCAATAACAATTATAAACACTTAAACTTGGTGCCATAACCCCATAATACGTCCCTTCACGCCTTTTATTTATTTCTCCGCTTTAGAAAATAGTTCCACTTTACACAATCATGAGTGTGCGCAATATGAAATAGTTCCTATATACTAGCAGATAGTAACTTAAAGCAGGCTGAAAGTAAAGCAGATTGCTCCGTATGGAGCATTCCACTTTACGTTCTATTGTACCATATTCCTTCAAAACTAACACAAACTAGGGGGAATTAAAAAGTTATAAACACTTAAACTTGGTGCCATGATTCAAGTGATCAGCACTCCACTATCTGATGAGACGGACGCACTAGGTGTTACTTCTCGAACGGCACCAGCCATAATAATCCCACCCCGTTACACTTAAACGTTTCGCCGTCAAATTATTCTTGTGGATTTTACACCTTCACCTCTATATTATCGTCTGCTTCTATATTTGTGTCTGCAAAGTCGTTTAAAAGGTAGATTAAAGGCAGTATGACTGAGGAAATGTCGATACGAGTGTCAAACAGTTTGGATCCTGATCAGACGTCGCGTTACGTGGCGTCTAATCAGGATCAAAACTGTTTTCAAAGTCTACTTTTAGCGACTTTGGCGGTGAATGGGCGTAATTGTCGTCTGAAACAATTCTAAATAGTATATTCTATCTTTCTTAAAACCTAACTGGAACGTCAAACAGTTATTCGACGTCTTATCTTGAATTCAAACTGTTTGCAACATGTATCACATATTCGACTACATTTAATTGAAAACCGAACATTTTCGAACGATTTCTCTAAATGTCAGTATTCAGAAATTGCATTAGCAGTCGACTAACACAGATTGCAATTCTAATTCAGGACAACAGCAATAAGCAAGATCCTGGGTGAGTTTTCTGCATTACTTCTCTTCTGTGGTGCACAGAGTTCGAATTTCGTCTACATTGACTGGTTTATGAACACGTAGAAATATACATGGTAAAACTAAGAAATTGTTAAGGTTTTTGTTTTTAGATGTTTCGTTTGAAGAGGTTCCGTTTCATGAGACTTCCATTATGAAGATGAGTTCAGTATTTAAGATATAACAGTAGAGGAAATGTTACACATTCCGTTTAAATGCAAAGCAAACGCAAACGTCATGCTTGTAAAAAAAAAAAAAAAAAACCCCAGCAAACTTTTTTTTTAATTTCTTACGGTTTATCTGAGTAGCAAAGACGCCGAGTTCGCAAGGGAAGCATGGAGTCTAGCATAAACGCGTATAATGGGAAAGAATAACGTCATCTTCACTGTACACTGTTCATAGTCACAGTTCAATGCCCCAGTATCTAATATTACCTAGATTACTGTGTGACAGAACTTTGAAAACTGAATCAAACTTTTGAGTGCTTTTAACTATTATATTGATAATCAAACGCGTATCAAATAGTAGCAAATTTGTAGGTAAATTTGAGAAATAGAAATGCCAATTTACTTCTCTGCACTTACTGCAAATAATTTATTTTCTTTCAAACAACTCTGCGCTGCCATTACAGATGTTGAGTTTACTCTGATTAGCCATTCCATTGCACTATATGACTGAAGGCGCATGGCGTCTGTTCAGTATCCAAACTGTTTATAGTCCGGTGGCAGATACCGATTAGCGTATTTTGCCGTCAGTACAAAGTTTTTTTGCTGTTTCTTTACCTCTGAGGTGTACTCTTTAAGAGTCTGAATGATGACACTCTGTCATCATTGGACAGTCAGCACAATATGCAAATTAAGGCTGCCATAACGGAAATTCTTGTTATGCATGTTATCAAAAAAAAATTGGTGTCTACACCCATGTTTTGAGGGGTAAATAATCAGATAAAAGCATTTTAGTAATTATCGCACCGATGTTTTGTGGTGAAAGGCATATTTAGGCATATTACTGAAAATCTCGGTTTTGTCAATATCTCAGTATCGAAATTATCTTGGTGTCTATCTCAATGTTTTGATGGGTAAAGAATCAGATTACTTTAACGGGAAGATCACACCAACACTTTGTGCTGTGTTGGCATATCTGCCATTATTGAAAATCTCGTTTTCGTCAATATCTCTTTAACTATATATGGTATCAGAATAATTTCGGTATATATCCCCATGTTTTGAGGGGTAAAAGACCATTTTAGTATTGATCCCACAAATGTATTCAATAGTTTGTAATTACCGAACAACTTGTTTTCGTCAATATCTCAGCAGTTACAAATGATATTAAAGTAATTCTTGCGTATAAGCACGTGTTATTAGTTTAACGCCATTTCAGTAAAGATCAATAAAATACTTTTGCTGAATAAGCATATTCAGTCAGCCAGTACTGAAAACATCATTTTCGTCATTACCTCAGCAACTTTGTGTATATACATGTATGATACATGTATTAACATAATGCTAACGTCTGTACTCATATTTGGAGGGGTAAAGAATCAGATTAAACCATTTCTGTAATGATCACACCATGTTTTGCAAAATATTCCACAATCCACTTCACTGTACTTCCAAGTCGTTACAAAGCATTCCCTTCATTTATACTGATGCATGTCGCCATTACTCATTCCTCAAACAAGCCATTTTCAACAACATTGTCACTGTCATCAACTCGTCGGGTGTGCTTCTTCTGGTATAGGGTGCTTCCCGTGGTATCCACAAAATATTGTGCATGACAAGTGAGTCGTATATCATCCACACATTGCTGTCGGGCAGAGTGTATCTGTAGCACAACCACACCTTATAATTTCCAGCACCTCCTATTGAGCAAAAGTAACGTTTATTGCAATACAACTAGGATCAATCATCTAGTGCGTTCATCAAGTTTCAACCCAAACTCGACAGGGTCTAATAGTACAGGTTCTGATTTGGGAGCTGATTTCCAAATGGCAATCTTAATGTATCACACTCTCTATGAATGCCTCTTTATAAGGTGGAAGTGACTAAGGCTCTTCAGCATTTGTAACAACTTATTTTATTATACCTCACTCGATTTATCTACTATATAGCTTAATGTGACGTCAGAAGGTGAACATCCGTAATGTTACATGTCTAACATTACATTTCTGCCCGCGTAACATCACGAAATTACCCTGCGTATTCGGCCCGTGTTTTAGTACCCATCAGTTCAGAAAAAGGAAGAATCAAAACGCTTCTAGTGAAGTAACGGCAATGAACTGGAAAAGTGAGTCGATTCAAATTTGAAAAGTTATACAATCGAAATCAAATGGACCATAATTTATGCTTCATCTCATGAGGTAAGATTTCAAAACAATCGACTGCAAAGTGTCACCAGTTGCTAACCAATGTCGTTCATCATTTTGGAACAGTTTCTTTTCTCACTCCTTAGATTCAAACTGTGCATCCTGTAAAATGTTTATGTCGATATTTGCTACTAAATCTGACATTCTGCTTTGTCTATTAGCCTACCTATAGTATCTGTTGACTGGTTGCTACAGGTTACTCGACTGAACCGTATTGCTCTAGTAGAAGATAGAATTGGAAACGATTGCAGAATGGTCTATAACAGCGTAGAATTATATGAGAATACAAATAACGAATGGATATTTCTGTCGCTTCTCGAACGATATCACCTATGTTATAAGATAATTCGCCAACTTTGTGCAGTATTGACTTTTTGATGACACTGCCTTTTTCTACTCAGAAGCACTGACCCATAGTGACATTGCATGAGAACACATTGACGGCTGGCATATGCAAAAGCAATTATTCATGCTAACTTGTAGTTTCCACAATGTCTGTAGAAGTTTGTTCAGCATTTGGTCCTTCCATTATAAAACGACGGGTTGGGTTCTTCCACTTAGCATAGAAATGTAGCTAGAGGAGGAAAACGTCAATATCCTCACATACGATGTTGATTCTTTTTACGCCACTTTCAGATAACCACACCCGCCTCTATGTCGTGGGTTATGATATCTTTCTTGCGAAAGACAATGCCATCCTGAAATACTGGTACATAGTAAAGGTGCTGGCCGGACTGTGTCCATTTGGCTTTCTTGATCCAATTTTGACATATCAGATCTATGAACTGAACCTTATTACCAGTTGCTGTAAGGACAACTTTCTGGAGCGGCAATGGAGTATGTTACTGCTTATGTTTTACACATTTCCTTTATTAGACCAGTTTGTAACCCAAAAGATAAAACAGCCATCCAGTTTTTCTATCATCTCTGTTTTCTTAACCTTAGGAGTTGTGTAGCATGTGTTACTGCCTATATGGATCAGGTATTGGTCGTCGATCCCCTCACTGAACTACCAACGAGACCCTAAAGCTGAGCCATAGGTGCTCCACTACTGTAGTTGATGAGTTATACTCAAAACCTTAATAGCTCAGCTCTTATGACGTTGAACGGCTGATCAACAACAATTTGATGATTTAATATTGACGGGCTTTCCCGAGTTTATTATACTCAGAATCATTTTTGCCTATGGTCTGGTAATTCAGACGAGCACGTGCGATGTGGCTCAGCCACGGTATGGAGGTATCACTTTTCGGTCTCAGCTAAGCTACACTAACAGAACCATATATATTTTCGACTAAAGATACCAGTATGCTGTCTAAACCAACGGCCTACAGGCTAGAGCGATATTTCTATGTGTCTCCTTTAACCGCAAATCAACAACTGACCGATTATTTGTGATTTTGTTTGTAAACGTCCGTTTCTGCAATTGGACACCCAAGAGAGAGGGTACAGAACAGAAGACTTGGGTTCTCTGGTTCTTTTAGATGCCTAGTGTAAAGTCTCATCCGATAGACTTGGTGGGGCGGGGGATCGAACTGACGACCCCTGGCATCGTAGTCGAGTGTGCTACCACTGGACCGCGTCCGCCGTTGTTTTTAGCGCGTGTCATTCTTTTATGACAATCGGTTAAGAATAAAGTTCAGGACGACTGCACATTGCTGTCGGCTACTGTTAGGACTAATTAAGTTCAAGAATAAATGTCACTGTCAGCATTATCCTAATATTACGGTCGTTACACTGTTTATAAAGCTCTCAGAATGGATCTAAATTGTCAAATAATTTGTACCCTAAAAAGTAAGAATTCTAAAGCTAGCTAATGTATGATCAATCGTTCAATGCCCTAATATTAATGTTTACTATACACCAGACAGACGACATCAGAAGAACGTACGCACCATCGTCACATCCATAATGGCGGTCCTTATTTGCATATTTTGCAGAAAAGTTTCACCAATTTTAACCGACTTTGAAAAAGTTTGAAAATTGAAGCAGATGAAACCTTTAGCAGACTACTATTCCTTTAATCAGTTAGGGGTAAACTAAAATTAGTTTGATACCATGCACCGGTACTCCGATATTGACGAAAACGAGTTTCATTAATGGCTGCCTAAATGTGCCTTTTCAGCACAAAATGTTGGTGTGAACTTTACTTAAATGGCTTTATCTGAGTCTTAACCCCTCAAAACATGGGGATATAAACCAACATAATTTCGATACCATGCACAGGTACAGAGATATTGACAAAACCGAGATTTTCAGTAATGGCTGCCCAAATATGCATATTCAGCACAAAATATCGATGTTATCATTACTAAAATGGCTTTATCTGATAACTTACCCCTCAAAAACAAGGGTGTAGACACCAAAATTATTTTGATAGCATGCATAGTTACTGAGATATTGACGAAAACATGAATTTCCGTAATGGCGGCTTTAATTTGCATATTGTACGGATTGCCCAATGATGACAGAGTGGCATCATTCAGATTCTTAAAGAGCACACCTCAGAGGTATAGAAACAGCAAAAAAAACTTTGTACGGACTGTATTGCAAGGTTCTCCAAAAATCTAGGGTTTGGCAACCGGACTAATTTGTCAGGTCCGGGGATTGTGCTAAGCAAGTGCCGCTTGCTTACGTGTTGATGAGTCGAAGGACAAAGAAAGACTACATTGCGGTAAGCATTTCTCTCCCTCTCTCTATCTCTCTCTCTTGTATTTTTCTCTATTGTATTTGCACTTTGTCCGTCTTTAAACTCCTCACAGTACAAGTGACAAACAGTTTTGATCCTGATTACGTATTACGCTGTGTCTGAATCAGGATCAAAACTGTTTACATGTGCGCTTCATGTCGTCATTGAGAGTGAAAGGGTTAATATACGTAATATGCTATGGACATCGTATGTGTCTTAAATATACATAAGCAGTTATGGTTTATTACTTACATTCACCACATTTTATAGATCATGCAATTTTATCATACATAATAAATAATGCAATTCTAATGATTAAAAACCAAACAATTACAACATATTTTTCCTATTTTTACAGGTTGGCACAGGAGAATTAACGGTAGAGCCGGTCGTAGTGATCTTGGATTTTATTCCCTGGTTCCGTTGTTGATGGCAGAAGCTTCCCATGTAGATGTACAGATGCGCCTGGTCTCAGCCAACCTTCTGACGAAACTTCACAGAAACCAGTACAAGAAAATCCACCAGAAACTATTCAACCTATGGGACATGTATGAGGATGACGACATCACAACGTCCCAGCTCTTGAGAAGGTGTGCCCTGATTACCGGACTTGGTGCCATTACAACCAGAGTGGAGAACTATGAATTATGATAGATAGACATTCCAATTATCCATACTTGCATACGAAAGAAGAAAAAAAGTGCGTACATGTCCTTATCATGAGGCTCATAGAGACGCGTTCTGATCTGTGTCTACACTACTTGCATAGGACAATAGCTCTCTTTGTTAATATGTATATACATGAATGTGTTTTCTACCTAGCACAGGACAAGTGTACTATTCATACAGTGAAGAAAACGTTATTCTTTCCCAATAAACGCGTTTACGCTAAAACTATTATTTCTATTGCAAACAGTTTGGAGCCAGATCAGACGCAGGGGAACCCGGCGTCTGAGCAGGCTCCAAACTGTTTGCCACCAAGATAAACATGAAATCTCAGAATTGTCAAAAAGTTGTACTTTTCTACGTTTTAGTGTTTTGCGTTTGCGTACGTTTGCGTTTAAACGGGAAAGAATAACAGATTATCCACTGTATGTAAACTGTTTATATACTATAGATATTATATATCCTATATTAAAAGATAGATTTGCAGCGATGACTTCTTTGTTACATTCCTTATCCTACTTTATTTTATGCATGCCATTACCTTTCAGTAAATCGTTCAGTTGGAACAAAATATTTAATTATTTCTCTCACGGTTTTGTTGGATCCAGATTAATATATAAACCTCTCGTATGTTCCGTTAATCTTCTACTTATGTCTGTTAGTTGAGATCCTGATCAATAAATAAATATGTTCCGTAAATTGGGATCGTGATTTTTAAACTATGGCAGCTGTGCAAATATTTCTTCAAAATTGAAATAACAGCTGTCCATTAGGTTGGATCCAGATTATATGTTGAAAATAACTTATATGGCGATCCATTGCTTTGGATCCAGATTAATATATGGAAAAAATATGATGTGGATAAGGACGAGTCATCAGCACAGTTAATGTTTCGTCAAACAAAATTTTCTTTCTGTCCGTTAGTTTGGACCCAGATTATTAAATTTCCCTTATATAAAGGCGTTTGGTTTGGATCCAGATGAATAAATCAAATATCTCTTATGATGACACATGTGTTAATAATTCGTCAAAATTTGATTTTATTCCTATCAGTCAGTGTGGAAGTAGCTAAGTAAATAAAACCTCTTCAAATTTCCGTATATTAGTTTGGATCCAGATCAGTAAATAAAAGTCTATTCAATTGGTTTGGATCCAGATATAAATAAAACATCTCTTATGCGGCGGACGCGTCTCGTCTCTGCAAATAATTAGTCAATTCCTTATTTTTCTATATTTGTCCGTTAGTGTTGATCCAGATTAGTAAATAAAAACACTTCTTCCTCTTCCGTACATTAGTTTGGATCCAGATCAGTAAATTAAAGTCTATTATATGGATAATTGGCGCCTACAAATTAGTAAATAAGGGGTGTGAAAAATAAATCAGGGTAGCGAAAACAACTGGGTAGCGAAAAGACCAGGTGCGAAAGCCACGAGGTGGCGAACACGCTAAGGTGGCGAAAATCCAGGTAGCGAAACGTCCTGAAATCTTCCCTGCTATCTCGGGTCAATGATTTGACTGTTCCCTCAGTACCTATGAAACAAATGTATATTATAAAGTTCGATAATTTACTTCTATCGAATTTGACTGTACAGAGTTATTGTCCCTGATTTATGATAAACAGTGTTATTGGTCTTGTTTTACATTCTAGCATAGTAATCAACTGTTGGGTGTTGTTGTAGAGGAGGGGCACTGTGTAGTGTTTACCAATTAAAACATCAGTAAATGTATGTCTGAACAAATAACAACACACTAGGTTTATAAAATATATATATTTGAAATGTAAAAATGTGTTAGAAAAGATCGCCCAATCTTACGTACAGTACACAAGAATGAAGATGTGTTTGTGAAACACTATATCCCTGATGTGACCATGACCTCTAAATGACATTGACATTGTCTGACATGACACAACTTGTACTGAACTCAAGATCTTCTTAGGTTGAGTACACATGCCAAAAATGAAGTTTCTATCTCATGTAGTTCTAAAGTTAGGGTCACATTAAATGTTGGCCTATTTGACTTCTTAATGACCTTGACCTTTGTCGGACATGACCAAACTTATATTGAGCTCAAGAGCTACTCAGATTGAGTACACATGCCAAATATGAAGTTTCTAACAAATGTAATTCTAAAGTATAATGGCCAAGTTAAAATTTAGCCTATTTGACCTCTAAATGGCATTGTCTGATATGACCCAACTTGTACTAAGCTCAAGAGCTTTTTGAGTTAAGTACACATGCAAAATCAGAAGTCTCTACGACATGTAATTGCAATGTCATTGCCAAGGTTAAAGTTTTTTACATCAGACAGATAAAAAATGATGTGCTCCGACTAAAAGTCGTGCCGGGGCATAAAAATATAACATTAACAAATAGGACAAAAGTATACCTGTAAGTCAGTCTACTGTTTTAAATATTAGTCTTTGCAAACAATGTAAATCATTAAAAAATGTCACATAATAGGAAAACAAATCAGGATCTAGACTGTAAGCCAGAAGTAGTGTACCATGTAGCTGGTATTTTCTGGGGTGTTAAAAAATCTGCAAATCTGAAGTTCCTTCCTCGAGTCCAAATTCTGTTTAGTGGGTGTTTATTACAATATATTGAACAAGAGCACCGCAAGCCGGGCACATTATACGCCCGTCAAATCGATCTTAGAATGTAGTCATACCAAAACCCTACAATGGTAAAAACAAAAGGGGACGAACCCTGAAAGTTAGGGGTCATATGCTGACCAAGTTTCAAAAGGATGGGAATAAATTTGTTTGAGAAAGAGAGCTACAAACAAAATAATGCCCGTTTTTGACGATAAAAGGGGCATAACTCTTGAATGTCAGGGGCAATCTTGCTGGTTATGGAACTTGACCGAGACAGTATGGTCATACACATGCTGACAAAGTTTCAAAAGGATTGGAATAAATTTATTTGAGTTAGAGAGCGGACAAACTAAAAAATGCCCATTTTTGACAAAATAAGGGGCATAACTCTTGAAAGTCTGGGGCAATCCTGCTGGTTATAGAACATAACCGAGACATTATGGTAATACACAAGCTGACCAAGTTTCAAAAGGATTAGAATAAATTTGTTTGAGTTAGAGAGTGGACAAACTAATAAATGCCCGTTTTAGATAAAAAAGGGGCATTACTCTTGACTGTCTGTGACAATCTTGCTGGTTATAAAACATAACCGAGACATTATGGTCATACACATGCTGACCAAGTTTCAAAAGGCCTGAAATAAATTTGTTTGAGTTAGAGAGCGGACAAACTAAAATATGCCCTTTTTTTTACAAAACAAGAGCCCCATGGGGCATATTTCGCTCACCTGAGAAAAAAGCTGAAAAAATGGAGATAATAATTTAGGTCAAGGACTGACCTAGATATGCAACAGACCGGAACAATTTGAACAAATTATGTAAAGTATATTTAAAAGTGTCACCATACCGAATATAAAAGCTCTGGCCATATTAGTGTCAGAGAAGAAGACGTTTGAAATTTTCTATATATAACTCTATGTAAAACTGTGACCCCAGGGGCGGGCCAATTTTGATCCCAGGTGCATAATTTGAACAAACTTGATAGAGGACCTGTAGGCGATGATATGTGCCAAATATCTAAGCTCTGGCCCTTGTAGTTTCAGAAAAGAAGATTTTTTTAAGTTATAATTGAAAAAAATCTATTTTTCGCTCCTGTGACCTAGTTATGCAACCGACCAGAACCATTTGAACAATTTTGGTATCGGACATCGAGAAGTGTGTCACCATGCCAAATATCAAAGCTCTGGCCATATGAGTTTCAGAGAAGAAGACATTTGAAAATTTCACTATATAACTCTATGTAAAACTGTGACCCCCTGGGCGGGGCCAATTTCGACCCCAGGGGCATAATTTGAACAAACTAGATAGAGGACCTGTAGGCGATTCTATGTGCCAAATATCTAAGCTCTGGCCTTTGTAGTTTCAGACAAGAAGATTTTTTAAGTTTTCAATGAAAAAAATCTATTTTTAGCTTCTGTGACCTAGTTATGCAACCGACCAGAACCATTTGAACAATTTTGGTATAGGACATCTAGAAGTGTCACCATGCCAAATATCAATGCTCTGGCCACATTAGTTTCAGAGAAGAAGACATTTGAAAATTTCACTATATAACTCTTTGTAAATCTGTGACCCCCGGGGCGGGGCCAATTTTGACCCCAGGGGCATAATTTGAACAAACTTGATAGAGGACCAGTAGATGATGCTATGTGCCAAATATGTAAGCTCTGGCCCGTCCAGTTTTTGACAAGAAGATTTTTTAAGATTTCCTTATTTTTTCACTTTGGTTGCCATGGCAACAAGAGTTCTGCATTGTTTTTAATTCTTTGAACAAATTTGAAAGAGCTTGACCCAAGGAACATTTCTGTAAAGTTTGGTTAAATTCTGCCAAGCCGTATAGGAGGAGATGTCATTTGAAGCAATTGTTAAAGACGACGGACGAAGGACGACTAACGACGCACGACGAACGCCGCCGGACACAGGGCCATCCCAATAGCTCACCTTGAGCCTTTGGCTCAGGTGAGCTAAAAAGGGGCATAACTCTTGAATGTCTGGGTCAATCTTGCTGGTTATCGAACTTGACCGAGATATTATGGTCATACACGTTCTGACCAAGTTTCATAAGGATTGGACTAAATTTGTTTGAGTTAGAGAGCGGACATGAAAAAGTTAACGGACGGACAGACAGATGGACGGACAGACAGCGCCATGACATAATACGTCCCGTCTGAAGACGGGCGTATAAAAATGGCAAACAGTGTCGACTCTTGTCAGAGGGCTCCGCTGATCAGGGTCTACACTGTTTACATGGGACATGCAGACTCATCACTGGTACACTGTTAATGAAGAATATACTGATCACTAGGGCTGAATGTGTTAAAGATCTGTATACTTGGATTATAGTCAAATGAGAGAAATAAACAAAACTGTTAAACTGCAAAATGAATATCTCACTTAACCCATTCACCTGTTTCTAGCTTTGAAGATACATGATCTCTTCAAGCAGGTTGAAAGTAAAGCAGAATGCACCTTAAGGTGCATTCTGCTTTACTTTCAACTTGCTTTAAGCTACTATCTGTGCTCAGTAATGGATAAAGAAAATATTTCTTAAGATTTACAAATGTATAATTAGCGGAACTATTTTTAAGGGGAATTTTAAGGAATAGATTAAAATAGTAAAAAGGAATATTTATGGGGAAATGGGTTAAACAAAAATGTCAGCTTTATGCATTACTAAAGTAACACAGAAAGCTCCAATACAACGATTTATCTAAAATTTAAAACTGTTATAAAAAAATATGTAATACATGTATATCCATCAAAATTTAATTTGTTTATAAACAGAAACAAGAGTATAACAATATCACTATTTGAATTATTTAAAATTTCAAACAGTAAACTATCAAAACGTGTTCAAACGTTAATAAGTATGCTGATATGCTGAGCAAATCATTGACTCAAACTACCAAACAGAAATAAAACGGCTATAAATATATCTGTAGCTCCAGATAAGTGGGGTATTTCAAATATACTAACAAACATTATGTCCATACCAACCCCTTATAATGATGAGACTATTCATTACAATCCTAAAGAATAGTCAGAACAGGTTAGAAAATGTCTAAAAGGATCACTTTACTTACTCTTATTTTCTTTTGTGGAGGGAAAAAACAGGCGTAAAAATGTGTATTTATAGAGTAAGTTGCAACTGTATGACACTAGTAATGGCTTATACCCACCGACCCATTTAAAACGTAAAAAAAACGCTCAAAAACAAAAATGTTTCAAATATATTTACAACAAGATGTGTTTGTGAAAAACTATGCCCCCCTTTGACCTTGACCTTTGACCTGACATGTCTAAGGTATACTTGTTCATACTCCTCTCAATTAGAGTAATACAGTAAATCCTCTCTATAACGTCCACTAAATTGTTTTAATTACAGTATTAGGTTTTTAGGACAGGCGACTGCTTAAAGCAAGGTGACTAAAACAGAAAGCTCCTTCAGGATCTTTCTATTTTCCTGCCACCTTGCTTTAAGCCGTCATCTGTCTTTTATTCAATCAATATATATTAAGCCTTCCTTTTAGTGGTCGTACTAGGGAGGTTTTACTGTATGTATACAAAATATGAACTCCCGATCAGCTAAGGGTCAAAGGTTATGGCCAATTAAAGAAAATGATTTTGACCTCTGTG
This sequence comes from Gari tellinella, assembly GCA_922989275.2. Classification (NCBI taxonomy): domain Eukaryota; kingdom Metazoa; phylum Mollusca; class Bivalvia; order Cardiida; family Psammobiidae; genus Gari; species Gari tellinella. The sequence continues at coordinate 26,857,726 of OV277862.1, forward strand.
GCCTTGACCTTCGACCCAAGATGTCTGAAATATACATATTCATTCTCTTCTGAATCAGAGCAACATGTATACAAAATGTACTACTCAAAGTTTGCTAAGCACCAAGGGTATACACCTTCATAGGTACCAATGCATTGTCTCTATCACACTTAGAGAAATTATTGCAAAGGTTTCATTTTACAGATTCTTATAACTTTTACACTTGTTCAGACTTGGTAAGCAAAATGTGAAATGCCAGAGATTTCACCAAAATTTTCAAATCCATTGAATTCTACATTTTAATGTTCTTAGAGATGTTATTCGTTAGATAAAAATAATGCTTTACCTTCAAAACCAAAACCTGCATATTCATATAGATCTACATCTTCATATGGGCAACACAGAAACCATGCATTTTCTTTGTATTGATTATAGTTTAAGAGTTATGGCCAAGGTCAAGGTTGCAAATTCCGAGTTCCTCACTTGAGGGTCAATGATTATTGCCATTCCAAATATTTGACCTCTGTGACCTTGACCTTTGACCTGACATGCCCAAAACCTGCATATCTATATACCTCTTCATACAGGCAACAAGTATGCCATGTATTGGGTGTCCATTGGTAAAAGTTCAAAAGTTAATTAAGTTATGGCAAAGGTTAAAGTTGCGAACAAACAAATATACAGACAATAACAGATAGGGGCAAAAACAATATGCCCCTGATAAAAAAACAACAGGGGGGCATAAAAATTAATGTAATCAATGTACTTTCAGTCCATCTTGATTACTTATCCGTGGACGTCAAACTTACCTGTATTTTAAATTTACAACGTGGTTGGCCACATTTTAACTTTAAAATACAGGTACGGTGGAGAAGACTTTATTCTTTCCTGTTTAACCCTTTACTCAATAGATCGGCATATTTACCCATTTGATTTATTCATACACTGAAGAAAATTGTTCCAATTTACACAGTCATGATTATGTATCATAAGAGATATTTTTTATATTCTAGAAAATGGTAGCTTAAAGCAGGTTGAAAGTCAAGCAAAATATGTCTTAGGGCACATTTTGCTTTACTTTCAACCTGCTTTAAGTGATCACCTACCTTCTAAACTAGAAATAGGCTGTGACATAAAGGGTTAAACACAAATGAAGTGCAAATGACCTGCTATGCAACAAAATGTGGAAAATGACAACTTTTTGAAAATTTTAACTTTTTACTTAAATCTGAGTGGCAAACAATTTGGAGTCTGATCAGGCACCTAATTACGCAATGTTTAATCTGGCTTCAAACTGTTTAAAAAAGGAAATAATAATTTTAGCGTTAACACTTTTATTTGGTGAATAACATAATATGATGGTTCAGTTGAGCTTAAAGGCCTTACTGTATACATGTATTATAATGCATATTGTGTGATATCTGGCTTCTAAAAGTGTTAGAGCTGTCATATTTATTATCCCTTTACTCCATAGCCTGTTTCTAGTTTTAAAGGAGAGTGACCACTTTAAAGCAGGTTGAAAGTAAAGCAGAATGCAGCTAAATGTACATTCTGCTTTATTTTCAACTTGCTTTTAGGTGCCATATGCTAGGATATGGAAGAAATATAAGTATCTCATATAGTCATTATTCATGACTGTATATAGTGGACCTTTTGTTTTCAGAGGAACAATAAATTAAAGATGTTTGTTCTATGGAGTAATGGGCTAAGACTGCCAATCAGACAGTGCAATGGCAAAATGGTAACATAGATTTAATCTTGATTGTATGAGGATATCTATATACATGTATTCATGATTGACCATTTCAATGCTGGATACCAATATTAGTATACAGTCGAACTTTGATATCGCAAACCCAGTTAAGTCAAACATCCCCTTATTTCAAAGTCAAAACGCGGGTAAGCCGCGTTTTAACTTTGAAACACTGGTATGTTCACCTAAACCGAGCTTGAAATAAGACAAATTCATGTTTTGAAATATCGGATATTTCGACTTAAGCGAGTTCGAGATATCAAAGTTTGACTGTATTTTACAAATAGTGTAGACCTTAAACAGTGGGTGCCATGAAACACCCACTGATCAAGATGTGCACTGTTAATCTTTATTTGTCTGAAATATTTTCTAAAAATTGACCTAAAATTCAACAAAAACGGGTCACCAGGGCTCCAGATAAATAAAGTATTTCAACTCCAAAATCTTTATGTCTGCATCAAAGCCTATGATGAGACTACTCATTAGAATTTTATCTTAGAGTAGTTCCACCATAGGATTTGGTACTGACATGAGGGATGAAAAAGTTGGATTTGTTCCGTTTACTCTCTCTTATCTGTAACCCTGGGTCATATTTCAAAAGCATAATACAGTGCTCCCTCTCTACAACAACACCAAATGGGAAACACGGATTGTGTGTTGTTTGGAGGGAGTTGTTATTGGTAGAAAAAAATTAAGACTTGGCTTACATTTGTAAACAGTTTGAATCCAGATCATACACCACATAATGTGGCGTCTGATCTGGATTCAAGCTGCTTTTCACTTGTCATTATATCTATATTCTATCAAATTATCCACTATATTTAACTTAAAGAAAAAACAGCAGACAACAATTTCAAGCAGACAACATTGCAACAGTAAAAGCATTAGACATAAATTGTAAGGAGGGAGTCATTGTTGGGAGGGCCATTGTAGGGAGGAAACACTGTAGTCTGTAAGATGTTAGCACAGAAAGAGTTAACCCTTTCAACCCTAAATATCTCTTGTGGGTATTTATTATCCTTTTGGACTTTTCTAGTACAGGCATTTTGAACTAGTCTACTGTTGCAAATTTGATTTGACAATTTAACAAAAACAAATGAAAATATCAAACGGTGCAGACCCTGATCAGAGGGCTCCTATAGGAGCCCTCTGATCAGGGTCTACACTGTTTGCATAAGTAATCAGTAATCTCTAGAGAGGGCTGTCGGGTTGAAAGGGTTAAACTGTATTTTGTGAGCAAATAGTTCCATATAGAGATTGGTTTTATATACAATAATATAGCAGATGTATTTCACTTCTATGATCCGTCTTTCTGTACAGGATTGTTTGTTTTTCTGCAAGTTCTTTGTTGCTCTCACAGACTGATGGAGTCATTACATTCTTGGCTCATAATTATTATATCTCTCAATAAAGTTTTATTTCATTATAATCAGTCTTCCTGTAGGCTACATTCTATGTTTCTATAAGTGATTTGTAGCTCTCCGAGCTTAATAAAGTCACAGAACATCCTCCACTGATAGGTCTCTCAGCAGTTTCCTTTCTGAAAATAAAATTTGGATTTGTTATGATTTAATAAAGTCATATACCAAGTTAAAGTCTACTTTCAGTCCGAATGACCGCTCAGCCGACTGTACATATACTCCCCTGATCATCGCGCCATCTTGCCTATGAGCACTGCTAACATATGGCGCAGTCAAATGCAGCCGCAGTACCGACTCAGACCCTTCACAGGTACCCATTTTAACCCCTGGGTGGAGAGGAGCAATTCGCGGTACATGTCTTGCTCAAGAACATTCCTGTACATCATCGGGGATTCAGAAAAATCCCCTAGTCAGACCGCTGGTCCGGCGGGGTATCGAACTCACGACCCCTGGTACCGTAGTCCAAGGTGTTAACATGATTTCATGTCGCTTAACCCATTACCCCATAAATATGCCTTTGTACGCCTTTTATCTATTCCTCCACTGAAGATAATAGTTCCAAATTATACAGTCATGAATGTGTACGATGATTTTTTTTATGTTTCAGAAAATGTTAGCTTAAAGCAGACTGAACACCTACTTTCAAAACCTAGAAACAGGCTATGGGGTAATGGGTTAAACCGATTATGCTATAGCCTATTTCTAGAATGGAAGACAGCTTACCACTTAAAACAGGTTGAAAATAAAGCTGAATGCGCCTTAACCCATTACCCCATAAATACGCCTCTAATTTATTTATACACTGAGGGAATTAGTTCCATCATAACATAGGTATGAATATGTAGATCTACCATAAATATTTTCTAGCAGAGGGTAGCTTAAACCAGGCTGAATGTAAAGCAGAATGCACCTTTAAGTAGTTACCTGTCTTCAAAACTAGAAACAAGCTATGGAGTAACGGGTTAAGGCACTTTCTACTTTACTTTCAGCCTGCTTTAAGCATGCAATTCTGCTAGAATATAGCAAATATTTCTTATAATACATATTCTTAAAATCATAACTGTATAAATTGGAACTACAATGTATTTCTTCAGTGGAGGAATAAATTAAATGTGTTGAAATGGTTATCTATGGAGTAATGGGTTGACAGTATAGTTTAAGTCATATTGCGACCTCCAGCTAATTACAGGTGCAGTAATTAGAACCCAGAAGTCCCTTATAAATGCACTGTTTCAGTCACCCGGATTTGAATCCACAACGGTGAGGAGCTTAGTGATTGTCAGCCCCAGTGACTATAACCACTAGGCCCCATTGAAACTAGACATGACACAGAACTCTGAGTGATTGAACAAAATATTTCCAATATTTCCAGTATTTTCTGCATTTTAACAGTTGCCATCAAATCTCGTTTAGTATCGTCTATTCAAAATGATTCTAATTAGTGTTTGCATGAGACAAACTGGTTTTGGTATTTGAAATATTCTCCTTCAATGGAGTATCTTTCAGCAATAATTTTACCAAAGTACTCCATAAATATGCCTTTTTAACCCTTAACTCTTTCCTCCCTAAAACTTCAAATGGACAATCCAAGTTTCCATTTTAGTCTAGTCCATTTCTGACTTTAAAGGGTTGTTTTTGTCAATATTTGGCATTGTGACAAACAGTAAAGACCCTGATCAGAGGGCTCCTTTCGGAGCCCTCTGATCTGGGTCTTCACTGTTTGCATAGGACATGTGTACTATTCACATGTACACTGTTTGAAAGCACGCCTATATGCGGGACTAGGGTTCAAAGGGTTAAACCCAATAGCCTGTTTCTAATTATGAAGACAGGTGATTGCTGAACACATTCAACCCTAGCGACGAGTATATTTGTCATTTACAAACAGTGTACCTGTTAGGATTACAGTTGCCCCATGCAAACAGTGTAAACCCTGATCCTTAAGGAGCCCTCTGATCAGGGTCTACACTCTTTGTCATTTTCAAATAAATTGTTAAAGTCGACCCTACATGTAAATAGTAAATAATGGACTAGACATATTTTGAAATTGGAATTATCCATTAAAAGTTTCAGGGGTGAATGAGTTGCAGGTTGAAAGTAAACCAGAATGCACTAAGGCACATTCTGCTTTACTTTCAACCTGCTTTAAGTTACCATCTACTAGGATATAGGAAATTTTCTTATGGTACATGTTTATGAATGTATAAATTGGAACCGTTTGTTTTTTTCAGTGGAAAAATAAATTAAATGTGCTAAAAGGTGCTTGTATATGGGGCAAAGGGTGCAGCCTTTAATTATTAACTTATCCTAAGGGTCTTAAAACTCACAACTTTATTGGCACTTGTGAGCAGGTGAGTGAAAAGTTCCACTTTGGAGAACTCCGGCAATTTAAAAACAAGAGCCGCATGCGGCCCTAAATCGCTCACCTGGGACCCATGTTTACGGTCATGGTAATGGACCAGTAATGATAAAATTCCACTATAAGCCATCACCGTTAAATTTACCCCCACCCACCGGCAGCCATGTTGTTTGAACTAGGAAAATTCTTCGAAGAAAACTGGCAAAGGGTCACCCATCATTACTTTTTTATAAAAATATTCTTAAATCAGACCAATAGTTTCAGAGAAAAAGATTTTTGAAATACAGAAATATAAGGAAAACTTGCCCCACCCACTGGCGGCCATGATTTTTAAGATATCAAAATCATTTTAAGAAATCTGGTAGAGGGTCACCCATGGATCATTTGTGTAAAATTATTTTCAATTTGGACCAGCAGTTTCACAGAAGAAGATTTTAAAGTTTTAACTCATGATACAGTATCATAAGGAAAACATGCCCCACCCACTGGCGGCCATGTTTTTTAAGATATCAAAATTATTTTAAGAAATCTGGAAGAGGGTCACCCATTGATCATTTGTGTAAAATTATTTTCAATTTGGACCAGCAGTTTCACAGAAGAAGATTTTTAAAGTTTTAACTATACAGTAATTCATAAGGAAAACATGCCCTACCCACTGGCGGCCATGTTTTTTAAGATATCAAAATTATTTGAAGAAATCTGGTAGAGAGTCACCCATGGATCATTTGGGTAAAATTATTTTCAATTTGGACCAGCAGTTTCACAGAAGAAGATTTTTAAAGTTTTTACTATACAGTATCATAAGGAAAACGTGCCCCACCCACTGGCGGCCATGTTTTTTAAGATAACAAAATTATTTTAAGAATCTGGTAGAGGGTCACCCATGGATCATTTGTGTGAAATTATTTTTAAATTGGATCAGTGGTTTCAGACAAGAAGATTTTTAAAGTTTTCACTATATAGCCATATAAGGAAAATCTGCCCCACCCACTGGCGGCCATGTTTTTAAAGATAGGAACATTATTTTAAGAAATCTTATAGAGGGTCACCAATGGCACATTTGGATAAAATTATTTTCAATTCAGACCAGTAGTTTTTGACAAGAAGATTTTTAAAGTTTTTTCAATTGGTTGCCATGGCAACCACAATTTCAATTGGATGACCTATATTTCAAGAAATCTGAGAGAGTACCCTACAAGAAACAATCCTATGAAGTTTTAATGAAATTGACCCAATAGTTTCCAAGAAGAAGATCTTTAAAGAAAAAGTTGACGACACACGACGACGGACACAGGGCGATCACAATAGCTCACCTTGGCACTTCGTGCCAGGTGAGCTAAAAATGATTTATCCATCATTTTGACTATTGACATCATGACCTTGACAGTTATATCAACATGACCCCAGCATTTTTCAACAAAATCTGGTAAGCAGAATTTCAGGTTACCGGTAAATTCAATATGGATTTTAAAGATGCTTCCATATCGGATTTATTTCAAATTCAGCATAAAAAATTGCTAAGTTTGGTAAGGACCATGCACTGATCAATTCTACCAAGTTTCAACAAAATAGGTTCATCAGAGTTTGAGTCTAAGTTTAAAATGTTAACAGTTAACCCATTACCCCATAAATAAGCCTTTTTAGAGATTTGATTTATTGCTACACTGAAGAAAATAGTTCCAATTTATACTGTTATAACTTATAAATTTAAGTGTGTGATAAGAAGTATTTTCTATTTTCTAGCAGATGGTAGCTTAAAGCAGGCTGAGAGTAAAGTAAGATTGCACATTGAAGCGCATTCTGCTTTACTTTCAACCTGCTTTAGTGGTAACCTATTTTCAAAATTAGAAACAGACTATGGGCTTATGGGTTAAAACATGACAGACGTTGTGGACAAAGACAGATGTCAATAGCTCACAATGTCATGATATATCATGTGAGCTAAAAATACACTTTAAACAAGTTATGGATATGCATCAAATAAATTATGTTCTACATCCTAGGAGATAGTATAGCTTAGAAATGCAGTAAAGCAGAATACATCTTAAGACATATTCTGCTTTACTTTCTATACCTGCTTTAAGCAGTCTCCCATCTTCAAAACTAGAAACAGGCCAAGAGGCAAAGGTTTAACCCATTACCCCATAGCCTGTTTCTATAGTATTGAAAATAGTTGACCATTTAAAGCAGGTTGAAAGTAAAGCAGAATGTGCCTCAAGGCACATTCTGCTTTATTTTCAGCCTACTTTAAGCTTAGTCATATCTGATATGATATAGAACTATTTCTCATGGTCACCTATTCACGGAATTATACAAAACGGAATAGCAATTTAGCGAAGTTTAATAGGCGATCATCTGAGTTCTCGCGGCGGTTGAATTTTGCGAGATTATGTGTCACGTGACAACATCTTCACTTTTTGCCTCGTCGTTCGCCATTTCTGGGGTGAAAATTTACCGACTCGAGTGTTTTTATTGACATTTTATAGGATTTAAACGACTCGGTGGACATTCCTATCAATTCACGGGATATATAAACCCGTGCACATTATTATAAATGCTTCAAAACAAACATTTATCATATTGACTACCGATAGACATTCTCTTATCAAGTCTCGCGAGTCTCGTATGCGCCGCACGAGATTTGCGATATAGCGCGAGGTTTCAATTCCATCAGTGTATAATTCTGTGACCTATTCATGGCTGTTTTAAAAGAACTATTTTCTTCAGTGGAGGAATAATTTGAAGGCATCAAAAGGCGTATCTATGATGGAAAGGGTTAATTTTAGCAACCTCTTATTTTAAAGGGACTCGCAACCGGATGGTGTTCTTGTCAAAATAAAATAAAATACTCAAATAAAAGCAAATTTGTGGCATTATTTGGCTTTTGACATTAAAAAAATATGATCAGTCCAAAAAACGTCTCAAGAATCGTAGTTAGTTTTTTAGATATTTTCCATCGTTTTTCCATAGCGTAAGCTAACGGTATAGTTGTTGTTGTTGCTTCTCTACACGGGGTCAGACATAAACCCGAGCCGAATAATGTTCTATTAATAGCTATCGTTGAAGTACGTTAATTCGCTACCATATATATAGAGAGCGTCCGTAGCCGAGGGCGTAAAGGCGATGCCTCATTTTTCATTTTTGTCTCCGCATGGATGGTCACGGGTTCGAATCCCACCAGAGCCTCTTCTTTTTTTTTTTTGGAAATGCATTTTTTAACAGAATTTATTATCCCAAACTAAATTTTACCCATTTATATAAGCATTTGACATATATTTACAAATTACTATTTTTAATGCTTGATCCGGTTGCGAGCCTCTTTAAACCCTGAAAAGGCTATGATGTAAAGCATTAATGTCAGAAAAAAATTAATGCAGAAAACTCTTTTAGCTCTTATCCTTTACATTATAAAAGACATGTCACCTTTCATGGAAAAACTCTGCAGGTATGCACGTTTATGCCTTAAATTTATTCTTCAACTAAGTTCCACTTTATACAGTCATGAATATATGCACCCATAGGAGATATTTTCTATATCCTAGAAAATGAGACAGCTTAAAGCAGGCTGAAAGTCAAGCAAATTAATGCATCTTATGGGGCATTCTGCTTACTTTCAACCTGCTTAAATTGGTCACCTGTCTTCAAAACTAGAAATGGGCTATGCAGTAAAGGGTAAAATTAAATCATCTTTCCTGATAAAGAACCAATTTACTCTCCAGGGCATTGCCCCCATAGTATTAATATTAAAATACCACATACTGTGCATACCCTGATCAGTAGGCTTCTTCACGAGTCCTCTGATCTGTGCCTACACTGTTTGCAAAAGGATTGATATATCCCGTGTGAGCACTTGAAGGGTGAAGTTTTACTTGCCTTATAGTCCTGTTAAGTTCTTAATATAATCATTGAAAAAGTGGACTCCACTGAACACTGCTGCCACATTTGTTGCACAACCTTGGGGACCATAGCTAACTACTCCATAAATCTCCCAACGCCCTGTAAAAATCAAAACATTCTCAAAACACAAGGCTCCAGAGTAGAAGGAGTAAACTGAACAAATCAAACATTTTCTAACCCATTTCAGCACCAATCCTATGATGTTACTACTCATTAAATCATCTTGAAGAGCCGATTCTAACGAGTAGTAACATCATAAGGTTTAATGCAGAGATAAAGATTTTAGTTTCTGAAATACTCCCCTTATCTGGAGCTCTGATTACCCCCTCCTCCAGAGACATGTCCTGGCACAGACATCTTCACCTATTCATCTGCATCAACATGCACGGAGAAGAAGAGAAAACATTCGAACAAGAACAGTTGATTAGGGGCTAAGCTAGCAGCCCCATATTCCCCTCTGTGCTAGTTGCACCTATATGGACAAAGCCTCAATACTGTTAACTCTTGCATACTAAGTATAACTCTTGTGGGTTATTTGATTCCCTAGTGGATTGTTTTAGTTACCATAACATGAACCAGTCTATTTGGAATTCTGGTTAGTTTTATAAATACTGATCAAATTAGCAAACAGTGTAAATCCAGATCAGAGGGCTCATGTAGGAGTCTACACTTTTGCAAAAGTAATGAGTATATTTGAAAAAGGTTTCATTTGCTGAAAGAGTTTTATAAGTACATAAAAAAGATGAAAGAGTTAAGCACATAATAAAGATGTTGCAAATATCAACTATTGAAAATCAGCTGATATTTCACTCATCATTATAATCAGAACTTTGGTTGATATGTAGGGACGAAAGCATCATCAACAACATTTAAGTGAGCTCCCTTCCAGGTAACTGGCTAGCTGCCCGCCCCAGGTTCTCCAGACATTTCTATGTGATGTGTGTCACCTGCTGTGAGTCTCCACTCCCTTGATGCCTTCAGTGGAATGTTAAACATTGCCATACCATCTATGCCCACTCTCCCTCAATATGAGTTCCAAGTCCTCTATACCAAGCTGTGTTAGCAGCTCCCTGGAACGGACAGTAGTCACATCTTCTGGCTTGATATTGCAAACCTGTCTAATCATGGCCCTGTCCGTAACCAACAGGTGCTGGAGGTATGGCTTCAGCTTAATACTCAGAGGCTTAGGTGTGGAGCATTTAACATTAAAAGAGGTGACATGACAAGAGGACAGGCAGTAGCTCCTTGAGTTTCATCCAGGCAGTCTTTATATATAAGGGGTTGTTGCGAGCTTACAGCCACTGGCTGCTGACAGTATGTGCCGGTAGCAGAACACGAACACAGCTATGTGTGTTTGCATACATTCCCTTCATTTCAGTACTGTAATGAATCAATACTGTTTCATTCAGGGACATCATATGCTATACCGGTAACTCTGGTAAAAATTGACGAAATAATAATGGTTTTCCCCAGAAACACAAGAATATGTCATATACTTTGGGAATTATTGGCCTTGTGATATTTTGGCCATATTGTACTATAAGAAATCAACACCTTAGGCCTGCTTTCACTTCTTCCTTGTGGCAAGACAAAAATGACTAGTTGATGTTAATGTTTAGAGCTTGAAATTAATTCTGCTTTACTTTCATCATGCTTTAAGCTAACAACTGCTAGGATATAGAAAATATTTCTCATAGTACATATTCATTACTGTAAAAAGAGAAACTATTTTCTTCAGTGGAGGAATAAGTAAAAGGCATAAAAAAGGGTATTTATGGGTTAATGGGTCAAACCCTTCTCCTGCTGAAGATTCAAATGTAAAACTCTGCCTAGTATGGACATCTGTCCTGTTGATGTCTGATCTGGGTCAATATTGTTTGGCAAATAGTGTAAATATAAGGAGAAAGATTTATATAAGTCTTTATTTCTGAAGGAATGAAATAAGTGTAAACCAAGAGCCCTAAGGCGCTCACCAGTGAACAAAGTTCCAAGATAATACATGTACTAGACTTTATCACCAAAGGTAACGATTAATATACCCCCACTAGCACCTTGTCACAAGAAGCAAATGTGTCAGGATAATGTTGATGTGTGTACTCTATATGAACTAGATAGAGGGCTTATTAGCCTTTTCTATGATTTGACCTAATGACCTGCTTTTTGACGTGTCATAACTCATATTTATACAATATCTTTCTTTTGTCTATGTGATTCTTTTGAACAAGTCTTGTGAATTTGGGGCTAAAAATATGGCCCCTAAAGTGTTCAGAAGGTTCTTTTTTATTATTTGACCTACTGACCTACTTTTTATTCAGATATAACCCATATTCATAAATGACCTAGCTTTTGTCAAGGTGATCAACTTGAAGTAGTTTCATGGATATAGGGCAAAAAGGTGTGTGCCCTAGAGTACTTTGAAGCTTTTTCTATGATTTGAGCTCCTGACCCACTTTTTGACATCCAGTAATCAATATTACTACATTGCCTAGTTTTTGGTTGAGGTGATAATTTGGAGTTTTATGAAATTATAGCTAAAAATATGGCTCCTACAGTGTTAGAAAGCTTTTTCTATATTTTGACCTACTGACCTATTTTTTAAACTTATGTAACCCATATTCACATAAAGTTTAGCTTTTCTCAAGATACTCATTCTATATACGCAAGTTTTAAGAAGATAGGGCAAACGATGGCCTCTGGAGAGACAAAATGCTGTTTCTGCGATTTGACCTACTTTATGACCCGACATGACCTATATTCCAGAATGACCTACATTTTATAAAGTACATGACAATGACAAAATCTCATAAAGATATAGCCAAAAATATGACTTCTATCTATCTATCTCTATCTATGGGGCGCGCTGCTTGCACGGAATCGCATGACCAAACTCCTCCACTCGTCTCTGTTTTCCATCAGTGTTGGTAGATGTTCTGCTGGACAGTCCGCATCCTCACTCAGCTGATCGATGTACATCTTTCTAGGGAGCCCCACGTTGCTCTGTCCTTGTTTAGGAGTCCATAGTAGGACATCGCTGATTAGCTCATCTTTACTTCTCCAGCAGTCCTGCAAAGCGCATATATTCTTCTCTCTCTGATTGTATGGGAGATAGGTGGTAGATGTCCATATAGTTGGTGTTTTGTTGGATGATTAACAATGACTTCTAGAAGGTTTTTAACTTTTAACTCGCTACTTCCAAACACAGTAAATGACCACGCCCTCTGGCGGCCATGTTGTTTTACAGATAAAAATTATTTTAACACCTTTTGAAGTCTATCCATTGAGAAGCATTCTGGTGAAAACCAAATTGAAATTGGACCATTGGTTTGTGGAGAAGAAATTTTTTCTAGATAATGTGCACGGTTGCTATGGCAACACAACCATTTACCAGGTACCAACCCAACTTTATTTTAACAACTTTTGAAGCTCAAACCAATAGCATATACCGGTAATTTGGTTACACTGGGGCTATTGGTTTCAGAGAAGAAGTCGACTACGGACACCGGACAGAGTGGTATCACAATAACTCACCTGATGAGCACTTTGTGCGCTGTCGAGCTAAAAAGGCATATCTCATTAGTGAAAGTTGCAAAAACTGAAATTTATGCCAGGACCAGGGGACTGCTAGCGCTCACTATGGGTCAGGGCAACACCCTGGCCAGGGGTCCAGATGTCTAATATATTCACTCTATAGAGTGAATCTATAGATTAATAATGGGTTAAAACATTACCTTTCTCATTCTTGCACACCAAGGGTCCTCCACTGTCACCCTGTAAAACAACAAGAGCCCCATGGGGCATATTTCGCTCACCTGAGAATAACTGACAAAATGGAGATAATTATTTATGTCCAGGAAGGGGTCATTTTTCACCCGAGGGGCATAATTTGAACGATCTTGTAAGAGGACCTGTAGATGATGCTATGTGCCAAATAACTAAGATCAGGGTAGTAGGGTTTTAGACAAGAAGATTTTTGTAAGTTTCCATTGAAAAAAAATCTATTTTTGGCTCCTGTGACCTACATATGCAACAGACTGAAATCAGTTGAACAAAATAGGTAAAGGATAGCTAGAAGTGTCACCATGCTGAATATCAAAGCTCTGGCCATATATTAATTTCAGAGAAGAAGACGTTTGAAAATTTTACTATATAACTCTATGTAAAACTCTGACCCACCGGGGCGGGGCCAATTTTGACCAAAGGGGCATAATTTGAACAAACTTGATAGAGGACCTGTATGCGATGCTATGTGTCAAAAATCTAAGCTATGGCCCTTGTAGATTCAGAGCAGAAGATTTTTTAAGGTTTCATTAAAAAAAATTCTATTTTTAGCTCCTGTGACCTAGTTATGCAACCGACCAGAACCATTTGAACAATTTTGGTATAGGACATCTAGAAGTGTCACCATGCCAAGTATCAAAGCTCTGGCCATATTAGTTTCAGAGAAGAAGACATTTGAAAATTTCACTATATAACTCTATGTAAAACTGTGACTGGGTCCCCGGGGCGGGCCAATTTTGACCCAAGGGGCATAAATTGAACAAACTTGATAGAGGACCTGTATGCGATGCTATGTGTCAAATATCTAAGCGATGGCCCTTGTATATTCAGAGAAGAAGTTTTTTTAATGTTTCATTGAAAAAAATATATTTTTAGCTCCTGTGACCTAGTTATGCAACCGACCAGAACCATTTGAACAATTTTGGTATAGGACATCTAGAAGTGTCACCATGCCAAGTATCAAAGCTCTGGCCACATCAGTTCCAGAGAAGAAGACGTTTGAAAATTTCACTATATAACTCTATGTAAAACTGTGACTGGGTCCCCGGGGCGGGCCAATTTTGACCCAAGGGGCATAAATTGAACAAACTTGATAGAGGACCTGTATGCGATGCTATGTGTCAAATATCTAAGCGATGGCCCTTGTATATTCAGAGAAGAAGTTTTTTTAATGTTTCATTGAAAAAAATATATTTTTAGCTCCTGTGACCTAGTTATGCAACCGACCAGAACCATTTGAACAATTTTGGTATAGGACATCTAGAAGTGTCACCATGCCAAGTATCAAAGCTCTGGCCATATTAGTTTCAGAGAAGAAGACATTTGAAAATTTCACTATATAACTCTATGTAAAACTGTGACCCCCATGGCGGGGCCAATTTTGACCCCAGGGGCATAATTTGAACAAACTTGATAGAAGACCTGTAGGTGATGATATGTGCCAAATATCTAAGCTCTGGCCCTTGCAGTTTCAGAGCAGAAGATTTTTTAAGCTTTCATCGAAAAAATCTATTTTTAGCTCCTGTGACCTAGTTATGCAAACGACCAGAACCATTTGAACAATTATAGTATAGGACATCTAGAAATGTAACCATGCCAAATATCAAGGCTCTGGCCACATTAGTTCCAGAGAAGAAGACGTTTGAAAATTTCACTATATAACTCTATGTAAAACTGTGACCCTAGGGGCGGGGCCAATTTTGACCTCAGGGGCATTATTTGAACAAACTTGATAATGGACCTGCAGATGATGCTATGTGCCAAATATCTAAGCTGTGGCCCTTGCAGTTTTTGACAAGAAGATTTTTTAAGATTTCCTTATTTTTTCACTTTGGTTGCTACATGTATGGCAACCAGAGTTCTGCATTGTTTTTAATTCTTTGAACAATTTTGAAAGAGCTTGACCCAAGGAACATTTCTGTAAAGTTTGGTTGAATTCTGTCAAACGGTATAGGAGGAGATGTCATTTGAAGCAATTGTTAACGATGACGGACGGCGCACGACGACGGACGACGAACACAGGGCCATCCCAATAGCTCACCTTGAGCCTTTGGCTCAGGTGAGCTAAAAAGGCAACAATGTCAACCATTCTCCCACTGAATGTTCACCGTCCGTCTTAAGACCCAAAACCTCTCCAAACCACTTTTAAAAACAAGTTTTACATAATATAGCCGATTGTAGCTTAAAGCAGGCTGAAAGTAAAGCAAAATGTGCCTTACGGCCCATTCAACATTACTTTCAAAGTTGGGCTCAGGTTATAAAACTTAAAACAAACTCTGTGCTCAAAACTCTGTTGCGATAACAGGCTCTTCTTTTTACAAAACACGTTTTATTTGATTTCAGTAATCTCATTTGGATACGTTATTACAGTATTATTATGTATGCAAATACTAGTTATTAAATGTTTGCTGAAGTGTTATGAGCTGAGAAAAATTCTGAGGTTTGAGCACAGAGTTTGTTTTAAGTTTTAGAACCTCGGGCCTGCTTTAAATGGATACCTGTCCAGGTTTCAACATTAACTTTTATTTCACTAGCCCGGTCGGGCTAATACTTGATAACCTACTAGCCTGGACCTAATTTTGTTGAGCCGTGATCCAAACTTTGAACACTTTTTTGAAAGCATGGTAAACCACAATTAGAAAAGTCTTCCAATATCTGATGTATGTTTACTTTAATGCCTAGAAAGAACATTTTTGCTGATAAAATAGTAATGCATAAGTTAAGTAAAATAATATGTAGATTTTATTTTGATGTGCCTGGTCCGGCTAGATTTTGAAAAGTTTACTAACGCTGATCCAAGAACAGGCAGTGAATTGTCTTCGGGCACAGCTTAATGTCGAACCCTGCTGTCTTTAAAACAAAAAACAGGCTAATTAATGGGTTATACGTTAATAATTAGTAGTAATTGTATATAACTATCGAGTTGCTTCCCTTGAAATTAAAAACATAGATTTAATTCTAATTTAGCTTTTTTCATTATTTTAGACCTAATTCCCCATGTACAAGCTATATGTGATTAGATATTAAGGAATTTAAGTAGTTTTAGATGCTTTTTAAGAAACCTATAGAGCTTTGGGGTGGTTTGGAGTCTTTAGATGGACCCTTCTTCCACTGAATATTCATATATACAAGAGGCCCATGCGGGCCTAAATATCGCTCACCTGGAAAAACCAACATAAGGGTCACATGACCCCTTGGGTGGGATCACTTTTCACCAAAGAGACATAATTTCAAAAATCTTGCTGATCAACTTGAAAATTAAGTGTGCTGTCAAATATTTTGTACATGGATGGTTTCAGATAGGAATACTTTTCATTGAAAAAAATCTATTTTTAGCTAATATGACCCAGATATGCAACAGACCCGAACCATTTCAGCAATATTGGTAAAGAACATCTAAAAGTGTCACTATGCTAAATATCAAAGCTCTTGCCATAGTAGTTTCAGAGAAGAATATGTCACTACATAACTCTATGTAAAACTGCGACCCCAAGGGTCTTGGCAGTTTTAACCCCAGGGGCATAATTTGAACAATCTTGATAGCGGACCAAAAGATGATGCTTTGTGCCAAAAATATAAGCTCAGGGTACTGTGGTTTCAGACAAGAAGATTTTTTAAGATTTCATTGAAAAAATCTATTTTTAGCTCCTGTGACCTAGATATGCAACTGACCGGAACCATATTTACAATATTAGTTAAGGGCTTCTAGAAGTGTCATCATGCCAAATATCAAAGCTCTGACCTAACCATATTAGTTTCAGAGATAAAGATGTTTGAAGATTTCACTACATAACTCCATGTAAAATTACAACCCCCAGGGCGGGGTCATTTTTTACCCAAGGGACATAATTTGAAAAATCTAGATAGAAGACCTGTAGATGATGCTTTGTGCCAAATATCTAAGCTCAAGGTACTGTGGCTTCAGACAAGAAGATTTTTTAAGATTTCATTGAAAGAATCTATTTTTAGCTCCTGTGACCTAGATATGCAACGGACCAAAACCATATTTACAACATTGGTTAAGGGCTTCTAGAAGAGCCATCATGCCAAATACCAAAGCTCTGGCCATATCAGTTTCAAAGAAAAAGATGTTTGAAGATTTCAGTATATAACTCCAGTATACCCCCGGGGCGGGGTCATTTTTGACCCCAGGGCCAAATTTTGAAAATCTTGATAAAGGACCTAGAGAGGATGCTTTGTGCCAAATATCTAAGCTCAGGGTACTGTGGTTTCAGACAAGAAGATTTTTTAAGTTTTCATTGAAAAAAATCTATTTTTAGCTCCTGTGACCTAGATATGCAACGGACCGGAAATGTTTGAACAACTTTGAAAGAGGACCATATAAGGATCATTCAGGCCAAGTTTGGTAAAAAACTATCCAGTAGTTTCGGAGGAGATGTCATTTAAAGAAATTGTTGACGACGAACGGACGGACGAACAGATGGACGGACGGACGAACGACGGACAGAGGACGATCAAAATAGCTCACCTTGGCATTATGTGCCAGGTGAGCTAATAAAATGTATGGTATTTATTGGGGTAATGGGTTATAGCAAAATTGGTGTGACATACAAATAACTTTCGTCTATGGTGTCTGTTTGGGTGGAGAGGGGGTTGGGAAGATGGTTATAAGGAGTATGTTTACTTACATTACACGTCTCTTCAAAAGGCTCTGAATTCCTGGCGCAGATGCCATCTATCGCAAGTTCAAGACCCTCTTGTTCCAGAAGTTCAGCACATCTCACCCGGTCCACAAGAGATACTTTTGCGAAATTCAACTCCACATTATCATAAAATCCTGTATGGGTGCAATAAGAGAGAAGTCATTATCACACTACAACGGTCCATTGAACAATGATTTCCTCCTTACAACAACGCTTCCCGCTGGTCCCTAAACAAGAAACCTATGTCCAACCTTTTCAGGGCAGCAATATAATCTGGTTAAAATTATGCTGTTTTTCTCACTCACAAGTCATATATATTGGACATTTTGACAGAAAAAAAAAATACTGACGAGTGATAAACAGTTTGAATCCAGATCAGACACTGTGTTATGCCGTGTTTTATCTGGATTCAAACGGTTTGCAAATGTAGGTCAATTTCCCCCTATCACAACTCCCTCCAAACAACACACACAATCTTTGTCTCCAATTGGATGTTGTTGTAGAGAGGAAGCAATGTAGTCCATATCCATACTGTTAAATGGTTATCATTATACCATAAATCATCATCAATATTATCAAATTTTTGTCAGAATCAAGTTAGAACATTTTATCACAGTAATGAACAATATAGTATAACACATCATCTGAATCTTCTAATCCTCATCACAAAGATCTACACTAAAACCCCTCTTTTACAACCACTAAAAGGTATTATTGTATACCTTACTATAAATAGTAACAAAATTGATGTTGAAAACTGTCATTACGTAGGTCATGTGACCAATCCATAATGGCCCAGTGGGCCGATTATGGATAATCCCCGTTCGAAGTTTTTCACGTGCAACTCGTTGATGTTAGCAACTTAGATCTATTTAAACATGGCAGGAGAAGGGGGTTGGGTCATTGTCAAATCGAAATCTAGAACTTGAATTCTGAGACAGAAGGGTTTTAACGTAAAAGGTATGGTTCCTATATTTATACAATGGCCAAGTCTTATGTGTGTCACAGTGTAAGATGACTTGACGTTGTTTATGTTATTCAAAATGACAGTTATGACTTCATCATTCCACGCAATCCATCTGAAATTTCAAAAGATAAAAACGATGTCGTCAAAATGTAGAGTTTCACTCGATAGCGTAGATCTAGCGGTTTTTAACTTTTCACATTCTAGATATGCTTGAGCTAAACTTCCCCATAACCAACTGAGATCTTACAATCTGAGCATTTCTGAAAGATCTAGAGCTGCCCCATAGTTTCAAATTTGTGAGCAGTTGATGGCAGTTAAACGATGTTTGAAACCATGTCATTTGCATTAAGATATACAATATGAAGGTCAAAACATGACCTAGGCGTGCCTTCTGCCCATAATGCCGCACCTGGTGTCACAATAGCCCTCGGGCCATTATGACACCAGTTGTGCCATTATGGACAGAAGGCATGCCTAGGTCATATTTTAACCTCTTATTAATTGTTAGATGTCTAAGACAGGTTGACTGATTGAGTTGGGTTTTAAGGCACTGCAATACATAGCATGGTCATATGGCACCAAGAAACAGCTACAAATATGCAAACACTAATAAATCACAAAAACAAGAGGGCCTTTAAGGCCCTATATCGCTCACCTTCTGTATAAGCCTGATAGCTTTACCTTTCATCCATACTAATCTAAATCCATTCAAATTTGTAGACTACAGATTTTGTTGTATATGCAAACAGAGAGCTATAAAAACAACCCTCTGATCGAGGTCTGAACTGTTTCTAATTTTGGCAACATATTGAAACAAGAGGGCCTTGAAGGCCCTGATATCACTCACCTTCTGTAATGGAGCCTGAAACTTTTCAGTTTCAACTATATTAATCTAAATTATTCAAATTTGTAGACTACAGTGAAAACAATATTGATCTACAGTAAATTCTAGTATAGTTGAGTACATCAAGGGCAGATAACTCGACAAAATGACCTGCTTTCAACAATTATAGCCTCTTTCAAGAACTTTATACTTATATACATTGTGTGCAAATATTAATCAAAATGCATTCAAAAATGTGGTTGCTACAGTGTAAACTCTATCAAATATGGCTTTTTCAACACATCAACAGCAAATAATTATTGACAAATTCGACCAATTTAAACTAGAACTGCTATCACTAAAGGTGATAAATACCCCCACTCCAGCTGACCTGTCACAAACAGCACAATGACATGTACATGTAGAAAGAATAATACATGCATATATCAAGCAACAAAATTTCAAGTTGAAAAGGGGCATACTTGTGTCAAATTTTATGCAAGAGTTGTCAGACTTTAAAGAAAAGTCTCACAATACAACGCTAATAATGTTTATCACCTTTGAAGACAATATCATAAATAGTTCTCAAGAAAATGGCATGTTCAAAGAAAATAGAACAAATTTCAAGTTAAAAGGGGGCATAATTCTGTCATTTGTTGGCAAGAGTTATGTAACTTCAAGTAGAGTCTGCAAACATCACACTTATAATGTGTACCAAGTTTGAAGACAATGTCATAAATAGTTTTCAAGGAAATGACATGTCCAAAGAATAAATTCATATTAAGGAACTAAATTTCAAGTTATAAAGGGGCATAATTCTGTCAAATTTTGTGCAAGAGTTGTCAAACTTAATGAAAAGTCTTACAATACAACACTTATAATGTGTACCAAGTTTGAAGACAATATAATAAATGGTTTCCAAGAAAATGGCATGTTTAAAGAAACAATTCTCAATTAAGAGACAAAAACATCAAGTTAAAAAGGGGCATAATTCTGTCAAATTTGGTACAAGAGTTATGAAACCTGTTAATGAGTGTCCCCAATTAACATTGATAATGTATACCAAGTTTGAAGATGGTATCATAAACAGTTTTCAAGAAAAAGGCAAATGTCCCGGAAAAATGCGACGGACTGACTGAGTGACGGACGGACGACGTGATTCCTATATAGCTCCCCACACCGGTGGTGTTGGGGCATAACAAGAGGGCCTGAAGGCCCTGATACCGCTCACCTGTTATAATGAAGCCTGATAGCTTTACCTTTGAAATTCACCTGTTTTATTCTAAATCCATTCCAATTTGTAATATAGCATGTAAACAACATTGGAATACGGCCTACTCTAGTATAGTAGAGTACATCAAGGACCGATAACTAGAGCCTAAATAATACTGAAATGAAGCCTTTCCTAGCATTTCAAAGTATATCAAGGGCAGATAACTCTTGCCACAATGATCAGATTTCAACAATAATTGCACTCCCTGGAGAACTTATAGCTATATACATTGTGTGCAAGTATAATTAAAATCCATTGAAAACGGTAGTTGCAAGAGTGTAAACACTGTTAAATATGACATTTTCAGCAATTCAAGGTTGGATAACTCTTGACCTATTTGTCTGATTTCAACCATAAATAAAATCATTTGAACTCTTATATTCATACACAATCTGAGCAATTTTAAGAAAGATTGGATTAAAATTGTGGCCTCTAGAGTGTAAACATTGTGAAATGTGGCATTTTCAGCAATTCAAAGGTAGATAACTCTTGATCTATTGGTTCCATTTCAACCATAATCCAACCAGGGGTGTAAAATTCCACTCCCCCGCTCGCCATGGCGAGTAACTTTTTATGAGGGCTAGCAGATTTTCTGATAATTTATAACAGAAACTAATGACCCAAATGTCATTATTACCCAGCAGAGGGAGTAGCCATTCTGAAAATTTTACACCTATGCGAACTCATTTGAACTCTAATGGTAATAAACAATCTGAGCAAGTTTAAGAAAGATTGGTTAAAAATTGTGGCCTGAGTGTAATCATTGTTAAATATGGCATTTTCAGCAATTTAAAGGTAGATAACTCTTAACCTATTTTTTGGATTTCAACCATAATCAAACTCATGTGAACTCTTATAGTCATATACAATCTAAGCAAGTTTGAGAAAAATTGGATTAAAATTGTGGCTCCTAGAGTGTAAACACCGTTAAATATTGTATTTTCAGCAATTTAAAGGTAGATAACTTTTGACCTATAGGTTCGATTATAGTTAACGAACTCATATGAACTCTTATAATCATATACAATCTGAGAATGTTTAAGAAAGACTGGATAAAAATTGTGGCCTCTAGAGTATAAACACTGTTAAATATTGCATTTTCAGCAACTCAAAGGTAGATAACTCTTGACCTATTTGTCGGATTTTAACCATAATCGAACTCATCCAAACTCTTATGGTAATAAATAATCTGAGCAAGTTTAAGAAAGATTAGATTAAAATTGTGGCCTCTAGACAGTAAACACTAAAATTGTTGACGACGAACGACGGACATTTAAAGACTGCAATAGCTCACCTTGAGCTAGCTCAGGTGAGTTAAAAGAATTAAGACTCTTTGGAGAACTAATAACCATATCTAAGTGTACAACGTTTTATCCAAATTCTTTAAGTTTTGTAGTCACTTAGGCCTAAAAAATCCTGAAAAAATACCTTTTTTAGCATTTCAAAGTATATATCAGCTTAATTGCTAGAATGCAAACACTGTTATGTTTGGCCTTTTCAACATGTCAAGGGCAGATAACTCTTGACCTATGGGTCCGATTTCAACAATTACTAAACTCATCCTAGCTCTTATGTTATGGTCATATACAATTTGAGCAATTTTGAGAAAGATTTGATCAAAAGAGTGGCCTCTAGAATGCAAACACCGTTAAATATGACATTTTCAGCAATTCAAGGGCAGATAACTCTTGACCTATTTGTCCATTTTCAACCATAATTCAACTAATACGAACTCTTATGGTCATATACAACTTTAGCAAGTTTGAGAAAGATTGGATACAAATTGTTGCCTCAAGAGTGTAAACACTTAAATTGTTGACGACCGACAACGAAAGGCAAAACCTGACATTCAGGGATTGCAAAAGCTCACCCAGAGCAAGCTCAGATGAGTTAAAAGCACAGATATGGTTTTAACGCAGCTGGAAACAAGTTGGTATTCAAGACCATAATAAAAATGAGTGAATTGTTTAACACCAACGTTGCATATGAGCCAAACCTGTTTTAAGCAAACACTCAAAACATGATACATTTGTAGTATTTACGCATACAGCAGCTTAATTCAGGAGAAAAGTTATGCAGACGGTTCATACAAGAGGGTCTGTCAAGTACTAGCTGCCATGGTAGACACAACAATTATATGTATGTTAAGAGTGACTCCTCATGGATAACATTTGTTACATCATCTTGTATTTATTCGTTTTTTTACTGACCAAAAACATATTGTTGAACAATTATCCCATTACCCAATAAATACACCTTTTTAACCCTATAATTTATTCCTCCACTGATGAAAACAGTTCTAAATTTAACCCTTTACCTGATAGCCTAGTTCTAGTACTTAAGATAGGTGACTACTTAAAGCAGGTTGAAAGTAAAGCAGAATGCGCCTAAGGGCGCATTCTGCTTTACTTTCAGCCTGCTTTAAGCTATCATGTGCTACAATATAGAAAATATTCCCTATAATACATATTCATTACTGATTAAATTGGAACTATTTTCTTCAGCGGATGAATAAATCATTTCCGCTAAAAGGCGCTTCTATTGGGGAAAGGGTTAACAGTCATGAATATGTATCATAAAAAAATAATTTTTATATTCTAGAAGATGGTAGCCTAAAGTATATTTAATCAATTAAGTATCCCATAGCCTGTCTCAAAAACTAGAATCAGGCTATGGGATAAATCAGAAAATGATTCTATCAATGCAGAAACAAACCGAGTATCATATAGAAAAATATCCTGCTGTGATACCAAAATCTGGATATACATATTTTGGACATTACTCCATTTTATACTTCTGAGTAATTTAGTGAGAATATTGAATTAGAAATTAAGGCTAAGCATTCGCAAATTAATGCGAAAATTATATTGTCACGAATAAATTCATTTTTACAGTATACAAAACCTTCCCAACCAACTGACTGTCACGTTTGTTAGTAAGTTAGTAAGAAAGTTTTAAGAAATCTGGTAGATGATCAACCATGAATCATTTGTGTTAGTTGATACTAAACTCCATCAAGTTGTTTAAGAACAGCTGCATTTTTAAGTTTTCAAAAATCTGATTAGTTTCAGAGAAGAAGATGTTTGAAGATATCACAATGTAACTCTGTGTAAAATTGTGACCCCCGGGCAGGGTCATTTTTGACCCCAGGGACATAAATTGAACAATCTTGATATATTTTCTTTCAATGTTAATTAATTATATATATGTAAGACTCAAATCGTGGGTCGGTCCCAGATCGAGGGCCGTTTCGAAAATCGTGGGCCGATCCCAAATCGAGGGCCAAAAATCTTGGGCTAATCCCAAATCGTGGGCCGTTTTGAAAAAACTGTATTGGTATTGTTCAAGGTGTCAATATGCGAAAATATGGATTGTGTTCAATAAATTCGGAGCTAAAATGGCCGGGTTTTTTATCTTGTGATGTACACTCTTCTACCAACTCGAACTTGTGAGCTCCGATTTCCGAACGGGCTTCCGCGATAAGTCAGGATGCCAATTCGAAAATCGCGAGCCGATGTGAAACAAATTAACACTTCAGTGATAAACAACATAACGACAATGTACATGTACACGAGAAGCACATTTTAATATGACGATATTTTATCAAATAAGTAGAAATGTATGAAAACAATATTAACACGTTTCATATGTGTACATTGGCAGTTTGAAAATGAAACCAAACACAAAGCACTGCCAACAAATGTAGAAACCGGCCAAAGTCTGACAATTATGATTATTTATTACAAATTATCTATGAATGAACACAACCGAATCACGCTAAGACTAAAACAGTCGGTTTAACTAACTCATGTTAACCACAAAAGTTTAAATGGGAAAGAATAGGATTGAACTACAGTCAAACTCCGATATCTCAAACTCGCTTAGCTCAAACTATCTGATATGTCGACACAGGAACTTCATTATTTCATGCTAGGTTATGTCGAAATTATCTAACAGATTTCGAGATATCGAAGTTCGACCGTAGTTAAATACCATTTTGTAGTAAGAATGAGTTTGTTAAAACGACTGTTTTAACTGATATCTATTAACTATATGACACACATTCGTACTGCTGTCTCTGATTCTGTACGTTGTACCAGACGGCTTTTTAATAACTTCCGTACAAACGCCTGGTCTGTAAAAACCCGTCTGCAGGAAAGCTGTTCCCGCAGAGAGAGCCGGATTAATTCTGTAGTAGACGGCCTCTTGTACATTTGGGTAGAACACAACCTCGTCTTGCAAATTTGATGAAAACTGCTCTAACGGGTACATTTCTCTGTGTAGATTTGTCCTCTGTATCAGTGTGACTGATTTTTTGCGAGGCTGAAATTTATAAAGGACTTATACTTTAATATCAAAAACCAACAATACCAATACATTCTAGTTGATGTGTACTGTCGATTTTAGTGTAAGCTTAGAATGTCAATAACCCACAAAATGTACACAAATAAAGTAACTCTCAATATAAAATTTTTATAAAACGCACGCGCTGTTACATGTGACGTTGACTTGATTCGATGATTTGTGCATCAAGAAATGAAACGCTTTGCGATGGTGAAATTTGTTTTTATCACATAACTTGCGGTCTCATAGTGACATAAAGAAATTATATAAATATCGTGATATACAAGTGGAATATCCTTGTTTGGGTTCCTGTCCAACCTGTTCGATCACAAGCGCTGCGTGTAACGGGACGCCAATTGACCTCTTTTGTAATGACGTTAACGTAATCAAAGAAACGTTTTAGCGGAAAACCTATATAGCGGTGGGTCTACAAAATACGGCTTAAATCAATTTAATAGGTGCTTAAACTGTTATGTGATAAATAGAATCTCACATCGTTGCTAATTATTTTTTATTTTTAATAAACTCGTTGACTAAAATGAATATGACTCTCGCATAGGTTCCCGTCATATCAATTTAGTCAACTCCTTTATTAAAAATGAAAAATAATGAGCACTTTAGAAAGATCCTCCATTGTATATTGATATTTAACTAGACAGCATTGTTCATGTGAGAAAGAGAAGCTGTTTCTCATCGATCTTTAAGACAAACTGTTATCAACCTCTTCTAGAATAGATAAAAAAAATATTTAGCCCCTCTCCCCCAAAATCAGTGAAATAAATTGTTATTTCTAGATTCGGTTGAGATTAGCTTGTCTCAAACATTGAGTCATGACAAACATACCAGCTCCTGATTTTCCTTGCCTGTAGTGTTCCTCACAGGGTCGCTAAATCTGCGCTTGTACATACCGCGGTAATATTCATGTACGGCTGGCTGCAACATAAAGAATAATCACATTGATCTAATTATCTTAACCCTTTCCCCCATAGAAGCGACGTTTAGAACATTTAATCTGTTCCCAAACTGAAGAAAATAGTTTCATTATACAGTCAGTAATATGTGCCAAAAAAATATTTCCTATATCCTAGCAGATAGTAGCTTAAAGCAGGTTAAAAGTAAAGCAGAATTTGTCTTAAGACACATTCTGCTTTACTTTCAACCTGCTTTAAGTGGTCATCTGTCTTCACATTTTGAAACAGCATATGGGGTAAAAGGTTTATCAGATAAACGTGCAAAATATACAATGCACAACAAAACCTTTAGCACACTGTGCATGGAATAGTAATACTTTACGAGTCTATGTTATCAAAAAGTCTGTTTTACTTCGCCATTTTTAAAAAAAGTACAGTTTAGTTTGACAAACTTGGATCACCGCGTGTCAACCAAACATTCTTTAACTGGTGTATATCATTTTTCCCTATTGCTGAATGCCGCAAAACAGGGTTCGCTGTCTTAACCGTAACTCATAATAAGACTGATAAAATCGCTTGTAGCATGAACAAATATTTTATTTTGAAGTCATAATGATGCCATGTTCTAACATTGACTTAAATCTCAAAACGGAAATAAGTGTCAAAATATCATAATTAGACAATGCTAAAAAATTTGGTTTAGATAAAATTTCTTGAACTGGTTGGATATACCGATATGTTGTTCGTCAAAGGCTCTCAACGTATCTTTTTATCCAATTCGTTCTATAAAAGCAATACTGAAAACACACGCTATTTACTGGCAGGGGATTCATAAAACATTTGAAAGTGTATAAATCATTTCACTCAGAAATATTAACTTTTAGTATCTTGGATATCATGTACTTAATGCCTTACCGAAAACTCGTGTTCTACAGGCTCGGCCTCAGGGTCAAATACAGGTCCGTTGGGAAAAGGAGATTCTCCTTCGTTAACATGACACATCTGTAAAAATACATCTATGACGTCAAATCCACGTAAAAGCGTCACGTTAGATATAACGTTAAAAACTTGTACAGTCGACCTTCGATATATCGTGATTAAGCCAATTTTTAACTTTGAAATATGGTTATGTTCGTCTTGACCAACCATGTATTAATGCAGTTTATATGTCGAACTAAGAGGTGTATTTTGGTGACTTATGTCCACATGGTCTCGATTTATATTCCCGTGTCTTTAAAATGTAAATAATTTTCCTTAATTAACATTTACATGTAAGCCTAATGTAGGCACCTGGCATCTTTTCACACAAAATAAACATTTTCAGGCAAATATTTGATTTCAGTATCTTTAATAATGACTAACTGACAAAAGATAATTAAGAATAAAACTCACTGGATTACTTGATGGACCACTCTGTTCTGACTGAGAAGACGTAATAACGGCTGGCGACAGGGTCGGCATTGGTATCGACATAGGTGACCAATTATGCTGGTCATTCACTGGGGAGGCATCTGAAAATAATGCAATTTTATTATGGTTTCGTTTTTTATATAGTGTTGAACCTACATCGCACCGTCACATGCTAGGTCATTCTGGTGATGTACAGCTTTTAAACTGTAGAAACAACGGTAACTGTGACATTGGTTAGATGGAAAACCACCTAACAGAAACTGGAAGTTATCGTCAGGACCCAGTCTTTAACCCATTCTTAATTCTATGTAACTGATGGATTGTTCGACAGTGGTCGGAAACACGTAGCAATGGACACGTGCCTGTCTGTTTAAAGATAACAGAAAGTAATGGTAACAAATTCTAAAAATAAAAACCCACCAAAACCAAATGAAATTATATGACAACAGCCAATCTACAGTAATTGACACTTACCTGCGGGCATTCTTTCCAGGGCAGTATTTAAAGTATCCTCCATTGCCTCTGGTGTACATTCCTTTTCAACCACAACAGCATCTATAACATAATTACGTTACACTATAGATCTATAACTTTATGTCTGCGTTAAGCTACCAAAATTATGTTATGAAATTGAACATTTATCTTCAATGGAGGACTAAATTAACTGCGTTTAAATAGAGGATAATTGTTTTTTTTCAGTATAAGATAGAAATTTAGGATATAGCTAATTTTCTTTGAAGTAGTTCCTATTCAATGCTTTTATTCACTTTAATCGTGCCTCAAATAGGGAATTCATTGATTAAATAGGCGTTACAACAAGTAAATCTACTGCAACAAAGAAATGGCGCCGCTTGACACAGGTTTAACTGTAAATCCATATGTAAACAGGAACGTCATGATCATACGTCATAATGATGTATAGTCTGTTTCACTGTTTGTCTTGTGTACTAGGCTATTTGTAAAGCTTATGTTATTAATACTCTTGATACATTATGAATGAGCTCTTACCTCACTTTTGAATAACTTTGTTAGAGTGTCTCTAACAATGGGAAAATACGCTGTCCTCAAAGACTCATACAGAGAGTCTGCCTTCCTGTGGTGCATTCTGGTGATGCATGGCTTTCTCGTATCTTACATACCACTTATTCTCTAGTTAGGCATCTACGGTGACTCTCCCCACTTCGGGTTTTCTGCCTTCAATCTGGCCACTTCTGTTATATCCTCCATCTCATCCCAAAACCAATTAGGATTTGGATCCTTTGACAGTGCTTTTTTCTTTTTGGTATTAACTGGACACCGATGTCAATAAGCGACTCCATTTTTTGTTTACACTTAACGGTAAAATACGTGACGTCACTTGCGCAAAAGTCGTTTGTTTTGACGTCGCGTCATTTGGCGCCACCATTTTGGGACATTTTATTTGTGTTAATTCCACTAGTTAATATATTGTTTGTTTATTTAAAGATCTGTGAGACGTTTTATAACCTGCATATAAGCTAATTTTGTAATAATGGGTTTTAATTTAAGGTATGGCTGAATTATATATGGTTTACAAATCGGCCCACGATTTGGTTGGAAAACGGCCCTCGATTTGGGATCAGCCCTCGATTTTCGAAACGGCCCTCGATTTGGGACCGGCCCTCGATTTGAGTCCTACATATATGCAAGTAGAACACATTGGGATCAAGAAATTTGTTTGGGTTTTAGAGAGGCTTCAATATATATACCTGAGTAAATGTATCGGTCGTCTAAACCATACCCAATAACGTAACACTCAGCTTCTGGACCCAATTCAACAGTACCATGATACCCAGGTTCTGTTCCCTTACAAACTGGTCGCACATAGTCATTAATCTTGGGCTGACTTTGCAGTACTAATATGGCAAAATCACTGGCATAAGAGGAACTGTCATGGTTGGTGTGAACTCTAGCAACGCCAATGACCTCGGAATGATTTTCAGATCCCATACTTTCGATTGTTATGGTTCCGAACACAACAGAAATGCTTCCCCTGCAACAATAAATACAACACTCCAGATATGAGTGAGTAAACTGCTTCCCCTGCAACAATAAATACAATACTCCAGATATGAGTGAGTAAACTTCCCCTGCAACAATAAATACAATACTCCAGATATGAGTGAGTAGACTTCCCCTGCAACAATAAATACAATACTCCAGATATGAGTGAGTAAACTGAACATTTTCACCAATTTTTTCCTTTACAGTGCTCCCTCTCTATAACAACATAAAATTGGAGACAAAGAGTGTGGGTGTTGTTCAGAGGGATTTGTTATAGGGAAGGAAAATTAATACACTTGGCTTACATTCCCAAACTGTTTGAACCCAGATCAGATGTCAATAGTCTTGATGTTTCTTCACAGTGTAAAATACGGACGTGACTTTGTGAAACAAGAGCCCCATGGGGCATATTTCGCTCACCTGAGAATAGCTGAAAAAAGAGGCCCATGCGGGCCAAAATATCACTCACCTGAAAAAACCAACACAAGGGTCACATGACCCCTGGGGTGGGATCATTTTTTACCCTAGAGACATAATTTCAAAAATGTTGCTGATGAACTTGAAAATTAAGTGTTCTGTCAAATATTTTGTACATGGATGGTTTCAGACAGGAAGACTTTTCAATGTAAAAAATTTTTTTTTTAGCTAATGTGACCCAGATATGCAACAGACCTGAACCATTCAGCAATATTGGTAAAGATCATCTAAAAGTGTCACTATGCTAAATATCAAAGTTCTGGCCATAATAGTTTCAGAGAAGATGATTTCACTATATAACTCTACGTAAAACTGCAACCCCTAGGGCCTTGGCAGTTTTGACCAAAGGGGCATAATTTGATCAATCTTGATAGAGGATATGAAGATGATGCTTTATGCCAAATATCTAAGCTCAGGGTACTGTGGTTTCAGACAGGAAGATTTTTTAAGTTTTCATTGAAAAAATCTATTTTTAGCTCCTGTGACCTAGATATGCAACGGACAGGAACAATATAAACAGTATTGATTAAGGGCTTTTAGAAATGCCACCATGCCAAATATCAAAGCTCTGGCCATATAAGTTTCGGAGAAAAATATGTTCGAAGATTTCACTATATAACTCTATGTAAAATTACGACCTGAGGGGCGGGGTCATTTTTTACCCCAGGGACATAATTTGAACAATCTTGATAGAGGACCTTAAGACAACGCTTTGTGCCAAATATCTAAGCTCAGGGTACAATGGTTTCAGACAAGAGATTTTTTAAGTTTTTATTGAAAAAATCTATTTTTAGCTCCTGTGACCTAGATATGCAACAGACCGGAAATGTTTGAACAACTTTGAAAGAGGACCATAATTTTATAAGGATCATTCAGGCCAAGTTTGGTAAAAATCTATCCAGTAGTTTCGGACGAGATGACGTTTAAAGAAATTGTTGACAACGAACGAACGGACGGACGAACGGACGCACGACGACGGACAGAGGAGGATCAAAATAGCTCATCTTGGCACTACGTGCCAGGTGAGCTAAAAATGGAGATAATCATTTATGTCCAGGACTGACCTAGGTATGCAACAGACCAGAACCATTTGAACAAAATATGTAAAGGATATTTAAAAGTGTTACGATACGGAATAAGAAAGCTCTGGCCATATAAGTGTGAGAAAAGAAGACGTTTGAAATTTTCTCTATATAACTCTATGTAAAACTGTGACTCCAAGGGCCTGGCCAATTTTGACCCCAGGGGCATACTTTCAAGTTTGAAAAAGACTGGATAAAAATTGTTTTCTTTAGAGCGTAAACACTATTAAATATGGAATTTTTAAGCAATCCAAGGGCAGATAACTCTTGCCCTATTCATCTGATTTCAACCTCGAATTCATCAGAACTTTTATAGTAATATACAATCTGAGCAAGTATGAGAAGATTGGATAAAAATTGCGGACTCTAAGAGTGTTAACAGTACTACACACCCTTAAATATGGCATTTTAAGCAATTCAAAGGTAGATGACTCTGGACCTATTGGTCCAATTCTAACTATAATTGTATTCATATAAATTCTTATAGTCGTATACAATCATAGTAAGTTTGAGATGGACTGGATAAAGAGTGTGACTTCTAGAGTGTAAACACTTCAAAATATGGCATTTTCAGCATTCAAAGGTAGATAACTCTTGATCTATCATCCCAATTTCAACCATAATCAACCTCATTCGCACTCTTATGGTAATATACAATCAGGGCAAGTTTGAGAAAGATTTGATAAATGAATATGGCATTTTCAACAATTCAAAGGTAGATAACTCTTGACCATTTTCAACCATAATAAAACTCAGTCAAACTCTTATGGAAATATACAATCTGAGCAAGTTTGAGAAAGATTGGATAAATTTTGTGGCCTCTAGAGTGTAAACACTGTTAAATATGGCATTTTCAGTAATTCAAAGGTAGATAACTCTTGACCTATTAGTTCGGTTTCAACAATAATCAAACTCATCTGAACTCTAATATTTAATACGATCTGAGCAAGTTTGAGAAAGACTGGATAAACATTGTGGCCTCCAAAGTGTAAACACTAAAATTGTTGACTAAGGACATTCATCGATTGCAAAAACTCATCCTGAGCTAGCTCAGGTGGAAAAACAAGAGGGCCTGAAGGCCCTGATATTGCTCACCTTTTATAATGAAGCCTGATAGCTTTACCTTTGAATTTCACCTGTTTTATTCTAAATCCATTCAAATTTGTAGTATAGCATGTACACAACATTGCAATATGACCCATTCTAGTATGTATAGTAGAGTACATCAAAGGCAGATAACTATAGTCTGAATAATGCTGAAATGAAACCTTTTCTAGCATTTCAAAGTATATCAAGGGCAGATAACTCAAACCTTTTCCAGCATTTCAAAGTATATCAAGGGCAGACAACTCTTGCCACAATGATCAGATTTCAACAATAATTGCACACCCTCGAGAACTTATAGCTATATACATTGTGTGCAATTATAATTAAAATCCATTGAAAAGTGTGGCCTCTAGAGTGCAAACACTATTAAATAAGGCATTTTCAACAATTCAAAGGTAGATAACTCTTGACCTATACGTCTGGTTCCAACCATAACTGAACTCATCCGAATTCTTAAGGTTATATACAATCTGAGCAAGTTTGAGAAAGATTGGATTAATATTGTGGCCTCTAGAGTGTAAACCCCCTTAAATATGGCATTTTCAGCAATTTAAAGGTATATAACTCTTGACCTATCAGTCTGATTCCAACCATAAATGAAGTTATCCGAAATCTTGCTGTTATACACAATCTGAGCAAAATTGGGAAAGATTGCATTAAAATTGTGACCTCTAGAGTGTAAACGCTGTTAAATATTGCATTTTCAGCAATTCAAAGGTGGATAACTCTTGACCTATATGTCCAATATCAACCATAATTGAACTCATCCGAACTCTTATGGTAATATACAATCTGAGTACGTAATAGAAAGATTGGATAAAAATTATGGCCTCTAGAGTGTAAACACCAAAATTGTTGACGACGGACAACGAACGACGGACGATGGACGCCGGACATTCAAGGATTGCAAAAGCTCACCCTGAGCTAGCTCTGGTGAGCTAAAAATCTGGTAGAGGGTCTGCTATTGATCATTTGTATGAAATTACTTTCAAATCGGACCAGGGTTTCAGACAAGAAGATTTTTAAAGTTTTCATTATATAGCCATCCATATAAGGAAAATCTGCCTCATCCACTAGCAGTCATGTTTTTTTAAGATAGGAAAAATATATTTTTTAAAAATCTGATAGAGGGTCACCCATGGAGCATTTGGGTAAAATTATTTTTCAATTTGGACCAGTAGTTTTTGCTAATGCAACCATAATTTCAATTGGATGCCCTTTATTTGAAGAAATCTGAGAGGATACCCTACAATGAATAATCCTATGAAGTTTTGATGAAATTTTCCCAGTGGTTTCTAAGAAGAAGATCTTTAAAGAAACAGACCGGAACCATTTGCATAAAATATGTAAAGGATATTCAGAAGTGTGACCATACCAAATATCAAAGCTCTGGCCATATTAGTGTCAGAGAAGAAGACATTTGAAATTTTCATTATATAACTCTTTGTAAAACTGTGACCCTCAGAGAGGGGCCAATTTTGACCCCAGGGGCATACTTTGAACAAACTTGATAGAGGACCTGTAGGCCATGCTATGTGCCAAATATCTAAGCTCTGGCCCTTGTACATGTAGTTTCAGACAAGAAGATTTTTTAAGTTTTCATTGAAAAAATCTATTTTTAGCTCCTGTGACCTAGATATGCAACCGACCAGAACCATTTGAACAAAATAGGTAAAGCACATCTAGAAATGTCACCATGCTTAATATCAAAGCTCAGGCCATATAAGATTCAGAGAGGAAGACGTCTGAACATTTTACTATATAACTCTATGTAAAACTGTGACCCCCGGGGCGGGGCCAATTTTGACCCCAGGGGCATAATTTGAACAAACTTGATAGAGGACCTGTAGAAGATGCTATGTGCCAAATATCTAAGCTCTGGCCCTTGTAGTTTCAGACAAGAGATTTTTTAAGATTTCCATTTTTTTTCACTTTGGTTGCCATGGCAACCAGAGTTCTACATTGTTTTTAATTCTTTGAACAAATTTGAAAGAGCTTATTGACCCAAGGAACATTTCTGTAAAGTTTGGTTGAAATCTGTCAAGCCGTATAGGAGGAGATGTCATTTGAAGCAATTGTTAACGATGACGCACGACGACGGACACAGGGCCATCCCAATAGCTCACCTTGAGCCTTTGGCTCAGGTGAGCTCAAAAGCTGATGACACATGACTGAGGGACAAAGGACATAGGGGCAATCACAATAGCCCACCTTGGCATGGTAACATGCCAGAGGAGCAAATTATGAAAGGGAAAAGTTGTTAGTTTGATAGCGTTTCATGTGTTATATTGTTTAACATATTTTAACATATTTGCATGTGCAAAGTTGCAAAGTTATACCATTACATGTATATCAACTTTTAAATAGTTTTCTCATGAACAAGAGGAGCACACTCTGATATAATAAATACAGTAAAACTTCTCTATAAAACAACAACAAAATTGTATTAATTATCAGGGGCCCTTACGAAACTTCGTACCACAAAAATGGTCTCAAGTCAAAACTTTAAAATACATTTTATTTCTTATTTCTCCATCTAATCCTGTCATGTGACATCTCTTTGGAATCGTCTTTTCAAGACAATTCCAAAGAGATGCCACTATACAAAACTAGATAGAGATATAAATAATAATAATTGAAAATGTTAGAATCTGACTTACAACAATATTTGCTGTACATTTCATAAGACGCGCTCAACATGTTGATGACAGGCGATTGCTTAAAGCAAGGTGACAGTTAAACAGAAAGCTCCTTTGGGAGCTGCTCTTACCTATCTTTTAAACCATCAATTAGCCTTCTTTTAACCCATTACCACATAGCCTGTCTCTAGTATTGAAGATACATGACCACTTAAAGCAGGTTAAAAGTAAAGCAGAATGCACATTAAGGTGCATTCTGCTTTACTTTCAGCCTGCTTTAAGCTATCAACTGCTAGAATATAGAACATATTTCTTATAAAACATATTCATAGCTGTATAAACCTGATGTCTTTTCTTCAGATGAAGAATAAATGAAACGAGAAAAAGGCGTATTTATGGGGTAATTGGTTAAGTGGTCATATTAGAGAGATTTTACTGTAACTGTGACACATGTAATTGGCTTTATTATATACATATCGATGATTTATAGAGATTTCTCAGTTAGATCAACTTCAAATTTGTCACAGTTGATATCATCACTAGTTTTGATATCACTTTTGAAGTGAGGATATCATTTCTGTGACGTCACATCACAATATCTTTTGAGATGTCACGCGTAAACAATTAATATATGTTTTCTCTGTAAAAACGTCATTAAAATTTATATAATAAATAGATTAATCAATTCCTTTGGATGGATATGTAATCAATTCCTTTGGATGGATATGAAAAACATATCACTTGAATAAGTTGTCATCTGGTTAAAAAACTTGTCCTGCGGAGTCGTTTTTAACCCTTTACCCAATAACCTATTAATAATATGAAAGACAGGTGATCACTTAAAGCAGGTTGAAAGTAAAGCAGAATGTGCCTTAAGGCACATTCTGCTTTACTTTCAGCCTGCTTTAAACTACCATCTGTTAGGCTATATAAAATATTTGTTACGGTAATTGTTTTTTAGGGTATGAATTGGAACTATTTTCTTCAGCGGAAGAATAAATTAAATACGCTAAAAGTCGCTTCTATAAGGGAAAGGGTTAAACCAGATAACAACCCATTCTCTTGATATATTTTTCATATCAATCCAAAGGAATTGATTATTCTCTATGTAATATTGGGAGAATGAAGGTCACTTACACATCCACCTCTGTACAATGTCCAGCAGTGAAGACATAATGTCCCCCTGCATAGCTGCCACCACAGTGGAATACATCATCATGAAACACAGCAACTACAAATGGAAACTGTTTCTCTACTGCTTCCCTGTCACCTATGATTCTCGCAGAAGCTTGGTCCTCCATAAACACAGTGGATCCACACTCTAAAATAACATAATTATATTCAGGACTTCGAATAGAAGTATTTGAGATACTGAACCAAACCCTATACATTTAAATTTGATAGAATAGTCTGGAATGGGCGATCTAACCTTTTACCCAACAGTCTGTTTTTAGTTTTGAAGACATGTGACAACTTAAATCAGGTTTAAAGACAAGAGCCGCATGCGGCCCGAAATTGCTCACCTGAGGACTATTGTGTTATATATTACTCAATGAAAAATGAACTTTGTCATTTCATGTATGTGGACTGTTGCATGAAGAAGTAATTCGGAATCTGTTTGTCATTATTACTATTTGAGCAAAAGGGGAAAATATGGCAATGATATAAATAGTGCTAATAAAGGGTCACTTAAACAATATTCATTCAAAATATTATTGAATTCTGACAATGGTTTCAGAGAAGCAATTGTTTGTTTTTTTAAAAATCCATTATAAGTCTATGTAAAACTGATAAGCCCTGGGGCAGGGCCATTTTTGACCATGGGGACATGATTTGAACAATTTTGGTAGAGGACCATAAGGCAAAGCTAGATGCCAAATATAAAAGGTCTGGGCCTTACGGTTTCAGAGTAGAAGACTTTTAAAGGTTTTCCTATATAAGTCTATGTAAAACTGATAAGCCCCGGGGCGGGTCCATTTTTGACACAGGGGTCATGATTTGAACAATTTTGGTAGAGGACCATAAGGTAAAGCTAGATGCCAAAAATAAAAGGTCTGGACCTTATGGTTTCAGAGAAGAAGATTTTTAATGGTTTTCCTATATAAGTCTATGTAAAACTGATGATGTAAGTACGGAAATTGACCACGCCCTCTGGCGGCCATGTTTTTTGACGGATCATAATTCTTTGAACAATTTTGAAAGTATATTAATTGAGAAACATTTTGGTGAAAACCAAATTGAAATTGGACCAGTCGTTCTTGAGAAGAAGATTTTTTAAGATATTGTGCATGGTTGCCATGGCAACAAGACTGATTGCCCCTTCCACTTTGTTTTTAATAATTATTAAAGCTCACAACTACAGTATGTATTTGACCAAGTTTGGTTAAAATTGGGCAATTGGTTTCAGAGAAGAAGTTGTTTGAAACAAATTGTGAACGGACGACACCGACGTACGCCGGACGGCGACCGATCACAATAGCTCACCTTGAGCACTTTGTGCTCAGGTGAGCTAAAAAGCAAAACGTGCCTTAAGTTTTACTTTCAGCCTGTTATAGGCTACCATCTACAAGTTGTACAATAAGATAGCAATGAGTCGGTATCATACTCCTTGTATTTAACTGTTAGTACATTTTTGTATTTTACTCTGATGTACAGTAGTTCTAGAATCAGAATGGCAAACAGTTTGGATCCAGATCAGGCCCCACATTTTGTAGAGCCTGATCTTGATCCAAATTGTTTGCGAAGAATATCAAACCAAGTTACCTCATATTTAATGGCTTGAATACTTACCCGGTGATGCACAATTAAGGTCGACTGGACTACATGGCCTGGAATGAAAACAATACATCTATTATAAACTTGCATTGATACCCCATATATATGCATTTTTATGCCTTTAATGTATTACTTCACTGGAGAAAATGGGTCCACTTTAAACAGTGTGTATATTTCCTATACTTTAGCAGATTAAACAATTTTAGCTTAAACCATTACCCCATAGCTTGTTTCTAGTTTTGAAAACAAGTGACCACTTAAATCAGGTTGAAGCATTGAAGCAGAATGAACCTTAAAGCGACTCGCAACCAGATGGTGCATTAAAAATAGTGATTTGTAAATATGTGTCAAACGCTTATATAAATGGTAAAGAATTAGTTTAAGATAAGAAATTCTGTTTAAAAAATGTATTTCAATAAAAAAAAATATTGGTCTCTGGTGGGATTCGAACCCGGGGCCCGGCATTGGCGGACAGAAGGCAAAATAGGGGAAACCGCTTAGACCAATGGACCACGGAACTATCCGTTTATCTCGGATCGATTTAACGTATTTCAATGTGTAGCGATCGAAAGTGCATACAACTTCACAATTCGGCTCGGGTTTATGTCTGAGCCCGTGTAGAGAAGCAACAACAACAACTATACCGTTAGCTAACGCTATAGAAAAACGATGGAAAATATCTAAAAATCTAAGAGTCGGTGACGATTCTTGAGACTTTTTTTGGACCGATCATATTTTTTTAATTTCAGAAGCCAAATAATGCCACAAATTTGCTTTTATTTGAGTATTTTATTTTATTTTGACAAGTACACCATCCGGTTGCGAGTCCCTTTAAGGCACATTCTGCTTAACCTTCAGCCTGCTTTAAGCTAAAGTATGTAAGGATAAAGCAATA
This sequence comes from Gari tellinella, assembly GCA_922989275.2. NCBI lineage: Eukaryota > Metazoa > Mollusca > Bivalvia > Cardiida > Psammobiidae > Gari > Gari tellinella. The sequence continues at coordinate 26,896,301 of OV277862.1, forward strand.
TTTTCTAATAGTACACAATCATAACTTGAACAAGAGCCGTATACGGCCCTAATCGCTCACCTGGGAAAGTTGATGTAATTGGAACATATCTTGGAAAGCTGAGAAATTATGACAATATGATTGTGCCAATTGCTGATTGGATGATGCTGAGTGCAGAATAACTAAGCTTAGGGTACTGTGGTTTCAGAGAAGAAGATTTTTTAAGCTTTTTTTTTTTTTTGAAAATCTATTTTTAGCTCCTAGCTGTGACCTAGATATGCAATGGACCGGAACCATTTGAACAATATTGGTAAAGTATACCTCTAGAAGTTACACCATGCCAAATATCAAAGCTCTAGCTATATTAGTTTCAGACAAGAAGAGGCTTGACGATTTCACTTTTTAACTCTATGTAAATTTGTGATCCCCGGGCAGGGTCATATTTGACCCCAGGGACATAATTTGAACAATCTTTATAGAGGAACTGAAGATGATGCTTTGTGCAAATTATCTAAGCTCAGGGTACTGTGGTTTCAGAGAAGAAGATTTTTTAAGTTTTTATTGAAAAAAAAATCTATTTTTAGCTCCTGTGACCTAGATATGCAAACGGACCGGAACCATTTGACCAATATTGGTAAAGTACCTCTAGAAGTTACACTATGTCAAATATTAAAGCTCTAGCCATATTAGTTTCAGAGAGGAAGAGGTTTGAAGATTTCACTATATAACTCTATGTAAAATTGTGACCCCTCGGGCAGGGTCATTTTTGACCCCAGTGACATAATTTGAACAAGCTTGATAGAGGACCTATAGATGATGCTTTGTGCAAAATATCTAAGCTCAGGGTACTGTGGTTTCAGAGAAAGGGATTTTTTAAGATTTTATTGAAAAAAATCTACTTTTAGCTCCTGTGACCTAGATATACAACAGACCGGAACCATTTGACCAATATTGGTAAAGTATGTCTAGAAGTTACACCATGCCAAATATCAAAGCTCTAGCTATATTAATTTCAGAGAAGAAGAGGTTTGAAGATTTCACTATATAACTCTTTGTAAATTTGTGACCCCCGGGGCGGGATCATTTTTGACCCCGGGGACAAAATTTGAAAAATCTTGATAGAGGACCTGTAGATGATGCTTTGTGCAAAATATCTAAGCTCAGGGTACTGTGGTTTCAGAGAAGAAGCTTTTTTAAGTTTTTATTGAAACAATCTATTTTTAGACCATTTGAACAACTTTTAAAGAGGACCATATAAGGATCATTCCTGCCAAGTTTGGTTAAAATCCATCCAGTAGTTTAGGAGGAGATGTTGTTTAAAGAAATTGTTGACGACGAACTGACGGACGAACGAAGACGGACAGAGAACAGAGGATGATCAAAATAGCTCACCTTGGCACTACGTGCCAGGTGAGCTACAAATTGGAACTATTTTCTTTAATAGAGGAATAAGTGGATGCGAAAAAAGGCGTATTTATGGGGTAATGGATTAAACCAGGCTGAAAGTAAAGCAGAAACTAGGGGGTAATAGGATAATATAGGAGTTTTCTGCTTTACTTTAATTTAACCAATTTATCTGTCCTAACCATTTTCTCCATAGTCAAAAGTAATAAACACCTTTACCAAACTTTAAGACAGAATACAGCTTAGTTTAAACATATTTTATTTCAATCATACATGTATATGTTACAGTCAATCTGTGTAATAAGTCATTAAGCGTAATGGCTAGAATTTTCCGTGGCATTACGCGTAATGACTGTTTCACTTAGTCATTTCACTTAATGACTAAAATCTTCAGTCATTTCACTTAAAAACCAGCATAAAAGGAAAGCTGCTGAGGAAGCTCCTTTTGGAGCTTTCTGTTTCTGTTCACATGCACATCTATGTTACATGTGCAAACACTCCGCCCACTTGTAAGGTTGTGGCTTGAAAGCTGTAGGAGGAGTTAGCCGGACAAAGTATCGACAGTATGTGTAATGAACGAACGAATCACTTAATTAGATTATTTTTTTAGTTTAACCCATTACCCAATAAATACGCCTTTTTACGCCTTTCATTTATTCTTTCTCTGAAGAAAAGAGATCAGATTTCTACAGCTATGAACATCTTTTATAAGAATTATGTTCTATATTTTAGTAGATGATAGCTTAAAGCAGGCTGAAAGTAAAGCAGAATGTGCCTTATGGCACATTCTGCTTTACTTTCAGCCTACTTTAAGTGTTCACATATCTCCAATACTAACAAGAGCCGTATTCGGCCCTAAATCGCTCACCTGGGACCGTTGGTGTAAATGTAACATATCTTGGATCGAAAGCTTAGAAATTATGACAATATGATTGTGCCAATTGCTGATTGGATGATGCTGAGTACAGAATAGCTAAGCGTAGGGTACTGTAGTTTAAGAGAAAATTTTTTAAGCTTTTTATTTAAAAAAATCTATTTTTAGCTCCTGTGACCTAGATATGCAACAGACCAGAAACATTTGAACAATATTGGATTGGTAAAGTATACCTCTAGAAATTACACTATGCCAACTATCAAAGCTCTAGCTATATTCCCGGCTGTACTTTTTCCTAGGTTTTATGAAAAAAAAACATGGAAAAAACCACGGAGTATTCGGACGGTCATATTACAAAAACCTTGGAAAAAAAGACGAGAAAACCTTAGAAAATACAAGACCTTGGTTTTTACATGGTTTGACAAAATACCTCGGAAAACTTTACGAGGAATCCTTGTAAATTATTTAATTTCCAAGGTTTTCTCCAAAAAACCACGGAAACAAAAAACCTCGGAAAAGTTTACGAGGAATCCTTGTAAAATATTTACTCTGTTATTTCCGTGTTTTTTTTCTAAAAACCACGGAAATGTTAGAACCATTTTACGTGGTTTCGACAAAATACCATGGAAAAGAATACGAGGAATAGTTAACTACTAGTGGGTGGGGTACCACATGCTTTTGTTTGTATCATGTAAATATCCAAGATATATTATGATCATGATAAAATTGTATTTATGTAAGTTATGTCACTTACCATGAATCTTTTGTCAGGAGTCTGAACTGGTTTGGAGTCTTTAATTTTTGCCACATTCACATTTTAAAGTATAGATAAACAGACAACTTAAATCTCTTACCTCTGATTGTTGTGAGCTGGTGTCCTGGGTGTGTATAATATTCACTGTTTTGTGAAACTTACAATTGTAGCAAATATTACGAGGTGCAAATTGTTTAAGTTATTATTTTACAAGGATTTTCCGTGCTAAAAAATGGTTAAGTTCTTATTTCCGAGATTGTTCCGTGTTTATTTTTGCCAAAGTCCAATTTTTCCGAGCTTTTGCCAAGGTTTTAAGAGTTTCCAAGGTTTTTTCTTGATATTTACGTGGTTTTTTTGTTCATAAGCATGCATAAACCTTGGAAATGTTGGATGACTAAACAAAAACCTTGGAAATTGTTACGAATAACCATGGAACTTTTAGAATTCCATGTAAATTCCACGTAAATTATTCATATTCCATGGAAATTTTACACTGAACCTTGGAAAAAGTACAGCCGGGTTAGTTTTAGAGAAGAAGAGGTTTGAAGATTTCACTTTATATTTCTATGTAAATTTGTGACCCCCGGGCGGGGTCATATTTGACCCAGGGGCATAATTTGAACAATCTTGATAGAGGACCTGAAGATGATGCTTTGTGCAAAATATCTAAGCTCAGGGTACTGTAGTTTCAGAGAAGAAGATTTTTTAAGTTTTTATCAAAAAAAAAATCTATTTTTAGCTCCTGTGACCTAGATATGCAACGGACAGGAAACATTTGAACAATATTGGTAAAGTACCTCTAGAAGTTACACTATGCCAAATATTAAAGCTCTAGCCATATTAGTTTCAGAGAAGAAGAGGTTTGAAGATTTCACTATATAACTCTATGTAAATTTGTGACCCACAGGGCGGGGTCATTTTTGACCCAATGGACATAATTTGTACAATCTTGATAGAGGAACTGAAGATGATGCTTAGTGCCAAATATCAAAGCTCAGGGTACTGTGGTTTCAGACAAGAAGACTTTTTAAGTTTTAATCGAAAAAATCTATTTATAGCTCCTGTGACCTAGATATGCAACGGACCGGAAACATTTGAACAATATTGGTAAAGTACCTCTAGAAGTTACACCATGCCAAGTATCAAAGCTCTAGCTAAATTAGTTTCAAAGAAGAGGTTTGAAGATTTCACTATATAACTCTTTGTAAATTTGTGACCCCCGGGGCGGGCCATTTTTGACCCCAGGGACATAATTTGAACAATCTTGATAGAGGACCTATAGATGATGCTTTGTGCCAAATATCTAAGCTCAGGGTACTGTGGTTTCAGAGAAGAAGATTTTTTAAGTTTTTATTGAAACAATCTATTTTTAGCTCCTGTGACCTAGATATGCAACGGACCGGAAACATTTGAACAACTTTCAAAGAGGACCATATAAGGATCATTTCTGCCAAGTTTGGTTAAAATCCATCCAGTAGTTTAGGAGGAGATGTCATTTAAAGAAATTGTTGACGACGGACGGACAGACGACGACGGACATAGCACGATCAGAATAGCTCACCTTGGCACTTTGTGCCAGGTGAGCTAAAAACAGGCTATGGTGTAATGGGTTTAGGCAGGTGACTGCTTTTAGCAAGGTGAAGGTAAAACTTTACTTTATTTTACTTTCACTTTGCTTTAAGATACCACCTGTCTTTCATACAATCAATTAGCCTTATTTAAGTTGTCGTTATAGAGGGGCTTTACTGTATAAACACTTACCCAGTTTCATCAACCTTGAAGAGTCCGTCAAATAATGGGTTTGCTGAATTCGAAGACTCTAGGGACAAAGACATTCCATTTGAGATCACTTCACTAGAATCATCAGCGATGACACCACTAGAGTAACTGGAAATAAAACAGCAGAGATCTGTGGACACATTGGTTCAAACATTTACAGTAAAACCTCACTAATATCACCAATAAAATGAAGGTTAGTTGGTTCTATGAAAGGAAGGTGACAGCTTAAAGCAAGGTGAATATAAAACAGAAAGCTCCTAAAGGAGCTTTCTGTTTTACTTTCACTTTGCTTTAAGCAGTCACCTACCAAAAATCGCCTAACTATAAATTAACATAATTTATTGGTTGTAATTGAGAGGTTTTACTGCATAGGAAAAATCAAAATAGAAGAGCACAACTCACAGCACATACCAGAACTTGATTAAAGCATGACCATTCAAGTTATCCCATAAATACATATTTTTATGCCCTTAATTTATTCCTCCACTGAAGAAAACAGTTCTACTTTTTACAGTCATGAAAATAAATCTAAGAAAATTTTCTATGTTCTAGCAGGCCAAAAGTAAAGCAGAATAAATATGTATCATAAGTAATATTTTCTTTACTTTAGCTGGTGTTAGCTTAAAGAAGACTGAAAATAAAGCAGAATGTAACTTCAAGTGCATTCTGCATAATACTTTCAACCTGTTTTAAGTGGTCTCCTATGATGGCTATCTTCAATACTAGAACAAGAGGGCCTGAAGGCCCTGATATCGCTCACCTTTTGTATTGAAGCCTGATAGTTTTACCTTTCTGTTTCACCCGTTTTATCTAAATCCATTCAAATTTGCAGTATAGCATGTAAACAATTTTGGAATACAACCTCATTATTCTACTTTAGTAGAGTACATCAAGGGCAGGTAACCTAAGAGTCTAAACAATACTGAAATGAAGCCTTTTCTAGCATTTCAAAGTATATCAAGGGCACATAACTATTGCCAAAATGTTTAGATTTCAACAATAATTGCACTCCTTCCAGAACTTATAGCTTTATACTTTGTGTGCAATTATAATTAAAATCCATTGAAAACTGTAGTGGCAAGAGTGTAAACGCTGTTCAATATGGCATTTTCAGCAATTCAAGGGCAGATAACTCTTGATCTATTGGTCTGATTTCAACCATAATTGCACTTATTTGAACTCTTATGGTCATATACAATCTGAGCAAGTTTGAGAAAGATTGGATAAAAATTGTTGCCTCTAGAGTGTAAACATTGTTAAATATGGCATTTTCAGCAATTCAAAGGTAGAAAACTCTTGACCTATTAGTCTGATTTCAACCATAATGATTCTCATAATTATGAACTCTTATAGTCATATACAATCTGAGCAAGTTTGAGACAGATTGGATAAAATTTGTGACCTCTAGAGTGTAAACACTGTTAAATATGGCATTTTCAGCCATTCAAAGGTAAATAACTCTTGACCTATTGGTCCAATTTAACTAAAATCTAACTCATTCAAACTCTTATAGTAATATACGATCTTGACAAGTTTGAGAAGGATTGGATAAATATTGTGGCCTCTAGAGTGTAAACACTGTTAAATATGGCATTTTCAGCAATTCAAAGGTAGATAACTTTTTGACCTATTAGTTTGATTTCAACCATAATCGAACTCATCCAAACTCTTATAGTAATTAGGCTATCAGCTGGCTAAGTAAAGTTTTCGTCCCCCTCACCCCGAAAGGTAGAAAATTTCCACATATACCATGATTTAGTATGCATATAGGCGACCCCATTTAGGGTGGATGACAAGCCTGAAAGTGGTGCAGATTTTTTTATTCGGCGTTTCCATGGCAACCGCTCAGTTTTACACTGTGTTTGAGGAAAACCAATGTAACTTGGTCAATTTTTGTAATAGAAGAATGAAAATAGTACAGTGATGAAGCTTAGACATTGCGCTTTAATAACATGAGAGTTTGTGTTAATTATCTCATTTGCATACTTATGAATATTAATGAGAAGTTTAAAAAACTCATAAAAATAGGGAAAATAATATCAAAATCATACTTTCAACTAACCATTAAACACACTCAAAGGACACAAAAGGTGCCAATGTTGCATAAAAAACATATCTGAACATTCCTTGAAAGAATGAGCTAGGTTTGATTAAAAACTATCTACTGTATATGCCCCAGATTCCGTTTCCATGACAACTGTCCATTTTTGACACAGAAAACATGACAATCACTTAAATTTACATCACACTCCAGGATTTTAAGCCATTGTATCTTTGTTAATTCTTTTTTTTTTATAGAAGAATGAAAATAGTCTTTGTAAATGAGCTCAAACATTTATAATTTATTTAATGAAAAATTATTTTTATTATTTCATCTGCATACTTATGAATATTAATGAGAATATTTGACTAAAGTATAGTTTTCGTCTACATCATCATAGAAAATGATGCATTCATTTAATCTCAACAGTTGAAAGTAGTTCAAAGTCATGTATACACGGTTTATTATACATATTTCAATATCTGTTAATCATTTAGGGTGAATGTCAAGTCTAAAAGCGATGCGGTACTGCTTAAATGTGTGACTGTTTTACCCCAACCACCAAATTTAACATTGCACACCGACATCCTTTCTTATACATTACTGTTTATAAAGCCGCAATAAAAAAAAATACTTCGATTACTGAAATCATTTGTCATAAGATGCCATGCCTAAAGGTGTTAATGGGCTTTCATCCATATTGCCAATAAAATGTTGTCTGCTCAACTTCCTATCTGCTACAGTTTTAACAGTCTTTCAAAGGGTTACTGGACGTTTCATTACCCTATTGCGTTCGCACCTGTCATTTCGCTACCCAGGATGATTTTACCCTTGACCTTTCGCTTCACACAATTTTAATCGTAGTTTGTTTACGCTATATGAGTTATACTTTAAGTTTAGCATAATACACGAGTATATTAAATAGATATATTAATAAATATTACTTTCTTAAATGTGGACCGGTGGCGTCTGCACAAATATTTCTGTCACATTTAGTTTGGATCCAGAGTAGTTTATAGAAATCTCTTCTTTTTATGTCTGTTAGTTAGGATCCAGACTAATAAATAAAACCCTTAAGTTCCGTTAGTGTGGGTCATTATATTAAACTGAAATCTCTCGAAAATATTGCGTCAAAAATTGAAATTATGTCTGTCAGTTAGCTTGTATTCAGATTATGTTTTTGAGTTGGTTTTTTTCTTCCAAAAACACTTATATAGATGTTCAAATGGTTTTGATCCAGATAAATGAATAAAAATCTCTGGTGTGGATGCGTGACGTCTGGATAAAAATTACTTTTGTCAATTAGTTTTGATCCAGACTATCAAAATAATCTATTATATGGTGCTTCCATTGATTTGATCCAGATTAGTGAATAAAATATGTTACATGTATATACACGAGTGTCGTCAGTGCAGATATTTGGTCAAAGTTTGATTTTATTTCTGTAGGTCAGTGTGGTTTCAAATAAGTAAATAAAACTTCTATTGCTCTACGTTAGTTGTGACCCAGATCAGTAAATAAAAAATCCATTATTAAGGCACACAGCACCTGCATATTAGTAAATAAGATATATGTAAAATAAAAGTGGATAGCGAAAAATTCTAGGTAAGGAAAAGACCAGCCGCGAAAGCCACAATGTAGCGAAGATGCTAAGGTAGCGAAAACCAGGTGGCCAAAGGTTTTGAAATCTTTCAAAGCCATTCAAAATTGGTGAAAATGTTGTCTGAGTGACAAAAAACTTGGATCTGGGTTAGATGCAAAGCTACTCGGTGTCTTATGCAGATCCAAGCTGCTTGCAAATTTCACTACATTAGCCTTTTGAAGGATAACGATGAATGAGTGATCACATGGGTAGATGAGTTGGGGTTTACAGTACTGCGATACAAATAGGTCATATAGCGATCAGGGATGATAAGATGAGATGCTGGTGATTTCAGGAAGATGATTTTGGCTTATCCCATTCGTCCGAAGCAGAGCATGGGATCAAAACAACCGATGACATATCAGTTCAGATTTCGATCTGAACACGCTCAGTCAGAAGTACTTAAACAGATCACAAATACGTGGATTAGTCTACATAACGAAAGCCTGTACATCATTTAGAGTTGATGCCAAATCGGAAATCTTTGCAGTTTTACACATTGCAACAAAATATAAATCTACACCGACATTTCTTTTCAGATAAGTCTATTCTGACATTAGCTCATAGTTGCATGTGCTATGTAGAGTGTAGAATGTCTTAAAATTCAAACCGGCAAGAAACGGAGAAGCTCAACTTGATTATATGCCAGTCTGAAAAAGACAAGACCTTGAGAAAGGCTACGTCTCAAGGGATATATACCTTCCTCTGTGCTTTACCTTCTAGAAGGAGGACTGGTGATATAAAATTCGCCGAGACCATAGACAGCTATGTTAAAAGGAGGTCTGAAGATAAGTACAAATTGAAAGAATCTTTGGATGATATTCACTAGCATATGTATATTGGGTGTTATTCAACATACACTACATAGTAAAACAAACATAGCAAGATGGCACATTGACCCTGACACTGATAGTGATGAGAAACCAGGCCCTTCTACATATAATATTCAGAGGAAGTTTTTCAACTGGAAAGAACTGTGTTTATAGTCTTTAAAGTCTTATAAAAAGAGACAAGAATATCATCAATGTGGCAACTTTTGAATTTTGTTCCATATTGGAGAAGAGAACACAGGAAAATAATGACACAGAAATGAGCTGTAGGATTTGTGAGTACAGCAAGCTCATTGCAAATGAGGCCAACTATCACAAAGGCCGTCATAGCAAGTATATCAAGCAAGAAAATGATACAAAAGATTTGTTTGAAGCAGGAAATGTTGAAAGTTTGTTGACTGAAATAACAGCATAACAAGAGGCACATTGGCCATATTTCGCCTACCTGACCAAAGCTGAAAAAAAGAAGTGAAAGATTTATATCCCGGAACGGGTCAATTTTACCCCCAGAGGTATGATTTGAATAATATTGATAGAAAACCAGTGACTGATGATATATGCCAAATATCTAAGCTCTGTGTGCTAGGACTTCAGAAAAGAAGATTTTTAAGTTTTCATGGGAACAATCTATTTTAGTTCCTATGACCTAGATATGCATCAGACCGAAACCATTTCTTTAATACTTGTAAAAGCTATCTGGAAGTGTATATGATACTATATCTAAACTCCGTGTACTAGGGTTTCAGATCAGATGATTTTTTACGTTTCCATTGAAATATCTATTTAAGCTCATGTGACCTAGTTATTCAACAGACCCAAACCATTTCAACAATATTGGTAAAGGACATCTAGCAATGTTCTGTTCCGTTCTGTTCAAAATGTCCCCCATTCCAAATATCAAAGCTTTGACTACATTAGCTTCAGAGGACAAGCTGTTTGAAAAATATAACTCTATGACTCTTTGTAAAACTGTGACCCCCGGGGCGGGGCCAATTTTGACCACAGAGGCAGGGTTACAGATAAGGCGGGTATTGGAGTATTTACCCAATTAAAATTGTGGAAAAAACAATTGTTTTTCACAACAAGGAGTAACAAAAATCAAAGAAATGTAGCAAAAAGCAAAGAAATTTTGGAAAACTAATCAGAATATGAATGATACTCAATTACGAAAGCTCCCAATACCCTATACAAATTGCAAAAACCCAATTCTGTAAAATATCAAGGAGTAAATACCCAATTGCATCAACACCTTATCTGTATAATTTGAACAAACTTAATAGAGAACCTATAGCTGCTGCTATGTGTCAAAAATCTTAACTCTGAACCTTGTAGTTTTTGTTAAGAATTGTTTTCAAGATTTCCTTATGTTTTTTACTTCGGTTGTCATGGCAAACAAACTTCTGCATCGTTTTTATCTATTGGAACAAATTTGAAAGCACTTTATCCAAGAAACATTCCTGTAAAGTTTGGGTGAAACCTGTGAAGTGGTATTGGAGGAGATGCCAATTGAAGCAAGTGTTAACGACAACGGACGATGCACAACGCCGGACACAAGGCCATCACAACAGCTCACCTTGAGCCTTTTGCTCAGGTGAGCTAAAACAGATATGGCAGATAATTTTGGCATAAAACCAGCTCATTCATTCTATGAATGCCCTTTAATACTAGTATTCAATTTACAACATGTCTTCTTGTGACCCCTGGGCCACCAGATTAAGGATTAGTTCGAAAAATGGTTTTGATAAATGTTCATAAATTATATCTTTTTTTCTTACTATCTCATTAATATTCATAGGTATGCAAATTAGATAAAGTGCATCAATTTTCATTAAATTAAAAGCAAATGTTTAGGCTCTATTGAAAATTTATTTTCATTCTTTTTTTCACAAATAACGCCAAAGATACAGTGGCTTTCCTGAATCAATAATGAAATCTATGTGGACCTGTTGTCATGGGAATGGAACTCGTGGTACGTGTGATCAAAGGGTTATGACCCGCAAACCCATGGCTCAATTATTCTAGAAATATTCTCTGATATTTCATAATCACGATTTGCTCTGTTTGTGTCCTTTGAGTCAGTTAAGATTTTACGTACTCAGTATTATTTTAATAGTTTTTTCCCTGCATTTTTAAGGATTTTAATAATCTCATTAATATTCATAAGTATGCAAATGAGATTATTTACATAAATAGTTCATTCAATTAAATGCCAACTTCTAAGCTCTATAACTGTACAATTTTCATACTTATATCACCAAAAGTCAATAAGTTACAGAGGACTTTCTGGAGAATGGGGCAAGTTGAGGAATTGCCATGTTTTCTGTGTCAGAAATGGACGGTTGTCATAGAAACGAAATTTGGGGTATATATGGTGTATAGTTTTAAATCAAACCCAGACCATTCTTTCAAGGAATGTTCAGATATATTTTTTAAGTAAGATTGGCACCTTTTGTGTACTTTGAGTGTGTTTAATGGTTAGTTGAAAGTATGATTTTGATATTATTTTCCCAATTTTTATGAGTTTTTTTAATTTCTCATTAGTATTCATAAGTATGCAAATGAGATAACTTATATAACTTTTCATTATATAAAAGTCCGATGTCTAAGCTTCATCACTGTACTATTTTCATTCTTCTATTACAAAAAGTGACCAAGTTACAGAGGTTTTCCTGAAACACGGTGTTAAACAGAGCGGTTGCCATGGAAACGCCGAATAAAAAAATCTGCACCACTTTCAGGCTTGTCATCCACCCTAAATTGGGTCGCCTATGTGTATACTACATCATGATATAAGTAGAAATTTTCTACCTTTCGGGGTGACGTAGCTCCTTAAATAGAGCTCTTTTTCAACTTGGCTGATAGTCTAATATACAATGTGAGCAAGTTTGAGAAAAATTGGATAAATATTGTGGCCTCTAGAGTGTAAACACTAAAATTGTTCACGACGCACGACGGACATTCAAGGATTGCAAAAGCTCACCCTGAGCTAGCTCAGGTGAGCTAAACAGGCTATGGGGTAATGGGTTTAACTCTAAGATGTGACTACTCATTAGATTCTTCACAAAGCAGTAGCCTCTACTATAACGTTACACCAGAGCAAAGCGAAGACCTAACCCCCGTCAGCAGCTCATTGTAAAATCAAATTCATAATCACAAGATGTAATCTCAAAAACTAACTAACATAAAAGGAAGATAATTCAAGAACAACAATATTGGTGGATAAGAACTCCAGAAAATTCTGTCCATAGACGAACAGACAGATAATGATTCCAAGTATGTCGGGTAACTCTACGTCTAATATATGAGCGCGGATCTGACAAAAGGGGGCTTATGGCTTTCGACGTCATCGTCGATAAATGACGCTTTAAAGTTATGTCATTACTTTGTGTTGTAAACACATGTCTGTTTGATCTGATCGATCTGTTTTGACACTTCAACCCAATTTTTCACCGGTTGGACATAGAGGATGGAATAAACGTTCAACATGAATGGATACAGCGATGTGAGTATACTAGATATGACGATAAGAACGATATTTTATCTAGCAGTGTTGATTTCAGCATTTATAAAATTCAATTACCTATTTAAAGTGAGTCAAGATTAGATCTACTGATTCGCTCTACAGTCATTTCAATATTGATCAATCAAACTTGCCTGAAAACCTGTGTGCGATCGAAGGAATGAAGACAAAGATTCTAGATCTAGTTTTCACTCTTAATTAGAAACCAATTTGCAACATGTAGAGTATTTTAATATAAATTTGTACATAAATTAGATCTAGATCTACCGAGAACTCAAAACATTGTTCGGTTGATTCTATTTCTCTGTTCATAGAGATTCCAAAAATAGATTGCGCAAAAAATGAATCACTTGTAAATGTTACATATAGATCTATTAGCCTAGTCCTGTGAGTTCTATAGTCACTTGTGTGTTCGCAACCACAGACCTTACGTTTCATTGTACACGAGCAATAACTTGGAATTATCTCCGTCGTACAGATCTACGTCTATTTTGTAATGTCGAGATTGGCGACTCGTAAACTGTGATCATGTTAAGGAATCAGGCGCGAGATCGAATCTCGTAGGCCTAGACGAAGCTTTCTGTCTTTTTGTTGCAAAACTCCTTGAAAACAACTTTTTAACTAGCTTGAAACGTCAGGACTAAGTCGGCAGTGTGAATAACAAGTCCGATCGGTTTTTACGAAACTTTATCTACCGGTTTCGGTCCTTCTAGACCTTCATCAGGATACACAAAAATATACAAAACATAGACATGAAGTACAAAATCTCGGTTTAAAATGTCACGTGACTTGATTGTTCTTTTTCTAGAGTTCCTTAACAACATGAAACAAGAGCCCCATGGGGCATATTTCGCTCACCTGAGAAAATAGCTGAAAAAATGGCGATAATAATTTAAGTCCAGGACTGACCTAGTTATGCAACAGACCAGAACAATTTGAACAAATTATGTAAAGTATATTTAAAAGTGTCACCATACCGATAATAAAAGCTCTGGCCATATTAAGATGTTTGAAATTTTCTCTATATAACTCTATGTAAAACTGTGACCCCAGGGGCGGGGCCAATTTTGACCCCAGGTGCATAATTTGAACAAACTTGATAGAGGACCTGTAGGCGATGGTATGTGCCAAATATCTAAGCTCTGGCCCTTGTAGTTTCAGAAAAGAAGATTTTTTAAGTTTTCATTGAAAAAAATCTATTTTTAGCTCCTGTGACCTAGTTATGCAATCGACCAGAACCATTTGAACAATTTTGGTATAGGACATCTAGAAGTGTCACCATACCAAATATCAAAGCTATGGCCATATTAGTTTCAGAGAAGAAGACGTTTGAAAATTTCACTATATAACTCTTTGTAAAACTGTGACTCCCGGGGCGGGGCCAATTTCGACCCCAGGGGCATAATTTGAACAAACTAGATAGAGGACCTATAGGCGATGGTATGTGCCAAATATCTAAGCTCTGGCCCTTGTAGTTTCAGACGAGAAGATTTTTTAACTTTTCGATGAAAAAAATCTATTTTTAGCTCCTGTGACCTAGTTATGCAATTGACTAGAACCATTTGAACAATTTTCGTATAGGACATCTAGAAGTGTCACCATACCAAATATCAAAGCTCTGGCCATATTAGTTTCAGAGAAGAAGACGTTTGAAAATTTCACTATATAACTCTTTGTAAAACTGTGACCCCCGGGGCGGGGCCAATTTCGACCCCAGGGGCATAATTTGAACAAACTAAATAGAGGACCTGTAGGCGATGGTATGTGCCAAATATCTAAGCTCTGGCCCTTGTAGTTTCAGACAAGAAGATTTTTTAAGTTTTCAATGAAAAAAATCTATTTTTAGCTCCTGTGACCTAGTTATGCAACCGACCAGAACCATTTGAACAACTTTCGTATAGGACATCTAGAAGTGTCACCATACCAAATATCAAAGCTCTGGCCATATTAGTTTCAGAGAAGAAAACGTTTGAAAATTTCACTATATAACTCTATGTAAAACTGTGACCCCCGGGGCGGGGCCAATTTCGACCCCAGGGGCATAATTTGAACAAACTTGATAGAGGACCTGTAGATGATGCTATGTGCCAAATATGTAAGCTCTGGCCCTTCCAGTTTCAGAGAAGAAGATTTTTTTAAGATTTCCTTATTTTTTCACTTTGGTTGCCATGGCAACCAGAGTTCTGCATTGTTTTTTATTCTTTGAACAAATTTGAAAGAGCTTGACCCAAGGAACATTTCTGTAAAGTTTGGTTGAATTCTGTCAAGAGGTATAGGAGGAGATGTCATTTGAAGCAATTGTTAACGACGACGCACATACGCACGACGCACATACGCACGACGCCGGACACAGGGCCATCCCAATAGCTCACCTTGAGCCTTTGGCTCAGGTGAGCTAAAAATGGATGCATGGCAACAAAGATGAAATGAAAGATGAATTATAAATGATACAAATTGTTTGTTATTGTCTTTTGTTTTTCCTTAATCTTAAAAATAAGATACAGAAAGCAAACCCATTAGACCTAGATCTATAGATTCTACTCTAAAGCAACACATGCTGTACCCTCGGGCCTGCTGATCCCGAACATAGTCCCATACGCAAGTTGTTTGGATGCGGATGAAACGCCACGTGACTCAACATCTAGATCAAGATCCATCAAGATCCAGCACGTTGGGCGACATTTTTACATTGTTTAAGTGACCTTCAAGCGGACCAGAAATTTAGCATAGATGTCAGCTTCAAAATAGCGACAGTTTAAGCTTATCTAAACAATTTATTTGTTCCAGTAATGGCTACAGTTATGAAACGTGTTATTGCAGACTCTAGATTATCGGCACGCCTAAAAAAAACTAGAGCTCTATACACATGTATATTTTTCAAAGATCTAGAGCTTTATTTCATCTATCATGAACCCGTATTTTACAGGATTTTAAATTTCATGACGCACGTCTAAGTTTTATTTCTATTTCATTAAAAAAAATTTTTAATGTTGATCTTGAAATAAAATCTATGGATTGTGGACATACTTAAATAGTCTACTTTGATTTCAGGATCCACAAACATTGGAGGAGTATTTTGACAGCCTGGTATCTACATCTACATTGCTACCAAGTTAGAGCGTGGTCTATATAACAAGTGTATCTAAAGAGCGTTCAGATGAGGGGAATGGAGATTGAACAAGCTATTTCCACGTTTGACTGCAGCCAAAATGTAACCATTCCACATTATGGAAGACAAATGGGCTCTACCCTGTGTGATTTTATTATTTCCTATTGAACGAACAAGAGTCTATCGAAAAGAATGGCTCAGTGATAATGGACCCAATGCCGTCAACAGCATGCTTGACTGGGTGTTGGAGACTATGCCAAGGATGATCCAACTGTTCCAACATGTACCCACCTCGCAGCACAGGTAATTACAGAAAATCACTTCTACTTGCATGTATTTTTAAACTTTGAATCCGGTAATGCCGTATGCGTATAAAACATAGACAGATGTAGGTTCTCACTGTACCGGGTTTGGCCCCCGGGGTCCCAGTTTAGCGGACCTGGAGTCACCGGTTGTACAACCATGAAGGCACCAGGGACGACCGGGAATTTTCAGGATGAACCGGCTCAGGCCGACAATCAGCACCGGATTCATTCAAATGTTTAATACAACCGGGGGTCACCGGGACTGATAACCAGAACCGGCTTAATCCGGGCACATCCAGAGCTTTACCGGCACATCCGGGGCAGGTCCTGGTCTCTACCGTGAACAACCGGGGTGTTGGCGAGCATATACATTTTTAAAGAAAATGCAATGTTCTACATTTTTTTCTATCGGTTGCGGTTCGACGGTCTAGAATAGTTTCGTCTTCTCTATTGTATATAGAGTAAATATGATACAATTAAACAAAGATGTTTTTTTTCTAAATAAATGGCTTCGTCCTTAAGAAAGCCTTTATGTCTACTACAAACAGTATGGATCCAGATCAGACGCCGGGCAAACTTATTGTCACTCAAATTAAAACTAAGTTTTAACAGTGTACAGCATTATGATGATCTACGTGTATTGATTTGCGTTTGCATTTCATCTCATTTACCCAGATAGACAAAAGATAACTGATGCTAAACCACGTTTTCCCAGGTTCATGTAATTTCCAGCGAACACCGGGTAAAGTCGGCGCGCCACCGGTGAATAATCGGGGTAGAACAGGACGACACCGGTGGTCTTCGGGTTACTACTGGAGACGACTGGGGTTATACCGGGATTAACCGGGAACAAACCAACCCTGCACCGTAATTGTACCGGAATTAACCGGGATATCCTGGGGAGATCCAGCTTCACAACCGGTGATTTACCGGGGGAGACATCAGGAAATGAGAACGAATTTTTTCGTAAAATAATGTTCCGGTTGCTCCCGGTTCACCGGGCCTTGTTACCGGCTATCTTTACCGGGACGTATTCAGGACCAGCACTGTGACTTTATATTTACAATGAAATTACCGATCTATGGAGAGGTCGTCGTTGTCCCAAATTATGATAGTATGATGCTTAAACTTGGAACTAAAATAAAACTATGCAGTATGCATGTGTCTGTGAACCGTTTGACTCTAGATAAATAGCCCAGTTACACTGTTTCTCATATGAGTATTATCCTGTATGGCAAAGTACATGTACCGGTACATGTATATTCTCTTAGCAGAGACATAGAGTATATAAATATCTGCTAATAGTCATGCATACCGTGTTTACAAACAATTATAAGCAGCAAATTTAAGCCCTTTTCTGACCATTTTATTTTTGATATGTTTTTCGCTTTCTTTCAGGCATTACCAGTACATGTATATGTATTTCAAATAAGGTGTTGACCCTCCTGAGGTAGTGATCTTTGGTGAGAATAATAGGGGGCGGAGTCGACCATCAACACGCCAGGTTATAACAGCGTCTTCGGGGACGTTTTGCCAAATGTGATTTTTCCAACAGGACTATTACTAGAGAGTCAGGCCTATCTGTACCGTGCTGTTCGACCCTATGTGACTAAGACATCACATGTCCTGTTCCATAATGTGCACAGTAAAAGTCATGAAACATGAACATGTCTCCATTTTCCATTTCTGCATAGAATCAGTGATACATGCTTGTTGTACATGTTGTCTGCCTGTCTCTCTCTGACTATTTCTGCCTGTCTGTCTCTCTGTCTCACTCTCTCTGTCTCTCTTTTTCTTCTTACACCCTTCTATCAACCTTGACTAAGTTGTAATTAACCCTTATCCAGTCGATAAAATTGACGCTCGCTAAATATCTTATCTAATTCAATTTTCAAGGTCGCTCAAAGTTGGTAAAATATAGCCTAACAGCTTGGATGCGATAAGACCCTGAGTTACTCGGCATTTCAATTGGATCCCAAGCTCTTTGCCTGTGGTGTTATGGCCACTATCGACCGGATAAGGATTAGAAATAACGTCCTTAGTTCAAATAGTAAAGCAATAATGCCGAGTATTGCAACGACGTTCTTTCCTTACTTTTGACGTCATGACGTTGTTGTCTATTATTGTGATTACCTATTGATGGGTGCACGAAAATCGACGTCATTTTGTTAAAAATCAATATTTTTGAAAAAATCTTTCAGATTTTAATTAAACAAGAGCCCCATGGGGCATATTTCGCTCACCTGAGAAAATAGCTGAAAAATTGGTGATAATAATTTAGGTCCAGGACTGACCTAGATATGCAACAGACCCGAACAATTTGAACAAATTATGTAAAGTATATTTAAAAGTGTCAACATACCGAATATAAAAGCTCTGGCCATATTAGTGTTAGAGAAGAAGACGTTTCAAATTTTCTCTATATAACTCTATGTAAAACTGTGACCCCAGGGGTGGGGCCAATTTTGACCCCAGGTGCATAATTTGAACAAACTTGATAGAGGACCTGTAGGCGATGGTATGTGCCAAATATCTAAGCTCTGGCCCTTGTAGTTTCAGAAAAGAAGATTTTTTAAGTTTTCATTGAAAAAAATCTATTTTTAGCTCCTGTGACCTAGTTATGCAACCGACCAGAACTATTTGAACAATTTTGGTTAAGGACATCTAGAAGTGTCACCATACCAAATATCAAAGCTCTGGCCATATTAGTTTCAGAGAAGAAGACGTTTGAAAATTTCACTATATAACTCTATGTAAAACTGTGACCCCCCGGGCGGGGCCAATTTCGACCCCAGGGGCATAATTTGAACAAACTAAATAGAGGACCTGTAGGCGATGCTATGTGCCAAATATCTAAGCTCTGGCCCTTGTATTTTCAGAAAAGAAGATTTTTTAAGTTTTCAATGAAAAAAATTCTATTTTTAGCTCCTGTGACCTAGTTAGGCAACTGACCAGAACCATTTGAACAATTTTCGTATAAGACATCTAGAAGTGTCACTATGCCAAATATCAATGCTCTGGCCACATTAGTTTCAGAGAAGAAGACGTTTGAAAATTTCACTATATAACTCTATGTAAATCTGTGAACCCCGGGGTGGGGCCAATTTTGACCCCAGGGGCATAATTTGAACAAACTTGATAGAGGACCAGTAGATAATGCTATGTGCCAAATATGTAAGCTCTGGTCCTTCCAGTTTTTGACAAGAAGATTTTTTAAGATTTCCTTATTTTTTCACTTTGGTTGCCATGGCAACCAGAGTTCTGCATTGTTTTTAATTCTTTGAACAAATTTGAAAGAGCTTGACCTAGTTATGCAACCGACCAGAACTATTTGAACAATTTTGGTTAAGGACATCTAGAAGTGTCACCATACCAAATATCAAAGCTCTGGCCATATTAGTTTCAGAGAAGAAGACGTTTGAAAATTTCACTATATAACTCTATGTAAAACTGTGACCCCCCGGGCGGGGCCAATTTCGACCCCAGGGGCATAATTTGAACAAACTAAATAGAGGACCTGTAGGCGATGCTATGTGCCAAATATCTAAGCTCTGGCCCTTGTATTTTCAGAAAAGAAGATTTTTTAAGTTTTCAATGAAAAAAATTCTATTTTTAGCTCCTGTGACCTAGTTAGGCAACTGACCAGAACCATTTGAACAATTTTCGTATAAGACTTGTGTTTCCAGTGTTATAAAGGGTTTAGGCTAAGTCTGTGCATCTGAATCAAGCATTTGATTGGTCAGATTTGATTGATCACATATCCTTGGGGTTTATCCTTACCTATGACATTAACAAGAACACTGCAGGGACCCAATGCAAAGACAAAGCACAAACCAAACAATATATCTCTGAGTCCAGCAGGGCATAAAAGCATGAAAAATCATCAAACAGCTACCAAAAAATGCATCTTTTGTATCATGAAAAAGCTAAATGTGATATTTGGTTAACCTTTAACCCCATAGCCTGTTCCTAGTATTGAAAATAGTTGACCACTTAAAGCAGGTAGAAAGTAAAGCAGAATGGGCCTTAAGATGTATTCTGCTTCAATTTCAGCCTGGTTCAAGCTATATTCTGCTAGGATATAGAAAATATTCCTTATGATACATATTCATGACTGTATAAAAGGGAGCTATTTTCTTCAATGGGGGAATGAATTAGAGGAGTAAAAAGGCGTATTTAATGGGTAATGGGTAAAAGCTTACAATAGGTACAATAGAATTAAATTTACTGTTCGGCAACAAGATTTTCTTTCATTTTTGTTTCTTTTCTAAAAAAAGGGTTAACTTATTCCCAAATATGCTATTTTTTTATTTTTAAAGATGAATGACCACTTAACCCATTCCCTCATAAAGACGCCTTTTTACGCCTTTCAATTTATTCCTCTACTGGAGAAAACAGTTCCAAATTATACAGTGATGAATCTCTATCATAAGAAATATTTTCTGAATTCTAGCAGATGACGGCTTAAAGCAGGCTGAAAGTAAAGCAGAATGTGCCTGAGGCACATTCTGCTTTACTTTCAACCTGCTTTAAGTGACCACCTGTTTTCAAAACTAGAAACAGGCTATGGGGTAATGGGTTAAAGCACTCTGCTGTCCTTTCAGTCTGCTTTAAGCTACCTTTTGCTAGGATAAAAAAATAGAATGTACATGTATCTTTAATAGTGCATATTCATGACTGTTAAGTGAAACTATTTTCTTCAGTGGAGGAATACATTAAAGGCATTAATAGGTGTATTTATGATATAATTTGGTTACAATTTGGTTTCAATTAGAACTAGTGGATAGCTTTCATTGAAAATAAATCAATGTTTTCCCCATTCCCCTCCACTTCCATGAGGCACTACCACACACCATAGGATTTGGTGATAAAATGAGTGAGAAAATGTTGTATTTGTTCCGTTTACTCCCTCTATCTGGAGCCCTGTTTCCCTATTAACGGATTGTGCTAAAATTATTATATCCATTGCAATCAGTTTGGAGTCAGATCAAATGCCGGGTAACTCTACGTCTAACTAGGCTCTAAACTGTTTGCTAATTCAAGTTAAAATAAATCATTAGAAATTTCAAAACAGTCTAAATTTCATTCTATTGCATTGCGTTAAATGTTTATTTTCCATTTTAACGGGAAAGAATAGCATCTTCTACCCTGTAAGTATTACAAACACAAACATCCATGCTCTATCAACATAACTTTAAAATATGTCTCCTGATCTAAGATTGGTCTCAAAGAGGCAATTCTATGAGTAGCCATAACATAGGGCTTGACTGAGATATAACTGTCACTGTTCAATTCATTTATCTGAAGTCCTGATGAATACATATGGAGATCACGCACAGTAAAACCCCTCTATTACGACCACTAAACTGTGTAGAATATTTAAGTGTTTAAAGTAGATGATTGCTTAAAGCAAGGTGACAGTAAAACAGAAAGCTCCTTCAGGAGCTTTCTGTTTTACTGTCACCTTGCTTTAAGCAGTTCCCTGTCTATTATACAATCAATTAGCCTTTGTTTAGTGGTGGTAATAGAGAGGTATTACTGTATTTACATACCCTTGGCCAGCATTTCGGCATAGAATGTCAGCTTCTTCTTTATCCAGATCATCACTCCAGCAGAGTTGTTTGTATGTCTCACTATAGAAGTCAAATACTTCTACAGGTCCAGCACTTTCTGGAACTATCACTGTAAATAAGAATATTAACATAAATGTATTATTATTTTGGATCATAGATCTGGGTCGGAATAACTAAAGATGTGATATGGAGTCCAGCCCTTTTTATGCCATATTTTAGACTGATATTTGGTGCCATTCCCAAGCAAAAAAAGAACACTTTTTGCATGACAAAAAACCTTGTTTTGCCAAAAAAATTGTAAAAATTGATGTATAAATGCCTCCCCCCCCCACAAAGGTCCATTTTCAATGCAAAATTTCCCCATCTAAAGGCCCACCATACTTCTCCAAGACCATGAAACAAGGGCCACTATGGTCATAATTTGCTAACCTGGTACATCATGTAAAACTTGACCTATAGATCTGGTGACCTAGATTATGACTGACTGGACATTACGTACATTCAATCTCTAGAGTGTTGTGATTTTTCTATGATTTGACCTACATGAAGTGACCTAGTTTTTTATCTTACATGACCTACATTCAAACCTGAGCTAGATATCGATAAGGTAAACGTGTTGTGCAAGATTCATTAAAATCCAATGAGATTTGTAGCCTCTAGAGTGTTAACAAGGTTTTTCTATGATTTGACCTTAGGTGACCAAGTTTTTGACCCAACATGATCCATATTCAAACTTGACCTAGATATCAATTAGGCCAACATTCTGACAAAGTTGCATTAAAATCCAACCAGATTTGTAGCCTCTAGAGTGTTGACAAGGTTTTTCTATGATTTGACCTTTAGTGACTAAGTTTTTGACCAGACATGACCCACATTTAACATTGGCCTAAATATCAATGAGACAAACATTATGACCAAGTTAAATGAAGATCCCATAAGATTTGTAGCCTCTAGAGTGTTAACAAGGTTTTTCTATGATTTGACCTAGTGACTTTGTTTTTTACCAGAATTCAAAATCGATTTTGAATTTTTACCCACATTCAAAATCAACCTAGATTTCTTTAAGACAAACATTGACATCAAGTTTCATGAAGATAGGACTTTGATGTTGAAAAGGGTTGTTTATTAGTTGTATATTTTTTTTTCTATCTACTTTTTGATATTATCACTAATTTTCCGTTACTCTGTATGTATATGACGTTTTGACGTTAACATGCCAAAACGTTGACAGCATTTTGTTAAGCGTTACATCATTAAATATATAAACTTGAAAAATCCTAACCCTTAAACGTCTGAGAAATTAATTAGTAATAATCTTGTTGGCATTGTTATGTTTTTCTAATAATGAAGACAGGACTAAAAAGAATCTGTCATGTGAGTGGCTCTTCGAGACAAGCTGATCTCAACCTCATCTAGAATAGAAATGGGAAATATTTGGTGACTATCTTTAAATGAGCAATGTTATCTGGCAAGCTGGATGAATATATCAGGTGAGCCGCAGACCAACTTGCTATTTTCATAAGCCGAGCCAGGTAACATTTCTCGTTCAAAGCTAGTAACCAAATATTCTATTTATCCTTGTCACAATAGCACAATATATAAAGAATGATTTTTTAAAGCTAGCCTCATTTTTGTTCTAAGATTCTCATTCAAGAACTAGAAATGTTACTCTAGGAAGGCGTGCTATTATATAGATGACATCACATCCTAGTAACATGAAAAGAAATAAAAGAACTTTTAACAATCTAGTGTTTCTCACTCAGGACACCTAAATGGTGGACAATTAGCTGGAGACTGGTTGTGCATACTCTCAAACACTTTGATTGCAGCGAATATATCGAATAAACGTCGATATACATTGGATTCTGTTAAAAGAGTTTTAGAATACTTTTCCTAACAGCCAGAAAAATAAGCGGCTTGGTGGAAAAAAATAGTTCTGACCTACTGACATAAGAACATCAGTCATGTGACCTACTGAAATAATAAACCAAAGTTTATCCATCAGGAAAATAAGGCATGTGACAGGATAAAAGTTGTTAAGCTCACCAAGGCTTTCAATTCTAGACATGGTTGAGATCAACTTGTCTCAAAGATCGACTCATGACAGACTCTATATTTCTCCACAATACCTTATGCAGTTAAAAACCTCTCTATAATGACCACTAAAGTGGAAAAAATTATTAGGTGTTTTCAACAGGTGACTGCTTAAAGCATGGTGACAATAAAACAGAAAGCTCCTTTAGGAGCTTTCTATGTTACTGTAAGCTTGCTTTAAGCTGTCACCTGTCATTTATCAATCAAGTAGCCCTCGTTTTAGTCCACGTGATAGAGAGGTTTTACTGTACTTACCACAGGCAAACTCATCGGAGGAGTCCTGACAATCTTTTTCTCCATTACATCTCAAGGCATAATCAATGCATTGATGATTAGAGCATTCGTATTTGTTGAGGTCTTGACACGTTTCTGTAACATAAGAGATACACAGTAATTCAGCTGAATAAGATGTTTGAATGAAAAAAGGGAACATTAAAGCAATACTAATTTTTTTTCATGCAACGAAAATCAGTGTAAAAATCAAAGTCTTAGTCACACACTCCAAGTTAACCCATTATCCTATAACTACGCCTTTATATGCCTTCCATTTATTCTTCCACAGAAGAATATAGTTCCGATTCATACAGTCATTGATATGTATCAAAGATAATATTTTCTATACCCTAGACGATTTAATGGGGTAATGGGTTAAATATGTCTATGAAATAGATGCTTATCCTAATAATGAACCAGGTAATATAAACAGTGAGATATGACTATTTACACTCTTAGTTGATACTTACCACAGTCGTTTAAATCTTTATCACAATCATGAGCAGGCACTGTGCACCAGCCGGAATCATCACCAACTCTACAATCTACAAAATAACATCTACCATATAAGCCCGACGCCAGTGGTAAGAGTGAGTAAATCTTAACTTTTCCAATACTGTATACACAGTAAAAAACTCTCAAGGAGAAGTTAAAGACACAAAATGTATACCGCATATGTGGATGGACGGTCTACTAACTTAGGTCGAAGGGCCAGCAGCTAAGAGGCAAATTTTAAGGGCCATTTGTCCAAGTTAAAGGGTCACAAGTGGCCCATTGCTACTATCCGAGCAAACAAATTGGCTTCTTGAAGTCACACTCCTACATATGGACAGATTATGGACATTTGTGTTAATGGGCCATATTTTGAAAACTCATTCTTTACCTCCCTTGAGGCCCTCTGATGTAATTTCTGCTTTTTTTGCGAGCAGTTAAGGGGCCATGACCTTTTAACTGCAAATGGCCCTTGTTAGTTGCATGGACAAACGAATCGATGGACAGACAGATGGACGAGCAGATAGGGCTAAAATAACTTATGCCCCCGGACTGATCCTCGAGGGGCCTAAATATCGGCAAAATAAACTTACCATTCTTATTTATAAGTTGTCTTCAAAACTAGAAACAGACTATGGAATAAATGTTTAAATCCTTATATCGTCGAAGTTTACGAAAACACATACTAATTGAGACAAGGCAATACAGTAATCTTAGAGACAGGAAGGACATTTTTAACTCTTTCAACACCATGGACCTGTTTAAAATATACTTATTACATCTGCAAACAGTGTAGATCTTAAGAATAGATATAGGAACCCTTGGATAACAATCTACACTGTTTGCTACTTTAGATATTTATTAAACTACATAGAATTCCATGCAGACTGGATCATGGTTTGGTAACTAAAATGATCCACAAGGGAGCCTAATCCTCCACAAGAATTACTTATTGTTCAAAAAGTTAAACTATTTAAACGATTATAATTTACACCCTCTAAGAGCACTGTTCTGGGTCCAAGTTTATAAAGCATCTGAGTTGAGTCTGTTATCGTTCTCAAGCATTTGATTGGTCAGATGTGAGCCTAGGCTCACATCTGACCAATCATATTGCTTGAGAACTACTTCAAACCCAACTTGAGTGACAAAAGCTTTATAGGTTATAAAGCGTCTGATTTGAGTCTGTTATCGTTCTCAAGCAATCAAATGCTTGAGAACTACTAACTAACTAAATCCTGAGTTTATTTGTCAACTGCTGCGGGTGTCCCTACAGGGGTAGGCAGCAGACGGCTAGAGTTTCCCACACCTAACCTCCAGGCTTCTCTATTTTGCGGATCAATGCTGTCGAGGCATTCAGTTCAGACTCAAATCAAAAGCTTTATAACCTTGGACCCAGTGTTCTTACTTACAGCACTCAGTCTCATCCTTGTTGTCTTCACAGTCAGCAGTGCCGTCACAGAAATACACCTCAGGAATACAGATATCAGGCTTATCTGGGCACAACTGTTCTCCACTGAAACATGCTGTAACAGAAAAACAAATGGTAGCATCATAGGGTTTAAAGCTGAAATAAAGATTTTAACTTTTGAAATACTCCAATTATCTGGAGTTCTGTAAGTAATACAGTTAATTGCTTAAAGCCATGTTTGTTACTATTGAAGTATTTTTTACATATTTTATTCTATCAGTATGGCTATCACAGAAATAGCTCCCAGGAATCTATGTAGCAGTCTGACCTAGGCGCAACTATTCTCTACTAAAACATGCTGACTACCAAAAACAGGTTTGTTTCAGCATAATCAATACAAACAGGGCCATATAACTCTGTAAAATACAGAACAATAGTTATGGTTATTATACTGATCCAAGCTATTGGTCACTTTCCATCAGACTACAAATGTATGCTGTTCAGTCTCATATATATGGCCAGAGGCGTAGATGTCCAACAAAATCTTCAAAACTCGCAGTAGGAAATTAGGCAAAACCTGTATTAACCCTTTCCCCCATAGAAGTGCCTTTTAGCACATTAAGTTTATTCATTCACTGAAGAAAAAAGTTCCAATTTATGCAGTCATTAATATGTATCATACAAAATATTTTCTATATTCTAGCAGATGATAGCTTAAAGCAGGCTGAAAGTAAAGCAGAATGCGCTTAAGGCGCATTCTGCTTTACTTTCAACCTGCTTTAAGAGGACATCTATATTCAATACAAGAAACAGGCTATGTGGGAAAGGGTTAAGCAACCACTAAGAATTATGTATATTTACAGCCTATGTACATGTATATATAAGGTGACATTTTAATGCAGAACAACTTTACAGAGGAGAAGGTGTTATTCTTTCCCAATTAATGTACTTACGCTGAAAACTATTATTTCCATTGCAAACAGTTTGGAGCCTGATCAGATGCTGGGTAACCCGTTGTCTGATAAGGCTCCCAACTGTTTGCCACTCAGAGTAACAAGAGTAGTCTGAAATGTCCAAAACTTGCCCCTTTGTACGTATCATTGCGATGCATTTGTGGATCTCTTGTGTTTAAACGGGAAAGACTAATGTCTTCTCCACTGTAATGCAGAAAGCTCCTATAGGAGGTTAGAGTGTATGTTCTGTATTTTCAGCTACTCCTCGTGTCACCTCAACGAAATTTCCACAGAATTATATTTCTTGCCACAACAAAGAAACAAATGCCGGACTAAGGTATATCACTGAGAAATACTATAGAATTGTATAAACCCAGGTCTTGTCCATATACACATGTATACCAAATATAAAAGCAATATCTCAAGGGACATAGAAGTTACAAGCAATTTCTTAAAACTGTTTATGCAATTCACAAAATTGCTAATGTGAACAACAATAAGACAATGACAAAGATGATTATGCCGGAGGTATAGTATAAGCTTGTCTTGTACTTTGTACCGAGTAGCTTAAAATGTTGAAATCTGCATTTTCATGCCAAAGCATAATTTATCCATGACATAATATTATATTTCTACAAAAGAACTCATTTTTAGGTGTTTAATATATTTCTGTGTTATGAACTGCATTTAAATAACATTAACATTAAAATACTGTAATCTTTAAATTTGCAAAAGTAGAAGGGATCGAGTTTTAACTCTTTCAACACCATTGACCTATGACTCATGACATTTGAAAACAGTGTTGACCCAGATCAGAGGGCTCCTAGGAGCCCTCTGATCAGGGTCTACTCTGTTTGCTAATTTAAACAAGTATTTATTAAACTAACTAGAATTCCAATAAGCCTGGTTCATATTTAGGTTATTAAAAAGATCTACAAGGGAACCTTACGATCAAAAAGGGTTGCTTTGGGTTGAAAGAGTAAAAAGTTCTTTAAATTCTCAAATTACAAAAATAATTTGAGACTGTTGAAAGCCGCATATACTGTCCTGTGTTTCAAAATTAGAGTACAATGAACCCCTTACTTACCGGAATGTGAGCAGAGGATACCTGCATACACAGATGAAGAGCTTGAGCACCCAAAAGACACCAACTCACAGGAACCATTGCTGCACGTTATATCCACTGCCTCTGATGGCTTATGTAAGACTTTAATGGGATGGCTGTCAAATCGGCCACTGACAATTAAACAAATGTGATGTATTCAGATTGAGCTGTTTTGGGCGGAAAAGCCAATTTTGATGAGCGCCTTGGTGCGAGTCTGATTGGTTGTTTCCGGCAAAAATGTTGAGAGCTGAATACAACACTCTGTAGCACACTGCCAACTGGTGATGTGTTTATTATATGCCTTGAATACACATCAAAGACAACTAAAAAATTGTTTAAATCATTTTATATCCAGACACAATATTATTTAAAGCAGAAAAAGAGTTCTTGTATGCCACAAAGAATAACGAGGAACTTGTATTTGTACGTAATTGACAACACGCTAAATCGAACAAGAGGGCCTGAAGGCCCTGATATCGCTCACCTGTTGTACTGAAGCCTGATAGCTTTACCTTTCTGTTTCACCCGTTTTAATCTGAATCCATTCAAATTTGTAGTAAAGCAGGTAAACAATTTTGGAATACAACTTCATAATTCTAATATAGTAGAGTACATCAAGGGCAGATAACTAGAGCCTAAACAATACTGAAATGAAGCCTTTTCTAGCATTTCAAAGTAAATCAAGGGCAGATAACTATTGCCACAATGATTAGATTTCAACAATATATTATACTTTGTGTGTGAGTATGATCAAAATCCTTTGAAAACTGTAGTTGATATGGCATTTTCAGCAATTCAAGGGCAGACAACTCTTGAATTATTGGTCCGATTTCAACAATAATTGAACTCATCTGAACTCTTATTGTAATATACAATCTGAGAAATATTGAATAAAAAGTGTGGCCTCTAGAGTGTAAACACCCTTAAATATGGCATTTTCAGCAATTCAAAGGTAGATAACTCTCGAACTATTAGTCCGATTTCAACCATAATCAAACTCTAATGGTAATATACAATCTGAGCAAGTTTGAGAAAGATTGAATAACAAGGGCCATAATGGCCCTAAATCGCTCACCTGGTACACCATGTAAAATTAACCTATAGTGACCTAGATTATGACTGGACATAACCCACAATCAACCTTTAGTGTTAACAAGATTTTTCTATAATTTGACCTAGTGACCTAGTTTTTGACCAGACACAATCCACATTTGATTTTGACCTAGATTTGATGTAGGCAAACACACATTCTGAAATTATTTCATTCAGATCTAACGAGATTTGTAGCCTCTAGAGGGTTAACACTATTTTTCTTTGATTTAGCCTAGTGACCTAGTTTTTGACCCGATATGAACCATATTCGAAATTGACCTAGATATCAATTGGCCAAACATTCTAACCATGTTGCATTAAGATCCATTGAGATTTGTAGCCTCTAGAGTGTTAAAAAGGTTTTTCTAAGATTTGACCTAGTGACCTAGTTTTTGACCTGACATAACCCACATTCGAACTTGACCTACATATCAATGAGGCAAACATTATGACTAAGTTTCATTACAATCCATTGAGATTTGTAGCCTCTAGAGTGTTAACAAGGTTTTTCTATGATTTGACCTTGTGACCTTGTTTTTATCCGGACATGACCCACATTCCAACTTGACCTAGATATCAATGAGACAAACATTCTGATCAAGTTTCATTAAGATCCATTGAGATTTGTAGCCTCTATAGTGTTAACAAGGTTTTTCTATGATTTGACCTGGTGACCTAGTTTTTGACCGGACATGACCCACATTCAAACTTCACCTAGATATCAATGAGACAAACATTCTGACCAAGTTTCATTAAGATCCATTGAGATTTGTAGCCTCTAGAGTGTTAACAAGGTTTTTCTATGATTTGACCTAGTGACCTAGTTTTTGACTGGACATGACCCACATTAAAACTTGACCTAGATTTCATCAAGGCAAACATTGTCATGAAGTTTCATGAAGATCGGATGAAATTTGTAGGCGCTAGAGTGTTAACGAACAATTGTGGACGGACGGAAGGACGGACCACTTCGTGCCAGGTGAGCTAAAAATTGTGGCCTCTAGAGTGTAAACACCCTTAAATATGGCATTTTCAGCAATTCAAAGGTAGATAAATCTGGAACTATTAGTCTGATTTCAACCATAATCGAACTCATCCGAACTCTAATAGTCATATACAATCTGAGAAAGTTTGAGATAGATTGGAAAATAATTGTGGCCTCTAGAGTGTAAACACTGTTAAATAGTGCATTTTCAGCAATTCAAAGGTAGATCACTCTTGATCTATTGGTCCGATTTCAACCATAATCAAACTCATCCGAACTCTTATGGTAATATACAATCTGGGCAAGTTTGAGAAAGATTGGATAAATATTGTGGCCTCTAGAGTGTAAACACTGTTAAATATGGCATTTTCAGCAATTCAAAGGTAAATAAGTCTTGACCTATTGGTCTGATTTCATCCATAATCAAACTCATTCGAACTCTTATAGTAATAAACAGTAATAAACAATCTTGGCAAGTTTGAGAAAGATTGGATAAATATTGCGGGCTCTAGAGTATTAACACTAAAATTGTTGACGACGGACGACGCACATTTAGGATTGCAAAGCTCATCCTGAGCTAGCTCAGGTGAGCTAAAAAGAGGTTGGAGTAAAATACAAGGTGGCTGATACAGACTCTTGTATTTTACTGTGCAGATACATGCGGAAAGGCATATCAAACTTCATAGAGTCGAGTTTCTCGGTGAGTTGATCTTTTTAGAAAGTCCCTTTTTTTCTCCCTATATAACCTTATGTAAAATCTATGTATGACTCAAGTTTTTATAAATTGAGATTTTTGCTAATAAAGTATCAACTTTTTTTCTCGGTCGGTACATACATTTTCACTCCAAATTCACCACACATGTGTCAATGTTTGACTGTACAAAGGATCCATACCTTGTGTTGTTATTTTTCTGCAAATCGGGATATGGCAAATGTATTTTCATCCAACATAAGCCTTTATTTCATTTTGGTAAAATGAGTAAATATGAAGTTTCATGACTGTAGGTGCAGTTGTTTGCTCAGAACAGACTTTAACCTTAACTTTGACCCTAGAGGTCAAGGTTACCAAGCTGCGTGCATCCTTATTGAGACGCATCATGCAGCATATGAAGTTTCATGACCATAGGTGCAGTCGTTCGCTCAGAATAGACTTTCACGCAAAACCTTAATGCTGACCATAGAAGTCAAGGTCACCTAACTGAGGTGCATCGTGGTCTACTCATGGAGGCGCATCAGCATATGAAGTGTCATGACTAGGTGCAGTCATTAGACCTAGCCCTTATAAATTGATATACAGTCTGGACGTGATGCATAAGCCACCATCATTTTGTGGAGGTAAGCTAAACATAAGTGCATGCATAGCAAAAATAAGTGCATAGCTTAAATAAGTGCAGTCGACCCTTCACATTTTTTGTCCCTATAAAATAAGGGCCTACATATTTACTTTCAAAACAAATTGCGGTAGTGGTGTTTCCGTCTAGTAACAGAATTTTCACGCATTTAGCCTTACTTTGTGTAATGCATTGTAAAATGTCTAATGTAAATATGCAAACAAAATATAGGCAGGTATGGTATATGGGTAACTGGTTGAAAACATTATAATAAAATCTCACTAAATAATTATACGAAGGTACATCAGGTAATCAGGTGTAAAATCATTCAAACTTTACCCAGATTGATTTGACTGAATGATGGAGTTCCAGGGATTATCCCCTAACCTTGTTGTTGAGCAAGATAAAATGGCATTTACTACATGAGATGACCCGATAGTAACTCATTTTTTTTAAAGAATATTCTCAACATAAATAATTATTATGGTGTACATTTATGTAAGATTAGTAAAAACAATACCTAGCCTACTTTCACTTTTGACTCACTTTGGGTAAAAAATCGATCAAATAAACAACATTGTCAATAAGTTTCTTCCAACTTTGAAAACAAGCGCTGTCTGCACAGTGCACATATTCTTGTTTACAAGCGCATATGCTAAACTAAGGACATAGAAGTATCCCAAAAACCATAAAATAAGCATATATGCCTATATTCCCGAATTTTACAGAAGTATAGGAGTTATGCTGCGGACAAGATTTTTCAATAATCCAGGTGGTCAAAGTAACCCGAAAGTGGTACCGTATATGCAGTGATTCAGATTGGGCCTACTAACTATAGGACACAATGTCCTAAATGATGATTTTTAATTTCGGCCATTCTGTCCCAAAGAAAAAACAAGAGCCGCATGCGGCCCTAAATCACTCACCTGAGGACTATTGTGTTATATATTACTCAATGCAAAATGAAGTTTGTCATTGCATGTATGTGGACTGTTGCATGAAGAAGTAATTCGGAATCTGTTTGTCATTATTACTATATGAGCAAAATGGGAAAATATGGCAATGATATAAATAGTGCTAATAAAGGGTCACTTAAACAATATTCATTCAAAATATTATTGAATTCTGAATATGGTTTCAGAGAAGCAATTGTTTTAAAAAAAAAATCCATCATAAGTCTATGTAAAATTGATAAGCCCCAGGGCAGGGCCATTTTTGACCATGGAGACATGATTTGAACAATTTTGGTAGAGGACAGTAAGGCAAAGCTAGATGCCAAATATAAAAGGTCTGGGGCTTATGGTTTCAGAGACGAAGATTTTTAAAGGTTTTCCTATATAAGTCTATGTAAAACTGATAAGCCCCGGGGCCGGTCCATTTTTGACACGGGGTCATGATTTGAACAATTTTGGTAGAGGTCAATAAGGCAAAGCTAGATGCCAAATATAAAAGGTCTGGGCCTTACGGTTTCAGAAAAGAAGATTTTTAAAGGTTTTCCTATAAAAGTCTATGGAAAATTGATAAGCCCCGGGGCGGGTCCATTTTTGACACGGGGGTCATGATTTGAACAATTTTGGTAGAGGACCATAAGGCAAAGCTAGATGCCAAATATAAAAGGTCTGGGCCTTACGGTTTCAGAGGAGAAGATTTTTAAAGGTTTTCCTATATAAGTCTATGTAAAATTGATAAGCCCTGGGGCGGGTCCATTTTTTACACGGGGTCATGATTTGAACAATTTTGGTTGAGGACCATAAGGTAAAGCTAGATGCAAAATATAAAAGGTCTGGACCTTATGGTTTGAGAGAAGAAGATTTTTAAAGGTTTTCCTATATAAGTCTATGTAAAATTGATAAGCCCCGGGGCGGTCCATTTTTGACACAGGGGTCATGATTTGAACAATTTTCGTAGAGGACCATAAGGCAAAGCTAGATTCAAATATAAAAGGTCTGGGCCTTACGGTTTCAGAGAAGAAGATTTTTAAAGGTTTTCCTATATAAGTCTATGTAAAACTGATGATGTAAGTACGGAAATTGACCACGCCCTCTGGCGGCCATGTTTTTTGACGGATCAAAAGTCTTTGAACTATTTTGAAAGTTTATTAATTGAGAAACAGTTTGGTGAAAACCAAATTGAAATCGGACCAGTCGTCCTTGAGAAGAAGATTTTTTAAGATATTGTGCATGGTTGCCATGGCAACAAGACCGATTGCCCAACCCACTTTTTTTTAACAATTTTTAAAGCTCACAACTACAGTATGTATTTGACCAAGTTTGGTTAAAATTGGGCATTGGTTTCAGAGAAGAAGTTGCTTGAAACAAATTGTGAACGGACGACACAAACACCGACACCGACACCAACACCGACACCGACGTACGACGGACAGCGACCGATCACAATAGCTCACCTTGAGCACTTAGGCCATAATTAAAGGGCTGGGAGATAAGCAATTATGTAATCAAACATTGTCCGTGCCAAACTCTATTTTCCAGTTAGAAGCACAAACCTTGAATGTGTCATGATTTCTAGTAAAATCCGTCTGGCTACACAAGTGTCACTGTGTGTTCTGTTAATTTCCCTGTTGATATATTACCACAGGGGGCCACGGACAAATTTAAAATGTGTCCTGTTACTATGATATAGTCAATTATTATAGTAGGCTGCTGTTCCCCTGTTTTTGTGTTTCAGGCCCTTGTGGCCGATATTCTGAAGAAGTCGCGGCTTGTCAGCAACATCAAAGACAATAAAAATTTGGTGACCGTGTTCAACCCTAGTGACAAGTAGAGTTCAAAGGGTTAAGATTTTGGTGACCGTCTACAACTTAATGTCGATTACAGTGTCAAACTGCAGCTGCAGATTTTGTCTAGTGTCAGATATATATCTAGATAAATATATATAAGTGAACCCACAGAGTTAGGTCATTGAATCAAAATGGGCGGGGCTCCTCAAATCAGCAGTGATGTTTTAACACCTTGTGTGTAAATCGTGTCTGAGTAACTCAATGTGAAAAGTATCATGTATAGAGAGGATAATTTTGGATGCTATTAGAGGCAAACATTCAAGGTGATTATCTGATATTATTTATTTTAGACTTTTTACTGTCAACTTAATCGAACTTTCAGCGGAAAGGGAAAGCATCAGTAGTTTAGAGATGCCGACGTTTCTTTTTGACGTTCCGCCATATTGGCATAAGTTTTACTTGAAGTGATATGTTTCAACATTGATCTAGATGTTGGATCAAACATAATTTCTTCTTTTTTTTTAATAAATCTAATTCTTGGGCCACTGAAAAAAATAATTATTTTTTGCTGGCCCAAGACTAGGATGAAATACGGTAGTTAAGCCACTGAAAAAAATAATTATTTTTTGCTGGCCCAAAACTAGGATGAAATACGGTAGTTAAAAAGACAAAACGAAGCTTATCTGCGTTTCTGTTGTCGTATTCAGCGGAAATTCTACCGGCCATTTTGTCTGCCAATCTTTAAAACTACCGGCCCTTATGTCCGACGAAAGGATTTTTCTTGGCCATTTTCATTTTTTTTCAGCAATTTGCCGATGGCCGGGCCCAATCTGAATCACTGTATATGACAATCTTACATCTCAAGATGTATGCACACACAAGGTCTGGTAATCATATACAATATGGAATAGAAGTTATGCTCCTGACAAGGTTTTCAATTATCAAAGTCGGAGGTCAAATGGACATGAAAGGGGTATTGGACACTTTGCAATCCCAATATGTATCCATACACCAGGTTTTGTAATCCTAAATGGTAAAGTATAGGAGTTATGCTTAAGACAATTTTAG
Source organism: Gari tellinella (assembly GCA_922989275.2). NCBI lineage: Eukaryota > Metazoa > Mollusca > Bivalvia > Cardiida > Psammobiidae > Gari > Gari tellinella. Next base: position 26,931,649 of record OV277862.1, read on the forward strand.
GATGGACGTACTGATGGACCGATATAGCTCCACTACATGGTGGGTTCACTGCCTGATAGGGTAATAATGATGCAGATTTTGGTCAGAGGGATCATTAATCCATTCCCCCAATAGGGTGTTCTAGTTTTGAAGAAAGGTGATCACTTAAAGCAGGTTGAAAATAAAGCAGAATGTGCCTTAAGGCACATTCTGCTATACTCTCAGCTTGCTTTAAGCTACCAGCTGCTAGGATATAGAATACTTTTTTCTAGTAGTGCATATTCATAACTATATAAATTAGAACTATATTCTTCAAAGAAGGAAAATACTAGTGGAGTAAACAGTGAAGGAAAAGGTTAGCGGAGTAAAAAGGCTTATCACATAAAACCGACTCTGGGAGTGTTATAAAGCCATACAATAAACTATAGTGAAATATCAATATTTGGGCTCCGGCCCTACCTGTTTGTCCATGAGCGCTGCATGGCGCTGGGCGCCAAATGACGTCATTTGCTATGGCGTTACTGTAAACAACGTCAAGTTTTGGCAGAAAATACATATGGCGGAGAGACAAAAAACTGCGGATTCAGTTCACTTAAAAGGGTTTTAAAATGTTTATGTGATAAATAGGATCTAACATTAGTGCTCATTATTTATCATTCTTAATAAACTCGTTGACTAAAACAAATATAACGCTCGCCAAGGCTCGCGTCATATTGTTTTAGTCAACTCGTTTATTAAAAATGATAATTAATGAGCACATATGTTAGACCCTCTATATATTTTTGGGGGTAATTGGTTAACCCTTTCCCCAATAGAAGCGACTTTTAGCGGATATGATTTATTCATCCGCTGAAGAAAATAGTTCCAATTTAATCAGTAATGAATATGTATTATAGGGAATATGTTCTATATTATAGCACATGATAGCTTAAAGCAGGCTGAAAGTAAAGCAGAATGCGCCCTAAGGCGCATTCTGCTTTACTTTCAACCTGATTTAAGTAGTCATCTATCTTAAGTACTATAAATAGGTTATCAGGTAAAGGGTTAAGGAGTCTTCTAGTCAGGGCTTTCACAGTTTGCAAAATGTTCATATACTTGTTTGCAGCACAGAAAGGGTTAAATATTCAATGGTACAAAGTTACCTGAAGCCAAATGTGTCACAGACAAGACTTGCTATATTTTCATTAAAGTCTTGAATATCTCCTGGATCAGTATGGTAACAGACTGGCCACCAGCGATTGTTGGCATAGAACCCCAGTGCACCATGTGTTCCATCTAAGTTTCCACCTGCTAACTGGAAAGCTCCTTCCACACGATCTACAGAAATGTATTCTTATGAGAAACAACTTGCATTAATTAAGACTTTCCTCCCAGAATCATCAAATTGATAATTCTAATTTTAAATTTAGTCTAGTTCATTTTTGACTTTTTAGAGTTGATTTTTACAATATAATTCAAAATGACAAACAGTGTAGACCCTGATCAGAGGGCTCCTTAAGGAGCCCTCTGATCAGGGTCTACACTGTTTGCATATGGCAAGTGTACTCGTCATAGGTACACTGTTTGAAAATGATGCATATTTGTGTGACTAGGGTTCAAAGAGTTAAGCCTTTCCCCTTCCTCACAGAAGTGTGTTGAATACTTTTGTCTTGCATTAACCCAGAACCCCATAGTCTCTTACTGGTTTTGAAGACAGGTGACAACTTAAAGCAGGTTGAAAGGGGTTATGGTCAAAGCGTACCATGGTCAAAGCGTACCATATCATAAGCGTACCATTTTTGGTCGAAGTGTACCACATATAGGATTATATAGGGGAAAAAATATTAGTTATTAGGTGATTCCTATAATCAGTGTAAAAACACAATTTACATGTATAAATATGTTATTTAGTGGTTGCGATCCTGATCATATTTGCATATCCGCCGATATTTTACCTTTGATCTAGATCTACTCCCCTAAAAAAAATCCCCTAACTGCTGTTATTTCACACCTATAATCACTGTAAAAACACGATTTACCTGTACACTGCTGTTATTTCACATCTATAATCACTGTAAAAACACGATTTACCTGTACAAATATGATATTTAATATATAAGCAGCTAGAAATCATGGTTTGGATGCTGATCATATATGCATACTTCCCTATATTTAAAGTTCGATTTACTTGCCTTAGAGAGTTCATGTAATAAAATGTCATTTATCCCTCACCTATAATCACTTTTAAGGCTTAAAAACACGATCGACGTGTACAAACAATTTATTAGAAGTAGTTTTGAAACTGATCATATTTGTATATTGTAGTTTAAAAACTTTTAAAACCGTAATAAATCTATATTCATTTCAGCCCTATAAATATCTAAGAAAAAACACACAATCGACCGGGACGAATGTGTTAGGATTCAGATAGAAGTAGTTTGGATACTGATAATAAATATTAAACATATTAGCAATTATAATAAGTTGCTAGGTCACCGTAATTCATAGTTCCTTTATTTATTTGCATGTTAATAGAAAGTCATACAAATATTTATCATATTCGGCTTTCATATTCAAGAAGCTTGGATGTGTTATGATTCAGCTAAGTAGTTTGGATACTAATCATAAATAGTGTAGATTTTCATTTATAATTATAATTAGTTTATAAGTCAGCTTAATACATTTATTTCATAGTTATTTTATTGATTTGTAGGTTAATAGAAAGTCATTACAAATAGTTATCATATTCCAATTTATTTATAAAGCAGATACAAGTAGTGTAGTTTTGATACTGATCACCTATATACTCACCTATGTTTTGATACTGATCACATTTAGACACAACTATGTTTGACCAGAATAAAAAGTATTGTAAATCCCGATTGCTTGACGTTGAATAAATGTAATTGATGTAATTTCCATGGTTATTTATACTTATTTGATTCAAATACACGCATGTTATTTTATCCTATTCCATTCACAGGCATTAATCTACGATTAATATTTTAGCATCATGAATTTGACATATGAAGACCCATAATAAATGGCAGAAAATGGTTGAAAAAGAAACATGTGGAGAAAAAGACTACTTGCTTCTTGTTTCTTTGTAAAGAGACTGAATACGTGTGTGATTAAATGTGTAGAGCCTGATCAGTTGACAAATGTTTTGCATATCAGGGAGTCTGGGTCTGCACATTTTGTGACTCCGAAATATTTGATGTTTTGTAACTTCGAAATATTAATGCAATATATTTTTGAAAGCATATAACTATGTTTTTATTTCAAGCAGTTTGGATCCTGTTCAGGAACACACACTATGGGATGTGATCAGGATCCACACACCACACAATTGTTGACACTTATATGAATATTTTCGATACTTGAGTGAGAACTTATGACAACGTATGACAACTGTTTAGGCACATTAGAATTTGCTCATAACTACTAAATCCCCACATACATGTATGTGGTTTATGGATGAAAACTATGTAGGCGTATGTAAAATACACTAATTACGATACTAACAGGTATATAATGTGTGAAAAACAATAAATTGTCACCTAATACCTAATAATTTTTTCCCCTATATAATCTTATATGTGGTACGCTTCGACCAAAAATGGTACACTTTGACTCGGTACGCTTTGACCATGGTACGCTTTGTACCCGTTGAAAGTACATTCTGCTTTACTTTCAGTCTGCTCTAAGATATTATCTATTAGACTATAGAAAGCATTTTTATGGTATATACTCTGTTTAAATTGGATTTTTTTTTCAATAGTGGAGGAATAAATTAAAGGCATAAAAAAAGGTATTTATGGGGTACAGTGATCCCTCTCTACAACGACACCCAACGGGAGACTTAAAATATGTTTGCTGTTCGGAAGGAGTCCTTATATGGAGGAATTAAATTGGCTTACATTTGCAAAAACTTGAATTCAGATCAGATGCCGCGTTATGCGGTATCTGATCTGAATTCGAACTGCTTGTCACTCGTGATTAAGTGTTTTACTCTGAAATGGTCAAATATGTAACTTTCAGAAAAACAGCAGACGACAATTTTAAGCAGACTATACTGCAGCCATGAAAAGGTTGGACAAAATTGTCTTGTTTGGGGAATATCAATGAGCGTCGTTGTAAGGAGGGAGTCATTATTCGGAGGGCCGTTGTAAGGAGGGAGCACTGTAATTGGTAAAGTGATTACCAGTTAAACATACTACAAATACCATATCTTTCAATAAAACCTTTCACTTTCAATCAAATTACAGTCGAATACCGTTACCTCGAAGTTCAACGGACCGTGAAAAAATATCGACGTATCCGAAGTTCGAGCTAAAGAGAGTTTCTCATTTGAGATCTGTAGCGTCATATCGAGGTATTAACGTTATACTCGATCCTAGTGTTTATATTGACAGATATATGAATGGTAATTGAAAATAAATGCGTAGGCAAGTAGAATCTGACAAAATCTTCAATTCATAATTTTCAAATTTATGATTGAAGGAGGTCAGTATTTTTAAAAGTAGAGAATCTACGCGTCTATTATGATATGCGGGAGCGAGTAAACAATTTTCGTATTTTAATACATTTGGTAGATCTACCTGATTCCATCAGCATAAACATCCAGCGCATGGGTGCTAACACAATTTTTATAACATAAAATTAGGTTTACACATTTCATCACACCAACACAGTGAACTGTTTACACATCCGGTGACGCTCTGGAAGCGTAAGTTGTTTACATGTTTAATTTTCAAAAGGGTGTGTCCGACTTCGAAACGCCGGCAAATTCTTTCGGCGTTTCAAGCCGAAGCAGCGTCTTTGAACTGACTTAGATAAAAATAAATCAGAAATGAAATGTAACTTTTGTTTGATCTCACTACACTTATTCGCCGTACGGCACCTACAGTATGCACTACAAAGAATTCTGTAGTCTGATTTAAACAGCGCGGCCATAATTGACCCAGGTTTGACAGAATCGTCATCGAAAATATTTACGCAAACTTCGTAACCAAAGTTATTCGGGAATTCATTAATAATATTGATCCAGTGCAATTAAGATGGGATTATCTTTCGTGCAGATTGGTGCAATTTCGGACATGTTCACACATTTGGTGCTACAATCAGTCACGGTGGCCGAGTGCCATTTTCGCGCCTCCATCCAATGTTTGCCGAATGTGCGATATGCGGTCACGGTGAAGCAGATATCGACGTAAGGGTGAGAAAATTTCTCTGGTTCTGAAAAATTACATCGACGTAACCGATAATATCGAGGAAACAATATCGAGCAAATGAGGGATTTACTATATAGATAAAGAAGGAATTCGCAGGGACTGGCGAAAAATATCGACGTAAGCGGAGTATCGACGTATCGAATATCGAGGTAACGGTATTCGACTGTATATCATTAGACTAAATTAACAAGTCGAGTTGTTGGAGAACAGCAAAGTCTGCCTTATTAAAATTGCAAACATTTTTAAGTTAGTGCCTATATCAATAGAAAAAGTTCACACCTAGTTCAGATCATTAAATATTCTTTAACCCTACCCCAAGGGCTGTTTCTAGTTTAGTGGGAGCGGGCATTTATATAATGTTGCAAAAACTTTTAGCCCAATAACCTGCATGTATATTGTATGCAATAAATATGTTTAAAATAAACTATTGAAGATAGGTGACCACTTAAAGCAGGTTGAAAGTAAAGCAAAATGTGCCATAAGGCACATTCTGCTTTACTTTCAACCTGCTTTAAGCTACCATCTGCTAGAATATAGAAAATGTATCTTTTGATACATATTCATGACTGTATAAATGAGAACTTTTTTCTTCAGTGGAAGAAAATCTTAAAGGCGTAAAATGGCATATTTATGGGGCAATGGGTTAGGTAAGTGCCTATATCAATAGAACATTTATAAGTTCACACCTAGTTCTGATCTTTAACTATTCTTTAAAACAGGTTTTTTCTGTGAGATAAATGAGATAATTAAACCCCTTTCTTATCATGTAATATATTTCTGTTTTGTTTATTTCTCGAATTTGAGAGTGTCAAATTGTGTTTGTTTGTTTCAATTGTGTCAATTCTGACCAGACGCTGAGTTACTTGGAATCAAATCTGGATCCAATTAGATTGTATTAAATATCAATCTAGTCACACTTGTCAGAAAAACTAAACATTTTCTATCTCATGCCAGAAATTGTTTCAAAATGACGATTCTAATCAGAATTCATATCATATAGTAGGGTTATGTTGAAAAAAAAAGATGTTAGAATTTAAAATGCACACCTTATCTGGGGCTCTGAAAAAGGATTTGAAAACCAGGGCTCCAGATAAGAGGGAAGTCAATCTATTTCAAAAACTAAAATCTACATTTCTGCAATACACCCTATGATATTACTACTCATTAGAAGTGTCTCTTTGAGACGGTTCCAATGAGTAGTAACACCATAGGATTTGGTGCTTAGTTTAAACCAGTTCAGTTTACTTGCTCTTATCTAGAGCCCATACAAACATTATACTCACTACAGGAGGATTCATCTGATCCATCATTGCAGTCTGGAGTACCATCACAGACAAAGTACTGTGGTATACACGTTTTCCCATCTTCACACTCAAACTTCCGCGAGCAGTCTGCCAATAGATACACAGTCAAACCTCCAGCACTCAAACAACGTTATGTCAAATTTACCCCATTTTCAACAGTGGAATTTCAACTCAAATTTGTTTAACCCTTCCCCCCCCCTTTAGAAGCACCTTTTGGCACATGTAATTCATTCCTCCACTGAAGAAAATAGTTCCAATTTATGCACTCATAAACATGTACTAAAAGAAATATTTTTTATATCCTAGCAGATGGTAGCTTTAAACCAGGCTGAGAGTAAGGCACATTCTGCTTAATACTTTCAATCTGTTTCAAGTGCTCACCTGTCTCCAAACTAGAAACAGGCTATGGGGTAAAGGGTTAACCTGTAACTTTGTTGATATGCATTTTTACATCTTTAATATATTTGTCCTGAAGAAAATAACTAGGTCAACTTTAGGCAATACTTCCATTTTATACATCCTAAGAAATATTTTCTATTTATCCTACAAAATGATAGCTCAAAGGAGGCTAAAAAAAGAAGAATGTGCCTTAAGGCACACTCTGCTTTACTTTTAACCTTCTTTAAGTGTTCACATGGGGTAATGGGTTACTGTGGTATCTGAACAGGACCAAAAAGAACTTAAACACTCAAGGATCAAAGCTGTTTAACAATCATTTGAATATATTCGTGTCATACTGCCATAACCCATTCCCCCATATATACACCTTTTTTACGCCTATAATTGATTCGTCCACTGATGAAAAAATAGTTCACTTTTATACAGTGATGAATATGACTATCATAAGAAATATTTTCTATATCCAAGCAGATAATAGCTTAATGCAGGCTGAAAGTAAAGCAGAATATGCTTTAAGTGGATTCTGCTTTACTTTCAATCTGCTTTAAGTGATCATCTTTATTTTAGACTAGAAACATGCTCTGGGTAATGGGTTAAACATAATCCTTAAAACAAGACTGCGCCTTCAATAAAAGCTTATGCCCCCGGTGGCATCCTTGACAATATATTCTGAATTTTTTCTAAGTCCAAATTAGGCCAAGGTCAAACTGAGCTTGGGTATTATTGGCGAGTTGGTAATGGTCCAAGGCAATAACTGTGTAAGTATCGAAGCATTGTAGTAAACAGTGTTGATGCTAGACGAAACGGTACAATCTAGTTAACCAAGAAATAGCCTATTTAAAATATTCTAAGTCCAAATTAGGTCAAGGTCAAAATCAAAGTTTGGTGCTATTGGTGGATAGGGAATGGTCCAAGGCAACAACTGTATAAGTATCCAAGCATTTGGGTAAGCGGTGTCGATGCCGGGGGCATAACAATACTGCAGACCATACTTTACCACACTGAACCCTAGCTAAGAGTTACTCATCCTAGGCAAATGTAAAGCCAGTGCATTAAGATTTTGTCTTATATGCAAACAGTGTAGATCCAGATTAGAGAGCTCTTAAAGAAACCCTCTGATCGAGCTCTGGACTTTTTACAATTTTAGCAACATATCGCTCACCTTCTGTGATGGAGCCTGATAGCTTTACCTTTGAGTTTCACCCATATTAATCTAAATCCATTCAATTTCATAGACTATAAAGTGAAAACAATATTGGTCTACAGTAAATTCCAAGTATACTTGAGTATACATCAAGGGCAGATAACTCAACACAATGACCTGATTTCCACAATTATTGCAATTTTTCAAGAACTTATATTTATATACATTGTGTGCAAAATTTATATTCATCAAAATGCACTCAAAACTTTAGTTGCTACAGTGTAAACTCAAATATGACTTTTTCAACACTTCAAGGGCAGATAATTCTAACGAAGTTTTTGAAATACTCCCTTTATCTCGTGCCCTGCAATTTAATGGTTAAAGAAGTGTCCAAAGGAAATTTTAGAAGTAAAGAGGTTAACATAAAGTTAGAACTGGCAGGTTCTAAGACAGGTTGAAGATTAAAGCAAGAAAAACAGTACATACCGTAACACAGAAAGCTCTATAAGGATTTTTCTGCATTACTGATGTCCTGCATTATGAACCTGTTTTACGAACAATGCAGGGCTCCAGATCAGGAGTATTTCAAAAACTAAAATCATTATTTCTGAATACAACCCTACAGTGTCACTACTCATAAGAATCATCTCTTCAAGACGGTTCTAATGAGTCGTCACTCTGTAGGATTGTTGAAATGATTAAGAATGTTGGATTTGTTCAATTTACTCCTTTAATCTTGAGCCTAAGCTGTTATTCCATACCTTGTTTGATTGCACAAGGTCCAACACTATAGCTAAAGCTATCAAGGGAACATCTACCAGGCCAGCCGATCGGGGATGCTGATGTTGAGCATGTTACATTCAGAGTAGTTGGTATCCCACCCTTCACTGCACACTCACCAGGTATCCATACTGGCATAGATCGATCAACAATATCATGCCTTTAAGATAAATGTACATACATGAAAATAAAATTATAAAATTGCTCTTAAGATGTGTTTGTAAAAAAATATTCAATCATTCTGATGTAACCATGACCTCTAAATGATCTTGACCTTTATCTGACATTGCCCAACTTGTACTGAGCTTATTCATGAACTTTTTGAGTGAGGTATATATCCCTAATATGAAGTCTCTATCACAAAAAGATCTAAAAAGTATTGCTATTTCAACTATTTGACCTCTGTTCCTCTGACCTTTGACACTATATGTCTTAAAAATACATACTCATCTTAATATGTCTTAACAAGAGGGCCATGACCCTAAATTCGCTCACCTGAGGACAGTGTACCTAAGTTGACTGGGCAAGACAACATTTTAATATAGCTATAAATGGAGTTATCTTCCGGACAAGAAATCATGACAAAAGGGAATTTTGTTGCCAAGCTTATGACCCTTATCCATGACACATCCTCTTATCAAGCTATTTCCATAACCGGTATATGATATTTATTTCACTAGCCGTCAGCAGAACTGGAGTTATTTTCCTGACAATAAAATATGACAAAGGGGAAAAACAAAATATTGCTGCCCTTCAGTTTCTTTCCATACATGAAATTTCATTACAATTAATAGCATCAGTAGAACTGGAGTTGTCTTCCAGACAAGAAAATATCACAAAGGGAAATAATGATGTCAGAGTTATGGCCCTTGCAAATGGCACTTTCTCTCATTAGGCTCTTTCCAAATATGCAATTTCATTTTACCTATTACCCCATAGCCTGTTTCTAGTTTTGAAAATAGGTGGCCACCTAAAGCAGGTTGAAAGTAAAGCAGAATAAGCCTTAAGGCACACTCTGCTTTACTTTCAAACTGCTTTAAGCTACCATCTACTAGGATATAGAAACTTATTTCTCATCTTACATTTTCATGACTGTATAAAGTGGAATTATTTTCTTCAGTGGAGGAATAAATTAAAGCCGTAAAAATGCATATTTATGGGGTAATGGGTTAACAAACATCAGTATTTATGGGGGAAAGGGTTGAATTGGAATTATCTCCTGGACAAGAAAAAATGACAAGACATACAGATAACTCTGACAAAACCAATATTAACATATGTATAAATATGGGATAAGACATAATTACATAACTGTCAGTTGATCACTTCCAGATCCTGTTTCTCTAAGTATGAAGCAGACTGAACCATTTCTAAACTTTAGCAGAGAACATATTCAGCAGACACCACCAGTTCTGTTGGTCAGTCACTGAGGTCAAATATTATGCAATAGTTGGAGATGCATCTAGTAGCTACTGGCTTAAATTACCAGTATCATACTGAAATGATGTCTGCTTAAGACCTACTGTATGTGAAAAATGTACAAAAAATCAATTTAGAAAATGTAAAGTAGGTAAATGAGTGGCAAATAGTTTGGATCCAGATAAGATGCAGCATTATGTTGTGTCTGATCTGGATCCAAGCTGTTTGCAAATATTGGCTATTTGTCCTTAGTAGTATTACTGTGACCCCCGGGGCCGGGCCAATTTTGACCCCAGGGGCATACTTTGAACAAACTTGATAGAGGACCTGAAGGCATTGCTAGGTGCCAAATATCTAAGCTATGGCCTTTGTAGTTTCAGACAAAGAAGACTTTTTAAGTTTTCATTGAAAAAAAATCTTTTTTTAGCTCCAGTGACCTAGATATGCAACAGACCACAACCATTTGAACAAAATAGGTAAAGGACATCTAGAAGTGAGTGTCACGATGCCAAATATCTAAGCTCTGGCTGTATTAGTTTCAGAGGAGAAGACGTTTGAAAAGTTCACTATATAACTCTATGTAAAACTGTGACCCCCGGGGCGGGGCCAATTTTGACCCCAGGGGCATAATTTGAACAAACTTGATAGAAGACCTGTAGATAATGCTATGTGCCAAATATCTAAGCTCTGGCCCTTGTAGTTTCAGACAAGAAGATTTTTTAAGATTTCCTTATTTTTTCACTTTGGTTGCCATGGCATCCAGAGTTCTACATTGTTTTTGATTCTTTGAACAAATTTGAAAGAGCTTGACCCAAGGAACATTCCTGTAAAGTTTGGCTGAAAAATAATTCCTACCTAGTCAAAAATGGACCAAATTAAATTGGAAAATGGAATTGTTCATTTGAAGTCTCAGAGAGGAAAGAGTTAAGGCGCATTTTGCGTTTCTTTCAACCTGCGTTGAGAAGTCATCTATCTGTAATACTTATGAGAAGCAGGCTATGGGGTAAAAAGAATCAGAGACTTACCAACACAGCATGCCATTGACATACACATATAAACTGGCTGACAAGGCGTCTTGCCGGATTTTGGTGCTATTAAGTATGTACCAGAATCTTATACATCCGTCCTCCTCAAACTGCTGAGTTGGGGAGACCAAAGAGCCCCATGTGGGCTCATTTCTAAATACCAGATTGTTTGACAAGTGTTCCATGTGCATGAAAGAACCTGGAAATGCAAAATCAGGTAATACAAAATCCATTGATGGCATGTTTTATGTAGTGAAAATGACCATGCCCGATAAATAGTTTCCAGATAATGCATTACCTCATAAATACGCCTTTTAACACCTTAAATTTACTACTACATTGAAGAAAATAGTTCCCTTTCTAGAGTCATGAATATGATCATAGGAAATATTTTCTCAATTCTAGAAGATAAAAGCTTGAAGCAGGTTAAAGGTAAAGCAGAATGCCCCTTATATATCAGGCACATTCTGCTTTCCTTTCAACCTGCTTTAAGTGGTCACTTCTTTCCAAAACTAGAAATAGGCTATGGGGGAATGGAATAACTATATACTAAATATAAATTCTGTATCTCATGCAGTTCAAAAGTTATGGCCAATGTTAAATTCACCCTATTTTACCTCTAAAATACCTTGAACTTTGTAGGAAATTACCCAAAGTTGTACCGAGCTCAAGGTAGTTTTAAAGTTATGTCAAAATTAAGATTTTGGACGGCGATGACAAACACAGACAACCTGTCCAGGACAAACAATGACACACACACCGGAGATGACAATAGCTCATTGTTTTCTTCGAAGCAGACAAGCTAAAAATGAGTATCTATAATGGTTTAAGCAGAGACCTCAGCTATTTTACTGTTTAGAAAAGAAATTTTAAACAAGTGTAACAGTTAGAGATAACAAGAGCCCCATGGGGAATATTTCGCTCACCTGAGAATAGCTGAAAAAATGGAGATAATGATTTATGTCCAGGACTGACCTAGATATGCAACAGACCTGAACCATTTTAACAAAATATGTAAAGGATATTTAAAAGTGTCACCATACCCAATATAAAAGCTCTGGCCATATTAGTGTCAGAGAAGAAGACGTTTGAAATGTTCTCTATATAACTCTATGTAAAACTGTGACCCCCCGGGGCCGGGCCAATTTTCACCCCAGAGGCATAATTTGAACAAACTTGATAGAGGACCTGTAGGCGATGCTATGTGCCAAATATCTTAAGCTCTGTCTCTTGTAGTTTCAGACAAGACGATTTTTTAAGTTTTCATTGAAAAAAATCTATTTTTAGCTCCTGTGACCTAGTTATACAACCGACCAGAACCATTTGAACAATTTTGGTAAAGGACATCTAGAAGTGTCACCATGCCAAATATCAAAGCCCTGGCTATATTAGTTTCAGAGAAGAAGACTTTGAAAATTTCACTATATAACTCTATGTAAAACTGTGCCCCCCCGGGGCGGGGCCAATTTTGACCCAAAGGGCATAATTTGAACAAACTTGATAGAGGACCTGTAGATGATGCTATGTGCCAAATATCTAAGCTCTGGCCATTACAGATTTTGACAAGAAGATTTTTTAAGATTTCCTTACTTTTTCACTTTGGTTGCCATGGCAACCAGAGTTCTGCATTGTTTTTATTTCTTTAAACAAATTTGAAAGAGCTTGACCCAAGGAACATTTCTGTAAAGTTTGGTTGAATTCTGTAAAGCGGTATATAGGAGGAGATGTCATTTGAAGCAATTGTTAACGACCCCAGACGACGCCGGACACAGGGCCATCCCAATAGCTCACCTTGAGCCTTTGGATCAGATGAGCTAAAAACTTACCCCTCTCATCTCCGTATGTCTTGTCAAAGCGTGGCCACTGGTCGGGCATGCCAGATCTCCACTCCATATAGCTGCTCGTTACCTCATACCCACACAAGTTAGCCTTTTCAAATTCACATGGAATTTGAATAACTACAATAACAAAGAATATCCGCCTGTCAGTTTAAGGTCTTAGCTGGGTAATGCTTGACTGCGCACACGGGCACCGACACGATTGCTATTTTTAGAGAAAAAAATCGATATACTTCTGACGTTTTTTTTCTCAAAAAGCAATCGTGTCGGGGCCATGTAAGAAATCGGGCCCTGAGTGGAAAAGTTTGCAAAACGACGAGTGGCCGGTGCGCAAAGAAAAGAAAAACATGTTTTAGTGGATCATAACTATTGTGCGGGTGGTAAAATTGTTTTGTCTGCCAAAGAAGAGCTAGATTTGCCAGGATCTGCGAGACAAGCGCCCATAAATGATGAGGGATGCATGATGAGATGACATGATAATGATTACAGGAAGATGATTTCGGCTTATCTCATTTGTTCCAAAGCAGCCTGTTTGGATTAAAACCACCAAACCGCCTTCCTTTTTAGCTCTTACAGTGGAGAAAACGCTGTTCTTTCCCAGTAAATGCTTTTACGCTAAAAGTACTATTTCCAGTGCAAACAGTTTGGAGCCTGATCAGACGCCGGGTAAACACGGGGTCTGATTAGGCTCCTAACTGTTTGCCACTCAGATAACAATGAAAAGTCAGAATTGTCAAAAAAGTGTCCTTATCTGCATTTTAGTGTTTTACGTTAGCGTGTAAACAGGAAAGAATAACGTTTTCTCCACTGTAGCAGAGGGGATTATCTCGGTCTAATAAACTGAAAACAATCCCTATGACAAATAAGCCCTAGAACCACAACAAAGGTAGAGGAACAGACCGCCTATTAAATACAGGTCTGACTGTAAATCAAACCTGTGGTACATGATAAACATGTTTTCCTAAATCAACCCTTTATTCCATTGATACATGTTAACACCTTTAATTTATTCCTTCACTCTTGAAAGTAAATAGTTCTAATTTTATACAGTCATGAATATGCATAATAAAAATCCTTTATCTAAGTAGACTGTACATAGTTTAAGCAGACTGGAAGTAAAGCAGAATGAATCCTGCTTTATTTTCATCCTGTTTTATGCAACCATGTCTCTTCAATACTTAAAATAAGCTATGGAGTAAAGTGTTAAATATCTCTTGCAATTATTGGGTTGCAAACATACCAGCCGTTTATTATGAAACTTGGTAATCATTGTCAACTTTTACAGTCAATCTTGTATTAAACGATCACTCTAGTGAATACCCATATTTTGTCTGGTATTGAGCTGTCTGTTTAATGCAGGATAAAACTAATTCAGAATGCTTCAGTAGGAGTTTTCTTCACTATTTCTACCCGGAGTTAATTAGTCTAGTGTCATAATGAAGAGGTATGCAGACTGATTCGCAAGGTGGTTGCTTTATACAAGATTGACTGTATTTTTCACATTTCTTGCTGGAGAATATTGTTTATCTTGCAGAAAATAATTTGTAAAACAGACAGTAGCTATTAAATTGACATTTTTGTGAATTCCACAACTATTTGCAAATGACAGTGCATGTTTTATCAAAAACTTCAATTTTCCTTGATTTTACTTTTCCACAAATGTTGACCCCTCTCAAACACAATTTCATTTTTCTTAAGTTACATGAGGTCAACCCTCCTAAACAAATTTTTTTTGTTCTATAGACATGGTAGATAATTTTAAATGTAGTCAGTATGAATGCCCCTGCCTAATTTTTGTAAAAATCTCAGTTTTGCTAAAACGTAAAAAATGATTTTTGAGAAAAAATTGACTCATAAATTATTTTTTCCGAAATATAAGAGATTTTTTTTAATGTATTATTCAAAATATTTAATTGTTCTGTTTGTATTTGTATACAACAATGTCTTAGGTATAAATGCATGAATAAATTTTGATCTTTTTATTAATATTTGTAATTTTTATCCTCGGAAAGAAAAAAGAGGGGTAGTCATTTCAGGAAGTTTTTTGAACATTGCAAACAGTATAGATTAAGGCCATCCGCCTTGTCTTTGAAGCAGGGTTTGACCTTGATCTACGCTATTTGACTCCCACTAGCTTTCTTTAGCAGTATTATGAACAGTATTTAGCAGTGTGGACTTAGATGCATACTCTGTGATGACAGCGGTGCTAAATGGTGTGTACAATGTTGCCATGCAATAAGGCAGGTTTTGTCATGGCAATGTTAATCATATACAGTAAAATCTCTCTATTACCACCATTAAAATAAAGACTAATTGGTTACACAAAAGACAGGTGACAGCTTAAAGCAGGGTGACAGTAAAACAGAAAGCTCCAAAAGGAGCTTTCTATTTTACTGTCACCTTGCTTTAGGCAGTCATGATGCACCTGTCGTAAACACCGATAATAGTTAACACAATTAAGTTGTCTTTATAGAGAAGTTTCACTGTAGTCATGGTAAACCCTGGTCATAACTTACATGATAAACAGACTCTCCCCCTCTCATCTGATCCAACTTACACGATAAACAGACTCTCACTCTCATCTGATCCACCTTACATGATAAACAGACTCTCAGTCTCATCTTATCCAACTTACATGATAAATAGACTCTCCAACTCATCTGATCCAACTTACATGATAAACAGACTCTCCCCCTCTCATATGATCCAACTTACACAATAAACAGACTCTCACTCTCATCTGATACACCTTACATGATAAACAGACTCTCTCAGTCTCATCTGATCCAACTTACATGATAAATAGACTCTTTCAGTCTCATCTGATCCAACTTACATGATAAATAGACTCTCCAACTCATCTGATCCAACTTGCATGATAAACAGACTCTCCAACTCTCATCTGATCCAACTTACATGATAAACAGACTCTCCCACTCTCATCTGATCCATCTTCCATGATCAATAGACTCTCCACTGATCCAACTTGCATGATAAACAGACTCTCCTACTCTCATTTGATCCATCTTCCATGATTAACACTCTCTTATTCTCATCTGATCCAACTTTCATGATAAACAGACTCTCTCAGTCTCATCTGATCCAACTTACATGATTAACAGACTCTCTTACTCTCATCTGATCCAACTTACATGATTCTTACTCTCATCTGATCCAACTTACATGATAAAAAGACTCTCTCAGTCTCATCTGATCCAACTTACATGATAATGTAACGGGCAGATGGTCGATCTCAATGTAAATTCCTCGAACTAAATAATTTAATTCGAGGACAGGTGATCGTTCATTTTTGTCAGGATATCACCTGGGTTTAACTTTGGGAAATTGAAGGAAAACAAGTCGAGATTAAATTTAAACCTGTCGAGCAAGGTTTATTATTTAGACCAATAATTTCTTTTCATTGGTCTAAATGTCTATCAAACTACTAATTTCTAATTCACTTAAATAAAATATTATTATATTCAACTAGACCTAGATCTATTAGATCTAAATCTATGAGTTCTATCTACACTTCTCGTCTTTGAATTTACGGGCTACGCCAACATAGACCCGTCCATACCTAAATAGCGTCCGCTCAGAACTCCAGAATGTGGAGCTCAAGGGCCTTATATACCCACTCGGGATCTACCAGCTATCCGCTGGCACCAGCGGATGGCTGGCACCAGCAAGCCGCTGGTGCTGGTGTTACCAAGCAACACCAGCAAGAATAGAACGAAATCCGCTGGTGTCCCTAAGCAACACCAGCAAGAAAAGAACGAAAATAAACAACTGTTAGAATGACGTCATCAAGTTCGATATCGACGAGAGTTGTTTACAAAAATAGAACGTGACATTTTCCCATCAATATTTTAAACTTACATTTGATTGTAGAGATCAGATTGCGTATTAAGAAAACTTGAAATGGTTTTCTTCTGCAGGCTCTTTAAGATTGCAATTTTTACAGTGTAGTGAATATCATGAAACACAGGAAATGATGAAATAGTACATGTTGCCATTTGGTTCAAAGTTAAAACGTGATTGGATCCAAAATCAATGACTCCAAGCCAGTTTAAACTTCTCACATCAGGTTTTTGGTGAGTACTCAATCTGATCTTTATGCTGTTTAAACATGACACAATGTATTATAGAAATTACAAAGACAAAATCGATCACATGTGCTACCCCACCCACCATTCTACCAGGAACGTATATTTTTAAAGGGATTTGAGTCTCGCGGAATCTCGCAAAATAACGTGTTACCCGATATCTTGTCCGCCATCTTGTTCGGCTTCTCGCTAAAAGTCGCGCAGTAATGGCTCCAGAGTAAAGAAGAAACCAATACATGTAGTGAAAATCATGTTGACACATGATAATTAAGTGTGGAAACGATTTGGTAAGGTGTTTTTTTCATGTTTTATGTTTCTGTTAACTAAATGGTAGATCAAAACTTTAAGAAGATAATAGAAATGTGTATGATGTCCGCAACATTGAAATGATGCGGGGGGACAAAATGGCGGCAAATCTCTTTGTGTTGTGTTTCATAACAATATAGACTGCTAACACGAGCTAATTTGAGAGTTAATTTCACGCAGCATTTACAGATAAAACATTAAATGGTGGCATGAGGTATATATTTATAATTCTTTTGTATGTTAAAGTATCTTTTTGTCCCTGCGAAGTTGGTCAAATTTGCAAAAAATCGTTCGTTTTTGTTCGATTTTGTAGATATAGGTGTTTTTATTCAGGTTGTAGTGACCAAACTGCAAGCGTGATTGAAATGATCACATAGTGTATTGTTCTATAATGGAACAAAGGGTGGCATGAACCATTTGCATTCACCGTGTACTGTGTTTAAATGAAGTTGTAGTCCTTGAAAGTTGCCCATATTTATGCTCATTCAGTGTTATCAAAATGGCGGCATTACCCGGTCCGGCTGATCAAGTACATTTTTATTATACATGAAAAGTGGTTTAAATTAAGTTGAGAGGGTTTACCTGCACCATGTTTTGTTTGGAAATATTCAATTTTTCATAAATTAGTAATAAAATTAGGGAAACTAGATCTATCTACAGATGTTTAAATAATAATTTAGATCTAAATAAATTGTATCCTTTCTTACAGACATTTTTTTTGTTGGTGTTGATCTATACTTTTTGTTTGCATTTAATATGTAGTCTAATATATAATAAATAAAAAAATCTGTATGGAAATAAAACTTTCAACAATTTTCATATTTCTCTTGTGATCAGGAGCTTGCCTGCGAGATCTTCTAGCGTCACGTAAGCCGGATTGGTCTCTCTTGTTGGGTGTTGTAGTTGGTCAACTTTCTTTTTTTCTTCTCCCTTTTAACTATGTGCAGTCTTAATTGGCTGTACTTTTTCTAAACTTTACTTATTGGATTTAAATATTTTCTTTTCCTAATGCACAACGTTAAATTATAGTCGATTATGACAGCTTAACGTATCCTGTAGAAGTAGATCTAAAAATTAACGTCCCGGAGTATATATTATAAATATTCCTGTCGTGATTCACCGATAACTGGTGTCACACTGGTTTTTTATTTAGAAATG
Source organism: Gari tellinella (assembly GCA_922989275.2). Classification (NCBI taxonomy): domain Eukaryota; kingdom Metazoa; phylum Mollusca; class Bivalvia; order Cardiida; family Psammobiidae; genus Gari; species Gari tellinella. The sequence goes on from OV277862.1 coordinate 26,950,320, forward strand.
GATGAGAATGCGATTACTGAAACTCTCTTAAAGAATTGACATTGTTAAAAGGTCTAGCTGTATCTTTTTGTTCGTGTTTGTAATACAATTTTTTTTCTTCTTTCAGAAACCTACGAAAGTGACACATTCTTTAGAAACATCCTTGATGAGACAAGTCTGCCTTTAAGTGACACAACTACTGACAATTCCTTTATTGAAGACCCTCTCAGTGCAGATGATCATTTTGTAGTTCTTGATAAAGTATACCAACAAAAGGCGTAAAAAGGAGTATTTATGGGGTAATAGGTTAAGATGTCATAAAAACTCAGAAGCAGGCTAAAGATATGGGTTTAAAAGGCAGTGGTGGAATATACTGTTATTTAGATTTCTTTGTAAGTGATTGCTTGTGTCTTCTTACTAAGATGATATAAAAACGATCAGCCGGGTGTTAAGGGAAGGGATTATTACTTTTTTATCCCTGTCTGCCCGTCCGTTCGTTCGATGGTTTGTTCATCTTTCCCACATACAGTACAAACTTGTCCGACTAACTCCTCTTTTAAATTTTAAGCTACAAATTTATTAATTGGCCGAGTGTTTACCTATAGTATAACTGTCTCATGTATTTACATATATGTAAACTGAGATACGAAATAAAGCAATTTGAAAAGAAAAATGAATTTGAATTTGTTTGCACATATACCGTAGATATGCATGTGAACAGGATTTTGAACTGTTTTAAATTTCAACAAAATTACAATCAACTAAACTTACCGACGGGTACAGACAAAGCCGTCCCTTTAATTTTTCATTCGGACCCTGTTACGAACCAACTCTTTAGGTAATATATCAATAAACTGAGGAAACCGAAAACTGTTTGAGGAAATGACAAAAAACATATAGACCATGTTCAAAAATTGTATAAAAAACAACCTGTAAGTTTTCACTGTCTGCACAATTCGAAGAAGGCTAGATCATCATATTTTCCACACGTGTTATTACTTTACAATGGATCCTAATCAGATGAAAGATTAAAGATGATGTTACAAACAAATTCACCGACAGGTGATAATTAGATCTACTTGATGAGAAACGTTAATTACTTAATTACTTACTAATTTCACTGATATCTAACCAAACATTGTCTTAACAAATAATCACATCAAACGAATTCCCACAAACAAACTACTGTATGCAGGTTATTAACCAAACAAACAAACAACGAGAGAATACCTATTAAAAATTATGTAATCAAAATATTTTTCGTGAATACAAAAAACAAAACTTTTTTCTATTCTAACCGATTTTGAAAGTCCTTTAATTGGATCTGCAGGTCGGACCGACCTCTAAACTTTCCCCTTTACAAAACTTAACAAATGAAAACAATAAAAAATCTTCAATTTCAAATAAATAGGGATAACCCTATCATCATCAATAATCATTACCGTATGCGAAAAACACGTTTTTTTCACCATATATAACCTCTTAATTTAGCCGACTATTTTAATACGCAGATACTGGTTATGAAAGGCACGAATTATGAAAACTATATTTAAAAAAAAACAATCTTAAAAACTATTGAGCATACTGAAAACATTGCTTTATTCCGACACGCCGTTCGGAGCTGCACGCATTAATTACTGAAATGAGCTTATCTGTTATCTAAAAATGTAGCGGCAAGAGGCTTACCTACCCAAAACGGCTACACCCCGCTTATCTACCGCAGCGAAAGGGAAGACAGAGATAAATCGATAAACTACCCGATTAGATAAGAAGTAGCCAGTCCCTATCTATATACGTTCCTGATTCTACTAAGACAAGTAGATTGGGTTTAGATACTGAAAAGCCTCAAGTGTTACAATAAACATACTCTTTCAGTCTCATCTGATCCAACTTACATGATAAACAGACTTTCTCAGCCTCATCTGATCCATCAGTGCAGTATTCATTTCCATCACAAGCCAGGGCATCACTATAGCACTTCTCTGAATTATCACAGTGGCGTGGAGAGGCAGGAGGACACACTGAAAAGTTAAGTACAGTCAAACGTGCATTAAGTCACCATTACAAAGACGATGTTTTTGTAGTATTTATGACTGATGGCAGCTTAATGCAGGACAAAAGAAATGCTGCTGGCTCTTATGTTAACCTTCTACATTACTTTTGCATTAAGTATTCATTTCTTTTCAACCCTTTACCCAATTAAACATTGCAAACCCTGGTCTGATGGCTCCTGTAGGAGCCCTATGATCAGGGTCTACATTTTTTGCATGGGATCATAAGAACCCACCATGAGTGTTGATGTAGGATAGGAATTTCTCCCGCGAGGGTCAGAAAATTCATGCAGGGATGAGGCTTGCCGAGTCCCTGCATGAGTTTTCTGACACGAAGGAAAGAAATTCCTATCCTACATCAACAAAACGAATGGTGTTTTTTTTCTTCTCCCATTTAAAATCATTAAAACATGATACAATTAACCATATAATTGCAGTTTGCGTGCACTTTTTCACCCAAACTTGACACTATTAACAGTAACGTCATCACAAATAACATCATTTAGTTACCCGCATCATGCAGCACTTGTGGTTAAGCTGGGCAAAATTTTGACGTCATGTGGTATGGAGGATAGTGTGATTCCCCATGTGTAATATGATGATATACTGATGTACAAGTCAATAAAAGAATGTTCTGTTCTGTTCTGTTAATGCTCTCTAATCAAATTCTACATGTAGTGGTTTTAATGATTGGGAGTAAAATTGTCCATCACTAGTTTCCATTGTTTTCCTATGAAATCCTATTAAATTATGCTTTCTGCATAACAAATTAAAGTAATCACAACCATTTGTAGATAATGTAGAATTACGTCACAAGATCTGTTGTGCCACGGACGTACAGATAGACAGACAGACAGACCAATTCACCCATTCCTATATACCCCCTCTCAAACTTTGTTTGCAGAGGTATAATAATATAGTGCCAACATTAATTAGCAATGAAAAATAATCACATGAGAATCTTAGAAGAACTGCAGTCTGTAGAGTGGTGATGATGAAAATTCAGTCAATACAGTGACCTAATCTTTAAACATAGGAAGTGGAGATGCAAACTATTATAAGAGATGGTTGCGAACAAATTTGTGAAATTTCATGAGAATCAGACAAGAAATGCAGTCTGTAGACAAAGGATGTTGCACTATGGTGGTTTTGCACTATGTACACACACACAAACATACAAGCAGATCCCTCTTCAACCTCGCCCACTTGACTGGATGGTATAATAGCACAGTGTAGCTAAGAATAAATCATCATTCACAATAATTGAACTCTAGCAACACTATTCCTTCACTGAAAAAAATTTCATTTGATACAGTCATGAATATGTTACATTGTACCATGAAACATATTTTCTATACCCCCAAAGATGGTTATGAGAGCTTAAAACAGGCTGAAAGTAAAGTAGAATGCGCTTTAAGGCGCATTCTGCTTTAATTTCAACCTGCTTTAAGTGATTACCTCTTTTCAAGCTTAGAAACAGGCTATGGGGTTAAGACACGTTCTGCTTTACCTTTAACCTACTTTAAGTGGTCACCTATCTTCAATACTTATTGAAACAGGCTATGGGGTAATGGGTTAATGTATGTATACACATCCTTTACAAACATTGTAAAGAACAACAAGAGCACTGCATGCTGGTGCCAATGATTGTCTGTTTTGTTATATTAATAGATTAAGAATAATAGAATCAAGCACGGCTTTTGGTTAAGACGGGGAATTCTATACCCGAGGTTTGTCTGTTCCCAGTCGGAAACGAGCTTTAGCGAGTTTCCGACAGGAACAGACAAACCGAGGGTATAGAATTCCCTGTCTTTACCAAAAGCCGTGCTTGATTATTTTTCTCGCTTAAAATTACCGTTGAAACGAGTTAATTAAAGGAATTGTAAAGACCTACTTTTTATCCGAATCACACATTCCATATCCAATAGCAACAAACAGCTGTTTAAAAGTCGCGCTATTTCAGCTTGGCTTTAACATTTATTTGTACACATGTTTTAAGAAGAAAAACATGTCCCATTTTAGATCACAACTCAGAAATACAAACGTTTTATTGAATCCAAGCGATTTTGAATAGTAAAAGTTATCAAAACGTCCATTTCTTCCTTTATATGCGTTCTACTTTCAAGCCATAACAACAACCGATGTCAACGACGTCATATAAGAACGTGACCTTACGCGTATACTCGATCATGTGAAACAATCAACAACAACAACATAAATTATGGTTTAAACATCGGATCATTGAATTGTCGAAAGCCACAGACAACTGTAGAGTCTACTGTAAAATTATCGATTTCATTTCTCTCTATAAACGTAGTTTGTGGTCCATTTAAGTTTTAGGGAATTTCTGTAAGAGTAACGTCCCTTTCCCTTACTTTTAGCCAATCGGGCGGAAGGATACCGTACCAGACAAGGTTTGCCGCACTGCTATTTATAGTAACAAAATGTGGTCTAGCACCCCTGAAAAGCGAGAAGGAACAGTTAAGTCTGTCTTGACTATTTGTCTGTCTGTCTACTGTGGAGCTCTAAATGACTTTAAATGACCTTGACCTTTGTCTGACATGACTCAATTTATACTGAGCTCAAGAGCTTCTTGCAAAATGCGAAATCTCTATCACATGTTGTTTCAATGTTAAACTAACCCTATTTGACCTCTAAATGACCTTGGCCTTTGTTGGACAATACCCAAATTGTACTGAGTTATCACATTTCTCATAGCATTACCTTAGATCCCTTATCTACCTTTAATAATACATAGTACCCTAGACCATGATGCATCTGGGTGCCTCTTGGTAATATGATGTAACAATTGTGTATCTAGCATGTTTGGACCCTACCACAATAAACAGTCCAATTGACATCCTGCTGAGCCAGAGATAGGCCTTTTAGAGCTTCAGGAGTTGAGTACATATGTCAAATATAACATCTCAATCAAATTCAGTTATGGTCAATGTTAAAAGTCGCCCTATTTGACCTCTAAATGACCTTGACCTTTGTCGGACATAACCCAAGCTGTACTGAACTCAAACACTTTTTGAGATGAGTACACATACCAAATATGAAATCTGTATCACATGTAGTTCTAAAGTTAGAGCCAATGTTAAGATTTCAGACTGCAAAGAAGACAATAATGCAGACGCAGGAGTGATGACAATAGCTCATTGTTTTCTTCAAAACAAGTGAGCTAATAGTTACAACTGTCTGGAACTAAAGGATAATTTGAGTTAATCAATGCTATATATACAGTGACTGAAGTTTGACTGTACTTATACAGTAAAGCATCTCTATTAGGACAACTAAATTGAGTTAAATTATACCGGTTTATAGCAGGTGTATTAACCCATTACCCCATAGCCTGTTTCTATTCTTGAAGACAGGTGACCTATTAAAGCAGGTTGAAAGTAAAGCAGAATGTGCCTTAAGGCACATTCTGCTTTACTTTCAGCCTGCTTTAGGCTACCATCTGCTAGAATATAGAAAATATTTGTTATGATGCATATTCATGCCTGTATAAATTTGAACTATTTCCTTGAGTGGAGGAATAAATTAAAGGCGTAAAAAGGCATATTTAAGGGGTAATGGGTTAAACAGGGGACTGCCTAAAGCAAGGTGAACATAAAACAGATAGCTCCTATAGGAGTTTTCTGTTTTATGTTCACCTTGCTTTCAGCTGTCACCTGTCTTTTTGGCAATCAATTAGACTTCTTTTTAGTGGTTGTAATAGAGAGGGTTTTACAGAATTATTCACAGTGTTTGACCTACGTAATTCGAGCAGTTCATCACACGGAGATGAGTTCAATTCTACACCATCTATAGCCATGAATGATCCTGTTGTACCCTGGTAATTGGTAGGATCTGCTTCAAACATCAATGTTAAAGTCCCAGGCCTGATGTCCACCTGTAAGAAGCATTATAAACTACAGCACTCCCTCTCTACAACGACATTCAATGGGAAACACTAATTATGTGCGTTGTTTGGAGTGAGTCTTTATAGAGGAAAATTGGCTTACAGTTGCAAACACCTTGAATCCAGAACAGACGCCGCTTAACGCGGCATCTGATCTGATTTCAAGCTGTTTGTCACTCGTCATTTGGTTTTTTTTCTATTAAATTGTCCAAAATTGTAAATTTGAAAAAAATACAACAGACGACAATTTTAAGCAGATGATATTGCAGGCATGAAAGCTTTAAATAAAATTGTCTTGTTTGGGGAACTGCAACAAGAATCGTTGTAGGGAGGGTTTATGGGGCTTTTCTTTGTTAAAAAGGTGTGAAAAGCCAAATAAACCCAAACGGAATGAAGTGCACTATTGTGTTCTTTTGTTCTGTGTTATGTCATCTAGCCCTATAAACCCAAAATGTTAGCTCGGACAGACAGACAGAGAGACACTGTACAAGTGATCCCTAAGTGTCGCACCTCTGCCTAAGGCAGGTGACACACTAAGAGTATACCTAAAAGTCTGTGACAGCTTTAACTCTTTCAGCACCATGGACCTGTTTAAAATATACTCATTACAGTTGAAAACAGTGTTAGAGTTAGATCAGAGGGCTCCTATAGGAGCCCTCTGATCTGGGTCTAAACTGTTTGCTAATTTAGACCAGTATTTATTTTACTACCAAGAAATTCAAGCAGACTGGTTCATACATGCATTATAGTAACTTAAATGATCCACAAGGGAGCATAATAACCGACAAGAGTTACTTAGTGTTGAAAGAGTTAGTGCAGGATGGATATAAATGTTTTCATCATGCATTAAGCTGCAACATGCCTAAATGACATACAACTAGACATTTTTCTTTGAAGGCAGATGTGTCCCCCCTCCCAGCTACCCCTATACTATCACCAACACACAGACAGATACTGAGAAATAACATGCACATTTGAATAATTTGTAACGTCTTGTATAATTCAAGAGTTAAGCCCCTTAATGTATGATTCTTCCTTTTATCAGGCTCTTTCCACAGGGCTCCAGATAACGGGAGTACACAATGTCATGTATTTCAAAAACTAAAATCTTTATTTCTGCATGAAACCCTATGGTGTTACTACTCATTAGAATTGTCTCTTTGAGATAGTTCTAACGAGTAGTAACAACAATGGATTTGGTCCTGAAATGAGTGAGAAAATATTGGATTTGTTCAGTTTACTCCCTGTTATCTGGAGCCCTGTTTCCATCTATGACATTTCATTACACTAGCGTCGGCAGATATTTTTAAAACCATATTTCATTTGCATTTAAGTATACACATGTAAATATATCATTATAATAAAAATTATGTACTATATTAATTTTCCATTTGAACGTTAACCTGCATTTATATATACACCAACACATTAGTTTCGATAGTGGCATAAGGTATGGCAAGGTAATTGAAAATAGCTATGCATGTAATCCTCCAGCTTGACAGGCCATTTTGTCTGTAATAAGCTGTCCTGTGAGTGTTAATAAGCACAGGTACGCCAACAACAACAACACAAGAAGCCCTGATGTGATGATGGGCTCTGAATGATCTTGACTTTTGTCTGACATGACCTAATTTGTACAGAGCCAAAGAGCTTCTAAAGTTGAGATAATGTCAAATATTAAATATCTATAACAAGTAGTTTAACAGTTATGGTCAAGGTTAAATTCAGGCTATTTGACCACTAAATGACCTTGACCTTTGTCAGACATGACCAGAACTGAACTCAAGAGCTTCTTGAGTTGAGTACAAATGCCAAATATGAGTCTCTATCACAAGTTGTTCTTAAGTTATGACCAAGGTTAAAAATGTGGACAGACAGACAAACGGACCAACAAGAATATGCCCCTGACTATATCTATCATAAGTTGTGTGGAGGCATAATAAGTAGAGTACCTTTAAATCAATACAAATCATGTCCTCTGCTGACAAATGGTGAGTCATTATAAAACTTTAACCAAAGGTAACTTAAAGACAGACTGACAGAAGGACACTGTGAGAGACAAACAGATGTTGAAAATTTGTAAGACAAATATGATGCTTTACTTTCAACCTGCTATAAGTGGTCAGCTATCTTCCATAGTAGAAACAAGTTATGGGGTAACAGTTTAAAACACCTCTGAACTCGAAACCCTTCTAAACCAGACATTTATATTGTCCCCACACATGTCCGGTTTTGAGGGGTTTCACTTTATCCTGTAACGTCATGCCTATTTTCCTGACGGATAAAGGGGTGACAGATAAACTTTGCTTTATTATGCTAGTTGGTCACATGAATGATGTTATTATGTAAGTTGGTCACATGACCTGTAGCCGGAACTATTTTTTCCAACCGAGACGCTTACTTTTCCCGCTGTTAGGAAAGGTATTCTAAAACTCTTTCAACAGAATCCGACGTGTAACGGCGTTTATTCGAACTATTAGATGCAATCAAAGCGTTATAGAGTATGCGCCACCAGTCACTTGCTGAGATACTTCTATAATTGTCCACCTTTTAGATTTCCTGAGTGAAAAACACTAGATTTTTTAAGGTTCTTTTATTTCTTTTCAACGTAACTAGGATGTGACGTCACCGACGTCATCGATATAATAGCGCGCTTTCCTTGAGTAACATAGTTCTTTAGTGAGAATCTTATCTAGACCAAAAATGATTAAAATTCTAGCTTTAAAAAAAGCATTCTCTATTTAGTTTACTATTGTGACAAGGATAAATAGAATATTTGGTTCCTAGCTTTGAATGAGAAATGTTATCGGGCTCGGCTTCTGAAAATATCAGGTTCGCCTGCAACTCACCTGATATATTCATCCGCCTTGCCAGATAACATTTCTCATTCAAAGCTAGGAACCAAATATTCTCTATATAGCTCCCGGTTTTAACCAGTATGTCTTGAGACTACTCAAGGTAATATCTTACCCTTGCTGACCGCCATTCTCCTGGATTGAGATCAGCAGACAAATCCTCCCATCTTAATAAAGTATCATCACCTGCATATCGTGCCTGGAATTGCAGAGAAGGTGCAGTACCTGCATACCGGAAGGTGATACATGACTCAGTGCTCGCTATTCTCTCGCTTGATTGCAGGGTAGACGGTTCAAGTGCCCCTGCACTAAACTGTACTATTGCCATTTCTCCTAGCTCTACAGAAATAATTATAATGAATGTTAGTAATTATGAAGTCTTCTTCCACTAAATATTCCTATATAGAACACCCCCACTATAAATCATCTGAACAATTACTTGGCTAATAAAACAAGAAAAAAGACATGAGTCTACATTGTTTGCAAAAAGCATCAATTAACACTGCTAGCAGTAGTAAGGTTATTCCCTTTCAACAATACTGAGTACTGCAGTATTCTCTTCCAATAAACATATTTGTGTTAACCCATAATTGCAAACAGTGTAGACCCTGATTAGAGGGCTCCTTATGGAGCCCTCTGATCAGGGTGTACACTGTTTGTCATTTAGACATATATTGTAACAATTAACCCTAAAAAGTCAAAAATGGACTATGCAAAATAGAAAATCTATTTTTAGCTCCTGTGACCTACATAATTATGCAACGGACTGGAACCATAATTACAATATTGGTTAAAGGCTTCTAGAAGTGTCACCATGTCAAATATCAAAGCTCTGGCCATATTAGTTTCAGAGATAAAAATGTTTGAAGATTTCACTATAAAACTCTATGTAAAATTACGACCCCAGGGCGGGGTCATTTTTTACCCCAGGGACATAATTTGAACAATCTTGATAGAAGACCTGAAAAAGATGCTTTGTGCCAAATATCTAAGCTCAAGGTACTGTGGGTTCAGACAAGAAGATTTTTAAAGTTTTCATTGACAAAATCTATTTATAGCTCCTATGACCTAGATATGCAACGGAACGGAACTACTTGAACAACTTTGAAAGAGGATCATACAAGGATCATTCCTGCTAAGTTTGGTAAATATCCATCCAGGAGTTTCGGAGATGTCGTTGAAAGAAATTGTTGACGACGAACGGATGAATGACGCACGAACGGACGAACGAACGAAGACGGACAACGGACACAGAACTATCAAAATAGCTCACCTTGGCATTACGTGCCAGGTGAGCTAAAAAAGAGAATCCTGAGCTCAGTTTGAGCTTTTGTGAGATTTGTGTTGACATGTCAGTGTTACTGAATTCCAGCATGAGTGGGGATTGAGTGCTATTATATCGGGTTTTGACAAAAAGGTCGCATACATTTTAAACCAAAAGTAGAAAAGATTGACCGTTTCGGTCCCTCTGGCATTCACATTTTTCCAATCTTGCAAATTTATGCCTGGATCCATTTCCGATGCTGCCTGAAAGTGTCACATTTTGCAGGAGACCATTGATATTCTAGAAATAGGAAGTGCCGTACCTGGCCTTTCAGATAATTAAGTCTTCCAACCCGATGTGCGAATCATAACTTTTCATTCTACAGAAGCCAAAATGTGCAATAAACGTCAAAACGTTTTTATACGTTATGGGCGTGGAAAGGATATACAACAGAAAACAAACCTTTAAGATTGAGGACCCCTATGAGAGATAAACTAGAGCACAATGGGGTTTAAGGCGCTTACCAGAGTACAAAGTTCCCAGATTTAACTAGACTTTGTCACTTAAGGTGAGAAGCGAACTAGAGGGCTTATAAGCCTTTTCTATGATTTGACCTAATGACCTACTTTTTGACCTGACATAACTCATATTCATACATTACCTAGATTTTGTCAAGGTGATTAGTTTGAGCAAATTCTGTGAATTTGGGACTAAAAATATGACCCCTAAAGTGTTCTGATAAGCCATTTTAAAGACTCAACCTTTTTTTTATTCTGACATAAGCCATAATATGTGGGCCCTAGAATACTTTAAATTTAGCCTTTCCTATGATTTGACCTACTGACCCACTTTTTTACCCATAGTACACCATATTACTACATTGCCTATATTTTGGTGAGGTTATCACTCTGAGCAAGTTTTATGAAATTATACCTTAAAAAATATTACTCCTACAGTGTTTAGAAGCTTTTTCTATGGTTTGACCTACTGACCTACTTTTTAACCTTGTGTACACCATATTCACACAAAGTGTAGCTTTTGTGGAGCTAATAATTCTAAGCAAGTTTTAAGAAGATTGGGCTAAAACTTTTATATGGCCTCTGTTGTGGCAAAAAGCTTTTTCTGCGATTGACCTACTTTCCTACTTTATGACCCGACATTACCTATATTTCAGTATGACCTTAACTTTATCAAGGATATGACACTGACAAAATCTCATAAAGATGTAGCCAAAACTATGACTTCTAGAATGTTTTCAACTTTTGATTCAATATTTCTGAACACGGAACATGACCACGCCCTCTGGCGGCCATGTTTTTTGACGGATCAAAATTCTTTCAACAACTAGTATTTTCGGAGTAGTTTTCTAGATATTTGTACAGCTATCAGCCATTCTTTAAAAATATTCAGCGTCAAAGGTATTTTTAAAGAAGGGGAGAAACTGTTAAAGCAGACTGAAAGCAAAGCATTAAGTTACTAAAGGAGCTTTTCGGGTTTTTTCAGCCTGCTGTGATAAAGGGTTTAGAAAATTGAAAATTTTCCTACAGCAAATTTATCCATACAGAGAGTAAGCATTAAAGAGAGAAGACTGCTAAATGCAATACAGAAGTAATGCAGTAGTTGTCTGGAGGAACTTTCTGAATAACATAGATTTTCAAACCTGACCTGTGCCTATTTGATATAAAACCATATAGCATATATCAATCTAATCTAAACTGTCAACATTTGCCAATTAGAGTAAAATTGAGGTTGCCAGAATGTAAACAAGGCCAAAATTTAATACACTGTTTTTCTTAAATCAGGGGCAACAGCTCTTCACAATCCAATTCAATTTAAGACAAGGGCCACTATGGCCCTAAATCGCTCACCTGGTAACCATGTACACCGTGTGACCTAGTTTTTGACCGGGCATGACCCTCATTCTAACTTGTCCTCGATTTCAATGAGACAAACATTTTGTTCAAGTTTCATGATATACATTCAATGAATTCTGTAGTCTCTGAGAGTGTTAACGAGGTTTTTGGATGATTTGACCTAGTGACCTAGTTTTTGACAAGACATAAGCCACATTTGAACTTGACCTATATTTCATTGAAGCAAACATTTTCATCAAGTTTTATGAAGATCAAATGAAATTTGTAGTCTCTAGAGTGTAAACAAGGTTTTTCGAAGATTTGACCTAGTGACCTAGATTTTGACCGGACATGACCCACATTCGAACTTGGCCTAGATTTCATTGAGGCAATCATATTGATGAAGTTTTATGAAGATCCAATGAAATTTGTAGCCTCTATAGTGTTAACAAGGTTTTTCGATAATTTGACCCAGTGACCTAGTTTTTGACCGGACATGACCCACATTCGAACTTGACCTAGATTTCATTAAGGCAAACATTTTGATGAAGTTTCATGAAGATCCAATGAAATTTGTAGTCTCTAGAGTGTTAACAAGGTTTTTCGAAGATTTGACCCAGTGACCTAGTTTTTGACCGGACATGACCCACATTCGAACTTGACCTAGATTTCATTAAGGCAATTATATTGATGAAGTTTTATGAAGATCAAATGAAATTTGTAGCCTCTAGAGTGTTAACAAGGTTTTTCGATAATTTGACCTGGTGACCTAGTTTTTGACCGGACATGACCCACATTCGAACTTGACCTAGATTTTATTAAGGCAAACATTTTGTTCAAGTTTCATGATATACATTCAATGAATTTTGTAGTCTCTAGAGTGTTAACGAGGTTTTTGGATGATTTGACCTAGTGACCTAGTTTTTGACAAGACATAAGCCACATTCGAACTTGACCTAGATTTTATTAAGGCAAACATTTTGATGAAGTTTCATGAAGATCCAATGAAATTTGTAGTCTCTAGAGTGTTAACAAGGTTTTTCGAAGATTTGACCTAGTGACCTAGTTTTTGATCGGACATGACCCACATTCAAACTTGGCCTAGATTTCATTGAGGCGATCATATTGATGAAGTTTCATGAAGATCCAATGAAATTGGTAGCCTCTAGAGTGTTAACAAGGTTTTTCGATAATTTGACCTAGTGACCTTGTTTTTGACTGGACATGACCCAGATTCAAACTTGACCTAGATTTCATTGAGGCAAACATTGTGACTAAGTTTCATCAAGATCCAATGAGATTTAAAGCTGCTAGAGTGTTAACGAACAATTGTGAACGGACGGACGGACGGACGGACGTCCTTACATTTGGGCACTTGTTGGGTTTTTCTTTTGTTTAAAACTACCCAATAGCAACAAAAAAACCCAAACAATAACAATAGGGCAATCACGGAATGAATGGAATCTATTGTTCTCCCTACCCAACAAAGGACCTTTCGTGCGTGCGGACAGACAGACAGACAGACGACGGACATCCAGCGATCCTAAAAGCTCACCTTGGCACTACATGCCAGGTGAGCTAAAAATCATCAAACTTTATAAACTTTATACTGGAACTGTCAAAATATGATTAGGATTGGTTAACAAATAAAGTTTTTGATATGACCTTTTTGATAACTTAACCCTTTACCCCATAGAAGCGACTTTTAGAGCATCTAATTTATTCCTCTGCTGAAGACAAGAGCGTGTCCCAGTTACACGAATGCCCTGATGATACAGGGAGGGGAATCCAGACTATCAAACGTAAAAGTTAGAGAGCTGAAACTGTAGTGGAGCGCCATTTTGAGGAATTCAAGGGCCATTACTCCAAAGGGCCTAGCATAAGTTGGTGCCGCTGGTTATCCAAATTGGTCTCCATTTTATGTCAACAAACATTTTCAGAAAGTTTGGTGATGATCAGATGAAAAGCAATGTGTTTGTGAAACACAAATGCCCCCAGCCAGCATCATGTTCTGTAATGTAATGCTTATTTGCAAAAGTAGGTCAAAATTCATGGTCGTAGGGTAAATGAAACATTGGCATGGTTGGAGAAGTCTTAACACAAGAAACATATAAAGTATGGAAGCTCTAGGCCTACTGGTTCAAATGTTATAGGCGTATAAAGATTTATACAAATAAAGGTCAATGGTCAAGGTCACAAGGGCAAAAACGTAGGTATGGTTGGAAAGGTCTTGACACACGAAATATATAAACAAAATATGAAAGCCGTAGGCCTACTGGTGCAAAATTTATGTTATAGCCATTTAAAGATTTCAACAAAAATAGGTCAAATGTCAAGGTCACAAGGTCAAAAAGTTTTGTATGGTTAGAAAGGGAAAACACATGTCAAGTATAAAAGGCCAATGTGCAAAAATGCAAAAGTTATATCCAAGGTTAAGGTTTTTGGTTAAAGTTTGATTAAATAGGTCAAAGATCGAGGTCAAGGTCACATGGTCAAAGATGTTGGTATGGTTGGAAAGGTCTTGACACAAAAAATATACATACAAAATATTAAAGCCCTGGGCCAACTGGTGCAAATGTTAAAGCCATTTAAAGATTTTTACAAAAGTAGGTCAAATGTCAAGGTCACAAGGTCAAAAAGTTTTGTATGGTTGGAAAGGTCTTGCCATGAAGAATACACATGCCAAGTATAAAAGGCCCAGGTTCAAAAATGTAAAAGTTATAGCCAATGTTAAGGTTTTTGGTTAAAGTTTGATTAAATAGGTCAAAGGTGAAGGTCAAGGTCACATGGTCAAAGATATTGGTATGGTAGGAAAGGTCTTGACACAAAACATATACATACAAAATATTAAAGCCCTATGCTAACTGGTGCAAATGTTATAGCAATTTAAAGATTTTTACAAAAGAAGGTCAAATGTCAAGGTCAAGGTCAAAAAGTTTTGTATGGTTGGAAAGGTCTTGCCATGAGGAATACACATGCCAAGTATAAAATGCCCAGGTGCAAAAATGCAAAAGTTATAGCCAAGGTTAAGGTTTTTGGTTAAAGTTTGATTAAATAGGTCAAAGGTAAAGGTGAAGGTCGCAAGGTCAAAGATGTTGGTATGGTTGGAAAGGTCTTGACACAAGAAATATACATACAAAATATGAAAGCCCTGGGCCAACTGGTGCAAATGTTAAAGCCATTTAAAGATTTTTACAAAAGTAGGTCAAATGTCAAGGTCACAAGGTCAAAAAGTTTTATATGGTTGGCAAGGTTTTGCCATGAGGAATACACATGACAAGTATAAAAGGCCTAGGTTGAAAAATGCAAAATTTATAGCCAAGGTTAAGGTTTTTGGTTAAAGTTTGATTAAATAGGTCAACGGTGAAGGTCAAGGTCACATGGTCAAAGATGTTGGTATGGTTGGAAAGGTCTTGACACAAGAAATATACATACAAAATATGAAAGCCCTGGGCCAACTGGTGCAAATGTTATAGCCATTTTAAGATTTTTACAAAAGTAGGTCAAATGTCAAGGTCAAGGTCACAAGGTCAAAAAGTTTTGTATGGTTGGAAAGGTCTTGATACAGGGAAGACACATGCCAAGTATAAAAGGCTTAGGTACAAAAATGCAAGAGTTATAGCCAAGGTTAAGGTTTTTGGCACAGACAGACGGACATTCTCACAGTTGGACATTTGTTGGGTATATTTTTTGTTTAAAAATACCCAACAGTACACTAAAATACCCAACAATACCAATAGGGCAATCACGGAATGAATGGAATCTATTGTTCTCCCTACCCAACAAAGGACCTTTCGTGCGCTCGGACGGGCAGACGGACGGACGGACGGACGGACGGACGAACCAACAGACATGACAAAAACTATATGCCCCCGAATCGTAGATTCTGGGGGCATAAAAATAGTTCCAGTTTATACCCTCATGAACAATTACCATAACAAATATTTTTATGTAGCCTAGCAGATGGTTGTTTAAAGCAGGCTGAAAGTAAAGCAGAATGTGCCTTAAGGCACATTCTGCTTTACTTTCAACCTGCTTTAAGTGTTCACCTGTATTTAATGTTATACACGGGTTAT
Source organism: Gari tellinella (assembly GCA_922989275.2). NCBI lineage: Eukaryota > Metazoa > Mollusca > Bivalvia > Cardiida > Psammobiidae > Gari > Gari tellinella. Next base: position 26,966,305 of record OV277862.1, read on the forward strand.
TGGGTAAAGGGTTAAGGCAGATAACTTTGGACAAAATACTTTGATTGAACCCTAAAACTATAGTTGTCTTCCTTTTATCATACTTAGCATACTTATGCTGTTAATATGAATCTGATACAGGAAGAACTATTTGAGTTATCACGTCACAAATGTAAATATGGTTAAATATGACCTTTTTGATAACTCAAGGGAAGATAACTCTGGCCGTAATGTTTCGATTGAACCCAAAAAATATGGGCATCTTCTTCTTATGATACTAAGCAAAATCATGCTCTTAATATAAACCTGATACATGAAGAACTGTTTGAGTTATTGCGGCACATCAGAAGTGCCAGACAGACAGATGGCTAGACAAAAATGTGATTCCTATAGAGCTGCTGCATTTGCAATTCAGGGTGCTAATAAACAGTGTCTGATACAGTTTTTACTAAATGAAGGATCATGCTTCTACAGAGATCAAGACAGAGGGAGAGGCTGTAGTGATGAAACATACAACAAAACCTCTACATTACAACCACTAAATTAAGTTAATTATTACGTGTTTACCACAGGTGACTGCTTGAAGCAAGTTGAAATAAAACAGAAAGCTCCTTTAGGAGTTTTCTGATTTACAGTCACGTTGCTAAATTAAGCTGTCACCTGCATTTTATGCAATAAAATAGCCTTTGATATAGTGATGGCAATAGAGAGGTTTTACTGTATATACAATCAACCGCAAGAACAACCATGATGCCTTGGCGTTACTGGTATGTGTCACAAATGCAAGGTTTTACTGTATTTGTTTTCTATTTAGTTTGTAGTTAGTTTCTATGATGCTCCGCTGGCAAAGGTGTTGATGTTTTAAATAAATAAATACACATTACGATGTGGAAGATGTGTTCGCCACAGTATGAAAGCCAGTGGTGCCCAACATGGGGGTTGTGTGTACTAACAGTGTACCGTAGTCTTCCCCCTCTTAGATTTTCTGATAAGTGAACAGTTCAAATTGCCTTGTGGGATCTGTAATGGACATTCAAAGAAAGTAATGGCTAACCTGGAATAAGTGTCAATGACTCTTCCCTATGGTCGAAGGTGTTACTGCCAACAATATTCCATTGCTCTGTCTTGTAACCACATGTCACATTCTCATTGTCAAATTCACAGGCAAGACTGAAGGCTTCAAATAAACAATCAAATACATGAGTTAAATCTAGTGCTGAAACGGTTACCAGAAATTTGTAACCGGTTAATCGTTGTTCGTAACCGGGGTTAACGGTTAATCGTAACTTAAATGTGCCGACTGATACCATAGGTCCCTATTACTGACACATCATTAGTCAGTAAGGGTCGGACGTTACACGTATACATGGTAACGTTCAACTGTTTTACCTATACACATTTACAAATTAGGAGACCGATTGCGTGTGTAAACAATAATACAATAATAAAGTCTTGATGCCAAAGAATTGTCTTATTAATTTACAATGTATACTGACTTAGGTACATAATAAATTGCAAAGAGAAAAGAAGTATTGATCATATAAAATACACTTACATGTATACATACTGCATCGTTTTTAAAGAGCCGCTATTCCAGGTCTTCTTTAAAATTAGTTGCATTTGTAAAATAATAATAACTCGGACAACACATGGATAATTGTGCGCGGCCAAATATTAAGACTAATCCCGCATTGTGTTATAGATAATTAATTGGCCCCATGCAAGTGTTATTTTAAACCGGGGCAACATATAAGACGATCCGATTGAAGTGTAGATTAGTAAACTGGTTGTATTCTTTTATCGCTTTTGATTGGATGACGATGTTCTAAGAATATATTTTAAATTGAAATGCGGATATTCCTGGAAACTCTGGTTTACGGTTTTTCCCTACACAAACATCATATACCGGTATAGCTACTAGGGTAGAAATCCAAAGCAAACCTAATATTTCGAGATCAGAAGGTTAGTAAGTGTGTCAAGTTCAACTGTCAAAGTAGCGAAGTAAACATTATTTCGGAGACAAGTTTGTTGTGAATTAAAACGGATAAATCAGCATTTATTGTAACAAGAGGCTCATGCGGGCCTAAATATCGTTCACCTGGAAAAACCAACACAAGGGTCACATGACCCCTGGGGTGGGATCACTTTTTACCCCAGAGACATACATGTAATTTGAAAAAAAATCTTGCTGATGAACTTGAAAATTAAGTGTGCTGTAAAAATATTTTGTACATGGATGGTTTCAGACAGGAAGACTTTTCATTGAAAAAAATCTATTTTCAGCTAATATGACCCAGATATGCGACAGATCGAACCATTTCAGCAATATTGGTAAAGAACATCTAAAAGTGTCACTATGCTAAATATCAAAGTTCTTGCCATAGCAGTTTCAGAGAAGAATATTTCACTACATAACTCTATGTAAAACTGCGATCCTTAGGGCCTTGGCTGTTTGAACAATCTTGATAGAGGACCTAAAGATGATGCTTTGTGCCAACAAGAGGCCCATGCGGGCCTAAATATCGCTCACCTGGAAAAACCAACACAAGGGTCACATATTTTTAGCTCCTGTGACCTAGATATGCAACGGACCGGAACCATATTTACAATACTGGTTAATGGCTACTGGAAGTGTCATCATGCCAAATATCAAAGCTCTGACCATATTAGTTTCAGAGGTAAAGATGTTTGAAGATTTCACTACATAACTCTATGTAAAATTACGACCTCCAGGGCGTGGTCATTTTTTACCCCAGGGACATAATTTGAACAATCTTGATAGAGGACCTGTAGATGATGCTTTGTGCCAAATATCTAAGCTCAAGGTACTGTGGTTTCAGACAAGAAGATTTTGTAAGATTTCATTGAAAAAATCTATTTTTAGCTCCTGTGACCTAGATATGCAACTGAACAGAACCATATTAACAATATTGGTTAAGGGCTTCTAGAAGTGTCATCATGCCAAATATCAAAGCTCTGGCCATATTAGTTTCAGAGAAAAAGATGTTTAAAGATTTCAGTATATAACTCTATGTAAATTTACGACCCCCGGGGCGGGGTCATTTTTTACCCCAGGGACATAATTTGAACAATCTTGATAGAAGACCTGAAGACGATGCTTTGTGCCAAATATCTAAGCTCAGGGTACTGTGGTTTCAGACAAGAAGATTTTTTAAGTTTTCATTGAAAAAATCTATTTTTAGCTCCTGTGACCTAGATATGCAACGGACCAGAAATGTTTGAACAACTTTGAAAGAGGACCATATAAGGATCATTCAGGCCAAGTTTGGTAACAAGAGGGCCTGAATGCCCTGATATCGCTCACCTGTTGTACTGAAGCTTGATAGCTTCATCAGTTTTAATTTAAATCCATTCAAATGTGTAGTATAGCATGTACACAATTTTGGAATACAAAAATTAACCTCATAATTGGTAGAGTACATCAAGGGCAGATAACTAGAGCCTAAACAATACTGAAATGAAGCCTTTTCTAGCATTTCAAAGTATATCAAGGGCAGATAACTATTTCTACAATGATTAGATTTCAACAATAATTGCACTCCTTTGAGAACTTATAGGTATACACTTTGTGTGCAAGTAAAATCAAAATCCATTCAAAAGTGTAGTTGCAAAAGTGTAAACGCTGTTCGATATGGCATTTTCAGCAATTCAAGGGCAGACAACTCTTGACCTATAGGTCCGATTTCAACCATAATCACACTTATTTGAACTCTTATGGTCATATACAATCTGAGCAAGTTTGAAAAAGACCGGATAAAAATTGTGGCCTCTAGAGTGTAAACACCCTTAAATATTACATTTTCAGCAATTCAAAGGTAGATAACTCTCAACCTATTGGTTCGATTTCAATCATAATCGAACTCAATCAAACTCTTATGGTCATATACAATCTGAGCAAGTTTGAGAATTGTGACCCCTGGAGAGTAAACACCCTTAAATATGACAATTTCAGCATTTCAAAGGTAGATAACTCTCAACCTATTAGTCTGATTTCAACCAAAATAGAACTCATCTGGACTCTTATGGTTATATACAATCTGAGCATGTTTGAGATAGATTGGAGGAAAATTGTGGCCTCTAGAGTGTAAACACTGTTAAATATGGCATTTTCAGCAGTTCAAAGGTAGATAACTCTCAACCTATTGATCAGATTTCAACCATTATCAAACTCATCCAAACTCTAATGGTTATATACAACCTGAGCAAGTTTGAGATAGATTTGATAAAAATTGTGGCCTCTAGAGAGTAAACACCCTTAAATATGGCATTTTCAGCAATTCAAAGGTAGATTACTCTTGACCTATTAGTCCGATTTCATCCACAATCGAACTCAATCGAACTCTTATGGTAATATACAATTTGAGCAAGTTTGAGAAAGATTGGATAAATATTGTGGCCTCTAGAGTGTAAACACTAAAATTGTTGACAACGGACGACGAACGCCGGACATTCAAGTATTGCAAAAGCACACCCTGAGCTAGCTCAGGTGAGCTAAAAATCTATCCAGTAGTTTTGGAGAAGATGTCGTTTAAAGAAATTGTTGACGACGAACGAATGGACGGACGAACGACGACGGACAGAGGACGATCAAAATAGCTCACCTTGGCACTACGTGCCAGGTGAGCTAAAAACAGGTGAAAAGGGGGTTCTTTAACACAACATAAAACAAGAGGACCTGAAGGCCCTGATATCGCTCACCTGTTGTACTGAAGCTTGATAGCTTTATCTTACTGTTTCATCAGTTTTAATTTAAATCCATTCAAATTTGTAATATAGCATGTTACTGTAAACAATTTTGGAATACAACCTCATAATTCTAGTATGGTAGAGTACATCAAGGGCAGATAACTAGAGCCTAAACAATACTGAAATGAAGCCTTTTCTAGCATTTCAAAGTATATCAAGGGCAGATTTAACTATTGCTACAATGATTAGATTTCAACAATGATTGCACTCCTTTGAGAACTTATAGGTATATACTTTGTGTGCAAGTAAAATCAAAATCCATTCAAAACTGTAGTTGCGAAAGTGTAAACGGTGTTCGCTATGGCATTTTCAGCAATTCAAGGGCAGACAACTCTTGACCTATAGGTCTGATTTCAACCATATTCACACTTATTTGAACTCTAATGGTCATATACAATCTGAGCAAGTTTGAAAAAGACCGGATAAAAATTGTGGCCTCTAGAGTGTAAACACCCTTAAATATTACATTTTCAGCAATTCAAAGGTAGATAACTCTCAACCTATTGGACCGATTTCAATCATAATCGAACTCCATCGAACTCTTATGGTCATATACAATCTGAGCAAGTTTGAGATAGATTTGATAAAAATTGTGGCCTCTAGAGTGTAAACACCCTTAAATATGGCATTTTCAGCAATTCAAAGGTAGATTACTCTTGACCTATTAGTCCGATTTCAACCATAATCAAACTCATCCGAACTCTTATGGTCATATACAATCTGAGCAGGTTTGAGAAAGATTAGATAAATATTGTGGCCTCTAGAGTGTAAACACTAAAATTGTTGATGACGAACGACGGACATTCAAGTATTGCAAAAGCTCACCCTGAGCTAGCTCAGGTGAGCTAAAAATTGACACAATGCAGCGAGTATTCAGTGTTCAAACCCCTGAAGAGTATATTGAATCGTGCAAATTGTACATTAAACACTTTGTTTATGGGCATCGTTTTGTGTATTGAGCTCCGTGTACACATTTACAAGGGCCACCATGGCCCTAAATCGCTCACCTGGTTCAATATGTAAAATTAACCTATAGTGACCTAGATTATGACTGGACATGACCCACGATCAACCTTAAGAGTGTTAACAAGATTTTTCTATAATTTGACCTAGTGACCTAGTTTTTGACCAGACACAATCCACATTTAATTTTAACCTAGATTTGATTTAGGCAAACATTCTGAAAATATTTCATTCAGATCTAACGAGATTTGTAGCCTCTAGAGGGTTCTTTGATTTGGCCTAGTGACCTAGTTTTTGACCCAACATGACCCATATTCGAATTTTACCTAGATATCAATTGGGCAAACATTCTAACTAAGTTGCATTAAAATCCAATAAGATTTGTAGTCTCTAGAGTGTTAACAAGGTTTTTCTAACATTTGACCTAGTGACCTAGTTTTTGACCGGACATGACCCACATTCAATCTTGACCTAGATTTCATCAAGACAAACATTTTGATTAAGTTTCATTAAGATCCATTGAGATTTGTAGCCTCTAGAGTGTTAACAACGTTTTTCTATGATTTGACCTAGTGACCTAGTTTTTTACCTTACATGATCCACATTCAAACTTGACCTAGATATCAATGAGGCAAACATTCTGACCAAGTTTCATTAAGATCCATTGAGATTTGTAGCCTCTAGAGTGTTAACAAGGTTTTTCTATGATTTGACCTAGTGACCTAGTGTTTGACCGGACATGACCCACATTCCAACTTGACCTAGATATCAATGAGGTAAACATTCTGACCAAGTTTCAGTAAGATCCATTGCGATTTGTAGTCTCTAGAGTGTTAACAAGGTTTTTCTATGATTTGACCTAGTGACCTAGTTTTTGACCGGACATGACCCACATTCGAACTTGACCTAGATTTTATCAAGACAAAAATTGTCATGAAGTTTCATGAAGATCGGGTGAAATTTGTAGGCGCTAGAGTGTTAACGAACAATTGTGAACGGACAGACGGACGGGCCTACGAATGATACATTGTGTGTCTGATATTTTGTGGAACTATAAAAATCGTATTGTGGGGCTTTTCTCTTTTTTTCTTAGACACACAGTGTATATCTGGGCACAAAAAAAATTGAACAAATAATTGATGGACATTTTGACTTGGACATCTATTTGGACAAAAACGTTGTGCAACTTCTACCAATAGGTTTTATGTTGTAAAAGACAAATTTTTAACATACTTTGACAACATGTTTTGTGTGACTAGTTGCACAATGAAAACAAGAGCACCGCAGTGCGGCAAAATACGCCCGTCATGGCCGGCGGCTGTCAAAGTCGTCCGGACTCAGGCCGACTGGAAAAAGTCGCCCAGAGTGCAGGCCCTACTATCGATCTCAAAAAGACTATGCTGTAGTATTGCGATAGCTCAAGTACTATCAAGAAACTATTGCAATACTATCACGATAGTTTTTCTACCAACTGTTTTCTCATAAACAAATGCTTTGGGCGTATTTGGATATATCACGGAATTTTGACAATAAAGGGGGCATAACTCTGCTAAAAATAGTCGCCAACGTCTGAAATTTAACAGGAACCAAAATTCTCAGGTGCCTTCCCTGTATGATGAGAAAGCTAAATATGAAATTTGGTTACAATAGACAAAATGTAAGTAAAATTATTATCAGGAAACAATATATTGTTAAAAAAAATTGTGTGAAGGGGCGTAACTCTAAAAATACGGAGTCAAACCAAAAAACCGTTATATATATTAGGTCACTTCATTCATTGTATCACCATATCAAATTTGAAATCAATTGAATAAAAAATAAAAAAGTTCTGGTTATTTTTTTTTAAAAATGCCCATTTTTGACAATAATGGGGCATAACTCTGCTAAAAATAGTCGCCAACGTCTGAAACGCAAACTCGTCCGAACTTTTGTGGTATGGAATATTTGTAGGAAGTTTAATCAAAATCGGTCAATAAATGAAGGTGAGAGAGCGCTAAGAAGAAAAGTTAACGGCCGAAGTGTGGCTTATTTTAAATTTTAAGTATGCAAAGGGGCATAACTCATAGAAAAATAATTAAACAGGAACCAAAATTCTCAGGTGCCTTCCCTGCATGATGAGAAAGCTAAATATGAAATTTGGTTACAATAGACAAAATGTAAGTAAAATCATGATCAGGAAACAATATATTGTTAAAAAAAATGTGTGAAGGGACATAACTCTGAAAATACGGAGTCAAACCAAAAACCCGTAATATATGTTAAGTAACTTCATTCATTGTATCACCATATCAAATTTGAAATCAATTGAATAACAAGAGGGCCATGGCCCTTAATTCGCTCACCTGAGGTCATTGTGCCTTAGCTTAATAGGCAAGACAACATTTTAATATAGCTGTAAATGGAATTATCTTCCAGACAAAAAAAACATGACAAATTGGAATAACTTAAAAAAATATTGTTGGCAGAGTTATGGCCCTTATCCATGACACTTCTTCTTATCAAGCTACATGTATTTCCATATGATTATTTATTGCGCACTCTGCTTTACTTTCAACCTGCTTTAAGTTATCATCTACTAAGATATAGATACTATTTCTTATATCTTACATGTTTATGACTATATAAAGTGGAATTATTTTCTTTAGAGGAGGAATAAATTAAAGGCGTAAAAAGGCATATGTATGGGGTAATGGGTTAACATCAGTAGAACTGGAGTTATCTCAAAGACAAGAAAATATGACACTGGGAAATATCTCAAAATTGACATTGACCTTTGTACGACATGACCCAAGTTATAAAGTTTCTAACTTTAACAAAGTTATGGCTAAGATTAAAGTTGTGGACTGACAGACAAACAAATGGACAAACAGACAAAAAAGCAGACAGACAAAAACAATATGCCCCCAACTGCAGGGCATAAAACTATAGCAGACACCATATGCTGCTGCTTACAGTGAACCTCATCAGCTGACCAGCTGACCTGAGTTCAGTTATGTAACTCTGCCAGTAGGAAATTTGGCTAGGGTCTAACTCTTATTATGCTGAATTGCTGTCTGCTATACATATTTTGAATATTAAACATATGTATAAATATGGCAAAAGACATAATTACATAACTGTCAGTGGATCACTTCCAGACCCTGTTTCTCTAAGTATGAAGCAGACTAAACCATTTATAAACTTTAGCAGACAACATGTTCAGCTAAGACCATCAGTTCAGTGGCTGAGGTCAAATACTGGGTAGTATGGTAGAATTAGCAACTGCTCTGAAGGCTTACCCTTACCAGACTGAAATGATATCTGCTTAAAACCTACTGTATGCGAAAAGTGACAAAAAAAAGAATTTAGAACATGTTCAGTTGGTAAATGAGTACCAATAGTTTGGATCCAAATTAGATGCAGCATTATGTTGCATCTGATCTGGATCCAAAATGTTTGCAAATATTGGCTATTTGCCCTTAGTATATTAAGAGTAACTCAGGTAAAATACAGTTCTGCTTTTGCTTCATCAAAAATACTGTAAAACCTGCCTAGAGCAGCACTTAAACTGCGCAGGGTGGCGTCAAGTGTGACCCTAGGGATTTCATTTTAACAAACTATAGAGGGATCGACCAGGAGATTCTACTGTAAAAATATCAAAGCTTAGGGCCTAGTAGTTTTTAGCAAGAAGATTTTTTAAAAATTTTTGCTTTTTTGCTTTTTCAAGCAGAGTTTTTGCTTTTTCTCTTTCATTTAGACAACTTCTGTAGAGAAGCATCCAAGGAACATCATGAGCAGTTTGAATCCGCCCTACAATCCCCGGGTTCAGAGGAGATGTCGTTTGAAGTAAAAGTGAACGGACAGACGGACAGACGTACTACGGACAATGAGCGGTCACAATAGCTCACCTTGAGCCTTCGGCTCAGGTGAGCTAAAAAGCTAAAAAGTTCTTTTTTTTTTTTTAAAATGCCCATTTTTGACAATAAAGGGGCATAACTCTGCTAAAAATTGCCCCCAACGTCTGAAACGCGAACTCGTCCGAGCTATTGTGGTATGGAATATTTGTAGGAAGTTTAATCAAAATCGGTCAATAAATGAAGGTGAGAGAGCGCTAACAAGAAAAGTTAACGGACGGACGGACGTACGGACCCACATTCGCTGCTAATGTGGTATTTTTCTTAAGGGGTAATATTTTTCCCGAAAAGCACCCTATGTGGGACCAAAAAACCTCAAAAAACCTTATGGGGTACCACATTTTCTTCTTTTTACATATAGTGCTTATGGGGTACATGAGTCCGTCCTGAAATCCGTCCAGATATTGGTCCATGACTTTTGTGGTACTTTCTTACAAACCATTCCAGGTACAACATTAGGGTACCCTGAACACAAATACAATAAAATATATATGTGATATACCACATAAGTAAAAAATACCACTTAAGTACCGACTGGACACAAATGGTACCACATATAGTACCAAATGTAAACACGGACGGACAGCGCTGGGTATACCATAATACGACCGTCGATGACGGGCGTATAAAAAGACACACAGTGTATATCTGGGCGAAAAAAAAGTTGCACAATGTATCATTCTCGAGAACGGACGGACAGACGACGGACATTCAGCGATCCTAAAAGCTCACCTTGGCACTTTGTGCCAGGTGAGCTAAAAATCAGGAAACTCCCTGACCCTTATCAGTCAGAACTGATGTTGCTATATGCTACTGTATTTCAAAACTTAAATAACATGTATGTCTTAGAGTAAAGGACTTCAAAACAACGGAAAACATATCTGAAGGCTGTAGCTCCCGACAAATGGGGCTTCCCTTTTGTTATACAAAATGGCTTCCAAGTAACCGGTTACCGACTTTGTAACCGGTTAATCGGCAGTTCATAACTGTTAACGCTTACCCGGGTAATCGTTTCAGCACTAGTTAAATCTGAGGTCTTTAAATAAACAATCAAATAAAAGAGTTAAAACTGAGGTCTTCAAATAAACAATCAAATACTAGAGTTAAGTCTAAAGCCTTCAGATGCGCCTTAAGGCGCATTCTGCTTTACTTTTCAACCTGCTTTAAGCTACCATCTACTAGAATAAAAATACGAAGATTTCGGAAAAATTCCGAAGAAATGACAGCCCTGTGTTCTAAAAGCAGCTAGCTTTATGGGAGTGGTTCATGAACATAAAATACATCTATTTAAACTTTTCCTTCTTTTCCATTTTCACAGTTAGGACATAGGGCTGCTGAAAGTAGATTAAATGTAACACAGAAATCTCCTAAAAGGACTTCAAGATTTCAACAAAACAAAGGCCCAAAACTCTGTCCATATTAAATGTAGTTAGATGAACTTCCAAATTTCACAAAATCCATAATTTTGTCAATACTAATTGTGGATGAAAATACTAAGGTGCCAGGTTCACGTTTTCAATAATATGTCAATAAAATTTCAAGTATGTAGTGCATAATTATACTTTGAGATATGGTTCACAAACACACAAGTATATATATATTTTCACAAAATCTAGGCCAATAACTGTCAGATTTAATTGTGATTGAGAAAAAATATGCAGGTTTATAGTCTGTATAGTACAGGGTGTTTCATAATATCTGTCCTTATTCTAAACGTTAATAGCACACTCAGTTTATAAGATATCAGAACTAATTATGCATCATTCTCAAGTACTTTGAATAACATTTTATCTGTACATTAGTATGGGAATATTTATGACGTCATTATGACGTCATTGCCTATCGGTGGTTATTTGAAAATGGCACCGTCAAAAGGACAGTGTTGTGAAGTCATTAAGCTTTACTATCAATGTACATCTCATAAAACTATTGTTAAAACTATAAAAAAGAATCACCCAGAGCTAGGATCATTCAATACAAAGCATATCCAGCTAATTGTTAAGCAATTTTAGTATTCGGATATAGTAGAAGACAGAAGGCATGCAGACACTGGACGTCCAAGGTCTGCCAGGACTTCAGAAAACATGGAGCAAGTGACAACTGCAATCGATGAAACTCCACAACGGTCAGTAAGGAGTGTGTTAGGTGATATTACAAACTACACAGATGCCACAAGCGTCTATTTAGTATTATATAATTTGACTTACAGCTTACACCTTATAAAGTTTCAACGGCTGATGATATTATTGACTGGCTTTCACAAACTTTTGGTGACAAATTTATCTCATTCAGGACTGAGCGCAAGTGGCCACCACATTCATTGGGTTTTAAATTACCTTGACTTTTTCTTGCGGGGGCATCTAAAATAAAGGGTCTACACTCCTAGGCCAGGAAGTACAGATTAACTAAAAGCTGTAATTCGTCGAGAAATGCACACAATTTCCAGAGATGTGTGCACTGAGGAATGTGACTGACAATTTCAAGCAAAGGCTTGACGTCATTATCAGACAAAATGGACGTCATATCGAACATCTGCTGTAGACAAGAAGTTGCTGTTAATTAACACGTATAGAGGTAACCATTCGTTACCATACATCAACTGAAAATTTATTATGTCCTTGTTAAGCAAATTATTTTCACAATTATGTCTATAGACCTATTTAGAAAATATTGCCGTTTAGAATAAGGACAGATATTATGAAACACCCTGTACATATAAACAAACTTTCAAAGTTATAGGTGACACACACTAAAATTTCCATATTTTCACAAAAGCAAAGCCAAAAAGTCTGTAAATGTTAATTGTGGTTGGGTGAAAGTACCCAGGGGCCCATATTATGGAACGTTGTACGACAAAAACGGTCGTAAATCAAAACTTTAAAATACAGCTAACTTCTGATTTCTCCATCTAATCCTGGCTTGTGACATCTCTTTGGAACTGTCTTGAATCTTTTCAAGACAATTCCAAAGAGATGTCACAAGACAGGATTAGATGGAGAAATAAATAATTATTGATAATTTTAGAATCAGACTTACGACCATTTTTGTCGTACAACGTTTCATAAAACGGGCCCCTGGTGCACAAGTTCATCCTCTGCCGATAAGTAAACATATAACATGTACAGTGCTCCCTCTCTATAGCAACACCAAATAGGAGACAATTTTTTGTGTTGTTTGGAGCCAAGTTGTTATAGGGAGGAAAAATTAACTCTCTAGGAGTACTTTGCAAACAGTTTTAACCCAGATCAGAGGAGGCGCTACACAGCGACTGATCTAGGTTCAAACTGTTTGTCACTCGTCTTTATATTTCAAAAGGGCTAATACTTAAATCTGAGAAAAACACCAGACGGCAATTTTCAGCAGATAATATTTCAGCAATGAAAGCATTTGATATAGCTCTTGTTTTGGGGTACAGCAGCAAGAATTGTTGTAAGGAGGGAATGGTTGTTGAGAGGGCCCTTGTATGGAGGGAGCAGTGTAATATGTAATATTTCCCTACCACAGTCGTCCTCGTCCTCTGGATCAACACAATGGATGATTCCATCACAGACCTGGTCCTGTGATATACACTGGTCAGTGCAGGCAAACTGGCCCATAGCACAAGCTAGATAAATGAACAATACACATGAACATTACACTTCCCAAGATGGCTTCCTGTTTGGGCTAAATACATGCATTTATGTCAAGTGGATTTTTCCATGCTTATATATTGAATTAGTCCATTTTTGATGTAAGGAGTGACTGGTCTTAGTTTTCATTTTTGTTTTGTTTTATATTGAAATTCCTATCAGCAAACAGAGTAGACTCTGATCAGATGCCGCATTGCATGACATCTGATCAGAAACTACCCTGTTTGCCTACGTTCCATTAATGGGAGGCTAGACACAAATGATATAAATGCCAACACAAACCAATTAAATGTAGAGAAATATGTTTGTTTGCAAATCAGGGCTTTTTACTAACTCCTAGTACAAAACAGTTTGGATACCGATCAGTCCCTCTGGATCATAACGGCTTGCATGTCACCAAGATTATGATACAGTTTCTATCAATGAACTATTAGGTGTTTAAGACAGGTGACTGCTTAAGGCAATGTCACAGTAAAACAGAAATCTCCTACAGGAGCTTTCTGTTTTACTGTCACCCTGCTGTATTATGCAGTTACCTGTATTTTAAACAATCAATTAACCTACTTTTTAGTAATTGTTATAGAGAGGTTTTAATGTCTTTACGATAAGGTTTTACATGCTCTGCACATTAAAGACATTAAGCCAGTCCATTCATTGATTCCCCCTCCATTGTTCTGACTAGGTGTCAAAATACAGGTATACCGGTATAGAGCATGAGGAAATTGTGGAGGTAACGGTTGAGCCATCTGAAGCTTTGAATAGAGGCCCTTACATAATAGATCTCAATAGGTTTTTCAATGGTTTTTACTAACCAAGCTATCAAATATTAGGTGGGGGCCTCACATGAGACGCCTGAATGATTCTTTGCCTAGACGCTAGCCGAGTAAGTGCATGGGCTCCATGCTTTGACTCAAACTTTGGACGGTGCTAGGTGTTACCACCCAAGCTCGGTCATGTAATGTCTTTAAACCATTAAACCTGACTCCTAGGATAATCTTAGCATTTTCTGAGTTCCAAACAGTCCTCAGGTAATAATTATTTCACTGCACAGTAAAGCCTCTCTCTATTACTGCAACTAAAATGAAGGCTAATTAATTGTTTAAAAGACATGTGACATCTTAAAGCAAGGTAATAGTAAAACAGAAGCTTTCTGTTCTACTGTCACCTTGCTCAAAGCAGTCACCTGTCTTAAACACCTATTAATTATAATTAACAAAATATAGTAGTTGTAATAGAGAGGTTTTACTGCATAGTGAAACTCGTAAGGCAGTCCTGCACATAGAGCAGGTGGTAGCCTAATGCAAGAGGTCATTAGGTCAGGTTTTCTGTACAGACATACTTACAGAAGGGACAGTCAGACAGTTGGAAAAACATATAGTCAGAGAGACATACACAGAGAGATAAAGATAGGGCTGTTCCAGCACACTTTGCCAAAACTAAATGGTTATGGGTGATAAAGAGGTACATCTTACTTGGTCTTGGGCAAAATCCGTCAGTGTGTTCAACTCGTGTCAGAATCATTCCTTGCTTTGGTGGTATCACCACAGCCCTGAGGAAAATAAAACATTACATTGCTCACCTCTTTCACACATTTTATAAGGACACACAACTACAGGGCTGCCATTTCTCCGGACTTTTCCGAAATCTTCTGATTTTTAACCTAGCAGAATGATGATAGATTAAAGAATTCTGCTTTACTTTCAACCTTCTTTAAGTAATCGTGAAAGAAAAATAGAATGTTTGGAATTCTTAGGATTTTTCAAGATCAACTTATGGCAGCACTGCAACTAAACGCAAACACTTAACATTGATCAGGATGCTGTCGGAGTTGCTATACCAAAGCAATATACCGTAAGCTGTGTTTAGTAAAGAATGCATAGATTTTGATGTAGTATGTAAAACGTATATATATGGTCAAAGTTTTGATGATACAACTCATTCAATACTAAGTAAATCTTGTGGGTTATTAGGTTCCCTTGTGGATCATTTTAGTGACCAAAACATGAATGAGTCTTCTTGGAGTTCTGGGTTGTTCAATTGATACTAGCATAAATGAGCAAATACAGTAGTCCTCTACAACAACACCCAAAGGGAGACAAAAGATATGTGCGTTGTTCGGAAGGAGTCTTTATAGGAAGGAAAATTTGCTTACATTTGCATCAACTTGAATGCAGATCAGACGGTACGTAACACATCTTCTATCAAAATGTCCAATATGTAAATTTGAGAAAAACAGCAGATGACAATTTCAAGTAGACGATATTGCAGCAATGAGAGCGTTAGACATGATTGTCTTGTTTGGGGTACAATGGCAAACATCGTTGTAAACAGGGAATTGTTGTTGGGAGGTCTGATGTAGGGAGGGAACAGTGTAGAGTAGAACCAGATTAGAGAGCTCCTTTAGGAGACCTCTGATCTGGGTCTACACTGTTTGTAAATGTAATGATTATATTTCAAACAGATCCATTGTGTTGAAAAAGTTAAATTGTTTGAGATACAGACCTACAAACGTTCATTTAATTATGTCATTCTTGCATTTTTCTGCCTACCTAAAAACACAGATGCATTGAAATTATGTTTCCTTTAAAATGAAATGATTGTACATATTGACTGAAAGTTTCGATTGAATTCATAAAGCAGTTTAGAAATGATTGAGGGTTTAACTAGAACTACTATCACTGAAGGTGATAAATACCCCCACTCCAACTGACCTGTCACAAACAGCACAATGACATGTAGAAAGAATAATATATGCATATTAAGGAACAAAATTTCAAGTTGAAAAGGGGCATAATTCTGTCAAATTTTATGCAAGAGTTGTCAGACTTGAAAGAAAAGTCTCACAATACAACACTAATAATGTTTACCACGTTTGAAGACAATATCATGAATAGTTATCAAGAAAATGGCATGTTCACAGAAAATAGAACAAACTTTCAAGTTAAAAAGGGGCATAATTCTGCCATTTGTTTGGCAAGAGTTTATGTAACTTCATGTAGAGTCTGCAAACATCACACTTATAATGTGTACCAAGTTTGAAGGCAATGTCATAAATAGTTTTCAAGAAAATGACATGTCCAAAGAATAAATGCATATTAAGGAACAAAATTTCAAGTTATAAAGGGCCATAATTCTGTCAAATTTTGTGCAAGAGTTGTCAAACTTCATGAAAAGTCTCACAATACAACACTTATAAGGTGTACTAAGTTTGAGGACAATATCATGAATAGTTTTCAAGAAAATGGCATGTTCAAAGAAAAGATTCTCAACTAAGAGACAAAAAAAATGAATTTAAAAAGGGGCATAATTCTGTCAAATTTGGTAAAAGAGTTATGAAACCTGTCAATGACTGTCCCCAAATAACATTGATAATGTATACCAAGTTTGAAGATTGTATCATAAACAGTTTTCAAGAAAAAGGCAAATGTCCCGGAAAATTTTAACACTAACCCTAACCCTAACCCTTTACCCTAACCTTAACCCTAACCCTAACATCAAGTTAAAAAGGGGCATAATTCTGTCAAATTTGGTGCAAGAGTTATGAAACCTGTTAATGGTTGTCCCCAAATAACATTGATAATGTATACCAAGTTTGAAGATGGTATCATAAACAGTTTTTGAAGAAAAAGGCAAATGTCCCGGAAATTTTTAACACTAACCCTTTATCCTAACCTTAACCCTAAACCCTAACCCTAACATCAAGTTAAAAAGGGGCATAATTCTGTCAAATTTGGTGCAAGAGTTATGAAACCGGTTAATGAGTGTCCCCAAATAACATTGATAATGTATACCAAGTTTGAAGATGGTATCATAAATAGTTTTCAAGAACAAGGGCCACTATGGCCCTAAATCGCTCACCTGGTAACCATGTACACCGTGTGACCTAGTTTTTGACCGGGCATGACCCTCATTCTAACTTGACCTCGATTTCAATGAGACAAACATTTTGTTCAAGTTTCATGAAGATCCAATGAAATTTGTAGACTCTAGAGTGTTAACAAGGTTTTTCGATAATTTGACTTAGTGACCTAGTTTTTGACCGGATATGACCCACATTCGAACTTGACCTAGATTTCATTAAGGCAAACATTTTGATGAAGTTTCATGAAGATCCTATGAAATTTGTAGTCTCTAGAGTGTTAACAAGGTTTTTCGATAATTTGACTTAGTGATCTAGTTTTTGACCGGATATGACCCACATTCGGATTTGGATTATTTGCTGCACAATCTGGGGAAACTGCTCAGCAGAACTACAAAATCTAATGCTCAAATTTCAAAAGAGAGCAGCACGAATAATCCTTGATAAAGACTATGACACACCATCTGAGTCATTATTCAAAGAACTACGCTGGATGAAATTTAGTGACAGAGTCGAGTTCAAGAAATCCATCCTCCTATACAAGTCTATCAACATTAATACATTTCCTGTCTATATGCAATCTAAATTCAAAGTTATCAACCACGATGGTATACGTCAGCTCAGATCCGCAACCAATAATGAATTACATGTCCCAAAGCCTAATCTAGAGTTCTCTAGAAAGTCATTATCATATTCTGGCCCTAAAATCTGGAATTCAATACCTTTGTCAATACGACAGTCTGATTCATTAGCGGTATTTAAAAAAGCATATTTGCAGTGGAGGTTCTCTGATCATAACAATTAAACAGTTCACTATCATGTTATAATATTATTGAATATCAAATTCAACTACATGTACATGTATAAATTCAAATGTAAAATGTTTTCTCTTACATGTTTTTAACCCTTTACCCCATAAATACACCTTTAATGCTTTAATTATTCTTATGACTGCATGGTGTGTCCTGAGCATCTGGTGTGGAAGGCATTTCCTGATGGGAACTTAAATGTGATTGAAAGTAAAGCAGAATGCTCCACACGAAGCATTCAGCTTAATTTTCAGCCTGTTTTAAGAAACATTACTGAAAACAAACTATGGTGGAAAGGGTTGAAAAGATATTTTCTGTACTTATAATTTGTATTATTATAATTTGTACTCTAAGGTGTAGGAGTATTAGACCACCACCCAAAATACAACATGATGAGGGCTAAGCATGGGGCAGAAGTGAGGCAAGAAACTCATAAAGAGCTATTTGCTTTTCTCTTGTCCTGCGCTGGGCAATCACTTGTCTTCATGTTTCTTCAACGTGTGGCTCATGCCTAACACAAGTTTTACTGCATATATTTATTATGTTCTTTTTATGATGTTATGTACTGTAATGTAACCATGTATATATGTCGAGGCCCACATGGAAGATTGGGCTTGCCTAAATGTGTAGCCTCAGTAAATAAAGACGTTATTATTATTATTATTCGAACTTGACCTAGATTTCATTAAGGCAAACATTTTGATGAAGTTTCATGACGATCCAATGAAATTTGTAGTATCTAGAGTGTTAACAAGGTTTTTCGAAGATTTGACCTAGTGACCTAGTTTTTGACCGGACATGACCCACATTCGAACTTGGCCTAGATTTCATTGAGGCGATCATATTGATGAAGTTTCATGAAGATCCAATGAAATTTGTAGTCTCTAGAGTGTTAACAAGGTTTTTCGAAGATTTGACCTAGTGACCTAGTTTTTGACCGGACATGACCCACATTCGAACTTGGCCTAGATTTCATTGAGGCGATCATATTGATGAAGTTTCATGAAGATCCAATGAAATTTGTAGCCTCTAGAGTGTTAACAAGGTTTTTTGATAATTTGACCTAGTGACCTAGTTTTTGACCGGAAATGACCCACATTCAAACTTGACCTAGATTTCATTGAGGCAAACATTTTGAAGACGTTTCATCAAGATCCAATGAGATTTGAACCTGCTAGAGTGTTAACGAACAATTGTGGACGGACGGACAGACAGACAGACGACGGACGACGGACATCCAGCGATCCTAAAAGCTCACCTTGGCACTACGTGCCAGGTGAGCTAAAAAGGCAAATGTCTCGGAAAAATGTGACGGACTGACGGACGGACGGACCGACGGACGGACAACGCGATTCCTATATAGCACCCCACCACCGGTGGTGTGGGGGCATAATTAAGCTTGTCCATTGGTAGATACTGGCTATTGTAGTGTATGTAATGGGAGTATGGAGAAATACCGCTTACGGTAATGGTCGAATAATTTTGAAAATGTTGATTTCATAGATATACTTTGAACTTTATGTGATAAATGGAAGATTTGCAGTGTCATGAATGTCATTTTCCTATCAAAACAAACAAATTAAAGATTGCTGATTATACTTAAAGACGACCACTATTCAATTTGGCGGGTGCCAAAGTTACAGCTGCTGCTGTGGATGATCTACTAAAACAGCACGCAAGACATGCATTTAAATATATAACTAAGGATGTTTGTAAAATATCGGGTTCAGATCATATGCTTTTGATACGGGAGTGTAAAGTTAGAATTAACTTTGTTTGGTGTCCCCCTCATCTTTTCATTGAGAATAATACTACATACTCATGAAAAACGTAAAATCCTATTGAAAAGCAGAAATATATACACATTTCTGAGCGGGCTTGTTGTTATACTTTCTGGTCCTTTGGAATCATTGATTTCAGCGCATTTACAGTTGAAAGTTGAATTCCGCTTAAGCTGGTGCTAGGGGGCGTGAGCACTGTTGCATATTTCAGTATTGCTCATGAACAGACTCAATTAAACCGAGTCTGCAATTTTAAGTATTTGCTTTGTTTTCTGTGCTTTCAAAGGATCTCCCCTTATTCAGATTTTTAAATTGATTTATAATTATAAGCAACAAATATTAATCATTGTAATGCCAGATGATGTGTCAAGACAAATTTAGAATGGTAATTGTGAAATACTAAATGCCCAGGAAAAGGTTTTAAAAGCAACTGCATTGGAATACCAACCACCCATTACTTAAATTAAAACGGCAATCGACCGAAAAGATTTGAGTAGGGTTTAAAAAGTCAAAACACCTAAAAAGGGAACACTTATTATGCAAAACATAAACCTGCAATCCGTATTTAAAGATATGCCTGATAAATAAAATTGTAGATTTCCCCCACGTGTTTAATGGTAAATGAGTTCCTGGAAAATAAAACGATAACCCAGCTGCCCTGCCTGTTGTGTTCAGCTATTGCTATTTTAATTGATTTTTGTTCCTTTGATCGAAGAAAGATAACTTTTTAAACTGAGCCATGATTAAATGAACACCCCTCGTACATCCAAAAATTTAACGTAGGCCACAAGGTCAAGGTCATCAAACTGCAGTTTGATAGGCTGTACTTATTGAGGCACATATAATCATGTAAAGTTGCAATACTGTAGCACTGTCTCTTGGCATGATACAAAACACAAATAACATACCATATTGTCTCTAATGGATGCCGAGAGTGTTAACATTTTCTGAAAGGGGGGGGGGGGATTTATTTCGTGTAACAATTAAAAGGATCTAATCTTATATTTATTTCATTTGTGTTATTCTTCAATTTAAGTCCAAAAATATCACAATTTAATTTCATAAATTCTGCTCTTTGAAAGACATACGCGACAAAATAAATTTCCCGAAATATCTTTATTAAATTTTCAGTATAGGTTCTTCAAACATATCTAAGTGCCGTGGTAAAAAGAAAAACATAGGTTATAATGTTTGTTTTTTGTCCATGGGCGCTTGAAATGTATGCATGAAGTCCCTATCAGCATGCCATTTTAGCTTTCTGAAATGATGTAGGAGGGGTTATGATAATACGGATGCAAATCAGTTTTAACAAGCTATATTTATGCTTTTACCCATTCATATGTCTAAAATATTATCAAGTTGACATAAACAAACATTAAAACAGTTAAAAAGTGATATTTTATAAAATTATGATGAAAAGTGTATATACATGTAGTTCGTTTCCTGAAATATTATGTATTTTTCCTCATGACTTTTGGCTCAAATTCAAAGAAAACATTCATTCTGTCAAAATCTACCCCGAAATTTATTGATGAAACTTCACACAATAAGTGTTTGATATGTGAGAAATCAGAAAATGGTAAAAAAAGTATATGTCATAATGCTTCCTTTGAAAATATAGACCCTTTCATGGGTATACTATATGGGGTAAATGAGCAGTCGGCTTGTGTTCACAATTTGTTTCAAACAACTTCTTCTCGAAACCAATGGCCAAATTTAACCAAACTTGGTCATATACATACTGTAGTTGTGAGCTTCAAACGTTGTAAAAAAAAGTGGATGGGGCCATCGATCCGCTTTCCATGGCAACTGTTGACAATAAATTACATGTACAATATTACATGTATAAAATATTATTCTCAAGAACGACTTGTCCGATTTCAATTTGGTTTTCATCAAACTGTTTCTCAATTGATATACATGTTCTTACCAAGTGGTTCAAAGTATTTGGATCCGTCAAAATACATGGCCACCAGAGGGCGTGGCCATTTTCAGTACATGTATATATTTAATATTGACAAGCAAACTCCAAACTTTCAAAATCTTCTTGTCGATAACCACAAGTCCTATGACAATCAAATTAAGTATGTAGCCTCATGTTATGAACTTTTACCAGGACTGTTCAACTTATGACCCCTGAGTTAGAAATGACCCGCCCAGGGGCTTATCAGTTTCACATAGGAAAACCTTTAAAAAAAACGTCGTCTCTAAAATCGTGTGACCTAGACCTTTTATATTTGACAAGTAGCTTTGCCTTATGGTCCTTGTTCAAGATTGTTCAAACCACCACCCCCAGGTCAAAAATGGCCTGGCTCGGGACTTATAAGTTTTACATAGACTTATATAGGAAAGCCTTTAAAAAATCTTCTTATCGGAAACCATAAGACACAGACCTTTGATATGTTATATCTAGCTTTGCCCTATGATCCTCTATCAAGTGTGTTCAAATCATGACACCCGGGTCCAAAATGGACCTGTCCAGGGGCTTTTCAGTTTTACATAGACTTATATTGGAAAACTATTAAAATTCATCTTCCTTGAGACCGTTAGGCCCAGACCTTTGATATTGTGCATCTGGCTTTGCCTTATGGTCCTCTATTAAGATTCTTCAAATCATGACCATGGGTCAATAATTGACCCGTCAAGGGGCTTCTCAGTTTTACATAGACTTATATTTGAAATTTTAAATTAATTTCTCTGAGATTTGTTTTCCAGTGCCTAATATATTTGACATGTAGCTTGCCTTATGGTATTTTACCAAGATAGCTCAAATCATTATCACAGGGTCAAAAATGGCCCCGCCCTGGCGCTTATCAGTTTTACAATAGACTTATACAGGAAAACATTAATAAGAGCCCTAAATCGCTCACCTGGAACCATTGATGTAATAGGAAAATGTCTTGGAAAGCTGAGAAATTAGGACAATATGATTGTGCCAATTACTGAGTAGATGATGATTTGTGCAAAATATCTAAGCTAAGGATTCTGTTGTTGCAAACAAGAACATTTTGGATCCAAACTGCTTAAAAATAAATTGTGCACTCATGCACCACAATATCCTTGAATATTTAGTTCTCAAAGTTTCGAAATATTAATATTAGTGTCAACAATTGTATGGATCCTGATCATTCACAGCCATACGTGGCTTCTGATCAGATACAAACTGCTTGAAAATAAAATGTTCACCTATGCAATAGATAGTCTCTATTTACGCGGCTTCTGATCAGGATCCAAACAGTTCAAAAAGTAATCTAAATATATAATAAATATATACAGGTTCCTGATGTAAATCAAAACAAATATCGTCTGCTCTAAAACTAAGTGTCAATCATTGTGGATCCTAAGCAGACACCGCTTTACGCAGCTTCTAATCAGAATCTAAAATGCTTGAAAGTAAATATTTCATCCGTGAAAAGGTAGTGGTACGCGGCTTTTAATCAGGATCTAAACTACTTGAAAACGAAAGTTGTCTGTTCTAAATCTAAACCTAATAAAATAAATGTCAACCATTGTGGATCCTGATCAGACGCCGCTTTACGTGGCTTATGGTAAGGCTCCACAATGCTTGAAAAGAAATCTTGTATCCGTGAAAAGGTGGTTGTTACGCGGCTTTTGATCAGGATCCACAGTCGACCCAAAAAGGTTGGAGTCATCTGCTTCTATTTGTAATAACTTGTTCGGGATTTACAGTGATTATAGGTGAGAGATAAATGTATTACAGGGAAATCTCTTAGGTAAGTAGATCTTTCGTAAAATATCGGGCAGTATGCATATATGATCAGCATCCAAACTATTTCTAGCTGCTTAATAACATACTTGTCAAGGTTAATCGTGTTTTTACAGTATTTATAGGTGTGAAATAAATGTTTTTCGGGAAAATCTTTCAGGAAAGTAGATCAAACGTAAAATATCGGCGAGTATGCATATATGATCAGGATCGAAACTGCTTAATAACATAGTTATACACGTGAATCGCGTTTTTACACTGATTATAGGAGTGAAAAGAGATAAATTGCCACTAATAATCACTTATAACGTATTGAAATTTCCCCCTATATATCCTATATGTGGTACGCTTCAGTTGTCGGCCTTGGTAACAAGTTTCTTTATTGCCAGGTGTTGCACGAATTGGTAGTGTATGCCGTTAAGCGCCCCGATAGCATCTCTTTTTAGAAAGTAATACTGTATTCTGTGACAGAAAACCATGGCTGTTATAAATGTGAGGAGATATGCCAAAGTGTTCACAAATACATATAAAAGACATCGGGTTTAAAGTCTCATACTAAGGCCTTTTTTTTATGATGGGTAAAGTACTACATGTACGTAATTGCATGAGTGTCCGATCTGTGGTTAAATTAAAACAAACTCATTTAATTGTGGTCTTGTACTGTTAATTGTTGCTGAATGATGAATCAAAGGATAACAGCACAACACCATTCTACTGACATTTTTCAACTTTTTCTAGCTTACTAGTATTTATAACATACTCTATCAACAAGTACTGTAATATCAAAATATAGAGTTTTACACATATGTCCAGTTTGTATTACATTTCACCCCCATTTTGTATCATCTATGTAATAGTTTCATTACCGTTCAATGTAAAATAGGGAAGTTAGAACACCTCGTAAATGTTAGAAAACCCAATAGCAGGACTATCTAAAGTCTGGAACTTATGGACATTGACTGTGACAATGAAGAAGTATTTTTTAAATGTGTTCATTTGTTGCTATGGAAACCAC
Source organism: Gari tellinella (assembly GCA_922989275.2). Classification (NCBI taxonomy): domain Eukaryota; kingdom Metazoa; phylum Mollusca; class Bivalvia; order Cardiida; family Psammobiidae; genus Gari; species Gari tellinella. Next base: position 26,990,727 of record OV277862.1, read on the forward strand.
AGCTATGCATGATTTCTCTTAATTTGAACAAATTGTGTTGACAACTAGCTAAGGAACATAATAAGTTTTATGAATTTCAATCAAGTGGTCAAACCTGGTTGCATTAACCCTTTCCTGCCTGAAAACTAAAATGAACAATTCTAGTTTTCAATTTAGTCTCGTCCATTTTTTACATTTTAGGTTGATTTTCACAATATATATGTCAAAATGACAAACAGTGTAGATCCTGCACTGTTTGCTTTAGTGCCAGGGGGTATCATTTGCTTAAATTTTATATTTAACATTAAAAAACATGAGCCGTATATGGCCCTAAATCGTTCACCTGGGACCGTTGATGTAAATGTAACATATCTTGGAAAGCTGAGAAATTATGACAATATGATTTTGCCAATTACTGATTGTATGATGCTGAGTGCAGAATAGCTAAGCTTAGGGAACTGTAGTTTAAGAGAAGATTTTTTAAGCTTTTTTTTAAAAAAATCTAGTTTTAGCTCCTGTGACCTAGATATGCAACAGACCGGAACCATTTGAACAATATTGGTAAAGTACCTCTAGAAGTTACACTAGGCAAATATTAAAGCTCTAGCCATATAAGTTTCAGAGAAGAAGAGATTTGAAGATTTCACTATAACTCTATGTAAATTTGTGACCCCCGGGGAGGGGTCATTTTTGACCCCAGGGACATAATTTGAACATTCTTGATAGAAGACCTGAAGATGATGCTTTGTGCCAAATATCTAAGCTCAGGGTACTGTGGTTTCAGAGAAGATTTTTTAAGTTTTTATTAAAAAATCTATTTTTAGCTCCTGTGACCTAGATATGCAACGGACCGGAACCATTTGAACAATATCGGTAAAGTACCTCTAGAAACTACACCATGCCAAATATCAAAATTCTATAGCTATATTAATTTCAGAGAAGAAGAGCTTTGAAGATTTAACTATATAACTCTATGTAAATTTATGACCCCCGGGGCGGGGTCATTTTTGACCCAAGGGACATAATTTGAACAATCTTAATAGAGGACCTGTAGATGATGCTTTGTGCAAAATATCTAAGCTCAGGGTACTGTGGATTCAGAGAAGAAGATTTTTAAGTTTTAATCGAAAATATCTATTTTTAGCTCCTGTGACTAAGATATGCAACGGACCGGAAACATTTGAACAATATTGGTAAAGTACATCTGGAAGTTACACCATGCCAAATATCAAAGCTCTAGATATATTAGTTTCAGAGAAGAAGAGGTTTGAAGATTTCACTACATAACCATATGTAAATTTGTGACCCCGGGGCGGGGTCATTTTTGACCCCAGGGACATAATTTAAACAATCTTGATAGAGGACCTATAGATGATGCTTTTTGCCAAATATCTAAGCTCAGAGTACTGTGGTTTCAGACAAGAAGATTTTTTAAGTTTTCATTGAAAAAATCTATTTTTAGCTCCTGTGACCTAGATATGCAACGGACCGGAAATGTTTGATCAAATTGAAAGAAAACCATATAAGGATCATTCAGGCCAAGTTTGGTAAAAATCTATCCAGTAGTTTCGGAGGAGATGTTGTTTAAAGAAATTGTTGACGACGAACTGACGAATGACGGACGAACGAACGATGATGGACAGAGTACGATCAAAATAGCTCACCTACGTGCCAGGTGAGCTAAAAATGATGTCATTATTATGAACACAATACATACCTTGTTGCTGTTTGGGCTAGACTCACATAGCCAACTCCTTGTCCATTTAATGCTGCTCTAAACATGTGATTCACAACAGAACCATCTATATCTGTAACTGCAACTCGCACAGGGTCTGGGCTTGATGTGGAGTATGATATTGCCATACAAGAGTCAGTTACTGTTGCAGAGCGTTTCTTCCTTTTGTCAGGTTCAATAGTTCTTGCGTCCAATGGAATGAACACATTACTATCTCCGTCTCCGTCAATATTTTCTTCTGAAGATAGACCTGCTCCACCTACAAATATATTACAGAAACAAACCCAGTACAGAAACAACTCTCTTAAGACCAATACACTTCTCCCTCTCTACAGCAGCATCCAATGGCAGATAGTGTTGGCCTTTTTTTAAGGAAGTTGATATAGGGAGGGAAGATTAAAAACCTTTCAGTACATTTGCAAACAGTTTGAACCCAGATCAGGTGTCGCGTAACGCGGCATCTGATCTGGATTCAAACTGTTTGTCACTTGTCTTTATGCTTCTTCTCTCAAAATATCCTCTATGTATTTATGACAAAAATATGGAAGACAACAATTTTAAGCAGACGATACTGCAAAAATGAAACCTTTAGGCATAAATAATCTAGTTTAGGGAACAGTACGTGGCAAGCATTGTTCTAAGGAGAGAATTGTTGTTCCGAGGGCCGCTGTAGAGGGAGCAATTGTAATTGTGTAGAAATAGATGTCCCTCAATAATGAAGAAGCAGAGGGGTACCAAGGTATCGCAATGGAAATTAGTAGAAAGAATTAACCTATTACTCCATAGCATGTTTCTAGTATTGAAGACAGGTGACCACTTAAAGCAGGTTGAAAGTTAAGTAGAATGCACAAAAAGGTGCATTCTGCTTCACTTTCAACCTGCTTTAAGTGATCATCTTTCTTTAAAATTAGAAACAGGCTATGTTATAAAGGGTTTAATAAGTACAGGTGCCTTACAAAACTTACCATCAAGAAGTTTCCATATTTCATCATTGTAAGCCATACCACAAGCAGTATCCATAAAATCGCATGCAATTGAAGGAGCTGCAAATAAAAATCATACCAAGAGCCCCATGGGGCATATTCGCTCACCTGAGAATAGCTGGAAAAATGGAGATATTGATTTATGTCCAGGACTGACCTAGATATGCAACAGACCGGAACAATTTGAACAAAATATGTAAAGTATATTTAAAAGTGTCACCATACAGAATATAAAAGCTCTGGCCATATTAGAGTCAGAGAAGAGGACGTTTGAAATTTTCTCTATATAACTCTATGTAAAACTGTGACCTCCCGGGCGGGGCCAATTTTGACCCTAGGGGCATAATTTGAACAAACTTAATAGAGGACCTGTAGTCGATGAAATGTGCCATATGTCTAAGCTCTGGCCCTTGTAGTTTTAGACCAGAAGATTTTTTAAGTTTTCATTGAAAAAAATCTATTGTTAGCTCCTGTGACCTAGTTATGCAACAGACCAGAACCATTTGTATAATTTTGGTATAGGACATCTAGAAGTGTCACCATGCCAAATATCAAAGCTCTGGCCATATTAGTTTCAGAGAAGAAGATGTTTGAAAATTTCACTATATAACTCTATGTAAAACTGTGACCCGCCTGGGGCAGGGCCAATTTTGACCCCAGGGGCATAATTTGAACAAACTTGATAGAGGACCTGTAGGCGATTCTATGTGCCAAATATCTAAGCTCTGGCCCTTGTAGTCTCAGACAAGAAGATTTTTTAAGTTTTCATTGAAAAAATCTATTTTGAGCTCCTGTGACCTAGTTATGCAACGGACAAGATCCATTTGAACAAATTTCGTAAAGGACATCTAGAAGTGTCACCATGCCAAATATCAAAGCTCTGGCCACATTGGTTTCAGAGAAGAAGATGTTTGAAAATTTCACTATATAACTCTATTTAAAACTGTGACCCCCGGGGCAGGGCCAATTTTGACCCCAGGGGCATAATTTGAACAAACTTGATAGAGGACCTGTAGGCGATTCTATGTGCCAAATATCTAAGCTCTGGCCCTTGCAGTTTTTGACAAGAAGATTTTTTAAGATTTCCTTATTTTTTCACTTTGGTTGCCATGGCAACCAGAGTTCTGCATTGTTTCTAATTCTTTGAACAAATTTGATAGAGCTTGACCCAAGGAACATTTCTGTGAAGTTTGGTTGAATTCTGTCAAGCGGTATAGGAGGAGATGTCATTTGAAGCAATTGTTAACGACGACGGACACAGGGCCATCCCAATAGCTCACTATGAGCCTTTGGCTCAGGTGAGCTAAAAAAGGGTCGGTATTAGCAATTTTAAACCTATAGTGATCCCAATAAATTTCAAACAATATAGCTCATTGACCTTTTCTGTACAAGTATTGTTGAGTTGACAGTTACAACGTTAGTTTATTGTCAATATGCCATATTTTATCATACAAAATGTCTTTTCATCTGAAATATGTACAATTTTTTCTGAAACATGCCATGAATTTTTTTTTACTAACTAAAAACAATGATTTTAAGGGGAAATAATTTTAGAGGTATTTCTTCCATTTAATGTGTAGGGGTACAAATGTTGTAAGTTTTATGCAAATCAGAACCATGTGTGAGCTGACCCCCCTAATCTGGTTGATTATCATAAAGAGAATCACTATTAAATGCAGTAAAAGCTTGTTTTGGTAATTCAAATTGTCATGACTACAATAGCTCAATAATTACCTTCACAGGTAGGTACAGTAATTATTGACTTTGACGTATATTTTTAGCACATAAATTGTTGATATACAGATTTGTTTCCATTGAAGTAAGCAAATATCACATTGATGTTCCGGGTGAAGTGGGAAAGCAAATATCACATTGATGTTCCGGGTGAAGTGGGAAAGCAAATATCACATTGATGTTCCGGGTGAAGTGGGAAAGCAAATATCACATTGATGTTCCGGGTGGAGTGGGAAAGCAAATATTACATTGATGTTCCGGGTGAAGTGGGAAAGCAAATATTACATTGATGTTACGGGTTAAGTGGGAAAGCAAATATTACATTGATGTTCCGGGTGAAGTGGGAAAGCAAATATGAATGAAAGACTTTATTTAAAGAGGGTAGCCCATTTAGTCTAATGACTAATCCTCCATGAGGCCCTCTATTAAAGTATTACATACATAGACTTTCTATAGTTTTAACCCTTATCCTGCTATAATATCGACTCCTTTGAAATTGTCGTTTACAAATTTTGTAACATTCAGATTTCTATGCAATTTTTAATTATAGAAAACCAAAATCGAGTGTCAAACAGTTTGTATCAAGATGAAACGCTGCCCAACTAAGGGTCTTATCTGGATCTGAACCGTTTTCAGTTTGTAATAAAATCAGGATTAGCAGGTAAAGGGTTAAATATGTACAGACGAAAGCAGCTCAATAGCAGATTAAAGAAACATATGCTTTAAGCTATTACATTGATGTTCCGGGTGAAGTGGGAAAGCAAATATTACATTTATGTTCCGGGTGAAGTGGGAAAGCAACTATTACATTGATGTTCCGGGTGAAGTGGGAAAGCAAATATCACATTGATGTTCCAGGTGAAGTTGGAAAGCAAATATTACATTGATGTTCCGGGTGAAGTGGGAAAGCAAATATCACATTGATGTTCCGGGTGAAGTGGGAAAGCAAATAATACATTGATGTTCCGGGTGAAGTGGGAAAGCAAATATGTCATTGATGTTCCGGGTGAAGTGGGAAAGCAAATATTACATTGATGTTCCGGGTGAAGTGGGAAAGCAAATATCACATTGATGTTCCGGGTGAAGTGGAAAAGCAAATATTACATTGATGTTCCTGGTGAAGTGGGAAAGCAAATATTACATTGATGTTCCGGGTGAAGTGGGAAAGCAAATATTGCATTGATGTTCCGGGTGAAGTGGGAAAGCAAATATTACATTGATGTTCCGGGTGAAGTGGGAAAGCAAATATGAATGAAAAATGAATGAAAGACTTTATTTAAAGAGGGTAGCCCATTTAGTCTAATGACTAATCCTCCATGAGGCCCTCCATTAAATTATTACATACATAGATTTTCTATAGTTTTAACCCTTATCCTGCTATAATATCGACTCCTTTGAAATTGTCGTTTACAAATTTCGTAACATTCAGATTTCTATGCAATTTTTAATTATAGAAAACCTAAAACGAGTGTCAAACAGCTTGTATCAAGATGAAACGCTGCCCGACTAAGCGTCTTATCTGGATCTGAACCGTTTGCAGATTGTAATAAAATCAGGATTAGCAGGTAAAGGGTTAAATATGTACAGAAGAAAGCAGCTCAATAGCAGATTAAAGAAACATATGCTTTATTACATTGATGTTCCGGGTGAAGTGGGAAAGCAACTATTACATTGATGTTCCGGGTGAAGTGGGAAAGCAACTATTACATTGATGTTCCGGGTGAAGTGGGAAAGCAAATATTACATTGATGTTCCGGGTGAAGTTGGAAAGCAAATATTACATTGATGTTCCGGGTGAAGTGGGAAAGCAAAATATCACATTGATGTTCCGGGTGAAGTAGGAAAGCAAATATCACATTGATGTTCCGGGTGAAGTGGGAAAGCAAATATCACATTGAAGTTCCGGGTGAAGTGGGAAAGCAAATATCACATTGATGTTCCGGGTGAAGTGGGAAAGCAAATAATACATTGATGTTCCGGGTGAAGTGGGAAAGCAAATATTACATTGATGTTCCGGGTGAAGTGGGAAAGCAAAATATCACATTGATGTTCCGGGTGAAGTGGGAAAGCAAATATCACATTGATGTTCCGGGTGAAGTGGGAAAGCAAATATCACATTGAAGTTCCGGGTGAAGTGGGAAAGCAAATATCACATTGATGTTCCGGGTGAAGTGGGAAAGCAAATATCACATTGATGTTCCGGGTGAAGTGGGAAAGCAAAATATCACATTGAAGTTCCGGGTGAAGTGGGAAAGCAAATATCACATTGATGTCCCGGGTGAAGTGGGAAAGCAAATATCACATTGATGTTCCTGGTGAAGTGGGAAAGCAAATACATGTATCACATTGATGTTCCGGGTGAAGTGGGAAAGCAAATATCACATTGATGTTCCGGGTGAAGTGGGAAAGCAAATATTACATTGATGTTGGGAAAGCAAATATCACATTGATGTTCCGGGTGAAGTGGGAAAGCAAATATTACATTGATGTTCCGGGTGAAGTGGGAAAGCAAATATTACATTGATGTTCCGGGTGAAGTGGGAAAGCAAATATCACATTGATGTTCCGGGTGAAGTTGGAAAGCAAATATTACAGGGTGAAGTGGGAAAGCAACTATAACATTGATGTTCCGGGTGAAGTGGGAAAGCATATATTACATTGATGTTCCGGGTGAAGTGGGAAAGCAAATATTACATTGATGTTCCAGGTGAAGTGGGAAAGCAAATATTACATTGAATTTCCGGGTGAAGTGGGAAAGCAAATATTACATTGATGTTCCGGGTGAAGTGGGAAAGCAAATATTACATTGATGTTCCGGGTGAAGGCTTCGATTACAGAGACTCAGAGGAGACTGTAACAAAATGGGCAGAAAATGTGAACTGTAAAAAGTCGCCCCGTACTTCATTCTCAGTGTTATACTTTCTGGTCCTTTGGAATCATTGATTTCAGCGCATTTACAGCTGAAGGTTGAATTCCGCTTAAGCCGGTGCTAGGGGGCGTGAGCAGTGTTGCACATTTCAGTATTGCTCATGAACAGACTCAATTAAACCTAGTCTGCAATTTTCAGTATTTGCTTTGTTTTCTGTGCTTTCAAAGTATCTCCCCTTATTCAGATTTATTTAACCCTTTCCCCCATAGAATCGCCTTTTAGCGTATATGATTTATTCCTCCGCCGAAGAAAATAGTTCCAATTTAATTAATAATGAAAATATAGTATAGGGAATATTTTCTATATTCTAGCACACAAAAGTTTAAAGCAGGCTGAAAGTAAAGTAGAATGTGCCTTAAGGCGCATTCTGCTTTACTTTCAACCTGCTTTAAGTGGTCGCCTATCTTCAATACTAGAAATAGGCTATCAGGTAAAGGGTTAACTATACCTTTAAAGTGCAGTTACTTCAGTCAAACTGAAAGTTACATCCCAAAGGATGTGAACATTAATAAGATATGAGTCTCTTGCAACATGTTTTTTTTGGTAATGAACCAAGAACTCCCTTAACCCATTTTATGCGTGAGACACTTTTAGGACTGTACCTCTAGGCAAACAGTTTTGATCACAGATCAGGTCCCACAATATTGGAGATCAAAACTGTTTGCAGCTAAGTCAATATTCTATTAGAAACTGCTAAAAAAAAATCGCAATTATATGAGTTATACCCGCTGCAGATGACATTTTAAAATGGCCGCCAAATATTACCCAGCATACAATGGGATACTGATCCTTGAGAGATTTTGAGAAATGTAGTAATAAAGTATTTCAGTGATTCGTAAATAAGTTTATCATATTGCACAGTGTGCCATATTATTTATATTGCACTGTATTATTTTCCATGTTTATGTCGTAAAATTGGATATTAATCAAAGATGCTGTCAGTCATTTTTCTTATCAGCAAATTAACAGGTAATAGCACAGTGCTCCAGATAAGGTGCGTACATGCGTTTTCCCGCATATTTTTTGGAGAGAAACGCATTTGAAATGACAATCCAGGCGTACAAAAACGCACACAGAAAATTGCGTACGCATTTAAATATTTAGTTGCGAGTAACAAACGGTAGACTGGGCTTCAGTTTTGTGCGTTTGATGGGTTAGAACTACTTTCTTTACTTAGAAAAATAACTTCAAACCAGTCCGTATTTTAAGTGAAATGTTTACCCTAACACCGTTCGCTGTTTAAATTAGTCTCGTACCCGCAGTGTCTCGCCTCAGTCGCGAACTTTAAACAAGAGCCCCATGGGGAATATGTCGCTCACCTGAGAATAGCTGTACATCAAAATGGAGATAATGATTTATGTCCAGGACGGGGTCATTTTTTACCCGAGGGGCATAATTTGAACAATCTTAATAGAGGACCTGTAGATGATGATATGTTCCAAATATCTAAGATCAGGGTACTAGGGTTCTAGACATGAAGATTTTTTTTAAGTTTCCATTGAAAAAATCTATTTTTAGCTCCTGTGACCTACATATGCAACAGACTGGAACCATTTGAACAAAATAGATAAAGGACATCTAGAAGTAACACCATGCCGAATATCAAAGCTCTGGCTGTATTAGCTTCAGAAAAGAAGACGTTTGAAAACTGTGACCCCCGGGTGGGGCTAATTTTGACCCCAGGGGCATAATTTGTACAAACTTGATAGAGGACCTGTAGATGATATGCAATCGACCAGAACCATTTGAACCTTATTGGTATAGGACATCTAAAAGTGTCACCATGCCAGATATCAAAGCTCTGGCCATATTAGTTTCAGAGGAGAAGACGTTTGAAAATTTCACTATATAACTCTATGTAAAACTGTGACTCCCGGGGCGGGGCAGATTTTGACCCCAGGGGCATAGTTTGTACAAACTTGATAGAGGACCTGTAGATGATGCTATGTGACAAATGTCTAAGATCTGGCCCTTGCAGTTTCAGACAAGAAGATTTTTTAAGATTTCCTTATTTTTTCACTTGGTTGCCATGGCAACCAGAGTTCTACATTGTTTTTAATTCTTTGAACAATTTTGAAACAACTTGACCCTAGGAACATTCGTGTAAAGTTTGGTTGAAATCTTTTCAGCGGTATATGAGGAGATGTCATTTGAAGCAATTGTTAAAGACAACAATGATCGACTGTATAAAGTGAAATTATTTTCTTCTGTGGAAGAATAAATTAAAGACATAAAAAGGAATATGTATGGGTTAATAGGTTAATAAATATCATTATTTACATTTTCTAAATATAAGAAACTATATGTAAATGAGTGGCAAATAGTTTGGATCCAGATTAGATGCAGCATTATGTGGCATCTGACCTGGATCCATATAGTCCAGCGGATAAGTGCCCAAAAGTGGAACAATCGTGCATTTTATGATAAAAGCATGAAACTTGGTACACTTGTACTATACATTATGAGAAACATTTTAAAGATTGGAGGCATTCTGGATCTGTCCTGTGTCCACCATGGCGGCCATTTTAAAAATGGCCGCCAATTAGAACAGTTTTCTGCAGTCTAGTGACAATGTGTATCGGTTTATCATATTTCAACAGGGCTAAATCACTAAAAGTAGTAGCTGCAAGTATGATGACCTATTACAGAAAAGCAATATAAGAATATTTTGGATTGATGTATGGGCCATTTAAGGTATTTTAATCCTTAATACACCTCCCCCCCCCCCCCCCCCCCCCCCCCCCCTCCAAATTGTTTTTCAAAAAATTCAAAACACAGAATTTTAAGTACAGTGGAGAACCTATTATTCTTTCCAATAAAGATGTTTATGCTTAAACATTATGTCCATTGCAAACAGTTTGGATCCAGATCAGACGGGTTACCTGGTGACTGATCAGGCTCTAAACTGTTTGCCGTTTAAAAATAAATAAATCGTCAGAATTTTAATGAAATAGACATTTTGTACATTTCATTGCACTATTGTATTTGTATTTATTTTCCTTAAAATGAAGAAAGAATATCCTCTTCTCCACTGTATAACAGTTTTAAAAGCTTAATGACTTTCATACTATCAGATGCATTTTGGAGGATGTATTGTCTTCATTTGTGAGACACTAAACTTGGCACAGTGGATCAGCATTTGCGCTCACAACCACCTCATTTGCTGAGTAATGTACAGGGAATGGTTTCTTATGCATATCTACATCTTCTTCAACAACATATATGATAACAGCGCGGTATTCTGAACCGGCAGATGGCAGATTCGTCCACATTAGTCCCAACTCACCAAATCATTATTTAATGCTCAACCAATTTCTGCTGGATCTTGAAGTTGTGGTGCTTTCAGCAAACCCTGATCCCATACATGGCAAGGCTGGTACCCCACACTTAGGAGATGTTGATACAGAGCATCCTGTGTTGGCGATATATGTTCAGTACTCTTGCTTTTTTGGGCGAACACATCTGTCTGGCTATGTTTACATTGTTTTCAGAGCTTTCGTACATCAATACGACATACCTGGTGTGACACACAGTCTGATCAATCTGTTTGTTTTCCTATACCACCAAAACATGATGTTAGTGTCACTATCACATCCTGGTAGCGCATGAACAGCTTGAAGCGAGCTTGTCACGTCCTAGAGTATATGTCATTGACTAAATGTCCAAGTAGTAGAACCATTTCTTCATTTCAAAGGTAACACACAGCTGTTTACATCCGATTTTCTGAGCAAGACACTGCTAGCACAACTTTTTCTGTGTCAACAGTTCTGAGTAAGATATTTTGGCAACCTTGTTTGGTCTCATCTGCGGCATGAAACAACCTCGTTGTATCCGTTTCCTTGTGTTTAGAAGGAAATAACGATTCAGCTTCAAGTGTCTCTCAACAACGCAGCTTCCCCATGAGTAATGAACTATGACAGGAAAGTGTTATTCTATCACTTGTTCACTGAGGAGATTAAATAGTTCTGTTTTATTACAGTCTTCCTGCAGGAATTGATGCCAGTTTCCGGACAATCTGTTGTTACCCTCGATCCTTATTCGTGCTCCGCTGCCCCCTTTTTATGTGTGTTCGTTTTAAGACTCAGATTTGTAAACATTTATTACTTGATTTAAAATTACATCACCGCGGCAAACAGAATCTGACAATTGTCTCCGTATGTTGTTCATGAACTCAAGTGCATACTCATTAAATTGATGTATAAAACTTGATTGCGTTTGCAATTTCCGCACCATCAATGATGACCATGTCCATTCCAGATGCTATGCTATCAGCATCATCACTTTCTGGTTCCAGGCATCTAGGCATTGGCCTTTTGCACAACCTCATTTTACTAAATAAACTACAATAACGTATATGGACTTCAGGTGCTCCTGGCTGCGTGATTTTATCACACTAGGGTGAATATTCCTTCGACACTATCTTGAAATAAATTGCCCTAAGTCTGATTCAAACCCACATCTAGGGGGTGAGAGGCTAATGTGAAAGTGACCTCGACCAAGCGGCCACCATGGCCCCTAAAGGTAAAGGATACCAAGGAAGTTTAGGGTAACATTCATATCTCACAGTCCAAAGGGAAAACTCAGAAACAGGAAGATGTCAGTGTCACAAGCATAAATCTTTGTGTAAACCTAAGGTTAGGTGCCCGGTAAGGGTAAGTATTCACTAATGAACATTATAGCATCATGCTATTGATAAGACTTGTCTGGTTTATCCTCGTAGTGACATAAATGTGATGCAGATGATGATTCCATCTTGACCAATCCAGTAAGAAATTCAGTTTATTTCATGACTGTAAGCTTTCCCTTACAAAAAAGCTGAAAATTTCTTCCTGACCTTTGTCTGGAAGTGCCATCATGTCCCGCAGATGTATGGATACTGCTCTTGCATTCTAGTAATTGAAGTGACCAAAAGCGGTTCTAGGTGAGCACAATTAACTCTGTCTCCAACAGGTGTGAGAAAATAAGGTGTTACTTGCCACTGGGATTTGCTCTACTAGACTACTATTCCATACTTGCATGTATGTCGTAAATGAATTTGTGTTAACATTGTAACAATAAACCCAATTGTCCTTACTTTTCCATTACAAATGACTGAATCATCAAAGCCGTTGTGTGATACTAAATCATAAACTATATGACAACCAACTGTTATTTTCAGGAGCACTGTTTCTCAAGAATATGTAGAATATGTATGACGCTAAGCAGTATGGGCTATCTTTTCTTACAAAACTGGTGATCTTTTGGTGCTCGATACGCGAAAGGTGTTAGACGCAGCGGGAGTAAATTCGCAGGATGAAACAGCTGGGTGAAAATCAATGCAACAATTCTTTAAGAATCGTCTGGTAGATCGCACTGCTGCAGTTGATGTTCAGATCTCGACCATAGAAGGAAAACCCACGTAAACCAGGAGCAGCTGAAGTCCATATATGTTATTGTAGTTTATTTTCAATACAATATACTTGTTCATATATTGCAAGTCGAATATGTGGCACTGACTCTTTGTGTTACAAGATGTTACCAACATGAAACCCCATACTTTCAAACGTCACTCTCAGACTGCAGTGAAATGAGATTGTGCAAAAAAGACAGACCTTCTCTAATGCCTAGATCCCTGGTACAAAAATGTGATGATGCTGATAGCATAGCATCTGGAATGGACATGGTCACCATTGATGGTGCGGCAATTACCAACGCAATCAAGCCTAATACATCCATTCAATGATCATGCACTTGAGTTAATGAACAGCATAAAAAGACAATTGTCAGATTCTGTTTGCTGTGGCGATGTAGTTTTGATGTTTACAAATCTGAGTCTTAAAGTGAACACACATAAAAGGGGGAATGGGAGCACGAATAAGGATCGAGGGTAACAACAGATTGTCCGGAAACTGGCATCAATTCCTGCAGGAAGACTGTAATAAAACAGAACTATTTAATCTCCTCAGTGAACAAGTGATAGAATAACACTTTCCTGTCATAGTTCATTACTCATGGGGAAGCTGCGTTGTTGAGAGACACTTGAAGCTGAATCGTTATTTCCTTCTAAACACAAGGAAACGGATACAACGAGGTTGTTTCATGCCGCAGATGAGACCAAACAAGGTTGCCAAAATATCTTACTCAAAACTGTTGACACAGAAACAGTTGTGCTGGCAGTCTTGCTCAGAATATCGGATGTAAACAGCTGTGTGTTACCTTTGAAATGAAGAAATGGTTCTACTACTTGGACATTTAGTCAATGACACAGACTCTAGGACGTGACAAGCTCGCTTCAAGCTGTTCATGCGCTAAAAGGATGTGATAGTGACACTAACATCATGTTTTGGTGGTGTAGGAAAACAAACAGCATGATCAGACTGTGTGTCACACCAGGTACGTCGTATTGATGTATGAAAGCTCTGAAAACAATGTAAACATGGCCAGACAGATGTGTTCGCCCAAAAAGGCAAGAGTACTGAACATATATCGCCGACACAGGATGCTCTGTATCAACATATCTTAAGTGTGGGGTACCAGCCTGGCCACGTATGGGATAAGAGTTTGCTGAAAGCACCACAACTTCAAGATCCAGCAGAATTTAGTTGAACATTAAATAATGATTTAGCGAGTTGGGATCTGCCATCTGCAAGTTCAGAATACCGCGCTGTTATCATATATGCTGTTGAAGAAGATGTAGATATGCATAAGAAACCATTCCCTGTACATTACTCAGCAAATGCGGTGGTTGGGAGCGGAAATGCTGATCCACTGTGCCAAATTTGGTGTCTCACAAATGAAGACAATACATCCTCCAAAATGCATCTGATAGTATGAAAGTCATTAAGCTTTTAAAACTGTTATACAGTGGAGAAGAGGTTTTCTTTTCATTTAAAGGAAAATAAATACAAATACAATAGTGCAATGAAATGTACAAAATGTCTATTTCATTAAAATTCTGACGATTTTTTTAATTTTAAGCGGCAAACAGTTTAGAGCCTGACCAGTCACCAGGTAACCCGTCTGATCTGGATCCAAATTGTTTGCAATTGACATAATGTTAAGCATAAACATCTTTATTGGAAAGAATAATAGGTGCTCCACTATACTTAAAATTCTGTGTTTTGAAATTTTTGATTTTTTTTTTGGAGGGGGGGGGGGTGTATTGAGGATTTAAATAACCTTAAAAGACCCATATATAGATACAAAATATTCCTATATGGCTTCTCTGTAATAGGTCATCAAACTTGCTGCAGCTGCTTTTAGTTATTAAGCCCTGTTGAAATATGATAAACTGAGACACATTGCCATTAGACTGCAGAAAACTGTTCTAATTGGCGGCCATTTTTAAAATGGCCGCCAAGGTTGACACAGGACAGATCCAGAATGCCTCCAATCTTTAAAATGTTTCTCATAATGTATAGTACCAGTGTACCAAGTTTCATGCTTTTATCATAAAATGCACGATTCTTTCACATATCCGCTGGACTAATACTGTTTATGGCCAAGAATGAATTGTGGACTGATAGACAGACAGATAAACAAACAAACAAACAGACAGACAGACCAAAAGTAATATGCCTTGAACTAAGTTGTGCTTGAGCATAAAATAGCAGACATCATCATTTCTGCTATGTATCTCAGTGACCTGAGTTCAGAGCTAGCTATGGGTCAGTTATGCAATAAGAGACGGTCTCAGGGAGAAATGACTATTATCATGCTGAACTGTTGTCTGCTCCAAATGTTTGTATGTGAAATATGTAAAAAATAATAACTTATATTTTCTAAATATAAGAAAATATGTAAATGAGTGGCAAATAGTTTAGATCCAGATTAGATGCTGCATTATGTGGCATCTGACCTGGATCCAAACTGTTTGCAAAAATGTTGCATTTAGTTTAAGGGTAGCTTCTTAGCCTGGAAGATACAATGGGTCTGTATAACAAGAGGGCCATGGCCCTTAATTCGCTCACCTGAGGTCATTGTGCCTTAGCTTAATAGGCAAGACAACGTTTTAATATAGCTGTAAATGGAATTATCTTGCAGACAAAAAAAACATGACAAATTGGAATAACTTAAAAAAATATTGTTGGCAGAGTTATGGCCCTTATCCATGACACTTCTTCTTATCAAGCTACATGTATTTCCATATGATTATTTATTGCGCACTCTGCTTTACTTTCAACCTGCTTTAAGTTATCATCTACTAAGATATAGATACTATTTCTTATATCTTACATGTTTATGACTGTATAAAGTGGAATTATTTTCTTTAGAGGAGGAATAAATTAAAGGCGTAAAAAGGCATATGTATGGGGTAATGGGTTAACATCAGTAGAACTGGAGTTATCTCAAAGACAAGAAAATATGACACTGGGAAATATCTCAAAAATGACATTGACCTTTGTAGGACATGACCCAAGTTATAAAGTTTCTAACTTTAACAAAGTTATGGCTAAGATTAAAGTTGTGGACTGACAGACAAACAAATGGACAAACAGACAAAAAAGCAGACAGACAAAAACAATATGCCCCCAACTGCAGGGCATAAAAATATAGCAGACAACACCATATGCTGCTTTTACAGTGAACCTCATCAGCTGACCAGCTGACCTGAGTTCAGTTATGTAACTCTGCCAGTAGGAAATTTGGCTAGGGTCCAACTCTTATAATGCTGAATTGCTGTCTGCTATACATATTTTGAATGTGAATTATGACCTAGATAATTAACCGACCAGAACCATTTGAACAAACTAGGTAAAGGACATTTAGAAGTGTCACCATGCCAAATATCAAAGCTCTGGCCATATTAGTTTCAGTGGAGAAGACGTTTGAAAATTTCACTATATAACTCTATATAAAACTGTGACCCCCGGGGCGGGGCCAATTTTGACCCCAGGGGCATAAAATGAACAAACTTGATAGAGGACCTGTAGATAATGTTATGTGCCAAATATCTAAGCTCTAGCCCTTGTAGTTTCAGACAAGAAGATTTTTTAAGATTTCCTTATTTTTTCACTTTGGTTGCCATAGCAACCAGAGTTCTATATTGTTTTCAATTCTTTGAACAAATTTGAAAGAGCTTGACCCAAGGAACATTCCTGTAAAGTTTGGTTGAAATCTGTTCAGCTGTTTAGGAGAAGATGTCATTTGAAGCAATTGTTAACGACGACGCACGACGGACACAGGGCCATCCCAATAGCTCACCTTGAGCCTTTGGCTCAGGTGAGCTAAAAACGGATCATTAGAGAGTTTTTACTGTCAGACCTGCATCAAAAAGCACTGATACGGCCAGGGTTGAGTCAAATTTGACCCTAGGGTTTTGATTTTTTACAATTTTGAAAGTGATTTAGTAGAAGATACTATTCATGCAATATCTAAGGTGTGGGAACAGTGGTTTTTTACAAAAAACTTGTTTAAAGTTTTTCACTTTTTTAAATTAATTTCAATAAGTAGTCAACATTTGAATTTTATTTTAACGATTTCTGTAGAGAAGCATCCAAGGAACACCATCAGCAATTTAGTTTTTCCCTCAAACTCGCGGTTTCAGAGGAGATGTCGCTTGAAGTAAAATTTGAACGGACAGACAGACGGACGACGGACGATCACAACAGCTCACCTTGAGCCTTCGGCTCAGGTGAGCTAAAAAGCGGCAACATTGGATCGACCGGGTTATTTCGATTCCGTAGCCTTTCATAAAGGATGGTGAATTTGGTGTAATATAAAACTCAAATACTCGGAGACCGGTATAAAAACGCCCGCTTAGTCTTCCCCCTACTACAAGGTACGGGTCGAAACATTATGGGACGAAATTGTCATTGCAAGCGTCGGCAGACAAACATGGTGCTGGTCAACGTAAAAAGTAATGATAAAACACATATACTATTCAATTTAAAAAACAAGAGGGCCATGGCCCTTAATTCGCTCACCTGAGGACAGTGTAGTTTGTACCTAAGTTGACTGAGCAAGACAACATTTTAATATAACTATAAATGAGGTTATCTTCCAGATAAGAAAACATGACAAAAGGGAATTTTGTTGCCAAGCTTATGACCCTTATCCATGGCACATCATCTTATCAAGCTATTTCCATTACCGGTAAATAAATGATATTTATTTTACTAACGTCGGAAGAACTGGAGTTATTTTCCTGACAATAAAATATGACAAAGGGGAAAAACAAAATGTTGCTGCCCTTGTGCATGGCATTTTCTCTCATCAGTTTCTTTCCATACATAAAATTTCATTACAATACCATCAGTAGAACTGGAGTTGTCTTCCGGACAAGAAAATATCACAAAGGGAAATAACTCCAAAAAAACAATGATGTCAGAGTTATGGCCTTTGCAAATGGCACTTCCTCTCATTCGGCTCTTTCCAAATATGCAATTTCATTTTACCCATAACCCCATAGCCTGTTTCTAGTTTTGAAAATAGGTGGCTACCTAAAGCAGGTTCAAAGTAAAGCCGAATGAGTCTTAATGCACACTCTGCTTTACTTTCAAACTGCTTTCAGCTACAATCTATTAGGATATAGAAACTTATTTCTTATCTTACATTTTCATGACTGTATAAAGTGGAATTATTTTCTTCAGTGGAGGAATAAATTAAAGGCCTAAAATGCATATTTATGGGTTAATGGGTTAACAAACATCAGTATTTGTTGAATTGGAGTTACCACCTGGACAAGAAAATATGACAAGACATACAGATAACTCTGATAAAAACCAATATTAAACATATGTATAAATATGGCATAAGATATAATTACATAACTGTCAGTGGATCACTTCCAGATCCTGTTTCTCTAAGTATGAAGCAGCCTGAACCATTTCTAAACTTTAGCAGACAACATGTTCAGCAGAGACCACCAGTTTTGTTGCTGTACCGGGCAGCAGCTGACCTGAGGTCAGTTATGCAATTTTGCCATTAGCAAAATCTGTAACTGGGAACTTAACTCTTATCATGCTGAATTGATGTCTGCTATACATATTGTATGTGAATTTTGTAAAGCAAATCATACTTTTACATTTTCTAAATTAAAAAAAAACTATGTAAATAAATGGCAAATAGTTTGGAGCCAGATTAGATGCAGCATAATGTAACATCTGACCTGGATCCAAACTGTTTGCAAATATAGGTGATTCAGTATAAGGGTGCTTGAACCCTTCTTAAACCAGTAAAACAGTAAAACCTGAATAAAGCGGCAATGAAAAAATCACTATGGTGAATCCCTATGGTCAGTTTTGGCTTTGATATGAACAATTTTGAGAGAGAATCACCAGGAGATACTATTAAAAAAAATATCAAAGCTGTGGGCCTAACAGTTTTTTACAAGAAGATTGTTTAAAGTTTTTCGCTTTTTTTAATAAATTTCAATAAGTAGTCCACTTTTGAAGTTCATTTTAACAATTTCTGTAGAGAAGCATCCAAGGAACACCCTGAGCAAGCCGAAATTTCCGTCAAATCATCGGTTTCAGAGGAGATGTCGCTTGAAGTAAATTTGAACGGACGGACAGATGGACGGACGTTCTCACAGTTGGACATTTGTTGGGTATATTTTTTGTTTAAAAGTACCCAACAGTACACTAAAATACCCAACAATAACAATAGGGCAATCACAGAATGAATGGAATCTATTGTTCTCCCTACCCAACAAAGGACCTTTCGTGCGCTCAGACGGACAGACGGACGACGGATGGCGGGCGATCACAACAGCTCACCTTGAGCCTTCGGCTCAGGTGAGCTAAAAACTTGAGGGTGCCATTAGTGGGTATTCAAGTCTATCATTGAGAGTTAATTTATAGCGTCATTTGCGAGGACAACCCCAGTGTATAAAAATCCGCAAAAATTATCAAAAGAAAACACAACAGTGCCCAGGTATAAAAAACTTGAAAATAATCTTGGAAATGAATTATCCCTGATCAAATATTAGTTTTAAGGGACAAGATCGAGAAACAGTATTGAAATGTCCCATATGCATTGAGGGAAATGTATACACCTTGTTGGCCATTGAAGTCTTAAAGACTCCTGCAAAGAAAAACTGTTGACAAAGAGCACAAGCGATGTGTTCAAATATGAACAGGAATGTACATATTGCACACTGTCTTGCTCAGATGATGACATTAACACAGAAGTGTGTACATGTCTACATTGCTCAATTCAGTAAAAGTTAATTTAGTTGAAGTTTTCCATTGTTTGTATTCTCCGTAGATTTTCAGCATTCAATTTCAATTTTCAGCATTGAAGTGAAAATAGTGTGAGTACGTACTCATTGCATGCAAAAATTATCTGGAGCACTGAATTAGCAGCAATGTATCAAAACCATGCATCAGAGTGTTTGCTAGACTACCTGGGTGCTCTGAGTACTTAAGTGTTCCCACAAAAATTTGCAGACCAAAATTCCCTGACTATTCCCAAACTTTTTCCTGACCAATTTCATTTTGCCTCTGATTTGACAAAATGTGATTAAACTTGCATTTAACAGCTAGCATACACTTTTCTGTGTACACCATGACGTGATCGGACTTCAAAGGGTAGGTTGATATATCTGGCATATTAGCTTGCTTAGGCGGCAAAGAGTTAAACTGGTTAACCCATTACCCCAATGTCTGCTTCTAGTTTTGAAGATAGATGACCACTTAAAGCAGGTTGAAAGTAAAGTAGAATGCGCCTTAAGGCGCATTTTGCTTTACTTTCAGCCTGCTTTATGCTATTATCTGCTAGAATAATAGAAACTATTTCTTAAGATTCTTATTTGTGACAGTATAAATTGAAACTATTTTCTTCAGAAGAGGAATAAGTGAAAGGCGTGAAAGGCGTAAAAAGCGTATTTATGGGGAAATGGGTTAAACAAGCTGAGTGGAAAGGGTCAAGTTAACCTCCTCGCTGCCATCTTATTACACAGTAAAACCTCTCTATTAGTTATTACCACCACTAAAAAGAAGGCTAATTGATTGCATAAAAGACAGGACTAGTGACAGCTTAAAGCAAGGTGACAGTTAAACAGAAAGCTCTAAAAGGAGCTTTCTGTTTAACTGTCACATTGCTTTAAGCAGTTACCTGGCTTTAAACACCTAATATTCACACAATTAAATGGTATTAATAGACAAGTTTTACTGTAAAAACATCATTTGAATCCTGACTGGACGCTGGCTACTTGAGATCGAAACAGTTTGCAAAAACTGGTATAGAAAATTTGCAGGGATGGATCAAGTAAAGTAGAAATAGAAGGAAAACATACGTGAGCATCCATCTTCCCATATCTTCATATTATCAATTCCAAAGTCACCAAGGTAGGAATCTCCCCGCTCTACTACTATGACAACTTGACCATTAAAATCTGGAGGAAGCCAAAAGCAGTTTGACAGTTGCCACATCCCATAAGCGCTACCTCCTACAAAGTTATTGTAGTCATCATCGCTGCGGAAAGTATATAGTGTCCCACTATCCTGGCTGCTGACATAGTACATAAACTGGTAATAGAAGCCTAACTTATTTGTGCCCAGCTCAACAGAAAAGGACAGCTCTGCAGTATCACCCACAGTTCCATGGGAGCCATCCACCAACATGTAGAACCCTGAAATAAGATTTTTTATTCAACCCATTACCCCATAGCCTATATCTACTTTTGAAGACAGGTGGTCATTTAAAGCAGGTTGAAAGTAAAGCAGAATGCACCTTAAGGTGCAATTTGCTTTACTGTCAGCCTGTTTTAAGCTACCATCTATTAGAATATTGATTTTAATATTTCTTATAATACATATTCAAAACTATATAAATTGGAACTTTTTTGTTCAGTGGAGAAATAAATCAAATGCCCAAAAAGTCATATGTATGAGGTAATTGGTTAAGGCCGGTGGTTACAGGAGCATGCTGGAAGTAAAGCAGAAAGCTCCGGTTACAACTTTCTTCTTTACTTTACTAATAAATTAATCCTTTATGGATACACATTTAATTTATTCCTCCCCTGAGAAAAATAGTTCAAAATTTATTCAGTTATGATTATGTATCATAGGAATTATTTTCTATATTCTAGCAGATGGTAGCTTGAAGTAGTTAAAAATAAAGCAGAATGTGCTTAAAGTCGCATTTTGCTTTATATACCTTCAACCTGCTTTAAGTGGTCACCTATCATCAAAACTCAATACAGGTTTAATTTGTCATGTGTCCTTAACCCATTACCTCATAGCTTGTTTCTTGTTTTGAAGAAAGGTGACTTCTTAAAGCAGTTTGAACAAGAGTTGTCAGAGAGACAACAAAGCTCGCCACCGGCACCTTAAGAAACTTAAAAGCACACTCAAGGTCACAGAGGTCAACCTTTTTGCCTGCATGGAAAGGTCTTGTCCATATACACTGACAAATCAAATATGAAAATAACACCTCAAGGGACATAGGAATTATAAGCATTTTTGAAACCTAAACGCAGATTTCGAAACCTAAAACCTTTCGCGACCTTAGTTCAAGGTCAAGGACACTGGGCTATTTTTTTTGCATGTATGGAAAGGTCTTGTCCATATACACATGCATGCCAAATATGAAAGAAATATCTCAATGGATATATGAGTTAAAGAAATTTTGAGAAACCTAAACGCAGACTTTGAAACCTAAACGCGGGTCCTAAGTTCAAGGTCAGAGGGCTCAAACAATTTGCATGCAAGGAAACATCTTGTCCATATACACATGCAAACTGAATATGAAAGGAATATTTCAATGGACATAGGAGTAATAAAAATTTTGAGAAACCAAAACAGATTCCGAAAACTAAACATGGGCCCTTAGTTCAAGGTCAAGGTCACAGGGGTCTAAATTTTGCTGTGCCTGGAAAGGTCTTGTCCATATACACACATAAACCAACTATGAAAGCAATACCTCAAGGGACATAGAAGTAAAAGGCATTTTTCATAACCTAAACACAGGCCCTAAGTTCAAGGTCAATGTCACAAGGGTCCAAATTAAGGTCTTGTCCATATACACACACATACCAACTATGAAAGCAATACCTCAAAGGATATAGAAGTTAAAGGCATTTTTCGAAACCTAAACACAGATTTCGAAACCTAAACACAGGCCCTAAGTTCAAGGTCAAGGTCACAGGGGTCTAAGTTTTTCTGTTCATGTAAAGGTCTTGTCCATATACACATACATACCAACTATGAAAACAATACCTCAAGGGCCATAGAAGTTAAAGGCATTTTTCTAAACCTCAACACAGATTTTGAAACCTAAACGCAGGCCCTAAGTTCAAGGTCAAGGTCACAGGGGTCCAATTTTTTCTTTGCATGGAAAGGTCTTGTCCATATACACACACATACCAACTATGGAACCAATACTTCAAGGGACATAGAAGTTAAAGGCATTTTTCAAAACCTAAACGCAGATTTTGAAACCTAAACGCAGGCCCTAAGTTCAAGGTCAAGGTCACAGGGGTAAAAAAACTTCTGTGCATGGGAAGGTCTTGTCCATATACACACACATACCAACTATGAAAGCAATACCTCAAGGGACATAGAAGTTATAGACATTTTCTTAAAATTGTTTACGCCGTTCATGACGACGCCAACAACGACAACGACTACGACAAAGACGACTACACCGGGGGTATTGCAATAGCTCGTCATGTACTACGTACAGGCAAGCTAAAAACAGAAAAATGCGCCTTACAACACATTCTGCTTTACTTTCAGCCTGCTTTTAGCTATTATCTGCTAGAATATAGAAATGAATTCTTAAGATTCTTATTTGTAGCAGTATAAATTGGAACTGTTTTCTTCAATAGAGGAATACATTAAAGGCGTAAAAAAGGTATATTTATGAGGTAATGGGTTAAAACTAGAAACAGCCTCTAGAGTAATGGGTTAAGGATATTTGTCTATAGGAAATAATTCCCCACCAATGAAATATTGTGTGCATGCTTATCACTAAACAAACACAGTACAATGCATACAGAGCCCATACAGAATTGAACATTGTCTCTTATATTACCATAATGTGTCAAGGCGGACACCAAAGTATGCAGTCTTGGTGAGGTTGACCACCTAAACAGAGCTGCATGGAGATCAAGCATCAGACGTACTAGTCGCCTGCCTACCCCAGATGCTGGGACACCCACAGCAGATGACAAAAAAATCAGGGTTAACAATAAATACAGGAGTTTTCTTTTTATTGTAACCTTGCTTTAACTATTTTTATACAATCAATTAGCCTTATTTTAAGTGGTTTTACTGTATCTTATGTTCACAATATTTAATATTATACTTAAAGAAATTCATTTATTTTTTATTTTTAACAGAATATTTTTAACTCTGTCACCGCTGTCTGATCTATCCCTTTGTCAGACAAAATATCGTCTGCCTAATTTGTTTTAAAGTTTTTGCTATATAGCCATTTATAGAAAGTGGCAATTCAACAGGAGGCTACCATGTTTTGTATGGATAAAAGTTTGAAAATGGCCACATCCCTCACAACAATGTTATTTTTTTTTAAATAACAATCTTGACTAGAGGATGCTTTACACCCAATACCTTATCTCGTTATTCCTATATAAACTTATGTAAAACTAGTGGTGTTCTGGATGGGTCAAATTTTACCCTAAATTAGGCTACAATTTAAATAAACATGCTAGAGGTCTATTAGGTGATGCTATTTGTCATATATCTAAGCTCTTGGATTTCTGGTTATTGACAAGAAGATTTAAAAAAAAAATCGTTTTGGTTGCCATGGCAACCAGAGTTGTGCATGGTTCCACTTTAAATATGTAATAAATATACCAAACTATAGTCTACTTTCAGTCCGAATGACCGCTCAGTCGACTGTACATATACTCCCCTGATCATTGAGCCATCTTGCCTACAATGTTGAACACTGCTAACATATGGCGCAATCAAATGCAGCCGCAGTACGGCTCAGACCCTTCACAAGAACCCATTTTAACCCCCGGGTGGAGAGGAGCAATTCGCGGTACATGTCTTGCTCAAGAACAATCACTGTACATCATCGAAATCCCCTAGTCAAGACTGCTTGTCTGGCCGGGGATTTAACTCACAACCCCTGGTACTGTAATCCAATGTGTTACATTGGGCCACTACCACCAAAGTGAAATATTTTTTAAATCTGATTTGGAGCTTGGTTGCCATGGTAACCAGAATTACAATCACACCTATAAAATTTCAGCAACTTTTCGATCACACACCTTACTGATAATTGAGATGAATTTAGGCCAGTTGTTTAACAAGGGCCACCATGGCCCTAAATCGCTCACCTGGTTCACCATATAAAACTTGACCTATAGTGACCTAGATTACGACTGGACATGACTCACAATAAACCTCTAGAGTGTAAACAAGAATTTTCTATGCTTTGACCTAGTGACCTAGATTTTGACCAGACAGAATCCACATTTGATTTTGACCTAGATTCGATGTATGCAAACATTCTGAAAATATTTAATTCCGATCTAATGAGATTTGTAGCCTCTAGAGGGATATCACTGTTTTTCTTTGATTTGACGTAGTGACCTAGTTTCTTACCAGACATGATCCATATTTATACTTGACCTAGATATCAATTAGGCAAACATTCAGAGCAAGTTGCATTAAAATCCAATGAAATTTGTAGTCTCTAGAGAAATCACAATGTTTGTCTATAATTTGACCTGGTGACCTAGTTTTTGACCGGACATGACCCACATTCACACTTGACCTATATATCAATGAGGAAAACATTTTGACAAGTGTCATGAAGATCGGATGAGATTTGTAGCTTCTAGAGTGTTAACAAGGTTTTCCTATGATTTGACCTAGTGACCTAGTTTATGACCCGACATGACTCATATTCGAACTTGACCTAGATATTAATTAGGCAAACATTCTGACCAAGTAACATAATAAGCCAATGAGATTTGTAGCCTCTAGAGTGTTCACAAGGTTTTTCGATGATTTGACCTAGTGAACTAGTTTTTGACCTGACATGACCCATATTTAAACTTGACCTAGATATTAATTAGGCAAACATTTTGATCAAGTTTCATTAAGATCCAATAAGATTTGTAGCCTCTAGAGTGTTCACAAGGTTTTTCTATAATTTGACCTAGTGACCTAGTTTTTGACTCGACATAACCCACATTCGAACTTGACCTATATTTCATCAAGACAAACATTGTCATCAAGTTTCATGAAGATCTGATGAAATTTGTAGCCGCTAGAGTGTTCACAACCAATTGTGGACGGACAGACGGACAGTTGACGGACATCCAGCGATCCTAAAAGCTCACCTTGGCACTTCGTGCCAGGTGAGCTAAAAACAAAGTTGTTTAAATAAAAAATGTTGAGGGATGCCTAAAGCCGGAGACCAGATGGTGGATGATCAGTTATGGTAAAGGTTCAGTGCAGCTTTTAGCTCAGGCAAGCTAAAGATATCTGACAAGTGGGTTTATTATTCAGAAATGCATGCAATGTTTTTATTGTCAATAACTGTTGTCTGCTACTGTTCTAAAAATAGAATTTTCAACATTTCTTTTTTAAACAGGGTCAGAGTGTCAAACAGTTCTGATCTTGATGAGACGCAACATTATGTGATATTTCATCAAGATTAAAACTGCTTGCACAAGTTTACAAAAGTTTCACTGCTAGCATACTAGGAATTAACCCTTTCAACCATACAATCCTCTGTAGAGATTACTGATTACATATATACAAACATTGTAGACCCTCATAGAAGCCCTCTGATCAGGGTCTGCACTGTTTGATATTTTCATTGTTTTTTGTTGTCATACCAAAAATGTAACAGACTGGTTCAAAATACCTGTACTAGAAGAGTCCAAAAGGATTATAAATACCCACAAGAGAAATTTATTGTTAAAAGAGTTAAGAGACTAGTTACAGTCTGA
The DNA here is from genome assembly GCA_922989275.2 of Gari tellinella. NCBI lineage: Eukaryota > Metazoa > Mollusca > Bivalvia > Cardiida > Psammobiidae > Gari > Gari tellinella. The sequence goes on from OV277862.1 coordinate 27,016,949, forward strand.
CAGACAGATAACAATCAGCAATATCTCCTTGAGGGAACAAAAAGGATAACACACATACCGACTGTATTAATATCACCATCACTATTCAGCTGGGAGTCTGTGGGGACAGGTCCTTGATGTCTCTTAAACTCATATCCATTTGTAGATGTGGTACTATAATTACACAGGATTGGCTGGATAAAGTCACAGCGATGCATGTCTGCCACACCCTCTGAAAATACAGAACAAAATAGGTCTAACAGTGAAACACTTTGCCCACTGCTGGCACCATGACCTCTATCAGGCATGATCCATAACTTGTACAATACTCAAGACCCTCTTGATTTGAGTATACATGTATGTGTCATATATGAAGTCTCTATTATTATGTTGTACGGTACTGCTGCAGTTCCCCAAACAATGAAGACAATTATGTCTAATGCTTTTACAGCTGCAATACCATCTGCTTAAAATTGTCGTCTGCTGTTTTTTCTCAAAGTTACTTATAAATGGACAATTTGTTTTTTGATATGCGGCGTCTGATCTGGATTCAACAGGGTTCCCACAAAAATTGCAGACCAAATTCCCTGACCAATTTCAATTTTCCTTAAATGAGAAATTGTGAATAATGCTACATTAATAATTGACTGCTACACGTTTTAAACGCAATGAACTAAAATGTTGAAAATTACAATTTGATAAAATTGTCTAACTAATTATAATTATTTTAACCTAAGTGGCAAACAGTTTGAAGCCTGATCAGACGCCGGGTTACCCGGTGTCTGATCTGACTACAAACTGTTTGCCATTGAAATAATGGTTTTAATGACCTGATCTGACTACAAACTGTTTGCAATGAAAATAACTTATTTTAATGGCCTGATCTGACTACAAACTGTTTGCAATGAAAATAACTTTGTTTTAATGGTCTGATCTGACTACAAACTGTTTGCAATGAAAATAAGTTTTTTTAATGGTCTGATCTGACTGCAAACTGTTTGCACAGGAAATAATGGTTTTAGCATAGCACATAATTATATTGAGAAAGAATAATATTTTCTCCACTGTATCCCTGTAAAGTCATTATAAACAGGTGACTTTTCAGAAATGGAAGAGTACATACTTAGAAAAATTCAGCAATGTTGAGGCTTAACCCATTACCCCATAAATACGCCTTTAATTTATCATTCCACTGAAGAAAATAGTTCCTCATTTTACAGTCATGAATATGTAGCATTTTCTATATTGCAGCAGGTGGTAACTTAAAGCAGGCTGAAAGTAAAGCAGCATGTGCCTTAAGGCACATTCTGTTTAACTTTCGACCTGCTCTAAGTGGTCACATCTCTACAAAACGGAAACAGGCTATGGGGTAATGGGTTAAGTAAAAATGGTCCCTGTTTGTGAATTTACCTATACACGGTTGTTTCAGGAATGATATGTCATCTATTGCAACATAGTTTGTCTTATCGGAGTCTCTGTTTCTTGCAGTAATGTTGATTGATAGGGTGTCCCCGATGTTGGCTTCAATGGCAAGATTATACCTTAGCCACTCTGTGTTATCTCCAACCTGGTAGCGTTCTAGAGAGGGGAGTGGAACCTCTCTAGTTAGAGTGTAATTATACCAGTTGTTTATTTTTACACCTATCTCAGGGGGTTCGTAATTATCCTGTACGGACTGAGCATAAACGAAGGACATGCAGATGTAGATACCATCAAACTGATATGCCGGTATGGAGAATGTTGCCCACTCTCCTTCTGTAGAAGAGCCGGTAGCCGAGTCCAGAAGCTGAATCACATGACCTGAGAGAAAACAACATGATTCCCTGTACTCATACAGTTGGAATTATAATCTATTCTTTCCCAATTAACCCCTTATTCCATAAATATGCCTTTTCCACCTTTCATTCAATAATTTTTATTTCTTTATTAAAGAAAATAGTTCCAAGTTATACAGTCTTGAATATGCACCATAGGTAACATATATAATCTCCTAGCACATGGTTGCTTAAAGCAGACTGAAAGTAAAGCAGAATGCACCTTAAGGTGCATTCTGCTTTACTTTCAGTCTCCTTTAAGTGGTAACCTATCATCAAAACTAGATAAGGCTATGGAGTAATGGGTTAAACAAAAATAAATGAAAAGAAAATGCAATAGAATTTTGAAAATAGACAGTTTCTTGTAAATGATTAAAGTTTGAGAGGTAAGTCTTGGCATCTATAATCAGGCTTGAAACTCTGTCCAATGGATACCATAGTACAAATAAATATCCTAATATAAATAAGACTGCATTCAATAAACACTAAAGTCCCTGGTGGCATCCTTGATAACATATCTTGATTGGGCCATGACGAGTCATCCACTCACTAAGGATATCAAAGAAAGGTAACTAAAAGGTAATTAAGTCCAAATTATTCATAAAATCATGAATATTGACTAAATGAAACCGTTCCTATATTCTGATAAATCGAAGCTGATAAAGCAGGCTGACAGTAGACCAGAATGTGCTTTAAGGCGCATTTAGCTTTACTTTCAACCTGCCTTTACCCAATACCCCATAAATACGCCTTTTTCTGCCTTTAATTTATTTCTCTACTGAAAAAAATAGTTCCAATTTATACAGTTATGAATACGTAAAAGATATAGATTCTATATCCTAGCAGATTGTAGCTTAAAGCAGGCTGAAAGTAAAGCAGAATGCGCCTAAGATGAATTCTGCTTTACTTTCAACCTGCTTTAAGTGGTCACCTATCTTTAATACTAGAAATAGGCTATGGGTAAATGGATTAAGTGGTCTCTTGTCTTCAGAACTAGAAAATGGTTTAGCCCTTTACCCCATAGCATGTTTCAAGATTTGAAGACATGTGGGTACTTAAAGCAGGTTGAAAGTAAAGCAGAATGTGCCTTAAGGCACATTCTGCTCTACTTTCAGCCTGCTTTAAGCCACCGTCCGCTAGGATATAGAAAATATTTCTTTTGGGTAAATGTTTATAACCGTATAAATTGGAATTATTTCTTCAGTGGAGCAATAAATTAAATGTGCTATAAGGGGCTTCTATGAGGGAAAGGTATAAGCGTAATTATCAATGGTAAAGTGTAAGTTTCCTACCCTGATTCTCTGTCTGAACTGTGTGGTCATGAGTTAGTTCATCAATATTGTCTATAGACGCAATACTCCAATGGAAGTTGTCGTTTTCAATATGATTTTCCAGTAAACAGTCATATTCAAATGTGCATGTCCCAGGGTCTGCAAGATAAGAGATAAATGTACAGTAAATCAGGAATGAACCCATTGATGCCACGTCTTCCAGGCTTATATATTGGATTAGTTCATTTTGATGTAAGGTATGCCTGGCTCCGATCGAGGTTATAAAAGCTTTTGACTTGAGCCTAAACTTGTTCCCAAACATTTGAATGGTCAGATTTGAGCCTAGGCTCAAATCTGACCAATCAAATGCTTTGGAATACACTCAGACTCAACTAAAAGGCTTTATAACCTCGCAGCCTGGTCTAAATTTACATTTTGTTTTATATTGAAATTCCTATCAGTGTGCAGTGTAGACTTTGATCATATGCTGCATTATGCATCGTCTAATCAGAGTCAACACTTTTAGGCTATGTCTCTTTTATGTCATTGAGCTCTAGTGATTAGGCTGTCTCTTTTATGTCATTGAGCTCTAGTGATTAGTCTACAAATCCTTTACAAACAGTGTACATGTGAAGAGTGCACCAAGTTGTGTCATATGCCAACAGAGTAGACCTAGATCAGTGAACTGCTAAAGAATCCTCTGGTCAGGGTCTACACTTTTAGTTATTTTCAAAATAATAAAAAGAAAAACAAATTTTAAACAAGAATGGTGTCACAGTAAGTGACCTGAATGCCCCAGAAGTGTTTTATAATTGTATTTTACAGCCAATCATTTGTTTGCAAAATACAATCATACACTAGGTAACAAGCTTTTTCAATTTTTTAAATGATAAGTCGAAGTTATGGTCAAAGTGAACTTTACATGACCTTGACCTTTGCCAGGCCTGACCAAAGTTGTACTGAACTGAAGAATTTTTCAAGTTGAGCCCATTTATTAATTATGAAGTCTGTATCACTAGTAGTTTTGGAATTATGGCCAAATGAAAAATCGACCCATTTGACCATTAAATAATATATGAATGAGCCTGACCTTTGCCAGTCATGACTAAAGTTGTCCTAAACTTAAAAGCTTCTCGAGTTGAGCACACATGTCAATTATGAAATCTGTATCACTAGTAATTTTGAAGTTATGGCATAATGAACAAGATGCCCAGAGGGCCACATTTCGCTCACCTGAGAACATTAGAAGCTGACTGGGCAAGACAACATTTTGATATAGCTATGACCCAGGTGTCATAATCTGATCTGGGTAGAGGACCACAATGCAAAGCTACATCTCAGATATTAATGATCTGGGCCTTACGGTTTAAGAGAAGAAGATTTTTAAAGGTTTTCCCGTAAAAAAAACCCTGACAAGCCCAGGGCGGGCCAATTTTAGTCTGGGGGTCATAATTTGAACACACCTGGTAGAAAACCACATAGCCAAGCTATGTATATGTCAATATTAAAGATCTGGGCCTAACAGTTTTAGAGAAGAAGATTTTTAAAGGTTTTCCTATATAAGTCTATGTAAAACTGATAAGCCCCAGGGCGGGGCCAAATTTGATCCAGGAGTCATAATTTGAACAATCTTGGTAGAGGGCCATAGGGCAAAGCTACATGTCAAATATAAATTATCTGGGCCTTACGGTTTCAGAGCAGAAGATTTTTAAAGGTTTTCCTATGAAATACTAATAACCCCAAGGGCGGGGCCATTTTTGGCCCCAGGGTCATAATTTGAACAATCGTGGTAGAAGACCACAAGGCAAAGCTATGTGCCAAATATGGCCGTATAGTTTCAGAGAAGAAGATTTTTAAAGGTTTTCCTATATAAGTTTATGTAAAACTGATAAGCCCCGGGGCGGGGCCAATTTTGACCCGGGGGTTCATAATTTGAACAAGCTTGGTAGAGGACCATAAGACAAAGCTACATGTCAAATATTAATGATCTAGACCATACAGTTTCAGAGAAGAAGATTTTTAAAGGTTTTCCTAAGAAAAACTAATAACCCCAAGGGCGGGGCCATTTTTGGCCCTGGGGTCATAATTTAAACAAACTTGGTAGAGGACCACAAGGCAAAGCTTTGTGCAAAATATTAAAAGATCTTAGCCTTACAGTTTCAGAGAAGAAGATTTTTAAAGGTTTTCCTATATAAGTCTATGTAAAACTGATAAGCCCCGGGGCGGGGTCAATTTTGACCCGGGGTTCATAATTTGAACAATCTTGGTAGAGGACTATAAGACAAAGCTACATGTCAAATATTAATGATCTAGGCCATTCAGTTTCAGAGAAGAAGATTTTTAAAGGTTTTCCTAAGAAAAACTGATAAGCCCTAGGGCGGGGCCATTTTTGGCCCCAGGGTCAAAATTTGAACAATCTTGCTAGAAGATAATTAGGGAATGATACATACCAAATATCAAAGGTCTGGGCCTTTGGGTTTCTGAGAAGAAGATTTTTTAAGATTTTCTTATGCATTAAAAGTTGTCTATACGGTCATGTTAGAAAATCTGGTCCCACAGCAAGGGGAATAACTCTAGCCAAAAACTTTGAACACTATTTAGTTCCCCCTTGCCACTGATGCTTCTGACAAAGTTTGGTTGAAATTGGGTCAGTGGTTTCTGAGGAGATGTTGTTTGAAAATGTGGACGTACGACAGACATCGGACGACGGACGCCAGACACCGGACTGAATGGTATCACAATAGCTCATCCTGAGCCTTCCGCTCAGGTGAGCTAAAAATTGGCCCATTTGACCTTTTAATGACATCTAAATGACCTTGACAGACATGAACCAAGTTTTACTGAACTACAGACCTTCTTGAATTGAGTAAACATGTCATGTATGAAGTCTCTATCACATGTAATTGTAAAGTTTTGGATAAGGTTTAAATAGACAAGACAGACAGACAGACAGACAAGAGGCCCATGCGGGCCTAAATATCGCTCAGCTGGAAAACCAACACTAGGGTCACATGACCCCTGTGGTGGGATCAATTTTTACCCCCGAGACATAATTTCAAAAATCTTGCTGATGAACTGGAAAATTAAGTGTGCTGTCAAATATTTTCTACATGGATGGTTTCAGACAGGAAGACTTTTCATTGAACAAAATCTTTTTTTAGCTAATATGACCCAGATGCAACATACCCGAACAATTTCAGCAATATTGGTAAAGAACATCTAAAAGTGTCACTATGCTAAATATCAAAGGTCTTGCAATAGTAGTTTCAGAGAAGAATATTTCACTACATAACTCTATAGATGTAAAACTGCGGCTCCTAGGGCCTTGGCAGTTTTAACCAAACGGGCATAATTTGAAAAAACTTGATAGAGGACCTAAAGATGAGGCTTTGTGCCAAATATGTAAGCTCAGGGAACTGTGGTTTCAGACAAGACGATTTTATAAGATTTCATTGAAAAAATCTATTTTTTGCTCCTGTGACCTAGATATGCAACTGACCCAAACCATATTAACAATATTGGTTAAGGGTTTCTAGAAGTGTCCTCATGCCAAATATCATTAAAGCTCTGGCCATACTAGTTTCAGAGATAAAGATGTTTGACGATTTCACTTTATAACTCTATGTAAAATTACGACCCCCGGGCTGGGTAATGTTTGACCCTAGGACATAATTTGAACAATCTTGATAGAGGACCTGAAGACCATGCTTTGTGCCAAATATGTTAGGTCAAGGTACTGTGGTTTCAGACAAGAATATTTTTTAAGATTTCATTAAAAAAATCTATTTTTAGAAATGTGACCGAGATATGTAACTGACCGGAACCATATTAACAATATTGGTTAAGGGCTTCTAGAAGTGTCATCATGCCAAATATCAAAGCTCTGGCCATAGTCGTTTCAGAGAAAAAGATGTTAGAAGATTTCACTATATAACTCTATGTAAAATTACGACCCCCGGGGCGGCGTCATTTTTTACCCCAGGGACATAATTTAAACAATCTTGATAGAGGACCTGAAGACCATGCTTTGTGCAAAATATCTAAGCTCAGGGTACTGTGGTTTCAGACGAGAAGATTTTTTTAAGTTTTCAGTAAAAAAATATATTTTTAGCTCGTGTGACCTAGATATGCAACGGACCGGAAATGTTTGAACAACTTTGAAAGAGGACCATATAAGGATCATTCAGGCCAAGTTTGGTAAAAATCTATCCAGTAGTTTCGGAGGAGATGTCGTTTAAAGAAATTGTTGACGACGAACGAACGAGCGACGGACGGACGAACAACGACGGACAGAGGACGATCAAAATAGCTCACCTTGGCACTACGTGCCTGGTGAGCTAAAATCACTATGCCCCCTACTAAGTCGGGGGCATAAAAACTCAATTGTCAAGAATAGACTAGACTTAACTGAAAAACTGGAGTTTCAGTTTCATCAATTAAACTACCATTTATTAAAATATTCATGGTCAGTCATTGACACAATGTGGTTACAAATAATCAAGAAAGTTCATAAAGCATCTTTTGCAATATATTTATCCTACAAAGTCGAATTTGTGGACAATAAAGTTTAAACAAATTTGAATGTACAGTGAAACCTCTCTATTATGACTACTAAAACGAAGGCTAATTGACTGTATAAATAACAGGTGACAGCTTAAAGCAAGGTGACTTTAAAACATTAAGCTCGTCACCTTGCTTTAAGCCATCACCTGTCCTTAACACGTAATTATTACAACAGTTTAGTGGTCGTAATAGAGAGGTTTTTCTGTCCTTACGTGGACAATCTTCTTCAGTGACTGCGATATTGTCGATGTAAACCGTGTCACCAGGTCTACTAGTGGTCAGAACAAACACTATTTGACCTGATGGTACGTCGTCTGGTATCTGTACACAGATTGGCCTGAAAGCATTATGTATCCCATTGTCTGCAAATAATTCTACGTCTCCATCATTTCTTCTTCTTCTTCTTCTTCTTCTTTCAATGCTAGGTCTGTAGACAACCTGCAAAAAAAAAAAAAAAAAATGTTTTGCAAAACATACACATGTCCCTTCACTGTATCCAATCAACAAGGGCTAGTTGAGAAGATAGGTGTTTGATCAGGTACTACAGGGCTCCAGATAAGAGTAATTTAACTGAACAAAATCCAATGTTTTCTCACTCATTTCAGCACCAAACCCTATGGTGTTACTACTCATTAGAATCGTCTCTATGAGATGATTCTAATGAGTGTGACACCATAGGGTTTAAAGCCGTATATGGCCCTAAATCGCTCACCTGGAACCGTTGATGTAAATGTAACATATCTTGGAAAGCTGAGAAATTATGACAATATGATTGTGCCAATTGCTGATTAGATGATGCTGAGTGCCAAATAGCTAAGCTCAGGGTACTGTGGTTTCAGAGAAGATTTTTTTTTTAAAAATCTATTTTTAGCTCCTGTGACCTAGATATGCAACGGACCGGAACCATTTGAACAATATTGGTAAAGTACCTCTAGAAGTTACACCATGCCAAATTTCAAAGCTCTAGCTATATTAGTTTCAGAAAAGAAGAGGTTTGAAGATTTCACTATATAATTCTATGTAATTTTGTGACCCCTGGGGCGGGGTCATTTTTGACCCCAGGGACATAATTTGGACAATCTTGATAGAAGACCTGAAGATGATGCTTTGTGCCAAATATCTAAGCTCAGGGTACTGTGGTTTCAGAGAAGAAGATTTTTTAAGTTTTTATTGAAAAATTCTATTTTTAGCTCCTGTGACCTAGATATGCAACGGACCGGAACCATTTAAACAATATTGGTAAAGTACCTCTAGAAGTTACACCATGCCAAATATCAAAGCTCTAGCTGTATTAGTTTCAGAGAAACTGAGGTTTGAAGATTTCTCCATATAACTCTATGTAAATTTGTGACCCCTGGGGCGGAGTCATTTTTTACCCCAGGAACATTATTTGAACAATCTTGATAGAGGACCTGTAGATGATGCTTTGTGCAAAATATCTAAGCTCAGGGTACTGTGGTTTCAGAGAAGAAGATTTTTTAAGTTTTTATTGAAACAATCTATTTTTAGCTTCTGTGACCTAGATATGCATCGGACCGGAAATATTTGAACAACTTTTAAAGAGGACTATATAAGGATCATTCCTGCCAAGCTTGGTTAAAATCCATCAAATAGTTTAGGAGGAGATGTCGTTTTAAAGAAATTGTTGATGACGGACGACGAACGAACAGACGAAGGACGACGACGGACACTGTGAGGACGATCAAAATAGCTCACCTTGGCACTTTGTGCCAGGTGAGCTAATAAAAATTTTAGCTTTTGAAATACATTTACCCCCCTTATCTGGAGCTCTGAGGTAGAATCACTTTTATACAAGATGAGCCTTTTCATTACTTTCACAATATCACCCTTCAAATTTATACACTTGATACAGCAGTTCTGGAGCTTTAGGATACCTTCTTTAGGTTGGCTCTTATTGATGTTGGCCTGTGTGGTGACTATATAATGACAGTCAGTGGCCTGACAGGATGGGGGTCATCAACAATTAGCTGCGATAACGTATCTTGATTGGTATACACAAAAGTCTAAAAGTATACCTACCAACATTCCTTCTTTTTCTTTGTACAATCTAGCGGTCACTATTTTATGATAGTGCCTGTTGAGCAAGGTTGAGGTCATGTGATGACATCATGATAATGATGACTTAACATTGGAAATAACTGCTTCAAACAATGTTACCATGACTTGAAATAAACATTATATTCTCGAGATATCATTGGCTAGCATATCTACAATGGCTCAAATTCTGTAGCAATTTTATATGTTCAAACAGTTGATAATCTATCATAAAACTGATATTTAACAATTATTATGAGACAGAACTTTCTTCAGTAAAGTAATAGACTTAAAGGATTTACTTTAAACATTGAAAACAAAGGAGTTAAGTTTTCAAAATACTACCTTAATCTGGAGCCCAGTTTACCTTCAGATAGGTGTTAGATTCCTGTAAGTCCATAAATGATTGAGGGACATTCTTGTAGGAGAAATGCCAAGAAGTTCCCGGTATATTGTCTGGTATATTGTCGAGGGAAAATGATACCTCATATTCAGTATTAACTTCTGCACACAAACTGTCTCCCTGTAGCCATCCTATAAATACAATCAGATAACAAGAGGTTATGCACAGTCAAGAAGACTAAAACAATTATAGTAACCCACAGCAAACAGTTTGAAACCAGATCAGACACCAGGCTCCAAAGCATTTGAGTTGAGTCTGAGTTTGTTCTCAAGCATTTGATTGGTCAGATTTGAGCCTTAGGTTCAAATCTGATCAATCAAATGCTTGAGAATGACTTCAGGCTCAACTCAAACGCTTTATAAAACTTGGACCTTGGTTACCCTGGCTTCTGATTAGCTCCAAACTGCTTGCCACTTGCATAGAAATAAACTGTATAATGAAATTATGACTCAGACTCCAAAGTGGGTCCAAATCATTAGGTTGGGTGGTAAGGGTAAATATCATGTAGATGTATGTCTAACGGTTTGATTCCATCTGGAAGTAAATTGTTTGCAACAGTTTCTTAGGAAAAAAACTATTTAATGGTTTGTTGTTTTTTGCACAAAATGATAATTACCAATAATTATTGATTTAGCCTGTACCGAAAACGTTGCGGAAGCAATAACCTATGATTAAAGCATGGTGAGCAGATTCTAAGTTTAAGGCAACAACTGCCTATACTATAAGTATCCAAGAAATTAAGTATGGGGTATTCATGCTAGACAGAACTGCAAAATCTAGTGCAGGGATAGGGTAATAATAATAGCCCCCCCCCCCCCCCTCCACCCCTTTAAAGTGATGGTGTATTTGCAAAAATAAAATAAAATACTCAAATTCAACCAAATGTGTAGCATTATCCTGCATCTGGCATTAGAAAAATATTATCAGTTAAGAAAAGTCTTCACATCATGTATTTTTTAAACAGAATTTCTTATCCTAAACTAATTCTTACCCATTTATATAAGCGTTTGACATATACATGTATTTACAAATTTCTATTTTTAAGGCTAAATCTGGTTGCAAGCCTCTTTAACCCATTACCGATTAGCCTGTTTCTAGTTTTGAAAATAGGTGACCACTTAAGGCGCATTCTGCATTATTTCAGCCTGCTTTAAGCCAGCATCTGCTAGACTATATAGAAAATATTTCATATGCTTTATATTAATGACAGTATAATATTGAAACTAACTTCCATCAGTGGAACAATACATTGAAGGCGTAAAAAGATGTAATGGGTTAAGTAAAAGCAACCTAAGATAGTTATGAGGAGGAAAAGGTTAACCATTTCAATGAAAGCTTGTGTTCAGTGTTTAACCCATTACCCAATAAATACACAATTAAAGGCCTTTGACATTTTCGTCTAACAAAAAAATAGCTCCAATTTATACAGTCAGGAAAAATGTACAGTTAAAAATATTTTCTATATCCGTGATGATTGAAGCTGTAAGCAGGCTGAGAGAAAAGCAGAATGTCCCTTAAAGCACATTTATGCTAAAACTGGTAGCAAATCTCTTTAATTTACCATCAACTACAGACTATGCACTGTTCTCCCGTGGGCATATAGAACCCAGGAGAATCCCACAAACAACAAGGTCATCAGAGTGACAAGTACTTATAACTTACCATCAACTACAGACCATACACTGTTCTCCTGTGGGCATATAGAATCCAGGAGAATCTCACATCCAACAAGGTCATCAGAGTGATAAGTACTTATAACTTACCATCAACTACAGACCATACACTGTTCTCCTGTGGACATATAGAATCCAGGAGAATCCCACATCCAACAAGGTCATCAGAGTGACAAGTACTTATAACTTACCATCAACTACAGACCATACACTGTTCTCCTGTGGGCATTTAGAACCCAGGAGAATCCCACATACAACAAGGTCATCAGAGTGACAAGTACTTATAACTTACCATCAACTACAGACCATACACTTTTCTCCTGTGGACATATAGAATCCAGGAGAATCTCACATACAACAAGGTCATCAGAGTGACAAGTACTTATAACTTACCATCAACTACAAACCATACACTGTTCTCCCGTGGGCATATAGAACCCAGGAGAATCCCACATACAACAAGGTCATCAGAGTGACAAGTACTTATAACTTACCATCAACTACAGACCATACACTGTTCTCCTGTGGGCATATAGAACCCAGGAGAATCCCACATCCAACAAGGTCATCAGAGTGACAAGTACTTATAACTTACCATCATCTACAGACCATACACTGTTCTCCGGTGGGCATATAGAACCCAGGAGAATCCCACATACAACAAGGTCATCAGAGTGACAAGTACTTATAACTTACCATCAACTACAGACCATACACTGTTCTCCTGTGGGCATATAGAATCCAGGAGAATCCCACATCCAACAAGGTCATCAGAGTGACAAGTACTTATAACTTACCATCAACTACAGACCATACACTGTTCTCCGGTGGGCATATAGAATCCAGGAGAATCCCACATACAACAAGGTCATCAGAGTGACAAGTACTTATAACTTACCATCAACTACAGACCATACACTGTTCTCCGGTAGGCCTATAGAACCCAGGAGAATCTCACATACAACAAGGTCATCAGAGTGACAAGTACTTATAACTTACCATCAACTACAGACCATACACTGTTCTCCTGTGGGCATATAGAATCCAGGAGAATCCCACATCCAACAAGGTCATCAAAGTGACAAGGACTTCCAGGAAACACAGCTGAAAATATTGTACAGTAACCTTAACTCTTTGCATGCTAGGTAATTTAAACGAGAGGGCCTTGAAACCCTGATATCGCTCACCTGTTGTAATGAAGCCTGGGAGCTCTACCTTTGAGTTTCACCCGTTTAAATCTAAATCTATTCAAATGTGTAGTATGGCATGTTAACAATTTTGGAATGCAACATATTCAAGTATAGTAGAGTACATCAAGGGCAGATAACTAGCGCCTAAACAAGGGCAGATAACTAGAGGCTTAACAATACTGAAATGAAGCTTTTTCTAGCATTTCAAAGTATATCAAGGGCAGATAACTATTGCCACAATGATCAGATTTCAACAATAATTGCACTTTTTCAAGAACTTATAGCTATATACTTTGTGTGCAAGTATAATCAAAATCCATTGAAAACTGTAGTTGCAAGAGAGTAAACGCTGTTAGATATGGCATTTTCAGCATTTCAAGGCCAGATAACTCTTGAACTTTTTGTTCCAATTCAACCATAATTGTACTTTTCGAACTCTTATGGTCATATACAATCTGAGCAAGTTTGAAAAAGACTGGATAAAAATTGTGGCCTCTAGAGTGTAAGCACCGTTAAATATGGCATTTTCAGCAATTCAAAGGTAGATTAACTCTTGACATGATTTTCCAATTTGAACCATAATCATACTGATTTGAGATATTGTCCTATACAATCTGAGCAAGTATGAGAAGGATTGGATAAAAAGTGTGGCCTCTAGAGTGTAAACACTGTTAAATATGGCACTTTCAGCAATTCAAAGGTAGATAACTCTTGATCTATTTGTCCGATTTCAACCATATTTGAACTCATCTGAACACTTATGATCATATACAATATTTGTACTCATCTGAACACTTATGATCATATACAATCTGTACAAGTTTGAGAAAGATTTGATAAAAATTGTGGCCTCTAGAGTGTAAACACTGTTAAATATGACATTTTCAGCAATTCAAAGGTAGATAACTCTTGATCTATGGTTTCGATTTCAACCCTAATCTAACTCATCGGAACTCTTATGGTAATATACAATCTGAGCAAGTTTGAGAAAGATTGGATAAATATTGTGGCCTCTATAGTGTAAACACTAAATTGTTAACGACGAACGACAAACGAATAACGACGGACACCGGACATTGAAGGATTGCAAAAGCTCACCCTGAGCTAAAAATTGACAGAGTACCCTGCAAGGAACAATCCTATGAAGTTTTAGTGAAATTGGCCTGGTGGTTTAAAGAACAAGAGGGCCATAAAGTGAACACCAGAGATATGAAAAAATACAACTGTACACATGGTTGTCTCCAGAAGTTTTTTCTGCCATAAAAAATTGACCAACTGACCTGCTTAATGAATAGACATGACCACTATTCATAAATGACCTAGATATTGTCAAGGTTTTCATAGTAAGTTTCATGAAGATTGGGCTAAAATTATTCAGAAGTCTTAAAACAAAATTTCTCTACTGACCTACCCAACATATACCATATTCACACAACATAGATATTGTCAAGGCGATTGTTCTGAGCAAAATACATGAATAGATAGGGCCCAATGTGTGTTCAAAAGCTTTTCCTGTGATCGACCTACTGACCTAATTTTTGATCTGACATAACCCATATTCATACATAACTAATTTTGTCTAGTAAATTTTTCTGAGCAAGTTTTATGAATAAGGTACTATTTGGTGCAAGACTTTTCGTTCATTTGAGGTACTGACCTTACTACTTTTTAATCTGTCATAAGCCATATTCACACTTGACCTTTAGCTTGTCAATGTGATTATTGTGAGCCTGGTTCATGAAATTAGGGCCAAATATTTGGGCCCTAGAGTACTCTGAATCTTTTCTTTCATTTGACCTACTCTCCCACTTGTTGTATCCTCAAGAGTTATCATTGTTTTTCTATGATTTGACCAAGTGAACTGGTTTTGACCTGACATAATCCACATTTGAATTTGACCTAGATTTCAATGAGGCAAATATTTTGACCAAGTTTTAGTAAGATCCAATGAAATGTTTAGCCTCTTGCGTGTTAACAAGGGTTTCTATGATTTGGTAAAGTGACCTAGCTTTTGATCCCACATAACCAACATTCAAATGTGACCTTGATTTTATGTAGGCAACCATTTTGATAAAGTTTCATTAAGATCCAATGTGGTTTGTAGCCTCTAGAGTGTTTACAATGTTTTTGTATGATTTGACAGAATGACCTAGTTTTAGACCGGATGTGACCTACATTCAAATTGACCTAGATATCAATAAGGCAAACACCGTGACCATGTTTTATGAAGATCTAATGAGATGTGTAGTGTCTAGAGTGTTAACAAGGTTTTTCTATGATTTGACCTAGTTTTTGACCACACATCACCCATATACAAACTTGACCCAGATATAAAAGAGGCAAACATTTTGACTAAGTCTCATTAAGATCTCATAAGATTTGTAGCCTTGGTTTTCTATGATTTGACCTAGTGACCTAGGTTTTGACTGGACATAACCCACATTTGAACTTGACCTAGAATTTTTCAAGACAAACATTGTCATCAATTTTCATGAAGATCAAACAGACAACAGACATCCAGCAATCTCAACAGCTCACCTTTGCACTTTGTGCCAGGTGAGCTAAAACCTGGTTAAAGGCCACCCATGGATCATTTGTGTAAGATTATAATCAAATCGGGCCAGTAGTTTCAAAGAAAATGTTTTCACTATAGCCATTATACATGTAAATGGAATCTGCCCAATCCACTTGCAGGCATTTTTTACTTAAGCTAGGAAAATTATATTAAGAAAACCTGGTAGAGGGTCCCCCAAGGATTTTGCGAAATAATTCTCAATTTGTGCAAGCAGTTTCTGACGAGAAGAAAAAAAGTTTCAGTTGGTTGCAATGCTATTGTTGCAGAAATCTGAGAGAGTACTTTCCAAAGAACAATCCTGAGATTTTATGAAAATGACCCTGGTAGTTGACAGACAAAGGTTGACAAATGACAACAGCAATAGGCACAGGCTGATCACAATAAGTCACCATGGCATTTGGTGCCAGGGGCCCGTTTTACTAAACAACTTACGCAAATTATTCCCGTAAGTCAAAATTTTATTATATTTTTTATCACTTGCTACAAACAGCAAATAGCCAGATCAGAGGACGCGCTTTTAGCGCATCCTCTGATCTGGCTACTTGCTGTTTGCAATCGTTTATGATCGAAAAATAAGAGTAAAACGATTTTGACTTAAGTAATTACGCAAAAATTGTGCGTAAGTAGTTTAGTAAGACGGGCCCCAGGTGAGCTAATGAAGAATCCAGAAAACTCATAAGAGTGTGAATGATGCCAACATTACCGAATAACACATAGTGCAGTAAAACCCCTCTATTACAACCATTATAGCGAAGCCTACTTGATTGTTTAATAGACCCGTGACAGCTTAAGGCAAGGTGGGAGTAAAACAGAAAGCTCCAAAAGGAGCTTTCTGTTTTACTGTCACCTTGCTTTAAGCAGTCAACTGCCTTAAACACCTAATAAATAACACAATTGGATGGTCCTTAAAGAGAGGTTTTACTGTAATCACTAGATTTTGGAAGGATACATAAAACTGGAATGGAACTATACCTGGACAGCCACCGGAATGAACTGACACATTATATAAAACCCGATGCATGGAGTTATCCCTCGACATCAAGCTGAATCCCAAGAAAACATTTGATTCTGCATAACTCTCTGGAAGGGGGAAGCAGCTTCTAAAGTCTCCCTCAAGTCTGTTATGTGGTATGGTCCAATTGTTTATAACTACCCCTGCCCCTGTTGACAATGTCAAGGTCATGCTATTAACATCTTCATAAGTGAATGAGACTCCATCTCCAGCTTGGTATGTGAATGTAGGGGAGTCTGCTGTACTCTCTGTGCCATAGGAACTGTTCATGTAAATTCCATCTGTAATAAAAGGAAATGAAAAATATTTACTTCAGCCATTTCTCTTTTGAAGCCTTAATTTACCACACTTTGGAAATTGACATCATGATATTTTAGCTATTTTGTGCTAAAGGATTGTGTTTAACTTTGGTTTAATTCTGGCCTTTCTGGGATCTAGGGGGCCAATGTGAAACAGCTATATGAATCAAAACCAAAACTGAAATACGTTTAGTATATAAAATGGCATCAAAAGCAAACCAGAAATACTAAACTAAGCTATGTCCTAACATGTCTAATTCCTGGGATAGAGAGGATAGCATATGGTATATCAGCTTACATTCATGAACAAAATGATTTTGACTTACGATATAAGTCTTTACCTTTAAAATCTTGCTCATCCTGTAGGGCAAGTATAACCAAACATCACAAAGGGGTTAGACATTTAAACAAAACTAGGGATGGGAACAAATACCCAAATTGCTAATGTAGTACGTGTATACGTAACGAGCATAAGACTGAAAGTAGAGCAGAAATAATGCTCCTTCAGGTCTATTCTGCTTGACTTTGAACCTGCTTCAAGTGGTCACCTGGCTGTTGTAAAATTCAGAAACAGGCTGTCGGGGAACAAGGATAAAACATTGATAAGATTGGTTTATCACAAGGATAAAACATTGATTATACAGTGTAGCTCCATTACTTCGCGGTCCGCTATTTCGCGAAAGCCAATATATCGCGGTTGCGGCTTGGACCCCATTTTTTCCTATATGTATACAATAAAAGTATGTTATGTTATGTTATGTTATGTATAGTAAAAGTCAATATAAGCCGAGTAGCGATAATTTCTGTTTCTTTCATAATTATATCTTCCTTTAACAGGTCGCTAAAATTGCGTAATCAGTGTCAATTATCACCATATGTGGACAGCGCGTGTGCCATCCCGCTGCGTTGATTGACAGGTGCACTAACAAACAAACAATAGGCCTACTGAGTGAACTCGCGCATGCGAAGTTTCCATTATTATTTAGCAATAATTAGCAAACTAACCTGATTGAGTTATAACAATCAAGGTCGACTAATCCGTATTAATAGCAGTGGAGAGATAACCACAGACATTAAAATCAAAGTCATTTACATTTTGATACATCAATCAGACGCTTACAATCATAACTGCGATTCGTACCAGCTAACAACGTACTCGAACAATGTCGGCCACGAAATAAATTAAATTTAACCTGTGATCTGTAAATTGGTTTCATTGTTCTTTCAATTTCATATATCGGGGTTCGTGTTTTGACAATTCAACCGAGAAAATCTCATTTTATCCGTGTTCTAATCGCGATATAGGCATTAAGTGTGATTTCCACGAGTAACTGAATCTTACTGACACACGCACATTTAAATCAAAATGGCAGCCGTTGTCAAAATCGAAAGTACGCATTTGGTATAATACACATGAAAACGCTGATGCTAGATATGACAGTGCATATAAACACTTATTTTCTCAAGAAATAACAAGGTAATCAACCAAGAAACCGTGTTTATTGCACGACATTGATATAATAGAGTTTGGCAATGGAATATACAACAGAAATTATTTCAGCTAAGAATTGGGCTATATCGCGATCCGACCACATCGCGGATTTCATTTCGTGGACCCCAACTTCCGCGATATAATGGAGCTACACTGTATTGGTTTATCACATGGACAAAACATTGATAATATTGGTTTATCACAAGGATAAAACATTGATTATACTGGTTTATCACAAGGATAAAACATTGATAATATTTGTTTATCACAAGGATAAAACATTGATAATATTGGTTTATTAAACTTTTCTGCAGAGCTAAAGTGGTGAACAAAACCCATATTTTTTATGAAGTTTGCAATAATAATCTCTTCAAGATATCAATTGGATACTCATGTGCCTCATGCTGGATGGACTTATACCATTTACAATGCTGGTGATAACATAATGCAATCCATCTTTCAATGGGCAAAGGAAGTAAAAGCTTGTTCATTAACCCATTCCCCCATAAATAGATTATACTCATGTTTATGCCTTTAATGTATTCTTCCACTGAAGGAAATAGCTCCACTTTATACAGTCATTAATGTTAATTACAAGAAACATTTCCCACATCCTAGCAGATGATTCTGAGCTTTAAGCAGGTTGAAAGTATAGCAGAATGTGCCTTAAGGTGCATTGCTTTACTTTCAGCCTGTTTTACGCTATAGTCTTCTAGAATATAGAAAATATTTCATATGGGACATACATTGTATTTAAGACTGTGTAAATTAAATTATCACATAATCTGGGGTCTGGAAGTGGAATAAAGCCATTCTATAAATATCTTAATCCACTAGTGAAATATCATTTTTTGGGTTCAGACCCAACCTGTTTGTCAACAAATGCTGCATGTAGCGGGATTCCAAATGACGTAATTTGTGATGACATTACCTTAACAACTTCCAAGCTTTGGCCGACAATCTATATGGCGCAAGTGACTACAACCTGCTTCAATTAAGTAAATAGGTTTTTAAAATGTTTATGTGATAAATAGAATCTCACATTGACGCATTATTTATCATTTTTAATAAACTCATTGACTAAAATAAATATGATGCTCGCCAAGGCTCACGTCATATTGTTTAGTCAACTCTTTATTGAAAATTATATATAATGAGCACTCATGTAAGATCCTCTATTTAGATGGTGACCTGTCTTCAAAACTAGAAACTGGCTATGGGGTAATGGGTTAAGTGAATGGTTAAAATAGAAAATACTTATGCTTACTCCATTCTACACTGAGGTCGTCCGAGAGCTCGTATCCACAATCGTGTCTACTGAACAAACAGTCTACCGATGGAATACCTGGAATCGCAAAACAAAAACAATGGTTTCATGTTCAAGATCAAAATTTACCTTTTTTATACAGAAGACATTTACATAGCATACTATCTAGGTCTACGATATAAAAACATTTTCGGCTAAAAAAGATGCTTTTTAAGTAATCAACCTTTTTTTTTCTTTTCATCTATTATTCCATATGACTGCTTAATAATGCACAGCTTCATAATGTAGACCCAAAGTAATGTAGAAATCTCCTATGGGAGCCTTTTACATCACCTTTGTCCTGCATTAAGCTGTCACCTGTCCAGAAGACCCTATAGGAGCTTTCTATATCACTCTTGTCTTGCATTAAGCTGCCTCCTGTCAAAAAGACAACATAGTCATGTATACTATTTCCAATGATTGCCAAGAGCTTATATATAGTGCACATTAAGACTGTGACTGTCTTATCTACTTACTGCACTTTAGTCCAACAATGAAGCCCCTAGATGAACAATCATTATCCTCCCCCAGCCAGGTGACAGTACACTCATTAATATTCTGTGCTTCCTCATCACAGTGCATATCATACACTAGAGGCATTTCCCCATCAGGAATGTCCGTCATCTCGTAAGTTTCACTGGGTGTGCTGTAAGTCAGAAAAAAAATACAGTACAGTGTTCCTTTCCTACAAAGACTCCCTCCTTAAAACGACCCTTTTCACAGTTACCTAAAAATGACAATTATGTCCAACTTATTCACAGCTGCAATGCCGTCTGCTGTTTTTCTCAAAGTTACATAATGGACTTTTTTGACAGAAAATATACTTAACGATGAGTGACAAATAGCTTGAATCCAGATCAGACGCTGCGTTTCGCAGCCTCTGATCTGATTCAAGCTGTTTGCAAATGTAAGCCAGTTTCCCTCCCTTTAATGACTCCCTCTGAACAATGCACATAATTTTTGTCGCCACTTGGGTGTCTCTGTAGAGAGGGTTTTGTTTTGTTTGTTAACATCTGTTTCTGCCATCTATGGGCTATTTGGATGCCCCAGAGAGAAGGAAGTGGATACAGAGAACCCGGGCGCAATGCCCCACTCTTATTATTGAAAGAGTTCTCTTGTTCTTTTATATGCCAAGTGTAAAACACTCATTCTAGCAGATGATAGCTTAAAGGAGGCTGAAAGTAAAGCAGAATGCACCTTAAGGTGCATTCTGCATGCTTTACTTTCAGCCTGCTTTAAGTGCTCACCTGATTTCAAAACTAGAAACAGGCTATGGGTTAATGCAGGACAATAGTTGTACAGAAAGCTCCTAAAGGACATTTCTACACGACTGCTATCCTACATTAAGCAGCCCCCTGCCCTATTAGCTCTGAATACCTCTTTGTTGAAGGATTGGTCAGCATGAAGTATACAGTAAAACACCTCTTATATTACAACAACTTAATCAATATCCCATAGCCTGTTTCCAGTTTTGAAAACAGGTGAACAATTAAAGCAAGTTGAAGGTGAAGCCTTAAGGTGCATTTTGCTTTACTATCAGCTAGATTTTATCTTCTGGGATACAGGAAATATTTCTAAAATTAATGGTTATTATGTTAATATCTGGCTATAAGAAATTGAAAGAATTCGGGGCTCCAAATAAAGTGTAATCTTTATTTCTGCAAGATTTGGTACAGACATGAGTGAGAAAATGTTGGATCTGTTCAGTTTACTCGCTCTTATAATTTTTATGGAGCCCTGGAACTCCTAAACTGTACCTGAATCCTGTCCATTCACACAGTTTATCAGCTGTAATAGGGCTTGGAATATAGCCACAATAGGTGCCGTTCACTCCATCTGACCTGGAGACCTGTATATAGCCACTACCTTCTTTTTCACCCTCAATCAGTGCCACACTGTCTACTTCATAACTGATGTCTAAAATATAAAATACATTAGCACATTTCATAGTCAATTACCACAGCTAGGATAGTGCAGCAATACCTGGCACTTTGTCCATTCTGCAAAAAAATTATTTTAGATGTTTAACCCATTACCCCATAAATACTCCTTTCTACACCTTAAATTTATTCCTCTACCACGAAAAAAATAGTTTGAATTTATACAGCTATGAGTATATGTCAAATGAAATATTTTCTGTATTCTAGCAGATGACAGCTTAAAGCAGAATAAAAGTAAAGCAGAATGCGCTTTAAGGTGCATTCTGCTTTACTCTCAACCTGCTTTAAGTGGGCTCCTTTAAACTTAAAGCCACCTACATGATAACATCCTCACAAGTGGTTCTTTAAAAGCAGGCAGCAAGTAAAGCAGAAAGCTTTTTGAGGGGCTTTCTGCTCTACTAGCAAAATGCAATTAACAATCTGACATGAACATCTGTAGCCTTGCAGGCATAGATCCACAGAACAGAGAAGCATGGAGACTTGGTGTTAGACATTCTAGCCACCTTCTGCCTTAGTAAACCCAGTCCCTGGGACACCTGCAGCAGTTGAAAAATAAAGTCAGGATCAAGTCAAGTCAGGTCAATCCACCTGTATTAGAAGTTTAACCCATTACTCCATAGCCCATTTCAAGTTTTGAAGATAGATGGCCACTTAAAGCAGGTAGAAAGTAAAGCAGAATGCGCCTTAAGGCGCATTCTGCTTTACTTTCAGCCCGCTTTAAACTTTCAGCTGCTAGAAAATAGAAATTATTTCTAAAGTAAAATATTCACAAAAGTATAAATTGAAATTATTTTCTTCAGCAGTGGAATAAATTTGAATGCCCTAAAAGGCGCTTCTATGAATCTTACTCTGGAATTTAACTGTCAGATTAAAGTGATCCTCTCCTTCTGGTTCTGGCATTTGGAACTTCGCAACATCTTTCTGAATCTCCCACCTCTTTGGTTCACAAACATTGTCAAGTATGTTACCGTCATTGTCAAACACATCCAGGCAAGATATAGATGTGATGTCCAAGACAATCAAGTCTGAAACAAAAAGGTCACAACCAAATTCAAATACATGTATATTTGTGGGGAAAATAATCAATCCCCTGAAAAAATAGACACATACAGAATCTCCTACTGTAGTAATTGTAATTTCCTTGCATGATTTACTCCATAGCCTATTTCTAAGTTTCAAAGATAGGCGTTCACTTAAAGCAGGTTAAAAGTAAATCACAGTGTTAACTCAGGGCATTCTGCTTTACTTTCAGTCTGCTTTAAGCTATCATCTACTAGAATATAGAAAATATTTCTAATGGTACACATTCATGACTGTATAAATTCGAACTTTTTTCAATTGTGGAGGAATACGTTAAATGCATTTGAATGTGCATCTATGGAGTAGTCAGGGCCAATTTCCGAGTGTTATTTTGTCAGCTTAAATGTTTTTTAGTAAAAGTATTGTAATTTCAAGACAATATTTTTGAAAGGGTTTAATTAAGTGTCAAACAGTTTGGGTCAAAATCAGATCACACATTTTTTTGGGCCTGAATTACATCCAAACAGTTTGTAAAAATTATCAATTTTTTTTAGGGTTGGGACCGAATATTAGAATATCGGCATAAGGGCTGAATAAACAAATCTGAGGCCGCGAATTAGCCATGACTCTTGTTACATTAATTTTCTAAAAGGAAAGCATCAAGCAGTAAGGTGATCTATGACGGACATGGCTTTGATCTTGAATCAATAATGTCTGTACCAAGCTGTCCTGTGTGTGTTAAGCACAGGTACGCCAACAACAACAACAACAACATTTTATGGAAATAATAGCAAAATACATGTTTGGCTATATAAACAAGGGGATTTTAAAAAACCAAATAATATGATAGAGCAAGAAAATTGGAATTTTATTGAAAATCGTAACGTTCATGAGGCTACTACGGAGTTCACGAAAAAAATGTTTGATTTAATTAAATTATGTATTCCTCATAAACAAGTTACAATTAGACCCTATGATAAACCATGGTACGATTCCGCTATTAGAAGTGTTTCCCGTAAAGCGAGATCGTCAAAAATCTATTGCAATGAACTCCAAATCCTTAAATCACTGGAATAAATACAAAAGCCTCAGAAATAAAGTTAACAATATGAAACAAGAGGGCCTGAAGGCCCTGATATCGCTCACCATTTGTAATAAAGCCTGAGAGCTTTACCTTTGTATTTCACTCTTTTTATTCTAAATCCATTCAAGTTTGTCGACCTACTCTAGTATAGTAGAGTACATCAAATGCAGATAACTAGAGCCTATAAACAGTACTGAAATGAAGCCTTTTTCTATAATTTCAAAGTGTATATCAAGGCAGGTAACTATTGCCACAATGATTAGATTTCAACAATACATGTAATTGCACTCTTTCGAGAACGTATAGCTATATACTTTGAGTACATTTTAAGTATAATGAAAATCCATTGAAAACTGTAGTTGCAAGAGTGTAAACACTGTAAAATATGGCATTTTCAGCAATTCAAAGGTAGACAACTCTCGATCTATTTGTCCGATTTCAACCATAATTACCCCTTTTCGAACTCTTATGGTCATATACAATCTGGGCAAGTTTGAGAAAGCTTGGGTAAATATTGTGACCTCTAGAGCGTAAACACTGTTAAATATGGCGTATAGCTATATACTTTGAGTACATTTTAAGTATAATGAAAATCCATTGAAAACTGTAGTTGCAAGAGTGTTAACACTGTAAAATATGGCATTTTCAGCAATTCAAAGGAGGATAACTCTTAACCTATTGGTCTGATTACAACCATAATTAAACTCATGCGAAGTCTTATGGTAATATACAATCTGAGTAAGTTTGAGAAAGATTGGATAAAATGTGTGGCCTCTAGAGTGTAAAAACCCTTAAAAATGGCATTTTCAGCAATTCAAAGGTAGATAAGTCTCAACCTATTGGTCTGATTGTAACCATAATCAAACTCACCTGAACTCTTAAAGTCATAATTATACAATCTGAGCAAGTGTGAGATAGATTGGATAAAAATTGTGGACTCTAGAATGTAAACACCGTTAAATATGGCATTTTCAGCAGTTCAAAGGTTGATAACTCTTGATCTATTTGTCCTATTTCAACCAAAATCAAACTCATTTGAACTCTTATAGTGATATACAATCTGGGCAAATTTTAGAAAGGTTGCGTAAATATTGTGTCCTCTAGAGTGTAAACACTGATAAATATGGCATTTTCAGCAATTCAAAGTTTGATAACTCATGACCTAATACTCAGATTTCAGCCATAATAGAACTCATTCGAACTCTTATGGCAATATAATAACTGAGCAAGTTTGAGAAAGATTGGATAAATATTATGGCCTCTAGAGTGTAAACACTGATAAATATGGCATTTTCAGCAATTCAAAGGTTGATAACTCATGACCTAATTGTCAGATTTCAGCCATAATCTAACTCATCCGAACTCTAATGGCAATATACCATCTGAGCAAGTTTGAAAAAGATTGGATAAATATTGTGGCCTCTAGGGTGTAAACACTAAAAATTTTGGCGCCGCACCCGCACGACGGACGACGGAGACAATTCTAATGAGTAGTGACACCATAGAATAAAGATTTTAGTTTAGATTTACATCATGGGGCAATGTGAAAATGATGGAATGGCAAACAAACAAACAAACTTTTATTGCGATTTAGGCCTCCCTCCCATACACAAATGATTATACATGAGTACAAATTTTACAACATCCTTCATAGATATTTTGTTTAAAAAATGAGGCAAACATTGTATTGTCTTTCTAATAAAGTGAAACATTAATTTGGAATTTTACATATACATGTACATACAAAAACTAATTTTTAGAAGTTTGACCAACATAATTCAACACTTGAGTTGACAAAATGCAATATCATGATATATGCGACTTTCTTAACTGCATGATGCCATAATATATAAACATTGCAAGACCTTTTATTCCTGTTCTAAAGAAGACTTTGTCAGAAGCCATCAGAATACTGAATTTGTTTACATTAGGATTGTCAAAATATTTGGCCTACTAGTGACTTTTGCCAGTTACAACACGCTTCACCGGGCTTTGAAGACTCTGAAGAATTGGTGAAACTAAATGGAAACTTAAACTGTAAATGTCCCCACCTCTTTAATTCAGTTCACTACCACAGAGATGACATTTGGTCTTCTGCTTCTACGACAAGACAAAGAAACTTCAAAACAGTTCTTGATTTCAATCATTTCAATTTCATTTTGAGCAACCAATAGTAACCAAGAGAGGACACAACAGTAGGTAATTCGATCATCAAGTTACCATAACTATGTCTAAATACTATATCAGTAGTGCAGGTACCTGTGGGTAATTGCAGAATCAGCACCTGGGTAGAACATTTGTACTAATTTTAGCCCTACTGTATACGGCAAAGCCACATTTGAAATAAATGTATGTTCCAATAAACCAAGCTTACTTACGAGGGGTGACCAAAAAATACGCGGAAAAGTGCTCTTATTTTTTTATTTTTCGCTCGACATTCACAGTATTTCACAGAAACAAAGTTATAAGAAATCTAAATTCAAGTTGAAAATTTTAGGACTTTAGAAATGCATAGAAGGAAATGTGGTTTCTATAGTAACGTCAACAACATCACCCCGGCCCAAATTTACGAATTTTGAACACTAAGCGGTAACGAAACACCGCGTCGCGTTCGTAGAGTTTTTAAGATAACTTCACCAAACGAGAGGGACTAAACGCACAAACTTTCGTCATGACGTTATTTACGTCATGTTGATTTCTGACGTCGGACATGTAAACAACGTCTGTTTTTAGTGCTTATCGTGTGAAAATTAGTGATGAACAGAGATCGGCTATCAAATTTTGCATGCAAAATGGATTTTCAGAATAAAAAACTATTGACATGCTACTGAACGCATATGGGGAAAAGGCCATGAAAAAACAGCAGTTTACAATCATGTGGTATAAATGCTCCGAAGAGGGCAGAGAAAACGTCAAGGATGATCAGCGCAGTGGTCGTCCAAGCGTCGTTACGTCATCTCACGTCGCCGCCGCAAAGCAGCTACTGGATAATGATCGGCGCATCACGAACAGGGATATTGTTGCAAAAACTGACTACAGTTACGGTACAGTGTCCGGTATTATTCATAACAAATAAAATATGTGTCGAATGTGTGCTAGGTGGATTCCCAAAATGCTCAATACTGATTAGAAAAGACTTTGTGTGGAATGTTGTGAACAGCTTCTGAAGAGATTCGAAAGAGAAGGGGAAAAGTTCATGGACAGAATTGTCACCGTTGATGAAACGTGGATCAGCCTGTACACGCCAGAGACCAAAGCTCAGTCGACGATGTAGAACTAGGGTTCGAGCTTTTGAGTCATCCACCATACAGTCCAGATTTGTCCCCCTGTTTCTTCTTTCTTTTCCCGTGTAATGAAGACCTACCTTAGAGGAACACACTTCGATGATACTTATGAACTTTCAGCGGCAGTGCAGAAGGCAATATCCAACATACAACCATCTTCATTTAGACTGTGTTTCATGGCTAGAACGTTGCAGGAAGTGTATCTCATTTAATGGGGAGTATTTGGAAAAAGAAGTTTTTAGCGAAACACGTATCATGAACAGCTACGTTGACTTTGACGTTATATAACGTTGGGCCGGTGTTGGCAAGTTGACGTTACCATAGTAACAATAACGTTGTGCATGTGCAAGCTACTGATGTAAAAAATTATTGCATAATGTGAATTGGTTTAATGTATATTCACACAAAATTTCAGCAAAATCAATACTACAGTAAAGAATTTAGAGCACTTTTCCGCGTATTTCTTGATCACCCCTCGTACTTACTTACTTATTGGCGCTCACCATAAACCAAGCTTGAAACTATGCAGAAATACCGGTTAGTTTGAGCTAATCGAGTTCATGATTTTAAAGTTTGACAGTATGCTTCCTCTGAGAAAAGCCAGAGAATTATTATAAGTATGACTAAACAATGTTTACAAGGCATGTTAACCCATTAACCAATAGCCTTACTCTTCTTCTGCCGATAGGTGACCACTTAAAGCAGGTTGAAAGTAAAGTAGAATGCGCCTTAAGGCGCTTTCTGCTTTACTTCCAGCCTGCTTAAGGTAGCATTTACCGAAATAAATGGTAAAATAGTCGTTTTATACTTTTTTACAAATCCTGATAGATAAAGGTATTTTCTACAAGTTACCAAATTCTCTCTTGCTTTCTTGGTCATTTAACCGGTAAATCACGCGTCAGAATCCCCGCTGGGTGCCTCAATTGCGTAGATTACGTGACTATATAGATAGGTGGTTTATTCCGAAGCTGTCAGAGGTGATTTAGAACTTTTACCGTATTAAAATCGTTATTTTAATATGATTGGCTTTGTTAATTTTGGGCGGAGTTTAACGAAATGGTTGATCATAAGCTGGGTCATGTTATTTGTTGAAAAAGAAGGTCTTAGTTGAATACCAGGCGGTCACGAGAGCCTAATTGACACATCAGTCAGTTAATTGGAGTTTCCGGCATTACATAATTTGAAGCAAGCGGTATTTTTGAACTCCCCTAACCTTCGCTGTGGGGGTTCAATTTTCGTGCGGTTTAAAGCAGATGAAAGGGTATTATCTCCCCGAGGGAAAAGTGTCTCAGAAATTGTATAAGTAGCTCCAGTGGTCCATTATAAAGCGTTACGTAATAGTGGTCGACTTTAAACCGTAAAAAATCTTTGATGTTACATAACAAAGGATTGAAGCGGTATTTTAAAAATCTGAGACACTGATCCCTAGATATGTTTATAAAGAGTATTTTGGGCAATTTTAATCATGTTACAAATAAAGATGGCTTTGATATCGTTGTTTGAAATTTTTTTTAAATGTTGTTATAAAATCGTAAAAAATTTAAATATTTTTTGTAAATTGGCATATTCTGATGGGATGTGTACCATTTTCATCCGTCAACTATAAAATTGGGGGGAAAATCATCAATCACGACAATAAATTAGAAAAATCTGCTTGCAGTATCGATCGTCAACAGCTACCTTAAAGCTACCATCTATTAGGACATAGAAATATTTAATGTGGTGTATATTCACAAGTGTATCAACTATTTTCTTAATTAAAGGAATAAATTAAAGGTGTAACAAGAGGCCCATGCGGGCCTAAATATCGCTCACCTGGAAAAACCAACACAAGGGTCACATTCTATTTTTAGCTCCTGTGACCTAGATATGCAACGGACCGGAACCATATTTACAATATTGGTTAAGGGCTTCTAGAAGTGTCAGCATGCTAAATATCAAAGCTCTGACCATATTAGTTTCAGATGTAAAGATGTTTGAAGATTTCACTACATAACTCTATGTAAAATTACGACCCCCAGGGCGTGGTCATTTTTTACCCCAGGAACATAATTTGAAAAATCTTGATAGAGGACCTGTAGATGATGCTCTGTGCCAAATATCTTAGCTCAAGGTACTGTGGTTTCAGACAAGAAGATTTTTTAGCTCCTGTGACCTAGATATGCAACTGACCAGAACCATATTAACAAGATTGGTTAAGGGCTTCTAGAAGAATCATCATGCCAAATATCAAAGCTCTGGCCATATTAGTTTCAGAGAAAAAAGATGTTTAAAGATTTCACTATATAACTCTATGTAAATTTACGACCCCCGGGGCGGGGTCATTTTTTACCCCAGGGACATAATTTGGACAATCTTGATAGAGGACCTGAAGACAATGCTTTGTGCCAAATATCTAAGCTCAGGGTACTATGGTTTCAGACAAGAAGATTTTTTATGTTTTCAATGAAAAATTCTATTTTTAGCTCCTGTGACCTAGATATGCAACGGACCGGAAATGTTTGAACAACTTTGAAAGAGGACCATATAAGGATCATTCAGGGCAAGTTTGGTTAAAATCTATCAAGTAGTTTCGGAGGAGATGTCGTTTAAAGAAATTGTTGACGACGAACGAACGACGACGGACAGAGGACGATCAAAATAGCTCACCTTGGCACTACGTGCCAGGTGAGCTAAAAAGGTGTATTTATGGGGCAGCGGGTTAATTTCTGACCTGCATGGTTCGAGTGTATGATCCAGCTGTCACAACCATTGATGGCTTGGTCTGAGGTTACTAAAAGTCCAGATCCAACACTTTCTTCATCCAGAATAGCACACACACCAGTTGGCAAAACTGCAACAACAGAAACAGTGGAAAACACATCTCCTACCAATAGCCTATACTGAGGCTTTTTGCAAACAGTGTAGACCTAGATCAGACAGCTCTATCCCTATAAGATCTGTCTGACATGAGTCTAGTGCTGCACTCTTTCCTAGGGCTCTCTATCAGATCAATGTAGATGCACAAAATGGCAGTACAGCACTCCCTCCCTACAACGGCCCTCCACACATCTATTCCCTCTTTATTCCAATGCTTGCTACTCTTTCCCCAACAAGCCAACTATTTTCCACATAACTACCCCTGTTTTCTATAGCGAACACTGATCATGAACATCCTTGTCTCCAACATGTGTGAGATAATTTTGATGACGTTTCCAACTCCATATTCATAAAGGTGTTGTTACGTCACCAGGATCCAATTAAAAAGCCTATTGCTTTAAAAAATAGTTTAAAATCTTTGTTTATGTGAGAAAAAGAATCTGTCACTTGTCGATGTTTAAGACAAGTTGATCTCAAACTTGTCTAGAAGAGAACAAATTATTAAGCTCACCAAGGCTCAGCTCACTTAATAACATTTCGATTCTAGACTCGTTTGCGATCAGCTTGTCTTAAACATCAACTAATGACAGATCCTATATGTCTAACGCTTTCACTGCTGCATTTTATGCTTGAAATTGTAGTTTGTCATTTTATAACAAGAGCAGCATGCTGCCCTAAATCGCTCACCTGAGGAACTATTGTGTTATACTTGATGCATAATGAAGTTTGTCATTGCATGTATGTGGACTGTTGCATGAAATTGAAACAACTCGGAATTAGGTTTTCCTGTAGAAGTCTATGTAAAACTGATAAGCCCCGGGGCGGGGCCATTTTTAACCCTGGGGTCATGATTTGAACAATCTTGGTAGAGGACCATAAGGCAAAGCTAGATGCCAAATATAAAAGGTATGGGCCTTACAGTCTCAGAGAGGAATATTTTTAAAGGTTTTACTACATAAGTCTTTGTAAAAATTATAAGTCCTGGGGCAGGGCCATTTTTGATCCGGGGGTCATGATTTGAACAATCTTGGTAGAGGACCATAAGGCAAAGCTAGATGCCAAATATATAAAGGTCTGGGCCTTACGGCTTCAGAGAAGAAGATTTTTAAAGGTTTTCCTATACAAGTCTATTTAAAACTGATAAGCCCCTGGGCGGGGCCATTTTTTACCCTGGGGTCAAGATTTGAACAGTCTTGGTAGAGGACCATAAGGCAAAGCTAGATGCCAAATATAAAAGGTATGGGCCTTACGGTTCCAGAGAAGAATATTTTTAAAGGTTTTCCTATATAAGTAAAACTGATAAGCGCCGGGGCGGGGCTATTTTTTATCCTGGGGTCATGATTTGAACAATCTTAGTAAAAGTCCATAAGGCAAAGTTACATGCCAAATGTAAAAGGTCTAGGCCATACAGGTTTAGAGAAGAAGAGTTTTAAAGGTTTTCCTATGAAAAACTGATAAGCCCAGGGCGGGGCCATTTTTGACCCGGGGGTCTTTATTTGAACAATCTTGCTAAAAGTTCACAACATGATGCTACATGTGAAATTTGGTTGTCCTAGGACTTATAGTTATTGACAAGAATATATTTAAAGTTTTGACTTTAGTTGTCAATATTACATAACTACGGAAAATAACCACGCTCTCTGGCGGCCATGTCTTTGACAGATCAAAATTCTTTGAACAATTTTGAAAGTATATTAATTGAGAAACATTTTGGTGAAAACCAAATTGAAATCGGACCAGTCGTTTTTGAGAAGAAGATTTTTTTAGATATTGTGCATGGTTGCCATGGCAACAAGACCGATTGCCCCACCCAGTTTTTTTAACAATTTTTGAAGCTCACAACTACAGTATGTATCTGACCAAGTTTGGTTAAAATTGGGCCATTGGTTTCAGAGAAGAAGTTATTTGGAACAAATTGTGAACAGACGACACCGACACCGACGGACGGCAACCGATCAGAATAGCTCACCTTGAGCACTTTGTGCTCAGGTGAGCTAAAAAAGTTACATAATGGAACATTTTGACAGAAGAAACATAAACATGAGTGACAAATAGTTTGAACCAAGATTAGAGGCCACGTTACATGGCATATGATCAGGGTTCAAACAGTTTGCAAATATCTTCTCTCCCTATAACAACTCCCTCTGAACAACACACACAATATTTGTCTCCCATGAGTTCTGTTGTAGAGATGGGGCACTGTATATGGTGAATAAACAGTGCCTAGCTAAGAAAAGGAAGAACAATGCACAAATCTTTTAACCCTTTGAACCCTAGTCCCGCATATAGGCGTCTTTTCAAACAGTGTACATGTGAATAGTACACTTGTCCTGTGCAAACAGTGAAAGCCCAGATCAGAGGGCTCCGAAAGGAGCCCTCTGATCAGGGTCTTCACTGTTTGTCAGTAATGCCAAAATTGACAAAAACAACTCTTAAAAGCCAGAAATGGACTAGACAAAATCGAAACTGGAATTGTCCATTTAAAGTTTCAGGGAGGAAAGAGTTAATTAATGTGAAGTATTTAAATACTTGTTGCCTGATCAAAAGCCGTGTTGTCAAAGTTCATTTTGCCATCCTACAGTAATTAATAAGGGAATTAACCCACTCCCCCATAAATACCCCCTTTTTATGCCTATAATTTATTTCTCCACTGAAGAAGATAGTTCAATTTTATACAGTCATGAATATATATCACAAGAAATATTTTCTATATTCTAGCAGGTGGGAGCTTAAAGCAGGCTGAAAGTAAAGCAGAATGCGCCTCAAGACACATTCTGCTTTACTTTCAACCTGCTTTAAGTGATCACATGTCTCCAAAACTAGAAACTGGCTATGGGGTGATGGGTTGAACTCTATGCTGTAACACTTGTCCTAAACATTCTCCCCAGATAAGCAAGTTAACCCTTTACCCAATAGACACACCTTTGTATGTCTTTAATTTATTCCTTTACCGAAAAAAAAAAAAGTTCCAATTTACACAGACAAAAATATGAACCCTAGGAAATATTTTCTATATGAAATGGTAGCTGTAAAGCAGGTGACAAGTAAAGCAGAATGTACCTGAAAGTGCATTCTGCTTTGCTCTCAAACTGCTTAATGTTGTCACCTGTCTTCAGGACTAGAAATAGGCTATTGGGTAAAAGATTATTTAAATTTCATTAGAATTAAGTAATAGTTGAGTAAAGAGTGGATAAACTAATCTTTACAGACAGGCCGATGGACATCAATAGCATGACATTGTCATCATTCAGGAACACTTATTTCTAACGTTATTCCTATAGCCCATAAAGACCATAAATTATGCTTTTATAACAAATCATGTTAGCTGTCATTCTTCGGTCCGTCTAAAGACCCT
Source organism: Gari tellinella (assembly GCA_922989275.2). Taxonomy (NCBI): domain Eukaryota; kingdom Metazoa; phylum Mollusca; class Bivalvia; order Cardiida; family Psammobiidae; genus Gari; species Gari tellinella. The sequence goes on from OV277862.1 coordinate 27,050,123, forward strand.
AAACCTCCCAAAACCTCTCCAATCTTGCCAAACTACTTTTAAAAGCAAGTTTTCTATAGTCTAGCAGATGGTAGCTTAAAGCAGGCTGAAAGTAAAGCAGAATGCGCCTAAAGGCACCTTCTGCTTTACTTTCAATCTGCTTTAAGTGGATACCTGTCTTCAAAACCAGGAACAGGCTATTGGATAATGGGTTAATATCTAGAAGTAACTGTGTATAGCTATCTAAAGTTTTGTACAAGTTGCTCCCCTTGAAATGAAAAACATTGCAGATATAATTTTTCATTATTTTAGCTTAAATTTGCAATTTATAAGCTTTATTTGATTAGATAGTAAGAAATTAAAGTAGTTTGGGTTGTTTTTGAAGTGGTTGAGGCAGGTTTGGAATGTTTTGGGGGAGGTTTGAGGTCTTTAGACGAAGCCATCATTCTCCCTTTGTTCTGTCTTGTCTTGTGTTACGTGTGTATCAGATGGTACTGTAGATCAGTAAATATACATTGTTCTGTCTTAATTGTCTTGTGTTACGTGTGTATCAGATGGTACTGTAGATCAGTAAATATACATTGTTCTGTCTTGTCTTGTGTTACGTGTGTATCAGATGGTACTGTACATCAGTAAATATACATTGTTCTGTCTTGTCTTGTGTTATGTGTGTATCAGATGGTACTGAAGATCAGTAAATACACATTCTGTGTAAAATTCTGTGCTGTACAGCAATCTTATTATACTAGACAGCAGGCATATAAAGCATGATCATTACATTTAACCAAGGACTTCAACCCATTACCCCATACATATGCCATTTTACACTTTTCATTTATTCCTCCACAGAAGAACATAGTTCCAATTTAAAAGATCATGAATATGTACCTAAAGCAAAAGTTTCAATATCATAGCAAATTGTAGCTTAAAGCAGACTGAAAGTAAAGCAGGATGCACCTTAAGGTACATTCTGCTTTACTTTCAACCTGATTTAACTCATTCAACCCTGTAACCTTTAATGGACAATTCCAATTTGGAATTAAGTTAAGTTCATTTTCAACTATTTAGGGTTGGTTTTAACCTGCAGGAGCCCTCTGACTAGGGTCTACACTGTTTGCATAGGACAGGTGTACTCTTCACAGGTACACTATCTATTAATGAGAAGTATACTCGTCACTAGGGTTGAAAGTGTTAAGCGGTCATCTTTAAAGAAACCAGAAACTGGCTATAAGGTAATGGGTTAACACCATAGGATAACAGAATATAACAAAATGTGTCCAACCTTACATTCAGATGAAAACAAGTGTTTAAGGTCACTGAAATATGCAAGACACATATTGACAAGTATGAAATTATTACCTATAACAATTTATTTCTCTTATATAATACATGACATTGTCTCCCCCACCAAACACAATAAGCGCAATGCAAATACATCTCGCAACTCACCTGTTTTTACTTCTAAACGGAAAGAGCCTAATGTTGATGTTAAAGTTATATCAAGTTCACTAGACTGATGTTTTATTGGGTTTCCTGTAGCCTCACATCTTGTTTCCTCAATTGGTGGGTCCTGAGAGTCAGAGAACTGAAAAAAACCCACAAACATACACTTTAACATCTTCACTGCAGCATCTACTTTAACCTACTACCCCAAAGCCTGTTTAGGAATTTGAGGACAGGTGGCACTTAAAACAGGTTGAAAGTAAAGCAGAAGGCACCTTCTGGTGCATTCTGCTTCACTTTCAGCCTGCTTTAAGCTACCATCTACTAGGATATATAAGAAGCGGTCATATACCTGTTTGGAAGCAATTTTGGTAGGGATCTGCACTGCTCTTGTGGCGCCAAAGTCACATTTTGCAACCTAAATATTGTTGACTGCTACTGTTCTAAAATTTCAGACTTTTTAAAAGAAACGTTCAAACTGTTAAACAGTTTGGATTAACTCTGAATCACAAATGAATCTAAACTCTTTGCTATATGGAGACACTGCCTATGTTGTCTGACATGAAATTCATACTATGTGATCTTCACCTTTGACACATGACCATGAGAGTTGAAAATGACACATTGTCTTCCTCAGGTGAACATTTGTGCCAAATTATTTTGAAGTGCATTCTTAGATACAGAAATGACAGACTACACACATTTTGTGATAACCTAATCATAACCTGTGACCTTGACCTTTAGCCCATGCACATTGAGTTGAACAAGACCCATATCTTCTTTGTCTGCTTAAAATTTGTGCCAAGTTATTTTGAAATACATTCACTGAAATAACAGACCGGACACACAATTTGTGACAAGATAATCATATAGTATGACCTTGAAATTTGACCCTTGGACACATGAGTTGAAGGGGAAACATCATCTTTGTCTGGTAAACATTTGTGCCACGTTATTTTGAAATCCATTCACTGATAAAAAAGTTACAGACTGGACACAATTTGTGAAGTATGTAGGTATGTAAGAACAATGGGATTACTATATGCCTACCTTGGTGGGCGTAACAAAAACTTAATGAATATTGGAGTTTGATGCCAACTCCACCAGAAAACATCTCCTTAACGCTTTCACTCCTTAGTTTTGATTAGACAAACAATCACATGGCTGGTGTGAAATAGGCTTTAGCAGATGGAATTTAACTTAGGTATCTTCCATGATCTGACAGAATGCTGATAATTAAACAGCGAACTTCAATTCAGGCAGAACAACTCGGTGTCTCATTCAGATCAAAAGTGTTTGCAAAGGGAATCTCAGTTTCTCAGTTGTTAAACTTCTTTAGCCCCATGCTTGTTTATAGTTTTGAAGACAGGTAACCACCTAAAGCAGACTGAAAGTAAAGCAGAATGTGTCTTAATGCAGGTTCGGCTTTACTTTCAGCCAGCTTTAAGCTACAATCTGGTTAGATATAGGTTAGTTAGATCCAGAGTATAGTTTTCAACTGCTGCTGGTGTCCCAGTTGCTGGATTAGGCAGCAGGTGACTAGAGTATCTAATATCCAATCTCCACTCCATTCTATTCAGTGGATCAATGTCGCCAAGGTGGCATACATCCAGTTCAGCTCGGGCACATCCCGACCATGTCTATCTAGGCTCCTATGCCTTCTAGACCCAGGAATCATCAAGCTCAAGATTGAGCAGATGCATGAAGTGGCAAGGAGAAATATTTATGTTGCACTTTCATTACTGTATATATAAATAATAATGGAAATATTTTCTTCAGTGTATAAAATAATGTACAGTTAAACCCCTCTATTACGACCACTTAAACAAAGGCTAATTGATTGTATAAACGACAGGTGACAGCATAAAGCAAGGTGACAGTAAAACAGAAAGCTCCTATAGGAGCTTTCTGTCTTACTGTCGCCTTGCTTTAAGCAGTCACCTGTTGTAAACACCTAGTAATAAACATAATTTTGTGATCGTAGTAGAGAGGCTCTACCGTATCTATTTAGAAAAGTATTTAAGAACTTACCACTAGAGAGTCGCCACCAGAACAATTCATATTGTTCAATTCGTGAAGAGTAACTTCAAGCCAATAATGATTCTTTCCTGTGAACTTGTACTGACACACAAGATCTCTAGGGATCCCGGGGTTGTGAAAGTTTTCCGACTCCACAGTGACTTCACTAACTCCCATATAGTCCATGGTGAAAGTGGCTCCACATGCTTAATACCAGGGAAGAAATCATGTGTATTGTTTACTATATTACAGTCAAACTTTTGTTACCTGGTCAATTCTTAAAGTAATATACATGTACATATCTTTAAACAAGGTAAAAGCTTAAAGCAGGAAAAATGTAAAGCCCAAAAACATACCACAAACTTATAACATATGATTGAAAACCTGGTTTAATTTTTTCTTTGGTGCATATTCATGACAGTATAAAGTAGAACTATTTTCTTCATTGGATGAATAAATTAGGTGTAAAAAGACATGTTTATGAGTAAACTGCGGGTTAAACTCCCTTAGAAGGAAGCCGCTACCTTGTACTCATGAAAGCACTAAAACTAGGATTCAAAGATTGTTTTACATCCAGGTGTAAGCCTAAAGCAAAACTGGAGTTATCTGTATTAAACTGTTTGCAAATTGTTGTCTTGTAAAACTATAAGTAGGTAATGGTTTAAATTCAGTTAAAATCTACCAGTAAGAATGTAATTTTTCCCATTTAAACTGTTTGTGATTAGTCAACTAAACCCATTGAAAAACAGCTTGACACCTCATCACTACGGGCTCTGAGCTGCCACTGAGATTTCATATAAGGTGCTCTTTTTCTAATATTTCAATCTCTATCGGTCTTAATCTGAATTCCCTTTTTGGGAGTATCTTTATCTTCATTGAGATTTCAATAAAGGTTCAATATTTCAAAAAACCTTTAATTTTCTACATTTAATTACATTGCATTTGCAATACATTTCATCAACCCATTAACCACATAAATATGCTTTTTTACAACTTTAATACAATTATTCCTCTTCTGAAGAAAATAGCTCCAATTTGTACAGTTATGGCTATGTATAATAATAATTATTTTTTTTATTGTAGCAGATGGTAGCTCAAAGCAGTCTGAAAGTAAAGCAGAATGTGCCTTATTAGGCACATTCTGCTTTACTTTCAACCTGCTTTAAGTGGTCACCTGTCTTAAAACTAGCAATAGGCTATGGGATAATGGGTTAAACAGGAGAGAACAACTTCATTCCAACTGTAAAACAACGATTGGGATTTGGCTTTGTCATGTTTCTATGCCACTTTAACCCATTACCCCATAGCCATTAGGATATAGAAAATATTTCTTATGATTCATAATTATTCTTGAATGTATAAAGTGGAACAATTTTATTCAGTGGATGAATAAAATAATGTAAAGGTGTAAAAAGGCATATTTATGGAGTAACGTGTTAACAGTATTTTAGTCATATAGCGACATCTAGCTTATAACAGGTGGAAGAAGACCACAGAAGGCTTTTATGCACTGTTTCAGGCACAAATCAGCAACTGGGAAGTTTTCAATAACCACCGACTTTCAGCAATCCAGCTAGAAGGCCTCCCCACATGAAAAATCTGAGTGGCTAGACCAGAATTTGAAACCACAGCGATGGGGAACTAAGTGATGTAAGTCAAAGTGACTCTACCAACAAGAAGCTGGCAATAAACAGGATCATCATGCTAAGATGATCTAGGTTTCATCAATTGGCCTCTTGCAGTGGCAATGAAAAATCAATTAGTGTAAAGACCTGCAAACATCACAGAGCTGTACGTGACAGATACAGGGCTCCAGATAAAAGGGATTGGACTGAACAAATGCAACCTTTTTTCTCATATTTCAGCACCAAATCCTATGGTGGTACTACTCAATAGAATCGTCTCAAAGAGACGATTCTAATGAGTAGTGACACCATAGGGTTTTATGCAGAAATAAGGATTTTAAAATTCGAATTATTCCCTTATCTGGAGCATTGCAGATATATTTTATAGTGTTTAAATCATGACAATAAGAGATTTAATAATAGCAGTCACGCAGTAAATCATGAACAAAATGAACAAGAGCACCGCAGTGCGGCAAAATACGCCGACATGGTCGGCGGGTGTCAAAGTCGTACGGACTCAGGCCGACTGAAAAAGTCGCCCGGAGTGTAGGCCCAACAATCGATCTCAAAAATACTATGCTGTAGTATTGCGATAGCTCAAGTACTATCCCGATAGTATTGCGATAGTCAAGAAACTATTGCAATACTATCACGATAGTTTTTCTACCAACTGTTTTCTCATAAACAAATGCTCTTTGGGCGTATTTACATACTTATATCACGGAATTTTGACAATAAAGGGGGCATAACTCTGCTAAAAATAGTCGCCAACGTCTGAAATTAAACAGGAACGAAAATTCACAGGTGCCTTCCCTGTATGATGAGAAAGCTTATAAATATGAAATTTGGTTACAATAGACACAAGGGCCACTATGGCCCTAAATCGCTCACCTGGTACACCATGGCAAACTTGACCTATAGTGACCTAGATTATGACTGGACATGACCCCCAATCAACCTTTAGAGTGTAAACAAGATTTTTCTATGATTTGACCTAGTGACCTAGTTTTTGACCGGATATGACCCACATTCAAACTTGACCTAGATTTCATCAAGACAAACATTCTGACCAAGTTTCATTAAGATCCATTGCGATTTGTAGCCTCTAGAGTGTTAACGAGGTGTTTCTATGATTTGACCTAATGACCTAGTTTTTGACAGGACATGCCCCACATTCGAACTTGACCTAGATATCAATGAGGCAAACATTCTGACCAAGTTTCATTAAGATCCATTGAGATTTGTAGCTTCTAGAGTGTTAACAAGGTTTTTCTATGATTTGACCTAATGACCTAGTTTTTGACCGGACATGACCCACATTCGAACTTGATCTAGATATCAATAAGGCAATCATTTTGACCAAGTTTCATTAAGATCCATTGAGATTTGTAGCCTCTAGAGTGTTAACGAGGTTTTTCTATGATTTGACCTAGTGACCTAGTTTTTGACCGGACATGACCCACATTCGAACTTGACCTAGATATCAATGAGGCAAACATTCTGACCAAGTTTCATTAAGATCCATTGAGATTTGTAGCTTCTAGAGTGTTAAGGTTTTTCTATAATTTGACCTAGTGACCTAGTTTTTGACCGGACATGACCCACATTCAAACTTGACCTAGATATCAATGAGGCAAACATTCTGACCAAGTTTCATCAAGATCCATTGAGATTTGTAGCCTCTAGAGTGTTAACGAGGTTTTTCTATGATTTGACCTAGTGACCTAGTTTTTGACCGGACATGACCCACATTCAAATCTGACCTAGATTTCATCAAGACAAACATTGTCATGAAGTTTCATGAAGATCGGATGAAATTTGTAGCCGTTAGAGTGTTAATGAACAATTGTGAACGGACGGACGGACGGACGTACGACGGACATTCAGCGATCCTAAAAGCTCACCTTGGCACTTCGTGCCAGGTGAGCTAAAAATGTAAGTAAAATTATTATCATGAAACAATATATTGTTAAAAAAATTGTGTGAAGGGGCATAACTCTGAAAATACGGAGTCAAACCAAAAACCCGTAATATATATTAAGTCACTTCATTCATTGTATCACCATATCAAATTTGAAATCAATTGAATAAAAAATAAAAAAGTTCTGTTTTTTTTTTTTATACGCCCATTTTTTACAATAAAGGGGCATAACTCTGCTAAAAATAGTCGCCAATGTCTGAAACGCGAACTTGTCCCAACTATTGTGGTATGGAATATTTGTAGGAAGTTGAATCAAAATCGGTCAATAAATGAAGGTGAGAGAGCGCTAAGAAGAAAAGTTTACGGACGAAGTGTGGCTTATTTTAAATATTAAGTATGTAAAGGGGCATAACTCATAGAAAAATAATTTTAATAGGAACCAAAATTCTCAGGTGCCTTCCCTGCATGATGAGAAAGATAAATATGAAATTTGGTTACAATAGACAAAATGTAAGTAAAATTATTATCATGAAACAATATATTGTTAAAAAAATTGTGTGAAGGGGCATAACTCTGAAAATACGGAGTCAAACCAAAAACCCGTATTATATGTTAAGTAACTTCATTCATTGTATCACCATATCAAATTTGAAATCAATGGAATAAAAAAAAAAAAAGTTCTGAGTTTTTTTAAAAAATGCCCATTTTTGACAATAAAGGGGGGCATAACTCTGCTAAAAATAGCCGCCAACGTCTGAAACGCGAACTCGTCCGAGCTATTGTGGTATGGAACATTTGTAGGAAGTTTTATCAAAATCGGTAAATAAATGAAGGTGAGAGAGCGCTAACAAGAAAAGTTAACGGACGGACGGACAGCGCTGGGTATACCATAATACGACCGGCGATGACGGGCGTATAATAAAAACTATATAAGTCTATGTAAAACTGATAAGACCCTGGGAGGGCCAATTTTGACCCGGGGTCATAATTTGAACAATCTTGGTAGAGTACTATAAGGCAAATCTACATGTCAAATATAAATGATCTGGGCCTTACAGTTTCAGAGAAGATTTTTAACGGTTTTCCTATGAAAAACTGATAAGCCCAAGGGCGCGGCCATTTTTGGCCGAGGGGTCATAATTTAAACAATCTTAGTAGAGGACCACAAGGCAAAGCTATATGTCAAATATTAAAATATCTGGGCCTTACAATTTCAGCGAAGAAGATTTTTTTAAGGTTTTCCTATATAAGTCTATGTAAAACTGATAAGCTCAAGGGAGGGGCCATTTTTGACCTGGGGGTCATAATTTGAACAATCTTGGTAGATGACCATAAGGCAAAGCTACATGTCAAGTATTAATGATCTAGGACATACAGTTTCAGAGAAGAAGATTTTTAAAGGTTTTCCTAGGAAAAACTGATAAGCCCCAGGGTGGGGCCATTTTTGGCCCCAGGGTCGAAATTTGAACATTCTTGGAATATCATTAGGTAATGATACATACCTATTATCAAAGGTCTTGGCCTTTGGGTTAAAAGTTGTCTATACGGTCATGTTAGAAAAACTGACCCATAAGCAAAGGGAATAGCTCTAGCCAGAAACTTTGAACATCATTTCGTTCCCCCTTGTCACTGATGTTTCTGACAAAATTTAGTTAAATTGGGTCAGTGGTTTCAGAGCAGATATTGTTTGAAAATGTGAACGGACGATGGATGACGTATGCCGAACGCCGGACAAAATGAGATCACAATAGCTCATCCTGAGCCTTCAGCTCAGGTGAGCTAAAAACAGTGTAGACCCTGATCATATTATATATATAGGAGCCCTCTGATCTGGGTCTACACTGTTTTTAAACGTAACAAGTATATTTTAAAGAGGCCCATGGTGTTGAAAGTGTTAAACCACTATCCCGTCATAAGAAATTGATTATATATGTTTGAGTATTTGAGCATACAAACAAAACTCTATATACAGACTGACAATACCACAACAAAAATCATTCCTTCTTTCAGCAGACAAATAACTTAACAAAAATACATACCTGCAGGGAGGATGTCAACACATTCCCAGGATGGAAGGAATTTGCAGAAATGGTAGAACTGTAATTCCAACCCCAAACTTGAAATAATCCCTGGACATCGTTCTTCATAATCTATAACAAAAGAAATGTCTAATGTGACCTAGAGCTCCAGATAAGAAGAGTATTTCAAAAACTTAAAATCTCTATTTCTGCACTTAACCCTATGGTGTCACTACTCAATAGAATCGTCTCTCTCATTCGATACTAATGAGAAGTAAAACCATAGGACTTGGTGCTGCAAGTAGTGAGAAAATGTTGGATATGTTCAGTTTGCTCTCTATTATCTAGAGCCCTGAATGTCACTATACAGTGGAGAAGACATTCTTACCCATTAAACACTCTGTGCTTAACCCTTTACCTGATAGCCTATTTATAGTACTTAAGATAGATGACTACTTAAAGCAGGTTGAAAGTAAAGCAGAATGCACCTTAGGGTGCATTCTGCTTTACTTTCAGCCTGATTTAAGCTATTGTGTGCTATAATATAGAAAATATTCCCTATAATACATATTCATTACTGATTAAATTGGAACTATTTTCTTCAGCGGAGGAATAAATCATATCCGCTAAAAGGCGCTTCTATTGGGTAAAGGGTTAACCAAATACCTTATGACTGTGTCTTTATATGCCTATAATTTATTCCTCAACTGAAGAAAATAGTTCTACTTTATACAATAAATATTTTCTACATCCTAACAGATGGTAGCTTAAAGCAGGCTGAAAGTAAATCAGAATTCACCTCAAAGACCATTCTGGTTTACTGTCACCCTGTGTTATGTGGTCACCTGTCTTCAAAACTAGAAACAGAGTATGGGGAAATGGGTTAAACAATTATTTCTATTACAAACAGTTTGGAGCCACACCAGACACTGGATAACACAACATCTGATCAGGCTCAAAACTGTTTGCCATTCAGATTAAAAAAATCATCTACATTTTGAAGAGTCACTATTATATTACATGACCTTTGCATTAGCACGTTATTCCATCACCAGTTCTAGGTTTGAAGAGGTTTCCACAACATGTGTTTGTGAAACACTATGGCCCCTGATGTGACATGACATCTAACTGTCCATGACATTTGTCAGAAATGACCAAAATTGTAATGAGCTCAAAAACTTCTTATATTAAGTACACATGCCAAATATGAAGTCGCCATCACATGTAGTTCCAGAGATATGGCCATCGTTAAATTAACCCTATTTGACCTCTAAATGATTTTGACCTTTGTCGGACATGACCCAACTTGTACCAAGCTCAAGAGTTTCTTACCTTGAGTTCACATGCCAAATATGAAATCTTTATAGCATGCAGTATTAAAGTCATGGCCAATGTTAAATTCACCCTATATCACCTCAAAATGACCCCTAAATGACCTTGACCTTTGTAGAGTATGATGCAAGTTGAACTGAGCTCAAGAGCTTCTTGACTTGAGTACACATGCCAAATGTTGTCTCTATCACACATTGTTCTTAAGTTATGGCCAAGGTTAAAGTTGTGTACGGACGAACAAACAAGACAGACCAAAAACAAAATGCCCTCGACTAAGTCATGTGAGGGCATAAAAAGTAAAATGCACCCAAAGAATCATTCTGCTTACTTTAAGCATGCTTCAAGCTAGACTCTGCTAGGATATAGGAAATATTTCTTAAGGTGCATTTTCATAACTGTAAAAAGTGGAACTATTTTCTTCAGTGGAGGAATGAATCAAATGCATGAAAATGTGTATGGAGTAAAGGGCAAAACAGATTGTTCTCATATAATCTTGTGAAACACTATGGCCCCTGATACCGGGGGTAGGACCATGACATCTAACTGACCTTGACATTTGTCAGAAATTACCCAAATTGTAATGAGCTCAAAAACTTCTTATATTAAGTACACATGCCAAATATGAAGTCGCTATCACATGTAGTTCAAGAAATATGGCGGCGAAAGTGGCCGAATGGTAACACCATTGGACTACAGTACCAGGGGTCGTGAGTTCGATCCCCCGCCGGACCAGCGGTCTGACAAGGGCATTTTTCCTGAATCCCCGATGATGTTCAGTAATGTCCTTGAGCAAGACATGAACCGCGAATTGCTCCTCTCCACCCAGGGGTTAAAATGGGTACCTGTGAAGGGTCTGAGTCGGTACTGCGGCTGCATTTGACTGCGCCATATGTTAGTAGTGCTTAATATTGTAGGCAAAATGGTTCAATGATCAGGGGAGTAAATGTACAGTCGGCTGAGCGGTCATTCGGACTGAAAGTAGACTATAACTTGGTATATTATTACAATCAATGTGCATTTTCTTAGTGGTGATAATAGAGAGGTTTTAGTGTATTTGTAGAGGGGATTACAGTTTGGCAACCATACCTTCACAAGAATTTCTGCATACCAAACTCTCCTCACAAGGTGGAGTATATATCCTGCAGGCCAAGTCCACAATGAGTCTTTGACAATACTCAACCATGTTGTCAGGTTGGTACATATCAATTAGCTGATCAACATAATGGAGTGAGAATGGGCCTATTACCGAGGATATCATAGTACTATCATAGCCCAAAAAGTTGCACCATTTTACAGTGTTCTCAAAACAGCCACCATCTGGAATAAATATAGTAGAATCTATGCATACTACTCAAAGTTTGCAAAGCACCAATTGTATACACCTTCATAGGTACCAATGCATTGACCCTATCACTTTCTCATCATATAACTTCCAACATTTTTCTTCAATTCCATCGACACTTGGAGAAATTATTGTCAGGGGTTCATTTCACACATTCTGGTAACTTTTACACTTGTTCAAGTTCTGTGGCAGAATTTGGAGGAAATGATAAAAATTTAAAATTTACATTACTTGACTGGCATAATGTTTGGATTAGGCACATGTGCATTTAACGTGTTTGAGTCTAGATTAGACGCCAAAGTCACTGACAAGTAACATGTATCAACTTTCTTAGAGTAAAACTGTTTGTTCAAATGAAATCAGACATATAAAAACGTTTTTGATGAATTTAATCTTGACTTGCCAAAGGTTTATACTTTGTTTAGGACAAAATGGTTGATAACAATTTGGCTATTTAGGACACCTGCCCTGAAAAGTTACAATATGAATCATTGGATTCCTAGTGAAGCATCTAAACTAGGTTTGTACTGTTTTCTTTTGCTTTAAGTAAAACATAAACTATGGTACAATGTAGCCAATAAGTATTATAAGTGATTACTTGATGGTGGGTATGTTGTGCCACTAGTGGTAGTGGCTGAAATGAAATAATCCTCCTCTATATATATTGACACCTCATGATCTGGTTATTTGCAATATTGTGTAAATATAAATGTCATTGACAAAGAGTTTAAAACATAAACTATGGTAATGTAAGAGACTACTTACGTGATGGCTGGTATGTTGTTCCTGTATTTGTTGTACTTGTTGTACTGGCTGAAATGAAATAATCCTCCTCTATATATATTGACACCTCATGATCTGGTTATTTCCAATATTGGTGTAAATATAATTGTCGTTGACAAGAGTTTAAAACATAAACTATGGTAACCTATAGGTAATGTAAGAGACTACTTACTTGATGGCTGGTATGTTGTTCCTGTATTTGTTGTACTTGTTGTACTGGCTGAAATGAAATAATCCTCCTCTATATATATTGACACCTCATGATCTTGTTATTTCCAATATTGGTGTAAATATAATTGTCGTTGACAAGAGTTTAAAACATAAACTATGGTAACCTATAGGTAATGTAAGAGACTACTTACGTGATGGCTGGTATGTTGTTCCTGTATTAATTGTACTGGCTGAAATGAAATAATCCTCCTCTATATATATTGACACCTCATGATCTTGTTATTTGCAATATTGGTGTAAATATAAATGTCATTGACAAAGAGTTTAAAACATAAACTATGGTAACCTATAGGTAATGTAAGAGACTACTTACGTGATGGCTGGTATGTTGTTCCTGTATTTGTTGTACTTGTTGTACTGGCTGAAATGAAATAATCCTCCTCTATATATATTGACACCTCATGATCTGGTTATTTCCAATATTGGTGTAAATATAATTGTCGTTTACAAGAGTTTAAAACATAAACTATGGTAACCTATAGGTAATGTAAGAGACTACTTACGTGATGGCTGGTATGTTGTTCCTGTATTTGTTGTACTGGCTGAAATGAAATAATCCTCCTTTATATATATTGACACCTCATGATCTTGTTATTTGCAATATTGGTGTAAATATAAATGTCGTTGACAAGAGTGTAGAACATATGGTAACTTAGGTATTGTAAGAGACTACTTACGTGATGGTTGGTATGTTGTTCCTGTATTTGTTGTACTTGTTGTACTGGCTGAAATGAAATAATCCTCCTCTATATATATTGACACCACATGATCTGGTTATTTCCAATATTGGTGTAAATATAATTGTCTTTTACAAGAGTTTAAAACATAAACTATGGTAACCTATAGGTAATGTAAGAGACTACTTACGTGATGGCTGGTATGTTGTTCCTGTATTTGTTGTACTTGTTGTACTGGCTGAAATAAATTAATCCTCCTTTATATATATTGACACCTCAAAATCTGGTCAGTTGCAATATTGTGTAAATATAAATGTTGTTAAACCACTGATTTGACTATGACATAATGCCCTTCACAGGGAATAACCCTAACAACAATAGTGGAAATTTTGCAGTTTATGAACTCATCCAAACCAGTTAGACAACAAATACAAACAAGCATAATGAAAATTGGACAAAAGTTTGAGCTATCATGTAAATAATCCAGAGAGACATATGGACAGACAGAGGTGTCTATGATTCAGACATGTTATCGCTAAAATCAGGCTTATGTCCTACAAGAGCCTTCTATTTCACTTTCGGTCTGGTTTAAGCACTCTATCAACCTTCTTTACTTACTGCCCTCATGCTTCCATTATCTTATAAGTTCTCTCTGATCTGAGTCTACAGACAGACTTGCTGATTCCAGTATACCATCCAGTGACTGTGTTAAACACAGCAAATCGAAAGTAACCCCCTTCCCCCTAGCTATAGCTTGTTTTCAGTATTGGAGACAGATGTAGCTTAACCCAATACCCCATAGCCTGTTTTTCATTCTGAATATAGGTGACTACTTAATGCAGGTTGAAAGTAAAGCAGAATGTGCCTTAAGGTGCATTCTGCATTACTTTCAGCCTGCTTTATGCTACTATCTACTAGAATAAAGAAAATACTTCTCACAGTGCATTTTCAGGACCGTATAAAGTAAAACTATTTTCTTCAGTTGAGAAATAATTTAAAGGCCTAAAGAGGTGTATTCATAGGGTAATGGGTTAAAACAGGCTGAAAATAAGGCTGAATGATTCTTATGGAGCATTCTGCTTTACTTTAAGCATACTGTAAGCTATCATCTGCTACCGGATAAGGGAAATATTTCTCATGGTGCATTATATAATGGCTGTATAAAGTAAAACTATTTTCTTCAGCAGAGAAAACAGGGCTCCAGATAAGATGGAGTAAACTGAACGAATCCCACATTTTCTCACTCATTTCAGCATCAAATCCTATGGTGTAACTACTCATTAGAATCCTTTTGAAGAGAGAATACTAATGAGTAGGAACACCAATGGGTTAAATTCAAAAATAACAATTTTATCTTTTTAAATACTCTCCTTATTTGGAGCTCTGAGGAATAAATTAAAAGCATATCTATTTGATAATGCGATAAATCAGAAAGCTGCAAGTATACTACCTGGTAAACAAGCTCCAGATGATAAATCAACACTAATCAAGGAAGCAGATATAGCCATTGGAATATAGGCAGACCGCGCCTCAAACACAATACTGAATGTTCCAGGTTCTAGTGGTACACTATATGTTTGTGGATATCCTTGTGAGATGTAGTACCAGTAAGTATTAAGTGTTGTGTAGGTATCGTCAACATTGCGAATAACACGGAAATATAGGTCATTTGAGGGTGCTTCTAATGTAAAGGAAAGGCATGACTCTTCTCCAATGTCTGTAACAGGTGTTTCAACTATTCCTATATAGTCTTGAAATAATAACCCATCTGAAAAGAAACACAGAAAACATAATTATGTATTATACACGATACTTGACCTGACAGCTCTAGATAAGGCGAGTATTTCAAAAACTATAATCTTTATTTCTTCATTTAACCCTATGGTGGCACTACCCATTAGCATTGTCTCTTCGAGACGATACTAATGAGTAGAGACACCATAGGATTTGGTGCTGTAATGAGTGAGAAATTGTAAGATTCGTTAGGTTTACTCCCTCTTATCTGGAGCTCTGCTTGAGTAAACATATTTTTTCCACAGAAGCCCACTATGATGCTTTAAAGGACAAGAGGGCCTGAAGGCCCTGATATCGCTCACCTCTTGTACTGAAGCTTGATAGCATTATCTTACTGTTTCATCAGTTTTAATTTAAATCCATTCAAATTTGTAGTATAGCATGTAAACAATTTTGGAATACAACCTCATAATTCTAGTATGGTAGAGTACATCAAGGGCAGATAACTAGAGCCTAAACAATACTGAAATGAAGCCTTTTCCAGCATTTCAAAGTATATCAAGGGCAAATAACTATTGCTACAATGATTAGATTTCAACAATAATTGCACTCCTTTGAGAACTTATAGGTATATACTTTGTGTGCAAGTAAATTCAAAAACCATTCAAAACTACATGTAGTTGCAAAAGTGTAAATGCTGTTCGATATGGCATTTTCAGCAATTCAAGGGCAGACAACTCTTGACCTATAGGTCCGATTTCAACCAAAATCACACTTATTTGAACTCTTATGGTCATATACAATCTGAGCAAGTTTGAAAAAGACCGGATAAGAATTGTGGCCTCTAGTGTGTAAACACCCTTAAATATGACATTTTCAGCAATTCAAAGGTAGATAACTCTCAACCTATTGGTCAGATTTCAATCATAATCGAACTCAATCAAACTCTTATGGTCATATACAATCTGAGCAAGTTCGAGATAGATTGGATAAAAATGGTGACCCCTGGAGAGTAAACACCCTTAAATATGACAATTTCAGCATTTCTAAGGTAGATACAGTTCTCTCAACCTATTAGTCTGATTTCAACCAAAATCGAACTCATCTTAACCCTTATGGTTATATACAATCTGAGCATGTTTGAGATAGATTGGATAAAAAGTGTGGCCTCTAGAGTGTAAACACTGTTAAATATGGCATTTTCAGCAATTCAAAGGTAGATAACTCTCAACCTATTCATCAGATTTCAACCATAATGGAACTCATCCGAACTCTTATGGTCATATACAATCTGAGCAAGTTTGAGATAGATTTGATAAAAATTGTGGCCTCTAGAGTGTAAACACCCTTAAATATGGCATTTTCAGCAATTCAAAGGTAGATTACTCTTGACCTATTGGTCCGATTTCAACCATAATCGAACTCATCCGAACTCTTATGGTAATATACAATCTGAGCAAGTTTGAGAAAGATTGGATAAATATTGTGGCCTCTAGAGTGTAAACACTAAAATTGTTGACGACGAAGGACGAAGGACGAAGGACAAACGACGGACGACGCACGCCGGACATTCAAGTATTGCAAAAGCTCACCCTGAGCTAGCTCAGGTGAGCTAAAAATGGACAGCTGATGACAATATGGTTTTATATCCTAGATTTTATCCTAACAATAACATTCATGAAGGTCCTGCAATTATTACTCATCGATAAGGTACGAAAAAGATCGATTTATTGCATACAGGTAAGCTGTCGCTAATTGGAACGGGCGCCACCATATTGGCAAAGCTATCATTCGGAACCCTCGATTTTTATCCATTTTGTGACGACAGAAAGGCCCAAACGCTGATTGGCTCTTTCACTCAACCGCTGTAACTTGGACGGATATTTCACACTTCGTCAGTAAATGTAACGGCAAGCTTAATTCAATGTCGCATAGAGTTAAAAAAAAAGATAAGAGATAGATGGTATATTCATATTAATTATGATGAACTTGAAAGGCCGTGTAGATCCAGATACAATCAGAAGCTACTATCGTTAATCGGCTTAGAGAAATGTCCGTTCCAATTCCCAGCTATAGAATCTGGGAAAACAATCCTGCGAAATGGCTAACAGTAGAGTATGGCGACATCCATAATACCTTGATTGATGATTATAATTATTAGATCTAGATCTACAATAAAAAAAAATCTGATAATCAGTGCGATATTGTGCTGATCTAGACCTAAATGTTGAACTGGCTTAGATCTACCAACTTGTTTACAAATCAGCATTTTCTAGCTGGTTCGTCTCGGTTTAGGAATTCAACGCTACAGAAATTCTTAATGAAAAAAGTCTCATTACTAGATCTACATATTGTACGAATAGATCTAGATCATTTTTTTCTTTATTAATTTAATCATCGCGATTCTCTAGATCCCGATCTGATAGAGCGATCTTACTTTAGTCCAAAACCGATTTTGATTGGATCTAGTTTTATCGTTCTTATTTCTGGGTGTAGTTTTACACTCGTCATTTCTGTAGAAAAAAATTCAAACAACTTTTAGATAGGCCTAAATTAATTTTAATTTAAGATTTAAATTCGAGTTTTATGGTAGACTCTAGTCTTTTTAAAAAAAGCAGCATACACATCTAGATCTATACAAAACCACAAGAGCTAGAAGTGTCCAATCTTCTTTTTTTCTTTTTTTTTTAAGATCTTGGCTTTTTTGTTTTGATGTAACCCTTTCCCCCATAAATACGCCTTTTAACGCCTTTAATTAATTCCTTCATATACTGAAGAAAATAGTTTCAATATCATACTGTCACAAATAAAAATCATAAGAATTATTTTCTATATTTTAGCAGATAAAAGCTTAAAGCAGGCTGAAAGTATTTTCAACCTGTTTTAAGAGGTCACATATTTTCAGAAGTAGAAACAGGCTATGGGGTAAAGGGTAAAAGGCTTGTGGCGTGTAATCGCATATTTAAGTAGCCAACTAGCTAGCCTGTGTTTAAAATCACAACCCTGTATGACAAGTGCGGCTATTAGATTACGTAATATGGATCTTTATGCCCTG
The DNA here is from genome assembly GCA_922989275.2 of Gari tellinella. Taxonomy (NCBI): domain Eukaryota; kingdom Metazoa; phylum Mollusca; class Bivalvia; order Cardiida; family Psammobiidae; genus Gari; species Gari tellinella. The sequence continues at coordinate 27,068,282 of OV277862.1, forward strand.
CAGGCCTAAAGCTTCTTGCTTCTTCACATGCAGAGGGGTCTTAGGCAGAAAAGGGGTTGTGTATAAACATTTCCGGTCCATATATATCGTACAATTTGCAAGGCAGCTTAATTGATTAGTGGTTGATGATGAATGTCAGCATAAAATGCGATCTAGATCAAAGCCGCCTGCTGAAATATGTCCTGAATCTGTTTCGATTATGATTTTCATAGATCTTTATATAAGCTCAAGATATATAACGATAAGTAAAAAACGACATTAATACAATAAATGAGCATTCGGGGTCACGTTATCTAGAGCGTTCAGTTTTGACCCAGATCAGAATATTAAATACTTTGTTCAGCAGACAATTAATCAGTTTGGATCTTAATCAGACATTGCGAGTCTCAATTGCTAGATGATAAATTGATATTCCACATTTGTCATGTCAATGACTGTGCAAAAAGTTCAGCAACAGTTTGGATCCAACTGAGATATTGAGAAACTCTGTGATTGAAAATCCAAACTAGGGTTTGAATGTATTTATAAGCTCATTGAAGAAACTTTGATCCATACGAGAGACTGACAAACAGTTAGGACCCAGATCGGAATCAAAACTGACTGTACTTAAAGGTCAGCAACAGTTTGGATCCAAATGAGATATTGAGAAACTCTGTGATTGAGACCTGGATGTACAGACCCAGGGATCATTCTGGGCCGCGATTTCCGCGATATTTCGCACGAAAATGACAGATATCGCATCAAAATTTGTATAACGCGAATATTTCTCGCACTCGTTTCTCAGATACTTGCGAGCTAAAGTTTATTCTTCTCGATTTATTTCCGATATTTACAAACATTTCTGATCAATTTAGTCGGACGCCTTATCGTAATCGCAGCATCCCGCGCACCAATAAGTATAACAGCAAACCAATAAACGGAAAGGACCGAGAGTTCCGAATTTTGTATATAAAATCAAAACACATCCGGTTCAGAATAAAACGTGTACCAGACCGCACGTAGACTAATTGGTTAAGCAACGTCCTGTGAGGTTAGAATCTGGATGGGTGACCGGCAGGGATTACCGTCGGCCCGGTACACGTTATGTCCTCTGTCATTGGATCGTACTTTCTTTCGAAAACAGGAATGTAATTTCCCTTCACTGGATTGAATAACTGCACAATGCACCAAAATATCGTTCATTTTATTCCTTAGTTATCGTCGTAACCGCGCCGATAATTTTTGTCACTAGTTTTCGCGAACTGACCCTCTACAGACGAAAATGAATCTGCCGATAACATATACGCTAATGGCGCGTGCGGTAAACTATCAATTTATGGTATGGATTCACTAGATTTCGATAAGGAGAAGAAGAATAACAGTTCCATGTCATATAAATTTTATTTACACAAAATTCTCAAGCAGTAGATATAGCAGTAGTGCTTGTTGGTACAAACAGACTACCAATTAAAATTTCTCTCATCATCTAAAAAAATCTCTCACTTTTTTTTGACAAATGTGAGAATTTCTCTCACTTGCATTCTGCGACAGAATAATCCCTGCAGACCAGAAAAATAATTTGATCCCCCTTATTTTATTAAATAAAAACGTAATACCTCATCCGTTTTGTAATGGATGCAGAGACAGTGTATAGCCATATGGCTATACACTGTCTCTGACTGGATGTTATAAAAATCGGCACATGTATTATCGTCTTTATCTGCTCGTGTTTTAGTCGTAGCCCCGTAAAAAAAAGAAGATATCCTGGAGCCGATGTTTATGATTAATATTTACGGAAATATTAACAGATGAGACTAAATATATCGGAGAAACTTTTTTCGAAAGTCACAGGGCTTCGATGCCTTTATTCAATCACAACCAGTATGCAAATATTATCAAGAGTATCCGTGCCCGATTCCGGTGTCCTATGAGATTTGCCTGATATACGCTACCTCAAGTATGGCTGCATTAAGCACTAATAGCTCGAAACTTTGATGTTCTGCTATGCACTCATTGTCACCAAGACACCCAATCGTCATTTCATTTGTTCTGCAGCAAGTATTAACCTCCTTTGTAGGCATTTAAACACAAGTATTGCAGTCGCAAATTCGTCCGGCGAATGCGCTTTCTCTTCGCCCGACCCGTCGTAGTCTCTGTCTTCTAATATTACATTCTCTGATAATTTAGGATCGAAATCGTAACACTGAAGTTCTAAAGTGTTTTTACCTTCCTCCACATGTCCAATTTTTCTCAGTATTTCAGTTTATTAATGTTATCGATGTAAATTCCGCGCACTCTACGGCATTCCCGGTTAGACTCGCTATAACCGGAAGGTCGCGGAAGGCCTTAGTTACGTCACACAGGTAAACAAAATGGCGGCCCCCATGGTCGCTTGCACAGTCATATATCACAAAGTTTAAACGGCTCTAACTACTTCATTTTTTATTATTTTTCAAAATTTCAAAGGCAGAAGGCGATTTTTTTCCAATATCTTTCATTTAAAAGATATTTATCACCAGCTGTCCATTTCCCTTTAAATACCTTGTTTTCCCCATATTTGTACCATAGAATAGGGCAAACACTATCACAATAGACTATATGATTATTATCATGATAGTTTATCACATATTATACTATTATAAATATAAACAGTGAGTGTTTTCTATATCCTAGCACATTGTAGCTTAATGAGCATTCTGCTTTACTTTCAACCTGCTTTAAGTTATGAACCAGTTATTTGTAAACAAGTTAAACTATACATTCAAAGAGGTTTCTCTGCTCTGGATCAGGCATGAGTATTTAGAGTATGTAACTCATGAAGGGGATGTGACATCTCCGAAAATTCCATGGTATAGGAAAAACTTTTTGTGCTCTGAGTAAAAGAACAGAAATATTCAAGTTTTACTATTTTTGGTGCTATATGGTTTGCCATTAGCAACAATGGAAACATATACCATACAATCCAATCTCCAATCATGTGCCCAAGGATTTCTTTTGAAAATCTCTTTTCCTTCATAATTTAACTGCATTTGATGGTTGTCCGACCCACGAGAGCCAAATCACCGTATGTACCTGTATTATACAGCGCTAAAGAAAATAATTCAATAGATCGAGGGCTGATATTTACATCATTGTGACTTTAGAGTGCTTATTTTCTTTGGTGGTTTTGTTTTTGTCTACATTTTTTGTGTATTGGAAAAAAGTTATTACTGAAGAAAGAAAATTAGCTGCAGTTATAACTGCAGAATTTGAACAAAAACTACAGTAAAGAGATTCTGTCTCTTTAAAGGATACCAGGTTTAGCTATGGCATAGAAACTCTAAGGCCCTATAAATGACATGGTCAATATTTGCAAACAGTTTGGATTCAGATCAGACACCACATGATGCTGCATCTAATATGGATCCAAACTAATTGCCACTCATTTACAGTGTATCTTCAATTTAGAAAATATAAAGTATGATTTCTTTTACATTTTTCGCATACAGTAGATATGAAGCAGACAACAATTCAGCATTATAAGGGTTAAGCCAGCAGTGCTGAGCCACAAAACACTACAGTGCTCCCTCCCTGCGACGGCCCTCAAAACAACGACTCCCTCCTTACAACGACCCTTGCCGCAGTTTCCTAAACATAACTATTATGTCTAACGCTTTAACTGCCGTAATATTGTTTGTTTAAAGTTGTTGTCTGCTGTTTTTCTCAAAGTTACATTTTGGACATTTGACAGAACAAAACTCAATGAAGAGTGACAAACAGCTTGAATCCAGATCAGACGCTGCATAACCCGGCGTCTGATCTGGATTCAAGCTGTTTGCAAATGGTAACCGATTTCCCTCCTTATAACGACTCCCTCCGAACAACGCACACATTTGTTGTCGTTGTAGAGAGGGAGCACTGTATTACAGAGTTGTTGACCCCACTGACCATCAGAACTGATGCTGTCTGCTGAAAATGTTGTCTGCTAAAGTTTTGAAAATGCCTCAGTCTGCTTCATACTTACCTCTAAACAGGATCATAAAGTGATCCTATGACAGTTATGTATGTCTCATCCCATATCTATACATATCTTTAATATTGGTTATGTCAGAGGTGAAATAATGCAGATTTCCTTTAAATAGCACAATACTTGAAATCCCAGTATTACAATACATAGAGAAAGAACGAGAAAGAAATGTGCCAAGAAATGTGCACATTCTGCTTTACTTTCACCCTGCTTTAAAGGCTCATCACTCTTCAAAACTAGAGATATATAGTCTATAATTCTGTAATATGTTAACCCATTATCCCATAGACTGTTTATAGATTTAGACGAAGCTGATCACTTAAAGCAGGCTGAAAGTAAAGCAGAATGTGCCTTAAGGCACATTCTGCATTACTTTCAGCCTGCTTTAAGCTATTATCTACTAGAAAATAGAAAATATTTCTTATAATACATATTCATCACTGTATAAAAGTGGACTATTTTCTTCAGTGGAGGAATAAATTATAGGTGTAAAAAGGTATCACAAGAGGGCCATGGCCCACAAGTCGCTCATCTGAGAACATTGTATCTAAGCTGACTGGGCAAGACAATATTGTGATATATATAGCTATAAAAAGATTTTTAAAGGTTTTCCTATATAAGTCTATATAAAAATCTAAATAAGGGGAGATCCTTTGAAAGCACAGAAAACAAAGCAAATACTGAAAATCGCAGACTTGGTTTAATTGAGTCTGATAAGCTGATAACTGATAACTAATAAGCCCGGGGCGGAGCCAAATTTGATCAAGGGGTCATAATTTGAACAATCCTGGTAGAGCACCATAAGGCAAAGCTACATGTCAAATATAAATGATCTGGGACTTATGGTTTCAGAGAAGAAGAATTTTAAAGGTTTTCCTATGACAAGAGGCCCATGCGGGCCTAAATATCGCTCACCTGGAAAAAACCAACACAAGGGTCACATGACCCCTGGGGTGGGATCACTTTTTACCCCAGAGACATAATTTCAAAAATCTTGCTGATGAACTTGAAAATTAAGTGTTCTGTCAAATATTTTGTACATGGGTGGTTTCAGACAGGAAGACTTTTCATTGAAAAAAATCTATTTTTAGCTAATGTGACCTAGATAATTATGCAACAGACCCGAACCATTTCAGCAATATTGGTCAAGAACATCTAAAAGTGTCACTATGCTAAATATCAAAGCTCTTGCCATAATAGTTTCAGAGAAGAATATTTCACTATATAACTCTATGTAAAACTGCGACCCCTAGGGCCTTGGCAATTTTGACCCAAGGGACATAATTTGAACAATCTTGATAGAGGACCTGTAGATGATGCTTTGTGCCAAATATCTAAGCTCAGGGTACTTCTGTTTCAGACAAGAAGATTTGTTAAGTTTCCATTGAAAAAATCTATTTTTAGCTCCTGTGACCTAGATATGCAACAGACCGGAACCATATTTACAATATTGGTTAAGGGCTTCTAGAAATGTCACCATGCCAAATATCAAAGCTCTGGCGGTATTAGTTTTAGAGACAAATATGTTCGAAGATTCACTATATAACTCTATGTAAAATTACGACCCCTGGGGCGGGGTCATTTTTGACCCCAAGGACATAATTTGAAAATCTTGAAAGAAGACCTAAAGATGATGCTTTGTGCCAAATATCTAAGCTCAGGGTACTGTAGTTTCAGACAAGAAGATTTTTTAAGTTTTCAATTAAATTTTTTTTATTTTTATAGCGCCTGTGACCTAGATATGCAACGAACCGGAACCATATTTACAATATTGGTTAAGGGCTTCTAGAAATGTCACCATGCCAAATATCAAAGCTCTGGCCATATTAGTTTCAGAGATAAAGAAGTTCTGAAGATTTCACTATATAACTCTATGCAAAATTACGACTGCCGGGGTGGGGTCATTTTTTACCCAAGGGACATAATTTGAACAATTTTGATAGAGGACGTGAAGATGATGCTTTGTGCCAAATATCTAAGCTCAAGGTACTGTGGTTTCAGACAAAAAGATATTTTAAGTTTTCATTGAAAAAATCTATTTTTAGCTCCTGTGACCTAGATATGCAACAGACCGGAACCATATTAACAATATTGGTTAGGGCTTCTAGAAATGTCACCATGCCAAATATCAAAGCTCTGGCGGTATTAGTTTTAGAGACAAATATGTTCGAAGATTCACTATATAACTCTATGTAAAATTACGACCCCCGGGGCGGGGTCATTTTTGACCCCAGGGACATAATTTGAACATTCTTGATAGAGGACCTAAAGACAATGCTTTGTGCCAAATATATAAGCTCAGGATACTGTGGTTTCAGACAAGAAGATTTTTTAAGTTTTCATTGAAAAAAACTATTTTTAGCTCCTGTGACCTAGATATGCAACGGACCGGAAATGTTTGAACAACTACGAAAGAGGACCATACAAGGATCATTCAGGCCAAGTTTGGTAAAAATCCATCTAGTAGTTTCGGAGGAGATGTCGTTTAAAGAAATTGTTGACGACGAACGAACGACGGACGGACGGACGAACGACGATGGACGACGGACAGAGGACAATCAAAAGAGCTCACCTTGGCACTACGTGCCAGGTGAGCTAAAAAGCTAATAAGTCCAGGGGCGGGGCCATTTTTGGCCCGGGGGGTCATAATTTTACCAATCTTGGTAGAGGACCATAAGCCAAAGCTATGTGTCAAATATTAAAGATCTGGGCCTTACAGTTTCAGGAGAAGATTTTTAAAGGTTTTCCTATATAAGTCTTTTTAAAAACCGATTAGCCCTGGGGCAGGGCCAAATTTGACCCAGGGGTCATAATTTGAACAATCTTGGTAGAGGACTATAACGCAAAGCTACATGTCAAATATAAATGATCTGGGCCTTACGGTTTCAGAGAAGAAGATTTTTAAAGAGAAAAACTGATAAGCCCCAGGGTCAAAATTTGAACAATCTTGATAGAAGATCATTAGGTTATGATACATATACCAAATATCAAAGGTCTGGGCCTTTTGGTTTATGAGAAGAAGATTTTTAAAGATTTTCTTATGCATTAAAAGTTGTCTATACGGTCATGTTAGAAAATCTAGTCCCACAGCAAGGGGAATTACTCTAGCCATAAATTTTGAACAAGATTTCGTTCCCCCTTGTCACTGAAGGTTCTGATAAAGTTTGGTTGAAATCGGGTCAGTGGTTTCAGAGGAGATGTTGTTTGAAAATGTGAACGGACGACGTACGACGGACGACGTACGCCAGACGGAATGGGATCACAATAGCTCACCCTGAGCCTCAGGCTCAGGTGAGCTAAAAATGGGATTAAACAACTGTCAATAATTATAAAATTTCTTTTTAACAGCGACTAAACGTGTCTATAAACAGAAGGTCTAACAGAATATTTTAATTGGCCTGACAGAGTATTGCTGCCTTACCTTTTGTTGCAGTAGCTGAATGTAGATTGTAGTTACAGGAATAGCCCGTGAAGACACAACTGACACTCCCAACTGAAATACACATACACATACAATAAATGTAAACTCACTCATCGCTTCTCCTGCTTATAGGGTATGGTGATGTCTCAGGGATTATTTTCTACTGACCTTTTCACCATAACAAAAATCAAGAGTGCAGAAGCATGTAGTGAAAATTCTCACCACACGCTTAATCTATTACCTGATAGCCTGTTTCTAGTATTGAAGATAGATGACTACTTAAAGCAGGTTGAAAGTAAAGCAGAACGCGTCTTAGCTTTACTTTCATCGTGTTTTAAGCTTCCATGTGCTTGAACATAGAAAATATTCCCTATACTATATAACATAAGTGATTAAAATGAACTAATTTCTTGAGCGGAGGAACAAATCATGTGCTAAAGGCGTTTCTATGGGTGAAAGGGTTAATTTGTTTGTGTGCTTCCGCATGCTTATATTTTGGGATTGCATTCGTATTCAGACTGCAGTTAGTGTGCGTGTGCTTGTCAAGTGCTTCCCACATGCTAGTATTTTGGTTTGGGATTAGCTGATACTGTAAAATGCAGGTAGCAATGAAGTATTAGACAAAAGTAAAGAAGAAAGCTCCCAGTAGCAATGAAGCATTAGACAAAAGTAAAGAAAAAAGCTCCCAGTAGCAATGAAGCATTAGACAAAAGTAAAGAAGAAAGCTCCCAGTAGCAATGAAGCATTAGACAAAAGTAAAGAAGAAAGCTCCCAGTAGCAATGAAGCATTAGACAAAAGTAAAGAAGAAAGCTCCTAGGAGCAATGAAGCATTAGACAAAAGTAAAGAAGAAAGCTCCCAGTAGCAATGAAGCATTAGACAAAAGTAAAGAAGAAAGCTCCCAGTAGCAATGAAGCATTAGACAAAAGTAAAGAAGAAAGCTCCCAGTAGCAATGAAGCATTAGACAAAAGTAAAGCTTTACTTTCATCTTGCTATAACAGTAAACTTCACATGCTGTAAATACATTTAGATATGGGAGATGTGCACACTTGGCTATAAGGAGGAAAGAATTAATATTTGATTTGATTTTCAACATTAGCTACAGTCAAATCCGTATTAATCCATTACACCATAAATACATCTTTTAACTCTTTAATTTATTCCTCCACAAAATATTTCCATTTTACAAGTCCTGAATATGCACCATCTGAATTTTGTTTCATATATCCTAGCCAACCATAACTTAAAGCAGGTTGAAAGTAAAGTAGAATACCCCTTAACCCATTACCCTATAGCCTATTTTTAGTTTTGAAAATAGTTGACCACTGAAAGCAGGTTGAAAGTAAAACAGAATGCGCCTTTAGGCACATTCTGCTTTACTTTCAGCCTGCTTTAACCTAACATCTTCTAAAATATAAAAAATATTTTTTATTGGACATATTTATGACTGTATAAATTGGAACTAATTTCTTCAGTGGAGCAATAAGTTAATGACGTAAAAAGGCGTATTTATGGGGTAATGGGTTAAGGGGCATTCTGCTTTACTTTCAACCTGCTCTAAGTGGGCATCTCTCTTCAAAACTAGAAACAGACTAAGGGGTAATGTTACGTGATTGCTAAAAGTTGGGTATATCTATTACCTATTTCCTATAGGACAGAATGACAACTTCATGAAGGACAAAAGTTTTGCAGAAAGTTCTTATAATTATTAGCTCTCTGTATCATTTCCAGCCTGTATAAAGCAGCCACCTGTCTGTAAAGAACAACAGACATATTTAACAGTTATTTAAATTAATACTGATATAAAGTTGAGACTTACCACATTGGTTTTCATCACTCCCATCTGAACAATCATTGTGGCCATCACATCGAAGACTATTCAAGATGCAAGAACCATCGCTACATTCAAACTCATGAGCTTCACCAGTGCAGGCTAAAGAAGTGAAAAAAGTGAATGAACCCATTTATGCCTTAATATTTCAATGAACTCTCCCCGGCTGGGCTTGCTGGAAGAGTTCATTATAGACAAGATTATCTAAAGACACTGTAGTGTTTGCCAATACAGCTGAACAATTCATACGAAATGGCAAACAGTGCAGACCCTGATGAGATGCAGAGTAATGTGATGGATTATCAGGGTCTGCACTGTTTGCCAATGCTCTCTTCAGTGGGCACTAGGCTTAACCCTTTTTCTCCCCGAAACCTAAAATGGACAATTCTAAGTTTCAATTTAGTCCAGTCCATCTTTGAGTTCTAGGGTTGATTTTTACAATATATGTCAAAATGACAAACAGTGTAGACCTTGATTAGAGGGCTGTTTAAGGAGCCCTCTGATCAAGATCAACACTGTTTGCATAGGACAAGTGTACTCCTCATAGGTATGCTTTTGGCAAAAGACGCATATATGTGTGACTAGGGTTCAAAGAGTTAAATGGGTTAAATTACAATCCTTGTCAAGTATTATAAAACATCCATAATAACCATAGCTATTTTGTATCAATTGCAAGGGAATATGTATATGGGAAAACTAGAGCCATTGTTGAAGAGACGTTAATAACACAGCTGGTTGCTTAAAGTAGAAAGCTTCTGCAAGTGCTTTCTGCTTTCCTTTCTCCCTGCTTCAAGCAGCCATCTGTGAAAGTGTAGAAACATTTTCTTATATAGCTCAATTACGAAGGTAAATGTAAAACTGTTTATTGAAAATATTTTTTTTGCTGAAAGAATACAAAGTCATGTATATTGCAGACTAGAGGAAAATACATATATATATCAGCCTCAGTGCATGGCACCTGTATAACTGCTGTAATTATCATAACAAGATGGCTCTAAATCACTCACCTGATACACTATGTAAAACTTGACCTATAGTGACCTAGACATGACCTACAATCAACCATGGCCTACATTTCAATGAGGCAAATGTTTGGAGCAATTAATAGTACCATTAAGATCAAATGAGATTTGTAGCTTCTAGAGTGTTAACAATGTATTTTCATGATTTGACCTAGTGACCTAGTTTTTGACCCGACATAACCAATATTGATATCTGACCTAGATATCAAGGAAGCAAACATTTTGACACAGATTTATTAAGATCAAACCAGATTTGTAGCCTCTATAGTATTAGGAAGATATTTCTATTATTTAACCTAGTGACCTAGTTTTTGACCTGACATGACCCACATTCAAACTTGACCTAGATATTAATGAGGCAAACATTTTAACCAGTTTCATAAGAATGGATGAGATTTGTAGCCTCTATAGTGTTAAGAAGATATTTCTATGATTTAACCTAGTGACCTAGTTTTTGACCGGACATGACCCACATTCAAACTGGACCTAGATATTAATGAGGCAAACATTTTGACCAGCTCATGAAGATGGATGAAATTTGTAGCCTCTAGAGTCTTAACAAGGTTTTTCTATGATTTGACCATGGGACCTAATTTTTTACCGGACATAATCCACATTTCAACTGGACCTAGGTATTAAAAAGGCAAACATTTTGACCAAGTTTCATGAAGATCTAATGAGATTTATAGTCGCTATAGTGTTAATAAGGATTTTCTATGATTTAACCTAGTGGCCTAGTTTTTGACCGGACATGACCCACATTCAAACTTCTTACTTCAAGGTTTACACTGGTAATTAGGTTAGGTAACAAAATACTAGAGATTCTGGTGAAAGCCAAACAGTGCCAAACTAAATTAGTCTTTGTGTCAAGAGACTGTCAAAAACTGGTCCTGGGGTCTACACTGTGTGCAATGCAACATGTCTGATAGTCTAATATCACTGCATATATTTCACCCTTTAGACCGACTTTAATTGGGCTCAACTGCAACCCCAAAACACTTTAACATCATCACAATTGTCAGACTCATTATTTTCGTCAATATTTCCATAAATATTAATTTAAACAATATTTTATTCAAAGAAAAGAATTGAACAACTGTCCAAGCCTATGCGAGATCTCTCCAAGCCATCAACATTACAATGTCATCAGTTACATTCCATATTATTAATCTTGTTTTTAACCCTTTCTTGACAGAAATGCCTAATAACGCATTTGATTTATTCCTCCACAAAAGAAAACAGTTCCAATTTATACAGTCATAAACATGTTCCAACAGAAATATTTTCTATGTCCTGACAAATGGTAGCTTAAAGCAGGCTGAAAGTAAAGCATAATACGCCTGAAGGCGCATTTTTTCTGCTTTACATTCAACCTGCTCTAAGTGGCCACCTTTCTTCAAATCCAGAAATGTGCTATGCCATGGCCCCGGGTGAAGGATTAAAGAATTTCACTTACTACAATTTTGTTCATCAGATCCATCGTGGCAGTTGTGCTCCCCATCACACAAGAGGGAGCTAGCTATGCAATCATTAGACTGGCACTGGATTTCATACCTTGAACAACTGGCCTCTGTAGATAAACATGAGAACCATCAGAATTAATAAATGTTTGACAATGTACAATAATATGGGGTGGTCAGTCTATAGACCCCAAATATGCCAAAACCACTTGAAAACCCACAATTCTATAATTCCTTAACATCTATTCAAATAAAGCTTTAACTCAAATGGTGTATTTAAACTTAAATAATGTATAAAGAAAATAAAGAGCAAAAAGAATTTGTAAAAAACTTAAGAACATAGCTTTACACAGTTAATTCCCTTTGGTTCTGGTGTAAACACCAGCACCAAAGGGAAGTAACTGTATATAGCTATTTTCTTACATTTTGTTTGAGTTGCTCCCCTTAAGCGAACGAGGTACCCCAAAGGGTACATTATACGCCCACTTGCTAAGAAATATTTAGTTTTATCAAAATCTATTCAAATTTGTAGACACTAAAAAGAGCCCTGAGAGCATAAACAATACTGAAATAAAGCCTTTTTTAGCATATCTGAATACACCAAGGGCAGATAACTCTCAACACAATGATCCGATTTCAATAATAATCAAACCTTTCTTGAACTTATACTTCTGTAATTATACTGTGGGCAAATATAATCAAAATGAATCAAAGCTGTAGTTGCAAAGTGTGTTAACACTGTCAAATAAGCCTTTTATAGCATATTAGAGTAAATCAAGGGCTGATAACTCTGTAACAAAAAATCAAATATATCTCAAACTTTACTCAGTTTCAGATCTTGATGCGTATAACATTTGTGTGAAGTTTCATTAATATCTCTCCAATAGTTTTTCTAGAAAACTCCGGACAAGCTTTTTATACCATATTGAGTACATCAATGGCGGATTTAACTCTGAAACAAAAAAGTTCTGCATGAACCTCAAACTCAACGCAACTTTAGATCTTAATGTATATAGTATTTGTGTGAAGTTTCATTAATATCCCTCCAACAGTTTTCCTACAAAACTCTGGACAAGCTTTTTATACCATATTTGAGTACATCAAGGGCAGATAACTCTGAAACGAAAAATCAAATAAACCTCAATCTCAACTCAGCTTTAGATCTTCATGCATATAACATTTGTGCGAAGTTTCATAATATCCCTCCAATAGTTTTTCTAGAAAACTCTGGACAAGCTTTTTATACCATATTTGAGTACATCAAGGGCAGATAACTCTGAAACGAATAACTGCATGAACCTCAAACTCGACTCAGCTTTAGATCTTAATGCATATTACATTTGTGTGAAGTTTCATTAATATCCCTCTTATAGTTTTTCTAGAACTCCGGACAAGCTTTTTATACCATATTTTAGCAGATAACTCTGTAACGAACAAGAGCCGCATACGGCCCTAAATCGCTCACTTGGGACCGTTGATGTAAATGTAACATATCTTGGAAAGCTGAGAAATTATGACAATATGATTGTGCCAATTGCTGATTGGATGATGCTGAGTGCAAAATAGCTAAGCTTAGGGTACTGTAGTTTTAGAGAAGATTTTTTAAGGTCTTCGCTGGGTAACGCTTGACTGCGCACACGGGCCCCGACACGATTGCTATTTTTAGAGAAAAAAATCGATATACTTCTGACGTTTTTTTTCTCAAAAAGCAATCGTGTCGGGGCCCTGTGAGAAATCGAGCCCTGAGTGGAAAAGTTTGCAAATCGACGAGTGGCCGATGCGCAAATAACAGAAAAACATGTTTTAGTGGATCATAACTATTGTGGGGGTGGTAAAATTGTTTTGTCTGCCAACGACGAGCTAGATTTGCCAGGATCTGCGAGACAAGCGCCCATAAATGATGAGGGATGCAATGATGAGATGACATGATAATGATTACAGGAAGATGATTTCGGCTTATCTCATTTGTTCCAAAGGAGCCTGTTTGGATAAAAACCACCAAACCGCCTTCCTTTTTAGCTCTTACAGTGGAGAAAACGCTTTTACGCTAAAAGTACTATTTCCAGTGCAAACAGTTTGGAGCCTGATCAGACGCCGGGTAAACACGGCGTCTGATCAGGCTCCTAACTGTTTGCCACTCAGATAACAATGAAAAGTCAGAAATGTCAAAAAATTGTCCTTTAGTGTTTTACGTTAGCGTGTAAACAGGAAAGAATAACTTTTTCTCCACTGTAGCAGAGGGGATCATCTCGGTCTAATAAACTGAAAACATTCCCTATGACAAATAAGCCCTAGAACCACAGCAAAGGTAGAGGAACAGACTGCCTATTAAATACAGGTCTGACTGTAAATAAAACCTGTGGTACATGCTAAACATGTTTTCCTAAATCAACCCTTTACTCCATTGATACTCATGTTAACACATTTAATTTATTCCTTCACTCTTGAAAGTAAATAGTTTAATTTTATACAGTCATGAATATGCATAATAAAAATCCTTTATCTAAGCAGACTGAACATAGTTTAAGCAGACTGGAAGTAAAGCAGAATGAATCCTGCTTTAATTTCAGCCTGTTTTTCAGTCTAGTGTCATAATGAAGAGGTATGCAGACTGATTCGCAAGGTGGTTGCTTTATACAAGATTGACTGTATTTTTCACATTTCTTGCTGGAGAATATTGTTTATCTTGCAGAAAATAATTTGTAAAACAGACAATAGCTATTAAATTGACATTTTTGTGAATTCCACAACTATTTGCAAATGACAGTGCATGTTTTATCAAAACACTTCAATTTTCCTTGATTTTACTTTCCCACAAATGTTGACCCCTCTCAAACACAATTTCATTTTTCTTAAGTTACATGAGGTCAACCCTCCTAATTTTTTTTTATTTTGTTCTATAGACATGGTAGATAATTTTAAATGTAGTCAGTATGAATGCCCCTGCCTAATTTTTGTAAAATTCTCAGTTTTGCTAAAACGTAAAAAATGATTTTTGAGAAAAAATTGACTCATAAATTATTTTTCCCGAAATATAAGAGATTTTTTTTAATGAATTATGCAAAATATTTAATTGTTCTGCTTGTATTTGTATACAACAATGTCTTAGGTATAAATGCATGAATAAATTTTGATCTTTTTATTGATATTTGTAATTTTTTATCCTCGGAAAGAAAAAAGAGGGGTAGTCATTTCAGGACGTTTTTTGAAAAGTAGGGTAACAAGACAAAAATATCCATAATTTCAGTTATATGAGGTGAAAATTCTTTTTAACTCTGGAAAATGATGTAGAATTGGATACTGAATGAGACGGTGTATAGTTTTTGCGGATTCGTTTCGATAAGCATTACCCATCGAGAACCTTAAGAGTTTTTTTTTAAAATCTATTTTTAGCTCCTGCGACCTAAATATGCAACAGACCGGAACCATTTGAACAATATTGGTAAAGTATACCTCTAGAAGTTACACCATGCAAAATATCAAAGCTCTAGCTATATTAGTTTCAGAGAAGTAGAGGTTTGAAGATTTCACTATATAACTCTATGTAAATTTGTGACCCCCGGGCCACAGTCATATTTGACCCCAGGGACATTATTTGAACAATCTTGATAGAGGAATTGAAGATGATGCTATGTGCCAAATATCTAAGCTCAGGGTACTGTGGTTCCAGAGAAGAAGATTTTTAAGTTTTTATTGAAACAATCTATTTTTAGCTCCTGTGACCTAGAAATGCAACGGATCGGAAATATTTGAACAACTTTCAAAGAGGTCTATATAAGGATCAATCCTGCCAAGTCCATCCAGTAGTTTGGGAGGAGATGTCGTTTAAAGAAATTGTTGACGACGGACGAACGGACGGACAACGACGGACACAGCACGATCAAAATAGCTCACCTTGGCACTTTGTGCCAGGTGAACTAAAAATTGAAGGAACCTCAAACTCGACTCAGCTTCAGATCTTTATGCATATAACATTTGTGTGAAGTTTCATTAATATAAGGAATTAAAGCAGTTTGGGTTGTTTTTAACCCTTTCCCCCATAGAAGCGACTTTTAGCGTATTCAATTTATTCCTCCACTGAAGAAAATAGTTCCAGTTTATACCCTCATGAACAATTACCATTACATATATTTTATATAGCCTAGTAGATTTTAGCTTAAAGCAGGCTGAATGTAAAGCAGAATGTGCCTTAAGGCACATTCTGCTTTACTTTCAACCTGCTTTAAGTGGTCACCTGTTTTCACAACTAGAAACATGCTACTGGGTAAAGGGTTAAGTGGTTTGGGTAGGTTTGGGGTCTTTAGACGGACCCATATGGGGGCAGAGCCCACTCACAAGTTTACTATCAAACAGATTATCACTGCCACTTCAAGACTTTTATCTCTATGCTCAGTGGCAGTGAAAGTTTTAAAATGGTTTAAAACTTTTTCAAACACTTTGAATCCAAAAACAGGCCCCTAAAATGTGAAACAGGATCAGGAACGATACTGTTTTGACATTCTGATCCAATTTCTGAAAATAAGATGTTAATTTTGTCTTAATTTATTAGACTTTAAAGCTTACAAAATAGTAGAGGCAGGCTAATTATTCAGCATACAAGGGCAGTTAATTCCTACTACAGTAACAACATACAGTAAAACCTCTCTGTTACAACCACTAAATTGTGTTAACATGCTTCCCAACTTTGTTTGACTCTCAAAAGGGGTTTCTTGATTTCTAAGAGGGAGATTTGGGGTCTAAAGAGGGAGATTTTCACGCCGCGGCATATTTTAGTAATTTTAATCTAGTGCTGTAATTGGATGAAATATCAAAGCTTTTTTTACTCATTGACTTCTGAAACTTTAAATTTACTATTCCTGTTTCCAATCAAGTCCATTTTTGACTATTAATGGTAGTTTTTTTATGACACATGAACTTACTCAATTTATTACATGTACATGTAGTACTGTTTCGACCTCTCCATGGATATGGTCAGGCAGATATGAGTACATGTATTTACTGTTTAGTCACTACTAAGTTATTAACATCCTATATACTGCCAGTTTTTTTTGTCTTTTTCTCCAACTATATTCAATTCTTTTTCCATTTTGTGAAGTTCCTGGTGAGGTCAAGTCTCTGTGAAATTCAATTTATTTTCTCATTATGTGAGGTCAAATCTTCTTCTATCACTCCCTTCAATTTTTTCTTTGTTTTTTGTATGAAATTTACAGGGCTGCCATTTCTCCGGATTTTTCCTAAATATCCGGATTTTTCCACAGTACATGGTAGCTTAAAGCAGGCTGAAAGTAAAGTAGAATGTGCCCTAAGGCGCATTCTGCTTTACTTACAGCCTGCTTTAAGTAGTCGCATGTCAACAAAACAAGAAAAAGGCTTTGGGTAAAGGTACGAATCGTAAAATCGCACTTGAAAAATGCAAATTTGGAAATCTTAGGATTTTTCATGTCAACTTATGGCAGCCCTGAATTTAAAAAAAAAAGTCCGACACGAAACACAGTTCATGTGAATGTCGTACAAAATTGTAATACATCTTTCATTTTGTCTGTTCAGAGTGATTAAAATAAAAACAAATAGTATAACACCACGGAGTAAGAACTGTTCTTATTCCGTGATAACACTGGCAAGTATCTGTGACTGTGGTCGAATTTTATACTTGTGATTCAGTTTTTGCCTTAATGTAACATATGCTTTTCGAACAAACGGGGGAAAAAAGTCGGGAAACAACTTTGACTCTATGTATGAACCTCGCCGGTAAAACTGTCGTTTCTCAACACGTGGAGAGAACAAATGTATGTCAATGTCAATAATTGCCCTATCTATCAGTGAAATAAGTGTCATGCTATGCAGAATGACAATTGTCAGTTACATAAATTACGCCAAAACAAGCTATAGGCGCATGAAATTATTGATGAAAGTCTACTTTCATTTCCAACGGAAGAGTGTCCTTGGTTTTAGATCAATAATTCGTATCTTGACTATCCTTGGATGTTATTGTTGAGTTTAAAGACTGGTTTCACGTAATTGCATTATAAGCCTCGTTGTGATTAGTCTGGTTCCCTGCGTTATATAAAGTAGTGTCTGGGACAGGTAAACCAGTCTATGTTGTGATAAACTGACAATTAGGGAAACAATATTCGCTTCGAAGAAGCAGAAAGTAATTGATCAAGCGAAACTGCTCTTCACAAAGGCCATTATTATTATACCAGATTTATATAGCGCTCTTTTCACACAAGGGTTGTGCTTTCAAAAGCGCTTTAAATGAAATAACATAAATGTTCCTACAAATCAAAAAAGACAAAATAACTACAATTAGATCTGAAATAAAACATGAATAAACATATAAGAGACAGTCCCGAAAAAGGGGGTCACATTACCCCCATCAATCAGCAATGAACCGACCGGCTAAAGATTGCCGACTGATATAAATAATGGTAGAGCGCCCAATGCAGGCCATCAACAAAACACAAATAACTATAATTAGATCTAAAATAAACATGAATAAACATACAAAAGACAGCCCCCAAAACCGCAACCACATTACCCCCATCAATCAGCAATGGACCGACCGGCTAAAGATTGCCGACCAATAGAAATAATAGCAGAGCCCCCAATGCAAGCCGCCTAATGTAACATAACTAGGACAAATAGCATGCGACCATAACTAAAAACTCTATAGAAGATCAATGACATGATTAAAAATGGTGAAAGCTGTCCAAGAATTATACCATAGACCCCGCCAGTTGGTTTCAAAAGAGACCAGAGCCATATCCCTACGATCAAAGATCCACCAGACAGGCATTGGTCGATGGTACAACCCAAGAACTAAAAATTAAACCCATAACATATACAGAATGAACACAGCCCTGGGGTAGCAGTCATCTACCCTCTCCACCCCACACCCGTGGGACCCACATATTCCATTGCTGAAATTACACCCTAACTTTATAAATATCAAGATAAGAAGCTGTCCCTGAATTATACCGCAAAACCCAAGCCAGTTGGTTTCAAAGAGATCAGGGGCAATCCCTACCATCAAGATCCACCAAACAGGCACGGACCATCCGTACAACTCCAGAACTCCCATTTAGACCCACAATTTCCACAGCAAGAACATAGCCTATAGATAGCAGTCATCCATTTCCTAATGTGTTCTAATAATAAATATTAAAGAAGTGTATTTTCAGACGTTTTTTGAAGACTGCAACTGCGCTCGCATCTCTGATGTCTGATGGTAGAGTGTTCCAGAGCCTTGGGGCTGCATGCATGAAACTTCTATCTCCAAACGACTTCTCGGTACAACCAGCGATACTGATTTACTTGCAGACCGCAACTCTCTTCGAGGTTTATACACGTCAAGCATACTGACAATGTACTTTGGAGAATCATTGCACATGGCTTTGTATGTGAGTGTCAGAATTTTGAATTCAATTCTGTGTTGAACTGGAAGCCAGTGAAGCTCCTTCAAGACTGGAGTGATGTGATTGTACCGGGGCGTCCTGGTAATGATGCGGGCTGCTGTATTTTGCACACGCTGTAGTTTTCGTAGTGAGTTTTGGGGAATCCAATATAGCAGTGAGTTGCAGTAGTCAATTTTCGATGTGACCAAAAAATTGACCAGTCTTTGTAGCTTCAGGGGAAA
Source organism: Gari tellinella (assembly GCA_922989275.2). NCBI lineage: Eukaryota > Metazoa > Mollusca > Bivalvia > Cardiida > Psammobiidae > Gari > Gari tellinella. The sequence goes on from OV277862.1 coordinate 27,087,637, forward strand.
GGTATTGTCTAATATGACCTATTTGCCGCAGCTGTGCATAGCTAGACCTGCACACAGCGTTAATGTGCTGTGTCATATCCATTTGGGAATCGAAGCTAGCACCAAGATTCTTCACACACAATGATGGTTTGATTTTAGAGCTTGCGACTTGAACGTGAAAGTTTTCAGGTATGTTAACCTTTTTTGTGTGAAACAATGGCATGGCACCACTCTAAAAACAGGTATTCCCCAATTATTAAAGCAACCCCCTTATCATTAATCTCAAATTACCAACCCCTTTCTAATGTGTCAGAAATAGACGGCCCACGGCTGGAATACACACGCACTGACCTATGACACGAGTCAATGGTTCCGCTGTACAGTAGGACCTGTAAACAGCGGCGTTAACAGATGTCCGTTTCTAATTTCAACGATTGGAATGATATTTTGACGGAAATTCAGACAGTCAAATATCAAATTTTCAAAAGATCTACACCTTATTCCGGATTTTTTTCAAATCAGGTTTTTAGTCAAATAATCGGGGTAGTCGGGTTTTGTCTTCAGAATCGAGAGACTCCCGACGAGATCGAGGGAGTTGGGAAGCATGCTGTTAATTATAAGGCATTTAAGACAGGTGACTACTAAAAGCAAAGTGGAAGTAAAACAGAAAGCTCCTTAACCCATTACCCATAAATACACATTTTTGCGCCTTTAATTTATTCCTATACTGAAGAGAATAGTACCTCTTTATAATACAGTCATACATATTTACTATAAGAAATATTTTCTATATTCTAGTAAGTGGTGACTTAAGGAGGTTGAAGGCACATTCTGCTTTACTTTCAACCTTCTTTAAGTGATCACCTGTCTTCAAAACTAGGAACAGGCTATAGAGTTATGGGTTAAGGAGCTTTCTAATTTACTTTTCACCTTGCTTTAAGCAGTCACCATGTCTTTTATACATACATAATAGGTCATAATAGAGAGGTTTTAATGCACTCCAAAAAGCCACCATACCTGTTGATATAAGAAAAAATAACATCTCCAACACGAATTTAAGTTTATACTTTATCCTCCAACGTTTCGCCGTTAGGCTTTTTTACCAAACCTGTTGGACATACCAACATGGATCGAGTCCAACAAGAAGTGTATAAAACAAGGGTCCCAGATAAGAGTGAGCCAAATGCACAATTTCCTTCACATATACCCCAAACCCAATGTTGTTACTTCTCAGTAGAAATGTCTTGGAAAAGAGGCTTTTGATGAGAACAGGAGTCACAGGAGTTACATTATATAAGGGAGTTAAATACTCCATTACCCCATAAATATGCCTTATTACGCCATTAAATTCATTCATCCCAACAAGAAAATTATAAAATTTATACAATTATGATTATACACCATTAGAATTTTTTCTATATCCTAGCAGATTGAAGCTCAAAGTAGGCTGAAAGTAAAGCAGAATTTGCCTTAAGGCACATGCTGCTTTACTCTCAACCTGCTTTAAGCAGTTGCCTATCTTCAATACTAGAAACAGGCTATGGGGTAATGAGTTAAGTATTTGAAATTCTTATGTTACCTGTAACAAAGGAACTTATCTCAAAATACTTTACCACATGGTTCTTGAGCTACATCTACATAGTCCACTGCCAAGTACACATCTCCATATGTATTCATATTTGGACCTTCAAACATCAATACAGCTTCTTGTGGTGTAGAAGAATCAAATTCCATAGATACTGTTTTAAAGTCAGAATTAGTTGGCAAGTCACTGGAAATCATGTGGATATCTTGCCCTTGACTATCTATAACTCTTGCCACAAACTGTCCATTACTGTAGTCGGAGTACGATATGTTGACACCAAATCTGACACACACTGGTCCAGTAGGAAGGTCAAACATTGGAGAAATGAAGTGTGCCCCATAGCTGGTAGTATCAAGCCATCCTTCTGAATTTGACAAACAAAACCAGGGTCCAAAGGTTATAAAGTGTCTGAGTTGAGTCTGTTATTGTTCTCAAGCATTTGATTGGTCAGATTTGAGCCTCAGCTCAAAAGCTTTATAACCTTGGACCCAGGGCTCAAGATAACATTGATTTTTATCACTCATTTCAGCACCAAATCCTATGGTATAACTACTCATTAGAATTGTCTTGAAGAGACAATTCTAATGAGTTGAGTGACACCAAAGGGTTTAATGCAGAAATAAAGACTTTAGTTGTTTTAAATACTCCCCTTATCTAGAGCTCTTTAAAAGCATTGCAATTCAAGATATTTTGACACAGCTAAAACTCAATAAACCTACCTTGTATAAGTACATAGTTACATTGTACTTAATTGTGTGATCCCAAAAACTCCAACCCAAGATCTCCCAGGCATTCTGTGCAAGCACTCTTAACCCTTTACCTGATAGCATTGTTTCTAGTATTGAAGATATGTGACTACTTAAAGCAGGTTGAAAGTAAAGCAGAATGCGCCCTAAGGCGCATTCTGCTTTACTTTCAGCCTGCTTTAAGCTATTAACTGCTAGAATAAGGAAAGTATTAAATATGACACGTATTCATTACGGTATAATTTGGAACTATTTTCTTCAGCGGATGAATAAAATGAATGTGCTAAAAGTCGCTTCTATAAGGGAAAGGGTTAACATACATATTTGACAGAAAAAATCTTAATGGTAAGTGATGAACAGCTTGAATCCAGATCAGACGTCTGATCTGGATTCAAGCTTATTGCTATTGTAAACCAATTTCACTCCCTATAACAACTCCTTCCGAACAACACTCCCATTTTTTGTCTTCCACTGGGTGTTGTTGTAGAGAGGGAGCGCTGTATTTCAAAGTACAGTTCAGCTACATTTTAACTTTGAAATACTTGGATGTTACATTTGACTGAGCTCAAGCTACTGAAAATAAACAATATGAGGGGTCACATTGCAAAAGGTGTAGGGTAATATATGTATTGAGTGGAGGAAACCTACTTCTGGGTCCAAGGTTATAGGGAGTGAGTCTGAGATCGCTCCCAAGCATTTGATTGGTCAGAGTTAATTTTTTTGCTCAGAGCAAAACATAAGATATGCTTATATATTCACCTATATTCCGAGTTTTACAGTTTAAGCGTTAACCCTTTCCCCCCATAAAAGCGCCTTTTAGCACAAATAATTTATTCCTCAACTGAAGAAAATAGTTTCAATTTATACAGTCATAGACATGTATCAAACAAAATATTTTCTGTTTCCTAGCAGGTGGTAGCTTAAAGCAGGCTGAAAGTAAAGCCGAATGTGCCTTAAGGCACATTCTGCTTTACTTTCAACCTGCTTTAGGTGGTCACCTGTCTTCAAAACTAGAAACAGGCAATGGGGATAAAGGCTTAGAAAAACAGTCACATATCCAGCCTGCCTCTGCATCAAGTTGTGATATATATAGGTTCAATGTGCAGGTTGTGCACGCTTTTTCCTACCTCTAACAAAGTTGCAAGCGGGCATCACACTTTCTCATATCGTAGTCCATTTAGATGTATGTAAGTTATACTCAACATGCATGTTCCTCAAGGGGCTGTCTGATCTGGGTTTATAATGTTTTCAAAAAGCACCATTATATGCCAAAAGCAGGAGAAATGTTAAGTTTACCTTCATTATGGTACACCCAAGCATCGTTTATAGTATATCTACATAGCATATCGTCATCAAAGTCACAGTTCACAGACCCTGAAATGAGATACAGTATATTTGTGTTTTATGCAGGTGGCTGCTAGGAGCAATATGATAGTATTGAGGAAATGTTCAAAAGGTGTTGAACATGGCCACATCAGTTTATTGTACCGTTTAACCCATTACCCCATAAATACACCTTTTTTACACCTTAAATATATTCCTTCACTGAAAAAAAAAGTTCCAATTTATACAGCCATGGATATGCTCCAGAAGACATATTTCATTTATCCTAGCAGGTGGTAGCTTAAAGCAGGCTGAAAATAAAGCAGAATGTGCATTAAGGCGCATTCTGCTTTACTTTCAACCTGCTTTAACTTATCTTCAATACTAGAAACAGGCTAGGAGGTAATGGGTTAAACATGTGGTGCAAATCATTGCTATACCTATTAACGTATCTTAAAGTTTAAAATATGTGGTGTTATCATCATCACTAATCAATCTACCTAACAGTTTAAAATATTGTGGTGTTAATTATCATCACTGATCTAACAGTTTAAAATATGTGGTTTTCATCATCATCACTGATCAATCTACCTAACAGTTTAAAATATTGTGTTGTCAATCATCATCACTGACCAATCTACCTAACAGTTTAAAATATCGTGGTGTTCATCATCGTCACTGATCTAACAGTTTAAAATATTGTGGTGTATAATAGGTGTGTTATGTTGGTATTTTAGAAAGAGAGAATGGCTGTTGCTATCTTCTTCGTACCAGAGTTGACAATTGTCAACACAGAGACTAACGACTGAGTGTTTTTAGATTTTTAATTTCTGGTGGATTAACAAATATCTTCTTTAGAGATTTCACACAGAAAACACAAAGTTTCAAAGTTCTAAATTTCTAAACTTATGCAAATCACACAGACACAAAGTTCTTTTACTTTATTCTAGAGTTCCCTAATTTATAATGTAATGTTCTCTATTTCCTTTCTTTTCTTGTTCTATTAATACCTAAGTTTCTGCTACTTTGATACCTTAGACTCTGAAGTGCTGACAGGTGCTCAAATAAGATGAATCCATGTCAAAGTGTGAGAATAATAATTGATAAATCTGATTAAAATCAATCTTCCTAATACAGCTTAAACATTGCTTCAAGCCACCAAGCTACTGGTTTCAAAAGTGCATCATAAGCTGTTTAATCACCATTTGAATAGGTGTTAACCCTTAGCCCGCCAAATAAATTGTCGTCTGCTATATTTCTCGTCTGCTTCAAGTTTCAAAGTGCTTCAAAGTTGCTCAAAATTGCTGAAAATGTTGTCCGAGTGTCAAACAGCTTGGATCCGGATGAGACGCCGAGTTACTCGGCGTCTCATCCGGATCCAAGCTGTTTGTATATGGAGCTATAGTCGTGACTGGCAGGCTAAGGGTTAATAACAAATTTCTTGAAAATGAACAGCATCAACACTATTAATTCATGAATAAATTCAAATTACAAAATGAAATATGAAGCATTAATTTGACAATAGGTGCTTCTGATGAAGAAAGCCCCTCCAAGGGTATATGATGGCCACCGATCAATATTTCAATACTATACAAAAATGGCTAACCTGTAGGACAGGAACCTGCTGAAAAGAAGATATTATCCACTGCTGCAGTTGTTGCAGAGGCTGTGAAGGTAACAGTAACATCGGAATCTGGCATTTCACAGTTTGGATCTAGATTCATACAGTCTTGCCTCCAATCTAATGGAAAGTTTGGTGATAGCTGTTGATCAACTCCATTGGCACTGAGCCGTAATTCTCCTTCTGTAATATAAATGATACGGCTATGTGTTGTTGTTGTAGCTTCAGTGCTCCCTTCCTACAAAGGTGTTCCAAACAACGCTTCCCTCCTTACAACAATGCTTGCATGCTCTTTCCCGAAACAAGACAATTATGCCCAACCTGTTCATAACTGCAATTTCCTCTGCATAAAATTGTCGTCTGCTGTTGTTCTCAAAGTTTAAAAAAATAATTGATATTTTGACAGAAAAAAACTTAATGAAGAGCGATAAACAGCTTGAATCCAGATCAGACGCTGGTTACACAGTGTCTGATCTGGATAAAAGCTGTTTGCAATTATAAGCCAATTTCCCTCTCTATAACACTTCCCTCTGAACAACGCACCAGGGTTCCAGATAAGGTGGAGTAAACTAAACAAATCCAGCATTTTCTCACTTATTTCAGCACCAAATCCTATGGTGTTACTACTCATTAGAATCGTCTCTTCGAGACGATTCTAATGAGTAGTGACACCATAGGGTTTAAAGCAGAAATAAAGATTTTAATTTTTGAAATACTCCCCTTATCTAGAACCCTGACGCACACAATGTTTGTCTTCCATTGGATGTCATTGTAGAGAGGGAGTGCTGTATAATAGAGTTTTGCCTCCCACCAATAAATAAAAGAAAGGTCTTTCACAGTCCATTGACACAAGATGGTCATTTAGAGTCGAATTTCCCTGCAAGCACTAAACCCTTAGAACCCTAGTCATACATACATGTCTCATTTGCAGCAAGTGTACCTGTGAAGAGTACACTTAATTATTACCTACTGTTTATGGTATTGCAATTTTTTTTTGACAAAAACAGCCTTAAATGGACAGACAAAAACTGTAATTGTCTAGTTGAAGTTTCAGGAAAGACAGGGTTAAAGATGAGTTCCCCATTTCTTGTGGCGAAATTCAGCAATAGCCAGAAATAGTCTGGACATAAAGATTTGTGACAAAACAGTAACGTTTTTTGCCCAAATACCCCATGAATACGTCTTTTATGCCTCTAATTATTATTATTTCTTCACTGAGGAGAGCAGTAGTCCCCAACTAGGAACTCCTGAACACAGTAGGAATTTACAGTACCTTTATAAATAGTACCCATAGCCTATTTCTATCATTGAAAAGGTTGAAAGGCTTTCTGCCTGCTTAAGCTACAGTCTGCTAGACCATAGAAAATATTTCTCATGGTACATATTCATGATTGTGTAAAGTGGAACTACATGTATTTTCTTCATTAAATGAATAATTTAAAGGTGTTAAAAGGCATATCTATGGCTTAAAACAGGTTAAAAGTAATGCAGAAATAACCTTACGGAGCATTCTGCTTTACTTTAAACCAGCGTTTAAGTAGAAACCTGTTTTCAAAATCATCCAATAAAAAGGTTTTAATGAAAGGAGACTGCCTAAAGCAGAGTGGAAGTAAATCAGAAAGCTTTTTTAGAAGCTTTATGCTTTACTCTCACCCTGCTTAAAGCTGCCACATGTTCTTAACCTTCTGTACCCTAATGGGGAATTTATGATATTTTTTGTAATCACTTCTAAAGGATCCAGGTTAGATGCTAAGTTTGCTAGACACTCTGCTGATACATTTCTCATGATAACGCAAGCACATCATGGAATAATTCCTTGTGCCGAAAGAAACTGGTGAGATAGCCAGTCTGTGTGTTGTATATATAATTCCATGAACAAATCAACTCAAAGAATAGTTGCAGGCAACTTATTTTGAAGACAGTTCTTAGATAGTATGCTTAGAAATATCAATGACTGCAATCAGTCCTGTATGTTAATTTCCTTTTCCCGATAGAATTCCTTTGAAATTGAAAATCCCTCATAAATATACCTATAAATTCCACTACTTTGTTGTGTTAACCCACTACCCCTTAAATACACCTTTGTAAACATTTATTGTATTCCTCCATTCAAGAAAGTAGTCTCAATTTACAGTCATGAAAATGTAAATTTAATGTAAGATATAATTTCTAATTCCTAGCATATGATAGTTTAAAGCAGGATGAAAGTAAAGCAGAATGTGCCTTAAGGCTCATTCTGCTTTACTTTCAACCTGCTTTAAGTGGTCAGCTGTCTTCAAAACTAGAAACAGGCTATAGGGTAATGAGTTAATAAGTGGTCGCTCATCTTCAAAACTAGAAACAGGTTATGGGGTAATGAGTTGATAAGTGGTTACCCATCTTCCAAACTAGAAACAGGCTATGGGGTAATGAGTTGATAAGTGGTCACTCATCTTCAAAACTAGAAACAGGCTATGGAGTTACACAATGAGTAAATAAGTGGTTACACATCTTCCAAACTAGAAACAGGCTACGGGGTAATGAGTAAATATGTGGTCACTCATCTTCAAAACTAGAAACAGGCTACGGGGTAATGAGTTAATAAGTGGTCACTCATCTTCAAAACTAGAAACAGGCTACGGGGTAATGAGTTGATAAGTGGTTACCCATCTTCAAAACTAGAAACAGGCTATGGGGTAATGAGTTGATATGTGGTTACCCATCTTCAGAACTAGAAACAGGGTACGGGGTAATGAGTTAATAAGTGGTCACTCATCTTCAAAACTAGAAACAGGCTACGGGGTAATGAGTTGATATGTGGTTACCCATCTTCCACACTAGAAACAGGCTATGGGGTAATGAGTTGATAAGTGGTTACCCATCTTCAAAACTAGAAACAGACTTCGGGGTAATGAGTTAATAAGTGGTCACTCATCTTCAAAACTAGAAACAAGCTACGGGGTAATGAGTTGAGAAGTGGTTACACATCTTCAAAACTAGAAACAGGCTATGGGGTAATGAGTTGATATGTGGTTACACATCTTCAAAACTAGAAACAGGCTACGGGGTAATGAGTTGATATGTGGTTACATATCTTCAAAACTAGAAACAGGCTACGGGGTAATGAGTTGATAAGTGCTTACACATCTTCAAAACTAGAAACAGGCTATGGGGTAATGAGTTGATATGTGGTTACACATCTTCAAAACTAGAAACAGGCTATGGGGTAATGAGTTGATAAAAGCTTACACATCTTCAAAACTAGAAACAGGCTATGGGGTAATGAGTTGATAAGTACTTACACATCTTCAAAACTAGAAACAGGCTATGGGGTAATGAGTTGATAAGTGCTTACACATCTTCAAAACTAGAAACAGGCTATGGGGTAATGAGTTGATAAGTGGTTACACATCTTCAAAACTAGAAACAGGCTATGGGGTTATGAGTTGATAAGTGCTTACACATCTTCAAAACTAGAAACAGGCTACGGGGTAATGAGTTGATAAGTGGTTACACATCTTCAAAACTAGAAACAGGCTATGGGGTAATGAGTTGATAAGTGCTTACACATCTTCAAAACTAGAAACAGGCTATGGGGTAATGAGTTGATAAGTGGTTACACATCTTCAAAACTAGAAACAGGCTACGGGGTAATGAGTTGATATGTGGTTACATATCTTCAAAACTAGAAACAGGCTATGGGGTAATGAGTTGATAAGTGCTTACACATCTTCAAAACTAGAAACAGGCTATGGGGTAATGAGTTGATATGTGGTTACACATCTTCAAAACTAGAAACAGACTTCGGGGTAATGAGTTGATAAGTGCTTACACATCTTCAAAACTAGAAACAGGCTATGGGGTAATGATTTGATATGTGGTTACACATCTTCAAAACTCGAAACAGGCTATGGGGTAATGAGTTGATATGTGGTTACACATCTTCAAAACTAGAAACAGGCTACGGGGTAATGAGTTAAGCAACCATGGCTCTTACACAGAAGAGTTAAGTGGTTGAATTTTACTACAGTTAAACCCCTCTATTACGGCCACTAAATTTTGTTATTTATTAGATGTTTAAGGCAGGTAACTGCTTAATGCAAGGTGACAAGGAAACAGAAAGCTTCTTTAGGAGCTTTCTGTTCCACTGTCCTCTTGATTTAAGCTGAGTGTCACCTGTCTTTTATACAATCAATTTTCCTCTGTTTTAGTGGTCGTAATAGAGAGGGTCCACTGTACATATATTTACCTCCTGTACGGGCATAACTGAACATCAAAGAGCAGACTCCTTCCAAGTCACTGACTGGGATGGGGTCCAGTGATAGACTAGTTTCACTACCAGATGAGCCAATAAAGTTATGGACAAGCATGTAGTTACCTGCAATAGATACATACAAGGAAACTATTTCAACAAGAGAGCTATGCCGAAACCATCCTGTGTGGATAATTCTTTTCCCAAGGGGAATATAACTCATTCAAAGTTGATAGCTAGAGAAGCAGCAAACATCTGCTTTGTGTCAAATACATAAGCTCTGAGAATTCCGGTTTCAGACAAGCAGATTTTTTAAGTTGTAATTGGAAAACATCTATTTTTAGCTCATGTAACCTAGATATGCAACTGAAAATGCATTGTTTGATTTTTCTGGTCCCGGACAATTACCTTTTTTTCTATGTTGAAAAAGGTTTGTTATAACGTTTCCTTTTTTTAACGTTTAGATTGCTTTTAACGTTGAAGTTTGATGGTCCCAAGGTGCAAATTGCTGTCATTATAACGTTTCGCAGGTGCGATCGTCTTGACTACGGTCAGTCGTGAGAACCGAACATGCGTGAAAACGACTGCTTCACACTGTTGGCAAACTTGATAATTATAACAATAGAGCATACAATTATTACGTGTATCGTTGTACATCTACAGGTGTGCTTACCCCTTTTAACGCCAAATTGTTGTCTGCATGAAATATTATCGTCTGTAAGAATACAATTAAAATCAGTTTTTTAAGCTTTTTTAAACTTATAACTTTGTAACAAAAGATTAATATAAATGTCAAACAGCTTGGATCCAGATCAGACAAAGAAAACATATTTATGAAGCATATGAGCTTCCTATGTCTACCATTGGGACGATTTGGATTCAAAAGTTTGAATAAAATGAAATGTTGTTGTTTTTAAGGATGAAAACTTGTGTCTAGATTAAACAGAATATATCTTTAACAAGGAGGAAGTGTATTGATTTGATATCGGCTGAAGGTAAACATGTAAACATACTGTTTAGAAAAGCTATTCTTCGCCATAAACACGTATCTTATTAGTGCTGTGATGGTAGGTTAATATATTCGATAATGATATTTATTTACTTGAAACTGATACACATTTTTGAAACTTTAATAGGGAGACTGATTTCGTGTAGATAGCATTGTACATGTAGATACGCACACTTATTCGTTACGGAATGCAAGCTTAGCACCGAGTAATTCTTACGTTAAGTAATTTTAATGGAAATGTTTACAACATTTCTCAGTTATTGTGTTCAACAAATGACGGTCCCCGGCAAAATGTTATAAGCAATCTTTACTGTATTTATTAAACTACCCTGAGAATTCAAAGTAGACTGGTTCATGTTTTGGTAAATTAAAATGATCGACATGGGAACCTAATAACCCCCAAGAAATACTTAGTGTTGAAGAAGTTCACTCCCTCTTACCAAGGGCTCTGACTCATAATTTTCTTACCCTCAGAGGAATGCCCGAATACTGGATCATCTTCTGCATTTACCCTTTTCCACAATGGAGCATCACAGTTGTCCTCTGTATATGCCACTTGATACCCAGTTCTCCAGTAGTCACCTTCAAACGTGTAGTTTCTGATGGCTAGGTTTTCTACAATAAAGGACAACTTATGATTTTGAGATTGTTCTTGCACTTGGGGCCAACTAGGTATTACGATTAAATGTTTTGCTACCACAACATATAGGTGTCACTCCTGAACGAAACCCCTCCATAGAACTCTATGGTAAATTGGCAATATTCTCCTGTCTCTGTCCAGTTCCATGACCTTCCGACCAATATAATGACCTTGTTTCCATTGAAAGCAATAACAAAGCTCCAGAATTATCAAAAGAAAAAGGTACCATTAAGGTTCAACTAAATATTCACAAATTTCACATTTCTAAGGTCACCGTCAATATTTACTAAACGAAAGTTGGCTGCCCTCTGCATCACACTCACATATCTGACCGCATGTACTCTAAAAGTAGTTCCTAAATAACATCCAACATCACTATTTCAGCTCTAAAACAAATGCATCTGTCATTAATGTGCACTTTCAATAAAAAATATGATCATGAAACACACACATCAATGTTTCACTATGCTATATTTAGGCACCCTACGACCCGTAAGCACTTCGGTTCAGGTGTGACAATCAGATCTGTATTCCTAGGTAGGCAACTGTGTTTTCGTAGAGAAATCTCAAGATATGCACTGACTTTGTAGGAATACAAATCTATTATAATACCCATATACGAGGGTTGTTCGGAAAGTTCGTAGAATTTTGTTATAAAATGACGTATAGTCGTAGTTGGATGCAAAAAATTAGATCAACATTAATTTCCAGAAGTGTGCTACATATTCTGTGAAAATCGGCAATATACGCTTAAACACATTTTTTCTATGCATCTTACAAATACATACATAACGCATACCCGGAGCACGTCAGCGTCGACGTGGCGTCAAACGTTATGTACGTCGAGCGAACGTCTCACTTTCTAAACATAATCACCCGCTATATCCATTCACTTGTTATTCCTTCTAACTCATTTTGCGTACGTTTCTGCATACAAGTCTTCACTGAATATAGATACAACTTTCTGGGTCTGTTTAATAAATTCAGCTTCTGAAACAAATGTAATTCCATGTAGGTTTCGCCTTTAATTCTGTGAGCGCTCTAAAACCCATGGGAGTCAAGTCGGGCCGTTAGGCGGGTGTTCGTACAACTCAAACCATAGCAAGCTGATTTCTAACTGCGTTGAAGCTGCTCTACGGTCCGGTCATTATCCTGATGTAGCATTACGCGCTCAAGATCCATGTGTAGTCGCTTTTCTCGTATCTCATCCGTAGTGTGCTTCTGTCCAAAAAATCGTCACCTTCGGCATCGTTGCGGCTGAGAAACATCTGAGAGCATCAAACTCGGTTCTTCTTTTCCTTGTCCATGAACAACATCGGCACCCAGCGTGCTCTAATGTTAGACATACCAAGTTCATCTGTTAATATTTCATGTACGGTAGAGCACGAAATACCAATTTTATCAGGCATATATCTTACCGTTGTACAGGAATGCGAGACTGAACTTCTTGTCATATTTTCCCGTTGATTTAATCATTTTAAGAGTTTTTGTCGGCGATTTACCTAGAGTAACATAATATTTTTACAACATTTTGCAAGTCAACGTCACTGGTCGACGTCATTTCTTTTTAGTTCGCATTTCCGCTCTCTGTAGACTAAATACTGTAAATTCTGTTCAAAGGGTTACAATGTTTTGAAATTTTGAGTAACTAACGTCATGACGTCATGTAACAATCAGACCCTTTTCGTACTTTTCTAGCGTCGACAGAATTGAGAGAAATCACGTTTGCTTCATTAGAATAAAGTTTAAAAAATTACAACTTTCGAGCTGCTCCGGGTCCCCGTTACTGCGTTGCTACGGTAACCTGTATGTTCGGTAAACATTATTTGTTTCATTTCTCTCTTAGAAAATAGTTTAGAAATAAGATGAGGTACTTACATACCAAATTTCAAATTGATCAAATGAAGCTAACCAGAGATATAATAAAATTCTACGAACTTTCCGAACAACCCTCGTAGGTTGTTGTAGCAACCCATTTTGATGATAATACGTAGTTGGCCCCTGTATCTTGTAGACTACACTCAACTCATTACCAATGAACTTACTAGTATTATGTGTATGACGTTTCATCTAATGATCTGTAACTATTTACTAACAAAGTTGACCCTTTAGTCCTCTACTCCATTGCCTGAATGTTTCCAGTTTTGAAGACAGGTGACTATTTAACCCTTTACCCCATAGCCTGTTTTTAGTTTTGAAGACATGTGACCACTTAAAGCAGGTTGAAAGTAAAGCAGAATGTGCCTTAAGGCACATTCTGCTTTATTTTCAGCCTGCTTTTAGTTATCATCTGATAGGATTTAAAAAAAAATTCTCATGGCTCATTTTCAAGACTGTATAAATTGGAACTATTTTCTTCAGTGGATGAATAAATCAAATGTGCTAAAAGGCGCTTCTATGAGGGAAAGGGTTAAAGCAGGTTGAAGTTAAAGCAGAATGCAGGCATAGACTGCTGTAAGCTACCATCTGCTACTGGATTTAGAACATATTTCTTATGATACATGTCCATGGCTGTATAAATGGGAACTTTTTTCTTCAGCGGAGGAATAAGTTAAATCTGCTAAAAGGCGTTTCTATGGTGGAAAGAGTTAAGATAAATGGATGGCCAAAGCCGTTGAACAGCTACAAATGTATATACTAAACTCAATTGTTTGGGAGCAGTATTATAATAAGGCATTACTTTGTAGGTATAGGATAAAGTCATTCTTGAGCAAATGGGCAAACTAATTGCTTTTACCTTTACAAATGCCAGCTTGCATATCAAAATTGTTGGAAATGTTAACATCTACTTTCTCATGACCAAAGGTAGTTTTAAGAACAGTAATGCCCATGACTGTGTCAGTGGTCAAATCTGATGGTAGTTGACCACAATAACTCTCTGGATCACTTGTCTCATAGATAGTGTCCATCACAATATCATCTTCCCCTTCACGATACCACACCTGCAACATAAATATGTAAACATTATACACTTCAAACTTGATACTTCCTAATGGCTTAAGGTAACGACGGGGTTTAACTCCTTCGCTGCCTAACCCCAAGCCTGACACGGGGTGCATCGCTGTTCCTCTGTGCTATACCCCGAACCTGGCTCGGGGTTTTTACGTACTGTTTTGTAATTGCTATATGAGAGTCTTTGGTGTAAGGGAAGCAACTCTTCTGGTTAGTTTTCATTGAAAATCAATTAGATTGACTTCCCTTACCTAAATATGTCGTGTTTTAGGGCCCGTTCGATTCACTGTCCGGAACACGTTCCAAACTGTTCCAGAACAGCTTTCAATCGAACGCAATTTTTCTATTCAGAACAGGAAGTTGAAAAATCAAAATGGCGTCAAAATAAAATAATGATTGCAGTTAACCCAAAGCTGTTATTGTTTTTCTTGCTATCCCGTCCAGAGAATAGTTTTGAATCAAAGAGCAGCACTTGATTAGTACCACTGGCTAAATTAATTAAAATAATCACCATTTTCATCCTCATTATACTGAAGAACACTTGTGCACCAGTCAAATTGTAGCGCCTATGTAGCCACGTCTGTGTCGGAGCACAGGAACTTGACACATTTATTTTTGTAAAATAATGTTTATTTTTACTATATCATATAAAAATTGGTATAATCAACAAGAAACCCAAGTATAAAAATTTGATCGAAATATTTCATGTACTTGTGCATCGGGGTTGGTGTCAGATAAGGTTTTGATGCAATTGTTGAAATTCCATTTACTGTAACCAATTTTACCCAAAATATTACTATGCAGGACAGGGCTGATACATTTAACTGACTGTGCACATTTGTGCTTGAATGTTGCTTCAGGAGTGGTGAAAAATACTCCAAAGCAACATTTATAAAATCTGGCGTCGCATTTTGCTCCGATTGCCGCCATGTTGATGACGTCACTGTTCCGACTGCACCACCTCCAAAAACAGAACAGTTGGAACATGTCCAGAACACTGTTCCACTGCATTCGATTGGTGTTCCGTCTGTCCGGAACAGTCGGAACAGTGAATCGAAGGGGCCCTTAGAGAGTGTAATGGAAAATGAAAGTGTAAACAATTAATTTCTGACATGGCTACCTGTTCTGGAAAGCATGCACCGCCATTTTCGCTTGAACAAGAAGTGTCATAAGTGGAAAATGATTCTGATAATGTTTATGAACCTGCTCAAAAGCAACAAAAAGGAACAGGTTAGAAATGTTGCTAGTTGCATTTTATATGCAGTTTGTTACGGTTATTTGTGCTTTTTTGCATGTCATTTATCTAAATTAGACTCTCGAAATGTAAACAAATGTTGAATTTTTACCCTTTTTTTTTTTACAGTTTGTGTATAAAAAAATGTTAAAAAACAGTATTTATACTAGATATCTCAGTCAAAGTTTCAGGAAATGTCAATATAGGTGTTTTTGAGGAGCAGGTGAAATTTGGTGCATATTGGATACTTATATTTAAGTTATGACATTTTTTATGTAGCCAAGTAGCTCTTGCAATATTACGTAATGGTAGTTCCCGGCACATAGCGTGAACATGTATAGGGCAGTGAAGGGGTTAAATACTGCAAGCAGATTTTTCTAATTCATTTTCATTTATAATTTATTCCCCCACTTTATAGTTTCAAATAGGTGAACAAAATAATATGGCTATGAAGGAGATAAATATAATATGTCCTTGTTTCTTCAACACATTGCTGCTGATCACTGCCTTAACCCAGTAATCCATAAATACACTTCTTATGCCTTAAAGCAGACTGGAAGTAAAGCACAATGTTCCTTAAGGCACATTCTGCTTTACTTAGCATGTTCATCTTTCGATTTCATAGAAGAGCATTTCATCTCTTTGAAGTTCTGTTTTGAGTGTTGTTGTGGGTTCAAAGGTCACGGCCTAGCCAATCCAATTTTTTGCATTGAACGCTCTACCACACTCCAGACATGACAGACCAAATGGAACAGCCACTGATGCCTCTCTCACTTTACCTTGAACACTCTTCTGTTGCTTTACTTACAACCTGCTTTAAGTGGTCACATATGTCTTCAACAAGAGTTGTCAGAGAAACATCAAAGCTCGCCACCTGCACCTTAACTCTTTCCTCCCTAAAACTTCAAAAGGACAATCCCAGTTTCCATTTTAGTCTAGTCCATTTATGACTTTTAAGGGTTGTTTTTGTCAATGTTTTGCATTATGACAAACAGTGAATACCCAGATCAGAGGGCTCCGTAAGGAGCCCTCTGATCTTGGTATTCACTGTTTGCATAGGACAAGTGCACTTTTCAAATGTATACTGTTTGAAAAGGATGCCTATATGCGGAACAAGGGTTCAAAGGGTTAAGAAACTTAGAAGCACACTCAAGGTCACCGAGGTTAACCTTTTTGCCTGCATGGTAAGGTCTTGTCCATATACACATGAAAATCAAATATGAAAGTAACACCTCAAGGGACATAGGAATTATAAGCGTTTTTGAAACCTACACATATTTCGAAACCTTAACCCGGGGCCTAAGTTCAAGGTACATGTAAATGGGTTAATTGTTTTTGCATGTATGGAATGGTCTTGTCCATATACAAATGCATGCCAAATATGAAAGAAATATCTCAATGGATATATGAGTTATAGAAATTTTGAGAAACCTAAACGCAGATTTTGAAACCTAAATGCGGGTCCTAAGTTCGAGGTCACTGGGGTCAAACTTTTTGCATGCAAGGAAAGATCTTGTCCATATACACATGCACACTGAATATGAAAGGAATATCTCAATGGACATAGGGAGTTATAGAAATTTTGAGAAACCAAAACGCAGATTTCGAAATCTAAACGTGGGTCCTAAGTTCAAGGTCACTGGGGTCAAACTTTTTGCATGCAAGGAAAGATCTTGTCCATATACACATGCACACTGAATATGAAAGGAATATCTCAATGGATAGGAGTTATAGAAATTTTGAGAAACCTAAACACAAATTTCGAAACCTAAACGTGGGTCCTAAGTTCAAGGTCAAGGTCACAGGGGTCCAAATTTTCTGTGCATGGAAAAAATATCCATATCCACAAACATACCATTTATGAAAGCAATACCTCAAGGGACATAGAAGTTATGGTCATTTTTCGAAATTTAAACACAGATTTCGAAACCTAAACGTGGGCCCTAAGTTCAAGGTCAAGGGGTCCAAATTTTTCTTTGCATGGAAAGGTCTTGTCAATATACACACACATACCAACTATGAAAGCAATACCTCAAGGGATTAAAGGCATTTTTAGAAATCTAAACACAGATTTCGAAACCTAAACGCAGGCCCTAAGTTTAAGGTCAAGGTCACAGGGGTCCAAATTTTTCTGTGCATGGAAAGGTCTTGAACACATACCAACTATGAAAGCATTACCTCAAGGGACATAGAAGTTATAGACATTTTCTTAAAATTGTGTACGCGGTTCACAATGACGCCGACGACTACACCGGGGGTATTGCAATAGCTCGTCTTGTACTTCGTACAGGTGAGCTAAAAATAGAAACAGTATATTTTACCTTTAGTTTTGCGTTTTCCACTTTATTAATATCAAATGAGAACATAATAGCTCCTCCAGGATTAGAAAACACAGGACTGGATATTGTTGAGTGTGCCCCTGAAAAACATAATTGTAAATAATTTACAGTCAGACATGTACTTGTATTAACCCTTAACAACATGGCTTGTTTCTAGATTTGAAGCCAGGTGGTCACTTAAAGCAAGTTGAAAGTAAAGCAGAATGTGCCTTGTGCTTAATTTTCATTCTGCTGTTAAGCTACCATCTTCTAGAATATAGACAAGAGGGTCATGGCCCTAAATACGCTCACCTGAGGACATTGTACTTAAGTTGACTGGGCAAGACAACATTTTAATATAACTATAAATGGAGTTATCTTCCGGACAAGAAAACATGACAAAGTGAATTTTGTTGTCAAGCTTATGACCCTTATCCATGACACATCCTCTTATCAAGCTATTTCCATTACCTGTACATGTATATGATATTTATTTCACTAGCGTCAGCAGAACTTGATTTATTTTCCTTACAATAAAATATGACAAAGGGGAAAAACAAAACATTGCTGCCCTTGTGCATGGCATTTTCTCTCATCAATTTCATTACAATAGCATCAGTAGAACTGGAGATGTCTTCTGGACAAGAAAATATCACAAAGGGAAATAACTCCAAAAATAATGATGTCATAGTTATGGCCCTTGCAAATGGCACTTCCTCTCATTAGGCTCTTTCCAAATATGCAATTTCATTTTAACCCCTTACCCCATAGCCTGTTTCTAGTTTTGAAAATAGGTGGCCACCTAAAGCAGGTTGAAAGTAAAGCAGAATGCGCCTTAAGGCACACTCTGCTTTACTTTCAAACTGCTTTAAGCTACCATCTACTAGGATATAGAAACTTATTTCTTATCACTGTATAAAGTTGAATTATTTTCTTCAGTGGAGGAATAAATTAAAGGCGTAAAATGCATATTTATGGGGTAGTAGGTTAACAAACATCAGTGTTTATAGGGGAATGGGTTAACTAGCCTCAGCAGAATTGGAATGATCTCCTGGACAAGAAAAAATGACATACAGATAATTCTGACAATACCAATATTAAAGATATGTATAAATATGGGATAAAACATAATAACATAACTGTCAGAGGATCACTTCCTGATCCTGTTTCTGTAAGTATGAAGCACATTGAACCATTTCTAAACTATAGCAGACAACATGTGCAGCAGACACCATCAGTTCTGTTAATCAGTTACTGAGGTCAAATATTATGCAATAGCTGGGGCTGCATCTAGTAGCTGCTGGCATACCCTTATTATACTGAAATGATGTCTGCTTAAAACCTACTGTATGTGAAAAATGTACAAAAAATCAATTAAGAAAATGTAAAGTACGTAAATGAGTGGCAAATAGTTTGGATCTAGATTAGATGCAGCATTATGTTGCGTCTGATCTGGATCCAAACTGTTTGCAAATATTGGCTATTTTTCTGTTTGCAAATATTGGCTATAAGTTTTCATTGAAAAAAATCTATTTTTAGCTCCTGTGACCTAGTTATGCAACGGACCAGAACACTTTGAAAAATATTGGTATAGGACATCTAGAAGTGTCACCATGCCAAATATCAAAGCTCTGGCCACATTAGTTTCAGAGAAGAAGACATTTGAAAATTTCACTATATAACTCTATGTAAAACTGTGACCCCCGGGCGGGGCCAATTTTGACCCCAGGGGCATAATTTGAGCAAACTTGATAGAGGACCTGTAGGTGATGCTATGTGCCAAATATCTAAGCTCTGGCCCTTGTAGTTTCAGACAAGAAGATTTTTTTTAAGATTTCCTTATTTTTTCACTTTGGTTGCCATGGCAACCAGAGTTCTAAATTGTTTTTAATTATTTGAATAAATTTGAAAGAGCTTGACCCAAGGAACATTCCTGTAAAGTTTGGTTGAAATCTGTCAAGCGGTATAGGAGGAGATGTCCTTTGAAGCAATTGTTAACGACGACGGACGACGGACGACGACGGACACTGAGCCATCCCAATAGCTCACCTCGAGCCTTTAGCTCAGGTGAGCTAAAAATGCAAATGTATTGTTATTCATATCTATTCATGACTGTAAAAATTGGATTTTATTCCTTCATTGGATGAATAAAATAATTTGATTTGATTTGAAATTAAAGGTGTAAAAAGTTGTATTTATTGAGTAATGGGTTAATATAATCAGATGGACAAAGCAACAGTGGATAAGAAACCATTGCATACAGCTATTGCCACTTCTATGGGGGAAAGGGTTAATATAATCAGATGGACAAAGCAACAGTGGATAAGAAACCATTGCATACAGCTATTGCCACTTCGATGGGGGTAAGGGTTAATATAATCAGATGGACATAGCAACAGTGGATAAGAAACCATTGCATACAGCTATTGCCACTTCGATGGGGGAAAGGGTTAATATAATCAGATGGACAAAGCAACAGTGGATAGATAAGAAACCATTGCATACAGCTATTGCCACTTCGATGGGGGAAAGGGTTAATATAATCAGATGGACAAAGCAACAGTGGATAGATAAGAAACCATTGCATACAGCTATTGCCACTTCGATGGGGGAAAGGGTTAATATAATCAGATGGACAAAGCAACAGTGGATAGATAAGAAACCATTGCATACAGCTATTGCCACTTCGATGGGGGAAAGGGTTAATATAATCAGATGGACAAAGCAACAGTGGATAGATAAGAAACCATTGCATACAGCTATTGCCACTTCTATGGGGGAAAGGGTTAATATAATCAGATGGACAAAGCAACAGTGGATAGATAAGAAACCATTGCATACAGCTATTGCCACTTCTATGGGGGAAAGGGTTAATATAATCAGATGGAAAAAGCAACAGTGGATAGATAAGAAACCATTGCATACAGCTATTGCCACTTCTATGGGGGAAAGGGTTAATATAATCAGATGGACAAAGCAACAGTGGATAGATAAGAAACCATTGCATACAGCTATTGCCACTTCGATGGGGGAAAGGGTTAATATAATCAGATGGACAAAGCAACAGTGGATAGATAAGAAACCATTGCATACAGCTATTGCCACTTCGATGGGGGAAAGGGTTAATATAATCAGATGGACAAAGCAACAGTGGATAGATAAGAAACCGTTGCATACAGTTATTGCCACTTCGATGGGGGAAAGGGTTAATATAATCAGATGGACAAAGCAATAGTGGATAAGAAACCATTGCATACAGCTATTGCCACTTCGATGGGGGGAAAGGGTTAATAAAATCAGATGGACATAGCAACAGTGGATAGGAAACCATTGCATACAGCTATTGCCACTTCTATGGGGGAAAGGGTTAATATAATCAGATGGACATAGCAACAGTGGATAAGAAACCATTGCATACAGCTATTGCCACTTCTATGGGGGAAAGGGTTAATATAATCAGATGGACAAAGCAACAGTGGATAGATAAGAAACCATTGCATACAGCTATTGCCACTTCGATGGGGGAAAGGGTTAATATAATCAGATGGACAAAGCAACAGTGGATAGATAAGAAACCATTGCATACAGCTATTGCCACTTTGATGGGGGAAAGGGTTAATATAATCAGATGGACAAAGCAACAGTGGATAGGAAACCATTGCATACAGCTACTGCCACTTCGATTGGGGAAAGGGTTAATATAATCAGATGGACAAAGCAACAGTGGATAGATAAGAAACCATTGCATACAGCTATTGCCACTTCGATGGGGGAAAGGGTTAATATAATCAGATGGACAAAGCAACAGTGGATAAGAAACCATTGCATACAGCTATTGCCACTTCGATGGGGGAAAGGGTTAATATAATCAGATGGACAAAGCAACAGTGGATAGGAAACCATTGCATACAGCTATTGCCACTTCGATGGGGGAAAGGGTTAATATAATCAGATGGACAAAGCAACAGTGGATAGGAAACCATTGCATACAGTTATTGCCACTTCGATGGGGGAAAGGGTTAATATAATCAGATGGACAAAGCAAAAGTGGATAGGAAACCATTGCATACAGCTATTGCCACTTCGATGGGGGAAAGGGTTAATATAATCAGATGGACAAAGCAACAGTGGATAGGAAACCATTGCATACAGCTATTGCCACTTTGATGGGGGAAAGGGTTAATATAATCAGATGGACATAGCAACAGTGGATAGGAAACCATGGCATACAGCTGTTACCGTTTGTAAAATATCAAAATTTCACAAACCCATGACAGCTCGTCATTGGTTGAAGATGACTGGATTCTGGAAATGCTCATGCCTATAACATAGAATAATATCAAGGGTCTACATAAGAGGGAGTTCCACGAGTAATATTCTTTATTTGACCTCTAACTTGACCTGAGAAATCCCAAATACAATCCAAAAATAGTTATTGACCAGAAACGCTCTGTTTGACACTGCCAATCTCAATAAAATAACCTGATTTTTTTATCTAAACCTATTAAATTAAACATTTGAAAACTTCTGTCGGAGCTTTCTGCTTGACTTTCAACTTGCTTTAAGCAGTCACTTGGTAATTTGCACGTATTAAGCTGACATTTGCCCACAGTGATATCCAGTCTATCTCAATGAGTGGTCACTTAACCCATAAATATGCCTTTTACTCCTGTACTTTGTTCCATCACCAGAGAAAACAGTTCAATATTATACAGTTATGAATATGTATCATCAGAAATATTTATTATATACTAGTAGATGATAGCCTAAAGCAAGCTTAAAGCAAAGCAGAATGAACCTTAACCCTTTCCCTTATGCGCGCGTGTCAGCGCGTGTTTCATTATTCCCTTATGAGCCCGTAAAAGCGCGAGTTTATCTATTCCCTGATAAGCGTGGCTTTCCGCTGCTTATCAATTACCTGATGACAGCGGGTTAGAGCGAAACCACTATTTAGCGGCTAAAATCTCATTCTTCTACTGAAAATTCACTGTCCGGGTGTCTACACATTTAAAGTGTGTTCAAATATCTTCCGAAATCCCAAATCAAATTATAGGGTTGCTACACAAAGAATTGCATAAAAAGAGGCTTAGGTCATTAGGTGTGACCTATTGTTGATCGGTGATCTCCGTAAGACGTGCATATGATACTGCACGCACTACTCGTCACTTTTCGGAAAGTACGATCTATGCCAACTTATGAAATATGCAGATAAGTTATCACACGAAAGTTTCTAACTGTTCCTGAGGTCAACATCTAAATACATGTATAGTTTACCAATGGAGTCACGGAATTCCATAGAGCACGCTCCACATGCATGCTATCTACAAAAATATCACAGGGGGATGCCGCTTGACCGTTGCGTCACACACCGGATGCAGGGGTAATAAAGTTTCGGCTCAGGAATAAATAAAGCTTCGGCTCATAAAAAGTAAGTATAATCCTAGGCGGTAGACAGAAATATCAATCAACTAATAAACCAATCAAGCAAATCACATCTGCAGGTCTATGACACATTTTTACTGTCCCATCTCGCAACTCGGATTCTCATCTAGATCCAAACTGTAAAAATGAAACGAAAAACTCAGCTGTGAATCATTTTGAATCCTGATGAGAACCAAGCTTCTCGGCGTCTCATCTACATCAAACGTGTGTAAAACTAGAAAGAAAGTAAAAATTGAATAATGCAAAGGTGTCAAACAGTTTGGATCCTGATGCAGTGCAGATCTACACGGTGTCTGATCAAAATTCAAACTGATTGCGTAGGAATTCACGTGAGAAAAAAATCTAATAGATATCAAACAGTTACGACGCCGAGTCACTCAACATTGTGATCGGGATCCAAACTGTCTGAATTTATATCAAAGGAATATTACTTCATAAAATGTAAATCTGTTTAGATTTTGATCAGATGGCGAGCTACTCGGCGTCTCAACTTCATCCAAATTGCTTTTGTAAAACTATAATAAAAGATAATTGAATGTATTCTAAGATGTCAAACAGTTTGGATCCTGATGCAGTGCCTATCTACACGGCGTCTGATCAAAATTCAAACTGATTGCGTAGGAATTCACGTAAAAAATGTTTTCTAATAGATATCAAACTGTTACGACGCCGAGTCATTCAACATTGTGATCGGGATCCAAACTGTCTGAATTTATATCAAAGGAATATTTAATTCATAAAATGCAAATCAGACCTGAGCTATATCATTGCTTTTATACAGATCAGACTCCGAGTTACTGAAAATCTGAGCTGTATTAATGCTTAGATCCAGATCGGACCCCGAGTTACTCGGCTTCTAATCTGGATCTTAGTTGTTTTGAAATGCTATTCTATTTTATTCTATTGTAGACAGCAGGTAAATCGTTACTCCATGCGGTATATATACTTACCATAGTAACATAAATCTAAGTAAAAATATATTGGAAATATATTGACTTGTATCGTTTTCACCCAATTGCATGCTACTTATTCAAACTTAAAATTGTATGAAAAATACACCGTTAGAAAGGACATTTAATTGTCTACAAACTTTACATTTACACTGTTATGATTTTGTGAAGCAAAAAAGCAGTTATAAGAGCTTGAAAATAGCAGGTACAATAAATCTAAGTGTCAATAATAACGAGAGCACCGCAAACGGGTGCTGGACGCTCGACTTTCATATACTTGAGACGGCTATATTTTTCAAACTTAAAGAATGTGTATGGGTGTTTAATGCCCTATTGATCATAGAAGTTTGTAAGCAACAACAACTTAAACATACTTGGACAGTCTACATTCCACTTAAAGTAAACTATAAGTCAAAAGAAGGACAATATCTTTGCCTGCTTTACCTGCCTTGTTGTAATGCGTTGCCCTTTTGAAACTAAACAAGTATTCAAATATATTGGAAGTTTGAAATTAATAACTTTCTACGGTTACTGAATAATTTCATATACAAACTCTTAGTCAAACAAGGGCAATAACTCTGCAATGACAAATCCCATGGTTATCTGCTGTGTTGAAAGGTGATGCCCTTTTGAAACTGAACAAGCATTAAAAGTTTCAAGTTAATACCTATGGTAATTATTGAGAAATTTAAATTTACAACTTTTATGTAAATAAAAACAAGGACAATAACTCTGGAATGGCAAATCCCCGGTCACCTTTCTTGTTTGAATGAGTTGCCTTTTTGTTATAACACAAGTATTTAAAGTTTCAAGTTAAAACCTTTGACAGTTATTAAGATATTTCAATTTACAAGTTTTAAGTAAATAAATCAAGGGCAATTACTCTGGAATCACAAATCACAGAGTAACCTACCTTGTTGTAATGAGTTGTCCTTTTGATACTTAACAGGTATTTAAAGTTTCAAGTTAATATCTTTCATAGTTATTTAGATATGTTAATTTACAATTTTTAAGTAAAATAAAACATGGGCAATAACTCTGAATTGACAAATCCCTGGATTACCTGCCTTGTTGTAATGAGTTGCCCTTTTGGTACTAAACCAGTATTCAAAGTTTCAAATGGATACCTTTGATAGTTATTGAGATATGTTAATTTATATTTTTTAAGTAAATAAAACAGGGGCAATAACTCTGAAATGGCAAATCCTAGGGTTACCTGCCTTGTTGTAATGAGTTGCTCTTTTGATACTTAATAACTATTCAAAGTTTCAAATGGATACCCCTGATAGTTATTGAGATATGTTAATTTATAATATTTAAGTAAATAAAACAAGGGCAATAACTCTGAAATGACAAATCACAGGGTTACCTGTCTTGTTGTAATGAGTTGCCCTTTTGATACTTAACAACTATTCAAGGTTTCAAATGGATACCTTTGATAGTTATTGAGATATGTTAATTTATAAGTTTTAAGTAAATAAAATAGGGGCAATAACTCTGAATTGACAAATCCCAGGGTTACCTGCCTTGTTGTAATGAGTTGCCCTTTTGATACTAAACAACTATTTCAAGTTTCAAATGGATACCTTTGATAGTTATTGAGATATGTTAATTTATAATTTTTAAGTAAATAAAACAAGGGCAATAACTCTGAAATGACAAATCCCAGGGTTACCTGTCTTGTTGTAATGAGTTGCCCTTTTAATACTGAACAACTATTCTAAGTTTCAAATGGATACCTTTGATAGTTATTGAGAAATGGAATCTTACAAAAAACTTAAGCAAAAAACTTAACCGACGCTGACGCAGACGCTGACGCAGACGCAGACGCTGACGCAGACGCAGACGACAGGGTGACGACAATAGCTCGACTTTTTGAAAAAGTCGAGCTAAAAAGGATTGGAAATATATTGACTTGTATCGTTTTAACCCAGTGACATTCTACTTATTCATATTTCAAATTGTATAAGAATTATACCGTTAGAAAGGGAATTAAATTTTCTCCAAAATTGACATTTACACTACTATGCAATATTTAAGCAAAAAGGCATTTAATAGGGATTGAAAATGACAGGTGTCAAATTTTCCAATATTTCCAATTAGGCGTATTGCACGTGGTGAGAGTCACAGTGTACTCTTATCAGACAAATACTGGCTATAGAGAGCCAAATATCTCTTATCTATATCCCTGACAGATACACCTATTGGGGTTATTGATATGAGGTAAAGGGTTAAGGCACATTCTGCTTTATTTCAAACTACTTTAAAAGCCATGCCGTCGACGGCACATATACAAGAATAATTAGAGAAGTGAAGCAAGTTAATTGGTCATTGCATACAACAAACACAGAGCTCTACGGTAAAACTCCACCCATTTCATCAAAAATCCGAGAAAGAAGACCACGTTTCTTTGGCCATAGTTTCCGTCACCCAGAATTGCCAGTAAGCCAGCTAGTGTTATGGACACCAAAACATTGGACAAGGACAATTGGTAGACCCCGGCTCACCTATATAGATATTCTAAGCCAGGACACAGGACTGCAACTAAATGATCTGCCTACAGCTATGAATGATAGGAACATATGGAAAAGCATCATCCGCCATACTCTGGTGATTTAAGCAAGTAAGCAAGTTAAAAGCCATCACCTATCTTCCAAACTAGGTTAACAAGAGGGCTTTGAAGGCCCTGATATCGCTCTGTTGTAAAGAAGCCTGATAGCTTTACCTTTGAGTTTCAACAGTTTTAATATAAATCCATTCAAATTTGTAGTACAGCATGTAAACAATTTTGGAATACAACCTCATAATTCTAGTATAGTAGAGTACATCAAAAGCAGATCACTAGAGCCTTAACAATACTGAAATGAAGATTTTTCTAGCATTTCAAAGTATATCAAAGGCAGGTAACTATTGCCACAATTATTAGATTTCAACAATACATGTAATTACGCTCCTTCAAGAACATATAGCTATATACTTTGTGTGCAAGTATAATCAAAATCCATTGAAAACTGTAGTTGCAAGTGTGTACACGCTGTTAAATATGGCATTTTCAGCAAATCAAGGGCAGATAACACTTTCCCTATTGCTCCGATTTCAACATAACTCGAACTTATTTGAAATCTTATGGTCTTATACAATACAACCTGAGCAAGTTTGAGAAAGATTGGATAAAAATTGTGGCTTCTAGAGTGTAAACACTTTTAAATATGGCATTTTCAGCAATTCAAATGCACGTATTTCGGATATTGTGAGACAGCTTGACTATTTCGAGACGGGAAAATCCCAGGTTGCTAAGCGACTGCGAGACAGGTTACCGGAAGATGTTCTAACGGAAGTGGAGAAACTTACCACGCATACGCAATTGCGAGAGCACGAAGATGGTAAACAACGACAGATCAAGAAATTTGAGAATTTAAAGGAAAAACAGGGTAAGCCAACAGTTTCATCTGATAGTTCGGTTACGGATAAGTGGGTAAAGAATGTGTCCGAGAGACAGTTGACTGATAACGAGCTGTCAGTTCTTAAAAGGGGTCCAAACTTCGCTGTTTCCCCAGACAAGGTACCTGTTGTTGATGTGATAACCGCTACCGAGTCTGCGTGTAGAAACCTTCAAAAAAGTGAGGCAGATGAACTACGATCGGAGGTTGTGGGAATTCTGAAGAAAGGTAAGCAGCCTCCCTCAAACATTTCTAAGGATGAGAAACAAACATTGAGAGACTTGCAAATGGACAAATCCATAGTTATTCTCCCGGCAGACAAGGGTAGGTGTACTGTAGTGATGGACTATTCGGAGTACAAAGAGAAATGTAAGACCATGCTCAAAGACACTACAACTTACAAACAATTATCACGTGACCCCACCACCAAGTATAAGAAAGAATTAGCTGATTATATTAGGGAACTGAAAGACAATAAGGAGATTGATTTTGTGTTGAGCAGACAACTGTATCCTACCACTGATACCCCTCCCAAGTTTTATGGTTTACCTAAAGTACACAAGCCCAACATGCCCTTACGTCCTATTGTCAGTAGCATAGGGTCCATCACATACAGTAGTGCCAAATACCTGGCTATAGTGTTGTCACCATTAGTGGGCCAGACAGAACACCACATTAAGAACACCCCAGTGTTCACGATTGTGTGTAACTTTTACATGGAACATTTTGAATCACTAGCATTGACTACAGCACCGCACCCACCAGGCTGGTGGTTCCGGTATGTTGACGACACACATACCAAACAAAAAAGGGAGTATGTGGATGAATTCACTGAACACATTCAATCAAATTGACCCTGACATCAAATTCACTATCGAGAAAGAAGACAAGAATTCTTTGGCATTCTTAGACACCAATACTATTAGGCAACAAGACGGTACAATTAAAACCACAGTATACCGCAAAGCAACTCACACAGACCAATACCTGGATTTTGACTCGGCACACCCGGAAGAGAACAAGCTAGGTGTTATTCGAACTTTACACCAGAGGGCAGAGACAGTTATCACAGATCAGAAGGACTTAGAAGCGGAAATAAAACATGTGAACAAGGCTTTGAGTACGTGCAAATACCCTAGATGGGCGATCAACAAGTTTACCAAGAAGTTGAAAGCCTAAAAGGATAAGGCCAAGAAACAGTCAACAGGAAAGAGGGAAACCAAGGGCAGCATTATATTACCCTACCTAAAAGGAAAAGGTGAGACCTTGAAAAGAGTGTTTAATAAGCATAAGGTCAATGTGTGCTTCAGACCCTACAAAACTCTGAGACAGTTATTGGTACATCCTAAAGACAAGTCTGATAAATTGGATGTATGTGGACCAATTTACCACATAAAGTGTGAAGGAAAGGACAAACACAAATGCGACAAGGATTACATCGGGGAGACGGAGAGAAATCTCAAGGCACGGTACATGGAACACAGAAGACCCAGCTCAAGTACTAGTGAGGTATCACGCCACATTAATCAGGACAATCAGGGACATATAGTATCCACCGAATCAGTGCATATATTAGACTGTGAGCCCGCCTGGTCAAGGAAGCGATTTATATCAGAGCACACAAGCCGACGCTAAACAAGGACGGGGGCCGCTACTACTTGCCACACATCTGGGACAATACATTAACATCGCTAACTACAGCCTTGAGCGATGTCAAGTCCCAGTGAAACATCAGTTGGTTGACAAAGCCTGCAGTACACGGGCGAAAGCTTCCAGGTTAGCTTTCAAATTATTTTTGTGTGTGAAATTTAAAAGTTTAAAACTAAACATTATGAACAATACCACACAGTTGAATTTCCACAAGAATCTATTTCAATCATATTCAAACTCATTCAAACTCTTAGGGTGATATACAATCTGAGCAAATTTGAGAAAGATTGGATAAAAATTGTGGTTTCTAGAGTGCAAACACTGTTAAATATGGCATTTTCAGCAATTCAAAGGTAGATAACTCTTGATCTATTTGTCCTATTTCAACCATAATCAAACCCATTCCAACTCTTATGGTATTATGCAATCTGGGCAAGTTTAAGAAAGATTGAATAAATATTGTGGCCTCTAGAGTGTAAACACTGTTAAATATGGCATTTTCAGCAATTCAAAGGTAGATAACTCTCGACCTATTAGTCAGATTTCCAATAAAATTAAACTCATTTGAATTATTATAGTAATAAACCATCTGAGCAAGTTTGAGAAGTATTGGATAAATATTGTGGTCTCTAGAGTGTAATCACTAAAATGGTTGACGACGCGCGACCGATGCCCGACATTCCAGGATTGCAAAAGCTCACCCTGAGCTTAGGTGAGCTAAAAAGCTTTGTTTTGTCAATATCTTTTACTTGGAAACATTGCTAATGCCATTCATCTGTACCACAAATCAGTCCCAGATCATTTAAAACAAAAGTCCCATTTGGAAGCAAATTTAAGTCCCAATTGGCAATGTTTCTTTAAATATGAATTTGCAGACCACCTAAAGGCCTAAAATTAATTGGTACACTTGCCTGAACAATGTTTTTAGTATATGATATGAATTTGGAATGTCAGAAATATCCAGTATTGACATTGTTGTTGTGATATAGTGCTCCTTCCTTACAATGGCCATAGAAACAATGATTCCCTCTTTAAAACAACGACTGCCACTATTCCCCCAACAAGACAGTTAGTCTAAAACTTTTCATGACTCATGCATTTCTCAAAGCCACATACTGGACATTGTGATTGATAAACATAATGACAAGTAACAAACAGCTTGAATCCAGATCAGATGTAGACGTATCCATTTTGATCCAGATTAGGAATGGCATTCACTGTAATTGTATATTGTACAAACACAAACCTCTTGGGCTGTTTTGGTCTGCTACAGTGAACTCAGTGAATATCTCTTCTGGGCCTTCTACAGACTCGGCTGCAAATAAAAACACAGTACAGTAGAACCTCTCTATTACAACCACTAAAAAGAAGGCTAATTGTCTGTACATGTATAAAAGACAGGTGACAGCTTAAAGCAATGTGAAAATGAAACAGAAAGCTCCTATAGGAGCTTTCTGTTTCACTTTCACATTGCTTTAAGCAGCCACCTGTCTTAAAAGACTTATATTTGACACAAAATAGTGGTCATAATAGAGAGGTTCTACTGTACAATCTCTCTCGAGAGACCAACAGGTAAAGAATACAAGAGCCCCATGGGGCATATTTCGCTCACCTGAGAATCACTGACAAAATGGAGATCATGACTTATGTCCAGGATGGGGTCATTTTTTATCTGAGGGGCATAATTTGAACAATCTTGATAGAGGCCCTGTAGATGATGCTATGTGCCAAATATCTAAGATCAGGGTACTAGGGTTTTAGACAAGAAGATTTTTATAAGTTTCCATTCAAAAATATTTTTTTTAGCTCCTGTGACCTACTGGAACCATTTGAACAAAATATGTAAAGGACATCTAGAAGTGTCACCATGATGAATATCAAAGCTCTGGCCATATTAGTTTCAGAGAAGAAGACGTTTGAAAATTTCACTATATAACTCTATGTAAAACTGTGACCCCCGGGGCGGGGCCAATTTTAACCCCAGGGACATAATTTGAACAAACTTGATAGAGGACCTGTAGATGATGCTATATGCCATATATCTAAGCTCTTGCCCTTGTAGTTTCAGACAAGAAGATTTTTTAAGTTTTCATTGAAAAAATCTATTTTTAGCTCCTGTGACCTAGTTATGCAACGGACCAAAACCATTTGAACAAAATATGTAAAGGACATCTAGAAGTGTCACCATGATGAATATCAAAGCTCTGGCCATATTAGTTTCAGAAGAAGAACTTTGAAAATTTCACTATATAACTCTATGTAAAACTGTGACCCCCGGGGCGGGGCCAATTTTGACCCCAGGGACATAATTTGAACAAACTTGATAGAGGACCTGTAGATGATGCTATGTGCCAAATATCTAAGTTCTTGCCCTTGTAGTTTCAGACAAGAAGATTTTTTAAGTTTTCATTGAAAAAATCTATTTTTAGCTCCTGTGACCTACATATTCAACTGACCGGAACCATTTGAACAAAAAATGTAAAGGACATCTAGAAGTGTCACCATGCCTAGTATCAATGCTCTAGCCATATTAGTTTCAGAGAAGAGAGAAGAAGACGTTTGAAGATTTCACTATATAACTCAATGTAAAACTGTGACCCCCGGGGCAGGGCCAATTTTGACCCCAGGGACATAATTTGAACAAACTTGATAGAGGACCTGTAGATGAAGCTGTGTGCCAAATATCTAAGCTCTGACCCTTGCAGTTTTTGACAAGAAGATTTTTTAAAGATTTCCTTATTTTTTCACTTTGGTTGCCATGGCAACCAGAGTTCTGCATTGTTTTTAATTCTTTGAACAAATTTGAAAGAGTTTGACCCAAGGAACATTTATGTAAAGTTTGGTTGAAATCTGTCAAGCGGTATATGATGAGATGTCATTTGAAGCAATTGTTAACGACGACGGACGACGGACAACGCAAGACGGACGACGGACACAGGGCCATCCCAATAGCTCACCTTGAGCCTTTGGCTCAGGTGAGCTAAAAATGGAATCTTAACCCTTCTCTTATGTCAGTAAAATATTATGATAATTCATGCAGGGCTCAAGATAAGGGAAAGAAAACTGAACAAACGAATCCAACATTTTCTAACTCATCTTAGCACCAAATCCTATGGTGAAGCTACTCATTAGAAGTGCACATGACTCTTCAAAATGATTTTAATGAGTACTAGCACCATAGGGTTTAAAGCAAAAATAAAGATTTTAGTTTTTCGAAATGGAGCCTTGATTCAATTGTAATGTAATAAAATTATCATTATAATAACATGGAGAAGAATTCATGTACGTTTTCAGTTGTATTCTAATCCATGTTTTAAAGTTTTTGACATTATGTCCTGTAATATTTGACACAATGCTTGTAATATTTTAAAATAAATACTGTTAAAAACCAACACTCCTGCTGAATAGTCATAGGACTGAAACTCTGCTCATTATGAACATTGGCTAAAAAAACAAGGAAGCATTTCCCAAGGAAAGCTTGAAAATTCATGTTGCATAGATCCTATTTGGAATAAGTGCTGATCAATATCCAAAAGATCCTTCAGGAGCTGTTTGATCTCGGTCTATACTGTTCTCAACTAGATCTATCACTAAAAGGTTATTCATACCCCCAACAACAGCTCTATTCCTGTCACATGTTCTGAACAAGGTTTTTCATTAATCAAGGTCAGAAGTCAAAGTGACCTGAAAGTGATATACAAGAAAGCTACTTTATTATATGCCTTCGAGTGATATCGAGCGTTTCCGCGTGTATTTGCAGAGTAAAATACAAGAGTCTGTATCAGCCACCTTGTATCAGCCACTTTGTATTTTACTCTGACCTCGTTTTCGATTTGACGTGACGTCATTTACGTACATGTACGAGTGCCGCGTTATTCTTTGTGACATACAAAAAATCTTGTTCTGCTTCAAATAACTAATAAATTTTGGATATAAAATTATTTAAACAACTACAGTAAAACTCTGATATAGTGAATTTCAGGGGACCACCAGATTTACTTCACTATAAGCATACTTCACTATATTGATATAGTGAAATAATTCGCTATAATTTTTCAACTCAAATATGGATTTATATACTTGTATATGTACAGTGCATAGATCTACATGTACATGTATGTGTAGCTGAATCTGTATTTAAGTGAAATACATGTTATACAACAGTAAATAATAACTATTCATTCATGTAAAGTAACTTTATATGTTTAGGCTAATTCAGTGTACAGTCTAACATGCCTTAGTGACCGTCTGTTTTAAGAGACTATCTGTCTTATGTGACCTTACTTGAGGCTCCCAACAGTTTTACTATATATTGAACCTGAATCAGAGACTACCTGTCTTATGTGACAAGTGACCATGAAATGTGACTCCCTTCAGCAATTATCACCCTGTATTTAAAGACTTTAAGATAGTG
Source organism: Gari tellinella (assembly GCA_922989275.2). Lineage (NCBI taxonomy): Eukaryota > Metazoa > Mollusca > Bivalvia > Cardiida > Psammobiidae > Gari > Gari tellinella. The sequence continues at coordinate 27,121,171 of OV277862.1, forward strand.
TTTTAACACTTTTTAGCACATGGTCAAACATGTATGGTTCAACAATTAGTTATTTGAGGTGTGACATTAACACATTTGAGTGTTTAAGTGTCATTGTAGGAAATAAATTGAAATGGATTTATATAATAGATCTCTATGATCTTGTTAAATGTATGTAAATTGTAAATACACGTATAATTTAACCCTAATCAATTATTAGATTATACAATTCTAATTAAATAAAAATGTACTTTAAACATCTTACTGTAACTTTTGTTTCTATAAAATTAATGAGCTACTTTTATTACTTTACTAAAATGTCTTCTGATTAGGTAATGTATCAAAGTATGCAAAAAACTTACATGCTGAACTAATTATGTCTCCAGGTTAGACTCCACTATAACGCAGGCATTTTATGCAATTTTAATCATTTCGGGACCTGAGATTTGATTCACTATAAACGAAACTGCACTATAACCAAATTCACTATAAACATCAAATTTTGTATAGGCTATAGAGGCTTTTCGCCGGGGAATCGATTTCGATTCACTATAACAAGAAATTCACTGTATCAGAGTTCACTATAACTGGGTTTTACTGTATTTAGTTGTTTCTGGTTTGTATTCAAGGCATATAATAAACACATCACCAGTTGGCAGTGCGCAACAGAGTGTTGCATTTAGCTCTCGACGTTTTTGGCGGAAACAACCGATCAGACTCGCGCCAAGGCGCTCGTCAGATCGGATATTTCCGCCAAAAACGTCTCGAGCTAAATACATCACTCTGTATCGCGCTGTCAACTGGTAATGTGTATGTACAACCTTTCTGCTTTACTTTCATCTTATTTATAGCAGTCAATGCCTTCAAATACCATTAGATAAAGGTGACTTGTTGCACTCAACATTTAATGGAGTAGATAGAGGAGCCCTTAACTCTTGCTGGTATTTTTTTTGAACTGCAACAATTATTGTCGTCTGCTACTATTCTAAAAATAGAATTTTGAAAAAAAGAAAATCCAAACACTGGGTCATAGTGCCAAACAGTTTTGATCCTGCTGAGACGCCACATCACACGGCGTCTCATCAGGATCCAAACTATTTGCAAAGGTAATCACTGTGGCACTTCTGACTAGTGGATATAGGGTATGAGAAAATTGTTTTCAACTCACGACATATAACTCCTGCATGTTCAGAAGGGAAACAGTCATGCATTCCCCATCCATTGTGTGCACAATCACGAATGTCAGCTTCATACCCAGTGCAGCCAAGCTCATCTAACCATATTTGACCAGTTTCAGCATTTCCATATGCGCTTTCAGCCAAAGCTCTTGCTCCCTCAGACCTAAATAAATGAATGATTAAGACATTTCTAATAACCAACACCTTTACTCCCTGACCCATCAGGCTTCAAATGGACAGTGCCAGGCAGCGTCTCCAAATAAGTCTAGTCCTATTTTCATTGTTTCATTTTTACTACACTGACCAATGAGTAAAACCAAATAAAAAGGACTTAAACCCTTTACTCAATAGACTGTTTCTAGTATTGAATATAGATGGCTACTGAAAGCAGGTTGAAAGTAAACTTTCAGCCTGCTTTAAGCTATCATCTGTTAGACATTGTTTCTTATGATACATATTCATGACTGTATAAATTGGCACTATTTTCTTCAGTGGAGGAACACTTTGTTATTTAAATGAGTACCTATAGAGTACCGTAATGGATTTATCAGTGACTTGAGTGTAACTAGGCTTAATAAACATATGAACCCAATTTAGAACTGAGGTGCAATACGCTTTACTCATTGAGGCGCACCAACATATCGTCAGTGTCGTTAGAAAAGGACGGTAATGCACAATTCCAACTTTTCAGGAGACACAAAAAACTGTTTTTCATGTCACTTGTTACATTGCATATATGACCTTTTTGACCGGTCATATATTGAATAACAGCTAAATTGCAGTTATTAAAATATATGATTTTGTATCATCTTTGTTGCATATTTCAAATGGTTGCATATTGCATTCAAATAGTTGAGATAATTGCTACTTACAGTTGAAGAGAGACTCTAAGGGTTTGTTATGATGTCGATGACACGACTTGTTTCACATCAGTATCCCGCGGTTTTTCATTGCATAATTATACAACCTTTCTGACAGGTTAAAAATTGGAACCAATCGAGGTACGAGATTTGTTCATGTGACTATATCTCAGCCTTTGTATTGGTTATCAATACCGATATTATCGCATTCGAAGCGGGAAAATATATGTATTCGAAAATAGGAAAAATCTATTTTTTGCAGAATCGTATATACATCCTTTTCAAACTTAACCGATGATATGAAGTTCTGTTACTGAAGGTGCAGTTGTTATTCCAGAACAGAGTTTTATGAAAAACCTTAACATTGACAGCAGAGGACAAGGTCAAGGTCACAAAACTGCTGTGCATCCTTGTGTACTAATTATACCTCATCCTCGTAAGAAGTTTCATGACCATAGGTACAGTCATTCTTTCAGAACAGACTTTATCCCCAAAACTTTAAGTTGACCGTATAGGTCAAGGTCAAAGTAACTAAACTACATTGCATCTTGTCCTAATCATTGAGGAACATCAGCATATAAAGTACATCAGTTATGCCAGAACAGACTCTGAACACAATACCCTAACATTGACCCTAGAGATCAAGGTCAAAGTAGTGCAAAGGGGTCTACACAGTTAGGTGCACTAGCATATGAAGTTCTATGACCGTAGATGCAGTCCTTTGTTCAGAACAGACTTTAAATGCAAAACCTTAAACATGATCCTTGAGGTCAAAGGTCTGTATCCAAACTGCAGTGCAACTTGGTCTACTCATTGAGGAGCCTTAATAATGACAGTAAGTATGCCATTTGTTCAGAACAGACTTTAACACAAAATCTTAATGTTAACCCTAAAGGTCAAGGTCACCCAAACTGCAATACATCATGGTCTACTCATTGAGGCAGTTTAGCATGATGAAGTTTCCTGACCCTGTGTACAAAAGTTATGCAAGAACAGACTTTAAAACAAAACCTTAACATTGACCCTAGAGGTCAAGGTAAAAGGTCAAGGTCACCCAAACTGCAATGCATCTTGTTCTACTCATTCAGACAATTCAGCATATAAGGTTTCCTGACCCTATGAACAGAAGTTACGCCAGAACAGACTTTATGGCAAACTTTCAATATTGACCCTAGAGGTAAAGGTCAAAGGTCAAGGTCACCAAACTGCAGTCCAAATTAGTCTACTCATTGAGGCACATCGGCATATAAAGTTCCATGAATGTAGGTGCAGTCATTTGATCAGAATAGACTAACACAATACCTTCATGCTGCCCTAGAGGTCAAGGTCAAAAATCAAGATCAAGGTCTACTCAATGAGGCGCCTCAGCATATGACTTTTATGCAAAAGCTGAACTTTAGCCTTGAGGTAAAGGCCAAAGGTTAAGGTCACTGAATTACAGCGCATCATAGTCTAATCATTAAAGTGCATATAAAAACGAAGTGTTTTGACCTTATGTGCAGTTATAGTTATGCCAGAACAGACCTTAATGCAAAACCTGAATGTGACCCTAGAGGTCAAGGTCAAAGATCAAGGTCACCAAACTGTAGTACAACACTGTCTACTTATTGAGGCGCATCAGCATATGAATTATCTTGACCATAGATGCAGCAGTTTACTCAGAACATACTATAATGCAAAACCTTAACCTTGAACCTAGAAGGCAGTGTCAACGGTCAAGATCACCAAACTACAGTGCATCATTGTCTACTAACTGAGGTGCATCAGCATATGAAGTTCCATGACCCAATGTGCAGTAGTTATGCCAGAACAGACTTTAACACAAAACCTGAGCGTTGACCCTAGATCAAGGCCAAAGGTCAAGGTCACTAAACTGCAGTGCAGCATGGCCTACTGACATTGAGGTGCATCAGCATCTGAAGTTTCGTGACTGAAGGTGCAGTCTTTTGTTCAGAACAGACTTTCAATCCTGAAAAGACTTGAACACAAAACCTTAATGTTGACCCCAGAGGTCAAGGTAAAAAGTCATGGTCACCCAACTAGGTTTTAAAATGATGTGCTCATTAAGGTGTATCTATGGTTCAAGTTTCATAGACCTAGCCTTCATATTTTATTATCTCTTCTAGACGCCGGGGATAAAGCATAAACCCCTCTCACTTTGTTGAGGTGAGATAAAAATGGTTAAATCAACCGTTAGAAGCGTTTGATAGCCCCTGCTAGTTACCTCAGTCATTATGTATTTAATTTAAGTGTGTACTAGGGAACAGCACGTAGTGAACTATAAATTTCGACCAAGCTAAATATCTAGGACATCGACAAAAAGTTAAAACAGTATTAAATTTTGAATCTATTTACCTAGGATTTTGCTTAAGAATTTTTTCTTCACTTCAGCATCGATTATGGATTTTATTAGACAATTAATCAATTTCTGCAGGTATATGATTTGACGTTGACTAAAAAATTAAATGGAACAGTATATACTAGGCATAACTCTTGAAATATTCAAAGCTGTCACTAAGATAGGTCAAATGATACTGAACACAAGAGTGGATTTTAAAACAGATTGTAGTGTAGATGATAGAGATATAGTCAGTACAAGTTTTTTTGCCTAAAAACTTCAACATGACAATACTGCGGACACGGACACCAGGGTGAGTACAATTAACAGCATTATAGTCAAATAGTCGAGCTAATGATAGTTATTTTAATCTTACATTAACCCATTACCCCATAAATACACCTTTTTATGCCTTTTATTTATTCTTCCTATCAAGAAAATAGATCAAATTTATACAGCAATGAATATATATCATATGAAATATTTTCTATATTTTAGCAGATGGTAGCTTAAAGCAGGTTAAAAGCAAAGCAGAATGTGCCTAAAGGCGCATTCTGCTTTACTTTCAACCTGCTTTAAGAGATCACCTGTCTGCAAAACAAGAAACGGGCTATGGGGTAATGGGTTAAGCAGTTATCCGTTTTCAGAAACCTCCATGCTATTATAGTTAGTGGTCATTTAATATGACATAGACATAGACATAGTTTATTTGGTAACTTATACACATTGTACATATAATATGAACTTGACTATATAAGGCAATAAGTGAATAATAATTTGAACAGCTTACGGGTATCCTAACATTCTACAGATAACCTCTGCTTCTGGCACCCCAAACGCATCATCACAAACAGTTCCCCAAACACCCTCATGGAATATTTCAACCAAGCCTTCATACTCGCTTGGACCATGTGAGAGACGGATTGATTTGGCACTTTGTTCACCTGAAAAACAAGTACAAATATCATAAAACACACTCATTCTATAATATCATAGTACACACTCATTCTATAATATCATATAACACACTCATTCTATAATATCATATAACACACTCATTCTATAATATCATATAACACACTCATTCTATAATTAAGAAATAATCTATGTTCTACCGTTGTGAAACGGTATTTTACAACGGTTGAGAGTTGTGGTGCGCAGGAATTGATCACGAAGGCCGAAGGCCTGAGTGGTCAATTCCTGCGCACCACAACAACAGACCGTTGTAAAATACTGTTTCACAACGGTAGAACATAGATTATTTCGATTCTAACATGACCAGATTTAAAGAATTTCATTAGAAAGGAAATCAAATGTTCCATACTTATTTCCTCAGCGGATGCAGTTTTTCGACCGAATAACTTTTTCCGCGGCATTACAACAATCTAACACACAACAGCAAATTTACATTTACTGATCCACAATCTGACATAGAACAAACATTACATGAAACAAGACAGTAGAATGGGAAAATTACAGTAACATGACAGGTTAAAAGTATATGGTCTTTACGGGCTATATGAATAATTTAAGAAATTTAAAAAACATAACATATGAACGCACGAGGTCACGTCATGTCATATAACCACGGGAGGAGCGGGGTAGAGAAGAGCGTTGTAAAAGGTCTCAGGTATACCACGATAGACCTGTTCTTTGTTTATAGAGACGAATTCACGTGTCATGTTAGAATATCATATAACACACTCATTCTATAATATCATATAACACACTCATTCTATAATATCATATAACACACTCATTCTATAACTGGAGTTCTTGAAATTTGACTTAACCAATTACCCAATAGCCCGTTTCTAGTGCTGGAAACAAGTAAATACTTAAAACAGCTTAAAAGTAATGCAGCATGTGCCTTAACCCATTACCCCATAGCCTGTTTCTAGTATAGAAGATATGTGACCACTTAAAGCAGGTTGAAAGTAATGCAGAATGCGCCTTAAGGCGCATTCTGCTTTACTTTCAGCCTGCTTTAAGCTATTATCTGCTAGAATATAGAAAATATTGATTTTTTTGGTGACAGTAAAAGTTGGAACCATTTTCTTCAGTATAGGAATTATTTAAAGGCGTAAAAAGGCATATTTATGGGGTAATGGGTTAAGGCCCATTCTGCTTTACTTTTAACCTGCTTTAGTCTACCATCTGTGAGGATATGGAAAATGTTTCTTATTATGTAAATTCTTGACTGTATACATTGGAACTACATTGCTAGGTGGAGGAATAAATTAAAGGCGTTAAAAGGTGTATTTATGGGGAAATGGGTTAAGTACATTGCTGCCTATATATTTCTACATGTCTTTGGCCAATGTCATTTCTTTCTAACCCTTAACCTTCCTGTGTCCAATAGTAAGGTTGACCATCCCTACTGGGCAATTGTTTCCAAACACTTTTAACTCTCAAAGCAGGTTGAAAGTAAAGCAGAATGAACCTTAAGGTGCATTCTGCGTTACTTTTAGCCTGCTTTAAGCTACCACCTGCTAGAACAAAGAAATTAATCCTTATGATACATACACAGGACTGTATAAATTGGAACGATTTTCTTAGGGAGAGGAATAAACTGAATGCGCTAAAAGGCACTTCCATTGGGGAAAGGGTTAATACAGTACAGGTATATTCTTCATCAGTTTCTATCCCAGAATTGAATGCAAACGTATACCACAGTGAAATAAACAAGAACAGTCGGTAACAGAACACTTGACTATTTAGATTCTTGAAAGTAAAACTGGGCAAATATAAGACCTGTACTTTTAAATTTGTTTACAAATTTTAAAGAAATTCCGAGTATAAAAAGTCATAATTCCTAAAATATTTGTGTCAGAATTTTTGGCCATGTATTATAAATATGAAGTCCCGATTCAGCTGAGGGTAACAAATTAGGGCAAATTAAATAAATTGAGCTTTTGGCATGGTGACCTTTACTTTTTAGCCCACCTGTCTAAATAAAACATATTTAAATTCCTCTTACTTAAGTACATGAATAGAGTAATTTGTATACCAAATATGAAGTCCCTATCACTTGAGGTCAAAGGTTATTGTCATTCAAATGCCTGACCTTTGACCTCTGTGACATTAATCTTTGACTGGACATGCCAAAAACCTGCATTTTCATATACCTCTTCATGTAGGCAACATAATACACCATGTATTTTGTTTTGGTTTATACGAGGGCTATCCCAAAACATTGTAGACGTTCTTTAAAACTGACCAGCACAGAGTATTTTGAAACACACTACCTGTCTAACCCCGGCGCACACTAGTTAACGTCACGATGTCATCGACGTCAACGTCACTCCTTTTCAAATTACCTGTAAAGGTGATCGATGCATTTTCGCTGATGCACAGCCTCTTAAACAGGCTGGTATCTACATGTAGCTCGCGCAACACTCTCAATGTTTCTTGTTTGAGCTGACTTCAACGTTTTCAATTTTTGTCCGCGTAATTGAAGTTTTAGGTATGAAAATACTGCAAAATCTAATGGGATAGGTCAATGGTATGTGGCGCATATTTAAGCTTTTGAAAACTCAACACGGCAAGTTCCAAATGTGCATGGTGGGAAATGTGGCACGAAACGATAACCTGGTGAAATATGTTGCTTTATAAGTTGTCAATAAACCCGGTCACTTCTCTCGTATCATATGCAATAGATCTGTGTGATGGGTGTTTGCTCAAAAAGTCCTGATCTCTCGAATATCGTCTCAAAAAGTGGGTTGATACCTGGACACATCTTTCTTTTTCTTCTGCACTTAACAAGCGTGGCACCCATATAGCACCGACTCTTGACATGTTTAGTTTCGCACGTAAAAGTCGATGTACAGACAATTTGCTGACCTCGAGGAGTTCAGCATTCTATCTCACCGCAAGACGCCGATCACCATTTATGACGCTCCTCACGTTTACTACAATGAAACCGTCAATTTCTTCCGGCCGTCTCATCTTTACATTATTTTCTCAACCCATTCTTCTGAAAATCGTGTATGCTATTTGAACACCAGCAAGCGAGATGCTAATTGATAAATGTCTGTTGATTGTAGTTGTTTTAACGTCTGTTTCGGGATCAAATTCAACTCAAAGCAGTATTCTACGACATTCTGCTGCGCCGTCTTTTCCTCTGACGTCGTCATTTCTGGCGTCTTCAGAACACGGTATCATTCGCCATAACTAGATATCTTTTTTTTAAATAACGCTACGTTAACGATTTTTTCCAGGATGACGTCATATATAACAACGTCAACATTCATGACGCAATTTTGCGCAAATTCCGATTCGAAATTGCTTTGTAGGAGGTTGTAAAATGTAACTCTTTAAATCTACCTTTAAGATTTTAGCGTGCGCCGCATAATCTAACCAACAATGAATATTTACAAACAAAATAGGGTCAGGTGTGTTCAGGAACCTTATTATTTCTTATTCAAATGTGAAAAGGTTTTAAATAACTTTGGTAAAAAAATCAAAGAAATATTATGTCGGGTTCTTCAAAAAAAATATTAGTCCACGGTGTTATGGGACAGCCCTCGTACATATATAATTATGCATGTCATGTGCGTGATATGATTTGACCTGTTAAAAAGTTTGATTTATCACAAATCCTCTGCTATAAGGAACAGTTTTAAAATCCCTGAATCTGACCTTCTTTGTTCTATATAAAAAATTACGGTAATAAAGCACTCAGTTATAGCGTAAACTTGGCTAAAGCGTACACCATTTTCCTGTCTCAATTCATCAAACTTCAGTAAAATATCATCGGTTATAACTTTTAGTCAAATTCGACAGTTTTAACTGTATGCTCATAATGGCCTTTGACAAGTAATTATCGACCCGGATAATATTCTCACAGGTTGTATAACTGTTTGCATGAGATTGTTTGTATGCTTTATGTGTAAGTATGAGCGAAATATTTTCTATATCCTAGTAGATGGTAGCTTAAAGCAGGTTGAAAGTAAAGCAGAATGTGCCTTAAGGCATATTCTGCTTTACTTCCAACCTGCTTTAAGTTGTCACCTGCCTTCAAAACTAGAAACAGGCTATGGGGTAATGGGTTAATAGAGAACCTATGGAAGATGCCACTATCACTACCTGTACCACCCATTGTCCAAGAGAAGCTTTCTGTATTTTCACTTGAAATGCTCCAGCCACAATTCTCTGTGTCTTCATTGCATATGACTGCATCTGGAAAATAAACAAGAATACAAGAAATTAAAAGTTTAATCTGTGCCTGAATTGCTCATCAGTACATTGAGACTTCATTTGTATTCCTAGTTTGGTTGGTCCCGAGCACTTACTGTAAAACTATACATTTTAAGAAGGAAGTTATACCTTTCTGATATTAATCAGGCAAACATTTTGAACCAAATTGCATTTAAGTGTAATGATATTTGAAGCATCTAGAGTGTTAACAAGCTTTTTCTATGATTTGACCTAGTGACCTAGTTTTTGAACTGACATAACCTATACTCAATCTTGACCTAAATATCAATGAGACAAACATTTTGACTAAGTTTCATGAAGATCAAATGAGATATGTAGCCTCTAGAGTGTTAACAAATGTTTTCTATGATTTGACCTAGTGACCTAGTTTTTGACCGGACATAACCTACATTCAACCTTGACCTAAATTTTATCACAAAAACTTAGACAAATATTGTCATCAAGTTTCATGAAGATCAAATGATATTTGTAGTCACTAGAGTTATAACAAACAATTGTGAACGGACTGACAGACAGACGGACCACAGACATCCAGTGATGCCAATAGCTCACCTTTGCACTTTGTGCCAGGTGAGCTAAACAGGCAGTTTTATGAGGAATATGGTGGGAAGGTAAAGTGTAATCACTAGAAGGGTTTGCTGGCAGGTTACACATAAATGAAATTTCATCTGAAAAACATCAGTAGAGTTAAAGGTAGAAAATATAAAATAGTTGGGAAAGAGGATCAAATAACTCTTACAGTATTAATGCAAGAGTTATGAACCTTGTGCAAGACACTTACCCTCACTAATTTGTTTCCATTAATAAAATTTCATTTCAAATGCTTCAGTATAACAGAAGAACGAAGTCTGGAGGAATAGAAAATGTTGAAAAGGGGAATAACTCTCACAGTTTTGTTTATAAACCTTTTGCGAGACACTTCCACTTAAGTCAAGCTCTTTCTATAAATGAAATGTCATCTTTAAAGCTTCAGTAGAACAGGAGTTATTGCCAAAAGTAAAAGTGTGATGGAAGGTGACACAGCAGGTGACACAGCGGGACGTCTATGGGGTTTATTAGGAACAATCAACTGTTTTACTGTATACATCAAGGGCGTAGCGCCCATTACGCACAATACGCACGTGCGTATAAAAAATTCTCAAAAAAACAAAAAAAAAAAAAAAAAAACAAGAAAAAAAACTTGACCGTCAATGCTTAAGCTAGTCACCATGCTTCTCTTCACTGAAACTAAATCGTATCCGACCATTCAAACATTTGTTTTGTAGATCGATTATCATTGTGCGTATTGTAGATCTACTACTAGAATCTATATCTATTCAGATCAATTAGATAAGTGTCTAGTCCGGGTCCACGTACTAGCAACAGGAAAAGTGTGAAAACATAGACCTGTATGTCTAATAATTGTAGCATGGCTACTGGCTACACGTACAGGTCCGTAGGAACAGGGGGCATGACACACCCCTAATAATTTTGCCAATTTTAGTAAAAAGACCTAGATCGTTACATAGCTTTCTGTGAGTATTTTACCTGTTTTGAAAGTAAGAAACGCCCTCAGAACGCACCAGAGACCCTCTAAGAAAAACATCTCGCGGGAGCATACCCCGATTCCCACTACTGTATAGTAAGAATACGCACACTAATATGAGTAAGTAGGGATATTGGTAGGGTTTTATAATTTATGACTGGAAAAACATCATATTGAACAAGATATTAGCCTAGATTAAAGAGTAATATATGTTTTCAGTCGAATTTTGATAGAGATTTATATCACTAATATACATAATGTTTTGAACCGTCCCCAGAACGCATCAGAGACTATCTAGGAATAAAAAGTACCGACCGGGAGAGCATGATTCCGCGCCCCTCTCGTAATAGTGAATACACTTATCGTAGTGGGTACGGTAGTAGAGTAGGGGGTAGAGATTAATGATTGGAAGGCAACCTGTCAAAAGTATGTTAAAAAAGTCGTAGATAAAATATTTAATGCCATCTTTGAGGTGCATTGTTTACATAGATTTATGTTTGTATTATACCTATTTGGAATGCGAGATACGCCTTCAGAACGCACCAGAAACCATCGAGGAATAAACAAAAAATCCCAGGTCCGTAGAATGCCTCCGGACCCACCTAGTAAGAATGTACACACATTGACCTGTGACAAATACGCCGAATAACCAAGACAGGGGTCTCTGTTGCAACTCCTCTCAAAAAGATGGCCGTCAATTCTAGTTATAAAACAGAGGGCTCAGGATTGAGAAAAAACACCGATTTCAACGATGACGACTAGCCCTAGCTTCAAAACGTGAAGCTCCCTAATGCCCCTATTCCACACTGACTACGAATCCCACGAATCGCTACGAATTGGAAAATGCTAGGAGTCGTAGATGATTCTTAACAAATTCGTGGAGTTCTTACCTGATTCGTAGTCGATTCTTGCAGTTCGTGAGCGGTCGGGGATTCGTTGCAAAAACTGTTTTGGCCAAGATCCCCACGAATGGAACAATGGGTAGTAAATTCGTAAAAAAATCGTAGTGGATTCGTAGGATTTGTAGCTGATTCGTAGGATTCTTAACTGATTCGTAAACGATTTTTTGGGCGTTCGTGGTATTCTTAACTCATTCGTGGGATTCGTGAGTACCAGTTTGATACCGTTCTCCTGTAGTCAGGAGTCTGAGAGTCAATGCCAGCTTCACTCTGGCATATAAATTTGGGCTCGCGTGAGTGTCCCTCCTCTGCATGGATGACTGGCCCATAATCCTGGCATTCTTACATAGTTTATATAGGCATTCTCATCTTCCACACTAAGCTCATGTTCTAGCCTTCTAGCTGGAGTCAGCCACTGTCTAACCCATCACCTTGTGGATCTTCTCCTTCTTCTTAGGGGTATATTCTTGTTTTTAGCATGCAGCTTGCGTTGATTCGCCAGTTCCAAATCCAGTGCAACTGCTGTTCTATCTTAAAAGTCCATTTCTGGACTGAGGCCCGAGTTGAAACGGGAACTACAGCGCTCCCTCTCTACAACGACACCCAATGGGAGACAAACATGGGTTCGTTGTTCGGAGGGAGTCGTTATTGGGAGGGAAATTGGCTTACAATTGCAATCAGTTTGAATCCAGATCTGACGCCGCTTAACACTGCATCTGATCTGGATTCAAGCTGTTTGTCACTCGTCATTAAAAAAATTCTGTCAAAATGTCTGCAGCATTCCCTATTTTCAACGACACCCCATGGAAGTAAAAACCTATGTGCGTTGTTCGGAGAGTGTCGTTACACAGAGTGAAATTGGCTTACTATGCAAACAGCTTGAATCCAGATCAGACGCAGTGTTAAGCGGCGTCAGATCTGGATTTAAACTGATTGCAATTGTAAGCCAATTTCCTTCCCATTAAGTTTTTTCCATCAACATCTCCATTATGTAACTTTGAGAAAAACAGCAGACGACAGTTTCAAGCAGACGACATTGCTACCGTGAATAGGTTGGACATTGTTTTTGGGGATAGCGGTAAGCGTTGTTAATTGTAAGGAGAAACCCGTTATTTGGAGTGTCGTTGTAGGGAGGGAGCACTGTAGTATGTAACTTTGTGAAAACAACAGACAATTTTAAGCAAACAATATAGCAGGCGTGGAAAGGTTGGACATATTTGTTTTGGTTGGAACGACAAGTGTTGTTGTAAGGAGGGAATCGTTGTTTGGAAGGCCGTTGTAGGGAGGGAACACTGCATACCTTCAAGAATCCCACGAACCGTCAAGAGTCAAACTTCATTCGTAGCTGATTCGTAGATGCATTCGGCATATTCATAACTGATTCTTAGCGTTCGTGCAGTATTCGTAGTGGATTCTTGTAATTCGTACTGAATTCTTGAAAGTATTCCTAAATTTAAGCCTGTCTCACACAGAACTCGGTTGGGCACATGGTATCAATACGGTATACTCGGTTATACACGGGTTGACTGTTACGAATGTAACACGAGTATGTACGAACAAAACACGGATATACTCGGTCAAGCAAGGTTTGTCACGGTTTGAACCCGATTTGCAAAAAGATTTTCATACGATTGTTGTACGGTTCCAAGTACGGTCTGTTACGGCCTAGTACGATTAAACACGACTTTTACTGGATTAATTGGACATGTACAGGGTTTACATACGGTCCCACAGATTTTTGCTCCATACGATTTATATACGATATTGACACGGTTGAGCTCACTCGTGTTAAGTGGAATACATGTGCGGTTGTGTATACGGTCTCGTACGGTCTCTCACGGTCTTGTACGATCGCTAATACGATCATACACGGACATTACACCCGTGCCAGTTTTTTAAAAGTTTTAAAAATCATACACGGCTTTCACGGATACACTTGAATGGCCCGAGTGTAACTCGGATAAGGCCACGGTTGGTTCGGTTGTATGTACGGTTTACATGGGTGGCCAACCGTATAAGCCGTGTGTTCTGTGTGAGACAGGCTTAAGATTCGAGCCGAATCCCACGAATATTCTTGACTCGTTCGTAGCCGATTCGTAGAGTGTCACGAATTAGATAGAAAATTTTGCCGAATTCCACGAATCATAACATTTATCAATTCGTGGCGATTCGTGGGATTCGTAGTCGGTGTGGAATAGGGCATTAACAAAACATGCAGGCAATCCCGAGTCTGCTGCATAAGGACCGCCACTAAGGCGTAAGTCTGTAATACAGACCAGTTAGGGCACTAAACTCTTCATCATCATTCTACTGAATCTGCTAATGTTCCTGAAGTAAATCAGACTTCCCTTGGAGCAAGTACAAGTTCTCTTGGACTACCCTTCTTAAATATAGGGAGCCTAGACATCAAAGGCAGACTACCTATGTCTAACACATTTAAAAAAGAAGATCTTTTAACCTTGCAAATTCGGTTATTTATAAAAAATCACCCAAAAACCACAAAAAAACCATTAAATTGGAGAAACAAAAGTGGAAATCAAGCCGCACGAAAAAGCTACCTAAGACATGTCAGAAACCACCACTTCACATCTTCATTGTCAAAATTTTCCGGGGGAGGCCCCCCGTACCCCCACCAGCAGGAGGGGGTTACCCCCCTCCCACACCCTCCCCACTCGGCACTTCGTGCCTCGATCGGCACTCCGTGCCGAATTGTGCGTATAACTTTTAGAAGTCTGGCTACGCCTATGTACATAGTGGAACCCCTCTACTACAACAACTAGAAAGAATACTTACTGATGGTATTAAAAACAAGTGACTTCTGAAAGCAACATTAAAGTAAAGCAGAAAGCTTCCTTAGGAGTTTTCTGCTTTACTTTCGTTTTGGTTTAAGCAGCCATGTACTTTAAACACCACAAAAATTAGTATTATTATACACTGGTCATAATAAAGGGGTTCTACTGTAATTAGCTATATCTTACGGGGACATGGTGAATCTGTCAACTCCACACTGTTTACGGTAATATCATGCTTGAAGACTGTTCCACGGACGGCGACAAACTTTATTTTATATTCCTCAAGACCATCAAGACCATCCGTATCAAGGTTAATGCATTCCTTTTCTTGCACGTGTTTGTCAGAGCCAGATAATCTAGAGAACAGCTCTGTTTCTGTCCCATTCTTGAAGAGCTGGACCTGAACAAATGAAACATACAGTAACACCTCTCTATTACAACCACTAAAGTGTGTTAATCTTTAGGTGCTTACGACATGTGATTCCTTAAAGCAAGGTGACAATAAAACAGAAAGCTCCTTAAGGAGCTTTCTGTTCTACTGTTACCTTGTTTTAATCTGTCACCTGTCTTTTATACGATCAATTATCCTTCGTTATAGTTGTTGTAATAGACTTGTTTTACTGTATATCAAAATAATACATGTAAACCCTCTGTTAAGATCAGTACATGAGGGTCAGGTTTTTGAGTTGAAGTCAAGTGGATACTTAATGCAAGATGAAAATAATAAAGCAGAAAGCTTTCTGCTTTACTTTCATTTTACTTTAAGCTGTCATCTGTCCTTAAATAATAGAGTTTATTTTGTAAAAGATGCATATTCATGTAGTAAAATATCAGGTGTATACATAGCAAAATGACAAATAGTGTAGGCCCTCGGAGAAAATAAATTACAGGCGTAATGTACTTACTTTCAATGCACCAGCTTCTCCATACATAGAATAGATGAAGGAAAGGGCGGCCTTATTACTCAGATTTGGAACACTAAAAGTCATCACAGTCTCTTCACCTTCAGATCCGTATTTAGATTTTGCAGTCATGGCAGCATCTGGAAGAGAAATAAATATGAGCTGCACCATGTGGAAACCTGACAAGTTTTGTGTTGCAAAATGTGCAGACCTAGTCTGGGTCTACATTTATTTTCAAGACAAAAAGTCCGTTGTTTTTTTCACAGCATTGCTCATATCTTTCATATGATAAATGAAAAATAGAAAAAAAAAGAAAGTCATAATGATATGTTGCTTTTCATTTTACAGAGTTATAAAGCCATTTGGGAAAGGTTTATCAAATGAGAATTGTTTTTATAAATTTTGTTCTATTACTAAACTTTAACCATACTTTTAACCTATTACCCCAAAAATATGCTTGTTATACCTATTATATTATATTTACTTTATCCTAACAAGTGGTTGCTAAAATGCAGGCTGACATTAAACTTGTTTTAAGTCCTAAACTGTCTTTAAAACAAACAAGAAGCATGTCCCAGATACACAAATGCCCCAAATGGCACAGGGAAGAGACTCCAGACTATCCTATGAAAACTTGGAGTTAGAGAGTGGAAATTGTCGTGGAGCGCCATTACAACACCATTTTGAGGAATTCAAGGGCAATAACTCCAAGGCCTATTGTGAATTGGTGCCGCTGGTTATTTTAATTGGTCTCCATTTTATGACAAAAACATTTTCAAAAAATTTGGTGAAGATCAGATGGAAAGCAATGTGTTTGTGAATCACAAATGCCTCCCCCCCCCCCCCCCCCCCCCCCCCCCCACAATAGCCAGCATTATGTTCTGTAATGTAATGCTCTTTAGCACAAATAGGTCAAACATCAAGGTCGCTTGGTAAAAATAACACTGGCATGGTTGCAAAGGTCTTAACACAAAAAAGATACAATGTACATACAAAGTATGGAAGATCTAGGCCTACTTGTTTAAATGTTACAAAAGTAGGTCAAGGTCAAGGATTAAACAAGACTGCATTCAATAAACGCTTATGTCCCCGGTGGCATCCTTGACAATATATTCTGAATTTTTTCTAAGTCCAAATTAGGTCAAGGTCAAGGTCAAACTAAGCTTGGGTATTACTGGTGGGTTGGTAATGGTCCAAGGCAATAACTGTATCAGTATAGAAGCATTGTAGTAAGTAGTGTTGATGCTAGACGAAACGGTAAAATCTAGTTAACCAAGAAATAGCGCATTCAAAATATTCTAAGTCCAAATTAGGTCAAGGTCAAGGTCAAAATTATGGTTGGGTGATATTGGTGGATAGGGAATGGTCCAAGGCAACAACTGTATAAGTATCCAAGCATTGGAGTAAGCGGTGTTGATGCTAGACGAAACGGTAAAATCTAGTTAACCAAGAAATAGCCCATTCAAAATATTCTAAGTCCAAATTAGGTCAAGTTCAAGGTCAAAATCAAGGTTAGGTATTATCGGTGGCTAGGGAATGGTCCAAGGCAACAACTGTATAAGTATCCAAGCATTTGAATAAGTGGTGTTGATACTAGACGAAACGGTAAATTCTACTTAACCTGGTTACGGACGGACGGACGGACGGAAGGACGGACGGACAGGACGATTACTATATGCTCCCGCATCTGTCGATGCCGGGGGCATAAAAATGTTGGCATGGTTGGAAAGGTATTGACAGAGGGAAGACACATGCAAAGTATACAAGGCTAATGTGCAATAGTGCAAGATTTATAGCCAATGTAAAGGTTTTTATTTGAAGACTGATTAAATAGGTCAACGGTCAAGGTCACCAGGTAAAAAACATTGGAATGGTTGGAAAGGTCTTGACACAAGAAATATACATACTAAATAGGCCCACTGGTTAAAAAATTATAGCCATTTAAAGATTTTTATAAAAGTAGGTCAAAGGCCAAGGTCACAATGTAAACAAGAGGGCCTGAAAGCACTGATATCGCTCACTTGTTACAATGAAGCCTGATAGCTTTACCTTTTAATTTCACCTGGTTTTTTCTTAATCCATTCAAATTTGTAGTATAGAATGTAAACAACATTGGAATAAGACCTACTCTAATATAGAAGAGTTCATCAAGGGCAGATAACTAGAGCCTAAATAATACTGAAATGAAGCCTTTTCTAGCATTTCAAAGTATATCAAGGGAAAATAACTATTGCCACAAAGAACAGATTTCAACAATAATTGCACTCCCTTGAGAGCTTAAAGCTATATACATTGTGAGCAAATATAATCTAAGTCCATTGAAAACTGAAGTTGCAAGAGTGTAAACACTGTTAGATATGACATTTTCAGCAACTCAAGGGCGGATAACTCTTGACCTATCTCTTCGATTTCAACCATAATCGAAACTCATCTGAACTCTTATAGTCATATACAATCTGATTAAGTTTAAGAAAGATTAAATTAAAATTGTGGCCTCTAGAGCGTAAACACCGTTAAATATGGCATTTGCAGCATTCAAAGGTAGATAAATCTTGACCTATTGGTCCAATTTCAACCATTATCGAACTCATTCGAACTCTTATGGTAATATACAATCTGAGCAAGATAAAGAAAGATTGGATTAAAATTGTGGCCTCTATAGAGTGTAAACACTAAAATTGTTGACGAAGAACGACGCACGACGAACATTCAAGGATTGCAAAAGCTCACCCTGAGCTAGCTCAGGTGAGCTAAAAAGGTTTGTATGGTTGGAAATGTTTTGACACAGGGAAGACACATGTCAAGTTTAAAAGGTCCATGTGCAGAAATGCAAGAGTTATAGCCAAGGTTCATTTTTTTTGTTAAGTTTGATTAAATAGATCAAAAGTCAAGGTCACATAGTTAAAACATTGGTATGGTTGTAAAGGTCTTGACACAAGAAATATACAAACTATATATTAAAGTCCTAGGCCTACTAGTTCAAAGGTTATAGCCATTTTAAGTATTTTACAAAAAGAAGGTCAAAGGTCAAGGTCACACAGTCAAAAAGGTTTGTATGGTTGGAAAGGTCTTGACACAGGGAAGACACATGCAAAGTTTAAAAGGCCCATGTGCAATTATGCAAAAGTTATAGCCAAGGTTGAAGTTTTTTGTTTAAGTTTGATTAAATACTGTAAAATCCGGAATATTGGCGTATACGCTTATTTTGTAAATTAGTGACGCCTCTATGCCCTTATTTTAGCGTATGCGCTTGTAAAGAAGGACACACAGCGCTTACTTTCGAGGTCAAAATAAACTTACTGTGTTGTTGATTTGATCGTGTTTTAACCGGAAGTGAGTCGAAAGTGAAAGTAGACTGGGTCATTGTTTTCCTACCGTTCATTTCCTCCCAGACTGCACCTACCCACTTAGTGATTAAAATACGTCTGCCCGAAGCATAAATGGAGCCGGTACTGATTTAGGTTCTCGTGCATATTTTTATTTTGTAAAACCTCAAGTTGTTTTTTCATTACATCAAACAACGCTAGAATATGACTTTCTCGCTAGTTTTCCCGGCGACTCAACCATTCAGTAACTAATACCAATCAGCGTAAAGTTTACACCTGTTTACCTGATATTATTAAGCATAAACGAATTTTAGTGAGAAGTTGTCATGTTATCAAGTTTTCTACTAGTTTTCACACATTTACCCATATCATATACCTACCTATTGTTGCACGCGGACACTACACAATGCATTACACAATGCATCGGCAAAGCGTGAAAACACCGTTATTTTCGACATAGGTAAGGTATACGGTACCGCATATCTTTCGGCTCGTGAGTTAGACTGTACACCGCACACAACTTCCGTCAGACGGAAACATCCGCAAATATATATACGCTTATTTTATATGGAAAAAAATCGTGAAGGGTCGACTGCGCCTATTTTAGATATGCGCTTACTTTTATATATGCGCCTACTTACCGGATTTTACAGTACGTCAACGGTCAAGGTCACATGGTAAGAACATTGGTATGGTTGGAAAGGTCTTGACGCAAAAAATATCCATACCAAATATGAAAGACTTAAGCCTACTAGGTAATAGCCATTTTTTATTTTTTTTACAAAAGTAGGTCAAACATCAAGGTCAAGAGGCCAAACATGTTTGTATGGTTAGAAAGGTCTTGACACAGGAAAGACACATGCCAAGTTTAAAAGGCCCATATGCAATAATGTAAGAGTTATAGCCAAGGTTAAGGTTTTTGACACAGACAGACAGACGGACACATAGACAGGGAGAAAACTATATGCCCTGGAACCATATATTCTGGGGGTATATAAACAGGCTATGGGATAATGGGTTAATAAAACATAATGCATGGGCAGACTGGTTCAGACAAACAGATGGCTGCCTATATGACCAGGAACGGGTATTTAAAAATAGCTGTTCACTTAATTAATGCTCTAGCTTGACAGGCCATTCTGTCTGTACCAAGCTGTCCTGTGAGTAATAAGCGCAGGTACAACAACAACAACTGACACACAGACAGACAGATTAAGACATAACCTATTGTTCCCATGGTTTCACCAGTAGAGGACAATAAATCAATACCACATCGTACTGCTTTTACTCCCTCATCACAACAAGAGGGCCATGGCCCTTAATTCGCTCACCTGAGGTCATTGTGCCTTAGCTTAATAGGCAAGACAACATTTTAATATAGCTGTAAATGGAATTATCTTCCAGACAAAAAAAAACATGACAAATTGGAATAACTTAAAAAAATATTGTTGGCAGAGTTATGGCCCTTATCCATGACACTTGTTCTTATCAAGCTACATGTATTTCCATATGATTGTTTATTGCGCACTCTGCTTTACTTTCAACCTGCTTTAAGTTATCATCTACTAAGATATAGATACTATTTCTTATATCTTACATGTTTATGACTATATAAAGTGGAATTATTTTCTTTAGAGTCCCTGAGGAATAAATTAAAGGCGTAAAAAGGCATATGTATGGGGTAATGGGTTAACATCAGTAGAACTGGAGTTATCTCAAAGACAAGAAAATATGACACTGGGAAATATCTCAAAAATGACATTGACCTTTGTAGGACATGACCCAAGTTATAAAGTTTCTAACTTTAACAAAGTTATGGCTAAGATTAAAGTTGTGGACTGACAGACAAACAAATGGACAAACAGACAAAAAGCAGACAGACAAAAACAATATGCCCCCAACTGCAGGGCATAAAAATATAGCAGACACCACCATATGCAACCTCATCAGCTGACCAGCTGACCTGAGTTCAGTTATGTAACTCTGCCAGTAGGAAATTTGGCTAGGGTCTAACTCTTATAATGCTGAATTGCTGTCTGCTATACATATTTTGAATGTGAATTATGACCTAGATATTTAACCGACCAGAACCGGTAAAGGACATTTAGAAGTGTCACCATGCCAAATATCAAAGCTCTGGCCATATCAGTTTCAGTGTAGAAGACGTTTGAAATTTTCACTATATAACTCTATGTAAAACTGTGACCCCCGGGGCGGGGCCAATTTTGACCCCAGGGGCATAATTTGAACAAAATTGATAGAGGACCTGTAGATAATGTTATGTGCCAAATATCTAAGCTCTGGCCCTTGTAGTTTCAGACAAGAAGATTTTTTAAGATTTCCTTATTTTTTCACTTTGGTTGCCATAGCAACCAGAGTTCTATATTGTTTTCAATTCTTTGAACAAATTTGAAAGAGCTTGACCCAAGGAACATTCCTGTAAAGTTTGGTTGAAATCTGTTCAGCCGTTTAGGAGAAGATGTCATTTGAAGCAATTGTTAACGACGACGGACGACGAGGGACGACGGACACAGGGCCATCCCAATAGCTCACCTTGAGCCTTTGGCTCAGGTGAGCTAAAAACTATACAATTATCCTTTTATTTTTGAAGTGTTGCTGAGGAGAGATTTTACTGCTAAAACTACGATTACTTTTAAAAGTCATATAAAGCTTTAAACCATTACCCTATAATTACGCCTTTTAACGACTTTTATTCATTCCACCAGTGAAGAAATTAGTTCCAATTTATACAGTCATCATAAAAAATATTCTCTATATTCTAGCAGATGGTAGCTTAAACAAGAGGCCCAGAGGGCCACAATTTCGCTCATCTGAGAACATTAGAAGCTGACTGGGCAAGACAACATTTTGATATAGCTATGACCCAGTTGTCATAATTTGATCTCGGTAGAGGACCACAATGCGAAGTTACATCTCAGATATTAATGATCTGGGCCTTACGGTTGAAGAGAAGAAGATTTTTAAAGGTTTTCCAGTAAAAAAAACCTGACAAGCCCAGGGCAGGGCCAATTTTAGTCCGGGTCATAATTTGAACACACCCAGAAGAGAACCACATAGCAAAGCTAGGTATATATCAAATATTAAAGATCTGGGCCTTACAGTTTTAGAGAAGAAGATTTTGAAAGGTTTTCCTGTATAAGTCTATGTAAAACTGATAAGCCCCAGGGCGGGGCCAAATTTGATCCAGGGGTCATAATTTGAACAATCTAGGTAGAGGACCATAGGGCAAAGCTACATGTCAAATATAAATGATCTGGGCCTTACGGATTCAGAGAAGAAGATTTTTAAAGGGTTTCCTATGAAAAACTAATAAGCGCAAGGGCGGGGCCATTTTTGACCCGGGGCTCATAATTTGAACAAATGTAGTAGAGGACCACAAGGCCAAGCTATGTGTCAAATATTTAAAGATCATGGCCTTACAGTTTCAGAGAAGAAGATTTTTAAAGGTTTTCCTATATAAGTCTATGTAAAACTGATAAGCCCCGGGGCGGCGCCAATTTTGACCCAGTGGGGTCATAATTTGACCAATCTTGGTAGAGGACCATAAGGCAAAGCTACATGTCAAATATTAAGGATCTAGGCAATACAGTTTCAGAGAAGAAGATTTTTAAAAGTTTTCCTAAGAAATACTGATAAGCCCCCTTCTTGCTAGAAGATCATTAGGTAATGATACATACCAAATATATTTAAAGGTCTGGGCCTTTGGGTTTCTGAGAAGAAGATTTTTTAAGATTTTCTTATGCATTAAAAGTTGTCTATACGATCATGTTAGAAAATCTGGTCCCACAGCAAGGGGAATAACTCTAGCCAAAAACTTTGAACAATAATTCGTTCCCCCTTGCCACTGATGCTTCTGACAAAGTTTGGTTGAAATCGGGACAGTGGTTTCTGAGGAGATGTTGTTTGAAAATGTGAACGTACCACGGACACCGGACGACGGACGGAATGGTATCACAATAGCTCATCCTGAGCCTTCGGCTCAGGTGAGCTAAAAAGGCTGAAAGTAAAGCAGAATGTGCCTTACTGCGCATTTTGCTTTACTTTCAACCTGCTTTAAGTGGTCAACTGTCTTCAAAACTAGAAATAGGCTACTGGGTAATGGGTTAAATATAATTACCATTGTTGGAGTCCGGAGGTATCCACCACCATCTGTAAACAAATGTACAGTCTGGGCAATCAGTGCTCATACCACATGTTGACCGCTTGCTGAAGTCACACTTCCCATCCAACAAGGACTCTGTAAAAACAAACGAGCCGTGCCATGAGAATACCTGCCTTATAACATTGCAAACAAATGAGCCGTGCCATGAGAATACCTGCCTTATAACATTGCAAACAAATGAGCCGTGCCATGAGAATACCTGCCTTATAACATTGCAAACAAACGAGCCGTGCCATGAGAATACCTGCCTTATAACATTGCAAACAAATGAGCCGTGCCATGAGAATACCTGCCTTATAACATTGCAAACAAACGAGCCGTGCCATGAGAATACCTGCCTTATAACATTGTAAACAAATGAGCCGTGCCATGAGAATACCTGCCTTATAACATTGCAAACAAATGAGCCGTGCCATGAGAATACCTGCCTTATAACATTGTAAACAAATGAGCCGTGCCATGAGAATACCTGACTTATAACATTGCAAACAAACGAGCCGTGCCATGAGAATACCTGCCTTATAACATTGTAAACAAATGAGCCGTGCCATGAGAATACCTGCCTTATAACATTGCAAACAAATGAGCCGTGCCATGAGAATACCTGCCTTATAACATTGCAAACAAATGAGCCGTGCCATGAGAATACCTGCCTTATAACATTGCAAACAAATGAGCCGTGCCATGAGAATACCTGCCTTATAACATTGCAAACAAATGAGCCGTGCCATGAGAATACCTGACTTATAACATTGTAAACAAATGAGCCGTGCCATGAGAATACCTGCCTTATAACATTGCAAACAAATGAGCCGTGCCATGAGAATACCTGCCTTATAACATTGCAAACAAATGAGCCGTGCCATGAGAATACCTGCCTTATAACATTGTAAACAAATGAGCCGTGCCATGTGAATACCTGCCTTATAACATTGCACACAAATGAGCCGTGCCATGAGAATACCTGACTTATAACATTGTAAACAAATGAGCCGTGCCATGAGAATACCTGCCTTATAACATTGCAAACAAATGAGCCGTGCCATGAGAATACCTGCCTTATAACATTGCAAACAAATGAGCCGTGCCATGAGAATACCTGACTTATAACATTGTAAACAAATGAGCCGGGCCATGTGAATACCTGCCTTATAACATTGCAAACAAATGAGCCGTGCCATGAGAATACCTGACTTATAACATTGTAAACAAATGAGCCGTGCCATGAGAATACCTGCCTTATAACATTGCAAACAAATGAGCCGTGCCATGAGAATACCTGCCTTATAACATTGCAAACAAATGAGCCGTGCCATGAGAATACCTGACTTATAACATTGCAAACAAACGAGCCGTGCCATGAGAATACCTGCCTTATAACATTGTAAACAAATGAGCCGTGCCATGAGAATACCTGCCTTATAACATTGCAAACAAACGAGCCGTGCCATGAGAATACCTGCCTTATAACAATGTAAACAAATGAGCCGTGCCATGAGAATACCTGACTTATAACATTGTAAACAAAGAGCCGTGCCATGAGAATACCTGCCTTATAACATTGCAAACAAACGAGCCGTGCCATGAGAATACCTGCCTTATAACATTGCAAACAAATGAGCCATGCCATGAGAATACCTGCCTTATAACATTGCAAACAAATGTGCCGTGCCATGAGAATACCTGCCTTATAACATTGTAAACAAATGAGCCGTGCCATGAGAATACCTGACTTATAACATTGTAAACAAAGAGCCGTGCCATGAGAATACCTGCCTTATAACATTGCAAACAAACGAGCCGTGCCATGAGAATACCTGCCTTATAACATTGCAAACAAATGAGCCGTGCCATGAGAATACCTGCCTTATAACATTGTAAACAAATGAGCCGTGCCATGAGAATACCTGCCTTATAACATTGCAAACAAATGAGCCGTGCCATGAGAATACCTGCCTTATAACATTGCAAACAAATGAGCTGTGCCATGAGAATACCTGCCTTGCAAACAGTGTAGATCCAGGCCAGCCACCACATCAAAGATCAGGCGGCTGGTCGAGATCTACACTGTTTGACACCCACATGTATCTAAGGCATTTGATGTAGCTGTATTATATACGGTATTTCGCAGTGTAGACTAAACTCATATACAAAGCCTAGGATGACAATGGTGATTGGTCTATACAATGTTGCAATGTAATAATGCTGGTTATGTCATGACATGGCTCAAATTATTCCCATAATCATGTGTACAGTCAATCTTGTTTTAACCCATAATGCAATACTACACTTTCTTATGCCTTTGAATTATTCCTCCACTGAAAAAAGTTCCATTTTATACAGTCATGAATATATACATTACGATGGTAGCTTAAAGCAAGTTGAGAGTAAAACTGAACGCTCCTTAAGGAGCATTCTGCTTTATTTTATGCCTGCTTTAATATATTACCCCACAGCCAGTTTCTAGTATTGAAAATAGGTAACCACTTAAAGCAGATTGAAAGTAAGGCAGTATGTGCCTTAAGGCACATTCTGCTTTACTTTCAGCCAGCTTAAAGCTTCCATCTACTAGGATAAATTATTTTCATTTCCAATGTTTCATAATATTGACTGCTTAAAGTGGATTTTTTGCTTCAGGAGGAATTAATTTTAAAGGTTTAAAAAGGCATATTTTTGGGGTAATTGAATAAACTTCCATAATACTAAAATCAAGCTATGGGGGATATGATTGAGCCGCTCTTTTCAGAAGCATGGGTACCTCTTAAGGTAGACAACTGCTTAATGTAGTATAAACAAGAGAGACAACAAAGCTTGCCAACAGCACATTTCAAAAACTTTGAAGCAGAGACTGAGGTCAAGTTCACAGGGGTCAAATTTTTGTGTGCACAGAAAGGTCTTGACCATATACACATTCATACCAGACATGAAAGCTATACCTCAAGGGACATCGGAGCTATAAGTCTTTTAAACAAGAGGGCCAGAATGGCCCTTAATCGCTCACCTGACCATGGTAACACTAGGATGGGTCACATGATTTCAGAAAAGAAGATTTGTAAAAGGTGACCCCCAGGGCGGGGCCAATTTTGACCCCAGGGGCAAAATTTGAACAACTAAGATAGAGGACCTGTAAACGATGATATGTGCAAAATATCTTAACTCAGTGTACTATGGTTTCAGACAAGATAATTTTTGAAGTTTTCATTGAAAAAATCTATTTTTAGCTCCGGTGACCTAGATGTGCAACAGACCAGAACCAATTCATCTATATATGTGAAGGACCTCTAGAAGTTACATCATGCCAAATATCAAAGCTCTGGCCATATTGGTTTCTGAGTAAAAGATGTTTGAACATTTTCCTATGTAACTCTACGTAAAACGGTGACCTCCGGGGCGGGGCCAATTTTGACCCCAGGGACAAAATTTTAACAACTTTGATAGAGGGCCTGTAGACGATGCTATGTACAAAACATCTAAACTCAGTGTACTATGGTTTCAGAAAAGAAGATTTTTGAAGTTTTCATTGAAAAAATCTATTTTTAGCTCCGGTGACCCAGATATGCAACAGACCATAACCAATTCAACAATATGTGTGAAGGACTTCTAGAAGTTATACCATGCCAAATATCAAAGCTCTGGTCATATTGGTTCCAGAGAAAACGATGTTTGAACATTTCACTATATAACTCTATGTAAAACTGATCCCCGGGGCGGGGCCAATTTTGACCCCAGGGACAAAATTTGAACAACTTTGATAGAGGATCTGTAGACGATACTATGTGCAAAATATCTAAGCTCAGTGTACTATGGTTTCAGACGAGAAGATTTAAGTTCTCATGGAAAAAAATCTATTTTTAGCTCCGGTGACCCAGATATGCAACGGACCGGAACCAATTCAACAATTTAAGTCAAATACCTCTAGAAGTAATACCATGCTAAATATCAAAGCTCTGGACATATTGGTTTCAGAGAAAAAGATGTTTGAACATTTCAATATATAACTCTATGTAAAACGTTGACCCCTGGGACGGGGCCAATTTTGACCCCAGGGGCAAAATT
The DNA here is from genome assembly GCA_922989275.2 of Gari tellinella. Taxonomy (NCBI): domain Eukaryota; kingdom Metazoa; phylum Mollusca; class Bivalvia; order Cardiida; family Psammobiidae; genus Gari; species Gari tellinella. The sequence continues at coordinate 27,148,429 of OV277862.1, forward strand.
TGAACAACTTTGATAGAGGACCTATAGGTAATGACATGTGCCAAATATCTAAGCTCTGGCTCTTGTGGTTTGTGACAAGAAGATTTTTTAAGATTTCCTTATTTTTTCACTTTGGTTGCCATAGCAACCAGAGTTCTGCATGGTTTCAAATTCTTTGAACAACTTTGAAAGAGCTTAACCCAAGGAACATTCCTGTGAAGTTTGGTTGCAATCAGGCAAGTGGTTTTGGAGAAGAAGATGTTTGAAGAAATTGTTGACGCACAACGCACATCGCACAAATGCACAACGCACGACGCCGGACGCCGGACATTGACTGATCACAAAAGGTCACCTTGAGCACTTTGTGCTCAGGTGAGCTAAAAAAGACGGATGTTCCTCGGAACACGTGTCACCTGCAAGCAAGCATCAGTCTAACATTTTCTTTAAATTGTTTACATCGTTCACGACAATGCCATTCATGACATTGCCGACAAAGATGACAACAATGACTATGCCGGGGGTATAACATAAGCTTGTCTTGTACTTTGTACAGGCGAGATAAAAATACAGAAAGCTCCAAAAGCAGCCTTCAAATTAATGGTAACTCTTTTCTCAACAGTCAGTGAAAAATACATCTCTATACATGTATGACTGTGATTAAGGCATGATACTGTTTAAAGCAAAATGAGGTTAAGCAGAAAGATCCTTTATCATGCAAATACGGTCTTTTTGTGTACAGCTATGTGGTTGCTTAATCAACTCTTATCCTGTAAATATGCCTTTTGACCTCTTAAGTTTATTCCTCCACAAAAAAAACTATTCCACTTTGTGCAGTGATGAATATGCATCATAAAATATATTTTCTACATCCTTACAGATGATAGCTTAAAGCAGACTGAAAGTAAAGCAGAATGTGCCTAAAGGCACATTCTGCTTTACTTTCAATCTGCTATAAGTAATCACCTGGCTTCAAAACTGGAAACAAGTTATAGGTTAATTGGTTACAGTAAGATTGTTATATAAGCAAACATATGTATAAACTACAGTGAATCCTCATAAGGACTAGAATGTAAGGTGTCTTATAGGGGATATGCAGCGGAAGAGGAAAAACGCGTTTGTCCATTTATTATGGTTGGAGGAAAGCGTTTAAGAAAATATACACACCAACACAGCTTCCTTCAGATGCTGCTACATTATCAAGCCTCACTGCTGATGAACGCGAAGGGCCTCTATAGGCATCAAAAGCAATGCGATCTGAAAAACAAAAGTGCAATTAAAGAACTCTTCCAAACTCTCTAACCCATTACCCTACAAAAACACCTTTTTGCGTGTAATTTACACCTCGACTCAAGGAAATAGTTCGTCGGCGCCATATGACCATTTCATGTGTTGCGGTGCCGTAAAACCCAACTCAATCAATCAATCAAGAAAATAGTTCCACTTTATACCTTCATGAATATGCACAATAAGAAATATTTTATATATCTTATCAGATGGAAGATTAAATCTGGCTGAAAGGCCCCTCAGCAAGGGGAATAACTCTAGCCAGAAATTTCGAACAAAATTTCCTTCCACTTAGCCACTGATGCTTTAGACAAAGTTAGGCTGAAACCGATTCAGCGGCTTCTGAACAGATGTTGTTGGAAAATGCGAATGGACGCCGGACAAGAGAGCAGCCACAATAGCTCATCCTGAGCCTTCATCTCAGGTGAGCTAAAAAGAACACCAAAATCTATGTCATGTTATGACTCCTCAATTAGAATCAAGCCAAAAAGAGTATTCTAATGAGAATTCACAACATAGTGTTTGGTGCAGACAACAAAAAAGCATTTGAATTACTCCTTGTAACTGCAGCCCTTAAATCCCTTTCTACAAGCTAAAGGTAATGTGCACTAGAGCACCTTACTTGGTAAAGTGCATTTCAAAAGCTTACTCCAGTTTATTCATGGAAAAGGTTAAAAGTCTAAAACAGGATACAGCTCCTACTTCACCTTGCTTTAACCCTTTCCCACCATAAAAGCGCCTTTTAGCTCATTCAGTTTATTTCTCCCTTTAAGAATGTAGTTCCAATTTATACAGTCATGAATATGTATCTAAGGAATATTTTCTTTATTCTAGCAGATGGTAGCTTAAAGCAGGCTGAAAATAAAGCAGAATGCGCCTTAAGGCGCATTCTGCTTTACTTACTGCTTTAAGTGGGTACCTGTCTTCAAAACTAGAAACAGTCTATGGGGTAAAGGGTTTAACACCATCAAACTGTGAGAAAAGGTTTAACCCATTACCCCATAGCCTGCATTCTGCTTTACTTTCAGCCTGCTTTAAGCTATTATCTGCTAGAATTTAGAAAATATTTCTTATGATTTGTATTTGTGACAGTATGAATTTGAACTATTTTCTTCAGTAGAGGAATTAATTCAAGGTGTAAAAAAGTGTATTTATGGGGTAATAGGTTTAATCATACTATAGGGTTCAGGATTCAACTTGTGTAAGGTCAAGGTTAACAACCATAGCCACTAGAACCTCATTATCCAAGTCCTGACAAATAGCTTTGTTACTTACAGTTTGCTTTTATCTGCCATTTTTCTTCAATAAGAAAACAAACTCGGAGGGGTATACTAAAATGCCATTAACCAATTACCCCATAATTAACTCTTTTTATGCCTTTAATTTATTCATCCACCGAAGAAAATAGTTCAATTTTAAACAGTCATGAATATGTTCTGTAAGAAATAGTTTCTATATCCTGGCAGATGGAAGCTTAGAGCAGACTGAAAGTAAAGAAGAATGTGCCTTAAGGCACATTCTGCTTTACTTTCAGCCTGCTTTAAGTGGTCACATGTCTTCAAAACTAGAAATAGGCTATGGGGTAATGGGTTAACTAGATTTTACTTACAAGAATCTCCAGGTAAAACATTAAGGTTGTGACAGCCATACAGCCACTGGGAATTCTCTTCCTCTCTGAGGTGACCGCTACTCCAAAGCACCATCTCTTCGTCACTTTGATCAATTGACGACACAACAAGGTTCGCACTAGAAGAGTCTGTCAGATGGTACCAGTATGCCAACATTGCTTCAGTGCCATCAAATTCGATAGAGGGAGATAGAAGTCTGGATGAGTCACGCTCCACACCATCGGGATTAGAATAGCCATAATACCTGTCTGAGGAACAAATTATATACAAATTACATGAACTCTCTAATATGACCAATAAAACAAAAACTAATTGATTGTATTAAAGACAGGTTACAGCTAAAAGCTCAAAGTAAGGTGACAGTAGCTTTCTGTTTTACTGTTACCTTGCTTCAAGCAGTCATTTGTCATAAATGCAGAATATTTAACTTAATTTTTTTGTTGTTATAGAGAGGTTTCAGCATAAATAGTATATACATGGTCAGCATCGATCTACAGCGCTCCCTCTGTACAATGACATCCAATGGGAGACAAACATTGTGTTCATTGTTCGGAGGGAGTTGTTATAGGGAGGTGAATTGGCTTACACTTGCAATCAGCTTGAATCCAGATTAGACGCCGCATAACGCCGCGTCTGATCTGGATTCAAGCTGTTTGTCACTCGTCATTAAGTTATTTCTGTCAAAATGTCCATTATGGGACTTTGAGAAAAACAGCAGTTGACAATTTCAAGCAGACGGCATTGCAGTCATGAATAAATTTGACATAACTTCTTGCTTGGGGAAACAGCAGCAAGTATTGTTATAAGGGGTTAAACGCAAAACCTAAACATTGACCCTAGAGGTCAAGGTCAAATGTCAGGTCACCTAACTGTGGTGCACTGTGGTCTACTGATTAAGACACATAAGAATATCAAGATTCGTGACTGTTTGGTGCAGTAGTTTGCTCAGTTTATGATATCAAGTTGTGGAGGTGAGCTTAGAGTTTTTTGAAGAACTCTTATTTCTCATTCACAGACATGGAACTAGAAGAGCTCTCCAATATGACATGTCACCACTTCTTTATTGCAGGTTGGAAGTACTGCAGCAAGCTCCTAAAGGAGCTTCCTTCATTAATTTAGTCCAGCATTAAGCAGTCTCGCTTGTCTTTGATCAGGATTTAGTGGTCACTAATTAGTACAAGTTTAGCCATAGATCTATAGCTAACTCTTTCAATACCATTGATATATTCATTACATTTGCAAACAGTGTAGACCCAGATCCTCCTGTAGGAGCCTGTAGGAGCCCCCTGATCACGGTCTACACTGTTTTGCTAATTTAGAACCATATTTATAAACTACCCAAAATTCCAAGTAGACTGGTTCATGTTTTGGTAACTAAAAAAACAGGGGAACCTAATAACTCACAAGAGTTACTTAGTGTTGAAAGTGCTAATTCACATGTATAAAAGATTCCTACTTGCTCTATCGTTCAAGTTGTTTCTGAAGATGTTATTTGAACCAATAGTCCACACTGCAGTTCCCTGTATTGCAGTTGCTGTGTAGTTGCACTGTTCATAGTTGAAATCACAAGTCACATTGGTAGTCCTTATATCTTCACAGCTCAGTACGGGGTCTCCCGCTGAAGAAAAATTAAAGGCAAAATTATACTTTCAAATATTTCCTGATTATAAAATCTATGTTGAATTTTTTTTGGCTAATCTCAAACAGTGAAGAAACAATTGATGCTCCCCTAACAGGTGATATATTCCAAATATAGCATGGTAAACAAATGAACACATTCTTGTAAACACACTGGTGGTTTGTTTTGGTGAAAGTTCTGGAAACTTCAATCTTAAGCCATTTTACTTTGGTATGAAGCATTTAAATGTTCCCCTTTTACAAAGTATGCTCGGCTAAGGCATCTGCTAAGTTAGCAAAAGATAACTACTTTATAAGATGCTTTGAACAAGAATCAAATGGCTTAAGATACCGTATATTCGCAGCCATAAGTCTACCCGTACCATAAGTCGACCCCCCCCCCATGTTGTCCTTAAATACCAGATTTTTCCGTTGCCCTCTCCATAAGTCGAATCAATTTTTCAACAAGGCAGTTGAAATGTTTACGAAGCAGAAAGTGTGTAAGGTGTCCCAATGTACCGTATTTCTTCCAAGTCTTGGGCCACTCCAAATCTCGGGCCACCCTTAACTATTTCTGTAAATAATTTTTTTCATGCCTCTAATTTTGGGCCACCTAGAATCGGCATTTGATTTTTTTATTTTACCTTTTCTAGAGATGTCACAGAATCGGCGACTGTAGCGTATGCTTATATTAATCTTCTTCAATGACTCTCATTTTGAGCGCATAACCAGAACGGTTAATTGGATAAGAATACGGCCTTTAGTGTCATTAAAACTGTTTGGAATGAATAAACCAACAAGTTGTTTGTTTGTTATCCAAAACATATTTGCGCTCGGACACATTGCGACATTGATCTGGTAAGTGTTAATGAGTGCCTTTTCATCCAAGCAATCTCTTACCTCCAATCAAGCTTATCCAAACAATGTGCTCAGCCTTGCGTGTTATTTGCAAGACTGTCAATTTACAGTACAGCATTACTAGCGTATCAGAATATCAGCTTAAATTGCCTTTGGCTAGATTCATCTAGTGCTGGGAGATAAGCAATTACCTAATCAAACATTGTCCATGCTAAACTCTATTTTCCAGTTAGAAGCCGCGACAAACCTTGAATACACACGTGTCGTGATTTCTAGTGAAATCCGTCTGACTACACAAGTGTGTTCTGATAATTTCTCTGTTGATATATTACCACAGGGGGCCGCGGACAAACTTAAAATGTATCCTGTTACTATGATATAGTCTATTATTATACTAGGATGCTGTTCCCCTATTTTTGTGTTTCAGACCCTTGTGGCCAATATTCTGGAGAAGTCGCGGCTTGTCGCTAAACATCAAAGACTAAAAATTTGGTGACTGTCTTCAACCCTAGTGACGAGTAGAGTTCAAAGGGTTAAGATTTTGGTGACAGTCTACAACTTAATGTCGATTACGGTGTCAAACTGCAGCTGCAGATTTTGTCCAGTGTCAGATATATATCTAGATAAATATATATAAGTGAACCCACAGAGCTAGGTCATTGAATCAAAATGGGCGGGGCTCCTCAAACCTGCTGTGATCTTTTAACACCTTGTGTGTAAATCGTGTCTGAGTAACTCAGTGTGAAAAGTATCATGTATAGAGGATAATTTTGGATGCTATTAGAGGCAAACATTCAAGGTGATTATCTGATATTAATTTATTTATTTTAGACTTTTTTTCTGTCAACTTAATCAAACTTTCAGCGGTATGGGAAAGCATCAGTAGTTTAGTGATGCCGACGTTTCTTTTTGACGTTCCGCCATATTGGCATAAGTTTTACTTGTAGTGATACGTTTCAACATTGATCTAGATGTTGGACCAAACATTTTCAATTTTTTTTTTGGTATCTAATTCTTGGGCCACTGAAAAAAATATTTATTTTTTGCTGGCCCAAGACTTGGATGAAATACGGTATGTAAAGAATTGAAATACTTCTCTGCATTCAGTCCTTTTTGGTTAGTATTAAGATCAAACTCATTAAATTATCGTAATAATTGGCCTCATTTGTCACTTAATTCAGACAATGTTTGCAAGTGTTTGTTGTAAAAATGACGGAAGCATCCCTCTTAACATGTCAAAATAGACATTAATTAGCTTAACTGAATCTCTCCGTACCTCTAAAGAATAATTTCTAGTTTCCTATTAAAAATTGTGTACAGCTCTCATGTTAATTAATCCGTGATTAAAGCAATTACACATCTTCAATACCTCTAGACTTTACATAAACAGCAGCTAGGCCCGTTACGTCACTGCATATGACTTGTCTCGATAAATGTGTTTACAATTAAAATTACACGCGCCAACGCCCACAGCCAGTACACACAGCACCGAGCTCTGCAACTGCCAGCTGACGTGTAAGTTTATCGCGGGTCGTTAACCTCGCAAAGATTAACACTGACCAGTGTTTAGTGTCAATTTGCCAGGTTTGCAAATTGCGTTCCTGTGATACTGGATTACTGTTTAATGTTATGAATACAAGTTATTTTGTATTTAGGTACAGAATAGGACAGCATTCACAGGAACTTTTTCTTCTAAATTTGGTATCAGTAAACACTGTTTTTTTTAATCAGATTTTTATACAAAAAAATCTTGACAAAGACTTAATAATGACCGGGCCATAAGTCGATTGTGCTTTTTGAAGGTGTATTTTGGGTCTGAAAAACTCGACTTATGGCTGCGTATATACGGTACAAAGCAAATCATTTGATTAAAAAGGCCATTGACGTAACATAAAAGAATTTCAGATTGTCAGATTTTCGCATTTCAGCCTACCAGTATATATAAAGAATAAAATGACTTCAAATGCCTTTAACCCTTAGCCTGCCAGTCACGACTATAGCTCCATATGCAAACAGCTTGGATCCGGATGAGACGCCGAGTAACTCGGCGTCTCATCCGGATCCAAGCTGTTTGACACTCGGACAACATTTTCAGCAATTTTGAGCAACTTTGAAGCAATTTGAAACTTGAAGCAGACGAGAAATATAGCAGACGACAATTTATTTGGCGGGCTAAGGGTTAATCTAATAAACTAGTAGTAAACATGTTTCACCATTACAGCTCTTCTAAATATTTTGCAGCTAGCCCAGCTTTTTATAGATGTGTTAACATGTCAAGTTTTCCAAATCAATGAATACATATTGCTTTAAATCCCATTGACAGGAATGGTCTTTAAGAGCCTAGAAAAGTTTAATGTAACAAGAGTTGTCAGAGAGACAACAAAGCTTGCCATCCGCACATTTAGAAACTAAAAAGCACACTCTAGTTCGAGGTCACAGAGGTCAAACTTTTGCCTGCATGGTAAGGTCTTGTCCATATACACATGCAAACTAAATATGAAAGTAACACCTCAAGGAAGAAAGGAATTATAAGCGTTTTTCAAAACCTAAACACAGATTCCGAAACCTAAATCTGGGACTTAGGTTAAAGTTAAAAGTCACTGGGCTGAATGTTTTGCATGCATGAAAAGGTCTTGTCCATATACACATGCATGCCAAATATGAAAGGACTATCTCAATATGAGTTAAAGGCATTTTGAGAAATCTAAATGCAGACATGTAGCTCACTGATACCAGTATTTCTTTCAAATACAGTCAAAACTCAATACTTCTAACTAAGGTTAACCCTTTACCTGATAGCCTATTTCTAGTACTTAAGATACGTGACTACTTAAAGCAGGTTGAAAGTATAGCAGAATGCGCCTGAGGGCGCATTCTGCTTTACTTTCAGCCTGCTTTAAGCTATTATGTGCTATAATATAGAAAATATTCCCTATAATACATATTTATTACTGATTAAATTGTAACTATTTTCCTCAGCGGATGAATAAATTATATCCGCTAAAAGTCGCTTCTATGGGGTAAAGGGTTAAATCCATCATACAGTTATAGGTTGAATATTGCAAAGTTGATCTCGCTTAAGTTGAACATACCAGTATTTCAAAGTTTAAACATGGCTAAGCCACGTTTTAACTTTGAAATATGGGTATGTTGGAACTAACGCGAGTTTGAATTATCGAGTTTATAAAGGAAGAGAGGGAGGGTTAACCCATTACACCATAGCCTGTATCAAGTTTTAAAAATATGTGACTTCTTAGGTGCATTCTGCTGTACTTCAAGCCTGCTTCAAGCTACCATCTTCTAGGAAATTGAAACTATTTCTTTTGATGCATATTCATGACTATATAAATTGGAACTATTTTATTGAATGGATGAATAAATTAAGGGTGTAAAAAGGTGTATTGATGGGGGAATGGTTTAAGTAAGACCAATAGGGATTTCAAGATGTTTTGAGCACTGGTTTTGATAAAAATTTTGCTTACCACATATGATTCCAACATTCTCAGAAGTACCGCAGTTATGAACTCCCCAGCCTTTACTCTCACAATCATGTAGACTTTCTTCTAAACCAGTGCATTTCAGATCATCCAAAACAATTGGTACTGATAAACTGTCATCTTCAGACGGAAAAAGATCCATGCCAAATTGCAAAGCATGACTGTAAAGTGAAAGAAATCAATAATCATACATGATTAACAGCGTCTCTTAATAACTGCACAATGAATGTAACAAGAAACATATTTCTACGATGCTGTTATCGGCTACATATGGAAATAATATCTGATTTTCATTGATTTTTTTTTTTTTTTTTATTTGTTTTGATTTTACGTCGCTTTCAACAGTATTTCAGTCATATCGTGACGTCCAGCTAATTACAGGTGGAGGAAGACCCCAGAAGTCATTTATGCACTGTTTCAGGCACAAATCGGGAACTGGGTAGAACCACAGACCTTCCGCAAGCCAGCTGGAAGGCTTTCCCACATGAAAAATCCGAACGACCCTACTGGGATTCGAACTCACAGCGGTGAGGAGCTTAGTGATGTAAGTCACAGTGACTATACCACTAGGCCACGAAGGCCCCGATTTTCATTGAAGGAGTCTACTGTAAACGAATGAAGTATGAATATTTAAGAAATAATAAATTCATATCGGTATTTTATTGTGCAATAAAACATGGGTAGGAGTTGAGATGTGTAGTAACTAAATCAAGAGGCCAAAGGCCAAGTGATTTAATTACCAGCATCTCAAAGACTACCCGTGTTTTAATGCATGATAAAACATGGGTATTAATTTATTATTTTGTTTCTAACACATCAATTTAACTTCAATTTGCACTGACCTAATGGCCCTATACATTTCTTGGTTACATATTTTTGAAGCCATATTACGTAATGTTAAGCTATTACAACGCATGCATGTTTTATTGAGAATTTAAAAACACATGTACGTTCCTTCTTTGTTTATATAGGGGTGTACGCAAGGTATGTTAGAAAAAGTTCTAATAACACTACCAATAATATTTTTCTTACCGTGACAGTTTCTGTGACTGCATGCTGTCACCTTTATCAAAATCCAATGTCAGGGCTCCATATAAGGTGAGTATATTGAAAACAAAAATCTTTATTTCTGCATTGAACCCTATGGTGTTACTACTCATTAGAACCGTCTCGAAGAGACAATTCTAATGAGTATTAACACCATAGGATCAGACTTCCCGAAAGTTTGGAAAAAGTGTCAGTCAGTCGGACTGACAGACCCTTAAAATATGTCAATCCGAACTTTAAATTGTCAGACCGACAAAAACTCAAACAAAAATGAAACACTAGGGTACTTTTTAAAATTTAACATAGTTTAAGAACTTCAATCATAGACTTTCATTTTGAATTAGAATGTGAATTCCATTCAAGACCTATTATATATGACAATGCTAATACTTTCCTATTGTTGCTAAATCAATCATGAATAATGTCAGGCTATTATTGCTAAATGCAGCATGAATGCATGTTTAGATGTATAACACTTTAAAAAATCCAAGTCACATCTTTTCCTTATAAATATTTAAGTCATTAAAAGCGATTCTAATGGTTAAGTAGTTCTTACGGTGTCAGATTCTGTCAGATTCTATTTTAAGTAACAATTGTCAATTACTCTTGTATTTTATCTTGAATTAACAATAAATTCAAGCATAAACTGTGTTTATACTTATTCTAAATAAAAAATATTACTTTAACAAATTAATTCTTACACATGCTTATTCAATGTGAAGGAGTCGCCATTTTTGTTAAATTTGACAAAATGTCGGACAATGGAAGTTTGTTTCCTAAACTTTGTTTGAGTGATTGGAAGTGTGATTATTTGACTGGAAATTCAATTTTAATGCATGGGAGGATATATGATTACTATTTTAGGTAAGTGAAAATCGTATGCAGTATTTTCTAGGGAAATTTCATAAAAATCGTATTTCTTTGTGTTTAAAAACTGGTCAGTGAGATTTCAAATGAGTCTGACGGTAAACACGAACTGGAAAAAATTGCGTGGACCGTAATGTTATGGTAAAAGTTCCTTGCAAATACATGCCAGTTAAAAAGCCATTTTTTATTGAAATTACGATCGTGTCGAAATTTTTCATACTCTTTTTTCTTTGTTTGACGCTCATCGGCCGTCAGTTTTCATTTTTCCCAGGAGTTGATTCAGCGTAGAATTTTAACGACACCATTTTGGGTCATTTTGGGGACAAAATCGTCGGTCCTGGTCAAAATTTGTAATCAGGTCCGTTGGACTGACGGGTTTTGGGAAGTCTGTAGGATTTGGTGCTAAAATGAGTCAGATATTGTTGGATTTGTTCAGTTACTCCCTCTTATTTGGAACCTTGCAATGTGCTAACAAATGAACAGCTTACCTGAAGCCAAGTGATGTGCAGACAACGTGGGCTTCATGAAGTCCGAATTCATCATCACAAACTGTTCCCCAATATTCCTGCCCTGTCACACGGCTTCCATACACCTCTATTCTTCCACTTAGACAGCTCTCTCCATCAACAAGTCTCGTTTTTAAAGGGGGTATAGGAGCTTAAATACACAAAATTAAATGTATAATCCTTATACTAAATAACAGTCAATTTTGTGATAACCCTTTCCTCCCTGAAACTTCAAATTGACAATTCCAATTCAGTCAAGTCCATTTTTGAGCATAAGGGGTTGTTTTTGTCATTGTATTGCATTATGACAATGTAGACCCTGATATGTACTGGGTAAGTTGCTCCTTTCCTGCGGTAATAGTCTAGTGGTAATGCATGGGACTGCGGTACCAGGGGTCGAGTAATCGATCTGCTCCGAACCTACGGCCTGACTAGGTGGTTTTTTTTTCAATTCCCCGATGATGTACAGGAATGTTCTTAAGCAAGATATGTACCGCCTAATGGCTTCTCTCCACCCAGGGGTTAAAATGGGTACCTGTAAAGGGTCTTAGCCGGTACTGCTGCTGCTAGCAAACAGACCATCTCCTCAAACTTTTTCTTGTTTATGCATACATAATTTTTAACTCTATGTTGTAAGCTGCACAATAGAATTGTTGCAAACCTAATTTTCTGAGTAGTCACATCATAGGGTTTGGCACAGGCATTTTGTATTTTAGTGTTTGAAATACTCTTGTCATCTGAACAAGGCTCCAGATAGAAGGGAGTAAACTGATCAAATCCAACATTTTCTCACTCAATTCAACACCAGAAATAAAGATTTTTAAACACTTTACCCCATAGCCTGTTTCTAGTTTTATAGACAAGTGACCGCTTAAAGCAAGGTGAAAGTAAAGGAGAAATCGTCTTAAGACACATTCTGCTTTACTTTCACCATTCTTTAAGCTACCATCTGCTAGGATATAGAAAATATTTCTTATGGTGCATACATTGTATTGGTGACTGTATAAATTTGGAACTATTTTCATCAGTAGAGGAATAAATTAATGTGTAAAAATGCGTATTTATGGGTAAAATGAGTTAATACTCCCCTAATCTGGAGCCCTTTCTGAAGCTTTGATTTCTCATATTGTGTTGCTTGTCTATCTTTAGTCTTACTTGATGTGGTTGTTGGTGTGGTACTGGGACTTTGTGTTGTCCCCGGTGACGTTGACAATGGTGTTGATGTTGGTGAGGTCGGAAACAGATCTGTCCCTGAAAACATGCAAATATACACCCAGTAACTTCCAGAATCTGGACTCCATAAAACTGTAAGTCTCTGCACATAAAAACCTATAAGAACAACGGTAGCAAGTTACGTAACCCACTACTCTATCAGGGCTGCCATTACTGCAGATTTATCTTCAGATTTTAATCCTAGCAGATGGTAGCCTAAAGCAGGCTGAAAGTAAAGCAGAATGCACCTTAAGGGGAATTCTGCTTTACTTTTGACCTGATTTAAGTAACCGCACTTGAAAAAGAGAACATTTCGGAAATCTTAGGATTGTTTATGATCAATTTATGGAAGCCCTGCTCCAGAAGTACACCTTTTTATGCCTTTAATTCATCGTTCTATTTAAAAAAAATAGTTCTACTAATCATACAGTCATGAATATGCACAGCAAGACACAGTGTCTATAGCCTAGCAGATGGTAGCTTAAATAAGGCTTATGGTCCATTCAGTCTTACTTTCAACCAGCTTTACAGTGATGATAGGGGGAGGACAGGGAAGCAGATGGGGCCAGAGCCAGGACATGGCAATGCTACAAAAGTAGACATGCAGGCTGCTTTAAAACTCGATGTAAAGATATGCAACATATCTTAACTATATTATTATCCCTTTACCCCATAGCCTGTTTCTAGTTTTGAAGATATGTGACCACTCAATGCAGGTTGAAAATGAAGCAGAATGCACCTAAAGGCGCATTCTGCTTTACTTTCAGCCTGCTTTAAGCAATTATCTGCTAAGGTTTAGAATCTATTTATAATAGTACAGTTTCATTATTGTAAAAATTGGAACTATAAATATTTCTTCTATGGGGGAAAAGGTTAAAAGGCATCAGTATATTAAGATGAACATGTGTATTTATATAGCAAATAAAAGTGAAACCAAAACAATGCTTCGTTGTTTTTGCTATATTTTTCGAAATTGCTATCAAAAGTTAGGGGCTACAAATATTTGCCATGAGCTACCAGACTTTCCAAGCAGGTTAAGTCCTCTGGGCTTCCAACAGAAAATGGTTAAAGACAAAACCTGTAAATCAGAAGGTTCTTGGGGCAGGTGGTCATTTTAAGGCTCACTTTTCAATGCTATATATCTCGCTTAAATTATGACCCTACAACTTTTGATCAAGAACAAGAGAGGAAAAAATTGGCTGTGTATTTTGAGTCAGGTTGTGCTTACCATATTTTCTCATTTACAAGACAGATTTTTTCCTCTCTAGTTCTTGATCAAAAGTTGTAGGGTCATAATATAAGCTAGATATATAGCATTGAAAAGTTTTCCCCACTTTCATTGCAGGTCAAAAGAAATTTAAAAAAAAAAAGTCGCAGCTTACAGTGTATGTAGTTATCTATACTGGAAATCGTTGCAATATGCGTGTGGTCTTAACTTAAACAAATGACAAAATTAAAATTGTCCATTAAAATTGTCCATTTGCTTTCTTACAAGCAAGAAAATATTGGTACACACAACTTTTATGTCTATCCTACTTCCGAGAGTCCAAAATGTGACCAGACTTTTGCCTTATACTTGACTGGAGCATCACAGTATGGGTTTTTGTCTGCCATTGATATTTGCAATGAAATCAACACTCATATATATCGGAAAGTTGCTGAATGAATGGATATCATATTTTCATCGTGGTTCATTTTGGATTTCTCAGCGTACAACAAGAATACTTCTTGTTGAAACAGCATATACTTTGCCAATACATGATTCAAATTTTATAGCACAATTTTTTTCAAATAGTTTACTTTCATTAGTAGCTAGCATTTGAGCAAATAATCTTTAACTTTTTTTATGAAACAAACAAGACTGCGCGTTCAATAAACACTTATGCCCCCGGTGGCATCCTTGACAATATATTCTGAATCTTTTCTAAGTCCAAATTAGGTCAAGGTCAAGGTCGAAATCAAGGTTGGGTAATATGGGTGGATAGGAAATGGTCCAAGGCAATAACTGTATAAGTATCAAAGCATTGTAGTGTTGATGCTAGACGAAACGGTAAAATCTAGTTAACCAAGAAATAGCCCATTTAAAAAAAATTAAGTCCAAAATAGGTCACGGTCAAGGTCAAAATCAAGGTTGGGTAATATGGATGGATTGGTAGTGACCCAAGGTAACAACTGTATAAGTATCCAAGCATTGTAGTCAGTTGTGTTGATGCCAGACGAAACAGTAAAATCTAGTTAACCAAGAATTAGACCATTTAAAACATTCTAAGTACAAATAAGGTCAAGGTCAAAATCGAGGTTGGGTGATATTGGTGGATAGGGAATGGTCCAAGGAAACAACTGTATATGTATCAAGGCATTTGAGTAAGCGGTGTTGATACTAGACGAAACGGTAAAATCTACTTAACCTTGTTACGGACGGACTGACGGACAGGACGATTACTATATACCTCCGCATCTATAGTATAGATGCCGGGGCATAAAAATCCAACCGCGTCTTGATACTTTACCAGCCGGGAAGTACAGCAAATGTCCAATTCATACAAGCAAAACAACAGCTGCCGACATTAATTGTGCTGTGTAAAACATGTGTTCAATTTGTGGGTAAATGTTTTTGTTATATATATATATATATACAGTGAAGATTGCCTATAACGTTCCTTGTTTGTACGTTTCCTTTGTTAGAACGTTTGATTTTTCTGGTCCCGGCCAATTACCTTCTTTCTCTATGTTGAAAAGGGTTTGTTATAACGTTTCCTTCTTTTTAACGTTTTGATTGCTTTTAACGTTGAAGTTTGATGGTCCCAGGGTGCAAATCGTTGTCATTATAACGTTTCGCCGGTGCGATCGTCTTGACTTCGGGCTTGTTCGCACTGATGGCAAACTTGACAATTATAACAATAGAGCATACAATAATTGCGTGTACTTTTGTGCATCTACAGGTGTGCTTTTAACGCCGAATTGTCGTCTGCATGAAATCTATTTCACATCTTCAAGCGAAAAAAAGGAAAAGAAAAATCGGCAGCGATAAAACTATTTGTTAGCGCATATGCCGTGTAGCCTCTTAAATGTCCAAGATACCAAACACGTAAATACACTAGTGTGTACGAGTCGATTAACACGTGGGCTGTCATATGCTCATTTCACTTATTCTGTTATTAATATTAAGGAATTATTATTCCGTGTTAATATTACTGACCTCTAATGTTTAAATCATTTAAACTCAGTTTTCTAATTTCCTGCTTCAGCGGTTGAGAATTATCAAATTCTTATTTATTCTGTTAAACATCAAATCAAACAAGTCGAAATAATCAGCCCCGGTTATGTAAATGACACGGCAATCGGATTACTTCATCTTTTTTGTCTACACGTAGGAAAGTGACATGATATGGGGCCAGTTACTTACGCATATCTATAATTCGACACAGACAAAAATATACGTTTACACGAGAACAGAAGGAAAATATGGGTAAAGTTATAGCATGTACAAGCGTACATTATTCTTCCAGGACTTATTCGTTACAGAATGCAAGCTTAGCACCTGTGTTTGTTTTTATAATTAGATTTAAGATAACTAATACAAACGAGTAATTCTTAAGTCAAGTACATGTAATTTTAAAAGGAAATGTTTACAACGTTTCTCGGTTATAACGTTAAAAAAATGACGGTCCCCGGCGAAACGTTATAAGCAATCTTCACTGTATATAGTTTAGAGATTAAAGAACACCAATCTTTTTTCCATCTGCAATTATGAATACGATACAAATGATTTATTCATTCAGGATTTGATTCACCCATGCATCCTTACAGTGCTAGTCATTGTGGGGTGCAACCCTCAAATTTCAGAAACCATTTGGTCTACCGACCAGCCCACCATTTGCAAATGGTGTATATACACTCAGTCTGGCACAGTTATGGTTTATTTCATAAGCAATTTGTAATTCATACCACATGACACGGAGACATCCTGACGGTGACTACAGTGAGCTTGGCCCCATTTTAAAAACGGGCAATCAAGGAGATCTTCCTCAGTACCATTACAGGTCATGTAGTTAAGATAGATGGGTCCGGTACCTTCCCCGTATACAGCATCTCCATACCCATAGCCTGGTACTGGCCTGTGAGAGAAATCGTTCAATACAATTAATCTGAGTTGGGTTATCATCAGGTTTCTTTTTACCATATTCATCACTAAGTAACTCTTGTGGGTTATTATGTTCCCTTGTAGATCATTTAGTTACCTAAACATGAACTAGTCTACTTTGAATTCTGGGTTGTTTAATAAATACTGGTTTACATTAGCAAACAGTGTAGATATTACTCATGGAATATATATAATGTTTGGTATACCTAAACTGGGAATTGAACCCGGACACCTCATACTGTGTATTCTAAATGATGCCCTGAAATCACTACCTGATCTTACAGAAGCAGTCTGTAAGTGGATTCCAGCAACAAACTTAAAATGTACATTTACAACAGACATTGTACAACAACAAACCTACCTAATTGTTTTCCTTCAAAGTAACAATTTTCAAACCTACATAAAAATGCCTTTCCTACACTCTTTGAAAAATTTATAGTCAAGCATAAATGCATCATTGGAAAACAGTGTATCTGTGAGGAGTACACTTGGCCTATGCAAACAGTGAAGACCCTGACCAAAGGGCTCAATAAGGAGCCCTCTGATCAGGGTCTACACCGTTTGTCATTTTGACATATATTGTACCAATCAACTATAAAAAAAGTCAAACAAGAGGGCCTGAAGGCCCTGATATCGCTCACCATTTGTAATGAAGCCTGATAGCTTTACCTTTGAATTTCACCCATTTTATTCTAAATCCATTCAAGTTTGTCAACCTACTGTAGTATAGTAGAGTACATCAAAGGCAGATAAATAGAGCCTAAACAATACTGAAATGAAGCCTTTTTCTAGCATTTCAATGTATATCAAGGGCAGGTAACTATTTCCACAATGATTACATTGCAACAATAAGTGCACTCCTTTCAGAACATATAGCTACATCCTTTGTGTACAAGTATAATCAAAATCCATTGAAAACTGTAGTTGCAAGAGTGTAAACGCTGTAAAATATGGCATTTTCAGCAATTCAAAGGTAGATATCTCTTGATTTTTTTTGTCCTATTCCAACCATAATCACCCATTTTCGAACTCTAATGGTCATATATAATCTGGGCAAGTTTGATAGAGCTTGGATAAATATTGTGGCCTCTAGAGTGTAAACAATGTTAAATATATCATTTTCAGCAATTCAAAGGTAGATAACTTTTGACCTATTGATCCGATTACAACCATAATTGAACTCATTCGAAGTCTTATAGTAATATACAATCTGAGTAAGTTTGAGAAAGATTGGATAATATTTGTGACCTCTAGAGTGTAAACATCGCTAAATATGGCATTTTCAGCAATTCAAAGGTAGATAACTCTCGACCTATAGGTCTGATTTCAACCATAATCAAACTCATCTGAATAGTCTGGTAGCAGATAATGGTATTTTAGCTTAACCTTGCTTGGAGTTGTATAGATAATGTTTTTGTGGGTTTTGGTAGAATAGACCCTCAGCATTTAGGATCCGATGTATGACCGCCGGTCATCCTTGAGCGTTTCCAGATATTCAAGATGGCGTCCAAGATGGCCGCCAGCATTTATCTGGCTAACTGTTAGGTTTGATTCAATAAGCTATAACGGAATTTTCAGCAAATTATAGTTCAATTTCATCTTTGATGACATAATTAAAGTTCAAAATAGAAATAAAAATAATCTATAATTCAAAATGGCGTCCAAAATGGCCGACAAAGACCATTTTTATGTGAAATAAAATGAAAATGACACTTTACAAGGCTACGATTTGCTCCAGTTTTTTCCCGTCGTGGTAATATAATTGTTCATAATTAATAAATAAAGCGTGAACAGATTAAGTTGGCAATTAACTCATTCATAAATGAATTATCAGAGACTTTCACCAGAATACAGTATGCATAAAAACATACAGCTTAAGTTTACATTGAGTAAGTCCATGCATAACGATGTAAAATGACTAGCTGTTGGGTTTGATTTCAAATTTTCAGCAGATTATAGTTTACTTTCATAACGTTTGACATTATTTAAGTTCAAAATGGAAGTAATAATAATAATGCTTTATTCAAAATGGCGTCCAAAATGGCCGACAAAGTATTAAGGTGACATCCAAGATGGTTGTGGGAGAAAAATGAAACTGCTGTCAGTTTTGATTAGGTAATTGTCAACTGTAAACAAGATTAAAAGTAGTTCAATACTTCTTCGATGTTTAAAAAAACAAACAGAGAAAAGTATACTGTTAATTTCAAAATGGCGTCAAATATGGCCGACAAAATATGCAAAACAGATGCTTGTCTCTTCAATTTTATATAATAAGCAAAAAACAGAAAGTACCCACTTTTGTATTCTTAATTATCAGCGTCTCATACATAAACCTATCATTGTGGCTAAATAACTGGCACATTGTATTGAAAATGAAAAGGTCGATAACTCTTTCCGGAAAACAGTATTTTTTATTATAAACGTTCTCTATAGAGGAGATACAATCGTGCTCATATTCAGCCGCTAGAACATTTGCTTAAAGAAAATAAAATCACATTAGACTTGCATTCATCGCAATATTCACGTCGTTTTCAAGACTAGAAAGTCTTCAAATATCAAATTACCTCCCTTTGATTTGAAATAAGAATATACCTTGTGTGTTTCATTTTCGTTACATGTGTCGTTTAATATAAATGTTCCACTGGAATACATTGGTGAACGTATGAACCCTAAACATCTCAAACAAAACTTGAGTTGAAGAAGTACTTCAAAAGATATGGAGTCTGAAAATTTACTTAATGTAACATAAATGTAAAAAGTGAGTATATAATCTATCCACCAAGCATACCATTCTTTTTAGCCTTTTTTTAAGACAAATGAGTGTTTTTAAGAATTAATTAGAATTATGAAATAACTGCTTTTGAAAGATTAGTCTTATGTTGATCTATCTAAATCATCGCCTTCTGCAGAAAAAATCAAAATTTGAGGTTAATTCAAGTTTGAGTCACCATTGATGTTTGTGCTTTGAACATAAATTATATGATTCGTTTTCTAAATGGCAATCAGAATGGCTGCCAAAGTCAGCGTTTTTGTTTTGTTTGTTTTTCAAGAAGTAATATTATGTGAGATGTAATATAAATTGGATACTATTACTGGTTCTGCATGTATTGTGAATTTGAAAATGAGTATGTCGCACACAACAACCTATGTAAAGGAGTTAATAAACATATTGGTGTCGATATACAGTACGTTTATGAATTAGCACTTGCATATTGTACTATTATATAAATGAATATTCTTATTAGTAGGGAATAAAATTGCACACTGTAAATGATAATTAGAAACAAAAGGTCATGTCAGGGTTAGTTGTACATGATACTGCGTTTATTTCTCAACTCCTGTGGATGTCCTAGCAACTCGGGTAGGCTGAATGTGGCTAGAATGTCCTCAAACCTGATTTATATGCTCCTCTGACACGCAGGACCTGGTCATCTCTTCCATAGTCTAACCATGGCGATTGTGATCTCTTACTAAGTCTTACTAAGCGCAGAATGGTCCTCCTCGTTATTGAGTTGATGCATGAAGTGGCACACCCCACCTGACCATAACATCCCAAACGTTTAGTTCTCATTACTTGTATCTGTGGGACCTCTTCGTGCTGTTTAACGCCACAGATCCAACTGATCACAGGCTCAATTTCTGCAAACTGTCTGCAAGTCTTCCACAGACGACATTAATGAATAGCCTCCATATTAAATGAAAAAAATAACAAACAGGTGTTGAACACTATTCTACGATACTCAAAGGATATAATTGTGCTAGGTCTTTCTTTGAAATTTCCTGTCCTGTGATTATGACAAGCTCGAATTCTCTTCTAGCAAACAACATGTTACAGAAGCTTTCTAGACATCAAACGTAGCCCCATCGACACCTAACCGAGTAACTGGTCTTCCATCAAAAAGACAAGTTTAGTCCTGACGTCATAGGCATACATAGTCTGCACTGCTTGTAATTGTACAATTAATGTCACATAACTACTGCAATTGAATTTTCTCCAATCTGACAGTCAGCACAGGAACATTCCCTACAGTCTCGAAGAAGACCAAGCCAATGACCACTCTGAGATCATGACCGAAGTATTCTTCATGTTAACTCTCTGTCAACACGGTTTGATAACAACCTTCCATCCAGGTTTTCGGGTTACCCTGTCAGTGGATTTGTGACCACAGAAAATTGTGTACAGAACCGCCAACGGAACACCTTTGCTAGACTCTTATGACAGAGTCTCATACACTTGTAAAGCAGAACATCAAGCACTTGAACAGCAGAGGGTTGAGATCAAATACCTAATGCAAACCATACACAAAAACTTCTCGTAATATTGCCCGCTTCATGTAAGCGGTTTTCAAACTCTGTTTGACATGCAAATCGCATTCCTCAAACCAAAAGCTCATTCTTGGTATTGAATCTAAAGGCTTTCTCCAGATCAACAAAGGCCACATGCAGAGGTTTGATTTCGTCCTTTTACTTGTGCTATAGATGGTACACGGTGAAGAACGAATCAATAGTACCTGTACCATTAACAACTCCAAACTACATGCATCAATGTTGATAATCTCACGCACAGAGGTATCTGTTTAATCGGTTCATCAACTTTACTGTCTGGTCCTTGAGCTTTACCACATGATAAGTGTCGCTCATGCGAGCTTGTTATTCACTTTTTTATTGTTTGAGGATGTAATTTGCCTCCCTGTCCTCAGATATCACACAATTACTGAAAATCGCATCAGTCAGTCGTCTTCAAATCTCAAACCCCTTGTACTCCGAAACTGCTTTCATCATCTCGGCTATCAATCCTGATAGGCTAGCGGCTTTGCAATATATCATCATGTCAAGAGTTATGCACTTCTTATACAAGATGACCACTTTTGTAGTGACTGAATTTGACAGTAACTGTACCAAAGTTCTGTTTACTTTGGTAATTCAGGAGTAAAGATATGCATTTTTTTATATTAGAAATTGTATGTGTGATGTCATTCTTTCTTATTCTAATCTATGGTTAAGCCAAAAGACTGTTCAGTCAAGTGTCTGTGTAGCCATGTACTCATTCAGCAATATTTCAAAGATATGATGATTCTTTGCAGCAGCAGTACTAGCTTACAAACTCACAGAATACATGCTAAAAGGCTTGATAAAAAGGAATAATGAACATAGTTTTATACTGAAAGATACTGTACACAGTTATCTGGTTCAAATAGGTGCCACCACATCCTCAGGAGACTTGCATCCCAAGAATAATTATTGGTATCCATTCTACCAATTTATTTCCCTGTTCCTAAGAAGCTCACATGTAATTGAACTATTTAACAAGAAAGGTGACATGTGGTGACAAATATCTAAGTAATGCAAACACAGAACTTTATTTTTGTACGATAATTTCAGCATTCTTTGTTTAAAAAACAGTGAAATTTATATATTAAAGGTAGGTAATTGGGTTCTATGAACTAATTGATAATATTTGAGTTTTGACTTGACTAATTACTTTTCTATTAATCTGAAATATTTATTGCATTTTACATGGATATGCATGAACTAATTTAATGTACACTTAAGCTGTATGGTTTTTATGTATACTCTATTCTGATGACAGTCTCTTATAATTCATTTATGAATGAATTAATCGCCAACTTGATCTTGTCATGCTTTATAATTAATTATGAACAATAATATTATCACGACGGGGAAAAAACTGGAGCAAATCGTAGCCTTGTAAAGTAACGCACTTACTTTGCATTTTATTCTACATAAAAAAGTACTTTGTCGGCCATTTTGGACGCCATTTTGAATTATAGATTATTTGTATTTCTATTTTGAACTTTAATTATGTCACAAAAGATAAAATTGAGCAATAATTTGCTGAAAAATCTGTTAAAGCTTATTGAATCAAACCTAACAGTTAGCCAGATATATGCCGGCGGCCATCTTGGACGCCATCTTGAATATCTCAAAATGCTCAAGGATGACCGGCGGTCATACATCGGATCCTTGATGCTGAGGGTCTATTCTACCAAAAACCACAAAAACATTTTCTATACAACTCCAAGCAATGTTAAACGTGTCCGCGGCCGGACTAGAACTCTTATAGTCATTTACAATCTGAGCAGGTTTGAGATAGATTGGATAAAAAATTGTGGCCTCTAGAGTGTAAACACTGTTAAATATGGCATTTTCAGCAATTCAAAGGTAAATAACTCTCGATCTATATGTCCGATTTCAACCAAAATCGAACTGATCCGAACTCTTACGGTAATATACAATCTGGGCAAGTTTTAGAAAGATTGGATAAATACTGTGGCCTCTAGAGTGTAAACACCGTTAAATATGGCATTTTCAGCAATTCAAAGGTAGATAACCTTTGATCTATTTGTCCAATTTCAACCAAAATCGAACTCTCTCGAACTCTTATGGTCATATACCATCTGGGCAAGTTTTAGAAAGATTGGATAAATACTGTGGCCTCTAGAGTGTAAACACTGTTAAATATGGCATTTTCAGCAGTTCGAAGGTACATGTAGATAACTCATGTCCTATTTGTCAGATTTTAACCATAATCAAACTCATCCGAACTCTTATGGCAATATACCATCTGAGCAAGTTTGAGAGAGATTGGATAAATATTGCGGCCTCTAGAGTGTAAACACTAAAATTGTTGACGACGGACGACGCACGACGGACATTCAAGGATTGCAAAAGCTCACCCTGAGCTAGCTCAGGTGAGCTAAAAAGGACTAGACTAAATTGAAAACTAAAATTGTCCATTTGACATTTCAAGGAGGAAAGGGTTAAAAGAATATTACTAAGCTTACAAGCCAAGCATGCGACAGACTACTGCTGCATCTGAGTTGTCCCAATTATCATGACATATTGTTCCTGGTTCCCCGACTGGTTCCCCATCTAGATTTGTAGGTTGAATGACAACACGGCCATAGGTAATCGAGTTCCGTACAGTACTGTTATCAATTAGATCAAGCCAAACTTCAATGGCTGAAATAAATAAAACATGTGTCTATATACAGTCAACCACATCATTTAGGTAACCAGTGCATCTCAGGTCTATTTTTTTAAGCAGTACATTGCATTAACCCTTTACCCCATAGCCTGTTTCTAGTTTTGTAAGTAGGTAACTTCTTGCGCATTCTGCTTTTTTCAGTCTGCTTTAAGCTACCACCTGGTAGAATAAAGAAAATATTTCTTATGATACATATTCATGTATAATTTGGAACTTTTTTCTTCAGTTGAGGAGTAAACTGAATGCTCTAAACTTTAACCCATTACCCCATGGCCTGTTTCTAGTATTGAATATAGTTGACAACTTAAAGCAGGTTGAAAGTAAAGCAGAATGTGCCTTACGGCACATTCTGCTTTACTGTCAGCCTGCTTTAAGCTACCATCTGCTAGAATATAGAAAATATTTCTTATGGTACATATGTTTTGCTGCATAAATTGGAACTATTTTATTCAGTGGAGGATTAAATAAAAGGCATCAAAAGACGTATTTATGGGGTAATGGGTTAAAGGCACTTCCATGTGGGAAAGGGTTGAAACTGATTGTGACTTAAAAGCCGAAAATATCAGTTTCAAATACAGTATTACAGGTCAATTATTCTAGTCACGAATATTTTTCCCAAATATTTACATTCCCCCCATTCAATTCTATTGAATAATTTGATGTTTAAATTGCATTAATACAAGTGTTCTCGGAGGCGCGACTTGTGGAGGTGAGGCAGAAGAGGTGGTGCTTATAGGCCTTTTCCCTGTGAATTGATTTTGCCAAATCGGACAGCAGACATTGCATTCTGCTTTACTTTCAACCTGCTTTAAGTGAGCGATCTTTCTTTAAACTAAAATCAAGCTAATATTGGGGTAAAGGGTTAAGCTTGTATTAACCCATAGCCAGTTTCTAGTTTTAAAACAGGCTACCACTTAAAGCAGGTTGAAAGTAAAGCAGAATGTGCCTTAAAGCACATTCTGCTTTACTTTCAGCCTGCTTTAAAGCTACCATCTACTAGAATATAGAAAATATTTCTGGTAATACATATTCATAACTATATAAATCAGAAATGTTTTCACAGGGGATAATATATTTAAGGCTTAAAAAGGCATATCTATTGGGTAATGGTTTTTAACTATTAAAACTATTAAAGCTATGGGGTAAACGTTGTTGTAAAAGCCTTCTGTTTTATTTTTTCCATTCAGAAATCTAAATACTTTTATCACATAAAACCGACTCTGGGAGTGTTATAAAGCCATTCAATAAACTATTGTGAAATATCAATATTTGGGCTCCGGCCCTACCTTTTCGTCCACGAGCGCTGCATGGAGCGGGGCGCCAACTGACGTCATTTGCCATGGCGTTACTGTAAACAACGTCAAGTTTTGGCGGAAAATATATATGGCGGAGAGACAAAAAACTACGGATTCAGTTGACTTAAAAGAGTTTTAAAATGTTTATGTGATAAATAGGATCTTACATTCGTGCTCATTATTTATCATTCTTAATAAACTCATTGACTAAAATAAATATAACGCTCGCCAAGGCTCGCGTCATATTGTTTTAGTCAACTCGTTTGTTTATTAAAAATGATAATTAATGAGAACTCGTGTAAGATCCTCTATATATTAGATATACATGCTTATTTAAAACAAATAACAAATCCTAGTTAAGGACTACTTTTCTTTGTGTAAGAATAATTACGTAAATGGGTTTAAAGGCATATTTATGGAGTAATAGGTTATAGACTGGCCTCCAAACTCAATTTTCACAGTTCCTACTTCTTGTCTGAAATGGAAACTCATGAGATTTTACCTGCAGGGGTGTTGTCCTCCGGTGGTATACCTATACAATCAAACCATTCATCAGAATTATCTCTACAGTCAATCTTGCCGTCACAGTGTTTGTCACCTGGTATACACTCGGGAATACTATAGCAGGTGAACTCATCAGATCCGCAAACTTGAAATAAACAGGAATATTATAGCAGGTGAACTCATCAGATCCGCAAACTTGAAATAAACAGGAATATTATAGCAGGTGAACTCATCAGATCCGCAAACTTGAAATAAACAGGAATATTATAGCAGGTGAACTCATCAGATCCGCAAACTTGAAATAAACAGGAATATTATAGCAAGCAGGTGAACTCATCAGATCCACAAACTTGAAATAAACAGGAATATTATAGCAGAAGAACTCATCAGATCCACAAACTTGAAATAAACAGGAATATTATAGCAGGTGAACTCATCAGATCCGCAAACTTGAAATAAACAAAGATAAATCAGTGAGCTATAATCAACCTTTACCATGCTAAAATATTTCATATAAACTACAGTTGAAATTCTAAATTTCAAACTCGTTTAAGTAGCACTAAGTCATGCTCACTTCATGCAAATATCACCTTTTTTTCTACTTTAATTCAAACAAGATGGTACTGTTATTATCATACTTCCTAACACAGTATAAAATAGTTGTTATACAGTTTGCCCAGTCTCTAGAGCAACATCCAGTGGAAGACAAATATTGTGTGTGTTGTTCTCGGAGGGAGTCAATTACTGGGAAAGAAATTGGCTTACATTTGCAAACAGTTTGAACCCAGATCAGACGCCGCTTAACGCAGCGTCTGATCTAGATTCAAGCTGTTTGTCACTCTTCATTGTGAATACGGACCGAGGTCAAGCTCTTGATCATAGAGACTTTCACCTCTACACTAAATGTGAAAACACGTGTCAAATATCGGGATATTATCACAAGTAATATCAAAGTTATGGCCAATTTGAAAGTTGTGGACAGATGGACATTGGCCTGACAAACAGACAGGGCAAAAACAATATGTCCCCAACTTAGTTGGGGGGAGGGAATAAAACCAGGTTTGAATTATTTGTAAGATTGGTTATGAAGCTGGCACTAGATCTTTCAATTCTATTACAGTCGAGCACCAGTATCTCGAACGTCAGAATCTCGATTGCAATGCCTATCTCGACGATTGTCTAAAGTCCCGGAAATATTTGTTCTTATTCTAATGTAATCTTACATGCCCTATTTCGACTATGGCTAATCTCGATTGCCCCCGGTATTTCGACTATAGATTTTGGCCATATCCATTTAATTGTTCTCAATTAACACCCAGTATCTCGACGACTGTAAGTCATCATGCACTGAAACGCTCGCCGACTTTGATCGCGAGTATCGGACTGTGGAAATCACACGTAAAATCATTAACCGGAACTATCGGTAGCTTTACACGTTGGCTGAATGATTGTTAGGTGATAATTGTCGAACAACAGTAAATTATCGCTTAAAGTTTGGTCGCCGTATCCTTAAAATCAGTCTTCTTATAACCGTCATTATCGGTGTTGATTCAACTCATCAAGAGTAACGCCCCTTGATATAACGGATGTTAAGGAAAATAGTACCGCGCAGAAGGAAGGAAAATACGAATAGTACACGAAATTCCGCGATAAACAAAACAGAGTGGTAAAAAGCTATACATAGCTTATGTTTTATTGTTATGACCTGTCCGACAAATAAATATTGAGCCGAATCGACCGAGATGTCTTGCAGAATCTAGGTCATTATGTCTCATGAATATTCAATGAGGTCAAATGTGCATGAAATGTACACAATTGACCCACGTGTCTTTAAATACTAAATGTAAGGATTTTTTACGAATCATGCTCATCGCAATTACTTTTTCTAAACCTAGGGTTGGTTTTTACCAGCTCTAATGAATTTCACTGTGATGTCCTTAGTAAAAAGAGGTTTTCGTGAGTATTTGACAGCCGGAAGTAAACTGGTCTGTTGATGCGCAGCTTTACCGGGCGCGCAGACTTACCGTACGCGACTGTAATAAACAAAACAACCCATGTATAATTCCATGTTTGGTGTTTGCAAAAAAAACATATTACGTTCGCAGCTATTCAATATAATCTCCCTGGTCAAGTACTAAATAAAATGTGAGTTAATGATTGTCTATCTTTATCGTCCATGTTTTGTGTACAAAAATACAGTAAACGTGTAACATCGAAATCGGCATATAATGTGTTAAAAACGTTACGGCATTTCACAAACACGCGAGAGTACATACGTACAGCGGTTTTATTGTTCACAGGTTTACTTCCTGTAAGTTTTGAATTTTTTTATCAGTTTGGTTATCTCGAGCCCATGCTTATCTCGACGCTATTTCGATCGTCCCGAGACCGTCGAGATACTGAAGTTCGACTGTATATGATTACCGAGAGGACAGTCAATCTCATCTGAGCCATCTGTGCAGTCATTGTGTCCATCACAGAACTGCATCTCAGTGTAACACCCCAGTCTGTTAGCGCATTGCATCCCTGTACAGTCTACAATGAAAACAAACCAAAACCATTATCAACTGTGAAACTTTAAATGGACAATAATTCCAGTTTACAATAAAAGCTAGTCCATTTTTCAATACTTAAGGATGATTTTAACCATATTTTACAAACTGACAAATAGTGTAGACCCTGATCAGAGGGCTCCTTCAGGAGCCCTCTGATCAGGGTCTACACTGTTTGCTTAGGACAAGTGTATTCTTGACAGGTATATGATTTGTTAACGAGTATAATCGTCGCTATGGTTGATTTGACACATTTTGATAATAGCGAAAATGATCTCAGACTCAACCCAAACGTTTTATAAGGATTGGAACCAGAAGAGACACTTATTTATTCGGTATCTCATTATCTCATTTAGATCAGAACTGTCTAAGGAATGTGATCATGGTTTCACTGTAAAAATACCTACCACAAGTTGAGAGAACTTACCGCAAAAAGCATCCTGCTCATCTGAAGCATCAGCACAGTCCTCCCAAATATCACAAACATATGATAATGGTACACATTGAGGTATTCCAAATTCACACTGATATTGGTCCGAGTCACATTGTGCTACAAGACAACAAATATAAAGTCAGAGGTAGTAGTCATACATGTGATATTTTCTTAATCCAATTAGGGAGATTAGGGTCCATGCTTAAAAAGCATTTGAGTTGAGTCTGAAATCATTCTCAAGCATTTGATTGGTCAGATTTGAGCCTGCACTCATACTCAACTCAAACACTTTACAAGCGCTGGGCCAGAATGTTTTAGAGTGCAAAAGCTTTTTTCGCTGCTTTTTTCCCCATGAAAAAAACTTGGTGCACACTGTTAAATATGGTATTTTCAGCAATTCAAAGGTTTGTAATTCTTGATCTATTGGTGTGATTTCAACCATAATCGAACTCATCCAAACTCTTATACTAATAAACAATTGAACAAGAGCCGCATGTGGCCCTAAATCGCTCACCTAGTACCCATGATTACAGTCATGGTAATGGACCAGAAAAAATTAAGTTTTCACTTATTCACCCCCACCCACTGGTAGCTATAGTTTGAGCTAGGACAATTATTTCAAGAAAACTGGCAAAGGGCCACCAATGAATCATTTTTTGTGTAAAATCATTCTTAAATCAGATCAATAGTTTCAGAGAAAAATATTTTTAAAGTTTTTCTATACAGAACTATAAGGAAAACCTGCCCCACCCACTGGCGGGCCGTGGCGGCCATGGTTTTTCAGACAACATAATGATTTTAAGAAATCTGGTAGAGGGGCATCAATTGACCATTTGTGAAAAATTATGTTCAATTTGGACCAGTAGTTTCAGAGAAGAAGATTTTTAAAGATTTTACTATACAGTAACATAAGGAAAATTCATGCCCCACCCACTGAAGGCCATGTCTTGTAGGATAACAAAATGATTTTAAGAAATCTGGAAGAGGATCATCAATTGACCATTTGTATTAAATTATTTTCAATTTGGACAAGCAGTTTCAGAGATGAAGATTTTTAAAGTTTTTACTATACAGTCAAAACATAAGGAAAACTTACCCCACCCACTGGCGGCCATGTTTTTTTAGATATCAAAATAAATTGAAGAAATCTGGTAGAGAGTCACCCATGGATCATTTGTGTGAAATTACTTCCAAATCGGACCAGCGGTTTCAGACAAGAAGATTTTTTCACTATATAGCCATATACGGAAATCTGCCCGGCCCACTAGCGGCCAGGTTTTTCAAGATAGGAAAATTATTTTAAGGAATCTGATAGAGGGTCACCAATGACACATTTGGGTAAAATTATTTTCAATTTGGACCAATAGTTTTTGACAAGAAGATTGCCATGCCAACCACAATTTCAATTGGATGATCTATATTTGAAGAAATCTGAGAGAGTACCATACAAGGAACAATCCTATGAAGTTTTGATGAAATTGGCCCAGTGGTTTCCAAGAAGAAGATCTTTGAAGAAAAAGTTTGATGACTGACTGACGGACGGACTGTCGGACTGACAGACGGACGACGACGGACACAAGGCGATCACAATAGCTCACCTTGGCACTTCGTGCCAGGTGAGCTAAAAAAACAATCGAACTCTTATGATAATAAACAATCTGAGCAAGTTGGAGAAAGATTGGATAAATATTGTGGCCTCTAGAGTGTAAACACTAAAATTGTTGATGATGAAGGACTAACAACGGACATTCAAGGATTGCAAAAGCTCACCCTGAGCTAGTTCAGGTGAGCTTAAAAGTTGACGACACACGGCCGATAAACGACGAACAGGGTGATCACAGTGAATAGCTCTCCTTGGCACTTCATGCCAGGTGAGCTAAAAAGTTCCATTGAAGGATTGCAGAGTAATCCTTACTTATTTAGAATCTACTCAGCATATCATTTTCTCCCATTTTCACCTATGAGGGATAGGGATTTGCCCCTTGCGGAATCAATCTATCCTCCTTACCACGTGACATCAGTTTTTGCCCAGCAGAACCACAAGCGCTGCAAGACGCAGGTAACTAAATGATGTTATTTCTGATGACATTACTATAAACAATGTCATGTTGCAGAAAAGTGAATGCATTGGCAGCAATTACTAGGTCATTTGTACAATGTTTTAATGATTTAAATGGGGTAAAAAAATCCACCATTTGTTTTATTGATGTAAGATAGGAATTTCTTCCCCTCAGGTCAGAAAATTCACGCAGGGACGCGGCAAGTCTCGTCCCTGCATGATTTTTCTGACCCAAA
Organism: Gari tellinella; assembly: GCA_922989275.2. Taxonomy (NCBI): domain Eukaryota; kingdom Metazoa; phylum Mollusca; class Bivalvia; order Cardiida; family Psammobiidae; genus Gari; species Gari tellinella. The sequence continues at coordinate 27,179,156 of OV277862.1, forward strand.
AGGGAGAAATTCCTATCCTACATCAACATTCATGGTGGATTCTTATAATCTCATATGAATCCGAACTGTTAGCAAAGAGGATCATGATTTCACTGTTAGTGTATCAAGAGTTGAGAGAACATACGACACAAAGCAAGCTGCTCATCTGAACCATCAGTAGTCGTTTTCACCATCACAAGTATACCAATCTGGTACACATTCTCCTGATTCACAGTGATATTGATCCGAGTTACATGCTGGTGAAAGACAACAAAATATCAAATCACAAGTAGTATGTACTGGATTTGTAGTAGTATGTACTTGGCTTGGGTCTGTGGTAGGTGGAAGCACGGTACACCCCCTACCCTAAAATCTGTCAAGGTAAGTTTTTTTCAAACACACTTCAAAGCTCACCATTTCAGTTCTAATTTCAATTTTCTCCTGGCGAGACCCCCAACACCTAGAGTTTGTCAAGTTCAAGTTTCTTAAACCCAAGAACTAAGTACCTACATGTTCCATATCGGCAGACTAAAACCTATGCTGTTTCATGTACCTCTCCTACGTCTAAAAGTAGAATATTTCTAGCAGAAATCACTGTTAGTCACACACAAATAATGGTATATACATGTATTATATAACAGAGCTTTGCACAAAATTGTATCGTTCACACAGATCGTATTCAGTGTCCCAAATCCCTCCAACTACACTTCAGAACTCGATCACCATTTCAAGTCTAAATTCCTAATTCTCCCAGAGGAGGACCCCCGGACCCCCGCCAGCATTTAATGACTTCAGGTTTCAGAAATCCAAGAACTAAGTAACTACAAAGTCGGCAGCCTAAAAACTACAGTGCTTCGACATGTACCTCCTGTACATTGAAAAGTTAGAAAAAAATGTTAGTCACAAAATATTGTTTATGTATAAAATTTGAATAATAGCATACGGTTCACATAACCCGGCTGTACTTTTTCCAAGGTTCAGTGTAAAATTTCCATGGAATATGAATAATTTACGTGGAATTTACATGGAATTCTAAAAGTTCCATGGTTATTCGTAACAATTTCCAAGGTTTTTGTTTAGTCACCAAAATTTCCATGGTTTATGCATGCTTATGAACAAAAAAACCACGTAAATATCAAGAAAAAACCTTGGAAACTCTTAAAACCTTGGCAAAAGCTCGGAAAAATTGGACTTTGGCAAAAATAAACACGGAACAATCTCGGAAATAAGAACTTAACCATTTTTTAGCACGGAAAATCCTTGTAAAATAATAACTTAAACAATTTGCACCTCGTAAAAATTGTACTTAGACATTTTCCAGCACGGAAAAAGGAAGTACAACTTAGTGAATTATAAATATAAGTAATATTTGCTACAATTGTAAGTTTCACAAAACAGTGAATATTATACACACCCAGGACACCAGCTCACAACAATCAGAGGTCAGAGATTTAAGTTGTCTGTTTATCTATACTTTAAAATGTGAATGTGGCAAAAATTAAAGACTCCAAACCAGTTCAGACTCCTGACAAAAGATTCATGGTAAGTTACATAACTTACATAAATATAATTTTATCATGATCATAATATATTTTGGATATTTACATGATACAAACAAAAGCATGTGGTACCCCACCCACTAGTAGTTAACTATTCCTCCTATATATATACTTTTCCATGGTATTTTGTCGAAACCACGTAAAATGGTTCTAATATTTCCATGTTTTTTTCCTAAATATTTTACAAGGATTCCTCGTAAACTTTTCCGAGGATTTTTTGTTTCCGTGGTTTTTTGGAGAAAACCTTGGAAATTAAATATTTTACAAGGATTCCTCGTAAACTTTTCCGAGCTATTTTGTCAAACCACGTAAAAACCAAGGTCTCGTATTTTCTAAGGTTTTCTCGTCTTTTTTCCAAGGTTTTTGTAATATGACCGTCCGAATACTCCGTGGTTTTTTCCATGTTTTTTTTTCATAAAACCTAGGAAAAAGTACAGCCGGGAAGTCGTATTCAGTGTCCAAAATATCTCCAACTGTACACTTCAGGGCTCACGGTTTTAGTTCTAAATTCCATTTTTCTCTCGGGGAGCACCCCTCTGACCTCTACTACACTCTTTGTGACAATCTATGTAAGACCACAGGTACTTGACACATACTTTATTATCTATTAACCCCCCCCCTTTTTTTTTTTTTTACTATAGATCTACTTCTATTATAGATACAAGGTAAACAGCGCAATTCAACACCTAGTCTTTACTATCGACTTAAGCTGATGCTAAAATAGACTCGATCGCCGATATTCTCTTGTGGTATCCTCGGGAAATGATTAATTTATCAATATCTACTTTTTATTTCATCAAATTCCGTCAAATAACGCCACAGTATGTGAATTATAACGAAAATAAGCATCAAAAAGTTTTCTGTCGTTTTCATGGTACATAGCAACGAATGTACATGTAGGGGTGATCTGTTATTTGTCCACAATAAACTGCCTATGCCACTGGAACTTTCACCAAATATTATAAATCATCTTTAAATGAAATATTATCAGTTTTATATAATTTACATAGAATGCAAAATTAAAAGAAACTTTACCTGTTTAATTTTGACCAATGAGATCGCTCCGTTCATTCAATTCATTCCGGTATTCAAAATGGCATTCACAATGAAATGAGTCTTTCACTTGTCAATTTCATGCCAAATTACATGTATATTTCATATAGCTGATAGTGAAGAGGGTCATGTTCCGACACAAACGCGTTTGCTCTAATGAAATTAGGTGAAAGTTCCAGCCGTAAAGGCCGTTAAATGTGCAAACCGACTAGATTACCCCTTATTTTGGGCAATAAATTCTGTACCAAGAGAACGACAGAAAACTTTTTGATGCAAATTTTCGTTATAATTCACGTACTGTGGCGTTATTTGACGGAATTTGATGAAATAAAAAGTAGATATTGATAAATTAATCCTTTCCCGAGGATACCACAAGGGAATATCGGCGATCGAGTCTATTTTAGCATCAGTTTAAGTGGATAGTAAAGACTAGGTGTTGATTTGCGCTGTTTACCTTGTATCTATAATAGAAGTATAGTAAGTATTTTTTTAAGGGGGGGGGGGGGGGGGGGGGTGTGTTAATAGATAATAAAGTATGTGTCAAGTACCTGTGTGTAAGACTGGCGGAAATTCAGAGGATCACAAAAAGTCGTCATGTCATCAGATATAGTTCGTAATTATACAGTCAAAAACATGTACCAAAATAAATATTTCCTATATCCTAAAAGAATGGTAGATTATTTTTTAAAGCAGGTTGAAAGTGAAGCAGAACGCACCTTAAAGCACATTCTGCATTACTGTCAACATGCTTTAAGTGGTCACCTGTCTTGTCTATGGAGTAAAGGGCTAATAAACTTAGTTTAGTTTGATTCTAGAATGCTCTTCTAAACTTGGTCTGCGCTGTTTGCTTTTTGTAAAGCATTTTACATTAGTTTAACCCTTTCACTCTCAATGACCTCATAAAGGCTATTTGCGTAACACGGCATCTGATCAAGATCAAAACTGTTTGCCACTTGATTTGAAATTACATCAGTTATATTGCCTTAAATGTAACAATATTGCAGACAACAATACTGAAGCAGACGACGATAAACTTGATCATGAAAGTGTTAAGTTATAATGTAAAACAGACCACTTACTTGTTGGCAGGTGTGTTGTGGCAGTAGTTGTACTTGCTGAAAGTAAATAATCTTATAAAGTAACCGCTCAGTTTACATGTACATGTAAAACTCTAAATATAGTCTACACTGTTACTTTTACAGTAAAATCTGCGTTAAGCCACCACTGAATGAGGATGCACGATAATCTTTAAACACAGGTTACCACTTAAAGCAGGGCAAAAGTTATGCACAAGGTTCCTATAGGAGCCTTGTGCATAACTTTTGCCCTGCATTAAGCTGCCACAGTGACCTGTCATGAATACAACAATTGTATTGTCTTTTTAGTGCTTGCTTAACACAGGTTTGACTAATTTTGTTTATAAATGTTTAACCCCCCCCCCCCCCCCTCCCCCCCCCCAAAAAAGGTTTGTTACAGTAAAGAAGGGACATAACTGCATGCAAGAAATGAGAAAAGGAAATATGTTATTTGATTACAATTATAACAGCCACCACTTTAGACAGGGGAATTTCGGGAGGAAAATGGACCCTTTGAGGAAAATCTAAATTTCAAATTCAGCAACTTTTAGATAAAAAGAGTGTTTTTTTCAAACATGTGGAATTTTGACTGATATTTTTAAAGAAAAAATATACTTGCTAGAGAAATGGGGCCAAAAATTGGCCAAAAAAGTGGCATGAAATAGGGGCTGCAATGACTCACTAAACATTATCATTTGGAAAACATTTTGAGCCTTTAGGACATTTGGACGTCAAAGGTTTCATATAATACCTCCCAGGCAAATAAAAAACATGTCAGATCCCAGTCTGGATCTGTACTTTTTTCTTTTGACTCATGTAAAACATGAATTAGCTGAAACAGTATTCAACAAGACTACTTACGTGATGGCTGGTATGTTGTGTTACTTGCTGTACTGACTGAAATAAAATAATCCTCCGCTATAATACACTGTCAACACCTCCAAATCTGGTATTTTACAAGATTGTGTAAATATAAATGTTGTTTGAGCATGCCATATGCCCTTTAACTCTTTCCTACCTGAAACTTTAAATAGACAATTCCAGTTTCCATTTAAGTCTTGTCCATTTCTGACTTTAAAGGGTTGTTTTTGTCAATGCTTGGCATTATGACAAACAGTGAAGACCCTGATCTGGGACTTCACTGTTTTCATAGGGCTAGTGTACTTTTCGAATGTACACAGTTTGAAAAGGATGCCTATATGTGGGACTAGGGGTTAAAGGGGCATAACTCCACCAATGATAGTGGAAATGTTGCAATTTATGAACTCATCCAAACAAATTCGACAACAAATACAAACAAGTATAAACTTGTTTGTTTGAATCTAAAATGAGTCATAGTATTTGCTTTTATTTTATGTTATAGATCATTAATTAGCTTAAATAATGTATAACAGATTATACTTACGTGATGGCTGGTATGTTGTTCCTGTATTCGTTGTACTTGTTGTACTCGCTGAAATGAAATAATCCTCCTCTATTATACACTGTAACCTCCAAATCTGGTCAGTTGCAATATTGTGTACATATAAATGTTGTTAACAACACTGATTTGAGCATGACATGTGACCCTTTAATTCTTTCCTCCCTGGAACTTTAAATGGACTACTCAAGTTTCCATTTAGGCAAACAGGCAGGCTCAGAGAAGGTTTGGCCACACAGAAAGAAGCACAAACTGGATCTACCAGATCAGAGACATGAACAATGAATCACAAAGAGGTCAAGGAAGACCAAAACTATCCTGGATAGACCTTGTGATGCGTGATCGTGCATCTCTTGAGATGGAATCTACCAAACCACAGGACCACCAGAAGTGGAGAGGAAGACTCCACTTCTTGACAGGCCTCACTGTTGTTAAAGGATTAATTGTTTGGTCTGTATAAACTATACAGAAGGATGATGATGATGATGATTTAAGTCTTGTCCAATTTTGACTTTTGAGGGTTGTTTTTGTCAATGTTTGGCATTATAACAAACAGTGAAGACCCTGATCAGAGGGCTCCTTTAGGAGCCCTCTGATCTGGGTCGTCACTGTTTTCATAGAGCTAGTGTACTTTTCAAATGTACACAGTTTGAAAAGGATGCCTATATGCGGGACTAAGGTTCGAAGGGTTAGAGGGGCATAACTCCACCAATGATAGTGGAAATGTTGCAATTTATGAACTCATCCAAACCATGGAGAAAGGACAAATGGAGAAGTAACTTATACTCAAATCTGCATTTTCCCGAAAATGGTGTCGTCGGTTACCTGTATGTGCGATAACGCTTAATCGATCGATAGTTCAACTGCACCGGTACGCCGATAGCGGGCTATCGCATTTTTTATCATGTTGAATGGTTACCTACTGTTAGTTTAAGTTACATAAAATCCTTAATTTTCACCCGATTTTCACTATAATGGTCTTAAAAGAAGGCTAAGATATTTATCTTTCACTTGTAAAAATAACAGATTTTATTTTTAAAATTGATCAGTTTTATGGCGAGTTAAAGAGTGGTTTCCAAATGAATTTGCCGATAAAAGGGAGCAAGCACTCGCGCATAAATATATCACGCCCCGTTACAAAACCTTTCATAAAACCCTCAATTTTCGACCGATTTTCAAAGAAATGGTCTTAAAGGAAAGCGTAGATACTTTTCTTTCAGTTGTAAAAATGCAAGTGTTTATTTTCGAAATCGACAAATTTTATGGCGAGTTAAAGAACGATGGCCAAATGAAATAGTCAATAAACGAGAGCAGGCGATCGCGAAATATATACTACGTCCCGTTTAAAAAACTTGAATTTAATCCATAATTTTCGTCCGATATATATATATATATTTTTAAAAAAGATCTTGATATAAAGCCGTGACACTTATCTTTCGGTTGTAAAAATACCAGGGTTTTTCTTGAAGCGAAAAAAGTAATGATGACCTACAAAGGTTGCTGGCTAATGAAATGACTAGACCAACTCGCGTAAGAAAAGAATTCCTTCCGTATAAAAACTTAAGCAAACTTCTAAACTTCTAAAAATGTGTTCATGCATTGTTACAATGTTCTACATGGAGGAAATATTTCCTTGGAGGCAAAAAAAAATCCATTTTGTATGTAAAGAGACATTTGAAAGGAGTGCGCGTCAAACGGCCAAAATCCAAAACGGCCAAAGTTGTAACTGTATTATTTTGTCGTATGTGATCATTATTATTATTGAAAGGAAAATTAGAATTATTAACATATTACCTCAAAAAAATGAATTTAGGGTTAGTTTTACATCCAGACTAAAATATACATATTATCCGTCCCATTTCTATGAAAGAGGTAACAGTTTGCATTATCTTCAGAAATTAATTGCAAACATGATAACATGAGATCTCCGTTTCTTTCTGCTTTACTTATGTCTTATATAACGGAGTAAATTATAAAGCAGCCAATGCCTAAAGCAATCTATTTTAGTAACTGCTAAACTCTTTGCCTGCTGATCGCTAGGTCTATTCATCTGTAAACTACATGTCTGCCATATTACACATCACAAAGGAATGTGACACATTACGTAACCGTACACAGATAGCAGGGCATTTATAAGCGTCATAAAACTCTCCCAGCATGAAGTCCATGCTTCTTGAAATGCCGAGTATCTATGAAGTGCATGTTAGGGAACTGGACACATGCAGGGGGTTGCCACTTTAATAAAAAAAGATCAATGCTACCCGTGCGTGTAACTTGAACCTGTGTTTTTGACTTCTGTAACCGCATGATGTTTATATATTATACAAATCACAAAAAATAAAGATAATAGAATTGAATTGGAAAAAAAAACAGCAACAAAAAAACCAACATCAATGCACCTGGTTTGGTTGATGACTGGATTAACCCTCTCATTACTTAAAGTTAATACCAGTAACATGATGACTATTGCAATTGCAAACAGTTGTAATCCAGACCAGGCTGCAAAATGTCGGATTCATAGAGTATGTCGCTTGAAATATAGTTTACCCCTTTTTCGAATTAAGCTCTTTATGACACATTTTACCTTTTCTCCGCATGAGGATCATCAGAGAGAGACAGACAGACAGACAGACATTCATACAGAAAGATGGAGACAGAAAAGAAGAAGCGAGAGACTGACAGACAGAGATAAGAGAAAAACAGACAGACAGAGAGACAGTCACAAAGAGAAACAGAGACATAAATACAGACAGTGGCAGAGAAATATAGACACACACAAACTTCGTAGGTAAACGAAAAAATACGTTTTTCTCTCGTTTTCAAAACCTCACTAAACTATCAATTTATAAGCTATCGCCTCAAATTTTGTACTACGCGTAAGATAATGGTCTAATAAAACATCTGTATTAAAATTTATAACGATAAGATGACATTAAAAGCATTTCTATTAACACCAAACTTCGTAGGTGAACGAAAAAATACGTTTTTCTCTCATTTTCAAAACCTCACTTAACTAACAATTTATAAGCTATCGCCTCAAATTTTGTACTAGTCGTGAGATCATGGTCTAATAAAACATCTGTATTAAAATTTATAACGAAAAGATAACATTAAAAGCATTTCTATTAACCCCAAACTTTCGTAGGAAAAACGGAAAATACAGTACTGTAAATTTTCTCTCTCATTTTCACAAACTCACTAAACAAACAAATTATAAGCTATCGCCTCAAATTTTGTACTAGTCGTGAGATAATGGTCTAATAAAACATCTGTATTAAAATTTATAACGAAAAAGTAACATTAAAAGCATTTCTATTAACACCAAACTTTCGGAAAAACATTGTTTTCTAGCCGCCAGCGAGCGCCGCTGATTGAACGACACGATAAATCGCGAGCAGGCCGGATACTTCTCCATTTGTCCTTTCTCCATGTCCAAACAAATTAGACAACAAATACAAACAGGTATAATGAAAATTGGACAAAACTTGCATGAGTCTAAAATGAGATCTGCTTTTATTTCATGTGAATCATTACTTAGCTTAAGTTATGTATAACAGAATACTTACGTGAAGGTTGGTTTGTTGTGCCACTCGTTGTACTTATTGTACTGGCTGAAATAAAATAATCCTCCCCTATATATATTGTCATGCACAGCGATCTGGTTATTTGCAATATTGTGTAAGCATATAAATTGTTAACAAGAGTGTTAAACATAAACTGTGGTAACTAAGGTAATGTAGGAGACAACATGTACTTACGTGAAGGTTGGTTTGTTGTGCCAATCGTTGTACTTATTGTACTGGCTGAAATAAAATAATCCTCCCCTATATACATTGTCATGCCCACATCTGGTTATTTGCAATATTGTGTAAGCATATAAATTGTTAACAAGAGTGTTAATCATAAACTGCGGTAACTAAGGTAATGTAGGAGACAACATGTACTTACGTGAAGGTTGGTTTGTTGTGCCAATCGTTGTACTTGTTGTACTGACTGAAATAAAATAATCCTCCCCTATATACATTGTCATGCCCACATCTGGTTATTTGCAATATTGTGTAAGCATATAAATTGTTAACAAGAGTGTTAATCATAAACTGCGGTAACTAAGGTAATGTAGGAGACAACATGTACTTACGTGAAGGTTGGTTTGTTGTGCCAATCGTTGTACTTGTTGTACTGACTGAAATAAAATAATCCTCCTCTATATACATTGTCATGCCCACATCTGGTTATTTGCAATATTGTGTAAGCATATAAATTGTTAACAAGAGTGTTAATCATAAACTGTGGTAACTAAGGTAATGTAGGAGACAACATGTACGTACGTGAAGGTTGGTTTGTTGTGCCAATCGTTGTACTTGTTGTACTGACTGAAATAAAATAATCCTCCCCTGTAAATATTGTCACCTCTTAATCTGATCAGTTGCAATATTATGTAAATATAAATGTTATTTACAAGAGTGACTTGAAAATGACATATGCCTTTCTTGAACTCAACCAAACAGTAGTGGCAATGTTGCAATTCATCCAAATCTCATTTTAGTATCCTATCAAGCATGGTGAAAAAGGAGCAAAGTAGTTTGAGTCGTCAGGTAAAAAAAACAGACAAAAATCTAAGCAGACAGATTTATGGACAATGTCATACCATAAAACACCACGTTTTCAAAGGATGTATAAACAAGAGGCCCAGAGGGCCACATTTCGCTCACCTGAGAACATTAGAAGCTAACTTGGCAAGACAACATTTTGATATCGCTATGACCCAGGTGTCGTAATTTGATCTCGGTAGAGGACCACAATGCGAAGCTTCATCTCAGATATTGATGATCTGGGCCTTACGGTTTAAGAGAAGAAGATTTTTAAAGGTTTTCCAGTAAAAAAAACCCTGACAAGTCCAGGGCAGGGCCAATTTTAGTCAGGGGGTCATAATTTGAACACACCTGGTTGAAGGAACCACACAGCAAAGCTACGTATATGTCAAATATTAAAGATCTGGGCCTTACAGTTTTAGAGAGGGTCATAATTTGAACAATCTTGGTAGAAGACCATAGAGCAAAGCTACATGTCAAATATAAATGATCTGTTTCAAGGGTGGGGCCATTTTTGGCACGGGGTCATAATTTAAACAATTCTGGTAGAGGACCACAAGGCAAAGCTATGTGCCAAATATTAAAGATCTTGGCCTTATAGTTTCAGAGAATAAGATTTTTAAAGGTTTTCCTATATAAGTCTATGTAAAACTGATAAGCCCTGGGGCGGGTCCAATTTTGATCTGGGGGTCATAATTTGAACAATCTTGGTACAGGACCATAAGACAAAGCTACATGTCAAATATTAATGATCTAGGCCATACAGTTTCAGAGAAGAAGATTTTTAAAGGTTTTCCTATGAAAAACTAATAAGCCCAAGGGCAGGGCCATTTTTGGCCCGGGGGTCATAATTTGAACAATCTTGGTAGAGGACCACAAGGCAAAGCTTTGTGCCAAATATTAAAGATCTTGGCCTTACAGTTTCAGAGAAGAAGATTTTTAAAGGTTTTCCTATACAGTATAACCTCTGTTGATCGACACCTCTCTTGACCGGAAACCTCTGTTATCAGACCCTGCTGTTTGGTCCCGGCAGTTTCCCTATATATTTTATGTAACCTAACTTCCTCTTGATCGGATCCTCTGTTAACCGTTATCCGACATACCTTGACGGACCAAAAAAGGCAAATTAGAGGTTTTTCACACCCCGTTATCCGACGGTTTGCTGACCTTTGATCAATTACCGACTTTTCACGCGCAGGTGATAATGACACATATTGCTCGGATGGCCATGTAAGACAACATGTACTGTTTAAACAATGAGTGAATAATGTGAGGGTTGATAAGATAACTTCAGCCAACACGTGTAAGCAACCCGGGCGTACCCATTCAGGGTCGCAGTGCCGAAAAGACCAACTCATCAAACCTTTCCAACAATAGCTAACCATTATTTCGTGTTCAAATTGGACAGGTATCTGCCAATCGTCATCACCGTCAAGTTGTCAATATTAGAAGTAAGAAATATGCATCTAATGCGCCCTCCGCATAGGTCGAGTCTATAGTAATAATCGCAGGCGTAAAAATGTATGCTCAAGTTAAATTGAGAGAAAATAAAAACATTCTCGCAATTTGAAGTTTTTGTTATTTTCCCGCTAGTTCGACATAATGAGAGAAGAATGTAGACTTGTATATAAAATGTTAATACGATTGTGCCGGTGTTATAATAATAGTCGATCCCTTAATATCTTCATGTATGCGTGTTTACTTCCGATTGTACACTGACACGTTTATGCCTACTGTAAAAAAAACAATGGAAAACCCGTGTAGATCCGGAGCAGGAGACTTCTATTTTAAACTGGAATAACCTGACAAGGATATGCTGCAGTCATGCAAGCATATATAATAAGCCAATGGGCATCTAGATTTTCTTATGCATTAAAAGTTGTCTATATGGTCATGTTAGAAAATCTGGTCCCACAGCAAGGGGAATAACTCTAGCCAAAAACTCGTTCCCCCTTGCCACTGATGCTTCTGACAAAGTTTGGTTGAAATCGGGTCAGTGGTTTCTGAGGAGATGTTGTTTGAACATGTGAACGTACGACGGACGCCAGACACCGGACGACGGACGGAATGGTATCACAATAGCTCATCCTGAGCCTTCAGCTCAGGTGAGCTAAAAATATCAACTCAAAAGCTTTATAAGCATAGACCAGGACTGCCTTACATACTAATTTGACTTGACCTGATCTTGAGTTTATTTGTCAGCTGCTGTGGGTGTGCCAGGAACTGGGATTCTGAACTATGGGACTATTAACTATCTGATGTTCAATCCCCTATAAACTCTATGTATGAAACAAACTCAAAGGGCTATATTGCTTCAGTCAAAAAGGCAACAGCTTAACCCTTATGGCGCATTCTGCTTTACTTTCAGCCTGCTTTAAGTAGATAGAAAAAAATTCTTATTAAACATATTCATGACTGTAAATATTGGAACTATTTTCTTCAGTGGGGAAATAAATCAAATGCTCTAAAAGAAACGTCATTATGGGCGGAAAGTGTTAATTCGAAACCACATGAATACAGTGCCTTCACATGATTATAAAAGAAGTTTACCTTTAAAAGTTTCCAGCAAACCCCTTTAACCCTTTCCCCAATAGAAGCGCCTTTTAGCGGCTATGATTTATTCATCCGCTGAAGAAAATAGTTCCAATTTAATCAGTAATGAATATGTATTTTAGGGAATACTTTCTATATTATAGTACATGATAGCTTAAAGCAGGCTGAAAGTAAAGCAGAATGCGCCCTAAGGCGCATTCTGCTTTACTTTCAACCTGCTTTGAGAAGTCACCTATCTTAAGTACTAGAAATAGGCTACCAGGTAAAGGGTTAATAGTGTATGGAGAGTTAAGCTAGGTATCCTCCATTCTCCATAACCGGACCCTTCCTACCAATCCGGAAGCCTCACAAAAACGCTTGATAATGTGCGTGCGGTTTGCTTACGTCATCGCAAAGGCGGTTCTGGTTAGGTAATAGATGCGTGCAGCATAATAGCCGAGAAAAATACTGAAAAAAACTTGGAATTTTAGTGAAACTTTGAAGAAAATTATATTTTCGAAAAATGAGTACCAAAATTAACCATGTACCTTATTTTTTTAATGTCCCTTTGTAAAATGATTTCGAATAACGCATTTTCCAATATAACTCTAAATGTTTATTACGTGTAACGAGTGTTTGGAAATTGACCTTTCACATGCAGTATAAATTTGACCCGATTGTGTACTAGCGCCTTTGTTACCCGGATGATGACGTCACACTTCCGTCATGATAGGAATTCGCGGCGCTGCATTTACAGCCGAAGGTTAGTTTGAATAACTGGTATTTGTTTAAACAATGAAGTTGTTTGATCACTTTAAGTGTTATTTTCAGTTAGAAAACTATTTTTTCTCCATATTCATTCAATGTATCTCCCAGTTACTATTTAAATTGGTTATCTTTATAATCCCTTTTCGCTAAGGGTTCCGGATGAACGAACAAAGAGGATACACACAATTTAACAAGAGGGCCATGATGGCCCTGAATCGCTCACCTGGCACCCATGGTTACAGTCATGATGACATTAAAGAAGATTTGAATTAGCTTTCAATTTAGCCATATCAGGAAAACTTTAACTACTTAATTATTTGATGAAATCTGGTAGACGGTCACCAATGGATCATTTCTATGAAATTATTTTCAATTTAGACCTTATAAATTTCAAAGAAGATTTTTTTAAGTTTTCACTATAACCCATCAAAGGTAAATTCCCCCTACCTACTGGAGGCCATATTTTAAAGCTAGGAAAATCATTTGAAGAAATCTGGCAAAGGGTCACCAATGAATCATTTTTTTACATTTTTTTTTAAATCAGACAAGTAGTTTCAAAGAAGATGATTTTACTATACCGGTGAGTAATATAACAAAAATTTGCTCCATCCACTGCCTGGGGGCCATATTTTTTAAGCTAGGAAAATCATTTTAAGAAATCTTGTAGAGAAGCACCTATGCATAATTTGTGTGAAGTTACTTTTAAATCGAACCTGTTGTTTCAAAGAAGATCTTTAAAGTTTTCACTATACATGTATAGCATATAGGGAAAATCTACCCCACCTATTGGGGCCATGTTTTTAAGTTAGGAACATTATTTTAAGAAATCTGTTAGAGGGTCACCCATGGAACATTTTATGTAAAATTCTTTTGAATTCAGACCAGTAGTTTTTGACAAAAAGAGTTTAGAAGTTTTTTGCAATTGGTTGCCATGCCAACCAAAATTTCAATTGAATGACCTATATTTGAAGAAATCTAAAAGAGTACCCATTAAGGAACAATCCTTTCAAAGTTGGACGAAATTGGCCCAGTGGTTTCAAAAACGAAAATCTTTGAAAGAAAAAGTTGATGACAGACCGGCTAATGACGACAATACCAGTGAGCTAAAAACAAAAAGAAATTCTGAGTAACAAGTGCCCTCAGAGACTCTGATCAGTTGTGGTTGCATCTGGAAATCCATAAGCAGATCTGGGTCTTTACCTTTCTCAATATCCAGGGCTACCATTTCTCCGGATTTTTCCTAAATCTTCGGATTTTTTTCTAGTACATGGTAGCTTAAAGCTGGCTGAAAGTAAAGCAGCCACGGGTCAACAAAACTAGAGACAGGCGATGGGTAAAAGGTACGATTCGTAAAATCGCACTTGAAAAATGCAAATTTGGAAATCTTAGGATATTTTATGTCAACTTATGGAAGCCCTGAATATCCCAATGTCAATGAGTATACTTACTTGATGTGGTTGTGCTTGTTGATGTTGTGCTGGTTGTTGGAATAGCTGCAAACAAATTTGATAATCATCAGTAATTTATTAAATTTATTACATGCAGTCTTGAGTCTGTTTAACCCTTGAGTGGGTATTCCATAGTTCTATGATGCATGATCCCTGTCCCAGTTGGTGTCCGCGATTTATTGCTCACCAAAGAAATTGATGGATCTATTCCATACATTTGCTCCATGTACGTCTCCATAGCATTGTGCTTGGGGATCGAAATTTCAAGCTATTGGACAAATCGCATGACCAAGGAATCGTGCGCCTCAAAGTCATCAAATAAGCTTGTTTCAAAAATATTATCAGAAAAAATCATTGAAATAAATATTAGGCAAATTGAAGCATTATAATACAACGGCCACCATGGCCCTAAATCGCTCACCTGGAACACCATGTAAAACTTGACCTATAGTGACCTAGATTATGACCTGACATGACCCACAATCAACCTCTAGAGTGTAAACAAGATTTTTCTATGAATTGACCTAGTGAACTAATTTTTGACCAGACACAATACACATTTGATTTTGACCTAGACTTGATGTAGGCAAACATTCTGACAATATTTCATTCAGATCTAATGAGATTTGTAGCCTCTAGAGTGGTAACTAGATTTTCCAATGATTTGACCTAGTGACCTAGTTTTTGACCTGACATGAATCATATTCAAATTTGACCTAGATATTAATTAGGCAAACATTCTGACCAAATTTCATTACAATCAAATGAGATTTGTTGCCTCTAGAGTGTTCACAAGGTTTTTCTATGATTTGACCTAGTGACCTAGTTTTTGACCGGACATGACCCACATTCGAACTTGACCTAGATTTCATCATGACAAACATTGTCAACAAGTTTCATGAAGATCAGATGCAATTTGTAGCCGCTAGAGTGTTCACAAGGTTTTTCTTTAATTTGACCTAGTGACCTAGTTTTTGACCGGACATGACCCACATTCAAACTTGACCTAGATTTCATCAAGACAAACATTGTCATGCAGTTTCATGAAGATCAGATGAAATTTGTAGCCACTAGTGTTCACAAGGTTTTTCTATAATTTGACCTAGTGACCTAGTTTTTGACCAGACATGACCCACATTCGAACTTGACCTAGATTTTACCAAGACAAACATTGTTATGAAGTTTCATAAAGATCGGATGAAATTTGTAGCCACTAGAGTATTCACAAGGTTTTTCTATAATTTGACCGAGTGACCTAGTTTTTGACCGGACATGACCCACATTCGAACTTGACCTAGATTTTATCAAGACAAACATTGTTATGAAGTTTCATAAAGATCAGATGAAATTTGTAGCCGCTAGAGTGTTCACAAGGTTTTTCTTTAATTTGACCTAGTGACCTAGTTTTTGACCGGACATGACCCACATTCGAACTTGACCTAGATTTTATCAAGACAAACATTGTTATGAAGTTTCATGAAGATCAGATGAAATTTGTAGCCGCAAGAGTGTTCACAACTAATTGTGAACGGACGGACAGACGACGGACGACGGACATCCAGCGATCCTAAAAGCTCACCTTGGCACTTCGTGCCAGGTGAGCTAATAAAAAGCTTGTGTACATATCTATACAGTATTCCCTCCCTACAACAGCCCTCCCAACAACGATTCCCTCCTTACAACGATCCTTACAGCTGTTCCCAAACAAGACAAAATGTTTAACACTTTTACTGCTGCAATATGGTCTGCTTCAAATTGTCGTCTGCTGTTTTCTCTAAAAATTACATTTTGATGGAATAAATATAATGACGGATGACATACAGCTTGAATCCAGATCAGACGCTGTGTAACACAGCGTCTGATCAGGATTCAAGCTGTTTGCAGATGTAAGCCAATTTCCCTCCCTGTAATGACTCCCTCCGAACAGCGCACACAATTTTTGCCTCCCATTGGGTGTCGTTGTAGAGGGGGAGTGCTGTATATACTTGTGTATAAATCATTTACTTAGTCCTCATAGAAATGCCTTTTCATGCTTCTTCCCCGTCCTGACAAATAACACCTATAGGAATGATTTTCTTCACATCGAGAAACAGATGCTTAAAACCATAGATATCTTAAAATAACCTAGATCAGCTACAGGCCAATCAGCGACGGTCATCGAGAAGCCATTTTGGAACGTGTATGCTTTTCTCCCATTGGTCTGGTACAAGTCGTATTGCAGTAGATGTATGATGTTACATTCTATGCACAGGTAATCCTGTCTACGTTGACGGTGCGTCATTGACTACAGAAGATTCTAAGAAGCATTCCATAGTTGCAATGATTAACCGATGGTTTTAGTCAGTTATAAAGGAATTAACATCATTTTGTGCTTATTATAGTTTGATTGTCGTTTTACGGTAAATATTTATGTTACAAGATGTATGTAGTACGAATTCATTCTTAAATGAAAATAAATCATATTTTGTCGCCGGAGGGAAAGTGTATGATACACATACCAAAATGGCGTCTTTCTGACCGTCGACCAATGGGAGCTTAGCGCTAGAGGGCCGATCTAGTCTCTTAAGATAACTATGCTTAAAACAGGCTGAAAGTAAACTAGAAACCTTCATTATTAGCTTTCTGTTTTACTTTCAGTTTTGCTTGCAGTTTTGCTTTAAGCAACCACTATGTCTTTATAATTCAGCCGAATTAAATGTCTTGCCTATAGGGCTATCACCACCTTTGCCCTTATAAAACACATTTAGTCTTGATACATGTGTATTCCTAGATTAGTACTGGATACAAAAGGTCAAGGTCAAAGTCAGCAAACTGCAATGCAATATAATTACTAACCAAAGGGCAAATACATATGAAGTTGCATGACACTAGCTGCATTACTTTGTCCAAGAGACTATGTATAAAGACCGCCACACAACGTTGAACCCCTGAGGAAGGGAACACAGATGCTAAACTAGGATAGTGAGTAAGTGACGGTCGGTCTGAAGACCCCAAACCTCTCCAAACATCCCAAAACCACTTTTAAAAACAAGAGACCCAGAGGGTCACATTTCGCTCACCTGAGGACACTGTACCATAGAATCTGACTGGGCAAGACAACATTTTGATATAGCTATGACCCAGGTGCCATAATTTGATCTTGGTAGAGGACCATAATGCGAAGCTACATGTCAGATATTAATGATCTGGGCCTTACGGTTAAGAGAAGAAGATTTTTAAAGGTTTTCCTATACAAGAGGGCCAGAATGGCCCTTGATCGCTCACCTGACAATGGTGACACTAGGATGGGTCACGTGATTTCAGAAAAGAAGATTTGTAAAAGGTGACCCCCAGGGCGGGGCCAATTTTGACCCCAGGGGCAAAATTTGAACAACTAAGATAGAGGACCTGTAAACGATGATATGTGCAAAATATCTAAACTCAGTGTACTATGGTTTCAGACAAGAAGATTTTTGAAGTTTTCATTGAAAAAATCTATTTTTAGCTCCTGTGACCCAGATATGCAACAGACCAGAACCGATTCATCCATATATGTGAAGGACCTCTAAAAGTTACATCATGCCAAATATCAAAGCTCTGGTCATATTGGTTCCAGAGAAAAAGATGTTTGAACATTTCACTATATAACTCTATGTAAAACTGTGATCCCCGGGGCGGGGCCAATTTTGACCCCAGGGACAAAATTTGAACAACTTTGATAGAGGATCTGTTGACGATGCTATGTGCAAAATATCTAAGCTCAGTGTACTATGGTTTCAGACAAGAAGATTTTTTAAGTTCTCTTGGGAAAAAAATCCATTTTTAGCTTCGGTGACCCAGATATGCAACGGACCGGAACCGATTCAACAATATAAGTCAAATACCTCTAGAAGTAATACCATGCTAAATATCAAAGCTCTGGACATATTGGTTTCAGAGAAAAAGATGTTTGAACATTTCACTATATAACTCTATGTAAAACGTTGACCCCCGGGACGGGGCCAATTTTGACCCCAGGGGCAAAATTTGAACAAATTTGATAGAGGACCTATAGGTAATGACATGTGCCAAATAATTAAGCTCTGGCTCTTGTGGTTTGTGACAAGAAGATTTTTTAAGATTTCCTTATTTTTTCACTTTGGTTGCCATAGCAACCAGAGTTCTGCATGGTTTCAAATTCTTTGAACAACTTTGAAAGAGCTTGATCCAAGGAACATTCCTGTGAAGTTTGGTTGCAATCAAGCAAGCGGTTTTGGAGAAGAAGATGTTTGAAGAAATTGTTGACGCACGACGCACAACGCACAACGCACGACGCCGGACATTGACTGACCACAAAAGCTCACCTTGAGCACTTTGTGCTCAGGTGAGCTAAAAAACTGATAAGCCCCTGGGTGGGGCCAAATTTGGCCCAGGGGTCATAATTTGAACACACTTGGTACAGAACCACAAGGCAAAGCTATATGTCAAATATTAAGAATCGGGGCCTTACAGTTTCAGAGTAGAAGATTTTTAAAGATTTTCCTATATAAGTCTATGTAAAACTGATAAGCCCCGGGGCGGGGCCAAATTTGATCAAGGGGTCATAATTTGAACAATCTTGGTAGAGTACCATAGGGCAATGCTACATGTCAAATATTAATGATCTTGGCCTTACGGTTTCAGAGAAGAAGATTTTTAAAGGTTTTCCTATGAAAAACTAATAGGCCCGAGGGCGTGGCAATTTTTGGCCCGGGGTCATAATTTGAACAATCTTAGTAGAGGACCACAAGGCAAAGCTACATGTCAAATATTAAAGATCTAGGCCATACAGTTTCAGAGAAGAAGATTTTTAAAGGTTTTCCTATATAAGTCTATGTAAAACTGATAAGCCCTGGGGCGGGGCCAATTTTGAACAACTTTAGTAGAGGACTTTAAGGCAAAGCTACATATCAAATATAAATGATCTAGGTCCTACAGTTTCAGAGAAGAAGATTTTTAAAGGTTTTCCTATGAAAAACTGATAAGTCCGAGGGCGGGGCCATTTTTTGCCCGGGGTCATAATTTGAACAATCTTGGTACAGAACCACAAGGCAAAGCTGTATGTCAAATATTAAGAATCTGGGCCTTACAGTTTCAGAGAAGAAGATTTTTAAAGGTTTTCCTATATACAGTAGAACTTCGATGTGTCGTGTTTGAAGGGACCATCAGAAAAAACTCGACACATCGAAGCCTCGACTCATGTTTTACCTTATGCTCCCTCGATTTTTTTTTCAAAAATACTCGATCTCCATATAGCCGACATGTCCGTATGTTACTTGTTGATATCAATGATTTTAAATTAAAAACATTAAAATGCAATTATGTAACGCTCGTATCGCATCCAAACTGGATGCATATTTACTCATTTTACAAAAACTTCAACTTGAAACGAATCGTCAGGCGAAAATACGTTTGCCGTAACTCGATTTTCAGAAAATAACAACACAGCTGTATGAACGGAAGTCGCTTTTTATCTGCGCACCGGTTCTTTTACCCATTCCAGCATATACATTCTCTCGAAACGCTGGAACCAAATTCAGGGGAAACCCTTTTCTTAAAATAGTAACAATATCTCCTTAGAGGGATAAGGATAATTGCATAACTATTGCTGCTACACATTTCGGGATGGGTTCCGCGTGAGTTGATCTTTGTCTTTTACACAATCATTTCTCTTCCGGCATAAAAAAACATCGACCGATCTACGAATATGCTTTAACATTCGGTTTATATTTGACTTTACACGAAACTGAATAAGGGCGCTACCATAAAGTCTCTGTGACGAATAAAATATGGAAAAGAGTAGATGAATCAAGGAATATACAGGGCCGTTAACACAATGAGAAGGTGTTGGCCTGTTTGTCCTGGATAATTGGGCAGTCAGGTAATTTTCATTCACGACAATCAATCGAGTAAAGATGGTCACGGAGGTGTGAAAAACTCAACACGCAAAATTCCGGTCCATCGTACAGTCGAACATCGACACATGTGTAGTGAATTTTGAGTGAAATAGTACCAACGGACCGAGAAAAAAAGTCGATATAGCGAAAAACTCGACTTATAAAAACTCGAGTCAAACGTAGATTTTAAATAAGGTTATATAGGGAGAAAAGTTGGGACTTTAAAAAAAGATCGACACATCGAGAAACTCGACTCTTCGAAGTTCGACACATCGAAGTTCTACTGTAAGTCTATGTAAAACTGATAAGCCCCAGGGCCGGGCCAATTGTGACCCGGGGGTCATAACTTTGGTAGAGGACTATAAGGCGAAGCTACATGTCAAATATAAATGATCTGGGCCTTACAGTTTCAGAGAAGAATATTTTTAAAGGTTTTCCTATGAAAAACTGATAACCCTGAGGGCTGGGCCTTTTTTAGCCCGGGGGTCATAATTTGAACAATCTTTGTAGAGGACCACAAGGCAAAGCTTATGTCAAATATTAAAGATCTGGGTCTTACAGTTTCAGAGAAGAAGATTTTTAAAGGTTTTCCTATATAAGTCTATGTTAAACTGATAAGCCCCGGGGCGGGGCCAATTTTGACCCGGGGTCATAATTTGAACAATCTTGGTAGAGGACCATATGGCAAAGCTATATGTCAAATATTAATGATCTAGGCCATACAGTTTCTGAGGAGAAGATTTTTTAAGGTTTTTCTAAGAAAAACTGATAAGCCCCAGGGCGGGGTCATTTTTGGCCCCAGGGTCAAAATTTGAACAATCTTGCTAGAAGATCATTAGGTCATGATACATACCAAATATCAAAGGTCTTGGCCTTTGGGTTTCTGAGAAGAAGATTTTTTAAGATTTTCTTATGCATTAAAAGTTGTCTATACGGTCATGTTAGAAAATCTGGTCCCACAGCAAGGGGAATAACTCTAGCCAAAAACTTTGAACAAGATTTCGTTCCCCCTTGTCACTGATGCTTCTGACAAAGTTTGGTTGAAATCGGGTCAGTGGTTTCAGAGGAGATGTTGTTTGAAAATGTGACAAATGACGGACGACGGACACCGGACGACGGACGGAATGGTATCACAATATTGAGCTCATCCTGAGCCTTCGGCTCAGGTGATCTAACAAGTTTCCCATATTCTAACAGATTGTAGTGTAAAGCAGGCTGAAAGTAAAGCTGCTTTGCTTTCAACCTGCTTTAAGTGGATACTTGTCTTCAAAACCAGGAACAGTATATTGGATAATGGGTTAATACCTAGAAGTAACTGTGTATAGCTATCTTAAGTTTTGTACGAGTTGCTCCCCTTGAAATGAAAAACACCATAAGTTTCATTTTAATCTAACATTTTATTCATTATTTTAGTTTAAATTCACCATTTATAAGCTTTATTTGATTAGATATTAAGGAATTAAAGTAGTTTGGGTTGTTTTTAAGTGGTTTAGGCAGGTTTGGAGAGGTGTGGAGTGGTTTGGAGAGGTTTGGGGTCTTTAGATGGATCCCTTTGTCCATAAATGACCTAAATGAATGTTAAATTAGGTTCCAGAGGTCAAGGTAAAAGGTCATGGTCAGCAAACTGCAATGCAACATGCTTTACTTATCAAAGTGCATGTACATGTGAAGCTTCATGACCATAGCTGCATTACTTTGTCCAAAACAGACCAAAATGCAAAATGTTATTTATGTCCCAGAGGTCAATAGACTAGTCGGATTTCTAGAAATTGTGAATAATAAAAGAGTAGTAGGCATTTCGTGTTAAAAGTTGGCAAACAGTTGTTTTTACATAATTTGGGTGTGCTGAATCCAAATATGCCGTTTGACAAGCTGTATTTTCAGTTTTAAGGTCAAAATGGCGGAAAACAAAATGGCCGCTAAAAACTCTATTTTAACCCCTCTAAACTTGTGAATAATCAAAAATATTAAGCATTTCCTGTTAAACGTTGGCAAACAGTTGTTTGTACAAAACTTTGGTGTGCTTAATTTAAATATGTCATTTGCCAAGCTCTGTTTTTAGTATTTAAGGTCAAAATGGCGGAAAACAAAATGGCCGCCGAAATTCTTTTTGTAATCCCCATGACTTGTAAATAATCAAAGAGTATTAGGCACATCGTGTGAAAATGTAGCGAACAGTTGTTTTGACATAATTTGAGCCTGTGGAATCCAAATATGCCATTTGATAAGCTCTGTTTTCAGTATTTAAGGTCAAAATGGCGGAAAACAAAATGGCCAACGAAATCTCTATTTGTAACCCCCTAAACTTGTAAATAATAATGGAGTCATAGACATCTCGTGTTAAAAGTTGGCAAACAGTTGTGTTTAAATAATTTCGGTGCGTTGAATTCAAATATTTTAGGAGCAATTGTACAATTAGTCCTCCACCAAAAATGTCATTTTATGGCCAGGTTAGTGTCACAAGAAATGCCTGAAATGGTCAGATTAATGTCACAATAAATGGCCAGGTTAATGTCACAAGGGATGGCCAGTCCAATTCTTCGAAAATACCAAAACGACTTGTGGACAGATTCTAAAGTTTACCCTAACCCTAGATTATTGTGGCGGACTAATTGTAAACCCTAGCCATATTTTATTTGTCAATCTCTATCTTTAGTATTTAAGGTCAAAATTTCGGAAATACAAAATGGCCGCCGAAACTCTATTTGTAACCCCCTAAAATTATACTGTGTTAGGCACATGGTCAACACGATGATAATTACTTGTATTAGCGGCAAAATAGCGTAATACTGTAACAAAATTTTTGGAATCTTAATATCATTCTGCCCATCCGCATCTGAGATACTGGTATTTCAGGTACATGTACAATGTATAAGGTGGACAGAAATATCGATATTCCCGGCAGCAACAAACTTTTAATCAGATATACATGTATGATCACAATTGTTTTAGATAGCAATGTCCTTAATATCTAATTTCAAGTGATAATGTACACTAAACATACTCATGTTATTACATATAGCTTTAGATGGAGTTTCAATAATGTATACATTCCAAGGTATCAGTCGATTCATGCAGTTGCCTCTGTTAGTCTGCTGCGTGTCTCTATTTTACCGATAGTGATTTCTTTTCATTATTCCTATGTCTAACATTTATTTTTTCAGATAAGGATATAATTATACTACATCACAATTCTTTGTTTTCAAAAAATAACATACGAGCGTAGATCCAATAAAACAAGATTATTCTTGAATACCGCAATAAGCACATAATGGTAACATTCATATTTTGTATTGTCGGTGTAGAGCAAATGTCGTTATCATAGTTATGTCACCATTCAAAGGAAGTATGCATATCCTACATAAGTGTAATAGTGCATATGTAAGTAGCAAAGCATACGTTTGCACTGTGAAAAGAAAATATCAGTCTCGATCGGGAATCACCTGTCCATTCTATATGCCCTTATTCAGGATATTGACAGTTTTTGCTGAAATAACATGACGGTTCAGTTTCGTTCAGATTTAAAAGCATAATCACTTTCAAAGAAATACTGTTTAAAGATACAAACTGTTTAAAGTACATGCAGCGCAGTAGAGTCGATTCAAGGTACCGGACATGCACATGTACTAGAGCTGTCCGATATATGGAAGAGATTTTGCTCATTAACAGAAACTGCGGGTGTAGAAGAACCTCTTTGAAGGAGAAGCTAGTTTCACATGTCAAAGAATCACAATTCTGGGCATTAACAAACATTACTTGTGCCTTTGATAAGTTTGAACCTTAATTAAATCATGGTTTAGTCACATATGGCACCGAAGAGTAATCCCTATGGCATGTTTATAACCATGGCGATGACTTATTTCCTGGGGATGGTATATGTTGCCTTCAAGGTGAGATCTGACATTATGACACATCCATTGTATAAAGAGTTTATAATTAATGAGAATGAGATGATATATTCTGTGCCTGAGAGTCTCTTTCTGGTTTTTTTCGCTTGATGTTTGGAGGGCAGAGGTTGATCCAGACTTATCCAGAGGGCGACAAACAGGCATATGTGTCTTGTCCTGTATTGTTCAATGCTGAGAATCTTGGTACGCAGTATCGAAACTGCAAACCAAGATTCTAAGCACTGGACAAGATCAGGTCTATAACATCAGTGGAGGCAAACAATGGACCCAAAACACCACGCCATGGCAAATACCCTCATCGGGCAGCTAGATCACGGGAACTTACCCAATTATTTAACAATACAGGCCACATGATCAGTTAGAATAATGTCCTGCAAGTTGACACTGCTCTTGCCGAAAAGACATTGGCAACAATGAATCCAGAGACTGGGCAGTAACGCCGCCAAATTACATTCATGATATATTTGTCTACTTAACATGTGATAACACTGACATCGATGATGCCAGTTTTGGATGGCAGAAATAAGTGTCATGCTACCCAGCTAGTTTGGTGGCAAAGGGGTCCAGAATCCGACATGGGTTTGCAAGATCTACGCCCATTAAGACCTACATAACAGGTCCTTGAAATAATGGAGGCGATTTTACCAGCGGGAATACCAGAGGCTAAGAGGGAGCCAATGTCAACAAATGAAACAAAACGGAAATGGTTCTCTGAAACATCTTATAACCTTTCACCAATCCGTTCGATGGAGAGCGATATGGCGTTTTTTCATAAGCCGACAAGATGACTCTGATTCAAGAAGAGTTGGCTGGACACGGAGCAATTAGACCCTGGTAATTAGAAACCAGGAGATAACAAGTGTAGGTTGTATGCAAATTATACAAGTTCCTGCACATGAATTAGATTTATTCAAGCTCCTGCACATGATTTAGACACGCTAAATACAGTTGTCAGGCGGTGTTGCTCTTGCTCTTGGGTTAACAATATGTTGTGTTGACAGTTGATGAGGCACTGCTTTGAAAGTTGAAGAGGCTTAGGTGGGAAAAACATGAGTATAAAAGTGCTTGTTTGTAAATATTTGTGGACTTTATACTTGCCTTCAATTGTCTGAAATCTATAGGGCAAGACGAGTAAGCAAGTAGACTGCTCGATGTATGGACAGAGGGCCACACCCTTGCCCTAGAGCAGCAGAACAAGTCTTAGCATGGAAGAACTATGCAAGAGGAATGAGGACGCATATACTTACTCTTAAAGCATTATGAAGAATGATGATGCCACAATTTCTAAACTCCATCCAGGATAAAGACAGTGAACTGTGCATTTTTTTCTGTATATTCTATGGCGTTAATCTTGCAAATTGCTTATATCTTCATTTTTGGGTAGCATACAGTTACACAGAAGTAAGTGAGTACTAACGTGGTTCTTAATTTGAAATCAACATATTTACGACATTATGATTTGCCACAAAACTCATTGAAATAGAAAAACGTATTTGCGATTTTATTGCAGAATGCAGTTGTTCTAAGGTAGCCATTTTGAAAAATGAATGCCATCTTGAACTACAGGTACAAGACAGCTACAAAGTTATTCCATGGTAATCAATATAAATTGTCCATAGTCAAAAAGTATTATCTGAAACAAATTTCATTGAAATAGGACAAGTCTCAACGATTTTACTGTGGAATGCAACATTTCTGTAGCGGCCATATTAAGAAATAATGGCCATCTTGAATTTTAAAAGACTCATAGATACAAAGAATCAATTGAATAATATCATCATTTTAAATTTGAATATTACATAATCAAAATGTACTTTACGACACAAAAGCATTGAAAAGTATAATTCTTTGCAACTTTATTCATAGATGCAATTATTCTGTATATTCCATTGTGGCCATCTTGGAAAACGGCGACCATCTTGATTTTTAAGGTGGCTAACGGGTTTTTCAAAAGAGCAATCCCCAAGGAGTATGTGTGCACATTTTGTGCTTGTTATTCTCCTCAAGTTTGCGACTATCTGCTTCACTAATTTCAAAAGTGTAAGTAAAGTGTTCACACGTGTTTGTTAGAAAGTATTTATTGGTGGCCATTTTGATTTCTGCCATCTTCCAATTATATGCTAAAGATACCACTAGACAGGCAGCCAAAATGAGTTTGACACCAATTTACTTTCTGGTGAGTTTTTTTATTTTCATTATCATTTTGCTGCTATAAATAACGACGTGTATGTTTGATTTGCTACATTCAGTTTTCTTCGGCAGTCATTTTGTTTCTGCCATTTTTCCTAACCATTGATGTATAATTCGAAATGCCGTAGAATTACATTCCACTTTTCAGAATTTTGCCTTTTTAACAGACAATGTTAATATTATGCTCATATTTCCGATTTAGTATACCTTTATTTGATTGGAAATAGCGTTTTATGGCGGCCATTTTGTTTTCCGCCATTTTGACCTTAAATACTAAACCAGAGCTTGGCAAATGGCATTTTTGGATTCAGCACACCCAAGTTATGTACAAACAACTGTTTGCCAACTATTAACACGAAATGCCTACTACTCTTTGATTATTCACAAGTTTATTGGGGTTACAAATAGAGTTTTCGGCGGCCATTTTGTTTTCCGCCATTTTGACCTTAAAACTGAAAATACAGCTTGTCAAACGGCATATTTGGATTCAGCACACTCAAATTATGTAAAAACAACTGTTTGCCAACTTTTAACACGAAATGCCTAGTGAGGTCAGAATTCTCCAAAATCCGCCTAGGCTACAAGGTGGTATGTCAAGGTCAGCAAACTGCAATGCAACATGCTTTACTAATCAAGACACATATTCATATGAAGTTTCATGATCATTAATGCATTTTTTGTCCTTAACTGACCGAAATTCAAAACTTGAATTTTTGAAATTTCATGAAAAGTTCTAAAACCAAAACATTGAAAAATTACCGGAAAAAAATATGCCAGTTTGATGCCTAGCCTTCTTGTCAAATATCAGCAACCAAATATTAGAAATGTCTCTTTAAAACGATTCTAATAAGAAGTTATACTAAAGGATTTGGTGCTGTTAAGAAGGAGAAAATGCTGAAAGTGTTCAGTACCCCTTATCTGGCACCCTGAATATCTAGTTTGAACGGGTTTCAAAGAGGTTTGTAAATGTCTTACTAGTGTCACATATTCTGCCAGTAAACCCCTCCTCACATAAACACATGAAATCATTGACAAGATCCACACACGTGTAACCATTCACACATGGCTCTGTAGCACATTCATCAATATCTGCAATAAATATACATATTTTCTGTATATTGTCTTTCCCTAACATATGTATATACAGTAAAACTCGGTTATTACAAATTCTAAGGGACTTGAGGATTATCTTCACTCTAAACATTAATCGCTCTATTGATAGAACGAAATTCGTTATAAATCATTACCTTGGTTTGCAACTGAACTTTATATTCAATGCCATATGGAAATGCGTTGCCATATTTACATGCACGCAGTTACATTCTATATTCATACTCTGGTTATCATTTACCTCTTACTACCATTTAATCTTGGAGTACGACTAACGATCTTTGTCACATCTTCAAGCCAAAAAAAAGAAATAACAAGAGGACCATGGGCTATATATTGCTCACCTGAGTATAGCTGACAAAATGGAGATAATGATTTATGTCCCAGGGCAGGGTCATGTTTTACCCCGGGGGCATAATTTGAACAATCTTGATAGAGAACCTGCAGATGATGCTATGTGCCAAATACCCATGCCTTTATCAATTCCTCATGGCAAAACCTTTTCATGACTTGACCAATTCCTCATAGCAAAACCTTCCCATGCTTTTATCAATTCCTCATGGCAAAACCTTCCCATGCCTTTATCAATTCCTCATGGCAAAATCTTCCCATGCCTTTATCAATTCCTCATGGCAAAACCTTTTCATGACTTGACCAATTCCTCATAGCAAAACCTTTTCATGACTTGACCAATTCCTCATAGCAAAACCTTCCCATGCTTTTATCAATTCCTCGTGGCAAAACCTTCCCATGCCGTTATCAATTCCTCATGGCAAAACCTTTTCATGACTTGACCAATTCCTCATAGCAAAACCTTCCCATCCTTTTATCAATTCCTCGTGGCAAAACCTTCCCATGCCTTTATCAATTCCTCATGGCAAAACTTTCCCATGCCTTCATCAATTCCTCATGGCAAAACCTTCCCATGCCTTTATCAATTCCTCATGGCAAAACCTTCCCATGCCTTTATCAATTCCTCAAGGCAAAACCTTTTCATGACTTGACCAATTCCTCATAGCAAAACCTCTTCATGTATTTATTAATTCCTCAGAGCAAAACCTTCCCATGCCTTTATCAATTCCTCATGGCAAAACCTTCCCATGCATTTATCAATTCTTCGTGGCAAAACCTTTTCATGACTTGACTAATTCCTCATAGCAAAACCTTCCCATGCTTTTATCAATTCTTCATGGCAAAACCTTCCCATGCCTTTATCAATTCCTCATGGCAAAACCTTTTCATGCATTTATCAATTCTTCGTGGCAAAACCTTTTCATGACTTGACTAATTCCTCATAGCAAAACGTTCCCATGCTTTTATCAATTCCTCATGGCAAAACCTTCCCATGCCTTTATCAATTCCTCATGGCAAAACCTTTTCATGCATTTATCAATTCTTCGTGGCAAAACCTTTTCATGACTTGACTGATTCCTCATAGCAAAACCTTTTCATGCATTTATTAATTCCTCAGAGACAAACTTTCCAATGCCTTTATCAATTCCTCATGGCAAAACCTTCCCATGCCTTTATCAATTCCTCAGAGCAAAACCTTCCCATGCCTTTATCAATTCCTCATGGCAAAACCTTTTCATGACTTGACTAATTCCTCATAGCAAAACCTTTCCATGCATTTATCAATTCCTCATGGCAAAACCTTCCCATGCCATTATCAATTCCTCAGAGCAAAACCTTCCCATGCCTTTATCAATTCCTCATGGCAAAACATTTTCATGCATTTATCAATTCCTCGTGGCAAAACCTTTTCATGACTTGACTAATTCCTCATAGAAAAACCTTTCCATGCATTTATCAATTCCTCATGGCAAAACCTTCCCATGCCTTTATCAATTCCTCAGAGCAAAACCTTCCCATGCCTTTATCAATTCCTCATGGCAAAACCTTTTCATGCATTTATCAATTCCTCGTGGCAAAACCTTTTCATGACTTGACTAATTCCTCATAGCAAAACCTTTCCATGCATTTATCAATTCCTCATGGCAAAACCTTCCCATGCCTTTATCAATTCCTCAGAGCAAAACCTTCCCATGCCTTTATCAATTCCTCAAGGCAAAACCTTTTCATGACTTGACTAATTCCTCATAGCAAAACGTTCCCATGCTTTTATCAATTCCTCATGGCAAAACCTTCCCATGCCTTTATCAATTCCTCATGGCAAAACCTTTTCATGCATTTATCAATTCTTCGTGGCAAAACCTTTTCATGACTTGACTGATTCCTCATAGCAAAACCTTTTCATGCATTTATTAATTCCTCAGAGACAAACTTTCCAATGCCTTTATCAATTCCTCATGGCAAAACCTTCCCATGCCTTTATCAATTCCTCAGAGCAAAACCTTCCCATGCCTTTATCAATTCCTCATGGCAAAACCTTTTCATGACTTGACTAATTCCTCATAGCAAAACCTTTCCATGCATTTATCAATTCCTCATGGCAAAACCTTCCCATGCCATTATCAATTCCTCAGAGCAAAACCTTCCCATGCCTTTATCAATTCCTCATGGCAAAACATTTTCATGCATTTATCAATTCCTCGTGGCAAAACCTTTTCATGACTTGACTAATTCCTCATAGAAAAACCTTTCCATGCATTTATCAATTCCTCATGGCAAAACCTTCCCATGCCTTTATCAATTCCTCAGAGCAAAACCTTCCCATGCCTTTATCAATTCCTCATGGCAAAACCTTTTCATGCATTTATCAATTCCTCGTGGCAAAACCTTTTCATGACTTGACTAATTCCTCATAGCAAAACCTTTCCATGCATTTATCAATTCCTCATGGCAAAACCTTCCCATGCCTTTATCAATTCCTCAGAGCAAAACCTTCCCATGCCTTTATCAATTCCTCAAGGCAAAACCTTTTCATGACTTGACCAATTCCTCATAGCAAAACCTTTTCATGTATTTATTAATTCCTGAGAGCAAAACCTTCCCATGCCTTTATCAATTCCTCATGGCAAAACCTTTTCATGCATTTATCAATTCTTCGTGGCAAAACCTTTTCATGACTTGACTAATTCCTCATAGCAAAACCTTCCCATGCTTTTATCAATTCCTCATGGCAAAACCTTCCCATGCCTTTATCAATTCCTCATGGCAAAACCTTTTCATGCATTTATCAATTCCTCGTGGCAAAACCTTTTCATGACTTGACTAATTCCTCATAGCAAAACCTTTCCATGCATTTATCAATTCCTCATGGCAAAACCTTCCCATGCCTTTATCAATTCCTCAGAGCAAAACCTTCCCATGCCTTTATCAATTCCTCAAGGCAAAACCTTTTCATGACTTGACCAATTCCTCATAGCAAAACCTTTTCATGTATTTATTAATTCCTCAGAGCAAAACCTTCCCATGCCTTTATCAATTCCTCATGGCAAAACCTTTTCATGCATTTATCAATTCTTCGTGGCAAAACCTTTTCATGACTTGACTAATTCCTCATAGCAAAACCTTCCCATGCTTTTATCAATTCCTCATGGCAAAACCTTTTCATGCATTTATCAATTCTTCATGGCAAAACCTTTTCATGACTTGACTAATTCCTCATAGCAAAACCGTTTCATGCATTTATTAATTCCTCAGAGCAAAACTTTCCCATGCCTTTATCAATTCCTCATGGCAAAACCTTCCCATGCCTTTATAAATTCCTCATGGCAAAACCTTCCCATGCCTTTATCAATTCCTCAGAGCAAAACCTTCCCATGCCTTTATCAATTCCTCATGGCAAAACCTTTTCATGACTTGACTAATTCCTCATAGCAAAACCTTTCAATGCATTTATCAATTCCTCATGGCAAAACCTTCCCATGCCTTTATCAATTCCTCAGAGCAAAACCTTCCCATGCCTTTATCAATTCCTCATGGCAAAACCGTTTCATGCATTTATCAATCCTCGTGGCAAAACCTTTTCATGACGTGACTAATTCCTCATAGCAAAACCTTTCCATGCATTTATCAATTCCTCATGGCAAAACCTTCCCATGCCTTTATAAATTCCTCATGGCAAAACCTTCCCATGCCTTTATCAATTCCTCAGAGCAAAACCTTCCCATGCCTTTATCAATTCCTCATGACAAAACCTTTTCATGCATTTATCAATTCATCGTTGCAAAACCTTTTCATGACTTGACCAATTACTCATAGCAAAACCTTCCCATGCTTTTATCAATTCCTCGTGGCAAAACCTTTTCATGACTTGACCAATTCCTCATAGCAAAACCTTCCCATGCTTTTATCAATTCCTCGTGGCAAAACCTTCCCATGCCTTTATCAATTCCTCATGGCAAAACCTTCCCATGCCTTCATCAATTCCTCATGGCAAAACCTTCCCATGCCTTTATAAATTCCTCATGGCAAATCCTTCCCATGCCTTTATCAATTCCTCATGGCAAAACCTTCCCATGCCTTTATCAATTCCTCAAGGCAAAACCTTTTCATGACTTGACCAATTCCTCATAGCAAAACCTTTTCATGTATTTATTTATTAATTCCTCAGAGCAAAACCTTCCCATGCCTTTATCAATTCCTCATGGCAAAACCTTTTCATGCATTTATCAATTCTTCGTGGCAAAACCTTTTCATGACTTGACTAATTCCTCATAGCAAAACCTTCCCATGCTTTTATCAATTCCTCATGGCAAAACCTTTTCATGCATTTATCAATTCTTCATGGCAAAACCTTTTCATGACTTGACTAATTCCTCATAGCAAAATCTTTTCATGCATTTATTAATTCCTCAGAGCAAAACTTTCCCATGCCTTTATCAATTCCTCATGGCAAAACCTTCCCATGCCTTTATAAATTCCTCATGGCAAAACCTTCCCATGCCTTTATCAATTCCTCAGAGCAAAACCTTCCCATGCCTTTATCAATTCCTCATGGCAAAACCTTTTCATGCATTTATCAATTCCTCGTGGCAAAACCTTTTCATGACTTGACCAATTACTCATAGCAAAACCTTCCCATGCTTTTAGCAATTCCTCGTGGCAAAACCATTCCATGACATGACCAATTCCTCATAGCAAAACCTTTTTATGACTTGACCAATTCCTCATAGCAAAACCTTTCCATGCATTTATCAATTCCTCATGGCAAAACCTTTTCATGACTTGACCAATTCCTCATAGCAAAACCTTTTCATGACTTGACCAATTCCTCATAGCAAAACCTTTCCATGCATTTATCAATTCCTCATGGCAAAACCTTTTCATGACTTGACCAATTCCTCATAGCAAAACCTTCCCATGACTTGACCAATTCCTCATGGCAAAACCTTCCCATGCCTTTATCAATTCCTCATAGCAAAACCTTCCCATGCCTTTATCAATTCCTCATAGCAAAACCTTTTCATGCATTTATCAATTTCTCATAGCAAAACCTTTTCATGCATTTATCAATTTCTCATAGCAAAACCTTTCCATGCATTTATCAATTTCTCATAGCAAAACCTTTTCATGCATTTATCAATTTCTCATAGCAAAACCTTTTCATGCATTTATCAATTTCTCATAGCAAAACCTTTGCATGCCTTTATCAATTCCTCATAGCAAAACCTTCCCATGACTTGACCAATTCCTCATGGCAAAACCTTCCCATGCCTTTATCAATTTCTCATAGCAAAACCTTCCCATGACTTGACCAATTCCTCATGGCAAAACCTTTCCATGCATTTATCAATTCCTCATAGCAAAACCTTTCCATGCATTTATCAATTTCTCATAGCAAAACCTTTCCATGCATTTATCAATTTCTCATAGCAAAACCTTTGCATGCCTTTATCAATTCCTCATAGCAAAACCTTTGCATGCCTTTATCAATTCCTCATAGCAAAACCTTCCCATGACTTGACCAATTCCTCATGGCAAAACCTTCCCATGCCTTTATCAATTTCTCATAGCAAAACCTTTTCATGACTTGACCAATTCCTCATGGCAAAACCTTCCCATGCCTTTATCAATTCCTTACAGCAAAACCTTTGCATGCCTTTATCAATTTCTCATAGCAAAACCTTTGCATGCCTTTATCAATTTCTCATAGCAAAACCTTTGCATGCCTTTATCAATTTCTCATAGCAAAACCTTTGCATGCCTTTATCAATTCCTCATAGCAAAACCTTTGCATGCCTTTATCAATTCCTCATGGCAAAACCTTTTCAAGTATTATTTTATTAATTTCTCACAGAAAAACATTTGCATGCCTTTATCAATTCTTTCTTCTCCTTGTTACAGTTCGACAACAATCAACATAATTTCAAGTTACCTATTTCGCAATTCTCGCCACTGTAGCCATCTAGACATTGACATGAGTAGCTAGCAATACCATCAATACATGTTCCTTCATTTTGACATGGAGTTGATTCACATTCAGCGATATCTGCAAAAAAACTATGAATGCAGCTGAAGGAGTATGTACATAAATTTAACTCTTTGCATGCTGGGTATTTTTTTGTCTGTAACAACAGTTACTGTTGTCTGCTACTGTTCTTATAATATAATTTTAATTTATTTTATCAAAATACTCGGGGTAAGAGTGTCAAATAGTTTGGATCCTGATGAGACGCCATGTTACGCTGTGTATCATCTGGATCCAAACGGTTTGCACAGATAGTCATGATTCGGCTTCTAGCATTTTTAAAGAGTTAAAACCAATATACAATAAAAAGTATAAATCTAGATTGGTGACAAAATCTAACCCTTCTCCTGCTACAAGTGTATAATGATGCTTTTTGAAAAACAGTGTAGATCCAGATCAGACACACTGTGTTCTTACTGGAGCTGTCTGACATGACTGCACTCATTATCTAAAATAAGGAAAAAGTTCTTTGTTGTTAGACAATGCTTATAATTTACAATAAATATACCGGTAACAATATTCCAAATACGGAATTAAAATAGTATTAATATATAAAATATTTCGCCCTCTAAACTGCTTTTTTTTTTCAAAGAAAATCACTTGATGATCAAATGTCGAAATATTAGAAAAGAGCAGTTTATATATTAACCCATGTACCCCATAGCCTGTTTCTAGTATTGAAAATAGGTGACAAATTAAAGCAGGTTGAAAGAAAAGCAGAATGTGCCTTAAGGCACATTCTGCTTTACTTTCAGCCTGCTTTAAGCTACTATCTTATAGGATCTAGAAAATATTACTTATGGTATCTGTTCATGTCTTATAAAAAGGAACTATTTTCTTCAGTAGAAGAATAATTTAAAGGCGTATTAATCGGGTAATGGGTTAATACAAATATTTAAGATGATATACTTTTATATAGTGGGAAGAGTTTTTCAGCAGAAAAAGAGTTAAGCTGTATTTTTAACACTACATTAACCAACCAATATCCTTTGACAAAACATACTTGTTTCACAATTATCGCCACTGTAGCCATCTGCACATACACAGATGTACTTGGCCTCTCCATCATAACATGATCCTGAATTTAGACATGGGCTTGACTCACACTCATTTTCATCTGAAACAGAATTACAATGATCTGTTGTAGTGCCATGAAAATTATCACTGTTATGTCTTTCTTTAGTTAAAATGGAACAAAATTCTATTTAACCCATTACCCCGTAGCCTGTTTCTAGCTTTAAAGACATGTGAATACTTATTACAGGATGAAAGTAAAGCAGAATGCGCCTTAAGGGGCATTCTGCTTTACTTTCAGAATGCTTTAAGCTACCATCTGCTAGAACACAGATTATATTTTTTACAGAACTTATTCATGACTGTATAAATTGGAATTACTTTCTTCAGATGAGGAATAAATTAACGGTGTAAAAAACATATTTATGGGGTAATGGGTTAAATACTTCTAGTCAAACTTATAGCAAACCAGTTTTGAAAAGAGAATCCATGGGCAGTCTTCACAGCAAACATAGATCCTAATCCTTTTCCTAGAAATTGGTCCCACTCAGCTTTCTGCTGTATTTCTTGTGTGCTTTACACTTTCCCATGGACAATTTTCTGTTTTTAAGACAGGTGGTTGTTATTTGTAGACTGAAATACTACATCATCGTCATCATCATTGGATTTTTGATTAATGTGGAGGGGTGGGAGCATGGACCACACCAGTGCTACAAATACTTTTAATATGCTTTAAACATTCACCTGTCAAATACAGGAAAGGTTTTCAATGGCTAATTTGCCGGATATATGGAATAAATAAACACGAAGTCAATTCTATGAGGAGTTATAGGTGAATGGCATCAATAGGCGTTTATGTTTGGATTTTATTTCGGTGAGTGATGGTCAAGCAGTCAACTGTCAGAATACTTTGACACTGGTTTTCAGTTTTCTACAGCTATTTAACCCATTACCCCATTATTACCCCTTTTAACGCCTCTTATTTATTCTTCCGCTGAACAAAGTAGTTCCAATATATACAGTCATTAATAAGTATCAGAAAAAATATTTTCTATTTAAGCATGGAAGCTTAAAGCAGGCTGGAAGTAAAGCAGAATGTGCCTTAAGGCCCAATTGACTTTACTTTCAACCTGCTTTAAGTAGTAATCTATCTTCAAAACTAGAAACAGGCTATGAGGTAATTGGTTAAATATCAGTATAGGTTTGAAGCATAAAGATGGATTTCTATCAACATTTTTGAAAGGCTATAAAAGGGGCTACAATGATATGGACAAGTAATATCACACAAACAACATTGAATGAATAAATCTCGCATTTTAAATACCTTTACCAATTACCCCATAGCCTGTTTCCAGTTTATAAGACAGGTCACTACAGCATTAAAGCAGGTTGAAAGTAAAGCAGATGTGCCTTAAGGCACATTCTGCTTTACTTTCAGCCTGCTTTAAGCTACCAACTGCTAGAATATAGAAAATATCTCTTGCAATATATATTCATAGCTGTTTAAATTGGAAATATATTCTTGAGTGAAAAAATAAATTTAAAAGCGTAAATAGGCGTATTTATGGGGTAAATGGGTTAATTGATTTGCTTGTAGGGATTGTAAAATATCAAGTAGTCCAGATAAAAACAACTCACTTCTATCGCAGTTGGGCCCAATGAAGCCAGGGTCGCATAAGCATTGATAACCACCATCACCATCAATACAGGAACCACGTACACATGGATGTGGTTCACACTCATCAATGTCTGCAATAGTACAGCAAGGCTCATGGTAAGAGTGCACTACTGAAATACTATTTCGTTAAAACATAAATATTCAATGTTTTCTCCTATTTCCCTCCACCCAAAACTCTATGTTGTGTTTTACTTATTAGAACAATTATAATAAGTAGGGTTTGGTGCAGGCATAATGTTTTTACTTTATCTGAGTTCTGGAACAGTATAAACATTACGTGGTGTATCATGTATAGATAAGACAGACATCCCTATAGAGTTACCTTCCTCAGTCGCCAAAGTTCAAACCACATAATATTATATACAAATGTGTAAAAGGCAGTTTTAAGCAAGACAAGAAATGTGCCAATGCCACAAAATCAGGTTTACAATGTTTAACTATTTAATGGCAACCTAGGTCTTAACCCTTAGCCTGCCACTCACGACTATAGCTCCATATGCAAACAGCTTGGATCCGGATGAGACGCCGAGTAACTCGGCGTCTCATCCGGATCCAAGCTGTTTGACACTCGGACAACATTTTCAGCAATTTTGAGCAACTTTGAAGCTCTTTGAAACTTGAAGCAGACGAGAAATATAGCAGACGACAATTTATTTGGCGGGCTAAGGGTTAATGTTAGCTTACTCAAATCAAAGTTTGGTCATAATTGGTCTATCCAATCTGG
Organism: Gari tellinella; assembly: GCA_922989275.2. Classification (NCBI taxonomy): domain Eukaryota; kingdom Metazoa; phylum Mollusca; class Bivalvia; order Cardiida; family Psammobiidae; genus Gari; species Gari tellinella. The sequence goes on from OV277862.1 coordinate 27,216,477, forward strand.
AGTTATTGACCAGAAAACATTTTTTTCTATTTCAAGTAACCGTGAGTGACCCTGACATTGACCTGATGACCCAGACATACAATCTCAACATAGGCCTTATGTCAGCTAGCCACCGGTATACATACCAAGTTTGGTCAAAATAGGTTAATCCAAACTAAAGTTATTGACTGGAAACCCCATATCTGGCCTTAATGTGCCTTGTAACTGTCAACAAGTGCTTTAAGTGATCACCTATTTTTAATGCTAAAAACAGGCTATGGTGTAAAGCGTTGCAGTCAGATTAAAGTGAAGCAGAAAGCTCCTATAGCAGGTTTCTGCTCTACTTTCATCTTACTTGCATCCACTTGCTAAAACACCAAATGACCGTAATGTTTTGTACTGGTTAATGGCATAGAGGATTTGCCCTTATGGCTGCACGGATGAAAGGGTATATAGGCAATTCTGAGTGTAACAACACTCTGACATCAATGAAAAGATTTCACTTTGACATGTTTTTACTTACTTATTTGACATTCATTGCCAGAAAAACCTTCTAGGCAGTTACATGTATAACTGGCTACCCCATCAATACATGTTCCATCATTTTCACATGGATACGAGAAACAGTCATCAATATCTGAAACAACATGCATTCAATTCTACATGTCTTGTACTGAGGAGAAGACCTCTATATATACTCTTTTCCATTTAACCCATTAGCCCATAAATACACCTTTATAAGCCTCTAATATATTCTTCTACTAAAGAAAAATATTTCCATGTTTTACAATCATGAAAATGCACCATAAGAAATATTTTCCATATTCTATAGGCAGATGGTAGCTTAAAGCAGGCTGAAAGTAAAGCAGAATGCGCCTTATGGCGCATTCTGCTTTACTTTCAACCTGTTTTAAGTGGTCACATGTCTTCAAAATTAAAACAGGCTATGGGGTAATTGGTTTAAAGAAACTAAATGCAAATGCAATTCAATAAAGTGTAAAAATTTATAGGTTCTTGTAAATGTGTACAACTTATTTTAATCAGTGGCAAACAGTTTGGAGCCTGATAAGAGTCTAGGTTTCCCAGGATCGGATCAGGCTCCAAACTGTTTGCAACGGTCATACGATAACTGTTTGCAAAAGCACATTTATTAGGAAAGAATAATGTCTTCTCTACTGTATGTTTTTGTTAAGGAATCACACAAAGGAAAGTTCAGAAAACGTTTAAAAACCAAACCTTCAGGGCTCAAGATAAGAGTAAACTAAAGAAATCCATCATTTTTTCACTGATTTCAGCACCGAATCCTATGGTGCTTCTACTCATTAGAATCGTCTCTTTATGACAATTCTAATGAGTGGTGACACCGCAGGGTTTAATGCAGAAATAAAGTCTGATTTTAGATTTTAAAATGCTCCCCTTATCTGGAGCCCTGCCTTTCCTGACTAAAATAATGTTTGGTTAGAGAGGTTCCATATAAGGAAAGTAAGGCAGCCATCTAAATGAAAGAAAATATATGTAAAAAAATATAGCTGCCAACATGATGGCCCTATACAAGTAGAAGGTATTCAACGCCGGCTGAAATCTGTTGGTCAATTAGTGGTTTTCGTCCTAAATGCAAGCTTACTTGATCAACAATTTCCATAAACTTGGTCTTATTTACCAAAGAAATCATCACTCTTTTCTCAGTCTCTATTAATATGCCTTTGGTATAGACATGTTTACACAATTAATACTGTACCCCAAACAACTAAACCTGTGATAAATATCGTTTTAATAAAATATCTTGTTATCAACTTGTTTAGACCTACTTTGTTCACAGTTGTCCCCATTGTAGCCTTCTACACAATCACATTGGTAACTATAAACGCCGTCAGTACATGATCCACCATGTTGACAGGGATTGGGGTCACAATCATTGGTATCTGAAACAATAGCAACCATATACAGTGAAACCCCTCTAAACCAGATATGTGTCGGGACAACATAAATTTCCTGTTTGGACGGGTTTCCAGTTAAGAGGGGTTTTAACCCATTACCCCATAGCTTATTTTATGAACATTAAATAGCTGACCACTTAAAGCAGGTTGAAAGTAAAGCAGAATGCGCCTTAAGGCACATTCTGCTTTAATTTCAACCTGCTTAAAGCTATTATCTAATAGAATATGGAAATCATTTCTGATGATACATATCCATGAATGTTTTTTATTCAGAGGAAGGGTTGGAAGTTAGACCTGTACCAAAGTTTTTGTCCGGTTTAGAGAGAATTGCGATACTTAGAGGTGTAATCGCAAAGTGCTGATATTTGAGGCTGTATCTCCTCCAATATATCAGTGTGTTCAAAAAGGAGTTTTAAGGAGAGATAGTTTTAATGTCAGTAGACCTGCTTATAAGCAGATGACTTAGAAGTAATAGCATACTTATTTCACAGTTTTCACCAGTGTAGCCATCTTGACAAGTGCATTTGTAGCTATCAACACCATCTTCACATGATCCATCATTTTGGCACGGGTTTGGATTACAATCATTGATATCTAAAACAAAAAACACATCAGATTTCAAAAACCGCATTTTTTGGGGTTATAGAAACAGATCGGATCCATTTCAAAGATATTAATAGAGGACCTTTAGAAGTACACTATGCCAAATATCAAAGCTCTGGCCACATTAGTTTCATAGAAGAAGATTGGGGATGCTTGAAGATTTCAATATATAACTCTATGTAAACATGTTGAAGATCCTTAACATTTCATTTTAAATTACCAAACACGGAAAATGACCACGTCCTCTGGCAGCCATGCACTCTTTTGACAGATATCTTTCAACTTTTAAAGAATAGTTGAGAAACATTTTTTTGAAAAACAAATTGAAATCCTTTTGGAGAAGAAACTTTATCTAGTGTGCATGGTTAGATTTAAACCATTGCAATTAATTTACATAATTTACACATTCCCACAATTTTTTTAGGGTTGCATAATTTTTTATATTGAACTATCAGAAATTTAATTATATGTCTACACCCACTTTCTTTGAACAACTTTAAAAGCTCCCAACCACAGTATGTATCTGACCTTGGTTGGTTACAATTTGGCTATTAGTTTAAGCGAAGATTTTAGTTATTTGAAACAAATGTGACCAGAAGACACCAATGGATAGATGGTGACAAATAACAATTAGCACACCTCACACTCCATTCTATTTTTGAGCTAAGAAATCACTGAAAACACCGAACAAATGAATATTTCAGGTGATTTTATGTAATATACTTATTGAACATGTGGTAAATTCATAGTCAACAAATTACAGTTAAACCTTTCTATTACAACCACTAAACTGTGTTAATTATAAAGTTTTTACCACAAGTGACTTGATTAAAGCAAGGTGACAGTAAAACAGAAGGAGCTTTTTGTTTTACTGTCACCTTTCTTTAACCTGTCACCTTTCTTTTATTCAATAAAAAAGCCTTAGTTTTAGTGGTTGTTAAAGACAGGTTTTATTGTGTGTAGTAATTGTCATAACAGTTAGGCACCAAACCCCGTCAGTATGGAAGTGAACTGCAACCCCCATGATTAGTATTGAAGGGAAGTCTAGATTATAACTGCTGAGGAAGCAAACAGTTATCAGGGCTCCAGATAAGAGGGGGTAATCTGAACAAATCTAACATTTTCTTGCTCATAAAGCACCAAATCCAATGGTGTTACAACTCATTAGAATCGTCTCTTTGAGACGATTCTAATGAGTAGTGACACCATAGGGTTTAAAGCAGAAATAAAGATTTTAGTTTTTGAAATACTCCCCTTATCTGGAGCCCTGGTTATATAGAGTATAAAAACATACTTATTTCACAGTTTTCACCAGTGTAGCCATCCTGACATTTGCAAGTGTAACTGTCAACACCATCTTCACATGATCCATCATTTTGACATGGGTTTGGATTACAATCATCGATATCTAAAACAAATAACACATCACATTTTGAAAACTACAGTTACTGTTACAGTGCTCCCTCCCTACAACGGCCCTCCCAACAATGACTCCCTCAATACAACAACACTTGCCGCAGCTCCATAAAAAAGACAACTATATCTAGTGCTTTTACTGCTGCAATATGGTCTGCTTAAAGTTGTCTTCTGCTGTTTTTCTTAAACTTACATAATGGACATTTTGACAGAAAAAACTTATTGACCAGTGACAAACAGCTTGAATCTAGATCAGATGCAGCTTCAATCTGGATTCAAGCTGTTTGCGTAACGCGGCTTCTGATCTGGATAAAGCTGTTTGCAAATGTAAGCCATTTTCCCTCCCTATAATGACTCCTTCAAAAAAATGCACACAATGTTTGTGTCCCAATGGGTTTCATTGTAGAGAGGAAGCGCCATCCATGTTCCTCTCCCTCTTATCCAAAATATATAAGATACTAGACTGTTTATGCCAAAAACATATGTCTCCCCTGTATAAACCTGTTCCCAAAATCATGGCTTGGCTTTGCGAACAAAGATCTATGAAGGTGGTTGTCCAGGTTTGCATGTACGCATGTGACTGATTTTAAATAGTAATAGTATAAGTAGTTTGTAGCAAATCTAATAGTGTAGGAGTATAATAAACTACACACATGTCTTCCCTATATATTCTATGTATGAAAATGGTTGCAATAAAATTTCCAAATTGAAAACTGTTTGAACATCTTCATATATAAGTTATTAATCTGTGAAGGTCTGGAGCAAATCGCTTTAAAAGCGTAGAAATATTGAGCTGCACAAGCATTTTGTCCCAACATATTCTTTGAAGAAAAATATTCAAAGGGCCATAACGGTTGTCAAAAAGGTGGCAGTCTAAATTCTAAGCCACGTTAATAGCTCATTATAAGTAGCAAAAGCTCAAATTTGTAACCATTCAAATGCTTGAAAATGATTATAGACTCAACTCAAACTCTTTATAACATTTGACCAAAATCTTTACTGAATGATGAAAATATAGCAGAAAGCTCCTGTAGAAGCTTTCTGCTTTACTTTCATCTAGATTTAAGCAGATAAAGGCCTATAGAAGAGATGGTGTCCATGGTTTGCCTACAAGGCAATGACGGAAACGGTTAACAGTTTTACCAGACCCATTCCAACTTACATGAATGTTATTCGCAGCAATCACTCAAAAGTCAACAATAAATGGATTCAATTTATATTTTGGTCTACAGTTTGCTTATAAATGAAATTATCCCTTTACCTTATAGCCTGTTTATAGTAGAAAATAGGTGACTACTTAAAGCAGATTGAAAGCTTTACTTTACTTTCTGCCTGCTTTAAGCTACCATCTGCTAGAATATAGTAAATATTTCTTATGATACATTTCCAATTGGAACTATTTTCTTCAGCGGGGGAATCAATTAATTGTGCTAAAAGGTGCTTCTATGGGGGATAAGGTTAAACTCACCTATCTGGCAATTTTTCCCGGTGTAGCCATCTTCACATTGACATTCATAGTCATTAATTTTGTCAGTACAAGTTGAATCGTGCAGACATGGATCAGAGTCACAATCATCAATATCTGAAACAGAAAAGGTAACGTTTTACTCTTTCAACACTTACAGTAACTCTTGTGGGTTATTAGGATCCCTTGTGGATCTTTAAGATTACCAAAACATGAACCAGTCTACATGGAATTCTGGGTAGTTTAATAAATACCACTCTAAATTAGCAATAAGTGTAGACACTGATCAGAGGGCACCTATATAGTGCTCTGATCTGGGTCTTTGCTGTTTGCAAATGAAATGAGTATATTTTAAGCAGGTCCATGGTGTTGAAAGAGTTAAACACATGGGTATAGTTTCAGGAAATGCAGCAAATTTAGCTCCAGGTAACATGAGTATTTTGAAGTTTAACCCATTACTCCATTAATATACCCTACTATGCTTTTAACTTCTTCTTCCCCTATAGAAAATAATTCCACTTTATACAGCAATGAATATGCACTACGTGATTTTTTATAGCTCAGCAGATCTGATGGTAACTTAAAGCAGGATGAAAGGGAAGAAAAATTGTACCTGAAGACATGTTCTGCTTTACTTTCAACAAGCTCAGAGCTGTCAACTGTCTTCAAAACTATTTAGTGTTGTAAGAGAGACAATAAAGCTCACTGACAGCACATTTCGAACCTTAAAAGCAGAATCTGAGGTCAAGGTCAAAGATGTCAAACTTTTTGCATGTATGAAGTTTTTCCATAATTATTATACACATGCATTTCATATAAACAATATTTTGTTTGAATACTTTTTCATTAATGCCCGTGTCACACTGTCCCAAAGTTGACAACAGATGGACACACGATACACGAAATGTTCACATTCGGGCCTGATCGTGTAATCATCGGGTCATTCGTGTGAGCTTCTTCAGCCACCGTGTGGGCTCCGGCTGAATTTTACGGGCATCGGGAGCAACTTCGTGAGCGATGACAAAATCTTTGGTTGTCAAAAAAGTTGCCGAAGGACCTTGCGAAGGTTCGTATTCGTGTGGACTTCGTGTTTACATTTTACCCTTCGTAATGCCATCGTGTGGGCATCTTGTCAAATCGTGTCGCCTTCGTGTTTCTCTCGTGTGATCATCGGTACCATCGGGCATTTTTCTCCTCACGAAGACAATACGAAGGAAACACGAAGCCGCCCGAAGTCTTAGGAAGGCAACACGACTTCGTGAAGCCATCGCAATGATATTGTGAAGCTATCGTGAAGCTATCTTATTATAGTACGATGGCATCGAGATGAGCCTATGATGTGACCGAAAAAAACACAAAATAATGAGTTTCAAACAGTTTGAACCAAGATCAGACGATTCTTACTGTTTTTACTCTCAGGGTTTCAATATTTTCCTCCCTGCAACAACTCCCTCCGAACAAAATACATAATCTGTCTCTTGTTGGATGGTGTTGTAGAGAGGGAGCCCTGTATTGCATAATGCCTTAAGCATAACGTGAAATAATAAATATAATTTAACACCTAGTACTTGTTATTGTTTGCACTTATGAAATAAAGGTTCAACATTGAAATAATAAGAAACAACAACACTATTTATAACTACCACTGAATCACATAAATAATGTGGTGTTTAACCCCTTACCCCATAGCCTATTTCTAGTTTTGAGGACAGGTACTCATTTTCAGCAGATTGGAAGTAAGACAGAATGTGCCTAAAGGTATGTACTTTCAGCCTGCTTTAAGCTACCATCTTTTAAAATTAGAAATGTTTGTTTTGTTGTACATCAGGGCGGCCACTAGTTAATTGCTATTATTATTTTTAATGTTATTATTATAATTATTATCATTATGATTAGTTTTATTACAATGTACCAGATTTATATTGATGATTATGAAAGTTGATCATGAAAAATCCCTAATATTTCCAAATGTCCTCTTCTTGAAACGGATTTTTTATGAATTATACCTTAAACCCTCTACCAATAGTCAATTTCTAGACACGTGACCACATAAAGTAGGTTAAAAAAAAAACAGAATGCGCATTCTATTTTACTTCACTATATTTCAAGCTATCACCTATCTTTCTTATAACCAAAAAGAAGTTTCTTTAATGGACACAATGAACAGGTTTAACTGTAGTTTAAAATCTCAAGTTTAAAAATGTCAAGTCAGAGACAACTCGTTATTTTTTTCAACTAATATTGAGAAACAATAAAACCTCTCTATTAATACCACTGATTTATATTGTGTTTAAGGCAGGTGGCTGCTAAAGCAGGTTGAAAGTATGCCCCTGAAGTCAATATTGGCCGCCCCGGGGGTCGCTGTTTTATATAGAGTTATATAATGAAATGTTCAAACATCTTTTTCGGAACATTCTTTTTGCCTTCATCATGTTTTAAGCTGCCATCGATCTTCTTATAATCAAGAAGCCTTTTCCAATAGACAGGCTTTACTTAAGTTGAAAATTTCTAGTTTCTAAGATGTAGAGTCGATCGAACTTTTAATTCTATGTTAATCTAGTATTGAACTTTACATTTTGGAAACTTGAGATTAACCTCTCACCATGCTAGCGACTGATAATTCGGCAACACTGATTACCTTTGCTAACAGTTTGGATCAAGATGATACAACACGTAACACAGCGTCTCATCAGAATCTAAGCTGTTTGCCCCTCAGGGACCCATTTCATAAAATGTCGTAAGACAAAAACGATCGTAAGTCAAAACTTTGAAATACATTTAATTTCTGATTTCTCTATCTAAAATTGTCTTGTGACTTCTCTTTGAAATCGTTGTCTTCAAGAAGATTCCAAAGAGATGCCGCAATACAGGATTAGATGGAGAAATAAAATAATAATTTAGATTTTTATAATCTGACTTACGACAACATTCGTCGTACAAGATTTTATGAAAAGGGCCCCTGACCCTGAATTTTAAAGAAATTTTGAGATTGTTACAGACAAAAACATTACACAGCATGCAAAGTGTTAAACTATAGACGATACTTAGGTCATTACTTTACTTTAAAGGCTGGCTTGGTGCCCTGGTAGGACAAGATTGTCATGTATCATTCCCATTATATACATTAACATTATTTTCACATACAGTGCTCCCTCCCTACAGCAAACTCCTTCTCAAAAAAATGCTTTAACATTAATACCAACGATATCACTGCTGTCGTCTGCTATTTTCTCACAAAGTTGGCATTAGCCATTTTGAAAGTAAGCCTCCCAAAATCAAACCAATATAATGAAGAGTGACAATCAGTTTGAACCGATATCAGACAGCGCGTTACGATGTGTCTGATCTGGATTCAAACTGTTTACACTCTCAGGGTTTTAATATTTCCCTCCCTATAACAACTACCTCTGAACAACAACTCCCTATGGGGATTAAGGACTGTTAACTTCTTTTTTGAATCTTCAAACTCGTCTATTGGTGGTTTCAGCCTCATCTTTCCATGTCCTCCTTTTCGTGACTTGATGAATTTAAAACCTACGTAGATTTTAAGTTACATTAGATCTAAAATTGGTAAATATATGGCGGCTTTTAATCTTAGATCAGCGACTGAACTTTCCCGCCGTCTACCGAATGTTTAATACCATCGGAAGGTCATGTGATGCCTTCGTGACTGCATCATACTCTCAACACGACGTCGTGTAGCTATCGTGTGACCTTCGTGTGGCATTCGAGTAAACTTCCTGTGAAAATCCGCATATTCGTGTTGACTTTATATGTGGTTCGGTTGCCATCGTGTGGCCTTCTGTAGGCACCGTACTTGCCTTCGTATTGGTTTGCCTGTTGAGCCAGGTTCGGGGCCACCTTCGCGCGAAATTCAAAATTCCACGTTCGTGTGGCCTTCTGGTGTAAAAATCGGGACAGTGTGACACGGGCATAACAGATGTCAAGGGCCATAGCCTTAGCAAAACTGATGAAAATGTAATTGTGTTTTCAGAGACACAAGATCATGCCCTGTATTGCAATTTTGCAAAGTTTCATCAAATTCCATGGATAGCCAGTGAAGGAGTAGAAGGTCTAACAATATTAGTCTCAACATAGTGTTGAATATTAATGTTGGAAATGTTCAGTTTACCAACTTTTAAACTGGATAATTAAGAATCCTTCGACCATTTCCCCTATAGAAGAACATTTTAGCAAATGTCCCTCATAAAGATACCGTTACATGCTTTGATCATGCCCTGTTAAACAAACATACAAAAGTGTTCCTACATCCAGACAACTCATTCACCCCTGGAACTTTAAGTGGACAATTCCAATGTCAAATTAAGTATAGTCCATTTTTGACTATTTAGGGTTGATTTTAAAAATATATTTCAAAATGACAAACAGTGTAGACCCTGATCAGAGTGATCCTTAAAGAGTAACCTTTACAGATACACTGTTTGTAAAGTATGAGTATACTCGTTGCTAGGGTAGAATGTGTTAAAGCATGCTGAAGGTAAAGCATGCAAGAGCCCTATGGGGCATATTTCGCTCAACTGAGAATCGCTGAAAAATGGAGATAATGATTTATATCCAGGACTGACCTAGATATGCAACAGACCGGAACCATTTGAACAAAATAGGTAAAGGATAATTTGAAGTGTCACCATAGTGAACATAAAAGCTCTGGCTATATTAGTTTCAGAGAAGAAAACGTTTGAAATTTTCTCTTTATAACACTATGTAAAACTGTGACCCCGGGCGGGCCAATTTTGACCCATGGGGCATAATTTGAACAAACTTAATAGAGGACCTGTAAACGATGCCATGTGATAAATATCTAAGCTCTGGCCCTTGTAGTTTCAGGCAAGAAGTTTTTTTTAAGTTTTCTGAATTTTTTTTTATCTTTTTACTTTTAGCTCCTGTGACCTAGTTATGCAACTGACCAGAACCATTTGAACAATTTTGGTATAGGACATCTAGAAGTGTCACCATGCTGAATATCAAAGCTCTGGCCATATTAGTTTCAGAGAAGAAGAGGTTTGAAAATTTCACAATTGACTCTATGTAAAACTGTGACCCCTGGGGCGGGGCCAATTTTGACCCCAGGGGCATAATTTGAACAAACTTGATAGAGGACCTGTAGGTAATGCTATGCGCCAAATATCTTAGCTCAGGCCCTTGTAGTTTCAGACAAGAAGATTTTTTTAAGTTTTCATTGAAAAAAATCTATTTTTAGCTCCTGTGACCTAGTTATGCAACCTACCAGAACCATTTGAACCATTTTTGTATAGGACATCTAGAAGTGTCACCATGCCAAATATTAAAGCTCTGGCCATATTAGTTTTTGAAAAGAAGACGTTTGAAAATTTCACAATATAACTCTATGTAAAACTGTGACCCCTCGGGCGGGGCCAATTTTGACCCCAGGGGCATAATTTGTACAAACTTCATAGAAGACCTGTAGATAATGCTATATGCCAAATATCTAAGCTCTGGCTCTTGCAGTTTTTGACAAGAAGATTTTTTTTGGTTTCCTTATTTTTTCATGGCAACCAGAGTTCTGCATTGTTTTTGATTCTTTGAACAAATTTGTAAAGAGCTGGATATTTCTGTAAAGTTTGGTTGAATTCTGTCAAGTGGTATAGGAGGAGATGCCATTTGGGGCAATTGTTATCGATGACGCACGACGGACGACTGACAACGAGGGATGCCGGACACAGGGCCATCTCAATAGTTCACCTTGAGCCTTTGGCTCAGGTGAGCTAAAAACTCCTAAAGAAGTGCTCTGGTTTACTTTCAACCTGCTTTAAGCATCCACCTTTCCTATAAACTGGGAACAGGCTATTGATAAGGGGAAAGGGTTAACATTGCTATTCTTACTTGTGCTGCACGTGTCTCCTTCAAACCCTCCTGCACAATCACAAAAAAAGCCATTGACCTGATCAATACATGAACCTCCATTTAGACAAGGTTGTGGCGAGCATTCATTGATATCTGCACAGAAACAGAACATGATATAGAATATACTTGAACACTTCACATGCTAATAGGGTATATAGATAACATTTACATACAGTTAAGATCTGGTCTAGATACCAAGTAGCTTAAAGATGTCCAAAATGTTAAATGCGAAGAAAGGGGTAAAGGTGTCCTATGGAGTTGATGCTAAGGAAAGCCTAAAGTTATCCTAATGTGTGTATGCTAAGGAAGGGGTAAAGGTGTCTTAATGTGTTCATGCTAAGGAAGGGGTAAAGTTGTTCTATGGTGTTAATGCTAAGGAGGGGATACTTGTGTCCTAATGTGTTTATGCTAAGGAAGGGGTAAAGGTGTCCTATGGTGTTAATGCTAAAGAAGGGGTAAATGTGTCCTCTGGTGTTTATGCTAAAGAAAGGGTAAAGGTGTCCTATGGTGTTTATGCTAAGGAAGGGGTAAAGGTGTCCTATGGTGTTTATGCTAAGGAAGGAGTAAAGGTGTCCTATGGTGTTTATGCTAAGGAAGGGGTAAAGGTGTCCTATGGTGTAAATGCTAAAGAAGGGGTAAAGGTGTCCTATGGTGTTAATGCTAAAGAAGGGGTAAAGGTGTCCTATGGTGTTAATGCTAAAGAAGGGGTAAAGGTGTCCTCTGGTGTTTATGCTAAGGAAGGGGTAAAGCTGTCCTATGGTGTAAATGCTAAAGAAGGGGTAAAGGTGTCCTCTGGTGTTTATGCTAAGGAAGGGGTAAAGGTGTCCTATGGTGTAAATGCTAAAGAAGGGGTAAAGGTGTCCTCTGGTGTTTATGCTAAGGAAGGGGTAAAGATGTCCTATGGTGTAAATGCTAAGGAAGGGGTAAAGGTGTCCTATGGTTGAGAAGGGGTAAAGATGTCTTAAGGTGTTCTATGGTGTTGATTCTGGGGAAGGGGTGAAGGTGTCCTCATGTGTTTATGCTAAGGAAGGGGTAAAGGTGTCCTATGGTGTTAATGCTAAGGAAGGGGTAAAGGTGTCCTATGGTGTTTATGCTAAGGAAGGGGTAAAGGTGTCCTATGGTGTTTATGCTAAGGAAGGGGTAAAGGTGTCCTCATGTGTTTATGCTAAGGAAGGGGTAAAGGTTGCCTATGGTATTTATGCTAAGGAAGGGGTAAAGGTGTCCTATGGTGTTTATGCTAAGGAAGGGGTAAAGGTGTCCCAATGTGTTTATGCTAAGGAAGGGGTAAAGGTGTCCTATAGTGTTTATGCTAAGGAAGGGGTAAAGGTGTCCTATGGTTGAGAAGGGGTAAATATGTCTTAAGGTGTTCTATGGTGTTGATTCTGGGGAAGGGGTGAAGGTGTCCTCATGTGTTTATGCTAAGGAAGGGGTAAAGGTGTCCTATGGTGTTTACGCTAAGAAATGGTTTTCTAAAAACGTCGAAATGCGTTCATGCTAAGGAAGGGGTAAATGGTATCCTCAGGTGTTTATGCTGAAGAAAGTGTGAACTGTACCTATCTGGCACAGGTCTCCAGTATATCCATCATAACAGTCACATGTGAATTGGAAGATACCATCAACACACTGGCCACCATCTTCTGAGCAAGGTAAGTTTGCACACTCATCGATATCTATAAAAGATACATCCCATACTGAAACAACCACTGAAAACCCTCTGTGACAGGGTTCCTTTAACTCTTTCAACACTTACTGACTCTTGTGAGTTATTAGAATCTCTGGGGGATCTTTTAAGTAACTAAACATGAACCAACATCTACTTGGAATTCCACGTTATTTAATAAATACTGGTCTAAATTAGCAAATAGGGTAGACGCTGATCAGAGGGCTCCAATAGGAGCCCTCTGATCTGGGGCTACACTGTTTGCAAATGTAATGATTATATTTTTAAACAAGTCCATGGTGTTGAAAGAGTTAATGGTTGAAGACAGGGCAAGGGAGTTGTTTTTAGTTTGCCTTCATTGGCTTTAATGTAAGATGATCAGAGAAACATTTCACAATGTTTCCATCCTTGGACAGCTTTAAGGTATAGGAAAGGTAACCAATGTTTCTATTGTCAGTGCAGGTTATAAACATTAAAGGCCATATATTACAGTAAAACCTTCATATTATGATCACCAAAAGGAATGCTAAGTGATTTTATGAAATACAGGTGGCAGCTAAAAGCAAGTTGAAAATAAAACAGAAAGCTCCTACAGGAGCTTTCTGTTTTACTTTCATCTTGCTTTAAGCATCCTACTGCCTTAAACACAAAATTATGTATGTAATAAAGTTATCATAATAGAGAGGTTTAACTGTCCATTTTTACCTATAAAGCAAATTGTTTTTCATAAAAACAAAATTGTCTTAGGGAAATTTAGATTTTCTACATTCACATGATGAATGATTACAAATTTTGGTTTGAAAAGCTCAAATATATCACTATAAAACACTCTCTATTTTGACCACTAAAACTAAGGTTAATTGATTGTATAAATTTAAGACAGGTGACAACTTCAAACAAGGTGACAGTAAACAGAAAGCTCCAAAAGGAACTTTCTGGTTTACTGTCACCTTGCTGTATGCAAGTGGTTGTAATAGAGAGGTTTTACTGTATTGTGAAATGTGTCTACAGTTGGGACACTTTATACATTGTACAGACAATCAGATTATTCAGTATCTGACAAAAATGATGAGAAAGAAGACCAATAGCTATTAAGCTTTTACCTCATTAATGTGCCTTTTAAGCCTCAATCTAATTATTCCTTCACCCAATCAAAATAGTCATTCATGAACAAGTACAGTAAAACCTCTCTACAACAACCACTATTTGAGGTTAACTATTAGGTGTTTCAGGCAGGTGGGTGCTATGGGAGCTGTCTGGTTTACTTTCATATTCCTTTAAGGTGTCAACTGTCTCTAAAATCATCAATTAATATCATATTAGTGGTTGTAATATAAAGATTTAACTATAGAATAGTTTTAAGCCACCATCTGTTTAACTCATTAAAGTAAGCTAAGCTATATGGAGAAAAAATGTTAATGGTGCTTTCTGCCTGATTTTCATCCTGCATTAAGCAGTCACCTGTTCTTCGAAATGTCCACACTAGCTCTTTTTTTATGATAGGTAGTTAAACATAAGTTAAAAGTTGATTACAAAAGCAAATTTAGTTAAACATCATAAAATGCAATAAACCAAGAACAGGTGCCCGGTCAGCCACTTCATAAAGATCTTATGACAAATAACGTTGCAAGCTGCAGTGAAAACTTGTTTTGACAGTCTTTCATACAGTAATACCAAGTGATAGTGTTAAATACAAGTCAAATCTTCAAGCAGGATGAAAGTAAAGAAGGTTTTAATTCTATTCTGCTGTAAGCCATTACCCCATAGTCTGGTTTAGTTGTGAGGTCAGATGACTACTAAAATCAGGTTGAAAGTAAAGCAGAATACACTTAAGGCGCATTCTGCTTTACTTTCAGCCTGCTTTAAGCTACAATCTGTTAGGATATAGTATAATCTTGTTGAGCATATATTTGACAGTATAATTTGGAAAATATTTTCTTCTGTGGAATAATACATTAAAGGCATAAAAAGAGGTATTTATGGGGTAATGTGTTATTACAAAGCAATTACATGCCTTAACTCTTCCCTGCATAGCCATAAGTATGTACACATTGCCTATTAACTAATTGAGTTGATACTTACAGCAACTCTCTTTAAGGAGGTTTCTGCTTTGCTTTTATCTTGCTTTAAGTGTTAACTAGTTTGGAACTATTGTAGAGTGGAAGGTAAATGTCAGAGTCCTATATGGCACTTATGCGGAGAAATCTTAGAGTAATAACCATCTAATAACAGCTGTTTGTTTAAAGGCTGTAGTTATAGACTCTATTGTACTATCTAATATACTAAAAATTATGATCTTACTTGTCTCACAAGCTTTTCCTTGGAAGCCATCTACGCAGTCACATGAGAAATCGTTGATCAGGTTGGTACAAACACCGCCATTTAGACAAGGTCCAGGCTGGCATTCATCAATATCTGTATAGAATAAATTACTAACATGAATCCCAATGCTGATGATCATAGTATAACACTAATGTCCTTCAAGCTTTAAAAACTTGTAACTTTGTAATTATCCCTTTACTCTATTGCCTGTATCCAGTTTTGAAGACAGCTAGGTGCAGACCACATAATTATTCCTATACTCCATTGCCTGATTCTAGATTTGGAGACAGATGACCACTTAAAGCAGGTTGAAAGTAAATCAGAATGTGCCTTAAGGCACATTCTGCTTTACTTTCAGCCTACTTTAAACCACTATTTTCTAGGATATATAAAAAAAATACTCTCAAGGTGCATATTTTTATACCTGTATAATGTTGGACTATTTTTCTATAGTAGAGCAATATATTTAAGGCATGTCTATAGAAATATTTTTCCACGTGCCAAGCAGTTTGGACTTGATGTTGAGATGCCGACATCTGATCTCAAATTTGCATATAAATAAAGTAAATCATGACAGCTATAGCTAAGCTTTCACTTTCAATGACGCCAAAGGGCGTAATGTGGCATCTGATCAGGATCCAAATGGTTTGACACTCGATTTGAACTTTCTTCAGTCATACTGACATTTTAACTTAGAAGCGATATTGCAGACAACATTATTAAAGCAGAACACAATATGGCGGTGAAGGGGTAAAAATCTCAATATAAATTGGATCATGAAAGGTTTTGTTTGTTCGTTTTACTGCAAATATGCATGCCCTCCACTGCTGGTCACCAAAATTGCCCAGTGCAAAAAGAAACTGAATCTGGCTAATATCGTGGTGAAAGGAAAGTTGCCCATATTCCTTTAAACAATACAAACTATCTAATCCGTGACGATGTCAGCCCTAACATTATCTGACCCCGTGGCAATCTATAATAGTGTACCCCCATAATTGGTTTATGACATTTTAAGGTTTAAAGAGGTGTATTTATGGAGTAATCCAGCGACAATGTGGCTCAATGTTATGTCAAAGTTACAGGTTTGCAACAGTTTGCAAGTTAACCTTTCTCCCACTGAAGATTCTTACATAAAATTGAGCCCGCTATAAACATCATTGAACTATTACATTGGCTAACAAAATAATGAAAATGTTCTCCAATTGTGCTTATGTCAGACAAATCCTGTAAGAAAACAGTGCAGATCCTGATCAGACAACTCCTTCAGGAGGTATAGAAAATGATTCTGTATAGGTATAAAGATACAATCGAAAACTCTCTTAACTCAAACTATCCAATAGTTCCACACATTAATTGCATTATTTCATGCTCGGTTAATGTGAACATACCCATATTTCAAAGTTAAAACGTGGCTAAGCCACGTTTTAACTTTGAAATATAGGTATTTTCTGTTAAACCGAGTTCAAGATATTGAAGTTCAACTGTCATTACCTGATTGGCAATTGCTACCGGTATATCCGGGAACACACCTGCAGACATAGGAATTGGCTCTTGGTTCACATGTGGCCCCATTCTGACATGGAGAGGAAGTACATTGGTCTTCATCTGAAACAGATCAATAAATGTAGTAAATAGGAATAGTGACATGGAGAGGAAGTACAGGGGTCTTCATCTGAAACAGATCAATAAATGTAGTAAATAGGAATAGTGACATGGAGAGGAAGTACAGCGGTCTTTATCTGAAACAGATCAATAAATGTAGTAAATAGGAATAGTGACATGGAGAGGAAGTACATTGGTCTTCATCTGAAACAGATCAATAAATGTAGTAAATAGGAATAGTGACATGGAGAGGAAGTACAGCGGTCTTTATCTGAAACAGATCAATAAATGTAGTAAATAGGAATAGTGACATGGAGAGGAAGTACAGTGGTCTTTATCTGAAACAGATCAATAAATGTAGTCAATAGGAATAGTGACATGGAGAGGAAGTACAGCGGTCTTCATCTGAAACAGATCAATAAATGTAGTAAATAGGAATAGTGACATGGAGAGGAAGTACAGGGGTCTTCATCTGAAACAGATCAATAAATGTAGTAAATAGGAATAGTGACATGGAGAGGAAGTACAGTGGTCTTTATCTGAAACAGATCAATAAATGTAGTCAATAGGAATAGTGACATGGAGAGGAAGTACAGCGGTCTTCATCTGAAACAGATCAATAAATGTAGTCAATAGGAATAGTGACATGGAGAGGAAGTACAGTGGTCTTTGTCTGAAACAGATCAATAAATGTAGTCAATAGGAATAGTGACATGGAGAGGAAGTACAGCGGTCTTTATCTGAGACAGATCAATAAATGTAGTAAATAGGAATAGTGACATGGAGAGGAAGTACAACGGTCTTTATCTGAAACAGGTCAATAAATGTAGTAAATAGGAATAGTGACATGGAGAGGAAGTACAGGGGTCTTCATCTGAAACAGATCAATAAATGTAGTAAATAGGAATAGTGACATGGAGAGGAAGTACAGGGGTCTTCATCTGAAACAGATCAATAAATGTAGTAAATAGGAATAGTGACATGGAGAGGAAGTACAGGGGTCTTTATCTGAGACAAATCAATAAATGTAGTAAATAGGAATAGTGACATGGAGAGGAAGTACAGGGGTCTTTATCTGAGACAAATCAATAAATGTAGTAAATAGGAATAGTGACATGGAGAGGAAGTACAGCGGTCTTTATCTGAAACAGATCAATACATGTAGTAAATAGGAATAGTGACATGGAGAGGAAGTACAGCGGTCTTTATCTGAAACAGATCAATAAATGTAGTAAATAGGAATAGTGACATGGAGAGGAAGTACAGCGGTCTTTATCTGAAACAGGTCAATAAATGTAGTAAATAGGAATAGTGACATGGAGAGGAAGTACAGCGGTCTTTATCTGAAACAGATCAATAAATGTAGTCAATAGGAATAGTGACATGGAGAGGAAGTACAGCGGTCTTTATCTGAAACAGGTCAATAAATGTAGTAAATAGGAATAGTGACATGGAGAGGAAGTACAGCGGTCTTTATCTGAAACAGATCAATAAATGTAGTCAATAGGAATAGTGACATAGAGAGGAAGTACAGCGGTCTTTATCTGAAACAGATCAATAAATGTAGTCAATAGGAATAGTGACATAGAGAGGAAGTACAGCGGTCTTTATCTGAAACAGATCAATAAATGTAGTAAATAGGAATAGTCAATAAAACTAAAATAGCTTCTGGCTGCCCCCACCCCTGCCCCTATTTCCATAGAAGATTTTTACAACAACTCTTTCTAAACTCCTCCACAATAACTATTAATAGGCCTGTGTGAATGTGTCTGTCCTGTCCTGATAAATAAACGTAACCCATTACCCCATAAATAAGCCTTTTTACGCCTTAAATGTTTTCATCTACTGAAGAATATAGTTCAATGTTATACAGTTATCAATATGTGCCATTAGAAATCTTTTCTTTATCCAAGCAGATGGTAGCTTAAAGCAGGTTGAAAGTAAAGCAGAATGTGCCTTAAGGCACATTCTGCTTTACTTTCAACATGTTTTAAGTGGTCATATGTCTTCAAAACAAGAAATATGCTATGGGATTGTGACTGAAGGAATACAATGACGAGTGACAAACAGCTTGAATCCAGATCAGACACAGTGTTACGCTGGGTCTGATCTTGATTCAACCTGTTTGCAATAATGTAAACCAAGTCTTAATTTTCTCTCCCTATAACAACTCCCTCCAGACAACACACAATCTTTTTCTTCCATTGGGTGTTGTTGTATAGAGGGAGCACTGTACACACCTTTTTCACATGGATATGGCTGCACCCCATGTGTTTCTTCATGTTGAAAGTATCGGAAAACAAGAGCCACATGTGGCCCTATATCGCTCACCTGAGTAACTATTGTGTTATACTCAATGCATAATGAAGTTTGTCATTGCATGTATGTGGACTGTTGCATGAAACTGTAACAACTCGGAATTAGGTTTTTCCTGTAGAAGTATATGTAAAACTGATAAGCCCTGGGGCGGGGCCATTTTTTACCCTGGGGTCATGATTTGAACAATCTTGGTAGAGGACCATAAGACAAAGCTAGATGCCAAATATAAAAGGTATGGGCCTTACGGTTTCAGAGAAGAAGATTTTTAAAGGTTTGACTGCATAAGTCTTTGTAAAACTTATAAGCCCCAGGGGGGGGGGGGGCTTTTTTATCCTTGGGTCATGATTTGAACAATCTTGGTAGAGGACCATAAGGCAAAGCTAGATGCCAAATATAAAATGTCTGGGCCTTACGGTTTTTTAAAGGTTTTCCTATATAAGTCTATGTAAAACTGATAAGCCCCGGGGCGGGGCCATTTTTGACCCTGGGGTCAGGATTTGAACAATCTTAGAAGAGGTTCATAAGGCAAAGCTAGATGCTAAATATAAAAGGTCTAGGCCATACAGTTTTAGAGAAGAAGAGTTTTAAAGGATTTCCTATGAAAAACTGATAAGCCCCCGGGCACCATTTTTTACCCGGGGTCATTATTTGAACAATCTTGCTAAAAGTTCACAACATGATGCTACATGTGAAATTTGGTTATCCTAGGACTTATAGTTATTGACAAGAAGATGTTTAAAGTTTTGACTTTAGTTGTCAATATTACGTAAATACGGGAAATGACCACGCCCTCTGGCGGCCATGTTTTTTGACGGATCAAAATACTTTGAACACTTTTGAAAGAATATTAATTGAGAAACATTTTGGTGCAAATCAAATTGAAATCGGACCAGTCGTTTTTGAGAAGAAGATTTTTTTAGATATTGTGCATGGTTGCCATGGTAACAAGACCGATTGCCCCACCCACTTTTTGTTAACAATTTTTGAAGCTCACAACTACAGTATGTATCTGGTTAAAATAGGGCCATTGGTTTCAGAGAAGAAGTTATTTGAAACAAATTGTGAACAGACGACACCGACACCCACACTGACTTACGACTGATGGCAACCGATCACAATAGCTCACCTTGAGCACTTTGTGCTCAGGTGAGCTAAAAACTATTCAATAGGGAACTATACCTGTCACCCCTAAAATCAAATATAAATTAGTTTATCTTTGCCAAAGGCTAGCTCAGTCCTGCAAGGTGAAAATAATTGGTCTATAAAAGCATTGGACTGAATTTGATGTAAACGGTGCCCCTGACGCAATCATAATGGACACACAATGAGTTGGTAAAACGGAGATATACGGCCTCCAATGCTGTAGCTAAAGTTAGCTGCACAAACTTTTTAACAGACAGCCAGGCAAACAGACTTAAATAAACAGATTGACAGACAGAAATAACAACATCAATATGTATCCCCTCCACCTAATAGGGGGAGACATCATATTGAACAGGAAGGGTTAAAATCACTCAAAAAGTGGCAGAATTAGAATATCTGTAGCGCTCCCTTTCTACAACAACACCCTATGGGAGACAAAGACTGTGTGTGTTGTTTGGAGGGACTAGCTATAGGGAGGTAAGATTAATACCCTTAGAGTACATTTGCAAAAAGTTTGAACCCATATTAGACACCGCTGATCTGAATTCAAACTGTTTGTCACTGGTATTGAGGTTATTTCTATCAATATGCACAATACGCAACTTGAAAAAAATCATGGTAAAAAACAATTTTCAGCAGACGATATTGCAGCAGAGAAAACGTTAGACATAATTGTCGTGTTTGGGGAACAACGGCAAGCATTGTTGTAAGGAGGGAATCATGTTTGGAGGGCTGTTGTAGGAGGGGGAGCACTGTATCCCATCTGATTTGCTTACCTGATACAACAGGATCTGTAAAGCCTTCTGTTGAAGCTACAACTAACAACACAGCTTGTACATCAACAGTAACGATTATTTTGTCTGGGTCTACAGAGTCTTCAGTTATTGCCACAGCAATTTCAATTTTCATTAGAATTTGAAAGATAACTATGAGACTGCCTTCACTGGAAAAGAAAACAAAAAGAAAAATTAACAATTATTTGTGCAGACTCAGCCTTGTATTTAACCTATTAG
This sequence comes from Gari tellinella, assembly GCA_922989275.2. Classification (NCBI taxonomy): domain Eukaryota; kingdom Metazoa; phylum Mollusca; class Bivalvia; order Cardiida; family Psammobiidae; genus Gari; species Gari tellinella. Next base: position 27,237,822 of record OV277862.1, read on the forward strand.
CCAATAAATACGCCTTTAATTTATTCCTCCACTGAAGAAAATAGATGTAGTTGTATTTATACATGTAGTCATAAATATGTATGATACAAACAAATTCTATATTTTAGCAGATTTTAGCTTAAAGCAGGCTGAAAGTAAAGCAGAATGTGCCTTAAGGCACATTCTGCTTTACTTTCAACCTGCTTTAAGTTGTCACATATTTTCAAGACTAGAAACAGGCTCTGGGGTAAAGGGTTTTAAAAGCTGTTACTCAAATTGAGGCAGCATGATGATCTTTGAAGATTATTAAAGTGACTATTTAACCTTTTACTCCATATCTGTATGATAGATATGCCTTTATACATATTTAATTTACTCCTCCACTGAAGAGAATAGTTCAATTTTATGCAGAAACAAATATGCTACATGAGACAGGAGCTGCATGCGGCCCTAAAATCGCTCAACTGGTACCCATGGTTACGGTCATGGTAAGCCAGATGAGGTAAAGTTTTCCTTAGTCTATAAGCCATCATCAGTAAATTCACCCCCATCCACTGGCAGCCATGTTTGAGCTAGGAAGATTATTTGAAGAAAACTGGCAAAGGGTCACCCATGAATCATTATTTGTGTAAAAATGTTCTTAAATTAGACTAATAGTTTCAGAGAAAAACATTTTGAAAAATGTTCTATACAGAAATATAAGGAAAACCTAACCCACCCACTGGTGGCCATGATTTTAAAGATAACAAAATGATGTCATAAATGGATCATGTGTCTAAAACTATTTTCAATTTGGACCACAGGTACTTGACACATACATCTAGATCTATTACCCCCCCCACCCTTTTAAAAAACAAGAGGGCCATGGCCCACAAGTCGCTCACCTGAGAACATTGTACCTAAGCTGACTGGGCAAGACAATATTGTGATATATATAGCTATAAAAAGAGTTTTAAAGGTTTTCCTATATAAGTCTATATAAAACTGATAAGCCCCGGGGCAGGGCCAATTTTGACACGGTGTCATAATTTGAACAATCTTGGTAGAGGACTATAAGGTTAAGCTACATTTCAATTACAAATGATCTGGGCCTTACAGTTTCAGAAGAAGATTTTCAAAGGTTTTCCTATGAAAAACTGATAAGCCCCAGGGCAAGGCCAGTTTTGGCCCAGGGGTCATAATTTGATCAATCTTGGGAGAGGACCATAAGGCAAAGCTATATATCAATGCTGAAAGATCTGGGCCTTAAAATTTCAGAGAAGAAGATTTTTAAAGATTTTCCTATATAACTCTATGTAAAACTGATGAGCCCCGGGGCGGGGCCAATTTTGACCCTAGGGTCATAATTTGAACAATCTAGGTAGAGGACCATAAGGCAAAGCTACATGTCAAATATTAATGATGTAGGCCATACAGTTTCAGAGAAGAAGATTTTCAAAGGTTTTCCAAGAAAAACTGACAAGTCCCAGGGCGGGGCCATTTTTGGCCCAGGGTCATAATTTGAACAAGCTAGGTAGAGGACCATAAGGCAAAGCTAAATGTCAAAGCTGGAAAATCTGGGCCTTACAGTTTCAGAGAAGAAGATTTTCCTATATAACTCTATGTAAAACTGATAAGCCCCGGGGCAAGCCAATTTTGTCCCTGGGGTCATGATTTGAACAAGCTAGGTAGAGGACCATAAGGCAAAGCTACATGTCAAATATTTATGATCTAGGCCATACAGTTTCAGAGGAGAAGATTTTCAAAGATTTTCCTATATAACTCCATGTAAAACTGATAAGCCCCGGGGCGGGGCCAATTTTGACCTGGGGGTCATAATTTGAACAATATAGGTAGAGGACCATAAGGCAAAGCTACATGTCAAATATTAATGATCTAGGCCATACAGTTTCAGAGAAGAAGATTTTTAAAGATTTTCCTATATATATATGTATAACTCTATGTAAAACTGATAAGCCCCAGGGCGGGGCCAATTTTGACCCGGGGGTCATAATTTGAACAATCTTGGTAGAGGACCATAAGGCAAAGCTACATGTCAATTATTAATCATCTAGGCCATACAGTTTCAGAGAAGAAGATTTTTAAAGATTTTCCTATATAACTCTATGTAAAACTGATAAGCCCCGGGGCGGGGCCAATTTTGACCCGGGGGTCATAATTTGAACAAGCTAGGTAGAGGACCATAAGGCAAAGCTACATGTCAAATATTAATGATCTAGGCCATACAGTTTCAGAGGAGAAGATTTTCAAAGATTTTCCTAAGAAAAACCTGATAAGCCCAAGGGCGGGGCCATTTTTGGCTCCAGGGTCAAAATTTTGGTAGAAGATCATTAGGTTATGATACATACCAAATATGAAAGGTCATGGCCTTTTGGTTTCTGAGAAGAAGATTTTTAAAGATTTTCTTATGCATTAAAAGTTGTCTATACGGTCATGTTAGAAAATCAAGTCCCAAAGCAAGGGGAATAACTCTAGCCAAAAACTTTGAACAAGATTTCGTTCCCCCTTGTCACTGATGCTTCTGATAAAGTTTGGTTGAAATCGGGTCAGTGGTTTCTGAGGAGATGTTGTTTGAAAATGTGGACGGACGACGGACATCGGACGAAGAGCGGTCACAATAGCTCATCTGAGAGAGTACCCTACAAGGAAAAATCCTATGAAGTTTTGAAGAAATTGGCCCAGTGGTTTCCAAGAAGAAGATCTACAAAGAAAAAGTTTTACGAAGGCCGGACTGCCGACGACGGACACAGGGCGATCACAGTAGCTCAGGTGAGCTAAAAAACATTCCTTTATCCTAGCAGATGGTAACTTAACCTTAAGGTGCATCCTGCTTAACTTTCAACTTGCTTTAAGTGTATTTACATGTCTTAAACAAGAGCCGCATGCGGCCCTAAATCTCTCACCTGGAAAAAGACACCCTCTGCTGGGTCATTTTTCACCAAAGGGGAATAATATGTTTATTAACTTGCTAGGAGTTGAGGAATTTGCTCCATAACAGATTTTGAAAAAAAATCTATTTTTAGTTCCTGTGACCTAGATTATGCAACAGACAAAAACCATTTCAGCAATACTGGTAAAGGACCTCTAGAAGTGTTACTATGCCAAATATCAAAGCTCTGGTCATATCAGTTTCAGAGAAGAAAATGTTCGAAGATTTCACTATATAACTTTATGTAACATTGCAACCCCGGGGCAAGGTCATTTTTTACCCAAGGGGCATAATTTGAACACTCTTGATTGAGAACAAGTAGATGATGCTTTGTGCCAAATATCTAAGCTCATGGTACTATGGTTTTTGACCCGAAGATTTTTTAAGTTTTCAATGGAAAAAAATCTATTTTTAGCTCCTGTGACCTAGATATGCAATGGACCGGAACTGTTTCAACAATATTGGTAAAGGGCCTCTAGATGTGTCACCATGCCAAATACCAAAGCTCTGGCCATATTAGTTTCAGAGAAGATGTTTGAAGATTTCACTATACAACTCTATGTAAATCGGTGACCCCTGGGGCAGGGCCAATTTTGACCCTAGCAGCAGAATTTGTACAATCTTGATAGAGGACCTATAGATAATGCCATGTGTCAAATATCTTAGCTCTGGTCCTTGTGGTTTTTGACGAGAAGATTTTTTAAGTTTTCATTGAAACAATCTATTTTAAGCCCCTGTGACCTAGATATGCAACAGACCGGAACTATTTGAACAACTTTGAAAGAAGACCATAAAATAAGGATCATGCCTGCCAAGTTTGGTAAAAATCCATCCAGTAGTTTAGGAGATGTCATTTAAAGAAATTGTTGACGACGGACAGACAGATGAATGGGTCGACCGCGACAGACACAGGACGATCAAAATAGCTCACCATGGCACTTTGTGCCAGGTGAGCTAAAAACAAGAAACACCAGGATCGCCAGGTTCGCAGTCATGCACTCTACCATGGCGCCATAAAAGCGTGCTTGTACAGCAAGGCCGTACCAGTCATGATAAACCTACACACTGTGACATAATGACCAGTTAAAACATCTAAAATTATGGCAGACAGACCCACATTGACCCATTACCCCATAGCCTGTTTCTTGTTTTGAAAATAGGTTACCACTTAAAGCAGGTTGAAAGTAAAGCAGAATGTGCCTTAAGGCACATTCTGCTTTTCTTTCAACCTGCTTTAAGCTATCATCTGCTAGAAGATGGAAACTATTTCTAATAAAACATATTTATGATTGTATAAAGTGGAACTATTTTCTTCAGTGGAGGAATAAATTAGAGGTACCTAGATGCTTCATACCTAGATGAGCTGTTTGACACTGATGATATTTCTTAGATAAGAATATCAATGGAAACCATGGATACTCCAATGGAAACCATGGATACTCAGCAAATTCGTACAATCCTGTAATACTAATAATGTTTTTAAGACATAAGCAGTGCATCAAATAAAACCAACCAGTCAATCACATTGCAAGTGTTGCTTTTGAACAGTAATTGATAGGTATTAAACTTTCAAATAAGACAAGGGCCACTATGGCCCTAAATCGCTCACCTGGTAACCATGTAACCATGTACACCGTGTGACCTAGTTTTTGACCAGGCATGACCCTCATTCTAACTTGACCTCGATTTCAATGAGACAAACAAGTTCAAGTTTCATGAAGATTCAATGAATTTTGTAGTCTCTAGAGTGTTAACGAGGTTTTTCGATGATTTGACCTAGTGACAGCCCCACCAACTGGCGGCCATGTTTTTTAAGATAACAAAATGATTTTAAGAAATCTGGTAGAAGATCATCAATTGACCATTTGTGTAAAATTATTTTCAATTTGGACAAGTAGTTTCAGAGAAGAAGATTTTTAAAGTTTTTACTATACAGTAACATAAGGAAAACTTGCCCCACCCACTGGCGGCCATGTTTTTTTAGATATCAAAATAATTTTATGAAATCTGATAGAGGGTCGATCACCCATAGATCATTTGCATTAAATTACTTTCAAATCGGACCAGTAGTTTTTGACAAGAAGATTTTTTTAAGTTTTCACTATATAGCCATATAAGGAAAATCTACCCCACCCACTAGCGGCCATGTATTTTAAGATAGGAAAATTATTTTAAGAAATCTGATAGAGGGTCACCAATGGCACATTTGGGTAAAATTATTTTCAATTCGGACCTGTAGTTTTTGACAAGAAGATTTTTAAAGTTTTTTCAATTGGTTGCCATGGCAACCACAATTTCAATTGGATCACCTATATTTGAAGAAATCTGAGAGAGTACCCTACAAGGAACAATCCTATGAAGTTTTGATGAAATTGGCCCAGTGGTTTCCAAGGAGAAGATCTTTGAACAAAAAGTTTGACGACGGACGACGACGGACACAGGGCGATCACGATTTATCCATTCTGCCTCACACCCTCATGGGTAATTTCGGGCAGTGCGCATCCGTGCCTGTTAGTAGAGATAAGAACAGGATAAGGGTTAGCGGATGAAACAGAGTAAAAACTGGATAAAAACACCATTGCTGGGCTTACGGCTTAAAATGATTCATCAAGATAATGATTTATGTCCCGTGGCAGGGTAATTTTTTACCCCAGGGGCATAATTTGAACAATCTTGATAGAGGACCTGTAGATGATGGTATGTGTGCAAAATATCTAAGCTCTAAGTAAGGGTTTCGGACAAGCTTTTTTAAGTTTCCATTGAAAAAATCTAGTTTTAGCTCCTGTAACCTAGATAATGCAACAGACCCATTTCAACAATATTGGTAAAGTACATCTAGAAGTGTCACCATGCTGAATATCAAAGCTCTGGACATATTAGTTTCAGAGGAGAAGACGTGACGTTTGGAAATTTCACTATATAACTCTATGTAAAACTGGGATCCCCGGAGCAGGGCCAATTTTGACCCCAGGGGCATAATTTGAACAAATATGAGGGAACCGTAAAAAGTTTTGTCCAAGGGCCAATAAAAACTAACCTGAATGCAATATTGAAATTCTTTCTTTTTATTTACTTCAAAGTACTCTCCATTGTGAGAACCACATAACTTCAACCTTTTCAACCACTACCGAAAAACATTTTCGTAGTCCTCTTTTGGGATACGTTTCAAACACTGATAAACAGGTGAGATAACCCAGTTGCGACTGCCATATTTTCTTCCATACAACATCATTTTCAGTTTTGGTAACTGGAAAATATCTGCAGGTGCAATATCTTGTGAATAAGGTGGATGGGGAAGCACTGTCCCAGTTTACGATTTCAAAAAATCAGTTACAACCTTAGTGGTATGTGCTGGAGCATCATCACGAAGTAAACGAACTCCTTATTCGTCTTGTCTTTGGTCAACGTTTTTCAAAGTATTTATTTAACTTTCTCAGTAATTTATGTTTGTACAATGTTCCTATAATTGTGCGCCCCTTAGGAACAGAAAACTGAACTATCCCTTTACCTGATAGCCTACTTCTAGTATTGAAGATAGGTGACTACTTAAAGCAGGTTGAAAGTAAAGCAGAATGCGCTTAAGGCGCATTCTGCTTTACTTTCAGCCTGCTTTAAGCTATCATGTGCTAGAATATAGAAAATATTCCCTATAATATATATTCATTACTGTATAAATTGGAACTATTTTCTTCAGCGAAGGAACAAATCATATTCGCTAAAAGTCGCTTCTATTGGGGAAAGGGCTATAGGACCGATAATATCGACAAATACAGCCAACATAACCTTCTTAACACTGAGCTACATTTTGGCAATAACTGGTCTACGAGCGTTTCTGGTGGCCCATAACTTAATATCTATTTTCCTTTGTGGTATCAAAAACATGAACCCACATTTCGTCTCCAATCACTCTATTCACGAAAACTTTCCGCTCAAATTTAGGATACGTTTTCAATAATTTCTTGGCCATCTTCACACGTGTTGTCTTTTGTTCGTTTTTTTTGGATATGTGGTATCCATTGGGTAACTTTACGCGAAAGTCCAAGATTCTTCTTTAGAATCGTACGAGTAGAAGCTTCCGAAATGCCGATCCTTCGAGCTATCTCCATAGACATATATCTTGCACCTGATTGCTAAATTTCTCTGACCTTTGAGGTGTTTATCGGACTCACTGTTGTGCTTCTCCTGTCAGATCTAGAGGCATCTTGAATAAAGTCTATGTCACTATTGAATATCGCAATTCAGTTTCTGACAAGCCTATAGGGAACTTCATTATCCCCATAAACTTGGCATATTTCATTACAGATAGTTTTGGGTTCAACTTTTTATTCATTGCGAGTTTTGAAATAGACCCGTATTTCTGCACTTTTCATTGAGCCTTTTTCTTCCATTTTTAACACTAGTATGTATGGCCAGCAATTTTAAATCCCAATTTTATGTAGCTTCTACTTGTCGCATATTCATGGTTTTGATATCAACGTGTAGATAAAGAACTGCACCGTATGAATAGTAAAAAGGCACGATTATTCTGTGCGTTTACAACTTTTTATCGTGCGATGGACAAAACTTTTTACTGTTCCCTCATATGATAGAGGACCTGTAGATGATGCTATGTGCCAAATATCTAAGCTCTGTGCCTTGAAGTTTTTGACAAGAATATTTTTTAAGATTTCCTTTTTTTTCACTTCGGTTGTCATGGCAACCAGAGTTCTGCATTGTTTTTAATTATTTGAACAAATATGAAATAGCTTGACCCAATGAACATTTCTGTAAAGTTTGGTTGAAATCTGTCAAGTGGTATAGGAGATGCCATTTGAAGCAATTGTTAATGACGACGGACACAGGACGTACCATCCCTTTGGGTCTGGTGAGCTAAAAGGATATCTGAAGATTGTTGTCAATTTAACTACCATGCACTAAATAGTCCTTTCCTCTGCATAAACCTGATAGGATGCCTCCCTCAGAGCAGGCATCAGAAGTCAATATTCAATGTTGCTGTTGAATACAGGTGATAGCTTAAAGTAATATGAAAGTAAAAAGCTCCAAACATAGTTTTCTGCTTTACTTTTAACAGCATACTACTTTAACCATAGATAGATATGAATTAACATTTGGCTATTCAGGAAGGGGAGTCATTCAAAAATGAAACTTTGAAGACTGTACTGGTTTGTTTCCATGATACAAACAGCTAGTGTAGATCCAGATACTAAGGGTCCCATAGGAGTCCTCTGATTAGGGTCTACACTCATTGTAATTTTGCAACTCATACATGTAAAAATAAACCCTTAATAGTTGAAAATGGACTAGACTTACCCTTATCATACCAAGTTGTCTTCTGCTAAAATATATCAGTCTGTTGAAGAACCCATAATCATTTTTCATGCTTTTTAATAAGAAAATATTAATATGAGTGGCAAACAGTTTTGATTCAATTGAGATGCCGTGTTATCCAGCTTCTGAAAAAACTTAAATTGCAAATGTCAGCAATGTCACACTTTATTAGTATGATTAGGGTTAATTGGAAACTGGCATTGTCCATTAAAATTATACTGTAAAACCCGTTTTATTCGCGAGAATATAATTTACGCGTTAATTCGCAAATGTCTCTAGTTTTGAAAAAAGGTGACTTCTTAAAGCAAGTTGAAAGTAAAGCAGAATGTGCCTTAAGGCACATTCTGCTTTACTTTCAGCTTGGAGAAAATTCTGTAATTTCTCAATGCTTTCACCCTGCTTTAAGCTACCACCTGCTAGAAATATTGCATGATGTCGCGAATTAATACAAAATGGCATTACGAGAAATATTCATGACGCGAAAAATACCTGTTTTACAGTAAGTTGCAGGACTGTAAGAGTTAAATTAACAAACAAACCTAAATCCTGTAACTATAACTCCGGCATATTCATCCCTTTGGTCGCTGTTTGCAAAACTCTCATTCATCTGAAATTCAAGACAAGTAAACAAATGAGTTGATGCAGTATAGCAAGTTCTAGGGATATAGATATTAGGAGTAAACTTACATTCCGATCATCATTTCTTCTTGTTTTGATCTATCCTTTTGCAAAACTAACAGATTGACACTGACTAAAACATGAGCAGATATTCTTAGACCATGCTTAAGTCTGACCTCGACATGTGGATAGCTAATAAAACTAAGTTATAGCTAGAACATATTAAGTGAAATCTTAGTGTATAAGAAGAGGCAGAGCGGGTGGGAACGAGTGAGCCCCTTCTTAGCCACTAAGATTTAATTTAATATGTTCTAACTAACTTAACCTATATTTTGAGTGCCCCGGGATAAAATGTTCCCACATTCCTAGTAAACAAACCTCACTTATTCTGGTTGTAAATATGGCAGTGTTTAACACTAGATGCTACGAGGTGGAGTTATTTATTCCGTGTGCAGATACCACATCATCATGACGTCAAAAAAAAAAAAATCTGAATGATTAAGCACCATACTTTAATATTGGGGTGAAAAACCAGTTTGATTGGTTTAAAAGGTAGGTTTTTATTCTGGTAGGTTTTATTCTAAGTCCGCACACTGGCACTCTATCCTTTTTGTAAATTGTTTGTAAGTTACTTATAAGTAACTTGTGTACAACTTATTTAACCCATTACCCCATAGCTTGTTTCTAGTTTTGAAAATAGGTGACCACTTAAAGCAGGTTGAATGTAAAGCAGAATGCGCCTTAAGGTGCATTCTGCTTTACTTTCAGCATGCTTTAAGCTAACATCTTCTAAAATATAAAACATTTTTTATCATACATATTTATGACCGTATAAATGAAAATTATTTTCTTTAGTGAAGGAATAAATTAATGGCGTAAAAGTCGTATTTATGAGGGAATGGGTTAAGAAAACTGAAAACAAATGCTCTGTAAGTGAGTGTCACTTATAATTAAGCCACTTATACCGTACTAGAAACTTAAGAGGGATGGCTTTGTCTGTAAGACAAACATGATGCCCCTGCCAGCAAAAATTTGACTGAGTTCAACTGACTGTCATTTTGTGAAAAATTAAGCAGATCGAAATCCTGTTCACATGCACATCTATGGTATATGTACAAACACTCTGCAGAGTTATAAGGTTGTAGCTTGAAAACTGTAGGAGTTAGCCGGACAAAGTATGTAGATCTACTGTATGTAACCTAATTCTCCTATGTACTGTATGTCCGACGGACAAAGGAACGGATGGATGGATAGACAAACAGGAGTAAAACAGTATTCCCCGACTGATTGTTGCGAGGACATAAATAGCTGTACACTTATAACTGACTTGGACTTATTATCACTGACTTAGTTGAAGATCTTTGAAACTTAAATTATAAGCAAGGTATACAGTAATTGCCTATACATACACTTCACTTACACGTTTGCCTTAGTCAGTTTCGTAGGGGTTGAGAATGGCATTTATGATTTATTCACTATTCAGAGAATATATATACTTGTCCAACACGCTGCCCAGTATGAACATCTATCATCTGAACATTGGCTAATAAAATATACACACACTACTTAACCCATTACCCCATAGCCTGTTTCTAGTTTTGGAGACAGATATAATCATTTAAAGCAGGTAGGAAGTAAAGCAGAATGCACCTTATGGCACATTCTGCTTTACTTTCAGTCTGCTATAAGCTACCAGCTTCTAGAATATAGAATTTATATCTAATTTTCAATATTCATATCTGAACAAATTGGAACTCAGTGGAGGGATAAATTTGATGTTAAATGTTGACACTGATATCAGGAGAAGGGTAACATTAACCCCTTCCTCCCTGAAACCTCAAATGAACAATTCTATCTTTAATTCAGTCTAGTCTATTCTTTACTTTTAAGGGTTGATTTTTACAATATTTGTCAAAATGACAAACAGTGTAGACCCTGATCAGAGGGCTCCTTAAGGAGCCCTCTGATCAGGGTCAACACTGTTTGCATAGGACAAGTGTACTTCTCACAGGTACGCTGTTTGCAAATGACGCATATGTGCGTGACTAGGGTTCAAGCAGTTAAGCTCAGATAAAATGTGAAATATTCAACCGTTACCATTGTGATGAATTCCAACTCCTGCTGCTTGTACTCCGTAGAGTTCGGGTCGTTTAGTTCTGGTATGAAGTCCTTGTCTGCTATCTTTGTCTCACCATACACACTTTTTATCACTGAAAACAGTTGATACATTTTTCTCACATATGCTACCCCTGTTTTCAATGGCAAACAAAGATCGCGAATATCTTTGTCTCCAACATGTGTGAGATCACTTTGATGACGTCAGTCTTACGTCACTATTCATAAAGGCGTTAAGTTACGTCACTGGAATTCTAAACAAGAGCCCCATGGGGCATAATTCGCTCACCTGAGAATAGCTGAAAACATGGAGATATTGATTTATGTCCAGGACTGACCTAGATAATGCAACAGACCGGAACAATATGAACAAAATATGTAAAATATTTAAAAGTGTCACCATACTGAATATAAAAGCTCTGGCCATATAAGAGTCAGAGAAGAAGACGTTTGAAATTTTCTCTATATAACTCTATGTATAACTGTGACCCCCGGGGTGGGGCCAATTTTTACCCAAGGGGCATAACTTGAACAACTTGATAGAGGACCTGTAGATGATGCTATGTGTTTTTAGCTCCTGTGACCTAATTATACAACTGACCAGAACCATTTGTTCAATTTTGGTATAGGACATCTAGAAATGTCACAATGCCAAATATCAAAGCTCTGGCCATATTAGTTTCAGAGAAGAAGTAGTTTGAAAATTTCACTATATAACTCTATGTAAAACTGTGACCCCCGGGGCGGGGCCAATTTTGACCACAGGGGCATAATTTGAACAAACTTGATAGAGGACCTGTAGGCGATTCTATGTGACAAATATCTAAGCTCTGGCCCATGTAGTTTCAGACGAGAAGATTTTTTAAGTTTTCATTGAAAAAAATTATTTTTAGCTCCTGTGACCTAGTTATGCAACTGACCAGAACAATTTTGGTAAAGGACATCTAAAAGTGTCACCATTACAAATATCAAAGCTCTGGCCACATTGGTTTCAGAGAAGAAGACGTTTGAAAATTTCACTATATAACTCTATGTAAAACTGTGACCCCTGGGGCAGGGCCAAATTTGACCCCAGGGGCATAATTTGCACAACTTGATAGAGGACCTGTAGATGATGCTATGTGCCAAATATCTAAGCTCTGGCCCTTGCAGGTTTTGACAAGAAGATTTTTTAAGATTTCCTTATTTTTTCACTTTGGCTGCCATGGCAACCAGAGTTCTGCATTGTTTTTACTTCTTTGAACAAATTTGAAAGAGCTTGACCCAAGAAACATTTCTGTAAAGTTTGGTTGAATTCTGTCAAGCCGTATCGGAGGAGATGTCTTTTGAAGCAATTGTTAACGACGACGCACGACGGACACAGGGCCATCCCAATAGCTCACCTTGAGTCTTTGGCTCAGGTGAGCTAAAAAGGCATATATTGCTTTAAAAATACATACTTGTTTAATAACATTTCCATTCTAGACTTGGTTGAGATCAGCTTGTCTCATACATCGACTCATGACAGATCCTATATCACTTCTATATCTGAACTTACTTTAACAATTTCCAATACTAGTCCATAGCTATATAAGTAAACCTTTACCCCAAAACATAACCAATCATCCAATGTCACAGAGATCAAGGTCAAGAAACTGTGATGCAACACTTAGTTGGACTCATTTAGGACTTAAGTGCATTAGCATGTAAAGTTACATGTCTAACTAAGTTTCAATACAAGATTGTTCCATGAATCAACCTTAAACCTTACCCTAGGTGATGGACAAAGTGAAGGTAACCAAACTGTGATGCATTGTTCATACTGAACTCATAACGGGACATCAGGACAAGTTAAGTTGTATGACAGTGTAGCTGCAATACTTAGTCCATAACTGATCCGGAGGCAAATCTTAGCTGAGGTCATTATAAGCTAGTAAAGCTAGAGGCCAATGTCAATGGACAAGGTTATCAAACTGTGATACACTATGCTATATAGTCGAAATTCGATATCTCAAACAGGTTTAACTAGAACTATCCAATAGTTAGACATATGAACTGCATTATTTCATGCTTGGTTAAGTCGACATACCCATATTTCAAAGTTAAAACGTGGCTTAGCCACGTTTTAACTTTGAAATACGGGTATGTTCGACAAAACCGACATCGAGATATCTTGGGTTTCTGGGTAGTTTAATGAATACTGGTTAAAATTAGCAAACAGTGTAGACTCAGATCAGAGGGCTCCTATATAGGAACCCTCTTATCTTGGTTTACACTGTATGCAAGAGAAATCCCTTAGAAACCTGCCACCTGTTGCCATGGTTTGCCATGGCAAATAAGAGTGGCAAACCGTGGAGTATTGGAACGAGCAAGTTTTGTGTCATTTGGTGGAAAACAGTGGAAAAAGGGGATCAGGCATAGTACTGTGGCAAAGAGTGGTAAACGGTGGAGTATTGGAACAATTTGTCACTGATTTTCCTTAGGTCCATGGTGCTGAAAGAGTTAAGGCACATAAGCATGTGAGCTGCATATAAACTATACTTTATCCATTATTGATTTAAACGCAAAGGCTTGACCTAGATCATAGAGGTCAAGGTCAAAAGATATGGTAACAAACTGTTATGCAACATGTTGTAATACTCACTGAGGTGCATAGGCATGTAAAATTGCATAACCCGTAGGTGCATAACTGACCCACATGTAAAAACTACACAAATGAGGGTTAGATTTCTGCTTTGTGGCAATTGCATGGTATATAAAGTTATAATCTAGCTGGTCCCAGGGTTAAACTGTTTTTTGATTCAGTCAGAGATCATTCTCAAACATTTAAGTGGTCTGATTTGAGCTTTTGCACCTTGGGCCCTGGGTCCAAGGTTATAATATAGCTTTTGAGTTGAGTCTGAGTTTGTTCTCAAGCATTTTATTGGCCAATCAAATACTTGAGAACAAATTCAGACTCAACTTGAAATTAAGCTTTATATAGCCTTTAATCCTGGAATCAAGGCCATGGTCATTCACTCACCAGGAACTTGTCTTGTTTCAACTGTGTCGTCAGAGGAACCTGTAATGACATTGATACATCAACACGTTTCATTTAAAATTGATTCTGTTTTATTTGCTTCAAAAATAGATACATTTACTTATTCATTTGTGGAACTTCAAATTTAATGGACAATTCTGTTTCCAAACTATAAGTCTTAGTCCATTGCCCTCGAGATGTTAAATGCAGTCGGTATCTCTCTGTTCTATGATGCATAACGTTATTATGCAACATGAGTGATGAATATTGCCATGCAGACGAGGTTTAGATCTACATCTATAATTCATTGCAAAACTTTTTTTGCTCAGTATGTAATGAGTAGGAAAGAATTAAGAGTAATGCAAACCTTTGCCAACGTTTGCAGCCAATACAGCTCCAATCACTGCTGCAATGATGAGTACAATCACCACCCCCACCACGACCAGGACAACCTGGCGTCGTCTCGTCCTTCCCGAGGTGTCCGAGTCCCTACAATTTAGTACAAATGTAAAAGCATGGAGGAAGTATGGTAAAAGTAAAGTCCATATCACGAATGAAGAACGTCGTTCTTCATTCGTGTCCATATGCACGAATTTTTTATAGGATTCTATCTAGATATATATAATAGAGATCCATCCATTAATTTACCTGTCCTAGACTAAATCTTTACGCTACATTGTTTGTAGACATAATTGACATTGCCACATTGCCCAACTTGTATAAATGGTTCATGGCAATGTATTGATGCTATGTACAGTAGTATGGATTGGTTGTGTTGTTCTATGCTCAGAGGCGCCGCGCCGCCCCAATAATTCGGCAAGCAACGGCGATTTTTTTCCCCGTTTTGTCAAAACCAAAATATTTCTGTTTAAGTGGCTCAGCGAAGGCCAGTTTCAGCGATTACGTAACCACTTTATGACACGTGTATTGCAAAACGTTAGGTGCGATCGCCGATAGCATCGTTATCTTTAATTGGCAATAAACTGTTAATCCCCTATAGCTGAGTGGCCTATGAAGACGGATGGTCAGTGCTTGCTCTAATTGATTGGTTACAGGTGGTTGATCAGGGAACTGGTCATTTCGTACCCTCGCCTTTTCGTACCCTATTTTCTTGGTCATTTCGTACCCACATTTTTGGTCATTTCGTACCCTTTCAAATTCACTAGTCATTTCGTACCCATATTTTTGGTTATTTCGTACCCTCGAAAAAAAATCTTTTTATTACATATATTTCATAATTTTGACGCAAAATTTAATAAGATATAATTATGTTAGATCGGGTAATATGTCTGCTCAGAAATGAAAAAAAAATCTTATTCTGCTGGTTTCATAATTATTTGAACAGTTATCAAATCCAGTAGTAACTTCGAATCCATATGTACATTTAATACAAGCTATAGTGAAGACACGTACGTTAACTTAAGTGATGTAGTTAGCAACAACAATCCTGTTTAAAATACAGTGCTCCATCTCTAAAACAGCCATACGAAGCTCCTGTTCTTTGGTATCAAGACTTATACCCATTTGAAAGATTATTAGGATTATTGAACAATGGTAACATCTTAGACGAGTCGTTTGTTAACCAGCTCTGTTATAGTAGTGTCATAAGGTTTGAGGTACCAGCACGGAATGTTGCAGAGTGTGACAGTTTGTGCACAATGACTGAGGACTGCAATAGCGTGATTGCAGTACGGAACATAACCAATGCATGATTTGGTCTTACGATCTACAGTGCATGTCTAAGACATGCTTCTTCCCTTCAAGGTGCACAATTCTACGGACAAGAGGATCTAGGGGATACACCCAACAGGAGACACAAATTGTGGTCGTTGTTTGGAGGGAGTCGTTATCGGAGGGAACTTTGCAAACAGATTGATTCCAGATCAGACGCCGCGTAACGCGGCGTCTGATCTTGAATCAAGCTGTTTGTCACTCATTATTAAGTTTTTTTATGTCAAAATGTCCATTACGCAACTTTGAGAAAAACAGCAGATGACAATTTTAAGCAGACGACAATTTTAAGCAGACGACATTGCATCCAGACAATGGTGTGTGTCAGTCATGAACCAAAATGTAATTCGACAAGCTATATAGCGAACAATGATTCTAACCAACAAAGACTAAACATGTCCTTTATCTGCGTTATTTACCCACATGTCAATACAATTGGACTTCTTTAAAAAAAAAAAAAAAAGGAAAAAAAAGTTTTGATTCGAATGAGACTCGAACCTATGACCTTTTGATTGTTAGTCAACCACACTACCGACTGAGCTATCAGCACTTAGGTTGAATAGTGGTACATGTATGAGCTGGCTGCTGGGATCCTAACACCTTTTATTCATATGCTAATCTAGGACCAGTGGCGATACGGAGTACAAAACGACTCATGTACGTTTTATAATTTTCATTAATATTAATTCAGATAGCACAGCTAGTATAAGATTGAATGAAGAATTAATTATTATGATATATTTCCACGTAACCATGTGAATTTAAAAGCTTTTTGTATTACTTTCAGAATTTATTTTAACTTGCTGAATGTTAGAAATGTTTTATTTAAGATGTCATAAATTTCCCTTCTGCCAATTTCATTGAAAAGTGCAATACTTGCGTTCTTTGAATAGATTCCCGTAAGGGTAATCACTGACGCCTTTGGTGTCATTTGTATTGTCTTGCACCGACGGGGTGAATTAGACTGTGCGTTTGCTGCTCTTTTATAAGAGCAGCAATCGAGTGCCTGACTATGTCTGTAAGTCACTCGGCTTCTTTGAGTGCTTGGCTATGTCTGTAAGTCACTCTTTGAGTGCTTGGTTATACCTGTAAGTCACTCAGTTGTTTTCCTTTGCACCATTCCTTTAAGGGGACAGTGCATCAATGGATAGAAGTCCGACATATGGTCGTCGGATTCTTCCACTTCCAACTAGTACATTCCCAAAATGGTCTGCTTTATTTCTGCGTTCGATTCTCAAAGCTTGCTTAAATCAAACATACATACTTCTTTTAAAGCTTTAGTTTTGAAATACATGTATGTTTGTTCTGAGTAACAATAAAACGTCTCTAATACGACCACTTAATTATGTTAATTATTAGGGTTTTACAATAGTTTGATTGCTTAAAGCAAGGTGACAGTAAAACGAGGAGCTTTCTTAAACTGTCACCTGTCTTTAAACACTCAATTAGCCTTCTTTTAGTGGTCGTAATAGAGAGGTTTTACTATTTATAGCAATATAGTTGTGTTCGACTGATTACAGTGGAACCTTTGAATCCCGAACACCTATATTATACTTCAAATAAACATTAACTGGCGAGATGCTTTCCGTTAGCGCAGAAATTGAGTGTAACCTGTCACGAATTCGCCTATAACATCCAGATGCCCGTTGCGTGTTATTCCCCCTCCTGGTTTACATTTTCATTTTCGTTTTGCTTGATATTGAAATTCCTATAATGCGGCGTCTGATCAAAGTCTACAGTTTGCCTATTTCCCTTTTGTAGGATGGATTAAATACAAGAATGAGGAGAAGGCGTTATTCTTTCCAAATAAACGTGTTAAAGCTATTATTTCCATCGGAAACAATTCATATCTTGCAGTCAACAATGAGTGGTCGTTAAGTACTTTGTTGTTGATTAAAAAAAATTAAGGCTAAAAGATCATTCAAATGTCTTTATTACATGAGATAGAAACACATAGTATCCCTTTCCCACATAGAAGCGACTTTTAGCGTATTTAATTTATTCCTCCGCTGAACAAAATAGTTCCTTTTTAAACAGTTTTAAACATGCGCCATAAGATATAATGTCTACATATTAACAGATGGTAGCTTAAACCAGGCTGAAAGTAAAGCAGAAATCGCCTTAAGGCACCTTCTACATTACTTTCAACCTGCTTTAAGTGGTCCTTTATTTTCAATACTAGAAATAGGCAATTGGGTAAAGGGGTATAGATGCTTAAAGTTGAACCTATACATACCTACACATTTTTATGAACACTTTGTTGTATTTGCATATTAAAGGGATACATTGCCAGTAGGTAGTTCTGTAATAGCGGAAACACTTTTTGGGACAACTGTATGCATATATCATAGCCAATAATGCAGACGCAGGTGAAACACACAACATTCTATAAGAGAAATTGGCAGATGCAAAAAGACATTTGCCCATCTTTTAGACTTTTTCTTCCACTTGAATTACAGAAGCAAACAATGTATATCCAGATCAAACAGCAAGTAACTGATCTGATCAGAATTTAGCCGGCACTCAGCAATCAGAAAACAATAACAAAATATTAACCCATTGTCACTAACAAACAGCGTACTTATGTTTGAATTTGAATTTCTAAATGTACACTTGTCGTATGCTAGCATTAGTCATCTGAACAGGGCATACACTGTTTGCCATTTTGCAATATTGTTAACACAACCCTAAGGCGCCCCCAAAAGGCCTTTCAAAAACGGCGGCTTCCCGACTCTGGACCACACGGGGATTCTGGCGTGTGATTTACCGGTAAAATGACAGAGAAAGCGTTTGTTTAAGCGAGAGAGAATTTGATAACTTGTAGAAAATACTTTTATCTATCAGGATTTGTAAAAAAAAAAAAAACTATTTTACCAATCATTTCCGAAAGCGCTACCTTAAGGGTGTATCAATGTCATGACTTCGGGAAATTTTCAAAGTATATTAAAACATGGTTTTGTATTGAAGAGCTATTTAAGATGAATGAAAAAATAGAAAAAGTGTACATTTTGGTGAACAACAGTTGGCTCTGCGGCCATGTAAAATTTACCCCACCCACTTCCTCTTATTTTGTCCTTTTCAAACAGCCCGCTTCAATAAAATCCATTTTAAATGAAAACAAATATGATAATTTGGTTTTGTGTTATTTATTTCTTATCTATGGTAGTATTTCTTCATTCAAAAACTAATTTAAGAAAAAAAAGGCACCAAATGTGAAATTTATAAAGCTCTAAATAGCATCGATATGGTACTTTTTTGCAAATTTTGTAAGGGAGAGATACTTCTTTTTACTTTAATAACACAACATTTTCAACACTGACCTTTCAATTTCTTTTCATATTTTGAACTGCCTTAGCATGGGCTTTCATCTGGTAGAATATAAGAAAAAGATTAATACTAGAACTATTTCACTTTTTTACTTTTTTTCATAAAATAAAAAATCTATTAAAATCATGCCCTATATAAAGCATATTTTTGATATTCAAGGATCCATATTGTTCAAACCTGGTTCCTGCTTTGTCTAAATTTGGGTTTATATATGTGAACATACCACCATAGACATGAAATATATAAAGAAAACCCAAATTAACATTTTTGTTTTGTTTTGAAATAGATTTTACTGAAGAAAAAATGGGCATCTTTTTTTTTAAACTTTAAATGTTTGTTCGTGCCAATGATTACTTTACATTATTTCAGATAGTCAAAATAATGCATGCCGACTCTTTGCCGAGAATGGCTACATTATACATTTCAAAGCGGCCCATAGACAAAAAAAGCAAACGACATTATAACCTATGATGGTACTAAGATATGTTTGAGACGCTTTAGCTGTTCATGCTCCAGGGGCCCGTTTCATAAAACTTTGTACGACAAATATTGTCATAAGTCAGATTATAAAAGTCTCAATTATTATTTATTTCTGCATATAATCCTGTCTTGTGATATCTGTTTGGAATCGTCTTGAAAAGACGATTCCAAAGAGATGTCACAATACAGGATTCGATAGAGAAATTAGAAATTAAATGTATTTTAAGGTTTTGACTTACGACCGTTTTGTCGTACGACGTTTTATGAAACGGCATCTACTCTATCAAGCTTTAACTCGCTTATCACGACAATAGTCGTTTTTGCTAACAGTGTCGGCCCAGGTGAGACAAGGCCTATTAATACTGTTTGCAAGTAAAATTGCCTCTGCAATGGTTAATTCAATTCTGAATACATTTCACTCTGTCTCCCCAAATTTTCGACTTTATGTTGATCACTTGATTAATATTCATAAAAGGACACAATGGGCCATTGGTCGAATGACGGATTTGGGACTCGTTTCATAAAACTTTGTACGACAAAAACGGTCGTGACTCGTAAGTCAAAACTTTAAAATACATTTAATTTCTGAAATCTCTATCTAATTTTGTCTTTTGATATCTCTTTGAAGTCGTCTTTTCAAGACGATTCCAAAGACGACTCCAAAGAGATGTCACACGACAGGATTAGATGGAGAACGAAATTACAATGGAGACTCGTTTAATCTGACTTACGACAACATTTGGCGTATACGAAGTTTTATGGAACGGCCTTAGCTGCTGGCGAGGGCTTCTTTGTAGTGTAATAGACAATTACGATAGGAATATTGATTTTGAAATGATCATAATTTCCATATTGTTTTGAATACATTTTTGGTGCGTTTCTTTTCTTTGGATACCACTGGTCTAGCTTTTTGCTATTTGTTATAACGTCGTTTTATTTGGGCTTTATTTTGCCTTTACATAATTGCCTATTTATGTAAAATTTACCTATCTTAAGAATATTGAGTTGCTAAAATTCTCCCACTTAAAACAATGTGATTTTGCTATTACCAGTATACTCGATCTTTAAAATTCTATAAGTAAGACCCTGTCGTGATTTTCTACACAGCTGTCTTTTCTGAGTCCACTCTGTTTGCAAAAGTGTCAAAAATGTGTGATTAATGATCCTGCTCCTTTCTTATATAATTATATTGTTAATATTATTTGTGGACTATATAGACAATTTGTTCATACTATGTAATCCACATAAAAAAAAATTGTTATTTTTACCTGTCTTAATATAATAATACGAGTGTCAAAGAGCTTGGATACTCAGTGGTCTGAAACCGCGCAATGCAATGTCTGATCAGGATCCAAACGATTTGCAACGACGACTTTGGTTGCCTATGGCGGTAACCATACCTGTCTGAGGTTCTTGAGCTGAAATCTTCGATGTACGGCAAACCCATGACCCGTGGGTCTCTCATGTGGGCTGGGAAAGGCCCGTACATTCCGGGCTGGTAGCCGGCCATGCCCTTGTAATAGTCAATGCCGTGCATATCTCCACGCCGGACCTCCCCGGCATATTGTGCGTAGTTGTCGTAGGCAGGAGCATCAGGCACAAAGTAGGGGTTGTGTGCTTGTGGATAGCCTGTCCCATACCATCCCTGAAATGATATAACCAAAAACACTTGATGTACACTGGACGTTATCCATTACTCAATGGCCTGTTTCTAGATTTAAGGGCAGGCGGCCACTTAAACGTGACATGTTGAAAGTAAAGTACCTGAACTCATTGAGCCCTAGTGACGCATATATGCGTCCTTTACCAAACGTGTACCTGTGAATAGTACACTTGTCTAATGCAAACAGTGAAGTCTCTGATTAGAGGGCTCCTACAGGAGCCCTCTAATCAGGGACTTCACTGTTTGTAATTTTGCAATAAATTGTAAAAAAACAACAACCCAACCCTAAATAGTCTAAAATGGACCTGCCTGTATTGTAAACTGGGAATTGTCCATTGGAAGTTTCAGGGGACAATGAGTTAAGGCGCCTTCTGCTTTACTTTCAACCGTTAAGCTACCATCTGCTAGGATATAGAACATACATGTATTTCCTCTGCTGTATATTCATAGCTGTACAAAGAGGGACTATTTTCTTTAGTGGAAGGATATATTAACGGCGAGAAAGGGCTTATTTGTGGTGTCATGGGTTAAAGAAAACGAAACGAAAAGCAAACGCAGTGCAATAAATGCGTAAAAGGTTTTTAAAAAATGTAGGTCTTGCATAATTTATGTTAATTAGAGTTGCAAAGAGTTTAAAGCCCGATCATAAGCCAATGTAATTGGCGTCTTGTTGGCTTTAAACAGTGGAGAAAACGTTATTCTTTCCCGTTTAAACCTCAAAGAAACGCAAACGCAAAGCACAAAAACGTAGAAAAATACATTGTTTTGACAATTCTGACGAATTGTGTTTATCTTAGTCTGACTTAGTGGCAACCAGTTTTGAGCCTGATCAGACGCCGGGTTACCCGGCGTCCGATCTGGCTCTAAGCTGTTTCTAATAGAAATAACAGTTTTAGCGTAAACGCGTTTATTGGGGGAAAAACGTTTTCTCCACTGTATATATGTATTCATCACAACAGGCCCAATATACATTTAAGAAGGAGAACAACCACACTTATCCAACGTTTTCTCATTCACGTGTGCACCAACCTCACATGTAGGCCTACTACAGTGGAGAAGACGTTATTTTTCACGTTTAAACGCAAACGAAACGCAAACTCAAACTAATATTTGTTTAATATTTTAAAGATGTATATTTTTAATCACTAAATTATACATAATTCAATTTATATAAGACGCCGCGTTGTCCGGATTCTGATCAGGCTCCAAACTGTTTGTACATTGTAATGGAAATAATAGTTTTAGCGCAGAAAAAATACATTACGGTTTGTGAAAGTACTGAGGCTTACCTAACCACTGAAAGATATATACATGTCACATAATATGCGTATACATGTATGACTCGTCCATTGTATTGTCTATTATGTTTGACCAATATTTCGCCGTTTTTGTGTAAGAGTAAGGAATAAACAGTTAGATCTATACAACTAAGAAATAAGAACATCCGTTGAATAAAGAAGAATAACGTCAAATAACGGAATGAAAATTTAATATCGCAATATTGTATCGCACAGCTAAATATTACTGTTTACCGGTATACCGGTTTATCCCACACCCCTAGCTCTCAAGTATTTTGATTTTGACAAGTGAATAAATCATGCTGAATTACCTTCTGCTGCAAATACATCGGATGCGAAAAAAGATCAAGATCAGTATAACTAGTGTTTTTTTATCTGAATAAATGTTGAATATGAGTGACAAGCGGCGTCTGATCTGGATCCAAACTGCTCGCAACTGTTAGCCAGGTCGCGCTTTGCATGTCAAGGATAAAAGAAATCATAGTCTGTATTTTAGCAAATTAAGTTTTAAAGAATTTTCTGACACACGACGCTTCTTTAAGATTGTCAAACAGTTTCGATCTTGCTCCGATACCAATCTCCTTGGCGTCTGACCAAAGTTTACATTGTCATTTTGCAGTATATGTGCATGTACTATATAAAAAGACCCATACTTTTAATTGAAATAGATATAATATATAGACTATATAGACTGAATTGAAAATTGGAAAACATGTAGTGAATTTTGAATATCAGGGCTGTATGAGTTGAAGTGGGATGAAAGTTAAATAGAATGGACCTGTCGGGGTTCCCTGATTTAAAGCTCTAATTTGTGTCAAATACAGTCGACGGATCGTTTAAAAAAGATAGTAGTAACGTATTTAGTGAATTTGGTTGATATAAAATATAACCTTTAAGACATGGCCCATCCCCATTGCGATACAGTGCTACATCTCTTTTGCCAACACAAATCAAGGGCGTATTGCTATCTTTAAAGGCATGTTTGTCTAGTATTAATTCTTTCAACGCCATGAACCTGTTTAAAGTTTACTCATTACATTTACAAACAGTGTAGAGCCAGATCAGACGGCTCCTATAGGAGCCCTATGATCTGGCTCTACACTGTTTGCTTATTTTGACTGGTATCTATTTAAACTACCCAACATTCCAAGTAGATTGATTTATGTATTGGTACCTGTAACTAAATAGACCCACAAGGGGACATGTTTTCCTACACAGTAAATCTTCACTTAACCTGATATTCGTTGGAAAAAAAAGATAAATCACAAACGACCAGGTGACTATACATGTACTTAATGCAGACTAAAAATCAGGCAGAAAAACTCCCAATTGGAGCTTTCTGCCTAAACGTCATCCTGGAAATGTATGCGTTTTTTCTTCTTAGGAACCATTGATATGGGTGTAAAATAGTTTAGATCAAAATCAGACGTCGTTTACGTGTCGCTTGCTCTGGATTCAAACTGTTTGCATATCATGTTAGTATTATAGAGTCTGGCAGCGAAAGTATTTCCTAAAATCGCGCTTGAAATTTTGAAAATCTTAGGATTTTTACGAGCAACGTATGGTAGCCCTGCAGAAGAATCTTTAAACGGTACCACTAATATCTAAACTTTGTTAGTAACAGTTGACGTCTTAATGCAAGATAAAAGTAAGACCGAATGTTCGTTTTAGAGGTTTTGCTGTATATGCTTTTTTATGAAGAAACATCCACATGGGTATCAAATCATTGCGGTCAGTCCTGAGTAAATACTCAGTTACTTGCAGCAACTGACCAGGATCCAAACTGTTGGTTTATTAATTTATTTGTTTGTTTACTAACGTCTGTTTATTGTCATCCATGGGCTATTTGGACACCCTGGAGAGAGGGGAAGATACAGAAAACCCGGGCGCGATGCCCTATTCTGAAACTGAATGTTCAATATTCTTAAAGTCGATTATATAAGAAGACATTTAACCAATATTTTACATCTTAATTACATTTGCCTTCTACTTTTCGGTTGTTCAAACCGATAGGTATGTGTGAGGGGCGAAACTCACTGTGCTTTGTCTATATAAAAGGCAGATCTTTGCGAGATGACTGTCAAACAGTACAGACCCTGATGAGATGCCCCAAAATTGCACCACCAGGGTCTACACTGTTAGTTTTTATATACTACGAGGGTTGTTATTTTAGTTCGTAGACTTTTTTCACAAAGGCTTTAGTTATCGTAGCTGAAAAATAAAACAAGCACCACTAGAAATGTTGATTTTTTTCTGATGATAAGATGTACTTTCATACAAATGTATCAGTGCATAAAGCCATGGTAAAGTTATAGGGGTTTAAATAAAGGCACCTAAGCAGACCCGGGGCACGGTCGAGCAATAAAGCGACGTTAATGACGTCAAGTGTTATTTACAACAACTTAAAGGCTCATTATTTTTCAAGTTAACTTCCAGTGAGTTGGATATATTTCTCATGGTGCTATATCTTTTTGTCATATTTGTCTATATATCCCTGTTCATTTAAGGTTGCCAAATTCTTTGATCTGTTCACTAATTCGTTCACTTAGTCAAATTTAATGAATGTTTGCCTTACAGTTCCATAACGCCGGCATAGGTCGTTCTCTTTAATTGATTTTCGTCCTTTTTAAAACCGTTCATGCCATTTGAAAACAAGTGCCATGCAACAAGTTAATTTCATATTAGTTTTCCGAACAGTATTCAAAAACTTATTGGAATACATTTAACCCTTTACCTGATAGCATTGTTTCTAGTATTGAAGATATGTGACTACTTAAAGCAGGTTGAAAGTGAAGCAGAATGCGCCCAAAGGCGCATTCTGCTTTACTTTCAGCCTGCTTTAAGCTATTAACTGCTAGAATAAGGAAAGTATTTAATATGACACATATTCATTACGGTATAATTTGGAACTATTTTCTTCGGCGGATGAATAAAATGAATGTGCTAAAAGTCGCTTCTATAAGGGAAAGGGTTAAGACGAAACAAAATCTGAAAATGGCGTGCCCCGGGAATCATTACATGGGTTGCTATGGAGACATTTTATTACCACTTGCAAATAATTATTTTGAAAAAATAAAGTATCTTAGGAACAAGAAGACGTTATATATCAATAATATACCTTTAGACAGCACATAATTGATGACGTAGAAAAAAAGGACAAAAGTCTACGAACTTAAATAACAACCCTCGTATTTTGGGGTATTTAATGAGTGGAACCTAATTTCTACTCATACGCATATACACCTGAATAGCGTCTTCTCTTTTTATGTGAATGTAGTTCGGTACCATTGGCCTCCGTGTGACGGACAATTACTTAGCTCCTCATCCAGCTGTGGGTTCGATTCTGTTCGGGGCATTTCGGTTTTTTGTGTCAACAGCTGTAGATAGAGCTCACTTTTCCGGCGTCTGTCTGTCCTTCCGTCCGTCTCTCTGTCTGTCTGAGCGCACGAATGGTCCTTTGTTGGGTAGGGAGAACAATAGATTCCATTCATTCCGTGATTGCCCTATTGTTCTTGTTGGGTATTTGGTGTACTGTTGGGTAAAAAAATACCCAACAAATGTCCATCTGTGAGAACATCTGTCTATCCGTGCAGCTAACAAATAGTAAGGGGCCATTTTAGTGGACTGTGAACAAATATAA
Source organism: Gari tellinella (assembly GCA_922989275.2). Taxonomy (NCBI): domain Eukaryota; kingdom Metazoa; phylum Mollusca; class Bivalvia; order Cardiida; family Psammobiidae; genus Gari; species Gari tellinella. The sequence goes on from OV277862.1 coordinate 27,263,928, forward strand.
GGCTATTGGCAGTTAAAGGGCCATGGCCCCTTCACTGGTTCTAAAAATGGCATAAATCGTATCAGAGGGCCCCAAGGGAGGTAAAAAAAAGAGTTTTCAAATGATGGCCCCTCTGTACCACAAATGTCCATAATCTGTCCATATGTAGGGGTGACTTTAAGGGGACATTTTGGTTGCTCAGATAATAGCAATGGGCCACATGTTGCCCTTTAACTAGGACAAATGGCCCTTAATGTTGGCCCCTTACATGTAGTTGCTGGTACTGAGACCTAGACGTAAAGGAAGCATGCAACAGTTTGGAGGGAAATGTTCGAATTGGCCTTTGTGGCATGTTTATAATAAAATGCGCACTAAGATGATAACTTTTTCTAGGTGGTTGGGTATAAAATGGGGGCAGTTCGGAAACCAGTGGTTTGGGCTAAATAAGCTGGGAATCAGCACCATTTTAAAGGTGGGTGGAGACACATGGAAATTTTGTAAGATTGGTAGGGACGGGCCCGTGTTAAAGTTACATTTTCTTAAAGCAACATGTTCAGAGAGTCAGAGGATACTGTCCATTAAACCATAGGGGTCTTTAAGCACTTTTGAAATTTTCGGAGAAAATGGGCCTTTTGAGGCTTTTAAGTCTTATGTGTCCGAGACCAAAACAAACCTTAAATTCAGCCACAGAACTGTCTGAACATGTGTTTATGTTGAGTTTTTTGGCTGTTTTGTTATGCCTAGGGATATTTTTGCTAAACTAGGGCTGACATTTGTTTCAGGATTGTGTGTGGAAGTCAAACGGAGATAAATAGACGTCGAGGGGTGATCGGCTCGGACAGAATTCAGAAAGAACTAGTTACTGCCTCCTAAGTAGACAGTCTGTCTGTTTGTCCCGCACGCTTTTTGTCTCACGCCTCATTACTCCTGTTCTACTGAAGCTTTTAAGATTAAACTTCATTTATGGAAAGAGCTTGACAAGTGGAAGTGTATTGCACAAGGGTCATAACTCTTGTATCAATATTGTGAGAGTTATTCCCCTTTTCAACATTTTCTTTTCATGCAGATTTCTTCTGTTTAACTGAAGATTTTTAAATGAAATTTCTTTTATGGAAAGAGAATGTTATACTGATGATTGCTGGCAGGTAACACATGTGTTCCGAGGAACCTATCTATTTTTCATGTGTGGAAGCAGAGGCGCCGCTCCTGGGGCGGCAGGGGCGGCGACCGCCGCCCCAATAATTCGGCAAGCAACGTCGAATTTTTTTTCGTAAATTTGTCAAAACCAAAATATTTCTGTTAAAGTGGCACAGCGAAGGCCAGATTCAGCGGTTATACGTAACCACTTTATGACACGTGTATTGCAAAACGTTAGGTGCGATCGCCGATAGCATCGTTATCTTTAATTGGCAATAAACTGTTAATCCCCTATAGCTGAGTGGCCCATGATGACGGGTGGTCAGTGCTTGCTCTAATTGATTGGTTATAGGCGGGTGGTCAATAGTGGTTCTAATTGATTGGTAACGATTAAAGCGGCTAGATCTTAAACTGTTTGTGTGATATTTTAATGAGACTAAAAACTGTGAAAATTGTTATTACTCGAGAAAAATGAAGAAAAACGTAAGAAATAATGTTTCGTTCACTCTTTTGAGTGTCTTCAATATGTCTGTAGAATATCAAGAATATCATCCACCAGTGGTCGCGATCAACATGTGTGTTAAAAATTTGAACCCGTAAGATTTTACCCCCAAACTACGAACCACGATCGGAATCTACACCTGTAAATATATTGATCTATGTAATTATGTCATTTCCCCATGTTGTATGTTTATACCTGGGTGACAATAAAAGATTTGTTCTGTTCTGTTCTGTTCAGCTAACCAACCTCACGAGTTTAAGTTTCCGAAACACTCATTTGGGAAGAAATCGCCTGAACTACGTTTATTTAACCCACAGTGATTCAAGTCCCATTCGTGGCTTCATTATGATGAGGTAGATTATGCATGATAAAAAAAAACTATTTGCCTGCCTCTCTTCACTTAATTTGAAGATTAAAGAAGAAAAACCAGATTATTAATGTGAAAGATTCACAATACGATTGTATACTTAATTTATGAACAGTTATTTTTAAAGGAATTACATTTGCCATATGCAAGCAGTGTAAATCCGACTAGAGATATGTTGTTGTCGGCACTGTTTGTCACTTAAGCTGTAGCAGACAATGTACACGCAGATCAGGGAGGCTTACAGGAGTCCTCTGCACAGAGTCTGCACTGATTGTCACTTTGCAGTTTATGGCAAAACTAGCCGAAAAATTCTCAATTAGATCTATTTTTTATTTCTCCGTCTAAACATGTATTGTGCTTCTCTTTGGTATCGTCTTGAAAAGAAAAACGATTCCAAAGAAATGCCACAATACATGATTAGATGGAGAATTCAGGTAACGTTCTGACGTACGGCCATTTTTGTCGACGGCGTTTCGTAAGACGGACCCCTGGTTCCTAAATTATTGTATGTTGCCACTCGATCCTGTCGTCATAAATCAGGCCCAATACTGGAAGACAACCTGCCTAAAAAAATGTTATCTTAGATTAATAATTTGGGGTCATTTGGAGTCATTTTTTACATAGAATTATGTTCGCCTTATACCTGTTTGGAATGCTGGAAACACCCTCAGAATGCAGCAGAGATCATCTAGAAATAAAATTTTCCAGGGGGAGCATGCCCCCGGACCCCCCTAGTAAGAGTGCGTACACAAAATGTCCGCCGCCCCAATGTTCAAGGCCCCGCGACGCGCCTGGAAGCCTCCCAGCTTGCTTGCGGGGGTCGGTGGTTCTACCCAGTTGCCTGTTTGTGCCTAATAGAACAGTGTATCTATAAAAGGTTACTGGGGTCTTTATGTGGAGGTCGCGATGTTATTGAAATACTATTAAAGCGACGAAAACTCGTAACAAATTCAAATCCAAATTGGTGATATAATGTACTTAAAACGTATACTGCATGTAAGTGTCTATATACTGATTTTGCTTTTATCCTCTCATCGCAGCATTATTTATTTTCATTGCTATCATATTTTTGTCTAGATATAAGATTGTATTTGCTCAAGAAAAAAAAACCACACACATTTAGAATCAAGGTCAGACGCCGAATTACTCTGTGTCTGATCTGAGTCCAAATTTCAAAATTGTTTGCAAATGCAAAATTCTGTCAAGCCGCACATGACGGTGAAATAGTTACAGTGGAGAGACGTTAATCGTCCCCAATATTCGCAGTTACGCTCAAACTATTGTTTCCATCGCAAACAGTTGGAGCCAGACCAGACGCCGGGTAACCCGACGTCTGATCAGGCTTCAAATTGTTTGCCACTCAGCCTTAAAATATAAATCTTGAGATATTTCAAAAAGTTGTTATTTTCTACATTTTAAGTACTGCAACGCGTAAAAAAATGCGTATCGTTTAAACGGGATAGAAGAACGTCTTTTCCACTGTAAATTGTACCATTCGTTACACTCTTTACTTCAATTCAGCGTTTCATGACAGTTGTAATATTAAACTTAACGAACAAAGGCATTTGGTTATTGGCTAACAACTGTACATATTTTTAAATTTACTTTGTGAAAAAACCCTTCACTGTCAAAATACCGACTGCTTAAAGTTGTCGTCTGCTTTCGTTTTTCAAATTAGAGATTAGAATGTTTTACGTAAGAAACATCGCTATGAGTGGTAAACGGTTTGGGACCTGATCAGACGACGAGTAACTCGGCGTCTGATCAGAACCCAAACCCTTTGCAACCGTAGTGCACGTGTCCGGAGTAAAGCAGTGAAGGGGTAAATAGACATAAGTTTAACCCTTAGCCCGCCAAATAAATTGTCGTCTGCTACATTTCTCGTCTGCTTCAAGTTTCAAAGTGCTTCAAAGTTGCTAAAAATTGCTGAAAATGTTGTCCGAGTGTCAAACAGCTTGGATCCGGATGAGACGCCGAGTTACTCGGCGTCTCATCCGGATCCAAGCTGTTTGCATATGGAGCTATAGTCGTGCGTGGCAGGCTATGGGTTAAGTTTAAATTTCAACAACAGACGTATTTGGTTTACAAGCTTTTAACTCTTTCTATGCCAAGTTTTATCGTCTACTTTTAACCGTCTTACCGCCAAAATATCGTCTGCATTGATAGTGTCGTCTGCAATATTTCTTAAGTCAGCTTAAGGTCTGTTTTGAATAAATAAATGTCTATACGAGTGACAAACAGTTTGTATCCTGACCAGACACCGCGTATGCAGCGTCTGACCAGGGTCCAAACTGTTTGTAAAGTCACCTGGAAAGATTACGCGTTACCAAATGTCAATGTCAGTGAAAGAATTAACGCGTAATCTTTCCATACCCGCTCAGGGAAATGCACTGCGCATTGCATGTTAATTTGCACTCCTATATCCTAAACAAAATACAAATGTAGATATAACATAACGGCTTTCTGTGCCATTTTACCTTTCATCCTAGTACCGGTAGCCTGTTTCTAGTTTTAAAGACAGGTGACTACTTGAAGCATGTTGAAAGTAAAGCTGAACGCACAAAATTTATACGCATTCTTCTTTACTTTCAGCCTGATTTAAGCTAAAAATTATCTGCTGGGATAAAGAAAATATTTCTTTATGGCGTATTTTAGGGGAGGAAAATCAGCCTATGAAGGGTAAACCCGTCAATATATCTGTTAATTATCATTATTATAATTACATGTATACAGTGGAGAATCTGTTATTCTTTCCCAATAAACGCGTTTACGCTAAAACTATTATTTGCAGTGCAAACAGTTTGGAGCCAGATCAGACGCCGGGTAACCCGGCGTCTGATCAGGCTCCAAACTGTTTGCCACCAAGATAAACAAGAATTATCAGAATTGTCCAAAAGTTGTTCTTTTCTACGTTTTAGTGTTTTGCGTTTGCGTACGTTTGCGTTTAAACGGGAAAGAATAACATATTCTCCACTGTACCAGATAAATATAGTGTTCAAATGCGCTGAAGCATGAAATTAAATTAAATAAATGTATATACAAAGCGAGAAAAAACTACATGAACAATAAACATAATGCCTTATGAATTTACATGGAAACAAATTCCGAACAAGGGATATTCTTTCAATATAATTACAAAATTGTTATCATTAGTTTGTAAAATCAACTTTAAAATGAGTCAAATAATTAAAGATCAATGGCATGAATAAAAATAGTGATTTCATAGTCATTGCTGTCCATTGTTGTATATCAGACATAATCAACTCTATACAATGCCTTTTTGTTTGTAACGTGAATAATGCAAACAAATTGTAACATTGAGCCTTTCCCCGTGGTTTGTGTTCAGTATTGAAAAAAGATGGCCGCATGCTAAAAGCAGACTGAAACTACTTTCAGCCTAAAGTAAGTCTCAATCTGTAAGAATTTAGAAAATACGTATAATGCATATTCACGCCTGTAAAATGGAAATATTTTCTTCAGTGGAGGACTAAATTAAAGGTGTAAAATAACGTATATCTGGTGTAAAGGGTTAAAGAAGAATGGTGTTGGTACAGTGGAGAATCTGTTATTCTTTTTTCGCTTTGTATATATACATTTATTTAATTTAATTTCATGCTTCAGCGCATTTAAACACTATATTAATCTGGTACAGTGGAGAATATGTTATTCTTTCCCGTTTAAACGCAAACGTACGCAAACGCAAAACACTAAAACGTAGAAAAGAACAACTTTTGGACAATTCTGATAATTCTTGTTTATCTTGGTTTATCTTGGTGGAAAACAGTTTGGAGCCTGATCAGACGCCGGGTTACCCGGCGTCTGATCTGGCTCCAAACTGTTTGCACTGCAAATAATAGTTTTAGCGTAAACGCGTTTATTGGGAAAGAATAACAGATTCTCCACTGTACAAATAGAGAAAAAGGTCACACTGAGTTGACTTAAGTTGAGTCAATGACCCTAATACCGTGATGTACATGTAACCGGTGTATACCGAGAACATCAAATAGTGTTGGCATCACTTACTTGATCGAATTTAGACGTGTAGAAAATAGTTTTTAATATTTTCTTGTTAGAATGAAGTGAATGACACGCTACCTTTAATTACAGTATGCATATTTACACGGGGTTAAGAGGTTGTTTTTGACCAGGCCATCAGTAACTTGGTCAAAGAAGCATACACACTTTCTATTTCAGGGTTTATGTTTGAGATTTCATTATCTTCTCAACGTATCATTCTTCAACCTGTTTCCTATATACATGTACAGTGGAGAAGACTTTATTTTCCCCCATAAAATGTGTGTGTAACAAAACAATCATTGCCGTTGCAAACAGTTTGTAGCCAGATCAGACGCCGGGCACTCCGGTGGCTGATCTGGCTACACACTGTATGCCACTCAGATTAAAAAAGCTGTTTATTTTTTCAATACATTGCACTGTGTATGAAATTTTGTTTCGTTTCTGAAAGGATAAAACCTTCCCACACTGTACAGTGCTCCCTCTCCATAACAATATCCAATGGGAGACACAGATTGTGTGTGTCGTTCGAATGGGGTTGTTATAGGGAGGGAAATTTGCTTACATTTGAAAACAGATAGAATCCAGATCAGACGCCAAGTAACACGGCGTCTGTTCTGGATTAAAGCCGTTTGTTATTCGTTATTATGTTTTTTTCTGTCAAATATGTGACTTTGAGAAAAACAGCAGACGAGAATTTAAAGCAGGCGATATTGCAGCCAAGAAATAGAATTACAGTAAAACCTCGCTATTACGACCACTAAATTATGTTAATTATTAGGGTGTTTACGATAGGTGACCGCTTAAAGCAAGGTGACAGTGAAACAGAAAGCTCCTATAGGAGCTTTCTGTTTCACTGTAACCTTGCTTTAAGCTGTCACCTGTCTATTATACACTCAATTAGCCTTCGTTTTAGTGGTCGTAATAGCGAGGTTTTACTGTACTGTCTTGTTTATGAAACAGCGGCAATTGTCGTTGTAAGGAGGAAATCGTTGTCCAGGGGGTCGTTTCAGGAGGGAGCACTATATATCGAAGGCATTGTAAAACTCAAAGTACATTTTTTGTACATGAAATTAATTTTAATGTTGGTTACCCAGATATTTAGAGCCGTATTATAGTTCTTTATTTGGGTATCGCCATGACTTCAACCTTGCGTTTAAAAAGTTGCCTCTCTTGTCAATATGGAACACCAGACTGACCTTATGACAGTATAAAGTGTTCACTGGACCTTAAGATCTACTTTTGTTACCTTTTAACAGGACCTGCGTTTGTGTCATGCAATTAATTCGTCGCCTGCTAGATCTCTTAATGTAATCTCTTTCACATTTGTCGTCTGCAAATTCTTTTAATATTTTGATTTACATGCCATTTTAACCCGGCGTTTGATTATGTTCCAAACTGTTTGTCATTTAGAAAAAAAAAAGAAATCTCAAACACTGTTAAAAACTGATAACTAACATTTTCTACATGTTATTGCATTGATTTAAAGTTTTAGCGTTCATTTAAACGGGACAGAAATGTCGTTTCCACTATATGTACAATTATGTTCTGTTCTGTAATAGAGTGCACACTTAAAGTGGCGAAGATGTAATGCTTTCCCAATAAACGCGTTAACGCTAAAACTATCATTTCCAATGCAAACAGTTTGCCATTCAGATTAAAATAAATAGCCAGAATTGTAAATAAGTTGCCATTTTCTACATTTCATTGTAATACGTTTGCGTTTTGTTTGCGTGTAAACAGGAAAGAGTAACGTCTTCTACGCTGTATGTAAGTGTTGGGCGAAACAGGCGGTGTCATTTGAATTGGGCAAGCATTTGCTTTTAGCAAGTGCGACTTTACCATAAAAAACGATTGAAAATTATTGACCGTATCATGCTTTTTACAAAGAATGACGCACTCGTACATTAAACAATTTGTTAAACCCGTTAACATTCAGACGGTACCCGTATTTGGCAAACTTTACTGCAGTGCAGGGCCCCGTTTCATAAAACATCTTACGACAAATGTTGTCGTAAGTCAGATTATAAAACTCTCAATTATTATTTATTTCTCCATCTAATCCTGTCTTGTGATATCTTTTTGGAATCGTCTTGAAAAGACGATTCCAAAAAGATGTCACAAGACAGGATTAAATAGAGCAATCACAAATTAAATGTATTTTAAAGTTTTGACTTACGACAACATTTGTCGTAAGAAGTTTTATGAAACGGGCCCCTGGAGAATATTATGTTTTTTAAAATGGCAAATGTTCATTATATATTCATTTACTCGATCGTGAAACGTTTCAACATAATACTGTTTCTTAATTGATTATTGCATTATTTCTCTCAATCTATATTTGTTTGTTAATCTGTATATCTGTCTGTATGTCTCCCTCTCTCTCCCCCTTTCTTTCTCTCTCTGTATGTCTCTGTGTGTCTCATTCTATATACATGTATCTGCCTATCCCTCTCTATTTAACACTCTCTCACTCTGTTTGTCTATGTGTGTCTCATTCTATATATCTGACTGTCCCCTCTCCTTTTCACACTCTCTCACTCTGTTTGTCTGTCTATGTCTGGTGTCTTTCATTTTATCTACATGTATCTGTCTGTCCCTCTCTCTTTATATCTATAGCTTACTTTGTCTGTCTGTGTGTGTCTCTCACTCTATCTGTCTATGTGTTCCATCTCTCTGTGTCATTATATCTCTCTTGCTCACGTTGTTGTCTCAAGGGGTGTTGTTTTCAAGTATGAAGTAAATCAATTCAGTAATAAGGAAGTTATGAGCAATCAGTCAAATTTGATTATGAAGGTCAAGGTAAATGAGGGGCCAAGGTCAAATAAGTATATGTCAGCTGAAAGGTCTTGTCATAAGGGATGCTGTGTCCGAATATGAAGTTAATCAATTGACTAATAAAGAAGTTATTGCAAATGTTAAGAGCTTTTTGAAAAATAGATCTTTAAGGTCAATGTAATTGAGGAGTCAATGTAAAGAAAACGTTACATACCAGCTAAAATGTTTTGTCACAAGGGGTGATGTGTCCAAGTATGAACTAAATCCATTGACTAATAAAGAAGTTATGGCCAATGTTACATTTTTGGGAAAATTAGATCCTTAAGGCCACGGTCATTGAGGGGTGAAGGTCAACAAATTATACACAAGCTGAAAGGTGTTGTCCCAAGGGGTTCTGTATCCAAGTATGAAATAAATCCATTCACAGTCCAGAAATAAGGATGTTATGAGTAATGTTAAAGTTTTCAGTCAAAATTGATTCTGAAGTTCAAGGTTATTGAGGGGTTAATGTCAAATAACAATGGGTCAGCTGAAAGGTCTTGTCGTAAGGTATGCTGTGTCAAGGTATGGAGTAAATCAATTTACTAAGAAGGAAGTTATGGCAAATGTTTAGAGATTTTTGAGAAAAAAAAATCCTCAAGGGAAAGGCCATTGGTGGGGCCAAAGCCAAATAGTTATATGTCAGCTGAAAGGATCTGTCACGAGGGATGCTGTGTCCATGTAGGAACTAAATCCATTGACTAATAAGGAAGTTATGGCCAATGTTAAGAGATTTTTGAAAACATAGATCTTTAAGGTCAATGTCATTGAGGGGTCAATGTAAAAAACACATTATATACCAGCTAAAACGTTTTGTCACAAGGGATGCTGTGTCCATGTATGAACTAAATCCATTGACTAATAAGGAAGTTATGGCCAATGTTAAGAGATTTTTAAAACATAGATCTTTAAGGTCAATGTCATTGAGGGGTCAATTTGACACCTATTTGACACTCATTATAATATCTTTTTAGTCATTTTGTCTAAAATTAAGATTTGAGAAATAAAAGCAGACGACACTTATTCAAAGTAGACATAACGTCACGTCATTGAAGGAGTTAATTGTTGATTAAGCCATGGTTTAAAAGTAGTTAAAATATGCAAGCAAAATTAAAAAAAAAGGTTGGCTTCTTAAACAAAGAAGTAAGGGAAGCCCTGCAGTTTTAAAGAGACTGAAAATCAAATAAAATACTCAAATAAAAGTATATGTGTGGCATTATTATGCATCTGGTATTGAAGTGTGGTCAGTCTAGAAACTAGAAACAGCCTAAAGAAAAGTCAAATAATCTTAGTTTTTTAGGTATTTTCCATCGCTTTAAAATATATATATGAGCGGTGCCATGGCAAAACCTGCCTTATTAAATTGCAATTAGTGTAGATCAAGACAAGCAACCGTGTCTAGACGCGATGGCTTGTCTTGATATACACTGTTTGACATCTACGTGTATCTAAAGCCGGCGGAACCCGGCGTCTTATCTGGCTCCAAACTGTTAGCAATAACGCGTTTATTTTTGATAAATGTCTTCTCCACTGTACATATTTTGAAGGAAACAAAAGATCTTGACCCAACATCTAAAACACTCGTGTTAGATTGCATACCTAGAGAAATTCCTTCTTTTCTACAGTTGACAGATATATGGACTACTGAGTAATTGATACCCATACTTGAAGCTAAGGGTTACTCTCAATATGAGCTGAATACTGTAGAGCTCGAGATAAGAGGGAGTAAACTTAGCAATTCAAACATGTCTCACTTGTTTCAGCACCAAATCCTTTGGCGTGACTACTTATTAGAATCGTCTCGAAGAGACGTGACACCATAGGATTTAATAAAGATATAAAAAGTTGAGTGTTTGAAAAAAAAACTTATCTGGAGCTCTGATAATGTGGAGATAGGACATTAGTCTTTTTCTGTGATGTTTTTTATATCAACAATCACATTTTAATAACCTTTCATAACGAAATTGTCATCATTTTCTCCTCTTGTGAAGTTTTTGTTTTAAAAATGAAATAGAAAAAGTCTAACTGCAATCTTGTTTTCAGTTTTTAAACTTTCCATTGCCTAATGATGAGCAGAATAGTTTTACATTTTTTGTTCAGAGTTTGGATCCTTATCAGAAGCCTTATAAACCGGCGTCTTGTTTGAATATAACATTCAAGTTACCATTTTGTGTAGTCCATCCTTTTTACAAGATCTACTAAGTTTTTGTTTTGCTTTTGCTTTTCATGTATTTTGTCAAATTATTGAGAAATAAAAACAGACGGTGCAGGTCCCATCCTGGTTGGATGACTCTTTTAAGAGCCCTCTGATCTGGGTCTTCATTGTTTGCATATGACAAGTGTACTCTTAACAGAAACACTATTTGCAGATGACGCATATATATGTGACTTAGGTTCAAGTGGTTAAGATACTGTTTTATTCTTGCAAATCGCTACTTAATATTGATTGTGTTATATTGTTGTTAATTTATATATGCTTTGTATGCAATGCCTTTTCGAGGGTATCAAAAACGTTTCTACTCATGGAAGATTGATTTTATCAAATGAGCTATTTGGTTAAATAAAGTTTTCATTGTTATTGTCATTGTTATTATTATTATCATTAATATTACTATGCTCATTACGATATTGCTTTAGGCAATTTACCTTATAATTTGAGAAATGAAAGCAGACGAAACTTGTTTTAAACTGACGATGTTACGGCGGTGAAGAGGTTAACACAATACATCTACATACAAATAGCATTTTGCGGTATCTAAATGGGATCCGAACTGTTTGCATATCTTAGTGTTATCGAGTTTGGTACTTCAACCCATTTTATGCGGGATACACTTTTAGGTGTACCTCTAGGCAAACAGTTTGATCTCAGATCAGGTCCCACATTGTGGGACCTGATCTGAGATCAAAGCTGTTTGCAGTTAGTTCAGCATTCTATCAGAAACTGCTAAAATCTTTTGCAAATATTTGAGTTATACCTGCTTCAGACGACATTTTAAAATGGCCGCCAAATATTACACAGCATACAATGGGTTAAGGGGTTAAACGAAACTAAAAGCAACACTCCCTAAAAACTTAGTTACCTTGCGTCTGATCTGATACCAAACTATTTTAACCCATTTGCACTCAGTGGATTACTCCATGCTTATATATATATATGTATTCAGTGGATTAGCCCATTTTTGGTGTAAGAGGTGTCTGGTCTACATTTTCATATTCATGTTTTACATTGAAATTCATATTAGCACAGTGTAGACTCTGATCAGAGTATACATTGTTTGCCTATGTCCCTTTTATAGGACGCCAGGCACAAATTGATTTAGAGAGAAATTTCGAACACTGATGTCAAATGCAAGTAGTTTGGAGACAGTTCGTCGTGTGGGTTCTATCTACCATATGTACATGTAGTTAGTTTTAAGAAAATCGACTTTAAAGTGTTTGACCCACAGAGCACCGTGCTTTTCATGTATTTTGACCACAGGCACTCGATGACAGGATCGATATAAATTTCCGTGTCCCTTCTCATATATAAATAATACAAGGTATCCCCCTCGCCATCTTTATAAGCAACGGAAGTTCTAGATATTATACCCTGACCCGGCTAGCTCGCGATTTTGTAAGGTCCTTTCGGGAACCAGCGTATTGTTACTCTCCGTTCATTCTCCGTTTGGTTCCCGAGATGTCCGTACAGAACCGCGCTAGCCGGGTCAATGATACAATAACAGCACTTCCGTTCTTTATAAAGATGGCGTAAGGGATACCTTGTATTATTTATATATGAGAAGGGACACGGGAATTTATATCGATCCTGTCATCGAGTGCCTGTGATTTTGACAACTCTATATATAGCATTGAACATAAATCATTGTAAGACTCAATGGCAAGTTAAAAATGGAGATAGACAATTGTAATACTAGCGATAACTTCGAATAGAAATCTTAGATAAACATATGGTTTGCACCAGGAGATAGCCATTGACACTAGCTTTCCAATTGCAATGGTATATAGAACTCTTTTTGTTTACAAAATGGACATAGAACGTTGTATGACTCACACGACGAGATCAGAGACCCAATTACTCGGCATCTGGTCAGGTTCCAAACTGTTAGATACAGACCGAAGAGAACCATTAACGTTTCTAACGTCACTGTCTCATTCTACACTTGACTGAATCATAATTACAAAACTATTAGTTTGAACAATTCGTGACTGACATGATATACTTTGTACAAATTGGGCTGTTGTCAACCTAATTCTAAACAATGCTCCTGACGTAATGTCGTCTGCGTCGAATTGTCGTCTGTAATCTTTATCAAAGTCAGATGTACGCATTCTTTAAATTCAAGAAACCAAAAGACGAGTGGCAAACAGTTAACGCGGTGTCTGGTCTGGATACAATCTGTTTGCATATACCAGTCATGTCGCTGTCTGCGGGTAATTTGTCAAACTACATGTATATTAATTGTAAATTACTAAATGGCACGCCATTCAATAAATTATTTGACATATGATCTTGGGTAGACCAGGTTACATGTAACTCTTTGTACTGTCGGGGTTTCGCCCGTTTCAAAATTTCGCCTGCTTGAATTTCTCAAAATTAGATTCTAAGTCGTCTGACTAAAGATGTCAATATTAGTTTCGAACAGATTGGGTCCTGATCAGACACCGAGTTGTTCGGCGTCTGATTAGGTTTAAAATAACGTACTAGTTCACTCGTGGCAATGACGTGAATGGTTTACAAACGTATGTCAATTACTTTTAATACGTAAAGAAAAGGGCTCTGTCAGAACCCCAAAGCTAGTAATGAGATACCCGAACACGATACATTTCAAGTTCAGTAAATCTTCTCTTATACAGCTCCCTTAACCCTTTCATGAACAAATTATTCGGGAAATGTTTACTCCTTCACCGCTTTATTGTCGTCTGCTTCATTATTGATGTCTGCAAGACACGTTTCAAAGTTACAGTGGAGAAACTGTTATTCTTTCCCGTTTATGCGTACGCATGTGTAAACGATGCGCAAACGATACGCAAACGAAACGATAAACGCGTTTGAGCGTTTATTAGTGGATTTTGCGTTTAGAAGTGGATTTTTCCGTTTGTAAACGCGTTTCAATCGGCATACCTTTGTTACTATCGAGACCGATCAATTATACGAATAAAAAAAAATCCGAAAGGTATTTAAATAATTATACTGGGTTTATAGTACCCTTCTTATGGCTACATGTATGCCTAGATAAAACTGTGAGTGTATATGTTACAGTCAATCTGTGTAATCAGTCATTACGCGTAATGACTAGTCAATCTGTGAAATGACTTTTTCACATAGTCCTTTAATGATTTTATTTATGATGATAGACAATGATATTTTTTAAAAGTTCAAAGATTTCCTGCACAAAACACCTCATTTATTTCACACATTATTTCAGTCCATTTGTGAAATGATGTTTAAGACCTTGAACGCTGTAAATAGGAAAGAATTGAACAATTATCATGTAAAGCTACAGGCTCTATTTTGTTTTATTTTTATTTTCAAAAATAATGTTGACAAATTGAGTGGTTTTGTAGTGAGATTGTGGTATTTACATTAACTTTTTGACGTTTGAAAATATCATTATATAATTATCATAAATTGGAACATTAAAGAACTATGTGAAAAAGTCATTTCACAGATTGACTAGTCATTACGCGTAATGACTGATTACACAGATTGACTGTAACATATACAGTATGACAGGGTGTATGTATATCTAATTGGTGATTGCCAGAGGCCTTGACCGGATAAGCCTGCTTTCGAAGTCAGGCTTTACTATCTCCCATATATGGCCATGCTGATGCAGTCACCAATAATAATTGACATTCTAGTCATGGTTAGTAACTCGGCGTCTGATCTGGATGGAATCATTGATGTAGACCAGGACCTGAGTAACTCGTCGTATGATATGGATCCAAACATTGGTTCAGATCAAATGATTAGTAACTCGGCGTCTGATCTGGCTCCAATAAATGATACTGTTTGAAAATCTCCCCGTCTGAAAATTGCATCACTTATGCAGTTTGTCAATATCAAATAAATACTGTTCTTCATCTACGCAAATGCATTTTCTCAATATCGCTCAATTTTTATGTGACCTTTGAAAACATTTTCTATGTACATGTAGATGAGACGCCGATAAGTTCGCCATCTAATCAAGATCTAAACTGATGTACGTTATAGAACGAATTAATATTTTGATTAAAAAAACAGACAGTTTGGTTCTCCATCATCATGCTGAGTGACTCGGCGTTCCAAGGAGATCTTAACTGTTAAAATTTATTAGATTATTTAAAATCATATTGATTTCTATGCAAACGGTTTGAATGTACGCCTGACCGTTTCAATTTTCAGTTACTTTGGGGGAGTTAGGGGTAAAATTAGTAAAATGTTAAATCGGCAATACATCAGGATCCAAACTGACAGCTTTGATCAAGTCAAATTAGATCTACCTTATATGATAGATTACACTAGTGTGGCCATTTCTTGTGAAATTAACCTGACCATAAAAATGACAATTTTGGTGGCGGACTAATTGTAAAATTGCCCCCAAAGACTCGCACCCCTAATTAGGATTACTTACTTTGATAAGCCGAAGTTTTATTACCCCATATCCAGTCATGGAGAAAGGACAAAGGATTTATCGTGTCGTTCAATCAGCGGCGCTCGCTGGCGGCTAGAAAACAACGTTTTTCCGAAAGTTTGGTGTTAATAAAAATGCTTTTAATGTTATCTTTTCGTTATAAATTTTAATACAGATGTTTTATTAGACCATGATCTCACGACTAGTACAAAATTTGAGGCGATAGCTTATAATTTGTTTGTTAAGTGAGTTTGTGAAAATGAGAGAGAAAACGTACAGTACTGTATTTTCCGTTTTTCCTACGAAAGTTTGGTGTTAATAGAAATGCTTTTAATGCTATCTTTTCGTTATAAATTTTAATACAGATGTTTTATTAAACCATGATCTCACGACTAATACAAAATTTGAGGCGATAGCTTATAAATTGTTAGTTAAGGGAGGTTTTGAAAATGAGAGAAAAACGTATTTTTTCGTTTACCTACGAAGTTTGGTGTTAATAGAAATGCTTTTAATGTCATCTTATCGTTATAAATTTTAATACAGATGTTTTATTAGACCATTATCTTACGCGTAGTACAAAATTTGAGGCGATAGCTTATAAATTGATAGTTTAGTGAGGTTTTGAAAACGAGAGAAAAACGTATTTTTTCGTTTACCTACGAAGTTTGTGTGTGTCTATATTTCTCTGCCACTGTCTGTATTTATGTCTCTGTTTCTCTTTGTGACTGTCTCTCTGTCTGTCTGTTTTTCTCTTATCTCTGTCTCTCAGTCTCTCGCTTCTTCTTTTCTGTCTCCATCTTTCTGTATGAATGTCTGTCTGCCTGTCTGTCTCTCTCTGATGATCCTCATGCGGAGAAAAGGTAAAATGTGTCCTAAAGAGCTTAATTCGAAAAAGGGGTAAACTATATTTCAAGCGACATACTCTATGAATCCGACATTTTTGCAGCCTGGTCTGGATTACAACTGTTTGCAATTGCAATAGTCATCATGTTACTGGTATTCAGTAATGAGAGGGTTAATCCAGTCATCAACCAAACCAGGTGCATTGATGTTGGTTTTTTTGTTGTTTTTTTTTTTTCCAATTCAATTCTATTATCTTTATTTTTTGTGATTTGTATAATATATAAACATCATGCGGTTACAGAAGTCAAAAACACAAGTTCAAGTTACACGCACGGGTAGCATTGATCTTTTTTTTTTATTAAAGTGGCAACCCCCTGCATGTGTCCAGTTCCCTAACATGCACTTCATAGATAATCGGCATTTCAAGAAGCATGGACTTCTATATTCATGCTGGGAGAGTTTTATGACGCTTATAAATGCCCTGCTATCTGTGTACGGTTACGTAATGTGTCACATTCCTTTGTGATGTGTAATATGGCAGACATGTAGTTTACAGATGAATAAACCTAGCGATCAGCAGGCAAAGAGTTTAGCAGTTACTAAAATAGATTGCTTTAGGCATTGGCTGCTTTATAATTTACTCCGTTATATAAGACATAAGTAAAGCAGAAAGAAACGGAGATCTCATGTTATCATGTTTGCAATTAATTTCTGAAGATAATGCAAACTGTTACCTCTTTCATAGAAATGGGACGGAAAATATGTATATTTTAGTCTGGATGTAAAACTAACCCTAAATTCATTTTTTGAAGTAATATGTTAATAATTCTAATTTTCCTTTCAATAATAATAATGATCACATACGACATAATAATACAGTTACAACTTTGGCCGTTTTGGATTTTGGCCGTTTGACGCGCACTCCTTTCAAATGTCTCTTTACATACAAAATGGATTTTTTTTTTGCCTCCAAGGAAATATTTCCTCCATGTAGAACATTGTAACAATGCATGAACACATTTTTAGAAGTTTAGAAGTTTGCTTAAGTTTTTATACGGAAGGAATTATTTTCTTACGCGAGTTGGTCTAGTCATTTCATTAGCCAGCAACCTTTGTAGGTCATCATTACTTTTTTTGCTTCAAGAAAAACCCTGGTATTTTTACAACCGAAAGATAAGTGTCACGGCTTTATATCAAGACCTTTTTTAAAATATATATATATACATGTATATCGGACGAAAATTATGGATTAAATTCAAGTTTTTTAAACGGGACGTAGTATATATTTCGCGATCGCCTGCTCTCGTTTATCGACTATATCATTTGGCCATCGCTCTTTAACTCGCCATACAATTTGTCGATTTCGAAAATAAACACTTGCATTTTTACAACTGAAAGAAAAGTATCTAAGCTTTCCTTTAAGACCATTTCTTTGACAATCGGTCGAAAATTGAGGGTTTTATGAAAGGTTTTGTAACGGGGCGTGATATATTTATGTGCGAGTGCTTGCTCCCTTTTATCGGCAAATTCATTTGGAAACCACTCTTTAACTCGCCATAAAACTGATCAATTTTAAAAATAAAATCTGTTATTTTTACAAGTGAAAGATAAATATCTTAGCCTTCATTTAAGACCATTATAATGAAAATCGGGTGAAAATTAAGGATTTTATGTAACTTAAACTAACAGTAGGTAACCATTCAACACGATAAAAAACGCGATAGCCCGCTATCGGCGTACCGGTGCAGTTGAATTATCGATCGATTAAGCGTTATCGCACATACAGGTAACGGACGACACCATTTTCGGGAAAATGCAGATTTGAGTATAAGTTACTTCTCCATTTGTCCTTTCTCCATGATCCAGTTGATGACGCAACGAACTGTCAGTTAGTCACACCACAGAATTATACAAGAATTCCGTGGCTACACGATGAGCAATTATTATATTGCTGTTTGACCATGTACAGTTATACTTTACAGATAGATTGATATAATCTTTATTTACATCTCGTCAATATATGATTTAATGATTCTTTTGGATAGCCAAATACTATAAACATAGGCTTCAAACATCACAAAATAAGGTTATTAGGTTTGTTCTTGGATTAGATAGTAGATCGCACATTGGCAAAGAACAGTTTACTTGTCTGAATTGGTTGCCTGTGACCAAAAGGGTTGAACAGATGATGCTATGTCATGTTCATAAAATTAGATACGGTTCTGCCCCTAATTACTTTAGTGATAATTTTAAACTTTTGAATACTGTTCATAACCGTAACACAAGATCAAGTAAAATTACTAGTCTAAGTGGAGATTTTTCTAACATGTCTTTTTCAGATACTGGGCGGTTTGCCAAGCCCAAGGTACGTGGTTTTGGTGAAAAATCATTTGCTTGTCACGGTATTGAGTCTTGGAATAGCCTCCCACAATATTTAAGAGACATCACTGACACTATGAGGTATAAACAGTCCACCAAGAAACACCTTTTAACTATAATATAAAGTTTTCGAGGTGCTGTATTTTCAGTATTATAAGTATGATTCTTCTTGATGGTTGTGTTTCAGTGACCTTCATTCATTGAGACAGGACCATTGGGAAAATCATTTAACTGTATAATCTTATCTACTCAAACTTAAATGACTTTGTGTATGTTTCTTAATATATATTTACAGATTAATATATCAAATTTTTATGAAACCAGCTCTATTTTTATATCAAAATGTCATATCTTGTATGTGACAGATTGATTTTTTTTTTTCGGCGGAGCTGGTCTGATTTCTCATTGAGCCTCAAACCTTATATGGCCCAACCAATCGTGAATGACCAGAAATGAAAGCTTAAGGACACGTGCTTAAAATCGAATAGTCTGATTGGGTAGCGGTTAGACTTGACTACTGACTTTTACAAATTTGTAAAAATAAGAGACACAGACTGTTATAGGCTGATTTGCTATGTAGCGGTACCAGTAGTAAACACGACTTTCCGCTACTGCTAGTGAATTATAACCGAGAAATTTTACGTGTCCCGACCGTTAGGTAGTGATTTGAATGACAAAGTGTTTCTATTTTAAGATATGACATATTGTCTCAAGTTCGGCAATGATTTGATGCGTTCTGCAAATCAGAACGAAATCGTTCATAACAGAATTAATCATAATTTTCATCTAGTACCAAGTATATGAAAAAGAAAGAATAGCAGTAACAATTCAGTGAGATTACGAGAAAACTGGCGTTTGACGGTCGAAAAGATTTCGAGCATGATGGGTATTTTTTGTGTTAACACCGTTTTCCTCCAGCGCATGCGCAACTCTGTGACCTCAAATGTAAACAAACCGTGATTTTTTTAACGCGATCGCAATCTCTTGGTTAAATGCGAAAACCCAACAACACGTATCTAGATACCTAAAACGTACATTGCTACACTTTGTAGATATTTTTATAATAAATCAGAACATAGAACTATAACTCTACAAGACAAATTCCATACACGAATTCTTGAAGTATTTACCCACAGAAATTATACACATTTTGTATAATTCCGTGATTTACCGGTGGCAACATGAATTTCTCATTTGAGGGGTCGTTTCAAACAATTCATATTCGGCATATTTCGGGGGTGCTTTCCAAAAATCTCAAATCAAAATCAGGTAAACAATCAAACCATATTTAAAGTATAAACAACTAACAAAAGAGCACACACATACGAATTTTAGTAATTTATGGTATCTACAAATTACAAAATAAAAATGTTACACGTAGATCTAGACATGGAAGTATAATTCCGTGATCTAGATCTGTCTTTAAAAATTCTCATCACTTTCAGTCACATCCTAGGAAGAAGTAAGTGCAATTCAATTGGCTTATAAAGATGGAAGTGAAAATTTGACACCCCCCACGTGAACCAAGCAGTAGATCCATGTGCAAACTGTACCATCTGTCAAGAATTTTCAAGTAAATCTCTCTACAACCACCTCTGAAAAAGTACTTATTGATGGAATAAAAACAGCTGACAACTTGCAGCAAAATGTAGCCCGATCAAAAGCATAAACGTGTGTAAATGCTCTCTGCTGTACTTTCACCTTCAGTCTTTGAGAGACCAACTGCCTTTACAAACTAATGATTAACCTCAGATCCAGTAGTTTAATGATTGCAAAAACTCATTCTTGGCGACTCTCAAGACCTTCAGTCTTTGATTATATGTATGTGGTCGTAGATTACTGCGCGTGTCTTATTAGATAAATATTAAGCTTAATATCCTGATTTACCATCCTATTTATTGCAACTTGGATAAAATCAAGTCCATGTACATCATTACCTTCACCACCCATTCCGCCGAATATCTTTTTTAAAGATATTTCTTGTTATTTATTCAATTCTTTTTTAAAATATTTGGTAATGTTCTGTTTCTTGTAGGACCTTTTAAAGTATCTCAACACGGCATATATGTGCAATAGCATCCGTTTATGGTCATCTAATTAATTGAGTGTAATGCATATAATTATTCTTATGTAAGTAACAACTAGTTTGTGATACGAAATCTACATATGTCTTTCAAGTATAATTCATAATTTAACCAATGCAATAATGTGATATTATCATAAACTATGTGATATTGAAAACTTGCTAAATATTTTCATATCATTAAATTATTATTTTGTTTATGTAATCAATGCATGACTTTCATGGATCTGCCACTAGTATCCGGGACCACAATGGAAATAAGGAAAAAAAACATTTTTCCTTTTTTGTGCAATCCTTGGTATTGGTGAGCATATCATGTGCATTTTCATGTATATACATTATTTGTTATAGTTTTCATTATATGTGTATGCATTTGTATTGCCATGTTATGCCACTATTGCCAAAATGAAATCAATCAATCAATATGTTGACTCGGCACTGGAATAACGTCTGAACTTATCAGGTATGCGTTTAGATGATTTTATTATATTTTTAGTATATTCTTGTTATAACCCATGATTATATAAACTATGTAAATCATGTGCGGGCCATTCCAAAAGAATGGACCTAACAGGGTATACACAGTTTCAATTCCATGTATAGAATTTAGTACAAATGTGTGAGTGTAACAACATATATTTGTAAGAAATCAGAATGTGCACAATTTGATCATAGTAACTCGGCATCTGATCTGGATCAAAACATTGATGCGAATCAGATGCTCAGTAATTTAACAACTGATCTGAATCCAAGCAATTAACAAATCTTTCGGTTGGAACAAAAAGCACCACCATATTTTTAAACGAAACACATATCGTCGAATTTAACGATCTATTGCGATATATCGCTTTACAAAACAAAATCCGCTCAACTTATAACTAGATATAAGACTTTTTTAAAGTACAGATTGAGAATGAGAAAGTACCATTATTTCGTTGTTTAAGCATCAAACAATGACCTGCGCAACGATAAATTGACTATTCTGTATTGACTTATAAGTGCGTTTTAAAAACGCCACTTACAAACGCACTTATAATTGAATAGATAAATGCGTTTACTAAACGCGTTTTAAACGCTCTTAGTGGAAAAGAATAACAGTGTCTCCACTGTAGATTTAACGGCATACACCAGCAATTCGTGAGACACCTAGTGGCTTTTAACGAAGTACGATAAATCAAGCATCGTTACTCAACGACATCGTACATATCGGTTACCTCCCGTAGATACTTTCGGTTTCAAACAATCTCCATTAATTGCATAATAAAGACGTTAAATGCATGAAAGTGTACTTGATAAATGAAAGTACGTGAATCTTGGTACATGTAAATACTTTATCTAACCGAAAACTTCAATCAAATTGAATATGAGCGTGAACTCGAGATCACATAGAAAAAGCCGTCGGCTTATTTAGGCCATTGGTATATGTATGAAAGTGCCTATACATGTAGTTTCAAAAGAAGCATTATAACTTATGCTTTTTTACTATTGTCTTATTATTCACACCTATAGCTTTTATTTTGAGAAGTTTCATCAATTTATTTCGGGCAGATTTTGATTGAGTGAGTGTTTTCATTGAATTGGAGCCGAAAACAATTAAGAAAAATGCATATATATCAGGCAACTAACCATACTCTTTGCATCATACTTTCAGTGAGCATCACTTTTTAACTGTTTTAATGTTTGTTTGTGCCAATTATTACTTTACATCATTTTAGAAAGGCAAAATAACGCATGCCGACTCTATGCCGAGAATGGCTACATCATACATTTCAAATACCCATAGACAAAAAACCCATTATAACCTATGTTTTTCTTTTTGCCATTGTACTTAGATATGTTTGAAGAACCTATGCTGAAATTTTCATAGAGATCCATCGGAGATTTCATTTGGTCTCGTATGTCCTTAAAGGTTGTATAACAATAAATATCGATACGAGTGTCAAACACTTCGGGTTCTGATCAGCCGCCGCGTTACACGGCGTCTGATTAGGACCCAAACTGTTTGTTAACGCGATTAACGGCGTCATTGAGAGTGAAAGGGTTAAATAAGTCTCGGTGTCGAGCTCAACCATTGATGAGCTTTTTGTATACAAAAGTAGATACATGTAGCATAATTCATGTAATCAAACTTTGCAGACCCTGATAGGACATGTCCCCAAAATTGTTTGCGGCGTCCCATCAGGATCGGCAAAGTTTGTTATTTCATAGTAAATGGTGTTTCTGTATATGGACAAATGCAGCAGTGCCTTTATCGCCCTTGTATACATGTAGCTATAATGAAATATATCAGCAAGCACAGAGGAAGAGATTATTACATGTACAATAGGCTTGAGAATACCTGACTCATTGTATTGCAAACAGTGTAGATGCGGCGGCTGGTCTTGATCTACACTGTTTGACACCCACATGCATCTAGATCATTTTATTATGTAACTGTATTTTATATGGTTTTTGTGGCAGTGTAGACCAAACTCAGATACAGAGCCTATAGGATGACAACGTTAATTGGTTTGTTCAATGTTGCAATGTAATAATGCAGGTTGTTCAGACGGTTTTGTAATGGCATGGCTCAAATATTATCAGCAAGTACATAGGAAGAGAGTATTGCAATGTGCAAATCATAAATGGGTTAAAGGAAAGTAACTGCTTATTTCAGGACGTATGAGCTCTTAGCGTACACTTGAATTGACACGAAAACAACTACGTTGTAAATGTACAAGGAAATATGAATGTCAAAGTCGACGGTATTTAAGACAACTAGAAACATTATTAAGGATGAAAGTATTAAAATACCTTTGTAACCATTCAGCATTTATATATTTGATGTAAGTAGTCGTTTTGGAAGTCGGCGATGTGTTCCAATTGTTTCGAATGCTAAAGTTTGCAGATTGACACAACATCAAAATAGTAATGTTTCAAAAACAAAACAAACCAGACTAGACTGCGAGGAGCGCTTTATCTAATACAATAGCAGTTATTGGTATTCATTTAAAGTATTCAATTCAACATTTACATTTATTCAAGCATGGCAAATCTCAGAGCACGCCCACTCTATGTAATGTATAAATACATTTATGTGCATGTATAAACCCCTATTATTTATGCTTTTCGATGGATTACCACGATATAGCAGTGGATGATCACTTGGTAATCCACTGCAGTGGATTATCACCAATCGCTTTTATTATGAATTTTCCCCGTAGGGCTCCCCAAGAATCGTAGTCAATCGTGTCTTATCGTTAAATTCCGGCAGTCCGATTTGTCGCGAACTACTCACCGGAAGAGCACGAATCCAAACTCGGGAGCAACGAAGTCATTCGGATGACGTCATTATACCGCCAACTGTCACGCGCATGTGTTCGACATAAAACGTGGGGCTCAACACGGGATAAATAATGTACGTTCGCGTTCAATTTTTAAACAATTTCGTTTAAAAAGTGGCTTTAAAGCATAAATAAATAGAATAACTGTGTTTTTTCAGTGTAAGATCGAATTTAATCCATTTCGTGAACATCAGACTGTTATATTTTCACTCGTGGATTCGCCACTCGTGAAAATATAACGTCTGATGTTCACTCAATGGATTAAATTTCGATCTTACACTGAAAAAAACAGTTATCCTCTATTTAATCGTTTGCCTACCGATCGCAATGCACTGGTTTTTTTAATAAACAGTTTGTATCCAACTCATAAACAGCATAAGGCGTCTGATCTGGATTCAAACTGTTTGGCACTGGTTCTTTAATTTAAAAAACAAATCTAAATCTAAATTCAACATATTTTACAGACGACAATTTTCAAAGCAGACAATATTACGGCAGATAAGAGTTAACTCGTGCTACACTTGCAAACAGTTTGTATCCAGATCAGACACAGAGGAAGTGATCAGGATATATCAACAGTTGGTACTTCATGTGAGAAAAGGCATACGTTTTCGCAAACATCAAGTTTAAAGCATACTGCCTGGTGTTTGTTTACAGAATAACGGGTTTAACCCATTACATGTACCCCATAGCCTGTTTCTAGTTTTAAAGAAAGATGATCCCTTAAAGCAGGTTGAAAGTAAAGAAGAATGCGCCTTAAGACGCATTCTGCTTTTCTTTCAGTCTGCTTTAAGCTATTGTTTGTTAGGATATAGAAATCTTTCTTTTGATACAATGTCATATTCATGAATGTTTAAAGGGAACTATTTTCTTCAGTGAAGGAACACATCATAGGCGTAAAAAGGTGCATTTATTGGAGGAACGGGTTAAACGTACTTCTGTCATTGTTCAGACACTCCTTGAAAAGTCCTGTCTGATCTGTGTATACAGAGGAGAAGACGTTTAGACTCCTCAATAAACGCGTTTGTGATACAACAGTAATGTCCATCGAGCAACTCGGCGTCTGATCAGCTTCCACATGTACCATGTGTGCTTCTCAGATTGTAATAAACAGTCGACATTCAAACTAGAGATGTGGTGGTACGACATTATTCAATAAATAGTCAACACTATTTTAACCCATTATCCCATATGTTTAAAATTTGAAGACATGTGGCCACTTAAAGCAGGTTGCTAGTAAAGCAGAATGCGCCTAAGGCGCGTTTTGCTTTATTTTTAGCCCGCTTTAAGCTACCATCTACTCGAATAAGAAAATAGTTCTTAGGTTGCATATTCATGACTTTATACATTGTAATTGTTTACTTCAGTGGGGTAATAAATTAAAGGCGTAAAATGTGTATTTATAGGGTAATGGGTTAAACTAGTGATGTGGTTGTAAGACATAATTATGATGTCACCTAGTTGCATGCAGACAACTTAGCTTAACTAGCAGTATACTTAATAATTCTTTGTAGAATAAAAACATAAAATCCTGTTTTGTTTATTATGCCCATCTGCGGTGTGACTTTACAGTAAAATCTCTCTATTACGACCACGGGATTATGTTTAATAGTGGGTGTTTAAGGAAGGTGATTGCTTAAATCAAGGTGACAGGGAAACAAAAAGCTCCTTAGGATGAAATGTTCAGTATCCCTCATCCATCCTGCATGATCCGAATAGTCGTCGCGGGGTAGCAAAATGCACCATTCCCTTCTATATGTTTCATTTCACGTGTGTTTAATTTAATTTGAATGAGAAATAATGTCTTTCCCATTGTGGCAGCTGTTTACAATGTCCCGAAGTCTATTCTCGTAACTCATTGAGAAAAGAACGCATTGAGCGCCCATTCAAACTATGACTTTGAGCCACGCCCCTCCCCGCCTCTTCATCGCAACCCGGCAGTAATTTCTCAATTCCCATAATGAAAATGTTATTATCAAAAGCTGTGGGGAAAATGTATGAATCAGCAAGTACAGTAAAACCTATCAATTACGACCATCATATTATATTTAATATAGGGGTTTACGCCAGGTGACAGCTTAAAGCAAGGTGACAGTTTACTGTCACCTTGTTTTAAGAGGTCACCTGTCTTTTATCAATCGTTTTAGTAGTGGTAATAGAGAGGAATTACTGTAATAATCGTGCACTGTCTAATTATGGTCTTGAGACCTGATTAAAACAGTCAGTTAACATTTTAACCCTTCACATCATAAAATCGCCCTTTAGCAAGTATAATCTGTTCCTCCACTGGAGAAAATTAATTTATACTATCAAGTATATGTATTATTTATATTGTATGTATCCTAGCATTTTGGTAGCGCATTCTGTTTTACTTACATGCTTTAAATGGCAGCATTTCTTCAAAATGGGTATATGTATATGAAAAGAACTTTCTGCTGTGAGAGATTTGAACTTTGCCTTTTCGACTTTCCAATAATCAATAATCAAACATATAACTAATGTTATCTGTGCGAAAATGGGATGATGACCACACATTGTACATTTATCATCGGGTGTGTGTGTGGTGGGTTTTCGAAGTGTACACACATTTGTTTGGGAAGAAAATAATACCCTTATCTTATACTGAAAAAACCAATTTATTTCTTTCACCACAACTTATTATCGTCACCTTAAATCTTACCTATTATTTCAAAGTAATATTAAGAACAGCATTACTTACAAATATGAGAACTTTGAACAGATTGGGTCCTGATCAGACGCCGCGTAACGCAGAGTCTGATCTAGATCCAGACTGTTTCAGCTTTGCAAAGTCGAGAATGACGATGAAATGATAGTATGAATTAAAATACTGGCATATCGTGTAATCTTATTGCTATAGTTAAAGACCATTTAAACAATTATCATGATAAGTGCCCATGTGTATTATTTTCAAAATAGTTTGGAGCCAGACCAGGTGTGTGATCAATAAAGACTTTTCTGCGATCAAACCGGCTTAAAGAAACAGCGGAGAAGACATTGATCTTCCCCGTTGAAACGAAACAAAACGCTATACAGTGAATGTAGAAAATGACGACTGAGCTTTTTAAAATGTTGACTGCATGTAGTTTATTTTCATCTGAATGGCAAACAGTTTGAAGCCTGATCAGACACCGGGGATAATCCGGTGTCTGATAAGGCTTCAACCCGTTTGCAATGGACAAAAGGTTTTTTTTAACATAAACGCATGTATTGGGAAATATTAACATCTTCTATACTCTAATTCGCAGACGAAAGGTTTGAAGAAGACAATTGGGACAAGCACGGAGAAAGCAGAAAGCCTTCCAAGAAATGTTTATTTAAGATATGAACTGATTTTTTTCGGCGTTTTTTAAAAGCAAAATTATTGGCACATTCCATGATTCATGGTTAATATTTTCTGTCGTTTAATGCGCTTACGAGCCGAAATATATCGGTGTTTTCGCGCAAAACTGTCTTCTAAATTTAATTGCACTTCTATTGTGTAGGTTTGTTTGTTGGTGTTTTTTTTATTTTTTTTATTTTTTTTTTTATTTTTAACAAACCGGTAATGATAAAATCTCTTACCCTGTAATTGAAGAACATAACTATAGTGGTGAAAACGCAATTTATTTCCCATTAAACCCGTAACGAAACGATGCGCAAATACAATATTACAATAACATCTAGAAAATAAAAGATAAAAAAAGTGAACTGTTCTTTTCATATTGATGGGCAAACACTTTGAAGCCAGATCAGACGCCGGGTAACCCGGCGTCTGATCTGGTTCCAAAATGTTTGTTGTGGACGTAATTGTTCTGGAACAAACTTGTTAAAATGGGAAACAGTAATGCTTTCTCAACTGTATATATGTATGATATACGAAAACTCGAAATCTCACCTCGTCTCCGTAAGTCCCCGAAGATCTTTTCTTCTTCCCCATGAGGAATCTGCGAAAAACAACAACTGCGGCGCAGCGACACTGACAGTATATGTTTGTTACCGACTTACTGAACGGACACAATGCTGTGACAGTTTGAAAATAATCTAGTCATCCGTGAACAAATTACAGATATAAATAGCTCACTGGGTACGTGTTTTTGTTAAGGCTACATGAAGTTACAATAAGACAAATGTTCTTTCACAACATACACGTTAACTTAGACCGAGTTGAATGGCTATTTGCACACCCTTCAGCGTCGTTTTTTGATCAGACGCCTTCTATTCGTCTTAATCAGACCCCAAATGATTGTCAGCTCGGATTAAGACTAGATTAATAAATTTGTCTTTATTTAACCAAAAAACACCATTTTCTGCATTTTTGGACTACATGTGTTTGCGTCTAGTTCGTACGGAAAAGAATAGTCATTTTCTACGGCATCGCGGAAGTTAAAGATATCGTGTTACAATGAATGCGTAGCTTCTGGATTGAAAATGGTAGATCTAACATGATTTAGTAAATTTATCGTGAGGTTTCCCCCCTTTCACCACCATATTGTCGTCTGCTTCAAAATAGATGTAAGGCAGTATAACTGACGTAATTTCGAAACAAGTGGCCAACAGTTTTGAACCTAATCAGACGCCGCTATACGCGGCGTCAAATCAGGATCAAAACTGTTTGCAAATGCGCTTTATGACGTCATTGATAGTGAAAGGGTAAAACCATTCAAGCCTAGCGACGAGTGTACTCGTCATTTACAAATACTGTTTTACTGACTGAAAAGTTCACTGTCGTATACAAACAATGTATAATTATCCAGAGCAAAGGGTTCCTCCGACGCGGGTCTTTACTGTTTGTCATTTTGCAATATAATTATTATTGTAAATTATAACCATAATTTGTCAAAAACTGACAATTTATTGGAAACTGTAAGTGTCCTTTTAAAGTTTCAGGGCTGAATGAGTTAAAACTATACATGCCGATTGGTATTTGCTGATACAAATCAATCGTTTTCGTGGATGTCCATAGAAATCAAAGGAACCTTTTTTACAACTGGTTAAGGCAACACATACTCTTTCAAACATATCGCAACATCAAAGACACCTACACATATTCATTCTATCCAAGAACAGTAGCCCAGTGGAACCTTTTGCCTGTCTCTATACAATCAGCAGTCACAGTAGACACATTCAGAACTCTTGTTCCTGTGACTGTCCTAACACTAATTTTCAGCAGCTAAATCTATCAGCATGTATATAGTTTTAACTTGTTTTTAACCTTTTTAGCATTCATGCTATTGTATTAAATTTGGCGCCAGCACATAATTCTCAAACTTGAGAGAGTGTTGTATACATAAAGAAGTAGAAGAAGAAGATCCAAACGGCTAAATAAACTTAAACCTAATCATAACATTAACCCTAGTCATGGTCTGATTCTTTAGAGACTATAAATCAGATTTCACATAGGCCTGATAATTACTTCTGTTAAATGGACAGGGGTTGTCTTACGAAACGTCGTACGACAAAAACGGTCGTAAGTCAAAACTTTAAAACACATATAATTTCTGATTCTCCATCTAATCCTGTATTGTGACATCTCTTTGGATTCTTCTTTTCAAGACGATCCCAAAGTGATGTCACAAGACAGGAATTAGACGGGAAATAGATAATCACTGAGAATTTCAGGATCTGACTTACGACAATATTTGTCGTACGACGTTTGATAAGACGGGCCACAGGCACCTATATAGATCTACTAAACACGTAAATAGCAGTGTTGGAAAATCATGGATATAAAATGTGCATTTCAAGTAAAAAGATCAACTACACTTTTAAACGGACTAATAAAAGCGATGAGAAATATAAGTACATGTATCTAAAAACTAAGATCATGGGACGTTTCGTGTGGGTGCTTTTTTATCTGTTTTATATACCATATGCACGATATTGGCACGCATTTTTTTTAATTGAGTATTTTTATCTTTTCTCTTGTTGTCAATACACTATAGTTTTCAGCCTGCTTAAATTGTCAGGTTAATGTTATCACTCGATTTTTACCAGTTCTAAATGGCCAGAGCCCAATTTCATAAAGCAGCTGAGTTGAGTCTTAACTCTTTCTTATTAAGAGTTTGACCAATCAAATGCTTGAGAACGACTTTAGACTAAACACAAACGCTTTATAACCGTGGGGTCAGGTAGTACGACAAGGAGTATATTAATATCATTTTTGGGTGCAGGCCAATTGTAATGTCTGGCCAGAGCTTGACTTCCTAGTCAAAGAATGCATTTCAACCATACACAGTGCATATAATATGCTCTAAAACCGGTTTTATTCGCGAGAATATATTTAACGCGTTAATACGCGAATGTCTCAAGTTTTGAAAATAGGTGGCTTTTTAAGTTGGTTGAAAGTAAAGCAGAATGTGCCTTAAGACACATTCTGCTTTACTTTCAGCATGCTTTCAGCTACCACCTGCTAGAACTATTGCATGATGTCACGATGAAAAAAAAACCTATTTTACAGTACTTGTGTGTACATGTATGTAGATATCTGAGAGATTGGGACACCAAGTATAACAAATTCAAATTCAAATTCAAATTCTTTATTTCGCTCAGTACATGTTTTCACATGAATACATGAGGTTAATTGAAGGTGTAATACAAACCTAAACAGGTAATGAAAGAGAACTTTAACAATTAAGTATTTTAAAGATATTAGCTACAGGCTCAGGTGGGAGAGCTACAATGAAATTTACAATTAAACCGCCGTTCGCGGCAATGGTTGTAAGTTTTGTAAGTTGCAATAAACAGATTTGAAATAGATAAAAATAGATTTAGATCTATACATCTGTAGGGACAGTTTATTTCCAGATGAGACACACGGTTACTTAGCGCCACAGCTAGTTCCAAACTGTCCGGCACTTGCGACTTCGAAAATTTTAAAACTACAGCCGATGTCGTAAATTGTAGTTTCTCATTTTAGACTGAACTTAGTGTGGAAATATCCATTGGGAGCCTTCCATGTCATTTTCTATCCAAACTGAGAAGGCATATTCAGTGTTTTGTAACATAGATATGATAGGCTATTAATTCGTGAATACAATCTTAGACCAACAATTCGGCGCAACACCAACGCATCCGCGAGTTAAATTATTCGCGGGTACGATATTATTGCACTGAAGGGGTCTAGATCTACATAAATTATCACTTGAATATATATAGATCTAACACAAGTAAGAAAACATAACACAATTAAGAAAATAAATTGGCATAGTAGATCTATGTACATCAATAAACAGATCACAAACATTTGACTTATAAGTTCAGATCTATAAATTTTGAAACTCACACATCATGGAATTCCCAGTTTACAAATATAGTACATAATTTCCTCCTGGCTTATGACGTCATAGTTACACGTCATTATTGCCATGTATACGGTGTCGTCATAGGTCATGGGAGCTAAAATTTAAATATTCAGTGGTTTATGTCAAATATTTATGACGTCATTATTATTACATTTATACGTCATAATAAACACATCAGAATACATGGTGGTAACTATCCGCATTCCACAAAGAGTACGCTTGATTTATGCAAACATTGCAGACCCAGATCAGATGGCTCCTAAAGGGACTAACTGATCAGGCTCTGCACTGCTTGTCAACCCAATAATCATAAAAGGACTCTAGGCTTAATTTGATATTGGAATTTTTCGATTTGAATTTTCACGGGGTAGATCTACATAGAGTTAAAAGGAGTAGATCTAGATCTACACTAAATGCTGGTCTAAAGTAATGCCTATAAACATTTCAGGAGTGTCCGCATCACCCCAACCTCCATCTATAACTGCCGTATGTATAATTCAATTTGAACCTATTTCTTTTATCACATTGTAATTTGTACAAACGGTGCAAACTGAATTGCAAATGGTACAGACCCTGATCAGATTGCTCCCTTTTGAGCGGTCTGAACAGGGCCTACATGTATACTGTTTGGTCAGGTTTGTCTGTCTCAATACTACTGTATACTAAAGTATCATTTTCTATTATACAGTAAAAATTATAAAACTTCGCACCACTCTGGGTTGTGCACAAAAGTTTGGTTTTAAAAATGTATAGACATTCAATTTTTGTTTTGAATATGGTTGACACGTTAGCTGGTACATGTATCTTATCGCGATGGCTGAAGTCACGATAGTCGACTATCGATTACTAAATTAAACTATCGATACTATCGGCGATAGCCTGTTACTCGTGGATTGACTACAACGTGCATACAGTTTGGACCAAGTTCGGACCCTACATCACGCGGCGTCTGATTAGGATCAAAACTGTTTGACTCTCATGTTTCGGGCTTTCTAAGCTAAAATGGTTTTAAAGTTAAATTTGGAAAGTATTTGCAGACGTGAATTGTGAAGCAGATTGTATTGTAGGAAGCGAAACTTAACCCTTTGCCTGCTGATCGCCACTTCATTGACTTTTGCAAACAGTTTGGATCAAGCTCTGATCCTTATTTTAGGTCTCTTTACTTAAAAATGTACAAATCTAAATTTAACAAATTTTGCAGACGACAATTTCAAAGCAGACGATATTACAGCAGGATACAGCAACAGTAATACAGAAAACTCATCAAGGCCCTAAACAATCACATAATTCTAACTTCAATATCTCAAATTCTCCTAAGCCGAACTACATGTAACAAGTATTTCTACAGCTAAAGGGGCTCCGAACACGTTTTGGTTAACCTCTTAACAGCCATTATCTTATATTAACCCTTTCAACCCTAAATTTCTCTTGTGGGTATTTATAATCCGTTTGGACTGTTCTATTACAATAATTTGAACCAGTCTACTGTTGTAATTTTGGTATGACAACTAAAACCAATGCAATTATCAAACAGTGCAGACCCTGATCAGGGGGCTCCTATAGGTGCCCTTTGATCAGAGTCTACACTGTTTGCAAATGTAATCAGTAAGCTCTACAGAGGGCGGTAGGGTTAAAAGGGTTAAGCATTAATGTCTGCTATTATTTATCAACTTTAAGATTTACAGGGTAAGTTCGTGCCGTGTCCCTGAAGAATCCAAACCAAACTGTTGCAAATAACCGTTGTATCCTGGATAAAGAAGTGACTATAGATAAATTAAGTTTGTATATATGTAGAGTGCTCCATCTCTACAACAACACCCAATGGGAGACACGTATTGCGTGTGTTGTTTGGAGGATTTGTTATAGGGAGGGAAATTGTCTTACATTTGCAAACATATTCAATTCAGATCAGACGACGCGTAATGCGGCGTCTGATCTGGATTCAAGCTGTTTGATACTCATCATTATGTTTATTTCTCTCTCAAAATGTCCAATATGTTTTGAGAAAAACTGCAGACGACAATTTTAAGCAGACGATATTGCAGCCGTGAAACGGTTTGACTGTATCGTCTTGTTTTGGGAACAAGCAAGCTTTGTTGTAAGGAGGGAACCGTTGTTCACAGGGCCGTTGTAGGGAGGAAACACTGTATGAATATAAAGGTTTTACGTCTTTTCAGGTCAACATCGACCCTTATACTGATATAGATGGAATCCCACTGGTTCATTCACATGCCCAGCAGGTGGGGGTTCGAACCAGCGATTCCTGTGTTACTAGTCCAACGCGTTTCTGCTTGAACACGAACCCGGTTGAGTAACACCCTTCTTAAGAATATATATACGGTCAAACCACACTAACTGGACCTAATTTCAGTTGAACCTGTTCGTAAATCTTCAGTAGACATTACATTTTGTTAAGGTGAACTCGCTCAAATAGAAGACTCGTACATGTACATGAACGCTTAGCCATGCATGTTTCAACTTTGAAATATGAGTACGATCGACTTACATTAGTATGAAATAAAGCTTAAAGATAAAAAATCTGCCATGTTCTACATTTTATTGCAGTTTTTTGCATTTAATTCGTTTAAAATAATAAAAGGTAGGACATCTGTTCTGTTGGCGATATAATCGACCCGTAGCTATTATTCGGCCTAAATTTGATATTCGCCAGAGGAGTTTGTATTTCACAGTACTGAAGAAAACATTGCACAGTTAGTCTTGTATAAAGCAACCTTTAACTAATTGAAGTAGCATCTCTAAAGACAAGTGACTGTCCAGTGCAAGATAAAACTAATGCAGAAGGCTAATCTATAAACTAGTTTTCTGCATTCTATCTTGCAAGCAACTACAGTAAAACCTCTCTATTACAACGACTAAAATAACGTTAATTGATTGTATAAAAGACAGGTGACAGCTTAAAGCAACATGACAGTAAAACAGAAAGCTCCTACAGGAGCTTTCTGTTTTACTGTCACCTTGCTCGAAATAGTCACCCCCAATAATTAACACAATTTAGCGGTCGTAACAGAGGGGGTTTACTGTTCCCGTATTTAAGGTATGTTCATGTAACTCAGTGGTCTTCTATCAAAGTGGTCGTCTATCCCCTACACTGCCTTACCCCGGGTACGATAGTCATTTTGGGCCCTGAATCAGACGCCGCATTACTGTTTGAAGCTCAATTCAGTATTTCTTAGGTCAAATTACCAACAGTTTAATTATAAAGATGTAAATGTAAAGAAGTGGTCTATAAAGTGAGGAACTGAAGACAGGTAAACGTTTCCTTTTCTTTAATAGCGGACTCGGTCCAAGATGGCCTGAAATGATTTAATGAAGCGAGTATGAGTTAGTGAGAGCGGAGAGTGTTAGTTAAATCCACGCGAATAGATAATAGATATCCTAAATAAGCGACCTAAAAGGGGGAAAGGCAGACGACAAAATTTATGACGTCATGGCAGTGAATTAAGAGGAGTGTATAGCACACTTATTGTGACCATTACCGTGCTAGGCACAACCTTGGCATAGATTTACGTAATGTTCGGGGCCAGCGGTTATTTCAAAAGAAGTTTAATTTTTACAGTAAAACCTGTTTATTACGACCAGTTAAAAGTATGCTGATTGGTTGAATAAAAGTCAGACCACAGCTTAAAGCAAGGAGACAGTATAACAGAAAGCTCATTAGAAGCTTTCTGTTTTACCGTCATCTTTTTTTAAGCAGTCACCTGTGGTAAACACCTCATAATTAACACAATTTGTTTGTCGTAATAGAGAGGTTTTACTGCAGTACGAACATAATTGTATACAGAGCGATAAGTTTCATTTCAGCCAAAACGTGACAGTTTTATTTCACAATGCTGACTACGTGACAATTTTAACCCGTATGCCGTTAGTGAGCTTGACCTTGAACTCAGCACTCGCGTTTCTGTTTCGAAAATCTGCGTTTCTGTTTCGAAAAATACTTAGAACTCCTGTGTCTCTTGAGGTATTATACTGAGAGAAAAAGTTTAGTCATACATTAAGGATGCAAACCACGTCTGTGCGGTACAATTTATCACTCATATTTCATAATGACATAATGTGCCGAACTTCATAGAACAGAGAGAGATATCGACTATGTTTAAACATCTGCGTATAGGAAGGTAACTCTTCTTGTATTGTAACTGCTTAACCAATCATAAACGAGATGTCAGTCATGGTTTCCTAATAAAAGTGAGCATTTGTGTTGGAAAAGTTCCAAGGAACAAAAATCCAGCACTTTTACAACTGTGTGTACAATCGTCCGTTGAAAAGGCGAATTTTCAAATCACCTCCATTTGCATTGAAAAAGGAGTACATTTTGAAACAGTAATACTCGAAAACAAATCATTTCAAACGATATCTCTCAATGCCGCCCCCTTAACGGTTAACCTCACTTTATTTTCTAATGTTCCATATTTCTGTGATATTGCTTTCCAGACCTACAGAAAACTGGGAATGCTGTCTATGGGAGATCCCATGTAAAACAACTGTCCAAACTTTTTTAGTATTCTCAGTATACTTTCATATTTGGTATGCAGCAGCATGTGTATATGGACAAGACCTTTCCATTCCAGTAGGTTTAGTTCAGTTCGTTCTTTGAGTCTCATCACCGTTACAACAAATAAATATACAAAAAGAAATACATGATAATATACAAAGTAACCACACCATTCATAAGAAACTATTTTCAGTGAATTCAACATTCACTGTCCTTCGAACTATTGCACATGCGTATATTCATCTATAAAGATACCAACCACGTTTATTGTATAAACATGATAGCTTAAAATATATACCACTTCCATTAATCTAGGCAATCATAACATTTTAACAAAATGGCATGGTTGTCTTAAAAATCTGCAATAAAAAAACCGATTTAAATTTTGACAGACAAAAAAGACCAAACAAGTCAGCTTAAGAAACCTTGTAAAACATCGATTATTACCTCAAATCAGATTTGAATTAAACTGATTAATGGAACTTGTATATATATTATAAAATAAATTTGAAATTTAAAGCATCAATTAATACATTACTTACAATAAAAGATATCAGTTTTGTATTAAAGTTTATCTGCTTACAAAAAGCTGCCGTCTATGTAAAATATTAAAACAGGTTTTGGCACACGTTCTAACCATATCCGTGTTGGAATATAAGAATCCACCATGAGTGTTGATGTAGGATAGGAATTCTTCCCCCCCCCCCCCCCCCCGAGGGTTAGAAAATTCACACAGGGACGAGGCTTGCCGAGTTCCTGGGTGAATTTTCTGACCCGAGGGGGAGAAATTCCTATACTACATCAACTAAACGAATGATGGATTTTTTTCTCCCATTAAAACATGAAAACATGATACAAATAACGAAATAATTGCAGTTTATGTGCACTTTTTTCCGCCAAAACACGGCGTTGTTTATAGTAACGTCATAAGAAATGACGTCATTTAGTTACCCGCGTCATGCAGCGCTTGTTGTAAGCTGGGCAAACAATAAAATACGTCACGTGGTATGGAGGATAGAGTCATTCCGCATGGGGAAAATCCCTATCCCACATGGGCGAAAATGGGAGAAAAGAGATATCTCAATTTATCACAGTCTGACATATTAAAGAAACTTTGATTAAACTGTATCGCCTTTAAAACAATTCTTCTCTCAGGTCGTTATATAATTCATAGTGTAACAAAACATGTACCTCATTCTCGACAACATTCTTATCACATACAGAATAAATTCTTAGTTCTTCATCAAGAACCTCATATCTTCCAGTTTCTAAACGTATGGGTGCCACCCCTAACCTAAATTTAGTAAAAGCTGAACGATGACTCGGTGGCAGAAGACTTTTACAATAAGCCTCAACACCAAATTCTTCCTTGATTGTTTTATATAATCTTAATTTATTCCGCCCACGCCCTGATAGACCAATACTGCTATTCATTTTTATTTGCCAATTATTAACAAACCCATCATGCACTTGTTCTTCGACTTTTTGGCAAACATTCTAGCAATCGGGACTTCTAGTGAATTATAACAAGCCAAGTCATTCGCAATAAGAAAAGCTGAAATATTGTAACACCAATTCTTTCACGAACAACAAGACTTGTTAAAAGATCAAAGAGCTACTATTTGATCAATTATTAACATGTCCATGTGACTAAGCCTTATCCAATACAAAGAAATACTTTTCCACTTGCGGACTACCGGTGGTTTCAAACCCATTTCACCAGACAACCCATCATTTGGAGTGTATTTATTTTCCAACTCCAAGAAAAAATCTGTGCGCTTTGTTGCAGGAGTAAGTACGATACCCACACAACGGAGCACTATAGTTCACAACAGGCCAAACAACGGAATAATAAAGTTTGGTAAAACATCGTAGGGAAGTCCTCCAATAGATTTACATTTAGCTATTAACAATCCCAAGGCTCTACCAGCACTTTGCGATACAGCCTTAACTGTTATATTTATGTCTAAGTGTTCATGCAAAACTACCCCTACAGTGGAGAATCTGTTATTCTTTCCCAATAAACGCGTTTACGCTAAAACTATTATTTGCAGTGCAAACAGTTTGGAGCCAGATCAGAAGCCGGGTAACCCGGTGTCTGATCAGGCTCCAAACTGTTTGCCACCAAGATAAACATGAAATATCAGAAATGTCCAAAAGTTGTACTTTTCTACGTTTTAGTGCTTTGCGTTTGCGTACGTTTGCTTTTAAACGGGAAAGAATAACAGATTCTCAACTGTATTCAGTGCAGACAATAAAATTTGCAGATCCTCATCAGACTCTGCAAGTATGACAATATCGTCTGCATAGAATTTTAAGCAAATTCTTTCATTTTCAATCATTACACCTTCACCAAAAGACTTAAGATACAAGGTTAAGTCGTTAATATATTGATTAAACAGCAAAGGCGACAAAATACAACCCTGGCATAATCCACAGTTATTATCAAACCATTCTGTGGTAAAGCCATTGACTCTTACACAAGAACTTACAGAAACATATAGAGACTTAATAGCCTGGTACATTTTACCACATATTCCTATATTTGACAATCTGTTCCAAAGCAATTCTCAACCAATGGTGTCGTATGCCTTTTTAAAATCTATAAAAGCACAGTATATAGATTTGCGTGATTTCTTTCTAGTATCAATAATGTTTGACAAAGATATAATACGATCAGTGATGCTTCTCTCCTTTCTAAAACCATTCTGCTCGTCACATATTCTACCGTTGGTCTCAGTCCATGTACACAAGTTATGATTCAGTATGTTACAATATACTTTATATATAGAAGCTGCTAATGATATTCCACGATATAACAATGGATCCCTTTTATCTACAGTAGATGACTTTGGAATAGGATTGATAACACATTTACCCCAAAAAGAAGGAACTATACCTTTCTCAAAGCACACATTGAATAAACTATGCATGAAAGACATGGCTGTGCCATTACTCAGAACCTCAACTGGTATATTGTCCACTACACAAGCTTTACCTTTATTAATTGACATCAAATATTTATGTACCTCTAGTATCGATATACCTTCATTAAAACTAATTTCTACATTGGGATCAATATCTGATAATCAATTTCTTTGGATTGATATGAAAAATATATCACTCGAATGGGTTGTTATCTGGTTAAAAAACTCGTCCGCATCAATACATGTATTAACTAAGTTAGTTTGATCACAGGTTGATGCACGAAACAGATAACTAAAGTTTTTACGCCATTTTTCCAGAACAGTTGCCTTATCACATGATACAGAACCGTCTGGCAAAATGACTTCCATTGTGATAAAACTAGAATTAGAACAGTTAATACCAATTTTACCGATTGACTTCCAAAATTCAAATATGACCCCTGTGATTTTTACCTCCGATTCTGCTTTTAAGTTTAGTAATGTGTCTCTCGGACACCTCTTGTCAAACATTATCGTATTCTTATTTTGTACTTAATGCCTTTTAAACGAGAAATCCATAACCCTATCTCTACTGTAACATGATATATGGTTTGAA
The DNA here is from genome assembly GCA_922989275.2 of Gari tellinella. Classification (NCBI taxonomy): domain Eukaryota; kingdom Metazoa; phylum Mollusca; class Bivalvia; order Cardiida; family Psammobiidae; genus Gari; species Gari tellinella. The sequence goes on from OV277862.1 coordinate 27,303,322, forward strand.
ATCCTAACTGATGTGCACTGAAAACCCCATGCACGTTGCAACACTCCACCACATCGTCTGCTTATACAGCGGAAAACGTTATTCTTTCCCGTTTAATCGCAAACGAAATACAAACGCATCGCACTATAATGCAGAAAAGGACACTATTTTGACAATTTGACTTTTCATGTTTATCTGAGTGGCAAACAGTTTGGAGCCAGATCAGACACACATGGGCGAAAATGGGAGAAAATAGATATCTCAATTTATCACAGTCTGACATATTAAGAAGTCTGACAAGAAACTTTGATTAAACTGTATCGCCTTTATAACAATTCTTCTCTCAGGTCGTTATATAATTCATAGTGTAACAAAACATGTACCTCATTCTCGACAACATTCTTATCACATACAGAATAAATTCTTAGTTCTTCATCAAGAACCTCATATCTTCCCGTTTCTAAACGTATGGGTGCCACCCCTAACCTAAATTTAGTAAAAGCTGAACGATGACTCGGTGGCAGAAGACTTTTACAATAAGCCTCAACACCAAATTCTTCCTTGATTGTTTTATATAATCTTAATTTATTTCGCCCACGTCCTGATAGACCAATACTGTTATTCATTTTTATTTGCTAATTATTAACAAACCCATCATGCACTTGTTCTTCGACTTCTTGGCAAACATTCTAGCAATCGGGACTTCTAGTGAATTATAACAAGCCAAGTCATTCGCAATAAGAAAAGCTGAAATATTGTAACACCAATTCTTACACGAACAACAAGACTTGTTAAAAGACCAAAGAGCTACTATTTTATCAATTCTTAACATGTCCATGTGACTAAGCCTTATCCAATACAAAGAAATACTTTTCCACTTGCGGACTACCGGTGGTTTCAAACCCATTTCACCAGACAACCCATCATTTGGAGTGTATTTTCCAACTCCAAGAAAAAATCTGTGCGCTTTGTTGCAGGAGTAAGTACGATACCCCCACAACGGAGCACTATAGTTCACAACAGGCCAAACAACGGAATAATAAAGTTTGGTAAAACATCGTAGGGAAGTCCTCCAATAGATTTACATTTAGCTATTAACAATCCCAAGGCTCTACCAGCACTTTGCGATACAGCCTTAACTGTTATATTCATGTCTAAGTGTTCATGCAAAACTACTCCTAAATACGTACACAAATGTATATCTGTCGACAAGTTTCAATTAGCTATTACCACAAATAAAATTAAATGAGGTAGCCGGGATTGAATTCGGCCTAAAGTGCTTCACCTTACTTTTATCTAGGTTAACAGTCATGGCATTCCTTTCACACCAGTTAAAGTGGAGAATATGTTATTCTTTCCCAATAAACGCGTTTACGCTAAAACTATTATTTGCAGTGCAAACAGTTTGGAGCCAGATCAGACGCCGGGTAACCCGGTGTCTGATCAGGCTCCAAACTGTTTGCCACTAAGATTAAACATGAAATATCAGAAATGTCCAAAAGTTGTACTTTTCTACGTTTTAGTGTTTTGCGTTTGCGTACGTTTGCGTTTAAACGGGAAAGAATAACAGATTCTCAACTGTATTCAGTGCAGACAATAAAATTTGCAGATCCTCATCAGTCTCTGCAAATATGACAATATCGTCTGCATAAAATTTTAAGCAAACTCTTTCATTTTCAATCATTACACCTTCACCAAAAGACTTAAGATACAAGGTTAAGTCGTTAATATATTGATTAAACAGCAAAGGCGACAAAATATAACCCTGGCATAATCCACAGTTATTATCAAACCATTCTGTGGTAAAGCCATTGACTCTTACACAAGAACTTACAGAAACATATAGAGACTTAATAGCCTGGTACATTTTACCACATATTCCTATATTTGACAATCTGTTCCAAAGCAATTCTCAACCAATGGTGTCGTATGCCTTTTTAAAATCTATAAAAGCACAGTATATAGATTTGCGTGATTTCTTTCTAGTATCAATAATGTTTGACAAAGACATAATATGATCAATGATGCTTCTCTCCTTTCTAAAACCATTCTGCTCGTCACATAATCTACCGTTGGTCTCAGTCGTACTCAAGCTATGATTCAGTTTGTTACAATATACTTTATATATAGAAGCTGCTAATGATATTCCACGATATGACAATGGATCCCTTTTATCTGCAGTAGATGACTTTGGAATAGGATTGATAACACATTTACCCAAAAAAGAAGGAACTATACCTTTCTCAAAGCACACATTGAATAAACTATGCATGAAAGACATGACTGTGCCACTACTCAGAACCTCAACTGGTATATTGTCCACACCACAAGCTTTACCTTTATTGATTGACATCAAAGATGTATGTACCTCTAGTATCGATATACCTCCATTAAAACTAATTTCTATATTGGGATCAATATCAATACATGTATTAACTAAGTTAGTTTGATCACAGGTTGATGCACGAAACAGATAACTAAAGTTTTTACGCCATTTTTCCAGAACAGTTGCCTTATCACATGATACAGAACCGTCTGGCAAAATGACTTCCATTGGGATAAAACTAGAATTAGAACAGTTAATACCAATTTTACCGATTGACTTCCGAAATTCAAGTATGACCCCTGTGATTTTGACCTCCGATTCTGCTTTTAAGTTTCGTAATGTGTCTCTCGGACACCTCTTGTTAAACATTATCGTATTCTTATTTTGTACTTAATGCCTTTTAAACGAGAAATCCATAACCCCATCTCTACTGTAACATGATACATGGTTTGAAATCCTAACTGATGTGCACTGAAAACCGCATGCACGTTGCAACACTCCACCACATCGTCTGCTTATACAGCGGAAAACGTTATTCTTTTCCGTTTAATCGCAAACGAAATGCAAACGCATCGCACTATAATGCAGAAAAGGACAATATTTTGACAATTTGACTTTTCATGTTTATCTGAGTGGCAAACAGTTTGGAGCCAGATCAGACACCGGGTAACCCAGCGTCTGTTCTGGCTCCAAAATGTTTGCAATGGAAATGATAATTTTAGCGTAAAACGCGTTTATTGGGAAAGAATATTGTTTTCTCCACTGTACAGAGGAGAATGTGTTATTCTTTCCCGTTTAAACGCAAACGTACGCAAACGCAAAACACTAAAACGTAGAAAAGTACAACTTTTGGACAATTCTGATAATTCATCTTTATCTTAGTGGCAAACAGTTTGGAGCCTGATCAGACGCCGGGTTTCCCGGCGTCTGATCTGGCTCCAAACTGTTTGCAGTGAAAATAATAGATTTAGGGTAAACGCGTTTATTGGGAAAGAATAACAGTTTCTCCACTGTAGAGTAGCGTCTGCTAAACAGTTCAATCTAAAAGTTCATGTTTCTTTTTGTTTTAAAGAAACCTTTAGACAAACCAGTGTTGAGCAGATGTCAGATGAAGAAGGGGCCACTCTGCTTGAAATTCAAGTAATGTCGTTCACTGAAAAATATAATGAAGTTATTTTTATAGAAAAACATGTTAATGCCACGCCTGCAGCTAGTCCTCACTAAATACTAGAATTTGCAAACAGTTTGGATCCAGATCAGACACCGCATTTTGCGGCGTATTGATCCGACCTGTTTGAAGCTCGTGTTAAGGTGTCATAAACTTACTGGTTTTTTAAAAATGAAAATTCGAATTCAAAATTGCAGACGACAACTAGATCTATAAGCAGACGAAATTGCAGCACGTATGAGTTAACATATGATATCTCAATAAAGGAGAACATTGGTACAAAAGAAGTTTTTTCTGTTTGGTGATTACGTAACCCTTATCATGGTAAGAAGTACCTGGCCTACTTATTCTGTACGTTTTGTTCTGTTTTAAACGGGAAACAATAAAAAGTAACGCCTTTTTGCACTGTAATACGATATTGGGTTTGCAATCCGTAGTTTTTGTTTTGCACTTTGAAACTCCGTGCATGTTGCAACGCTTCACCTGGCATACAGTGGAGATGACTTTGGATGTTTTATTTATTTCATTATGAGTGGTAAACAGTTTGGAGCCTGATCAAACGCCGGATTGGTCGGCGTCTGATCTGACTCCAAACTATTTGTTATGGAAATAACAATTTTATGACGTCATAAATGTTTTAAAAATTTAAATTTGAGGTATTTTGTCTTAAGAAATATTGAAACCAGTGTCAAATAGTTTGAATTCTCATCAGATTCCGAGATACGCGGCGTCAGATCAGAATTCAGACTGTTTGCAAATTACCATTGTACTCGAGGTAAGGCAGTGCATGGATTAAATTTGTAAGGCACTAAAGTAACCCAGCGTCTGATCTGGCACCAAACTGTTTGCATTGAACACTCTTATAATAGCACTTTAGGGCAAAATAATGCGTTATCCACTGAACGACGTGGCCATTTCTGTTGAAGGAACTCGGCACTGTCTCTCCGCTGGGTTTCTTCAAATTTGGTGTGTATGAAAAATAATCTAATTCTTTATTTGGACAAATTTTGAAGACGACAATTCAAGTTAAAAGTAGGCGACATACGACAGTTAAAGAATTAATTGTATAATTATACTACATTTAGCCGCAAGTATACGGCAACTTAGGCTATGGATCATTTTAATTTTTAGAAAGAGTAAAATAGAAAATGTATGTCCTAGTAAGAAATAAAAGTGGAACAGAGGAAACAATTTGTAACACTTTGTCAACTGGAACAGAGAAAACAACCTGTACTACTTGGTATCCTGAGCAAGGGAAGCAACCTGTACCACTCGGCATCCATATCAAGGGAAGCAAACATGTACTACTCGGCATCCATATCAAGGGAAGCAACAGTGGCAGCTGATCAGGGGAAACAACCTTCACCACGTTTGAATTCACTCACCATATTTAGTTACTGCCCCATTAATCGACCACATCATGCAAAACTAATGCTGTCGAAATACTTCTTGGTTCTTTCACCTAAACCAACGTTTTGAGAATCCCGCGTCAATTGCGATTGAAGCTCCAGTGGGACATTACTCCATAGATACGGATTTTATCTCATTTGATTTATTCCTCTATGTCAGAAAATAGTTCAAATTCATACAGTCATACAAGAGAATTCAGTCCATCCTCCGTTTAGTCTAGTTGCTTAGGGGGGAAAATCGTTACTTGGTGGATTAAAGCATGATACGGGTATACGGGTTGCATTTGAAGTATATAATCATAATAATTGGGGGTGCCCGACCTGGCTGTCCTATAATGGCGTCCAAAATAGCCGCAATAAACCAAAATGGTTTGAAAAACACCCTTATTTGTTACATTTTCCTGATTAAAATTGTCAATTAATATGTAAACTGAACAGAAAGATTGCACTGTGATATAGTTTGACCCATTAGTAGCATTGAATTGATTTTTAATAAACTAACTTAAAATCTTAAATCTGAATAGAAAAGACTCAAACATAAATTGTTATTTATTAATTCGCCAAATTGGTTGTAAAAGGTCGTTTCTGACATTTTGTCAGAAAACGAGTTTTTTTTTAATCCTTCAAAGCTATTTTGTCTGTAGAAAATTATTTGAAATATCTAGCCTATTTTCCAATATGCTTTTAAGATATTGATAAAAGATCTAAGGTCTTATCTACAAATATAAAAATACTTTGCGGTAAAAGGTCGCATCTGCCGATTACGACATTTTCTTTCTAACAAATTGATTCTAAATCCTTACAGTTTAGAATGAAAAGGTCGTATATGACAGATAAGACCTTATGCCTCTAAACAGTTTTGTACAATGCAATAAACACAACTTTGGATAAAAAAGAGAGCATGGAGAACGAGCCGTCCCCCTCAGCAATTGAATGATTGGGTTGGGTTTTACGGCAATACATAAAATGTTCATATGGCCATGAGTCCCTCAACAAATGTATTAAGGTATGGACATTGCCATTTGTTTCGTTTCAAATAAAGAATCACATGTAATTACAAGATGAAGATGAATAAATTCTAATGTTAGCCTAAAACTAACTCGAGTTTGTAAATTTAAAGACACATCTTCACCGTAAGAATATCTTAAAAGTTGATTGTTTGGTGCATGCATGCACTTTGCAATAAATTAGTTTCTATATTGATACATATAAATTATATGACTCTCATCTTCTTTAAAGGGACTCGCAACCGGATGGTGTACAAATAAAAGCAAATTTGTGGCATTATTTGGCTTCTGACATTAAAAAAATATGATCAGTCCAAAAGAAGTCTCAAGAATCGTCACCGAATCTTAGTTTTTTTAGATATTTTCCATCGTTTTTCAATAGCGTCAGCTGACGGCATAGTTGTTGTTGTTGCTTCTCTACACGGGCCCAGACATAAACCCGAGCCGAATATGTATAAATCAATCGCTACCAGTGAAGTACGTTAATTCGCTACCATATAGATAGAGAGCCCCAGTAGCCGCGTGGTTAAGGCGTTTGCCTTTGTTTTCATGTTTGTCTCCGCATGGAGGGTCACGGGTTCGAATCCCACCAGAGCTTCTTCCTTTTTTTTTTGAAATGCATTTTTAACAGAATTTATTATCCAAAACTAAATCTTACCCATTTATATAAGCATTTGACATATATTTACAAATTACTATTTTTAATGCTAAATCCGGTTGCGAGCCTCTTTAAGTGTCAAAGGTTTAAACTATTATTAGAAACAGACATGCTTTTTTCATTTTTTAGGAACCAGATGTAGCTTCAGAATGGTCATCAGGCGATGAACTATACACCCTTAATAAGTAAACACTTTAATAATAATAAGTAAAATTATTAATAAAAAAATATTTAAATCGCTTCAAAATGAGAAAAAGCAACAGGTGAGAAGATTATTCAGATATATGGAAATGATAGTTTTCTTGGTGAATCGAACAACAAGCAAGAAGGTATTCAAATATCTCGAGTGCTAGTGTTCTTGATGAGTCGTACATCCCAGATAAAGACTGTCAATTCTACTTATTCTGAGTACAGACTAATATCATCAATAATTGCATCTTAATTGTGTTTTGTTGTTATTATACCTATCTGACAAACTCGATACATATTGATATAATGTAGATATTTTTCTCAATCTGGGATTTTATAATGTATAATCAGGTTCAACCAATTGTCTAGATGTTTTGAACATGTGTTTTAGTCATTGTTGTTGATTTTGTATTAACAGTTCACACACTGTTCAAATGCACCTTAATTAAGGTATTTGTATAAAACTAGTATATTATCGTATGAATGGGCATACTTGTTGGGTTTTTTTCGTTTGTTTTTTAAAGTTGGTGGACACTTTATATAAAAGTAGTGAAATTAAATTTCAGGATTCGTTGTACATCAGAATTCATTATTTAAATGCCACACAGAGATTAAGAATAACAGGACAATTTTTTTAGATGTCTTGTTTATCTCTAATATATATACATGAAAACGCGAAGGTGTCTGGTTAATTATTCATCGAATAGTCTTTGCTATTTATTTGCATTCTTTGACAATAAAATGTTACGAAAAATGTTGTATTTACCAAATATATCCTTTAAACATTTATAAACCGTTAAACTCATTTTTCTTACGGACAATTCAATTTGAATGGTAAACAGTTAGGAGCCTGATCAGACGCCGGGTAACCCGGCGTCTGATCTGGCTCCAAACTGTTTGCAATTAACTTATTTGATTTAGCACAAAAACTTTTATTTGGAAAGAATGACATCATTTTTCGTTGGATGTGTATACAACACCAAGCCCGAGGGGGGCTGACGAACGGTTAATACCGGATAGGAGACCAGTACGTCTATAGGGCAGTGTTCATGTAAGTATACGTATACGTCGTTTTCATTAGTGCAATATTAATTAACACGTATACATGTGCCCTTGTTTTGTTTGAAAGGCGAATCACTTGTTCTATACATATAGGATTACCCGATATACTTACATGTGATAGGTGAGTGACACCATTATGTTTTTACAGTTTATTTTATTTATTTATTTCTCTCTTCAGTATATAACATGACAATATATCACAGTTAAAACGACAATAAAATATGCATACTGCCACGCTTAAATAGAGTTATAAGAGACTATATACACTTAATAGTTTCAGATGAATAGTCCTGGGCGTTTATTTGTTCATCTCAGCACATAGAAATCTACATCATATTATGTTAAATGAGGAACATAAATGTATGAAAAGTATTCATTAAATAACACTTCTAGCATATTGATTTTTTGGCATTCAAATGTGCACACTTAGTCTGATATGTGTTTCAATTTGTTTTCTTCTGCATTTTCAATTAGTATGGATGACAACCGTTTCGTTGTAGTTTTCAAGATTTACGGCTCAAAACTTAGTTAACCCTGTTTCTATAGTATTGAAGAAAGGTAACCACTTAATGCAGGTTGAACGTAAAACAGAATGCGCCGTAAAGCGCGTTCTGCTAAATACTTTCAACCTGCTTTAACTCTTTCCTCCCTGAAACTTTAAATGGACAATTCCAGTTTCGATTTAAGTCTAGTCCATTTCTGGCTTTAAATGGTTGTTTTTGTCCATTTTTTGCATTATGACAAACAGTGAAGACCCTGATCAGAGGGCTCCTTTCGGAGCCCTCTGATCTGGGTCTTCACTGTTTGCACAGGACAAGTGTACTATTCACATGTACACTGTTTGCAAAGCACGCCTATATGCGGGATTAGGGTTCAAAGGGTTAAGCTATTATCTTCTCGTATATAGATGCTATTCCTTATGGTCTATATTTATAACTGAATAAAGTGAACAATGTTCTTAAGTCGATGAATGAAGTAAAGGCTTAAAAGACGTGGCTATGGGGTATCTAACAGTTTATTTCATAAACAGTTTTTATCGCATAACTAGCGGTCTGAGAGTGGCATAAAGCCATTATATAAATATCGTATTCCACTAGTGAAATATAGTTTCTAGGGCTCCGGCTCAACCTGTCGGTTTGTGTTTGAAATAGTTATGTGATAAAGAGAATCTCACCATCGTGTTCATCACTAATCATTTTTAATAATTTCGTGGACGAAAATAAATGTGACGTTCGCCAAGGCTCGCGTCATATTATTTTAGTCAATGCGTTTATTAAGAATGATAAATAATGAGCAATCATGTAAGTTCCTCTATATATAGGAGGGTAAGCAGAGAACTCAAACTTATAAACAGTCGCACTTGTTTACAGCATCGATGCTCATGGCTTAGCCATATTTTGTAGCGGTAAACTAAATTTGCTGTTGAGAAGGGGTTATTCTTTTCGTGTAAACACCAAAACAGGCAATGCCATAAAAAGTAATAAAATACAACAATTGTTAAAGGATTAATTTTGATCAACAGAGCAAACAGTTCGGAGCCTGATCAGACCCCGCGGCTAAACCAGCGTCTGTTCTGACTCTTATCTGTTTGCAATGGAAATATTGTTTTGGGCTCAAATGAGTTTGGAATAATGTCTTCTCCACTGTTTAAATGAATATCTACAATAGTCAGAACTTATGTTAACCCCTGTCGTGCTAAGCGTGACTTACATGTAGCTTATAGTTGCGAACAGATTGGATCCAGATCAGATGCCGCGTAACGCGGCGTCTGATCTGGATTCAAGTTGTTTGCGACTCGTATAAATACCCCCCCCCCCCCCAAAAACAAAACAACAACCCCAAAACAATTAATTATTTGCAGACGATATATTTTAAGCAGACAACAATTCAGCATGATAAGGGTAATATTAGGCGAAATACTGCTGAAGAAACGGGAAAATGGCAAGATAATGGGAAGCCTTTCTGTTTGATTTGATCATGTATAAAGCGAACACCTGTGACAAAGATTAGAACTGATTTTCTTTTGAATACACGTTTAATGAAAGGATGACTAATTAAAACAATACATTGTACCATATATACATGCAGTTTTGTATGGTATTGGCATTTCCTGACCTACTTTCGGTGATAATCTCTATACAGGCAGATCCCTGGGAAATCATGATTGTCATGCATAATTGTATAACTGTGAATCATTGAAGCGTCTCATGTGAGGCCCGCACTTTATATTAAATATGGAACTGGATCTAAAGTTTTATAGGGCACGTGTACTCATCATCAGCTAACTTGTTTATAAATGGGGCCTATACTCGTCGCCAGAGTTCCATGGGTTAACCCGTTCAACCCTAAATATCTCTTGTGTGTATTTATAATCCTTTTGGGCTATTCTAGCCTAGACATTTTGAACCAGTCTACTTTTGTATTTCTGGTATGACAACAAAAAAGTTGTGAAAAAAACCATTGAAAACATCAAGTAAACACTCAGTCATTCAACCAATCAATCTTTCAGTCAATCAATCAACCAATCAATCAATAAATAAAGTAATGAAGAAAAAGATGACAGAATCAAAACACAAAATATGAAGGGCCTGTTGTGCTACGGTGGATAAGACGTCACTCTCTCCCAATAAACGCGTTTACGCTTACATGTAGACTAAATTTTCTATTGCAAACAGTTTAAATCCATATAAGACGTCAGGTAACCCGGCATCTGATTAGGTTTCAAACTGCCTGTCACTCAGATGAGATAAATAGGCGGAACTGTCAAACATTATCGTTTTCTATATTTAATGAAATACGTTTACCATTAAACATGGAAGAGTAACGTCACTTTCTCTGTATAATATAATTGAACACGTTCACGCTTACTTCTACTTCTATGTTGATACTGCCCAGGGCCGAAGCATCGCGGGCAAGTGACGCCATCAAAAGGCTACATGAAGAGAACATAACATAATTTTATTTCGGTTTGTACATGTACAAAGTACATAAGCTTAGTCACATATAAAACTTCACAATCATATAACATCACGTGACACTATGAGGATGAATACATAAGTTAATTTTCATTGAAAGAATTTTTTAATATAAGAGCATCTCTTATATCAGTATACAGCGTTCCCTCTCTACAACGGCACTCCGAACAACGACTCCCTCCTTTGAACAACATTCACCGCTGTTCCCACGAAAATTATGTTTTATGCTTGCACTGATGCATCATCATCTACCTGAAATTGATGTCTGCTGTTTTTCTTACATAAATTACATTTTGACAGAAAAAAACAATAATGAGAAATGACAAACAACTTGAATTCAGATCAGACGCCGCGTAACGCGGCGTCTCATCTGGATTCGAGCTGTTTGCAAATGGTAACCAAGTTCCCTCCCTATAACGACTCCCTCCGAACAACGCACATATTTGTTGTCTCCCATTGGGTGTCGTTGTAGAGAGGGAACGCTGTATAACTAAATTACACAAAACATGCTTATTTGTCGATTTAATTATTCAATAAATTTTAACATTGTAGATATCTAGGTCTTTGAAAAAAAGTGTTTATTTTGATATTTAGTTCATTCTCAAATCTTCAAAACGAGGACAGACGCATATGAAATGACATCCATCTTCTATATCCCCAGAATGACATATTCGTTTATTACGAATTAATTTATTTTGTTCAAATCTACCAGTTTGAATTCTAAGAGAATGCGACGACAACCTAGTTCTAGTAAAACTACATCTTGGTTTATAAGGTCAAATATCCAAATCAATACTACTTTTCAAAAATGTGTCAGTGTTTAAAACTGGACTATTATTGAATGATGCATGCCACTGCTTCATCAGATTATCGATAATTCTCTGTTTAAAAACATTAGGAAATGTCTTGATATTCAACTGATCTGCATTATAAAAAGCAAATCCAAAAACCGTAATTATTCAAAGGACTTTTAACACTCGCAACCCAATTTTTTGCCCCGCTTCTCAGTCATTGAGCCCTTTTTGATGCAATGATTTAATTATGATATAACCATTATTATTTAGCTAAATTTAGCGTGATACAAATAAAGGATAACGACCCAGATCATCGTATACAACATTTGAACTCGTGTTTAACCTTACGATTTTATCCTAAAATAGAGCCAACAAAGGAATCAAACAGAATTTTAGGCTTTAGCATATTTTTCTTGCAATTATTGAATAATACAATAATGCTTTTACAAAATGTCCCAATTAAATTGGTCAATATGAATCGGTCACGATGCAGAAGTGATGCATTACTGAATATACTGACACTTCGGCATAAATATGTCAACACAACAGGTAAAACTTTGTTAAAGTTCCAAAAGGTCAAGAAATGTGGCCAGTCTCATTATTATAAGACAGCATTTCTATAGTCTGCTTAAGACGTGTTGTTATTTAATTTGAATAACTCCCCCACCTATCTATAGACAAAGGTTCGCATCCTGGTAGGTTTTATTTAGATTTTTTTAAACCCGCATTTTCTTAATTTTATTGAATATCGCTTCATTTCGCTTAAACATTATATGATCAAATTTATTGTGAGGCTTTTACCCCTCCACCGCCATATTGTCGTCTGCTTCAATATTGTTGGCTGCAATATCGTTTCAAAATTAGATTTAAGACAGTTTAACTGACGAAATTCAAAACAAGTGGCAAACGGTTTTGATTCTGATCAGGATCCAAACTGGTTGTAAATGTGCTTTATGACGTCACTGAGAGTGAAAGGGTTAAAGTCAATTGTATGTGAATTCAATAATAAAGATGTACAGCTACATTATCAACATACCCATCTAACTTTACCCGACGGCACTCGCATGTAATAAAAACATGGCTGACCATTGCAGAATGTGTGGTGACATATAAGATCCCGGTTATCTTAGCCCTTATCATGCCGTAATATCGTCTGCTTTGAAAGTGTCGTCTGCAAGAAAAAATCATTTAGATGTATACATATTTTAATTAAATAAACCTTAAGACGAGTATCAAACAGTTTGGATCCAGATCGGACGCCGCGTTATGCGGCGTCTGATCTGGATCCAAACTGTTTGTAAGTACCAAATAGTTCGAAGCTTTGACACTTGAAACTTTACTGAAATAATTCTGTATAAGGTCCACTACCATAGACAGCATTAACAATTATACAAATAGTATAGTAAATAAACATATAAATAGGGAGGTCAATAATCCGACTCATTAGTTGGGAAAGCGCAAGTGATCTAAAGCCTAAATAAAAAGTGTCTTATTTTTTAATATACAGATGTTAACCAAAATTCGTTCCATAGATAGTCATATTATTATGTATATCGCCTTGCAGTTTAGATCGTGGTCAGGTCACAGGTAACTCGGCGTCTCTTCATAGTCTATGCTGTCTCGAATACACTCTTTCAATTTTTATATTGATTTGTCATAATAATTAACAAGATGTATCGAGGTTATATTGAAGAAGAGAGCAAACAAGTATTTACCAAACTCCACTTAATATAGGGTAAAGAAAATAACATTATGGTTCATTATACGAGATCGACAGGGCAAGGGTCTGATCAGACGCAGATGGTTGCTCAAACAATCATAAAACATTTCTAAAGTGTGTCATTTTCGACATGTTACATGTCATTGTATTTGCTTTTAGTTTAATTTACAGTCGGCGTAGTAGTACAGTATTTTGTTGATTCGAAAATTAATATATGCACAGCGCGCCGTCCGATATTTACATGTATAACTCTATAGTTTGCACGTTTATGTGTTAAAAGGAAATATGAACGTTTCGCGGACCAAAAGCTTTATCCTAATCCTGCACTTACGCCATCGTTTGTTGCAAAAACCGCCTCACTGTTTTGAACGCCTAAAGTATTTTTCTTTCGTGTGATACCATTCTTACCGTTCTTAAATTTGATTTTTTTCTCAAATTTCTTTTTAAAATAGGGGCATAGATAAAAACAGTTTGGATCATCTGTTCCCAAGCTGTTTGCAAAGACAGGCATGGCTTCGGCCCTCTAATCAGTGTCTTCACTGTTTGTCACTGTTTTTCACTTTGCAACACATTTAGTCATTTACACAAAAACACCTATAAAAAAAACCCAACACCCCCCAAAAAAAAACCAACCCACACAAATACCCCCAAACAAAAATATCAACAACACCCCCTAAATAGTCCAATATGGACTCGACTAGATGACTAGATTTAGAAACTGGAATTATTCATTTGAAATTTGAGGGAGGAATGGGTTGAGTGCTTGCAATAGAGCACATGCTGTTTCTGTAGTAATTAAAGCAACTTGATACAAATGTCGATTTATTTCAATTCAATAATGACGATAAGCTATCAATTGTACCATCTACATGTATATTGCCAGTAGGCACAGGTTTATAATTATACAGTGTACATGCAGTACGCGACGTCTCATTACAGTGGAGAAGACAACATTCTTCCCAATAAACATGTTTACCTAAAACTGTTATTTCCCATGCAAAAAGTTAAAAGTTAACTTTATACAGTCATGAATATGTACCATAAGGTATATTTCCTGTACCCTATAAGATGGTAGCTTAAAGGAGGCCGAAAGTAAAGCAAAATGCGCCTTTAGGTGAATTCTGCTTTACTTTCAACCTGCTTTTAGGGTTCACCTGTTTTTAAAACTAGAAAAAGGCTATGGGATAATGGGTTTTACCATGTAACCTAGCGTCTGATCAGACTACGAACTGTTTGCCAATCAGACTAAAATAAATATTTAGATATTTTTCTTACATTTTAGTGTACTGGTTGTTTTAAACGGGAAAGAATAATGTGTTCTCCACTGTACATTCTGAATTTCTCTATACATTCAACAACCCAGCAGATCCTGATCAGAGGGCTCTTTTAGGAAGCCTTTTATCGCTGGGTCTACACTGTTTGCACCAGGCAACGTCCCTCTTAACCGGTTAACTGTGTATAAAGACAGAGTATACTCGTTTCTATGGTTCAGTGGGTTAAGGATTTGCTATACAGTGCTCCCTCCCTACAAAGGCCACCTCAATAACGAGTCCCTCCTCACAACGATGTTTGCCGCTCTTCCCCAAACAAGACAATTATGTCTAACGCTTTACTGCTACAGTGGAGAATCTGTTATTCTTTCCCGTTTAAACGCAAACGTACGCAAACGCAAAACACTAAAACGTTGAAAAGAACAACTTTTGGACAATTCTGATATTTCATGTTTATCTTGGTGGCAAACAGTTTGGAGCCTGATCAGACGCCGGGTTACCCGGCGTCTGATCTGGCTCCAAAATGTTTGCACTGTAAATAATAGTTTTAGCGTAAACGCGTTTATTGGGAAAGAATAACAGTCTGCTTAAAATTGTAATCTGCTGTTTTTCTCATGGTCATTTTGGCATACTAAATATAATGAAGATTGACAAACAGCTTGAATCCAGATCAGACGCCGCATTACGCGGAGTCTGATCTCGATTCAAGCTGTTTGCAAATATAAACAAAGTCTTAATTTTCGCTCCCTATAAGTATCCATCATATTTCTTCCTAGTGGTCGTTTATTGTTAATGTACAGTAAAACTTCTCTATTACGACCATTAAATTGTGTTAATTATTAGAAACAGGTGACATTTTTTAAACAAGGTGACAGCAAAACAGTAATTAAAAGCCCATTTCTGAGCTTTCTGGTTTACTTTCACCTTGCTTGAAGCTGACACCTGTCCTTCAACCAATCAATTAGCCGTATTTAAGCGGTGGTTAAAGAGGGGTTTTACTGTAGTTTGAATTTTTAAGAAGGTTACAGTGAAGCTCGCTTATAAAGAAGTCCTTTGGACCGTCTGATTAATTTCGTTTTATCCGAATATCGTTATATCAGATCAATCTAACTACAGCAAAACCTCTCTATTACGGCCATAAAGCAGATGGCTTATTGATTGTATAAAAGACAGGCGACAGCTTAAAGAATGGTGACAGTGAAACAGAAAGCTCCTGCGGGAGCTTTCTGTTTAACTGTTACCTTTCTTTAAGCATTCACCAGTTTTAAATTCCTTATATTTCACTCAATTTAGTGGTCGTAAAAGCGATGTTTTACTGTATACGTTGATTATATAAAGATGGGAATTAAAGTCTGTTTCGTTATATCCAATATTTCGTTGTATCCTATTTCGTTATAAGTGAGCTTCATTGTAATGTGTATTCGACTTTACAAAAAAGTACATGTACATAGTTCTCTCCATACAAATGAATACAAAATAAACACATTAATTTACAATATTAGGTCAAGTTTGATACGAAGGGGTTATATATAGCACTTTGGTTGAGGACCCGAATGAGATCGGGCCAATGACGTACAATATCGGAACTCTACGAAGAGCGATCGGACATTCTTGTAACTAACAACCTGTTCAGAACTATCCTAAAGCATGGATCGAAACAAGCCGACAGTTGACGAGAATGGCCGATCGATGTCGATGTACGTAGATTACCGATCTTGGTCCGATCTCATTAGGTGTCCTCAACCTTTATTACACTTATAGTAATACTGTCGCTAAGTTAGCCACCACTCATTCCAGGGCTGCCATTTCTCCGGAATTCCCGAAATCATCGGATTTGTATCCTAGCAGATGATAGCTTAAAGCAGGCTGAAAGTAAAGCACAATGCGCCTCACGGCGCATTCTGATTTACTTTCAACATGCTTTAATTTATCGCGATTTAAAAATTGAAAATTTGGATATATTAGGATTTTTCATGATGAACTTGTGGCAGCCCTGTATTTCTTTGTGTCACGTTTTTTTGACGGACTGTATGATGCTTTAAATATCATGGAACCTTTTATAGGTTTGAAAGCACTTCAACATTTCATAAAAATGTCTAAATAATGTAATTCATGGCTGGTAATTTAGATAACAGAAACCATAATAAGAACAACTGTGACTTTACTCTTGGCTCTTCCAACTGATTAACTGTCATGTCGTACTGAAATTGTTATGGTCGTTTTCAAGATCACAGTCCATTTTGTGATTATTTGGGGTTGTATTATTAGTCTATGCATTGCAATATGACAAATAGTGAAGAACCACAGGGGACCGTCACAATCTGACCCCTCCCCCTGCACACAGGGGACCGTCACAATAGAAGTCTGAACCCCAAAAGAAAAAATGTACATTGTATAAACACTAGATATATAGTCAAGGTACCGTAACAATAGAAGTCTGAAACCCCAAAGAAAAACAATGTATAAACACTAGATAGATAGACCATATCTAGTGTTTTTACAATGTACATTTTTTCTTTTGGGGTTCAGACTTCTATTGTGACGGTCCCCTGTGTGCAGACCCTGATCCTTAAGGATCTCTGCGATCTAAGTATTCCCTCATTGCAAAGGACAAGAGTACTATTCACCAGTACAATGTGTTCAAATAACGCTTATATGCGTGACTAGGATTCACAGGGAGTGAACCAAATTTGATAAGAGCTTGCTTCCAAACGTATACCTATTTCTCACATTAACTACCCTTGACTATTCGTGATCGTTATTCGCTATAGAAAACAACGTGTTTTCTATAGCGAATAACGATCACGAATATCCTTGTCACCAACATGGGTGAGATCAATTTGATGACGTCACTATATAACGTCACTATTTATAAAGGCGTTTTGACGTAAGCGGGTTAAAAAAATAATGCCTATTGCTTTAAAAAATAGATTAAAATCATTTGTTATGTGAGAAAAAAGAATTTGTCACTCGTCGAAGTTTAAGACAGGTTGATCTCAAACTCGTCTAGAATAGCAAAGTTATTAAGCTCGCCAAGGCTCGCTTAAAACATTTCAATTGTAGACTCGTTTGAGATCAGCTTGTCTTAAACATCGACTCATGACAGATCCTATATATCCTCCTAACCATCACCACACACCGCATGCGATATTGTGTTGTAGGCCAATGGTTGCCTACTGTAAGATGAAAACTCTACTTTTCATCTTGTCAAGTTGCCGCCTGTATTTAACACCAAACAAAGAATCCTCATCTAGGATATTCACCATGGCATGACGATAGCGTCATTTGATGTTTAACCCTATAGTTTTTCTTTTCAAGTTTTGACGAAAGGTGACGCGGATATAAAAAAGAAATTTCTTGTGGTGCATATTCATGATTATATAAAGTCATAATTCAATTAGCATTTATATTGGTAGTTATAGGGAGGTTTTACTGTAACTATATACTATTTTATTGTCTTACGGACGTTACGGTTGAGTTTACCTTAATTTATGGAGTTTTCCAACTTTTACTATATGATCCTGATATTCCGTTGATTCATGCCTTATACTACATGTGTTACAGTAAAAACTCTCTATTACGACCACTAAAAAGAAGGTTAATTGATTTGATAAAAGACATGTCACAGCTAAAAGCAATGTGACAGTAAAACAGAAAGCTCCTAAAGGAGCTATCTGTTTTACTGTCACCTTGCTTTAAGCAGTCGTCTGTCATAAACTTCTAATAATTCACAACATTGTGCGGTCGTAATAGAGAGATTTTACTGTACGTTTGTTTCAAACATATTGTCAGTTCATTCAGCAATTCTGTACACAATCTACAAAAATTGTACAAAATAATCGAATGGACACCACCGACACAGGGTAAACTTTGTATATTTACTTTCGAATTTGATGATTATGATCTAATTTTAAGACAAGTTAAAATGAATGATTTAGAGTAAATCGTGTCATATTAAAACAAAAGTGGCCCATATAGTTTTAACACACAGGCGCCAAGAAAGAATATTAAATCCACAAACCTGCAGGAAAAGGGTTAAACGTTTCGATTAGACACCGCGAGGTAACAGTGGTATAGATCTATACTGTTTGCAATGCATAATATACGCCCATTTCTCACGCCACGCCCTATACGTACACAACACCCCTTTTCTCCATCGACATTCCATACATACATGTACTTCATTGTCGTTGAAAGTTTATTAGTTTAATGCAATATGAAAGTAATGCAGAAAGTTTAGGAGCTACACGCGCGTACTGCATACGATCCGTTCAGCATTAAGCAGCCACTTGTCCAACATGTAGGAATATACAATCTGTCATACGTTTACTGTTACATGTATGCCTTCAAAGGGAGTTAGTGTTGTAAACAGTTGAGAAAACGTTATTCTTTCCCAATAAACGCGTTTAAGCTAAACAATATTGTCCATTGCAGACAGTTTAGAGCCAGATCAGACGCCGGGTAGCCCGGCGTCTGATCCGACTCGAAACTATTTGCCTCTAGGATTAAAAAAAACGGTAGAATGCCCAAGAAGTTCTAATTTACTAAAAATTATTTCGAATGCGTTTGCATTTTGTTTGCATTCAAACCGATAAAATAACCTGTTCTCCACGGTGTCTGATTCATAACTCTAGGCTTCCAAACAGCACATAATGTGACAAACGCAATGAAAAAGAACACAGGAAAAAAACAAGGCAAAACTCAACGGCAAATTAATGACAGCATGGACATCACAAGCTAATTAGCCCCTTGAATGCCGGGCTATCATCTGCTGGAGATTTGTTGTCTGCTTGTAGTTCTTTGATTAAGATTGTTCGAAAATTTGACTGAGAAAATGGCGCTTATAGTGTAAAGCAGTTTGTATTCTTCTCAGAAGTGGATATACACGGCGTCTGATCTGGATCCAGTTTGTTTGCCAATGTTAAGACACAGTCAGTAAGACGGTGAAGGGTTAAACCCTTATTGTGCTAAGCACGGGTTGAGTCACATTTGCAAACAGTTAGAATCCAGATCAGACGCCGCGTAACGCGGCGTCTGATCTGGATCCAAACTGTTTGTCACTTATATTCAACTATTCTTCAGTTTAAAAAAAAATAATTTAAAAAGAATTTGGTTCGCAGACGATAGATATTTGAAGCAGACGACAATTGAGCAGGATAAGTGTTTAACATTTTATCTGCTGGACAGTTTTATGTCCCCTGCAAACATAGAACTACATGTACGCGCCTTTTTTACTTTAAGAAATATCCTCAGAAAGTGTGAAACAGTTTGTTTGGGGGCACATGTGATGCAATCTTGCTCAGCACAGGATCTGGATCAACTCCGATTGTAAGATTATCCCATGACTGCATAAAATATGTACACCTTTTTTACCCCTGTAATTCATTCCATCGCTCTATAAAGAAAATAGTTAAACTTTATACAGGTATGAATATGTACCATAAGAAATATTTTCTATATCCTTGCAGATGGAAGCTGAAAGTGAAGTAGACTACGTCTTGAAGCACATTCTGCTTTAATTTTAACCTGCTTTAAATGGCAATTTGTCTTCTAATCAAGAAACAGGATATGGGGTTATGATAAGAATGAATTGAGACATTTACGGTAAAAGCTCCAAAATAATTAATTTGGTTTTTTATCCATATTTTTCAACCGTTAACCCTGTCACTGCAATTGGTCGCTTAGTCCCAACACTTTTCTAAAAATCTAAACGCCATGAAAACAAAACGAAAGAATAAAGATCTTATGAACATACATGTGTTGGATATTACTCATTTTATTATGTCGTAATACCGCTTGCTTTGAAAGTTTCGTCTGAAAATAATATTCAAGTAAATTTAAGCATTTTTTATTTAAAAATAAACTAAAAACGAGTGTCAAACATGCATGAAGTTTGGATCCAGACCAGATGCCGCGTTGACAGTGCGACTGATCTGGGTCATAACTGTTTTCAAATAACAGTTAAGTTGCGATCTATAGGATAGGGTTATCCAGAGTGTCAAATACGTCTCATTTTAATCCAAACTATTAACGTCTTTTATCACGATTTTCACCCATTCTGTTTTAACCATTTCATGATCAACTTTATCGTGAGGTTTTAACCCCTTCATCGCAAAATTGTCGTCTGCTTCAATATTGTTGTCTGAAACATCGTTTCAAAGTTATATTTAAGGCAGTATAACTGACGATATTTCGATACAAGTGACAAACAGTTTTGATCCTGATCAGACGCCGCGTTACGCGGCGTCTGATCAGGATCAAAACTGTTTGCAAATGCGCTTAATGACGTCATTGAGAAATAAAGGGTTAAGGGTGTACAATGGAAACATTGAAAACAAAGAAAAACCCGTTCTGTAATTGATATTACAGTGTTGGCTGTAAGTTGAAAAAGAATGGTAGTACATACATGTATATATTTAACCATTATCTTACCGATCGCGATTTGACTGGTATTTGAAAACAGTCTGGATCCAGATCATACATTGCGTCACGCTTTGTGTGATTTGGGTACAAAATGTTTGACTCTGGTCTGTATGTTTTTTTAATTTAAAAATGTATATACTTAATAGCTTTTTTTTTGCAGACGATGATTTCAAAGCAGACGATTTAACGGTGGGAGAAGGGTTAACACAATTGTTTATAAGGACACGCGAGAATGACGAATACTCATTAGTAAAAACAAAAGTTAATCCCATAGACCATACATGGCGCTATTTGTAAAACGAAACCTATATTCCCTTATAGTAATATATACAGTAAAACCTCTCTATTACGACCAATAAAATATAGGCTAATTGAGTGTATATAATAGAGATGACAGCCTTCTGTTTTACTGACGCCTTGCTTTAAGCAGTCACCTGTCGTAAACTGCTAACAATCAATACAATCTAGTGGTCGTAATAGAGAGATTTTACTGTAGTACGGTTTGCAATTGTCGTCTGCAAACTTTTATCGTCTGCAACAATTTTCAGACTTAATCTATATGTTTTCTTTCAGTAAATATATTCTAAGTGTCAAACAGCTTGGATTAAGTTGAGACGCCGAGTTACTCGGCGTCTCAACTTGATTCAAACTGTTTGCAAACAAATATCCCAGATACGTCCGTCGCGTGCTGAAGGTTGTACATGTACAATGCTATAGCAGACAAGACCGATCACGTTATTAATATAATCGTTGTCACTCGGAGTTGTGAACGACAGTTTGTTTAAAGTGGCTGTTATTATTTGGACAGACAAACTGAAGGGATACATTTCCATACATTCTGGTTCAATATTCTTCCACACTGAGGTAGGTTCTATAGCTACTTTCTTATCAACCATTTTGTTAACCGTTCTTTCGCCGTAATACGAGTATCGCCTGCTTTTAAAATTTGTCGTCTGCAATGTTTTTTCTCTCTTAAGTTTAGATTTGTGCATTTTTAATTAAAGAAAACATAAGACGATTGTGTCAAACAGTTTAGATCTAGATCAGACGCCGCGTGACGCGGCATTCAGGGATACCTTAAGTTGCTCATAAAATCATTTGATTTCCAAAATATTCGAACGTGGTGTCAGGAATCGTACCTTTAACCCGTTCGCTGCCAGGCTCTATATAACACTAATATACTTATGCAAACCGTTTGGATCCAGATTAGACGCCGCTTAACGCGGCGTCGGATCTGGATTAACACTTTTTGACACCCATATCAATATTTCCTATATATAGTAAGTAAAAAACGCATACAATTCCAAATTTTAAAAGTAAGAGCAGAAATCCGAAACACTGGGCATATGATCTTGGTGCAATCTCTGCGAATACGCATATAAAATGATCGAATACTTACATCGCCATACACGACTTAAAGTTAATATTCAAACAGCTTTTTATTCAGATCAGATTCTGAATTTAACTCGGCGTCTGATCGGAATCCAAACTGGCGCTCTTACTGATATTTAGTTTTACTCACAAGTATACAATGTATAGTGTTTCCTCTCTACAACGGCACTCCCTACAACGACTCCCTCCTTACAACGACACGCCGCAATTTATGTTTAACGCTTTTACTGCTGCAATATCGTCTGCTTAAAATTGCCGTCTGCTGTTTTTTCTCTCAACGTTACATATAAGATATTTTGATAGAATAATAAAATGACGAGTTACGCGTTACTCGGCGTCTGATCTGGATTCAAGCTGTTTGCAAAATGTAAGTTAAGTATTAATGTTCCCTTTTTATAACAACTCACTCCGAAAAACACACACAATATGTGTCTCCCATTAGGTGTCGTTGTAGAGAGGGAGCGCTGTAGAATACGCGACGTCTGATCCGGATTCAAGCTGTTTACAAATGTTATCCAATTTCCCTCTCGACTTTCTCCGAACAACACACACAATCTGTGTCTCCCATAGGGGGTCGTTGTAGAGAGGGAGCACTGTACATACGGTATTAGAGAAGACTATATTATGGTGGTGTTAAGGTTATTTTTAAACTATTCACTGCCTGGATTCTGATCAGACACCACCTGATACAGCGTATGATTTTGATCAAAACTGTTTGCAAATACCAGTCAAGTCGCGATCGGTAAAATACGATCCTAAGATACGAGGGTAGTTCAAAGTGTTTGGGAACTGGACCAATACCTTCATTATAATAAGGGCAAAATGCGTGTGTGATACCGGTATATCATATTAACCCTTTACCCCATAGAAGCGACTTTGAGCGTATTTAATTTATTCCTCCGCTGAAGAAAATAGTTCCAATTTAATCAGTCATGATTATATAGTATAGGGAAAATTTTCAATATTCTAACACATGGAAGCTTAAAGCAGGCTGAAAGTAAAGCAGAATGCGCCTTAGGGCGCATTCTGCTTTACTTTCAACCTGCTTTAAGTAGTCACCTATTTTCAATACTAGAAATAGGCTATCAGGTAAAGGGTTAAAGAACAATTATTTGCCAACACGTTGGTATAATGCAAGATAGCGAAAAAAAACGATATTTCACTACTAGTGGAATTCAATATTTATATAATGGTGTTATGCCACTCCAAGACCGCAAGTTATATGATAAAAAAGTCAATGATCTTTGACATGCAATGTTTTTTGTTGTTTTTGTTTTTTCAAACGTTAAGCCTATTTTTATACAACTATTCAAAAGAAGAACCATTGACATCATACAAGATGGCTGCTTCTTAATGCACGACAAAGATATTACAGAGCAGTCCCTTTTAGGGAGCATGTAGCTTTACCTTTGTCTTGTAAAAAGAAGCTATCTGACGGTTCATTCAGTCATTACTAGCAGTTAGTCGTGAGAAAAATGTTTAACTATGAATGCATTGTTCTATCAGAAATGGGACTTCAAATTTTACTGAAAACCAATTGTGCATTATTTTGTGACATGAGTTTTGAGTTATGCATTTGAAAGATAGCAAGCAACAAACTATGGGAAATTTCAAATTTTTGACATACATGTATTGATGATAAATTATCAAAATCTGAATGACAAAGAGCTTAGAGTTAGGTCAGACGCCTGGTTACCCGCCATCTAGTCTGGATCCAAACTGTTTGGATTGGGAAAACACAGACTTTGCACAAATCAGTTTTTTGGAAAGAATGACGCCCACAATTACTGCATCAGGGCTACCATAAGGTGCTTATAGAAATCTTAGATTTCTAAATTTTCAAGCGAGATTTCAGGAATCGTACCGTTAACCCTTTCGCTGTCAGGCTCTATAACACTGAACTAAGCATGCAAATAGTTTGGATCAAGATCAGACGCCGCGTCACGCGGCCTCTGATCTAAATTTTAACTGTTTGACACCCATATCAATGTTGCCTAAGTAGAAAAATCTAAAAGTTAAAAGTAAGGTCATGGCTTTAATTTATTTAAGTAACCTGATTTGGATATATTTTTACAGTAGAAATATGGTATGCAAATACTAGTTATATATAAAATGTTAGCTGAACTTTTATGAGCTTAGAAAACTTCTGAGTTTTGAGCACAGAGTTCATTTTCAGTTTAATGATCTCGGGCCCAGAAGTCCGAAGATACATGTACGTAGAAATTAAGAAAAATCCGAAGATTTTGGAAATACAAAATGTATCCGGAAAAATGGCAGCTCAGCTGCAACTTTGCAATATGTATTTACATTGAGGTGCTATGTAAAACTAAAACACCTTCTAGTTATATTCTAGTTATCGGTCGATACAATACATTGTATCGTGAAGTATAACGTTTATGTATCTTCAATCTGGGAACAGTTATCTTATTTATCATTATTGCCAATTATCACACCATCAGCGACAGCTGCACTAGTACTTTAAACAACAACACACGTATTAAAACTGTTACGGGGCGAAAAAGGGAATTTT
The DNA here is from genome assembly GCA_922989275.2 of Gari tellinella. NCBI lineage: Eukaryota > Metazoa > Mollusca > Bivalvia > Cardiida > Psammobiidae > Gari > Gari tellinella. Next base: position 27,328,225 of record OV277862.1, read on the forward strand.
GTCGGGTTTGTTGTTGTTGTTGCATGGCCTTTGTTTGAGGAAATGACATGAGAATACGAAGAGTTACAATAAACTCCATGGTAAAACATATTTATTTTGTAGGCAGTATAGAGGCTCTTAAATCAGGACATCATATCATTATCTTTATAATTGCTATAAACGATCTTCATAGAAAGTACACATGCTGAATGAGTATACTCATGTTTAAACTCCATCAAATGCCCTTTATGTACACAGGGCTAAATGCCAAATTTAGTCCAACTATTCTTAATTGCTTAACCGGCCAACTAAAGCATTTGCTTACAATATTTAAATCAAAAACTTGAGTTAGCCCCTGCTAATGCAACAAGATAAATATACAATATAATTTATTGTAAATAAAGGCCAACGGCCCACAATACATAAAAACAATAAGTTACAAATACATAAGTTCAAAATTGCAAATCTAACACGTCCGTTATATACTCATGTAAAAATTACAAGGGGTGTTTCATAATTAATGCAACTAGATCGATATAAGTGAAAAATGCATGGGTATATATCATTCAAAACAGCAATTCTTCGCCTACACACTGGTAAAATGTACGGTAAGATCATACTACTGGATAAGTCACACCGTGAAACTAATTGACCCAAAGTAACGAGCACTGGACCGTTTTCGTGTATTCCTGGAGTAATTTTCGAACAAATTTTGATACTATAATTACTATAGCGTTTTTATTATTTGATATAATTTTATGAAAAATTTGGTCAAATTAAATCAGACAAGTATACACACACACTACGCAATTTAAAAAAAATTATGTCATAAAATGACCAACAAATAGGTAATATCTAATTTTTACTGAAAGTATCATAAAAGATGACACTACTGTGTTCAAGAGTATTTGTTGAAACCTAAAACACATTTTGTCATATCAAACAAGCAATTGAAGCAGATGTTCATGTTTTAAAATCAAAATATAGATCTAGAAAAAATTCATAGCGTTCGAAAATTCATGTCAACTTTTTTCATTAGCAAAATTAGAAATTTTATTTTTGAAAACTTTAGATTTATAACAACTGAGCCTTTTAATTATAATGACATCTTATTTACCTTATTCAGACATAAACTGATATATTTAAAAAAACAAAGTATAGAACTTTTACTTTTAAAGAAGTTGTTAGGTCAATAAGTAATGTCTGAAAAAGTACTATGTTCTAGTGCCCTTGAGAAGGGTCATTTAGCTTAGTATTGTGATTTATCCCTAAATGGGATTTAATCTTTCATTATTAAGTACCATCGAGTAGGTGAAAAATGTTCCTTTCCAACGATATACCACACATGCATATTACACTTATTATATCGAAAATATTAATGAAGTTGCATTAATTTTGAAACACCCCTCGTATACGTGTAACTGTAATTGAACTCCTTGCATGCTGGGTAATGTTTTCATTAGACACCGTGTTATGCGGCGTCTCATCTAGATCCAAACTGTTTGCAAAGGTAATCACCTAGACAGATATATCCGCCGCTAGCATGCAAAGAGATACATGATACATGTTAATCATGGTAAAACAGCTAAATGAAGCCTTTATGTACAAATCGATCCAGTGGGAGCAATTGTAAATTGTAAATGTAAAACTAACTGATAAAACACGCCACAATGTGTATGCATGTACATTCAGTGACATGCATGTAGTAAAACCTCCCTAGTACGACCACAAAAGAAGGCTAATTGATTCTATAAAAGACAGATGACAGCTTAAAGCAACTTGAAAGTAAAAAAAGCTCATGCAGGAGCTTTGTTTTACCTTTACAATGTACCTTGCTTCAGGCAGCCACCTTTCTTAAACATCTTAATTATCAATACAATTTAGTGATTGTAATAGAGATGTTTTACTGTACAACAATACTTGCTACATGTACAGTCAGTTTATATACACTGCATGATCCTCAGTGCCATGGTATGCCTTCGTTATGATTGTATATATAATACCGGTAATATAATTGAGCCGTGCAATGACAAAACCTGCCTTATACAGTAAAACCTCGCTATTACGACCACTAAAAGGAAAGCTTATTGATTATTTAATAGACAGGTGACAGCTTAAAGCAAGGTGACAGTGAAACAGAAAGCTCCTAAAGGAGCTTTCTGTTTCACTGTCACATTGCTTTAAGCGGTCAATTATGGTAAACACCCTAAAGTTTAACATAATTTAGTGGTCGTAATAGAAAGGTTTTACTGTATATAACATTGCAACATTGTACAGAACAGGCACCATTGTCATCCAAGACTCTGTATCTGAGTCTGGTGTACACTGCCAAATACCGTATATAATACAGCTACTGTACATAAATACTTTAGACGCATGTGGATGTCAAACAGTGTAGATCATGGCTAGCCGCCGCGTCTTTGACGCGCGGTGTCTGCCTTGATCTACACTGTTTGAAATGCAATAAGGCCAGTTTTCTCATGGCACGGCTAATATATCTTTTATTCTTTTTCAAGGCACGCCATGGATACATAATACACAGCATTACCTTATAACAATACATATATGTCAATGTCCCATGTCATTCAATTATGAATTATAAGAGACTACCATAGTGTTATCAAAATGACAGCATGCTAGGTAATAAAATAAAAACAACATTATTCACACTAAAACGGACATAATTGCCATTATTAAATACAAATTGCACCATAAATCATTTATCCAAGTTAACACATTGTTGTATAGCAGACAACTGCGTCTGTTTAAAATAAGATGACAGGGGTGGACATGTTTAGTACAAATAAAAGGTGTCTTATTCAACTTAAAAAGAGAACAAAAATTCTTATAAATGTTTATGTTTATTCTAACAGGGACCGTTTGCACATGAGCGATATCTGTCCAGGAAAAAAAGTTATTACAAGTTATATAAATTTGCTTTTCTTATTTTACTGTGCGAAACTGCGCGCTAATGGGCCATCTGGATGTCCAAAATTATGCGTAACGATAGTGCATATTAAATGTACAATATAAAAACAAAATCTGCATATTTCTTATATTATTTAATACTAATAATAATTTACCAAGTTAAAGTCTACGTTCAGTCCGAATGACCGCTCAGCCGACTGTACATTTACTCTCCTGATAATTGAGCCATCTTACCTACAATATTGAGCACACTGCTAACATATGGCGCAGTCAAATGCAGCCACAGTTCCGACTCAGACCCTTCACAGGTACCCATTTTAACCCCTGGGTGGAGAGGAGCAATTCGCGGTACATGTCTTGCTAAAGAACATTCCTGTACATCATCGGGGATTCAGAAAAAATCCCCTAGTCAGACCGCTGGTCCGGCGGGGGATCGAACTCACGACCCCTGGTACCGTAGTCCAATGTGTTAACCATTTGGCCACTACCGCCGTTTAGAGTTATAAAGAGTGTCAATTTTAGAAACTTTTGCAAAAATCTCATTTCTAACATCATTATAATTATGTCTCACATGTTATTAATTATAACCCTAAATTCATTTTCAATGACGTCATTAAGAGCGTATGCATACAGTTTTTATCCTGATCAGGAGCCGCGTAACTGTTTATCACTTGTTTTGAAATTACGTCAGCTATACTGCCTTAAATCTAACTTTGAAGCGATAGTGCAGACATCAATATTGAAAAAGACGGCATTATGGCGGTGAAGGGGTTAAAACCTCACGATAAAAATGGTCATGAAAGGGTTAACCACTTCATCGTCTTGCCCAATGTGGTCTGGTTATTGGCAAACAGTTTGGACCATGATCAGACCCTGCGTAACGCGGTTTTTGATCATAATCTAACTGTTTGACACTCATTTCGATATTTCTTCAGTCAAAATATCTAAAATTTAAATCTAAGAAATAAAAGCAGACGGAAATTGTTTAATGCCGAATATTTTTTCCTAGTGTTACTGTCATTTTTAATTAGCAGCAAACGCCCCAGATACCAAACCACAATACCACTGTTTTACAAATGAAAATATTCATATTTTTTTTACATGAAATGATTGACCTGTTTTTGTTCAATTTTTTTTTACAAAATATTTGTTAACTGTGAGAAATAAAAGGTTGTTCTGTTTTTTTCTGTTCATTACAATTCTTTTATCACAGGTATAACTCTTTCGGCGCCGAAGTAGTATAAAGTCGACATTCCAAACTGTTTTACACTCGTATCGAAATTTCTTAAGTTTTACAACCTTAAATCTATCTTTGAACCGTTCTTTCAGACAACAATACTAAAGCAAACGCCAATAAAGCGGCGAAGGAGTAAGACTCTCCTGATTAGTTTGGCACCGAAAGCGTTAATGCAGGACAAAGGTAAAGCAGAAAATTCCTCAAGACTTTCTTCATTACCTTTGTCATGTATTAAACAGTAACTCGTCTTTACAGCGCCCGTTGCTTTTTTTGAATAAGTGACCGCTGAATACAAGCCCGACTGTATATATTGATTTCAAATTTGAATCAATAAAAAAGACTTTGCCATGAATGTGAAGTGTTGAAAACGGTTATAGATCAGTAGGAAACAAATACATTGCTGAAGACGTTATTCATTCCCCCCATAAAACAATAATACATGCTGCAAAGAAGTTGGAGTCAGATCAGACGCCGGTTAACCCAGACACCAAACTCTTTGCAACTTAGATTAAAAGATATATCCATAATTGAAAAATGTGTAATTTTCTACATTTATTAGTTTGCGTTTTTTGTAAAAAAAATAATTCGTTAAAGCAGAAAAGAAAAATGCATTCTCCATTGTACAATGAAAAGAATTTGATAGTCTTCAAACTTCAGAAGTACAGTGGAGAAACGTTACATGTATTCATTCAGGTCCATTGCAAACAATTTGGAGCCTGATCAGACAAACATGAAAAGTCAGAATTGTTGAAAAGAAGGAGTTTTCTGTTTTATTGTGATGTTTTTGCGTTTAACTTGCGTTAAAACGGAACATAATTACACCTTGTCCACAATATGCAGTGGAGAGTCCAGTATAGTTTTCTGATTTTATTTTTTTTAATACAAACGCATTGAAATAAGACAGAGAAAATCACTTTATTCGAAACGTTTACGATTTATTCTAATCTAAATTGCAGACAGTTTGAATCCTGATCAGACGCCGGTTTATCCGACGTACCATCTGACTCTTTATATATTGTTTGCAATTAAAATAAGCACAAGCACGTTTATAGGGAAAGAATAAGTCCTCTCCACAGTATCGCTGTCTTTGATGTTTGGCGCCAGTGTGTGTCATTATAGTAATTTTATCGTATTGAACGAATTTCTACACGAGTGTCCAACAGTTTGAGCCCTTATCGGACGCCGAGTCACTCAGTGTCTACTCTGGGTTTATACTGTTTGTAAATGCCACAGCATCAGGTACAGTGACGAGGTCGATGTACAGCAGAAATGACTCAACACCCAAACACCCAATACACGTGCACAACTTTATGTCATTTGCAGAGTTTGGAGCCAAATCAGATGCCGCGATTCTCGACGTCTGATCAGACTTGAATCTACTGTAAAACCGGTTTTATTCGCGGGAATATAATTAACGTGATAATTTGCGAATGTGTTGCCTCGCGTCTCTAGTTTTGAAAATAGGTGACTTCTTAAAGCAGGTTGAAAGTAAAGCAGAATGTGCCTTAAGGCACATTCTGCTTTACTTTCAGCCTGCTTTAAGCTACCGCCCGCTAGATATATTGCATGATGTCGAAAATTAATTCCAAATCGCATTACGCGAAATATTCATGACGCGACAAATACCTGTTTTACAGTATTTGACTTTTAGATTAAAATGAGTTTTCAAAATTTTCAAATTTCATTCAATTGAATTTCTTTGGTTATCAATATGAGCCGTGCCATGACAGAACCTGCCTTATTGCATTGCAAACAGTGTTGATCAAGGCCAGCCACTGCGTCTTTGACGCGATAGCTTGTCGTGATCTACACTGTTTGACAACGACGTGCATATCAAGCATTTTATGAACCTGTGTTATATACGGTATTTTGCATTGTAGACCAACGTCAGATGACAAAGGTGCTTGGTCTGTAAAATGTTGCAATGCAATAAGGCAGTTTTTGTTATGGCACGGCTCATATGTTTGTTTAATTTCGTTTAAATACATAAGCATCGTTCGATACGGTCCGCAATCCCTGCTTAGAGGGTCAGATTAGACAGTTCTTGAAATTATTCCAATCTATATACGGCGTGCGTTATCATTGCGATTTTAACTCTTTCAAGTTTTAATTGCCGCTGTAAATTGTCGCCTGCATTGGTAGTATCGTCTGCAATAATTCTAAAGTCAGCTTAAGGGATACAGTGCTCCCTCTCTACAACGACACCCGATGGGAGACACAGATTGTGTGTGTTGTTCGGAGTGAGTCGTTATAAGGAGGGGAGATTAAGACTTGGCTTAAATTTGCAACCAGCTTGAATCTTGACCAGCCGCCGCGTTACGCTGTGTCTGATCTGGGTTCAAGCTGTTTGTCACTCGTCATTATACTTATTCTATCAAAATGTAAACATATATTTAATTTTGAGAAAAACAGCAGACAACAAATTTAAGCAGATGATATTGCTGCCATGAAAAGGTTGGACATAAATGTCTTGTTTGGGGAACAGCGGCAAGGGTTGTTGTAAGGAGGGAGCCGTTGTTTGGAGGGTCGTTGTAGAAAGGGAGCACTGTATTTTGACTGAAGAAATGACGATACGAATGTCAAACAGTTTGGATCCTGATCAGACGCCGTGTTATGCGGCGTCTGATCAGGATTCAAACTGTTTGCAAAGTCGTCTTTTGGCGCCATTGGCAGTGAAATAGTTAAGCATGAGGTAAAGTGAAGTAGGATAGCGACACTTTAAAACAGGTCTTCTCGCTGTATATAGAGCATCATAAACAAAATGACACATTAATGATAAGAAGAAAATATTAAAGAATTAACAACGAAAGTAATTGATAAACAGATAAGAATGACATTTTTTTTTCTTTCAGAGTTATGATCAACGTTGCTCACGTATGTGTTCTTTTGGTTGTTTTTGCCAAGACATTTGACTTAGCCGACTCCAAAGGTAAGTTTCTTCATCCTTTGTTGATAAAGATTTATGCACTTATACTACATGAAACATTTGCATTCGGAAGCTGATATTTGGCATGGTGGTCTCCTGTTGGTTGAGCATTGATGTTGCGTAGTTAAAATTGAAAAAAAATTTGAATTTTAGTAATATTTTACCTGTTGTTGACTTAGGTTTTTAGGCTGATTTCACATGGTTAAAGTTTTGGGGAAGTGTTGAAATGCACTAATATTACATCCAATGTTTGCATTAGGAAGGTGATATTTAGAATGGTGGTTCCCTGTGGGATCAACATTGATGTTGCATAGTTGAAACTGAAAATGAATGTAAATTGTAGTCATAATTTCATCTGTTGTGGACTTTTGTGTTGTGTGCCTGAAAATTCAAAGTTATTTTTGGAGTAAGTATGGGAATGCACTAATACTACATGTACATGAAGTATTTGCATTAGGAAGATGATATTTGGAATGGAGGTTCCCTGTGGCTTGAATATCAATGTACTGATACACTTACCTGTTGATAGATACCTATTTAAAAGGTTTCCAATAGGCGAGCGTTGCTGTTCTCCGACAGCTCTTGTTTTATAAGGGGTGCCTGGTCTAAATTTTCAATTTCGTTTTGTTTTATATTGAAAATCCTATCAGCAAACGGTGTAGACTCTGATCAGATGCCGCATAAAACGGCGTCTGATCGAAGTCTACACTGTTGTCCTATGAATAGGACGCTAGATACAAATAGGATAAGGCTTTACTCTGTGAAGATTCATTTATATTTCTAAATAGTAAATACAGATGACTATAAAATGCAAGTTAAAAGTAATACGGACAGCTCTGTATAAGGGAATTCCATTGCAGCATTTCCCAGCGGAGACACGTTATTTCTAATAAACGGGCTTTTCTTAAAACAAGTACATAAAGTATTTTCTCAGTACTGTTTTCGCAGGTGAAGGTCAAATAATGTGTTTAGCATAAACGTATAACAGGAAACATCATATTGGAGTAGTATTTAAACTACATAGAATTATCTTCTTGCATAACATAAACATTATGCAAAGTCACAACTTTATATAACCTTTTAGGAGGTACATGTATATAATTTTTATCGAAATTAAGGTATGAACAACATGTATTACAGTTGTTGGCCATAAATAAGTTCCCACCCTGGAAATCTGTCATAGGTTTTTGATGTATCTAAGCTGTTTAAGGTAAACAGTAACCTGTTGATTAACTTAAAATCACTAATGGTAAATATCTACCAAAAGCTGAATTAATTTCTGATAAGACAGTGAAGTGAACTTTTTATTTATTTCTGATTTGATTCTGTTGCTAAGCAACTTTAGAACACTAGTGAAAATCCCTGTTCTTAATAGTGTTGCCATGGCAACGTGATCATCACATGGCATCAAGACATGCTATTATTTTAAAGAGAAATCATTAATGATTATTAAACATTTGGAATAGCACAACTAAATCAAATCTTAATAAAATGACAGATGTGTAATAATGAAACAGAAGTTGTTGAAACACCATCTCCATTGCTTTCTATAGGATTAACATAAGAAGCAATGGAGATGATGTTTTAACAGTGTAAGTTTCATTATTACACATCTGTCATTTTACTCAGACTTGCTTTAGCTGTACAATTCCAAATATTTAATAATCATTACCGATAAAGAAATATGTTCAAAAGAATAGCAAATCATTGTGTCATGGGGTGTTCATGTTGCATTTGTAACACTGTTAAGAATACTAGTCATAGATTTTCACTAGTGTTCTAAAGTTGCTAAGCAACTTTAGTTTTCAATTTTTATACTGATTACAGATTACTTGCTTGTTTAGGTTATGTACTGTAAAGTGTATGTACTTGTGTAATAATTGTATAGTTATGAATATTTATACTACTAGTATATTAACAGATTGCTTATATAGTGTATGTACTTGTATACTTTTCAATCTGTAAACTATATATTAACTGATTGATTGCTTGTATAGTGTTTGTACTTGGATAGTGAATGTTAGTGTATAGTTATGAATTGTTATACTATATATACGTAACGAATTGTTTGTAAAGTGTATGTACTTGTGTAGTAATTGTATAGTTATGAATGTTTATACTACTAGTATATTAACAGATTGCTTGTATAGTGTACAGCGGAGAATCTGTTATTCTTTCCCGTTTAAACGCAAACGTACGCAAACGCAAAGCACTAAAACGTAGAAAAGAAAAACTTTTGGACAATTCTGATAATTCTTGTTTATCTTGGTGGTAAAACGTTTGGAGCCTGATCAGACGCCGGGTCACCCGGCGTCTGATCTGGCTCCAAACTGTTTGCACTGCAAATAATAGTTTTAGCGTAAACGCGTTTATTGGGAAAGAATAACAGATTCTCCACTGTATGTACTTGTATAGTTTTCAATTTTATACTATATTTACAGATTATTTTCTTGTATAGTGTTTGTACTTGGATAGTGTATGTAATTGTAAAGTTAGGAATGTTTATACTACTAGTATATTAACATATTGCTTATATAGTGTATGTACTTGTATACTTTTCAATCTGTACACTATATATTCACAGATTGCTTGCTTGTATAGTGTTTGTACTTGGATAGTGAATGTTATTGTATAATTATGAATTGTTATACTATATATACGTAACAAATTGCTTGTAAAGTGTATGTACTTGTGTAGTGTTCAATCTTTTTGTTATATTTACAGATTTACTGAAAGATATCAAGAATTCAATGATAAACATAGCAAAGGGTGGCCAAAAGGACAATGTATATCTTGATGAGTTTCTTGACAGCCACTCGCAACCAAAGATTGTTTGGAACAATGCAGATAGTTTTGAACTTAATATAGACACGAGACATAATTTCCGTCCAATCATCAAAATGGCTCCGTTCAGTTCCACGGGGGAACCGTGGCCAATGCCAAAGAAATACACCACGAACAATGCAAAACTGTTCCAAATGAATTTGCGGACATTCAAGTTGGAAATAGATGGAAGTACAAACGATATTCTTGAAGACGCCATCAGGCGATACACAGTGATTATAAGGGAGAGAATCCCCGAGGAGCCGTATGATTTTGTGTTTAATTTCAATAAGAAAACACATGACGAATATGAGAAGAAGCGTTTGGAGAAATATACTGATATACAAGAGTTGGGGAATCTAAAGATCACGGTCAAAACAGAGAAGGCTGGGTATCCGCATATTGATATGGACGAGTCGTGTAAGTTAACACTTTTAGCACAATTAATTTATTCCTCCACTGAAGAAAGTAGTTCCAATTAATACAGTAATAAACATGTACCAGAACAATATTTTCTATATCGCAGCAGATGTTAGCTTAAAGCTGATTAAAAGTTAAGTATTTTCAACCTGGTTTAAGTGACAACCTGTCTTTAAAACTCGACACAGGCTATGGAGTAAATTGTTAACAGTGGGGGAAGCGGTGTTCTTACCCGTTTTACCCATCAACTCATGTGACGTTTCTCGTTCAGTCGAAACTCGAAAATCCAAACTCGCGTTAGTTCGAACATACCCATATTTCAATGTGAAACGTGGCTTTCAGCCTACTACTAGCTATCAACAGCTACAATGAAGAAAATGTTTCTTATAGTAATGAAAAAAGGCTTGCCTTTTTTCCGTTCTTAAGTAATGCATGATAAAATCAAAGGTATTCCAATTTTTTTCAATCACTGACAGACTTTGAAAAGTGTTTGATTTGTGCGCGTGAATAATTTCCTCAAAACTAGGCAACTACAAAACATGGGGGCTGACATCTTGGATGATGGCGTCACGGCTTTTACGAAGAGTTTTTATGCGTGACGTTTCGGAATTCCAGATTTCGGTGCTATTTTTAAACCATTTTAAGCATGAATAACCCCCAACACTCACTTGAAATGATTTTCTCCAAAGGACAAAGCTTCAAACAGTTCAATTCATACCCTTAAACGCTTAAATGAACGTTATTTACAAAAATCTACTTCTCAATCGAACCGATAAAAATAGCGGATTACCAATACGCCATCAATATAAATAATGACGTCATTATTGGTGATCATATGACTTCCAAAAATAGTTTCAGATTGCATTATAGGTGTACGGAGGAGTTTTAACTTTTAACATTGTATACACGGGTGCTTATAGATCTATTTGATTATTTGGTTTAACAACATATAGATCTTGTCCCAAACAATTTAGGTATAAAATAAAAGTTCGAGTCGGTTGTGTTATCCAGATCTCAGTCACGAGAGGCGTAGCCTCGAGTGTGATCTGGAATACACAACGAACTGATACACATTGGTGATAGAACTATTCCGTTTTCATTAGTATAATTTTGCTTTTTTCCGTCCATAGGCAAAGCCTAAATACATATTACATATTCATAACTGTATAAATGAGCAGTTCGTTCGTTAGTTAAGGAACAAATTAAAGTCGTAAAATGCGTGTTGATTGGGTAGAGGTTAAACAAAATGAAAATGTAAAATGTGCAGTGTAGGATATGACAGGTTGTTTAAAAGTTTGGTGATTTATTAAAATCTCCATGACAAACGGTTTGGAGCATAAATCTGGATCCTAACTGCGTTGTGGATAATTGGATAAGCAAAACACTGAATTGGAAAATAATAACGTCTTCTCTCTTGCAATGTTTTTTAAATGAATTTTGTTACATTTAATTTTTACAATACTGGGTATACTTGTAAGGTATTCAAGTTTACAAGTTTCATTGTTTTGGAAAATGAAGCAGCAAAGATCTAGATCATGCCTCACATTTTGTTGTTCCTGATCTGGATCCAAACGGTTTGCACTTTGTTTCAGAATCAGCATGCAGCTGAATTGTTCGTATGGGATATTCCACTTCTGTAAAATAACTGTTTAGTGTTGATGTTTAAGTTAGTATTTCGAGACATTTTAACTAAATAAAAGTAAACCAAATAGTGCAGATGCGGTTCAAACATTGAAAGGGGTAATGTGTGTGCTTTCTGAACATTGCTAACTCTTTCCTCCCTGAAACTTCAGCTGAAAAATATAAATTTCCTATTTAGTCCAGTCCATATTTATGCCCCACCCTCCAATTTGAAAGAGTCGGGGTATATTGTTCTGCAATGTCAATCCGTCGGTTTGTTTATCTGTCTGATGGTAGAGCAAATTGTTTCCGATCAATAGCGTACATTTCCTTCAACCTACAGTTCTTATATTTAGTATCGTGCTGCTCGGCAATGATGTTCCCTATTTCGTTTTCAGTTCAGTATGTCAAAGGTCAAGGTCATTTAGTAATAGAATGTATTTTATTTTAACCAAAACGTTTCCTATCAATGACACATCTTTACTTTAACCCATAGTTCTCAATTATGATAAGTAGAACCCTCATATTTCTTTTGAGAGCAGTAGGTCAAAGGTCAAGGTCAACCTGTAAGAAAATGTGAATTTATTTGACTCAGAATCATTGTTCGATCAATAACTTAACCTTCCTTCAAATTTAAGTTCTTATATTTGTTAGGGATACATGTAGTTGTCATGGGCAATACATGTTCCCTATTTATTTGAGATTGGCAGATCAAGTGTCTTGGTCATTCAGTAATGAAATATGAAGATTTGTACCACAAATCATTTCCGATCAATAACTCACCTGAAACATAGAACTCTCATATTTATTAGCGCGTTTGTCATTATGCGTAGATGACCACTTTTTCTTTTGCGGTAAATAACTCAAAGGTCAAGGTCATTAAGTAATGTAATATCATGTTTATGGATGTGATTCGAACTCGTATAAATCAAACTTAACTGTAGATGTATCTTAAAAACAAAGTTCGACTACTCGAATTAGCTTAGCATTGTTTCTTATTAAATACATTTTACATTATTGTGCAGATACGTTGAATGTTAAGACCGGTGAGGTTACACTCGAGGCGAATGAGATTTGGGGCGCGTTGAGAGGCCTGGAGACGTTTAGTCAGATACTGTTCCGTAAACGTAACACGTCAGAGGTACGTAAGTTTTAATTGAACGCATATGTGTCTTAATATTTGTACTGAATTCTTTCAGTGTACTTCTTCGAAGGCTTGATTTTGTTAAATACACTAGCGACGAGTATATTCGTCATCAGCAAACAGTTTACCTGTGAATAATACACTTGTCCTACTGATTGACTGATTTTTTTATTCAGGTTAAAACACAAATCATGTAAATATAAATTATTTACATAAACGTAAACGTATTCATTGATTAAATCCATAAAATCATCACAAATCTTTTATCACAGAAATCAGTGATAATACTAGTCATTTATCACATTTAATATCCAATAAATACTCTGGAAAAATACAACAGTGCAGACCTTGATCAGTTTAAGGTGAACTTTGTGCGTATAACAGAAACAATCTAAACTTCGATACGGTGTCCTATCAAAGCCTACACTGTTTGCAAATGATATAAGGCAAATATTTTAACTCAGATCTGAAAATGTGTTTACATTGCCAACAAACAATGTATATTTATTTTGTATGTACAATTCGGCAGGTTGATGGGGTGAAATCTAAGTGTTGTTTAAGTAGTCTCAGCCACAAGAAACGATGTCTCTCATCTTGGTCTACATCTTCTGAAGTTCCAATGACATGTATTTCTGTGACGTTGCCAAATTTTGCTATTGCGTCTCATTTGATGTGCTTTACTTACAGACTTACGTCAGATGGACGGAAGCGGAGGACGCTCCCCGGTTCCCTCACAGAGGAATACTCATGGATACCTCGAGACATTATATGCATAAATACGTCATCAAAAATGTTCTGGTATGTGTGTGTGCTAACTTGTGTTGTTGTTGCAGCTAATAAGGTTTTACGTTTTTCCAGACACTTAACAGTGCTTCATAATTTTCCTTGAAGCAACGGTCCATTGTAGCCTAGACGTCCATAAAATCAAACTTGTAAGTCTTTTATGTACATCAGTGCCTTAGAATGCTTCTAACACTTTTTAAAAGGAAGCAAAAATATCCTTAACGAGCTATCTACTTTGTTTGCATGTTATTTTCTTTCTATGAAACAATGTGCATTAAAACTGAATATAACACTTTGTTCGGGCGGATGGTCTTTTTTAGCAGGACTTTGTTGCGTACTTGACATATCCGTGTCATGCATGATTAACTCTTTCACTGCCAACGGCGCCAAAAGACGACCTTGCAAACAGTTGCGATCCTGATCAGACAGCGTAACGTAAAGACATTTCTTAAGCCAAAAATGCCCTAAAGCTGGGTTTAAAAATATTGCAGACGACACTACCGATGCAGACGATATTTTGGCGGTAAGAGGGTTCAGGCAGACTAATACACTTGGCAGTAAAAGAGTAAAGTTGGTATAATTGCATACCAATGCTGTACCAATGCTGTATTATTGCATACCAATGCTGTACCAATGCTGTATTATTGCATACCAATGCTGTAGCTTGTTTTTATTATTTCTTAACAGGACGGTATGTCATACAACAAATTGAACGTTCTGCACTGGCATATAGTAGATGATAACTCATTTCCATATAAGAGTGAGGTGTACCCGAGTCTCAGCGATAAGGTAATACAGTAAAACCCATCTAAACCGGACGTGTGTGTGTGTGTGTGTGTAGGGGGGGTGGGGGGGGGGGGGGTTATAGGGGTTTCCAGTCTAGAGGGGTTTTAACTCATTACAAAATATCATGTTTGTAGTATGGAAGATAGCTGATCACTTAATGCAGGTTGAAAGTATAGCAGAATGCGCCTTCAGGCGCATTCTGCTTTACTTTTCAATCTGCTTTAAGCTATCATCTGCTATCTTTCGTGATAAATGAATAATAATAGTTTATAATTTCTTCCCATGTTGCAGATTAAGGCAGGCTGTAAGTTTACAAGATTTTTCGGTTGTATTTTTTTTAACAACCACTTTTCCTTCACACTGAAAACAAGCTGTTTAAGAAAGAGTTAAAACAGCCTCCTGTCTATCATTTACTTTAGTTGAGTTAAATGCATAAAAGGGGTTGTTTATTGAGTAATGGGTTTATGTTATTCTTATTCTGCCTTAGTCTTCTGAAGACACTCTTACAGTGAAAAATGTTATTCTTTCCCACTAAACGCGTTTAGGCTAAAACAATAATTTATATTGCAAACAGTTTAGAGCCATATCAGACGCCGGTTCAAATAAATTATTTCCATTGCAAACAGTTCGGATCCGGATCAGACACTGGGTAACCAGGCATTTGATAAATCTCTAAACCGTTTGCTACATGTATTTATGTTAAGAGTATTACTCTCATTCTCAAAATGTGTCATTTATTACATTTAAATGCGTCGTATTTTTAACTGGAAAATTAAGTACATATTCTCCATTGTATCAACACAAAAACAAGTGTTTATATATCTGTTTTTATATTACTGGTCATGTATTTTGTATGTTTATAGGGAGCGTTCCACCCAACCTTGGTATATTCTCTCAAGGACATCAAGGAACTAGTGGCCTACGCCAGACTTCGTGGTATAAGGGTTGTCCCTGAATTCGACACACCAGGTACATACATTTGAAAACATCCATTCTTTAAAAGTTTAAAAGATCACTGCCTAATGCAGGGCAATGGTATTTAACAGAAAACCCTTAAAACACAGATTTTTATTTGTATGTGTGTTGATTCCTCTAGTATATATAATGTGGAGAAAACGCTTTTTATTCCAGGACACGTATCTGCTATTTTCCAATGATTTCCATTTAGTTTAAACATATTTATTTCAGAAAATGTACAAATACATACACATTACCAGTTGACAGCGCGATACAGAGTGATGTATTTAGCTCGAGACGTTTTTGGCGGAAATATCCGATCTGACGAGCGCCTTGGCGCGAGTCTGATCGGTTGTTTCCGCCAAAAACGTCGAGAGCTAAATGCAACACTCTGTTGCGCACTGCCAACTGGTGATGTGTTTATTATATGCCTTGAATACAAACCAGAAACAACTAAATAGTTGTTTAAATCATTTTATATCCAAAATTTATTAGTTATTTGAAGCAGAACAAGATTTTTTGTATGTCACAAAGAATAACGCGGCACTCGTACATGTACGTAAATGACGTCACGTCAAATCAAAGTGGCTGATACAAGGTGGCTGATACAGACTCTTGTATTTTACTCTGCAAATACACGCGGAAACGCTCGATATCACTCGAAGGCATATAATAAATACAATATACAACATATCTATATTAGGATTAGAACGAACGCTAAAGCTTATTAAGTTTTTGTCCTTTCCCTTTTTTGTTAAACATATATACATGATTTCCATTTACAAACGGTTTGGAGACATATAAAAAATGCTCCAGGAAAGCCAAGGTCTGACCAGACTTAAAAATATTTGCTACATAAATTAAAGTAAAACTTTAGAAATTTAAAATGTTGTAATAACCGGCTTATTATTACATTTTCATTGAACATTTAATCTAAATGTTTTCTTACTGACTAAAAAGATCATTTGACACTTAGTTTTATTTTCGGAATTACGTCATTATTTTAAGATGTCGTTATTATGATGTAACGTAACGTTTGAAAATCATAACAAAAACAATAGATTGATACTATAGAGCTCTACTTAGCCTAGTTTGCGGGTCGTCTTTCAAGAGGAAAAAACAATAGACCAACTGGACACTAAGAACTGTTTCGATCACTCGTGGACGTCGTAGTGATCCAAGTTTGTCAAACTAGATTCTCTATAAACTCTTTTCACAGTCGGCGTAGTAATAAAATAGTCCAGTTATTCGAAAATTAGTGCATTATAATTATGCACAGTGTGCCATACAATTAAATATTACACTGTTTATTTGGCCCATTTACGTGACGTATTTGTGGACCATTTGTGGACCATATTGATAATTGGTCGTATACATGTATATGTTAATGTTGTTTGTAGACTATATTGAAAAAAAAATAGTTGGTACCAAATATGTAATCCAAATAAAATAAAATATAGTTTTTCTTTAGAAATGCCCATACTTCTGATGGTTCTGCACTGAACAGCTACTGTGCACAAGTTCTACATTATTCTTTTGTCGTTTAATTCACAACATCATCGTCTTTGAACTCAATTTTCATCTTTTCAGGTCACATGTTCGCCTGGCTAGGAGTCCCAGAATTGATGGGTAAGTGCTTTCACTCCAATGGTGATGCATTTTCTGGACCCATTGGACCTGTGGACCCTGTGAAAGACGAGTCCTACCACTTCTTTGCAAAGCTTTTCGGTGAAATATTCGAAACATTTCCTGACGTTTTCGTACATCTTGGCGGAGATGAGCTTCATAGTCCCTGTTGGTAGGTTCTAACTGATATTCAGTGGAGAATTCTTTTTTTTTTCGATTAACCCTTATCACGCTGAAATGTCTGCTTTAAATAGAATCTATATCGTCTGCGAAAAAATCTAAATCAGTGCTGTGCTATTTTTTAAAACTGAGGTTTAGTTGAATATTATTGACAAACAGTTTGAATTCAATTCAGACGCCGCGTTACTCGGTGTTTGATATGGATCCAAACTGTTTGGAAATGTTTCCCAGATTGCGCTAAGCACGATAAATATTAAACTAGGATAAACGGGTTTTGAAATTTTAACGAAGTAGTAGTAGTATCAGTACCAGTATCAGTAGTAGTACTAGTAACTACGGTTGTAGAATAAGTAGAAGACGAAGAAGAAAAGAAATAAATAAAAACCAGTTACTTAGCAGTAGTAGATGCAGAAGAAGAAGAAGAAGAAGAAGAAGAAGAAGAAGAAAAAGAAACAGAAGAGAAGTAGTAGTAGTATCAGTAGCAGTAGTAGTACTAGCAACTACGGTTGTAGAATAAGTAGAAGACGAAGAAGAAAAGAAATAAATAAAAACCAGTTACTGTAGGAGTATTAGAAGTTGTAGTAGTAGTACATGTACTTGATGCAGCATTAGCAGTAGTAGATGCAGAAGAAGAAGAAGAAGAAGAAGAAGAAGAAGAAGAAGAAGAAAAAGAAGAAAAAGAAGAAAAAGAAATAGAAGAGAAATAGTAGTGGTAGAAGTGGTAGCAGTAGCAGCAGTAGAAGTAGCAGCTACGGTTGTCAAAGTAGTGGTTATAGTAGTAGTAGTTGTGATAATAGAAGTTATAGTTGTGGCAGTAGTAATCAGCGTCTGATAAGGGTCTACATTATGTGCAAGCAGTTGACACTCTAGCTAGTAACGGTTCAGAAGTGCTTTCAATTTCTTTATAGGGCCACAAATCCTTCCGTTGTGGAATTCCTTGCGAAAAATGCCAACATACCTGCGTCAGAGGCCAAGTCGAACCCCGACAACTATGTACATAAAGCCATAGGATATTACTTTAAAAGGTAGCATATCTGTTGATCTAATGCATGTTAACCTTAACTTTCCTCCACAGAAGTGCACCAGCCTCTTTCACTGCAATAGCCAATTAAAGTCGATATTGCAAACAGTTTGAAGTCCAAGCGGCGTCTGATCTGGATCCAAACTGTGTGATACTCGTATCGATATCCTTTATGCAGTGAATGCCTTAAATCTTACTACGAAACGGCATTGCAGACATCAATATTGAAGCAGGCGATAAAATGGCGGTGAAGGGGTAAAAACACTTTAAATTTAGTGATGAAATTTAGGAGGAATACGGTATTCTTTCTCAACAAACTCATTGGCGTGTATCCCCTTCACTGTCATGACGTCATCTGCTTTAAACGATTGTCGTCTTTTTTTATTTCTCAAATTCAAATTTTATGTATTTTGACTTATACTAAAGAAATTGAGTGTCTGATCAGGATCCAAACTGTTTGCAAACAGTCGTTGTACTAGGAGTAAGGCAGTGAAGTGGCTTTTTCATGTTAATTGCAGACAATTTACCGGGTAGCATGACTCCGATCAAAGTCCAAACTGTATTACATTGTACTGTCAGTGTAAAGGGAAATGGTTAATTGAACACCCATTCAATTGTTATTTTATAGACTTGTGGGCACGTTAAAAGACACGAGTAAACAGAAGGACAGAGGTGCCAGTTTTATCATGTGGGAGGATGTGCTGAGGAGTACTGGAGAGGTAAGTGACAATGGAGAATACGTTATTCTTACCATCAAGCACGGAGAACCATTAGGTTCCATTAGGACCATTTTTGCCTTAACCCTTTCAATTTAAATGACGTTTAAAAGAGAGCTTGCAAACAGTTTGTACCCTGATCAGACGCCGCGTCACGCGGTGTCTGATCAGTACCCAAACTGTTTGACATTCGTATCGATATGTTTTCAAGTCATACATGTACTACATTCAATCTTACTTTAAAACGATCTTGAAAACAGCAAATTTAAAACAGACGTCAATGAAACGATGAAAGGGTAAAACTCTCACGAAACAATTGGCAGTGAAAGGGTTAAGCCGAAATCACAAAAACACGTTATTCTGGCATAGAGACATCGCGGTCTCGCGTAGGCAGATAGAACGAAGAACGAAGGCTCGAGAGCCTGTCGTCTGATCAGGCTCCAAACCGTTTGCCACTGAGATTTAAATGAATAATCAGAATTGTCAAATTATTTTTATATAAGAAAAAGTACAACCCGCTGCGGGCCTTCTTGCATTATAGTGACCTCCCAGTCAACCCCAAACTGGTTTACGGCCCGAAGCCGAAGGCTGACTGGGAGGTCACTATAATGCAAGGAGGCCCGGTATCTTATAGTATACCGCACTTTTAATTTGGATCAAAACAGTTCTCGAACGTAAAATTTTAATGGGCGTCTCTAGATTATATAGATTTATACATCATATTAAGTAATATTAATGATTTTAATGTGTGATTTGCAAGCATTTTCGATTTCATCTAATGGAGAAATATGACACATGAGTATGGTTATAAAGTGGAACTATTTCTTTTAGTGGGGGAATAAATGACAGGCGTTAAATATTATGTTTAAAAAGTGTTGTCTATAATATACAGTATTATTACTTCATAGTTACTGTTATACCATGTTCTACTATAGTTAAGAACATCTTTAAATTGATGTCACACAATTTAGACCTACACGGCCTACAAACATTTTCAAGAAATTGCTATTTCCTACATTTGATTGCATTGAGTTTCATTTAACCCTTTCATGATAAAATTTATCTTGAGTTTGTTACCCCTTCCCCGTCATATTGTCGTCTGCTTCAATATTGTTGTCTGCAATATCGTTTCAAAGTTAGATTTAAGGCAGTAAAACCGATGTAATTTCAAAAGAAGTATCAAACAGTTTTGATCCTGATCAGACGCCGCGTAACGCGGCGTCTGATCTGGATCAAAACTGTTTGCAACTGCGCGTTATGACGTCATTAAAAGTGAAATGGTTAAAGGAGGAAGAGTAGGTTCTTTCTCACCATACATTGTATTATATTCTCGCTAGATCCCTAAAGACTCAATTATAGAGGTATGGATGGGAAAACCCTCCCTAGTTAAATCAATCAACGACAAAGGCTATAGGACGATATATTCGTCGTGTTGGTATCTTGACAACTACAAAAACTTTGTTCTCTGGGCCAAATATTACCAATGCGATCCGTCACCATATTTCAGTGGTAAGTTAGCATGAATTGATACATAGTATAGAATGTTTAAAACTTTTCTTCATAGCTTGTTTTCAGTGTGTTATACATGTGGCTGTCAATAAAGCAGGCTGAAAGTAAAGCAGAAAGCTGCTGATGGGGAGTTCTGCATTGCTTTCAGTGTGTTTTAGCAAACATCTGCTTTATTGCAAGCTGATTTGAGCAGTCGTCTGTCAGGATATATCCACAAGGACCCGACACGACAGATTTTCAAGATATTTGTGACAAAAGGTATATATACATGTATGTCGTAGGCCATATTGGAATCTAGGCATATTCCGGATCTGCCAATGCCATATTGGAATTCTGATATGGCCTAGCCATATAGGAATTCTGATATGGCCTAGGCATATTCCGGATCTGCCTAGGCCATATTAGAATCATATTAAGATTCTCATATGGCTAGGCAGATCTTGAATCTGCCTAGGCCATATTAGAATCTAGTTGTTTAAGTAACAATATAGCCTATACCAAATTCAAAAGACCTAGGTTTTAAAACAAGAAACTAAACAGTAAAATTCATAAGTAACATTTTGATTATTTTCTCTATAAAGTACTATGGGTAGCTACAGTACTATGTAAATATTATAAAATAACAATGTATGGATAATTCTAAAAAAATGATATATTTTAAGCAATCAGTTTGGTTTTGAAAGGAATATAAAGTAATATCTTTATAACAACAAACCTTTTACTTTATCAAGTGTACTTCTCACTTTTCTAGCTTAGCCAGATAACGGTCATATAACCCTTTACCTGATAGCATTGTTTCTAGTATTGAAGATATGTGACTACTTAAAGCAGGTTGAAAGTAAAGCAGAATGCGCCCTAAGGCGCATTCTGCTTTACTTTCAGCCTGCTTTAAGCTATTAACTGCTAAAATAAGGAAAAAATTTAATATTACACATATTCATTACGGTATAATTTGGAACTATTTTCTGCAGCGGATGAATAAAATGAATGTGCTAAAAGTCGCTTCTATAAGGGAAAGGGTTAAGCATCTAAAGGTTTGGATTTGAGAAGAAGATTAAAGTAGTGGTCTTACACCAACTAACCATTCACGTTTGACTGTATTCCACACCTACTAATGTCAAACTAAATTTTAAAAGTAAACTAAATTTTAAAAGGACAGAAAACTATAAAGAAAAAAGACTTATAAATAATCATGGATTTGAAAATGCTAGAATTATTTTAAAAATGCCCATTTTATTTCTGAGACAAATAGATTCTAATGCTAGAATTGTTTGAAAATGCCTATGTTATTAAGCTTAAATAACCAAGAAGTGTTAAAATATACCTGTTATTACTTAAGCAACCAAGAATTGTTAAAATAAAACCTATGTTACTACATGTACTTAAAAAACTAGATACTAACATTGCCTAGGCAGATTCCGGATCGGCTTAGCCATAAAGGAATTCTAATATGGCCTAGACAGATCCAGATTCTGCCTAGGCCATATAAGAATTCCAATATGGCTAGGCAATATCAGTATTCCAATATGGGCTAGGCAGATTCCGGATCTGCCTAGATTGCAATATGGCCTACGACATATATATACCTTTTGTCACAAATATTTTGAAAATATATCGTGTCGGGTCTATATGGGTCTAGATCTACACCGCTTTCTAGTTTTTACACACTATAATAATATATACTCGTAAGTATATATATAGTGTGTAGAAACTAGAAAGCGGTATAGACCCTTGTGGTCGGGTCCTTGTGAATATAGGGTGTCTCAATTATCAGAACATATATAGTATAAAGGAATATATAGAAGCATTTCTTACTAGAAATAGAGTAGAGAAGAGGTGATTGTCTTCACTAGACGTGTAAGTATAAAACATGAAAACCGGGTTCAATGAAGAAAACGATCAATTAACCCTTTCTTTGACGAACTCGCCCCAAGTCGACTTTGAAAACAGTTTGAATCCAGATAAGATGCAGCGTAACGCGGTGTCTGATTAGGATCCAAACTTTTGACACTAGTATCGATATTTTTTAAGTCATGCTAGCTACCTTAAATCTGACTTTGAAAGAATTCAGGCACAATTATTAAAGCAGACGAAAATTTGGTGGGAAAATGGGTTAAAAACCTCACGATTAGGTTGGCGATGAAAGGGTTAAGTGAAAAACATATTTTAATTGAAATATTTAATAAAATTCCATTGTTTGATTATGTAATCACTAGATTCCAAAAGACACGGTAATCGAGGTTTGGATGGGAAAGCAAGTGAATGTTAAATCACTGATTGACCGAGGGTACACAGCTATATATGCCACTTGCTGGTATCTAGGAGGCTCCAATACTAATGTCCGTTGGGTCAAGTATTATATGTGCGAGCCTTCTCCGTTTTCTGATGGTAAGCCTCGGGACAAAGCACACTTGTTTCCGATTGAAAGCTAGCCACAGGTTTTGTTTAAAACAAAGGCATTCTCTATCCTACAGCCTATCAGTAGCGTGTTCAATTACCATTGTTTGCTGTTTGGGTTAGCAGTTTGTGTCCCGTGTGAAGCGTGCAGAGTACAGTAGAGAACACGTTTTCTTTCCAAATAACCCCGGTTACGCTTAAACTATTATTTTCATTGCAAACAATTTGGAGCTAGATCAGACAACGGGTTACCCGGCGTCTGATCAGGCTTCAAACTGTTTTCCACTCCGATTAAAACTGGTAATCTGAATTGTCTGAACTCATCAATGATCTTACGTATTGTCCTGTGTCACCTTGGTTACTGTCACAGTGAGTGCTTCAGTCGGGGAACACGTAATATTTTCCCGTTGAAAGGTTGATTCCCTCTCCAGATAGGAACAAATGATGAATATGTCATTTGTTGTTTATAACTTTATAAAATACTACTATTTTTCCAATATTTATCCGTTGAAAAATAATTCCAACAAAAAAGATCTAAAAATCTTTTATAGCTAAGACTGAATTCTTAGTTAAAATAAATAACGTTTGACACTATATGTAAGCTATCATCTGCTAGAATATAGCACATAATTCTTATAATACATACTCATAGCTGTATAAATCTGGTGTCTTTTCCTCAGAAAAAGAATTAATGAAAGGCGTAAAAGGGCGTATTTATGTGGTAATGGGTTAAAGACTAATGAACACTTGAACATTTACATAACGAAAAAAGTTGATAAGCTTCAGTGTTTTCCTTGATAGCTCAGTCGGTAGAGTGATTGACTAGCAATCCAAAGAATCAGTGTTCGCTATATACTGTCCACTTATGTTCCAAATTACGCTTTGATTTAATGACTTATACTAGTCAATAAAATCGGAATATAAGATTTGATCGACCTATCAAGCCACACATTGAAGCTTATCAATTGTTTGTGCCTGTTCTGTTGTTTTTACATTTTCAAGATCGATATTGCCTATTATAATATTTAACAATATTACAAATCTTGTATATGCACGTCTATGAAGAACTTGTAATGCGTTTTAATGGCAAAATTTTATCTTAAGGGAGGTAACTGTATCTAAAATTCAAATTTCCCACTTTATAAAAACAAAATATGTAATTACAAAAATTCTTACTGTTATTTATTGCACCAACCATATTTTTGGATTCGAATAGAATTAAAATGGATGACATTGAATAATTAATTTTTTTGTAATTTATGTTTTTATAAAAAAATAGCATTTTGCAAAGTTTAAAAAGTTGATTTCATCTTTCTGAACACCTTTATTCAAAATATATGATTTGCTTTTCTTGTAAAGAATGTTGTGAACAACATATTGCACGAGACTTTATTTATTTTTGAGAAATATTTTCTCATCAAAATTCCAGATTTTTTTTTAAAAAGAGATCTTAGACAAACGAAACGATCATGTTTGCCTATATTGGCACACATTGTTTCTTAGACTAGTATCACCCTTCAAGCAAAGTTTCATAACACTTTTCATGAAAACTAAGCTCACCACTCGTTTGTAATTTAAACTATTGGATCAAAGGGAGAAAACTTATGAAAAGGTCGAAAGGGTAAAAACTTATAACTGGTTAGCAATTAAGAGTGTCCTATTTAACCCGTTTGTAGTTTAAGCTATTCGATCAATGGAAGGACTCTTATAACAATGTAACGATTGAGAGTGACGTATTTAAATCGCTTGTAATTTAAACAATTGGATCAAAGGGAGCAGGTAGAAATGGATAGTATCGTTTTTAACTCGCTTGTAGTTTAAACTATTGGACCAAAGGGAGAAAACTTATAACTGGGTAGCAGTTAAGAGTATCAAATTTTAACTCGTTTGTAGTTTAAACTATTGGATCAATGGGAGGACTCTTATAACAAGGTTACAATTGAGAGTAACGTATTTAATTCGCTTGTAGTTTAAGCTCTTGGATCAAAGGGAGAACATTTAACAATTAACTCGAATTTAAGGCTATTGGATCAAAAGGTGAAAACTTATAACAAGGTAACAGTTTAGTGTAGTTTTAATTATTGGGTAAAAGGGAGAAAAATAATAACACGGTAACATCTGAGAGTATCGTATATAACTCGCGTCATATTTAAAATATTAGACCAAAGGGAGAAAACATATCACAAGGTAAGATAACAAGTGAGAGTTTCGTACTTAACTCGCTTGTAATTTAAAATATTGGGTCAACGGGAGAAAACTTATATAACAACGTAGCAATCTCGAGTATCGCGTGTCCATCGCGTGAAATTCAAAATATTAGGTCAAAGGATAATTTCATATGACAATGAAGTAATTGAGAGCATCGCGTTTAACTAACCTGTGGTTTAAACGGTTGCGTCAAACACAGAGAAACATAAATATTTGAGTCAAACATTGACATTTTAACGGGAATTTAGTATATAGATACATCATAAGAATAGGCGATGATTTAGTTCTTGGCACTAAGGCAATTTCTAATGATTGATTCCGCTCAATTTCTGGATTATGCATTGGCATTTGAGTTGCTATTCAGGATATTAGTACAACATTGGAATATACAGTCGAAGTTTGAACTTGGTTCCATTTAACTAATTCTTGGCAGAGTTATACCCCTAGCAGTTAGAAATTATCCATATATTTATGGTTTCCACTAATTACCCCAGTCTTGCATTGAATTGAATTTTGTATATATCTGCACAATGACAGAACGCAAGTCAAGTTCGATTTGGTTTTAATTGAATAATACTTTGACAGATTTAAGCGCCTTAGACCTAGCAGAACATTTCAAACATTTCAGATATTTGCTCATTATCTCACATGCCAATTTTGTACGTAACCATGAGATATTATCAACGATTCAACATTGATTTTATACTTTGTTGCCGGACTCAAACAACCAAAGTGAAAAAGAGTTTAGTGAATTCAGCTGAGACTTCGGGTAAATTGATGTTTAATCAAGAGTTGAGCTGTTTGTGTCACGTGTGTTCAGTGTGTTGTCATCTTTCTTTACACACGTGTTTCTAAAGAGTTGGAGAGTAGAAGGAATCAATCTGGTTGTGTTCAGTGTGTTCAGTGTGTTGTTGACTTTCTTTGCACACGTGTTTCTAAAGCGTTTGAGAGTAGAAGGAATCAGACTGTTTGTGTCACGTGTGTTCAGTGTGTTGTCGTCTTTCTTTACACACGTGTTTCTAAAGAGTTGGAGAGTAGGAGAAATGACTGTGTTTAGCATCTTTCAGAGGCTGACGAGAAGGGGAAGCTGCTGGGAGGGGAGGCCTGTCTATGGGCTGAGTACATCACCAGTGATAACCTAATGACTATGATGTGGTAAGTCAAACCAAATACAGTCCAAACTCGATATTTCGAACTCGCGCTAGTTCGAATATACCCATATTTCAAAGTTAAAACGTGGCTTAGCCACGTTTTGACATTAAAATACGGGTACGTTCGAAGTAAGCGAGATCGATTTATCGAAATTCAACTTATGGAATATTGGTATGAAAAATGTTAGCTAGTTCGAAGTGTCGAGTTTCGTCTGTATAGACTAAGTCACAGAATTAAAACATGGAAACCCAAGTACCATAACCCTTAGTATTAGGACAGACATGCTAAAGGAAATACGGTAGACCCTGATCCGACTGCTCCTTTAGGGACAGTCTGATCAGAGTCTACACTGTATCAATCAGTTTTCAACTCTTGGACAAATTGCTGCTGTGATAAAAGTAGTTATTTAAAGGTTTAGGGTAAATACAGCAGTTATACACGGTGTCCAACTTTTTAGGAATGTTACGGTACGTCACAACATTAAAACAAAGAAACCCAAGTAGTGCGACCTAGATCGATATAAACTGTTAAAATACTGTTGATTTTGATTATCATCAGAGCAGTCCCTCGTGTTAACGTCTTTTTCTGTGTACTTTGTCAGCATTGTTTTGTACATTGCAGGCCAAGAGCATCGGCCCCTGCTGAGAGACTGTGGAGTCCTCGTTCAGTAAAAGACCTGACCAGCGCTGGTCGCAGAATACAGGAGCAGAGGTGTAGGATGATCTAGTAGGTCGACCCATTACCCAATAGATTGGTTCTAGTTTAGGAGACAGATGGTCACTTGAAGCAGGTTGAAAATAAAGCAGAATGCGCTAGTATCTGCTAGGATAAAGCAATTATTTCTTATAGTACATATTCACAGCTGTATAAAGTGGAATCATTTTCCTGACCAGTGCTGGCCGCAGAATACATGAACAGAGGTGTAGGATGATCTAGTAGGTTAACCCGTTACCCCATAGCTTGTCTCTAGTTTTGGAGAAGGATGGTCACTTAAAGCAGGTTGAAAGTAAAGCAGAATGCACCCTAGGTCGCATTCTGTTTTTCTTTTAGCCTGCTTTATGATATTATCTGCTAGGATTAATTATAGTACATATTCACAACTGTATAAAGTGGAACTATTTACCTGATCACTGCTGGCTACAGAATACAGGAACAGAGGTGTAGGATGATCTAGTAGGTCGACCCATTACCCCATAGCTTGTCTCTAGTTTTGGAGAAGGATGGTCACTTACTTTCAGCCTGCTTTAAGCTTTTATCTGCTAGGATATAGAAACCTTTTCTTAAAGTTCATATTCACAATATGTAATAACATATTCAGCTACATACATCGTATGTAGACAAAACATATTCTGCCACACGCCATCTTGCCATACCGTTTTCTCCTACTTTGTGTTTATTGTTGCTATGCTCATGGCTCATGTTTCAGCTATTGCATAATTAAGATTCTACTCTACTCTGCTATGTCAAGTGGAACTATTTATTCATTTGAGGAATGAATTAAAGGGCCTTAACCCTTTACCTGATAGTCTATTTCTAGTATTGAAGATAGGTGACTTCTTAAAGCAGGTTGAAAGTAAAGCAGAATGTGCCTTAAGGCACATTCTGCTTTACTTTCAGCCTGCTTTAAGCTATCATGTGCTAGAATATAGAAAATATTCCCTATCATATATCTTCATAACTGATTAAATTGGAACTATTTTCTTCAGCGGATGAATAAATAAAACACGCTAAAAGGCGCTTCTATTGGGGAAAGGGTTAAGAGGCGTATTTATGGGTAAATGGGTTTTACAGACTCGTTACCTTGTACTTTGACTTGAGCGCCTTCACTCCCATGGCACCATCCATTCTAAACAATTTTCAAGTTTAAATTTTAGGTATTTTGCGTGAGTGTCTGAGGGTTTGTACCCTAATCTAACGCCACGTAACGCAAAGTAAGTAATACAAACAGTGGAGGGGTTAATGTCGAGGGGTTAATAGCCAAAGTCAATTGCTCTTATAATGCATTTTTATGCCCGCGTGACGATCAGTCGGGGTCTACTGTTTTACCCCTGTCTGTCCGTTCGTTCGTTTGTCCGTGCTTACGGGAGGATACTTATGTGGCTAAAATTCTTAGCCCCATAATTGATAAACATTAACCTGGCCGTCTCTTGTGGCATTAACCTGGCCATTTCTTGTGACATTAACCTGGCCAGTTGTGGGACATAGGGTTAGGGGTAGGGTTAGCCTCCAGATAATTTTTTCCAAGTTAGAGCAAAAATGAATTGTCGCTTGTGTGGCTAGCCACCCAAAAGAAATGCATAGAAATAGACACATAAGTATCCTCCCGTTAGAACGTCCGTCCGTCCGTCCAACATACAGTACATACTTTGTCCAGATAACTCCTTCTACAATTTTCTAGGTACAACTTGGCAGAGTGTTCGCACATATATAATAGATGTGCATGTGAACATTATTTTGATCTGCTTTAATTTTTTCACAAAATTACATTCAGTTGATCTTAGTCAATATTTTGCTGGCCGGTACACCATGCATGTATTTGTCTTACAGACAAAGTCATTAGTCTAATGTATGTCCTTGTAGACTATTTTTATTACCTATAGATGAATATTATAAAACTTATTGCAAAATTTGCAAACATACAAACAAGGCACGCCCTATGTGTCTTCACTGTTTGAACAGGACAAGTATACTTTTCACATCTAAACTGTTCGCTAGTGACTTGTTTACTCATCAATAGGGTACAATTGGTTTAAAGAGCAGACGTTACCCTTTCCCGCTTAAACGCAAAGGTAACGCAAAAGTACTTCACTAAAATGTAGAAAATAACAATATATTGAAATTTCTAACTATTCATTTTCATATGGGTTGCAAAGAGTTTTGACCTTGATCAGACGCAGGAATACCCAGCGTCTAATAAGGCTCCAAACTGTTTACAATATAAATAATAATTTGAGTAAATGCATGTTTTGGGAAATAACAATTTTTCTCCACTGTATGATTATATGAATATGTTTTCTTTTGAGTGACCGCTGAACACACGTTTAAGGATGAGGGCCCCAAATAAGATCAGACCAAAATCGGTACTCGTCTTACAATAATCGGTTCGACACAGACGGCAGTTCACGAGAATTGCCGATTGCTATCCGTATAATTCCGATATTGACCGAAATTGGCCCGATCTCATTAGGGGTATTCAACCTTAACACTATATGTAACTTCCAGCCGTGGATTACCAACTGGACATATAGACGGGCCTGACTACTGTCTGAGATATAGAAATGAGCCGTTAGGAGGAGATGACCCGCTAGGTTTAGACAGCGAAAGACCGCCTTGCCAACAACAAGAGTCCATGTCATCGGACAGCCAGTCCAACAGTTTCGGGTTTGGCTATACGCTGAAGGTTGATGATCATCACTTGGTAAGCATATCAGCGACAGTAGAGAATACCTTATTTTCCCCCGTTTAAACCCGAACGAATCGCAAGCGCTATGCACTAAAATGTAGATAATTACAACTCTTTGACCTTTTTTGTAAAAAAGACAGGTATATTTTGAAAGCAAAAGCGTCTCACCATTTAATGAATTTCTTATATGTATCGTAAATAAGGCCAAATAAAAATGACATGTGTTTCTTATAGAGCCATAGAATCTAAATGTACAAAAGAGGTCTATAATATTCATATTTAACCAATATGGTTATGAACGTATTTTATTGTGCAGAGCTGGGCCATACGTAAAAACTCTTAAAAATATCCTCTCATATTGATTTCATTAGTAGGTCTAATAATTAAAATTACCTTCAATATCTGAACTGGTATGATTATTGATCAATATTTGTATACCAAAATGGCGGTGTAGTGACTTGTGTAGGATATATGAAATTACTAATGTTTTGAAATGTGTTGTAAG
The DNA here is from genome assembly GCA_922989275.2 of Gari tellinella. Classification (NCBI taxonomy): domain Eukaryota; kingdom Metazoa; phylum Mollusca; class Bivalvia; order Cardiida; family Psammobiidae; genus Gari; species Gari tellinella. The sequence goes on from OV277862.1 coordinate 27,358,545, forward strand.
CATGTGAAATGTGTCAATGCCACGTTTTGCTTGCATGTTGAATGTGTTGTAAGCATGTCCAATGTGTCAATGCCACGTATTGCTTGCATGTTGAATGTGTTAAGGGTTAATTAACTAGCAGATCATATCTGCAAGGAAGCTACTTAATGACGATGCATTTTTCGAAAAAAATGAAAAAAACGTTTAGGATCGGAGGAAAAAACGAGGATCGGTCTGGTTACCGGAAAAAACAGGTATTTTTTATTTGGCCTAACCATGGAACACATTCAGATATTGTAGGTCACTAGATTGGCTTTTTTGAATGTGATTTTGCCATATTTTTAGCTCACCTGAGCCGAAGGCTCAGGATGAGCTATTTTGATAACATTCCGTCCGTCGTCCGGTGTCCGTCGTCCGTTCACATTATCAAACAACATCTCCTCAAAAACCACTGACCTGATTTCAACCAAACTTTGTCAGAAGCATTAGTGACAAGGAGGAACGAAATATTGTTCAAAGTTTTTGGCTAGAGTTATTCCCCTTGAAATGGGGCCAGTTCTTCTAACATGACCGTATAGACAACTTTTAACGCATAAGAAAATCTTAAAAAAGCTTCTTCTCAGAAACCGAAATGCCCAGACCTTTAATATTTGGTATGTATCATTACCTAATGATCTTCTAGCAAGATTGCTCAAATTTTGACCCTGGGGCCAAAAATGGCCCCGCCCATTGGGCGTATCAGTTTTTCTTAGGAAAACCTTTAAAAATCGTCTTCTCTGAAACTGTATGGCCTAGATCATTAATATTTGACATGTAGCTTTGCCTCATGGTCCTCTACCAAGGTTGTTCAATTATGACCCCAGGTCAAAATTGGCCCCGCCCCGGGGCTTATCAGTTTTACAAAGACTAAAACCTTTAAAAATGTTCTCCTCTAAAACTGTAAGACCTAGATCTTTAATATTTGGCATATAGCTTTGCCTTGTGGTCCTCTACTAAGATTGTTCAAATTATGACCCCCGGGCCAAAAATGGCCCCGCCCCAGGGCTTATCAGTTTTACAAAGACTTATATAGGAAAACCTTTAAAAATGTTCTCCTCTGAAACTGTAAGGCTTAGATCTTTAATATTTGGCATATAGCTTTGCCTTGTGGTCCTCTACCAAGATTGTTCAAATTATGACCCCGGGTCAAAAATGGCCTCGCCCCATGGCTTATCAGTTTTACATTTACTTATAAAGGAAAACCATTAAAAGTCTTCTTCTCTGAAACTGTAAGACCTAGATCTTTAATATTTGACATATAGCTTTGCCTTGTGGTCCTCTACCAAGATTGTTCAAATTATGACCCCGTACCAAAAATGGCCCCGCCCTTGGGCTTAGGAAAACCTTTAAAAATCTTCTTCTCTGAAACCGTAAGGCCCAGATCATTTATATTTGACATGTAGCTTTGCCCTTTGGTCCTCTACTAAGATTATTCAAATTACGACCCCTGGATCAAATTTGACCCGTCCTGGGGCTTAGCAGTATTACATAGACTTATATAGGAACACCTTTAAAATCTTCTCCTCTAAAACCATAAGGCCCAGATCTTTAATATTTGACATATACGTAACTTTGCGATGTGGTTCTCTACCAGGTGTGCTCAAATTATGACCCCCGGACAAAAAAGTTGTATTGCCCAGTCAGCTTCTAATGTTCTCAGGTGAGCGAAATGTGGCCCTCTGGGCCTCTTGTTTCTTGTAAACTACGCTGACAAAGACTGAAACGCTATCGTTTTCAAGAATACTACGCCAAAGGTAGTAGCTAGGCTGCGACAGAGATGAATGAATGTGTGACTCGGGTGTGAACGAGTGTGATCTATGTCAGTACAGTGCTCCTTCCCTGTCCCGGCCATCTCTACAATGATTCCTCTCAACTAGACATTTAGATTATATGTCCAACTTTTCACTGTTGCAATATCGTGTGCTTAAAATTGTCGTCTGCTGTTTTTCTCAAAGTCACATATTGGACATTTTTACAGATAAAACATAATGACGAGTGACAAACAGCTTGACTCCAGATCAGACGTCGCGTTTCGCGGCGTCTGATCTAGATTCAAGCTGTCTGCAAATGTATAGAGGATAACTGTTTTTTTCAGTGTAAGATCGAAATTTAATCCATTGAGTGAACATCAGACGTTATATTTTCACGAGTGGCGAAGCCACGAGTGAAAATATAACAGTCTGATGTTCACGAAATGGATTAAATTCGATCTTACACTGAAAAAACACAGTTATTCTATTTATTTATGCTTTAAAGCCACTTTTTAAACGAAATTGTTTCAAAATTGAAAGCGAACGTACATTATTTATCCCGTGTTGAGCCCCACGTTTTATGTCGAACACATGTGGCGTGACAGTTGGCGGTATAATGACGTCATCCGAATTACTTCGTTGCTCCCGAGTTTGGATTCGTGCTCTTCCGGTGAGTGGTTCGCGACAAATCGGACTGCCGGATTTTAACGATAAGACACGATTGACTACGATTCTTGGGGAGCCCTACGGGGAAAATTCATAATAAAAGCGATTGGTGATAATCCACTGCAGTGGATTACCAAGTGATCATCCACTGCTTTTTCGTGGTAATCCACCGAAAAGCATAAATAAAAGCCAATATCCCTTCCTATTCTCATTTTCAGTCATCCGGGTATTTTATGTCTTACGCATACTCTCAGTCCTACTCGGAAAATCTAACTTATGTAGATGTGCGTGATTGCTAAGTGTAAACAAGATGAGGGTGCGGAATGAAGGGTGTATGACGTAGCACTTGAAAAGAGAAAAACAATTCACTCCGCACAACACACAAAATATGTGTCTCCAATTTCGTCATTTAAAAGCTATAAAGGCTCAACAATATAAAACTTCTTAATAAGATGTTGTGCCATTAAGGCTTTTAAGTGACGATTTGATGTTTTTGTAGAGAGGGAACACTGTATCTACCGTTCCGCGTGACACTCTCAGGGCTTTCCTACACTGTTTGAAATGCAATAAATCTGATTGTCTCATGACGCGACCCCCACTCAACTTTAAGGCTGAGGAACCTTTATGATACCGTTCAAATCGGAATGCTACGGAGAGCGATTAGCCACTATCTTCAACTGACGACCTGTTGGACTAAAGCATGGTTCGGAACAGGTCGATCATTGACGAGAATGGGCGATCGCTGTACATAGAGTTCCAATGCTGGTCCGATCTCATTAGGGGTCCTCAACCTTAAACTCTTATTAAGTATACCAGGTCTAAGATACAAGTTTCACACACTTGACACTGCTTGCTGTATTTCAGTATCTACCGTTCAACATAGCACTGTCAATATTCGGACTGTACTTGATTGCTACGGCATTAAGATACATTCGACGGAGACATAGGTGATGCGTGTGGAAATGACGAAAAGGAGGATTACTTTAAGCGGAAGTGACGTCAGTAGAGCGGATACAGCTGAAGGAACTGGGAGTGAATACGGAGAAACACCTGCTCAAATAGTTCCTTCTTAGACAGAGGTAGATCGCAAATCAACACTAAGCATTACACTGAACGGAAAATGTAGACACAGATGAAACAATTCAGTGTACATGCCGGTAATTTCCATAATCATAAAACTTGGAAACAAGTATAAAGTATGTCTACCGGTCAGAACATGGTGATAAAGTGAAGAAGGTGTTTTTCTTTTACCGTCATTATCACTGTGGGTCAACTACGTATCATTTTCAAATGTTTTACTACGACAATTTAAATTGGTATTGTGTTCTTTTTTCTACGAAGGCAACTTTGTTTCATAGGAAAACATTTCCCAGCATATACATATAAACAGTCCCGCCGGTTTAGAGTCAAAACAGGTAGTGGCGTCATGCGGTCTCCATGTCATCAGCGCCACCTGTACAAGAGTCACTCACTACGCGGTCACTACGTCACGAGTACCACGTGTGAGTCACCAACCCGGTCGCCACGTCATCATGAGTCATCCGAAACATTTCCGTCACGAACGGTTAATCAAAACCCTGGCCAATAATAGACAACAACGTCAAAGTCACGGTACACATAGCCGATATATTTAAATCACAAATCATATCATTATCCAAAATGTTCCGTCACGAACAGTTAATTAAAGCCCTGGGGCCCGTTTTACTAAAATACTTACGCAAAATGTTTGCGTAAGTCAAAGTTTTAAATTATAGTTTATATTTGTTAGTATCACTTGCTACAAACAGCAAATAGCCAGATCAGAGGTCGCGCTTTTAGCGCGTCCTCTGATCTGGCTATTTGCTCTTTGCAAACGTTTATGATCGAAAAATAAGATTTAAACGATTTTGACTTACGCAAAAAGTTTTCGTAAGTTGTTTAGTAAAACGGGCCCCTGATTAATAATAGACAACGTCAACGTAACGGTACAAAAAGGCTTTATTTTTAAATTACAAATCCAATCATTAGCCAAACTTTTCCGTCACGAACAAATAGCTGTTTTTTAATCACAAATCCAATCACCATCAAGCACGTACAGCCCTAAGCCCAAGTATCGAATCCACTCAAACGGATAACATATATAAGACACAGAGACCCCGCCACTGTTGAAAGAATTACGTTGAAATAGAGAAGGTAAGTCATGTTAATTTTCTCGATCTAACTATTAACGTTCCCATGATATTGTCTCTCTTCTGCTCTTCAGACTTAGCGATAATTGATGTAACCAACTACCTCCTATACCTTATTTACCTCAAATACATGTTTATTTTCGATATGACAGACCTCTTAGAATTTGCATTCTATAACCAGAATGGATCTAGATTTTATTTGTATCGACACTATTTACCTATCCGTTAAAATGAGCAGATAAAAGGTGAAGTAGCCAAAATGAGTATACCCGTTGCGTACATAAATAATCCTTACTCTGTTAAGACATCGATTCTGTGGCAAACAGTTCGGATTTCAATACTATTTACTGTACTACACCCAGCTAAGAGTATTGACATCCATTCCTAAATGAACATCAATCCATCCACCTAATCAGAACCTAAAAATCCTTCATTAAGTTAATTCCGTAATAAATATCTTGATACCGAATCACCTCATTTATACATAGATGAAGAAAATGCGAAAAAGGGAAACTCCAAAGTAATTTATCAAACGTGAATCCCCTAGAGAGACAGACAGACAAGAGTGGTAGAGACAAGAGACATATATACAGTGTATAAATTGGTAAAAAAGCCAGAAAGTCAAATACTTTAAACTTCACTGTTTATTTATTTATTTTTTTCAAACTGTTTTCAAGCTCCAACACCCTTGTCTTTTTGGGGGCTAATGTGGCCCTTGCCTCAGCTTGAAGATAAAAACAATAAGGTGTCATAAGTATGTAGTAAGTTATAAACAATATATTTTAAAATTATAACAGTTCTTAAACGCATTACAATATAACAGACATTCAAATTCTCAATTATATACATAATTAAAAAGTTAAGTGTACTCAATTCACTTACCAACTTAACTTCAGCTTCATAATGTATGGTCTGGAATAGTAAAGACAAAAGTGAAATGGGTCACATATATATGTTAAAGCTGCCAATATGTTTCAATAACAAGTTCACTTTAGCAAATAGCAAGTCGATTTTTAATTATTTATTTTGAAAACTAACTACTAAGAACAGATTAATAATTAACCTTATGTAAAGTTTCCATTGACACTAGACATTTAATAAGTCTCCTTTTGTCTGTACAGCAAATTTGTTCATGCATTCATTTAATATGTATGCTTTTGAATGCTCAAATTATACTTACGCACACTCTCGCATACACACAAACACACACCCACAAAACAAAACAACAAAAACAATAAAAAACAAAACAAACAAACAAAGCAAAACAATACCAGCACAAAAAATTAAGAATGCTTAAAAATATTAAATACTTTCATTAAAAAGCTGCCTTCTTGGAGGCAAACCTTGGGGTGTTGAGTGTTGACGTCAAGAGCTGCAATACGAAAATATATATCTTTTAATTCTATTGTTACAGTTCTTTATGATATATAAATCAGCATACTAAATAATAGAAAAAGAAATTATAACATAAAATAAAAAAATTTAAAAAAAGGAATGTAAGTCAGGAAATAACCTACTGAATCTAGAGGGTTATCTTTTTCAGAATGGAGTCTGACAATATTGTCGCTGCTATGATTCAAGAAGGGGTTAAAATGCTGAAGCTTTTTAACCCCTTTGCCTTTACTTGGGATATTTTCGGAGATGCCCTTGTGCAACAAGTATTACATCATTTAATAGTGCAACAGACCATGACTCAAACTCATTACTGAGTTGAATGTCCCGGGTCGGTTGATGGGCACGCCGGTTTTCTGGCACAAGAGCTTGGCCAACTGTTTCTGCTCTTGTCGATTCTTGTTTTTAATATGCTTAAATCCGAGGGAAG